>HG993124.1:4130350-5380350 GCA_905231855.2 Eristalis tenax
ACAACCTCAATGAGCTAAAAAGCGTCAGCTAAACCGCTTTGTCACAAGCACCATTTGGTTTTAATTGTTAAGGGGAATCAATCCGCGAGGTATCAAGGTGTGACTGCCTTCTGCAGCCAGCCACTATAACCTAAGGTAGAACGTGGGAGTGTGGGAGGTGCTCTTTTATATGTCACAATCCACACGATACTTATCTTGTGTGCTTGTTCAATCTTGTCTCAGGGATAGTTGTCAGATAATTGCCCTATCCTTAGAGGTAACCAAAAAAAAAAATAGCATGGGGTGTCTGGAAATAAACTGCGACGATTGAATACTTTATTAACTTAATCCAAATCACACAGGGGAAGTACTCAATTATCCATCTATCGCTGCTCCTACAGCTAAACTCTTAAGGAATGAATTCTCCACTGAAACTAAAGCAGATTCACGGGAGGGTCTATACGCCGAAACCACAATGAACTCCTTCTCATTACCGTGGGCAATTATCGGAGATCTTGAGCTGCCATCCAATTAATGGCCCAGGCACACTTTAGTGCGCATTTATTAAGCATATCCAGAGTGGCACCACAGAGATAATTCCTGTCTAATCAATATGCAGGTTTCTTAAGAAGGTATTTATCTATTTCCAAGCTTTCGGATTGTCTGCCTTCAAATTCCATTAAATCATGAAATATTCACGCACACTTCAGATGGCAGATATTCTCCCCCGTGTCGCCGTGCATAAATCAGTGAGATATCAAAACAGCATTATTTCCAGAAGCCTGCTTGACTTCTCATTACCTCGAGACTAATTGTTCTCATGCCCGTGGCACACACAAATGCCAAGCAAATCCTTTTCATCGATTTGTTTGTCAGCAAGCATGTGAATGTATTCACTGAAATCGCACATAAACCCAAACAAAGAAAACATTAAAAAAAGAAAGAAAAACACATCAACCCCAATAACGACTCAGCGCTTATCCTCCGATAATCGAGTTTGGAGCCGTGGCTAAGCGGCAAAAAACCCATGAGTCGTCTGCGCTGACAGACCCCCAACTTCCGCATCTCCGTGGAACAATTCAATTGAAAGTTTTAAACGATTTTTCTCTCGATTCATGCATAGAGGCGCATTTATTTATTATTTGTGATCCCATTGAGGAGTCACACACACGAGACGGGAGGTGATTTTTGCACATGCAAAAATCGCATCTCACACCCACCGCCCAGCGCACACAATGGGAGTAACACCGCTTGACCACTACACGCGCACTGGACGAACCAACTCCCACCGGCAAGCACCAAGGGCCCGTGATGGGCTCTGTGTTTTTAACGTTCACTTGCATGCGCTGAATGGCCAGAATGGGTGAGGTTTGAGCTAGTTCCCATGAAATTACACAATTTCCATGTAAATTTGATTTGATTCCATTTATGGAGCTGAGGGATGAGTTAGGAGCGCTAGAGCGTATCGCTTGTGGAAATAAACATGCAGAAACGCAATCAAACACCTGCTGCCTGGTAACACCGGAAATGCGCTGGGAATTTATTCGAAATCAATTTCACTTCGCCTTGTGTGCAGATCGACTTCAGTGTCAATGTGTATCCTTTGTTTTGGTACAGCCGCTCACTTAAGTTCCTGTAAGTGATTAGGTCGGTCACTGGATCCAATCGAATTCGCTCGTTTGTCATCGATTACCAGTTCTGAGACCTGCAATGCGGACTCCATCAGCACGCGTTTGTTGTCGTTGCTTGTGTCCTGCTTAGTCGGGAGTATTCCGGCTCAGGGGGATTGATGAGAATTTCATTATTCTTCCAAAAGTACCGCCGTAGATCAAATTCTAAATTGAATATCTACTCCTTGTCTTTATGTCTGTGCTTTCGCTTTGTGGGAAAATCTATTAATTTTCTAATATCGATTTTGTGAAGAAATGGAGGAAAGAAAATTGCACTTGGTTTGCGTTTATTCGTTTCTTTTTTTGCCTCGATTCCCTTGACATTAGGAGCACTCTATGGTTTCCGAGAAAGGTTAAAATGGGTGGAAAAAAGATAAACAGAGGGGCATGGGCTGGAATAAAGTAGCAGCTCTTGCATCGGATGGCTTATTTCTGCAAGCACTGAAAACTTAACTATCGCGACTGTATTTGCTCCAATTATGGAGCAATTGTAATCTGATGAGGTTTACACGTGTTTGCCTGTGCTTTGAGTGAAATAACAGTGAGTACATCGATTTTTAATCGCAATGTAGGGGAAATTCACTTGGAAAAGTCCCTCACACTCATTTCCCTTTTCGATTTTCATGTGACAAAGGTGGCACGTGGCCGTCGGGCGCTACTGCTACTGCCTTCGGGATGTCTATGTTCGATGTCGGACACGAACACAATCCGTAATTCACAGCTGACCCGGCCTCAAGTCACAGCGCATGGTGTTTGTCTGTCTAGAAAAACCGTCTAAAACTTCTCCATTCAGGGGCTGTGTAAATCTGTAGCCCTCCTCGAGCCTGGAGGGAATAAGAGCATGCATGACTATGGGTTGTAGCGCCACGAAGAAGATTGGTGCACTTAGCAGCGGCAAAACAGGGTTAGACTGAGACCAAGCAGCATATAACAGTGGACAGTGGTCACCTTGCTGATGATGTCATACACTAAAATGAGCCGCCGTTGTGTCAAACAACAGGCAACTTCAAAACCGTCCACACCACGCTCGGTAGAATAATTGGCAATTGTATTGTGGAAAGCACTGGAAAAAGAGGCAAAGCTTGAGCGATTAAATGGTTAAAAGAACGAAGCCCCAGAGCATAAAATGAGGGCCGCAGGGCGACCTCATGGAAGGTGAGGAAGGACCACTTCTTCATCTTACGTTCGCCTCGGACGACACCTCCACGATGGTACTAAGCACCCTGCAAAAAAGGGTGTTCTATAGTTTCGGTCAGGTCAAACTAATGCGGTTGGAATGCGGTTGACCTACCACAACCGAGAACCCATCATATCCTCCTCCCACCTGCAGGACTCCCTTTCCTTTATTTTACATTTCCCAATTACTGGCCACTGCGGTCTGCCACCTTCTCAAAATGGACTGGTGTCAGGAGAAATGATGTCGGCTTTGCCTGGAAGAGGATGAGACATCCGAGCACATTTTATGTGATTGTCAGGCACTACTTTGGTAAATGAAATGCACTTTCCGTAGGGAGATAACTACTTCAGTGGAACTTTAGTGTGCAGGCGAGGGGCTCTTCTGTGACGTCTTCGTAAAATCCATGGCACCAAGAGACGACTGCAGCAAGCTGAAGTGGCTGCGATGCACGAGGCAGCACTTGCGCTGAGTGGAGTCAAATAGATCTCCATTTTTCCGACAGCCAAGCGGCATAGCATCGGACATCTTGACATCGAAACTGGTCAGGTTATTCAGACTAGGGCACACTGCCATCCAAGGAAACGAAAAAGTGGCCAGTCATCGGCGATATGGATCAGAATTCCTGGCCAGCCTTTATGCATTCACGCCACTAATATCCAAAAGGAAAGACTGGAAGGCGAAGACCAGAATTGAGCTAGAACTCGATGGCTTGTTCTTGAAATTTGAGCAACAGCAAGGAGCCTGTGTCCGACGATGCGCAAAATAGATCAACACCACTGATCAACTTTGGTCGTAAGACGCCAATAAGAGGCCTCATCGGGCAACTGTGCTATAGGTCAGAATGCATCGTGACTGAACACACCACACAAGTCTTTAGCAGGAGCTGCAGAGATGGTATACAAAGGAATCCAGATGGATTTAGGAGGAAAAGAAGGTCTCACGGTTGTATCCTTTCAAGGACACAATGGACCCAACATGTTGGCCAAATTCCACAAGGCGACTTGTAAAACTTTAGCTGATGTGTGCAGCAGATGAGTAGAGTTGCGCCCAAGAATTGCGATTGGCGCGATCGTTGCTACTTTGGTTTAACAAATAAGCCAATCCTCATGCTCTAAAAAACCCTTATCCTGGCAGTCTTGAAATAGGGAGAGGGTATCGGAAGGTGAACGATGTGCAGGACGGTAGAGATGATTCTTTAGGCCTTTCAAATAAGAATCTACGAATGGAGGACCAGACTTAAAAGTTAACGGTGGAAGTCATCGGTGGAAGACGGATGCTTCTCCGAATCAATTCTTCTTGGCCCGAGAAAGTTGGGAAGACTACAGTTGTGGCTCGGCACACGCCCTGTCCCATCCACGATGAAAGACAACAGTAGTCCAAGCTTTCCTTGGTCGGTGGCCTGGAGACAAGAAGTTGCGTTTTTAACTCACATTTTGGCAGCCACTGAAACAATAACCGAAATTTAAGTGTCAGTCCAGTAGTCCAATCCTTCCTTGGTCGGTGGCCTGGAGACAAGAAGCTGTGTTCTTTTACTTTAATTTAGAAAACCTATTGGCAGGCACTGAAACAAAAACCGCAGACTGCCATCGCAAGCCACAAAATTTCCCGTGACTTCGCTTTAAATTGAAGTGTCAGTACTTCGTTCTAGTAGATTGTTGCCATCACATTTTCATCACGTATTCACCCAAAATTAACACAGTTCCCGGAAAAAGGTGTCTTCTTAAACAGTTTCACTTTCACAATCTGTTTTTGCTGCCCACCGCAAGGTAATCATTTGATAACCCAGCCCAACACCAACATCATTAAAATATCTCATTACCAGGCAAAATCTGACATTAGCTGGATCAAAAGTGGTCCTTCACTTTGAAGAGGTCGATAAATTGCTCTACAGCATTTTCAAGACCAGGACACTGTTCACTGGGGAACACGCTGGAGCCCACGCAAAAGTTACTGCACGTACGGAGTTTATTTTGAGTGTAAGAGAGAGATGGAAAGGGGGAAGCAATTAATCAATTTCCCTGCAGTTGCATGGCTATCCAGTGCCGACTGTCACGCGAACCCAATGAAATGTGCGACTGTTTTTAGTGCTGTTAAGTGGTGCTATTCAATACCTATAGCTTATTGTTACTGTAATCAATTTAAACCTATGAGGAGCACGCCTCGAGACATCAGGGGCATTTGATGGATGTAAAGCAAAGCGATTACATCAAACACTGTCTTTTAAGGAATAAATTAGCCTATACCAATTTGCATTATAATCTGTAATTAGTATTCTGCTCACCAAATTAGAGGAATCACTTTTGCGTGGCATTAAATGACAGCGTGTTCTTCTTATAACGAGGTTGACTTGGAAACTTTTCGCAAATGGAATTAGAGTGCCTAGAAACTACCTAGTTCAGATTCTTGTGACTATTTACCGGGTTTGGACGAGGGTGTTCGTTTGGTGAACAAACGAATATGATCCCGTAATGATTTCAGACTCCTAATGCGATGCTTGCCAATGTTGTGAGTGGAAGAGAAGTGCGTTGACACATTCCATGTTTGCCCCAGAAATGAAGTATTATAGGCATGCCCAACTTCACAGCTGATCGACCCCTAGTCCGTCGACGAATTTCAGAGGCTTTTTGACAGCTGTTCATGAATTTTTGACAGTTGTTCACGAAATAGAGTAAATGCAGTTCTCCGATTGGTCAGTTTGGCTTTAGAAAACGATATAAAAAATGGCTGTCAAAAATTTTAAGTGGCAAGAGGGGAAGTTGGGCATTTCTATCATACGTCATTTCAGCACAAGATACTGCGTCGACCTGCGTTAGTCAAAAATGAGAGAGACAAGAGGATCGTAGTAAACCGTAAAACTTCAGCCTATCCTACGTCATTATCAAATATGTCGGGACATTTTTTGCAGAGGGGTACGCTCTGAGATCGGAGATGACATTTGAGAAATGGAAACAGCTGACTAAATACATCTGAATAATTTGAAATTCTTTAGCAATATTTTTCATCTGATATTCGAGAGAGAGGGAACAGCTGATTAACGCAGTGCGTCGTGGCACTCTCTCTGTAACATAAAGTCGGCTGGCGCCATGCACTTGTGCTGTCAAAATTAACAATATTAAGTTTTTCTCTGATGAATTGTCAAAAAGAGCAAACTCTATCCACAAATTCACAACTAAAAAATTGAACCCTTAGTGGATCACGTCAATGAAATGACCAAGATCATTGATCTCATCGTTATACCTAAAGGAGGAGGAAGGGCCAACAGCCTTCCCTGGATGAATGACGACGCCCAAAGATGACGATACACAAGCGGATTGAAGTCAGAAACTGGAGTAGAAGCAGGCATTGTTGGACGTAGACCTAGGGATTGACAGTCATCCAAGCTGAACGTTTGGCCCTGAATGAAGCAGCACATTGCATAAACAATAGAAATCCAGATAGGGGTCAGGCAGAACTTAAAACCCTAAACACCCTAAACACACCACAAAACAGTTAACATTTTTTTAGCTTATGTGGATTCCAGGACACGAGGGCAACGAAAAAACACAGCAAGTTTTTTGTCCCTTCGTCTTGTCATATGTTACTGTGACAAATTTGTATTCAATTAGCCACTTAACCCATTAATGCCCATGTTTTTTTCTGAGGGGACACAATTATATGTTGTAGAGTCTAACACAGGAAGATGCCCTTAATCGGAAAAAGTCTGCCGATACTCCCTCTTAGCCTCTTCGTCGTGTCATATGTCACTGTGACAAATTTGTATTCAATTAGTCACTTAACCCATTAATGCCTAAGATTTTTTTTTTCTGAGAGGACACAATTATATGTTGTAGAGTCTAACACAGGAAGATGCCCTTAATCGGAAAAAGTCTGCCGATACTCCTTCTTAACCTCTGCGTCAGTTCATATGCCACTGTGACAAATTTGTATTCAATTAGTCACTTAACCCGAGGTTTTTTTTTTCGGGGACACATTTATTTGTTGAAGAGGAGCCAATTCTGAACAACTTCTGGTCTGCGGCTTTGCATATAACTCAGCTGAGTATTTGACAGATAATCTAAGGTTACACGTAACTAACCCACAGCAAATTTTTGTTCACAAAGTTCATGCGCAAAATGGACATTTGGGCAATTAAGGGTTAAATGTCATATAAAGTGACTAAATCAGTACAAATTTGTCACAGTGACATGTGACACGACTAAGAGAATATGGGCGACTATGTGGCACAACTATCACATGCACAAACCGAGGCACAGCAGCTCAGGAAACTGAAGATACTGTGGACAATCAAAGAAAACAATGAAAAACCTACTCGTCGAGTGTCCAAATGTGACATCAAGTAGACACAATCTATGGAAGAGAATTCCTTTAATAGGAATAGTTTAGGACAGGACCAAGTTTTTCAAGGTAGCTCTAAAGTGCTAGATCAAGTGAGTGTTCAACATAATTCGTTCAAAAGTCTTACAACCTGAAGTACCCCCTAATTGTGTCTGAATTGCCATCCGTGACACAAATTAACAGAAAAAAACGCAGCGAATTTGTCGAAAACGTCCAGTGTGCAGACATTTCCAACAAAGTTGAACTGTGGTGAGCCCTTAACGCAATTTAATGTCACCTCGCCAGCAATGACGCAAAGTTGCAGCGCCAAGGGCGCCTGGTATGAATACTGAAGGAATATTAAGCATGCATAAATGGAATAGCTGTCGTCTACACATCACGTTACTCCTATCATCCCCTGTTGGCAACTGCGGCGGTGATGGTTGCATATCTCCCCGATGATACAGCAGTGTGTTCTAAGCAGGTGATGGTTGTCTGCCGTCAGGATACGAAATACGAATGAATAAGATATGACTTGAGAAGAAACAACATTACAACTAAATTAGAGCAGTCTTTAATGGTTGCTCGAGGATATGAATACATAAATGTCCCGCTCGAAGGTAATACAATCCGAAGAGGAAAACGTTTCAGCCCCGGGGATACGCAGCTCAGAATCAACATCTGTTTCCTCTCATAGGCAGGGGAAAGCAACAACTTCTAGTTAAGCAGAGCTCAACGTCGCGTGGATTGGAGTTAGGTGAGTTATTACATCTCCAGGCGTGCGGGATTGAAACCTGTATGGGTGGCATCAAGGTATCCGTGAGACCGGAATAATGAAACACTGATAGACCGTCATCAGATGGGAGTGTCGGATATCCTCAAAATTCATACAAGAGTGAAATCAATCTGCTTACAATTCTGATATCATTCAAAAATGTATTTCAAATGGAAATGCTCTTTTTATGGAATAAATTAAACATCAACGAGGGTTCTACGACTACGGGGAATGCCTTTTTTCTTTTGAAAAAGAAAAATGTTTGAAGGAAACCTTTTTTAATGGGCCATGAACACTTGCGGAGAGAGGGAGTCGGTGACAATGTCTTCCCAAGGATATATATCGGATCCTTATCCTTACACTAGTAATAATGTGGCAAAGCGAACGGAATTTATTTGAAAATGAAGAAGACTTCAAAGAGGATAAGTCAAGGATTTGATGCCACATTTATTCTCGGCGGGTGGGTGTATTGCTTCCCTTTAAGTATCGGAATCCAGGACACAGTGTGGTCCAAAGGTGTAGAGGATGAAAGCGCCCGTAGAAATGTCTCCACCAATATTTTTGTTCTCTCTTTTTAAAAACAAAATGTCGCTATAGTAAAACATCCAGATCCCGGGATGGGGGCAATTCCCCATCCGTGCCCCTTCCCCGGGCGCCAACGATTTATAATTGTTTCTAGAATATCATCAAAATTCTCCAAATCAAAGGGAAAAAAATGTCAATAAAATTTAAATCAAATAATGTACTTACTCGCTTTCATTATTTTCGAACACCAACTCTCCTTGCATAGGCTCGTAATCCTTGCCAGCCTTTGCCGTTCCATCTTCAGTCCAATATGGCACCACCACTTTACCACGAGCACCCGAATATCTTTGTACTTTCAATTCGTACGATCCAACCGATTCGACGATCTCATGATCCTTACTCGAAAATGCAAATATACCGCAGTGATCATCATCGAGGATCATCACTGTTGCAACTTTAGGCGTCACCAATATCGCTGGATCCGATGGATTGCTAAGTCTCACATAGAAATGTTCGTCCTGTTCGAAGACTTCGTCGTCTATCACCTCGATCTTGAAGCGTTGTTCATTGACACCAGGTGGAAAGTTGAGAACACCCTTCTTGCCGATATAATCCGAACCAGCTTCGGCGGAACCATCCTCAGTTTGATATTCAACGGACATGTATGATCCAATATCTCCACGTCGGACAACACGAACCTCGAATGAGCCACAGCTCTCCATTACCGTGTAGTGGCCCGGCTCGAAATAGAACTTGCACACCGTATCGTCGTCGTCCTCTTGTACTTCGACCTTTTGTAATTCGGCCTTAACCTCGCTTAAATCACTCTGCGCTCGCTCTTGAATCTTTCTCACTATATTCCCACTTCCCATCATTTTTCTCGTGGCCTGTACTCTGTAGAATGCCCTCGTTTTGGGGCCCTTATTTATCAATTGTTCCTGGGCCATGAGTTCTAATTGCTCCAGATCACTTTGTGGGTACTTCTTGCGCAGGTCTCTAAGCGTTGAAATGTATTCACGTCGGGCCTCTTCGAAGTCCTTCATTTCCTCGTTGACCACGCCGCCGTTCTCCTCCAGAGCCTTCAGGTCATTGTCGCGGTTGTTCATCTCCAGGACGGCATCGCCCTCAGCGCTGACAATAACGCCGCGTTTGTTCATGCGATAATTCTTATCCAGATACTTATAGATTAGCATACGTCTGTCGGCGATGTAGGCGGTGAGCACTGTGGCTGGGAAGAACATGAATGTCAACAGGCCTTCCCACACCTCAACGCGTCCCGGTGAGATTTTCGACAGAATTAAGTACAACCAAATGTAAGCAAACACTGACCAAGTAGCCGTAACAAAGAACACTCGTAAATGCTTGATCTTTCGTACCTCTCCATTCGGAATCACCACAATGCAAAGTGCTATGATCACAAATAAATTATAGGCGGCCGATCCAACAATTGTACCAGGCCCTAAGTCACCGGCTTGGAACTTCTTCGCGAACATTTCAATGACTGAGAGTAGAATTTCCGGGGCGCTTGAGCCCAACGCCATCAGTGTGAGATTTGCAACGGTCTCGTTCCACACTCGAACAACAATGATTTGTGTTTCGCCATTGGCCTTCTTGATGACAACCTCCTTCTCCTTGGACGTGATCACTTCAATCGCTGCCATAAAGCGATCGGAGACAATTGAAACACCGATAAACAGATAGACGAGAGCAAGGAAATACACTAGACCTCTAGCGAATCGATCGCCAAATGTTAGATTGTCCAGTGGCATCCAGACGCTCAGCATTAAACCATCTTGGCATTTGAGTCTGGTGCTGCTTTCCTGGCGTTCGGCTATGGTTGTGTTTGCTGTTGGCTCTGCTGGTGTGGTTGGCTCGTCTGTTTCGCAGGAACCTTGTGGGGCCTGAACGATTAGGATAATCGCAACTATGGCCATGGCAAATGCTGTCGATGTAAATGTAAATCTTCTCACTTTTCTACTACTCTTACGGTGTATTGATCCCATTTTGGTGGTAACGGTATCTAAGTCGGTGTTGCAGTTGCTGTTGTTGATGCTGTCACTGGTGCCGGTGCTGGTGTTGCCAGATTTCGTTGTTTTCGTTGTTGTTGAATGCATGTTTGTTTGTTTTTTTTTTGCTATTTTTTTTAATTCCACTGCCTTTCGATTTCGATTTAATACTCTAATGATGATGATGACATTCAGTCAGTGTGTCAGTCGACGTTTTGCTTTACTCTCTATGCTAGGGGGGAAAACAGATAGACAGTGACGTAGATGACAATTGCTTTTGTTGAGTTCGTGCCAGCGGTTCGCTATCTCATGATTAATTCCAAGAAAAGAGTTTGATTAGTGTTAGTATATCGAGAATTTTCGCGATTCAAGTTCACCGAATTGAATTAAGAAATCTGAAAGCACAAAAAAGAAAGGGAAATTCATTTTTAAAATTTCACTCCTCCGAGAGGTGAAATTTCAAAAATGCTACATTCTTCCCCGAGCACCGGGGGCGCTTGCTACAGGGGAGGGGTATGGAATTCATATTCTCTTTTGCAACAAATGCATCCAGTGCATTCCCAATTGATCAGTGTCTGCGCATATTTCTGTGTACGAAATCGAATAAATTCCGGCTGTCGTATGTACACATTGCAGGTGCAAAATTGATGTATATTTGTGTCAGAGACAGGGCCAAATGATCCATATTTAGTTTGCAGCACGGTTTACGTTGTGCGAACATATATAAATAGAATTTTCAGTCGATCTCGCGCCGATGTCGGCGGCTAGCAATATTTTGACGGTCAGCCGCGCCGATTCGTCCCCCGGCGACAAGTTTGCACAACAACCCGCCGCCTGACTGATCATTGGGATGGACCCGACTGCGAAGAACACACAAGCCAGGTATTCGCTTTGACTCTAGTGAAATTATTTTAAAAATATTTCTTTTATTTTTAATTTAACTCTTTGCCACCATTTCATATATTCATTTGCACTCAAAAACACTGATTTTTGATTTTAGATTTTTTTCTTTGCCATTTCATAGCTTGCACTTGGTTGAACTGCTTTTGGGGCACCCACCTTCACTGGGGAATTTCGACTGAATTTTGAGTATGAACCGTCGTAGGACGTGCTCCAGGCAACATGAGCATAAATATTTGCTTAAAACACAAAAACAAAAATTAAAAAAAAAAACAATGAATTATGCTTTCATATGGCCCCGAAAGAAAGAAAGGAGAAAAAAAATATTATTTTTAAATTCAAATTATAGCGAGAACGCGGACCGTTTTCGTAGCCGTCGCGCCAATGTCGATCCACAATACACTACTGCTCGGTACCCTAATCGATCGTTTCTGGTTTTGTAGCAAAGCGCGGTGGAATAATATCTAATCATCGCCATAGGCACTTATGTAGCGCGTTTGTTGTTGCTGCTGCCGCTGTTTCTGCTTCTCTCGCTGTTGTGTAGCGTCAACGACACATGAAACATACACTACACACATACGTCTATACGAACGCCGCGCCGCCGACTGAAGACTGAAGCCGCCGACAAAAGTATCTCATATTGTGTTGAGTTGCTTCAACCATTTTTACCGGGGCGGGGGGCGGCAATGAGGGGGAACTAGTTGCAAGGCATCTTTTTCGGATTTCTGTCGTTTCCGAATGCAAAATATGCATGTGACATAGTAGCTGAGAACGTGCTAGACAAATGCACTTACACCCCATCTGTGTACGGCTGTGCTAGCGTGTATGAGTTCGGGGTGAGCAATGCGTCATGCCCAGATGAGCACTGACATCAGTCTGTACGCTGAGTGATCTATAGATTCTTAAACCTGTTGAGAGAATATGTATTATCTAATTTCGATTGTTTGTCTTATTTACATTTAGAAGGCAATCAGAATGTTGTGTGTAGGCCGACCGCCTTATGCTCGTTACGCAGCACGCATTTGAGTAGGCTTGGTTGTGCGAACTTCCTGTGGGCAGAGGCAGACGAGGAGGGATCTGCCAAATTACATTTCCATATTCACACGTACCTCTAGGTCTATTCCGTATTATTTTTCGACAGATTTCATTCACTTTGTGGTAGGCGATTGAATTTTGTTTGATGAGCGTCTTTCATTATGTAAATTTTGATTCAGAATTATGTCTTTTTTTTCATTTTGTGGAGGAGGGCAATAAAGTGAGAAATAGAGAATTCGTGCGAGAAGGAAATCGGAATGGCTTGAGACGTACATACATTGGAATGTACATGCATGTACTGAGAATGGAAAACGAGCATTCTTCGGATGCGATCATCTTTTGGTAATTCATCCGACTAAGAGTGATGACCTCAATTTGACTAATTGGCGTGATCTAAAAGAGAAGATAAAGCTACAATTGATGGAACTATTGTGCTTCTTACGCTTTTAATTGCCTTTGACGTTTAACATTAACCAAACCAAAATTCTAGTGGAATGTTTGCTATCGAGGATAATTGGATGATTGGCTGGCGCCACGAGGAGGTATGCGCTCAAAGCTGAAGACAGCCATTGGCATCTGTGATTATCTTCTTGATGAGTGTCTCCGCAGTGTTGACTCATAGTGAAAGCTTGAACAAAAGTCACTGTTGGGCTTGTCATGTGACTCGGTTATCCGTCATTCACTCGTCATCATTCGTCATCATTATGACTTGTTTAGTAGATTGTACAGTAGATATGGATGCTGTTAGAAGGGTGGAACCTGACTCCATTTGCATAGCAGATTACTCAGAGAAAACAAGAATCACCTGGGAATGGTAAGACTAAGACTCCGTTTCTGAAAAATCGAGATATTTCTGAAGGAGTTGCCCAAGTTTTCAGGGAGACGTTCCAGGGCAATGGAAAGGGACAGAAGTCATAATGACAGCTAGGTAAGGATAGATCGGTGAGTAGACGCGGTGGGGCCACATCTCACTGAGGGCCTGGTGGACCCATTGTGATAAATTTGATGGTAATCCTTTCATCAGCCCTTTCCGTGCGCTAGGATTGGTGCTGCAGATGTCGTTGTTGTGCTGTCCAGAGCCAAACAGAGATCTTGACAAACCTGCCAATCGATGTTATAGAAGAAGAATTCTCCCAGTTGCCTTTGTCTCACTAGGCAGAGACTGGGGCATTGACAAAATTAGTGTGTAGTGTCTTCAATCTCCTCTTCGTCCCCACAGCCTCTGCATATGGTGTCATGGATAAGTCCAAATTGTTGTTCGTGGGATTTCCGGTGAGCAGCCTTTTGTTGCATTGGAAAAGTTTGTCGGTCTTTGCGATAGCTAGGCCATAATAGTCCTTTCATTAGCTGGGCACAAAGTCATTTCGGTATATGTCATTCATTTGAAGCGTAAACAACAATATTTTTTTTTACTCAAATATGTCCAACTTTGTGCCAGAACAAGTGTTTTTACGGGGACATGACACACACAACATACGACGTCACAAAAGGAAGTCATTTTTGCATCGGATTGTTACTGGTGATGAAAAATGAATCCATTACGACAACCCCAGCAGAAAATCATATGTGCAACCCGGCCAACCAGCCAAATCAACGGCAAAGCCGAAATCCATGGAGCGAGGATAATGCTCTGTGTTTGGTTGGATCAGAACGGTGTGCTGTATTATGAGTTGCTAAAACCGGGTGAAACCATCAATGGACAACGCTACCGAACACGATCAATCCGTTTGAAGACGCTCAATCCGACACGCTTGTTACAGGCCCGTACGTATAGTGAACAGGCCCGGTTTCTATTAGTTCACTATATCGAGCGTCTACAGTAATTCAAAATGTCTGAAAGCGGAACAAATTGACTGCGGACAAAGTGGGTGAGGATAGGAAATTACATGAATATAAACATGGAATAATGTATTAACTTATACAGTGCTCCACAAAAGTTTGCGTACAGTGATGCAATTTGAGAAAAAAGAGCTTTCATTCACAGAATATTAGTTGAAAATATATGTTCCAGTAAAACAAGGCTTAAGGCCAAATCACAACGTCGCGTTCGAGGGCGTTGATAAGCGTGGGTACGCATTTTATAGAGAATATTATGTCAAAGATTGGCTTCCTCACGTTTCCAAATCACATTGAAAGCCATGCGTTTCACAAGTAAAATGGTCTATAATCATTTTTACCAGAAAAAAAAAATGCAATTATTTAACATAAACTCTGTATAAACAATTAATTACGTACACAAAAAGTTGCCTCAGTCTGCCAACAATGAAAAATCACGAATAAATAGAAGAAAATTGTTCCACAACTGTCAAAAGCCCGAGCTTACAGAAGTATCTCTTGGACAGACATATCTGATGTGAGTGTGAACGAGGTTCTGTTCGACCTGAATGCATACTTTCAAGATATGTTATTGTTTGCGGCAAATTAAAGTAAAAAATTTATGTTTTTGCTAAGTGTGGAAAAATTTTTTTTTACGTTAAGATAAATGGAATGGAATGAAAATTTTAAACAGACCTTATCCCATGTCCGAGTGATTTGGACGAATTATTACTGAAACCTCAATAGGTCGTTCTGACTGAGTTGAAATGATTTCGACTGTCATTAGCTCTTAATTTATAAGTGGCTTGCAAAACAAATCTCATTGGCTCTCAATTTTCAAAACAACTCTCTGTTTACAGGAAATAATAATGAGAACACCAGAAAATAGAGGGAAAAACATGAAAATATGAACACCAAAACTGAAGTTTACGCTGCTTGATATACACTCACTCATGGATGAACTCAACTGGTTTCAACTAGATTTCATAGAAAGCGCGAGATTTCGAAACGTCGATAAAATATGGCGAAATCTAGTAGATTTGGAAAAATTTCACGAAATCTCGGGATTTCATTCGAAGGGACCAAGGTATTCTCTGAACAATTAGCAATTTATAAAAATATAATTAGCATAATAATAATACGGGTGGCGCTGCAGCCCGTAGAGGAGGGCCCGGGTCCAGCTTCTCAGCAACCAGTCGTGTTGTAAGTGCTATAGTTTTCTCACGAGTGGAAGGGACCTACAGTTTTATGCCGACTCCGAACGGCCAATTTGAGAAGCTTTTTCAAAACAGCTTTGAGCATTGTCAGTGACTCGAAAGAGGTGAGGCCTTGGAAAGTATTTTGCTTGTAACGGGGATCGAACCTGAGCTGCTGTAGGTGTTGACGTACCAACCCAGAACGCCTTGCCGCCCTTTTCGCATACATCCTGACAAGTCCGCTGTTCTGAGATTCCGCTGGAGAATTCAGTTTCAACATTGTTAGCAAAGTAACAGAAGAAAACTTTATCTTTGGAATCCATTCGGTCGCCCAAATTCGCTTCCATTTTCTTTCTTCGAATTATTCTTCTAAAATAAATTCTATTACAAGCGGTATCCATGGTACACCGCCATGGCACCATCATTGAAAGTGAAGTCTGACTGATGCTAACGACATCGGTCTGTCCCATATTCATTCGATTTAGTCTGTCCGGTTTGCTTGCCCATGTGAACCCCCCTTAAAAAAATTTTCAGAGGTAAGTACCATCGCCAATCGACCAGCTATGTAACAAGTGGAGATATTCACAGATATCCTGGAGTAATGACAGTCCTCGTTAGCATAAGAGCCACTTGAAGGTCGAGCACGAGGAAACCAACATGCGGGTAAATGCGATGTTGGCAGGGTCTTTGAAGGAGGAACAAAAATTGTCGGATAAGCTGTAACTCCATATGCATTTATGTGGTTTACAAATCGCGTATGAAAATGATTTCCTAGAGCGTGGCGCTTGACTTCAAATGAATCAAAAGCCAAGCGCCTAACTCTCTAACGATGTACAAAAGCACTCAAGAAGGACGCTAATTGTCTGTATCCATCTGCCTGACGAGAATTTCACGTGCATTGAGTATGATATAAAAGTAAACATAAAGTGGCTCATAAAATCAAGGTTTCTTAAACGTTGTGATATCCAGAAGAACAGGCAAGGCAGAGATATACCACCATTTAATGGGCGATACGTGTACATACCTGAGAATATTTATTTTCGACTGCCTGCGTTATCCAATTACTTTAATGGAAATGGAGGTTGTTAGAAAGTGAAGAAATATAGCAAAGTCTTAAAATTTAATTGCAAGATTGTTCTATTAAGTCGCTCATATGTTAAGGGCAACCTAAGCACATGTGAGAAACACTGTTCCCTGAAGTTGAGAACCACAATTTAAGCACCAAAATTTAAACTCAAGGCAGCACTTTAAGCACCCAAGGACTGACAGGGAGAATCTCTGAAATCTTTAAGGCAGCTGGTGATGATCTGGGGGGCTTATGCACCATCTATGGTCGTAAGTGTATCGTTTGACAGGTCCATAAGAAAGGCGACCCCGAGGAATAAGTCCCCTCACCATCGCACATAACATCTTCGCTGCCGTTTTGTGTGCTCGCTTGAAGCCATTTGATAACAGTCTTGGATCCACTGAAGACAATATACCACACTTCACCATATGTTCACACTACGACAGATCCTGGAAAAGGCCCAAGAAGTACAAATCGGCGGCTTCTTGAGTAACTGGTCTAGTCTGTCAGATTCGGCAGAATGGGCGGAGAACTCGCGGTAACGAACTCACCGAGACCTTCAAAGTCAAAAAAGGATTTCGACAAGGGTACGTGCTGACTTCTTCAAGATAATTACTAAGAAGACCGTGAATAAATAGTAAATAGAGTTAGCTTCCACAATAGAAGCACGAATTCCGAATAAAGGTTAGCATACGCCGATGACATTGACGTGACTGGCAGGATATAGAGAAGCGATTGTTGGCATTCAGATGGAAATGGGTTTGGTGGCGACTGAGACTTAAATGATAAAAAGGAAAGGACATATATCATCGACGCCGTGGGTAGCTGTAGCTACGAACCGGTCAAGGACTTTATCTACCTGGGCTCCGCAGTAACCAGCATTAGTACCGAGATGAAGCGCAAAATAACTCTCGGCAGTTTCTTTGTGCTCAAGAGGCAATTGCGTAATAGTCGGACTTCATAGACCTTGATCATCCTAGCCCTGCTGCGTGACGCAGGGGCTTGGACAATCTCAAAAGCGGATGGAGAAGTCCGACGAAATACAAATTGTGTGGTCGCTACGAAAGAAAAGTTGTGCGAGTGATTTTGAAAATGAGCTGAGCGCTCTACATGGCCCAGTCACCTTTTGATGTGTATACAGCTCGTGGTTGAATAGCTGTATACACATAATAAGTTGACTGGGCCATGTAGAGCGCAAGGATAACTCAACACAACGACCTGAGCCTAGCACATAAGGTGACTGGGCCAAGTACAGCGCAGGGGCAACTCATCACAACGACATGTGCCTGGCTAGCCCTCTACGGATCCAACATAAATGGTTGCTGGATCATATAGAGCGCAGGGACCAGTCATTACAACGGCATGGGCCTAGCCAACCCTCTACGGATCTAACACATAAGGTGACTGAGCCATGTAGGGCGCAGGGACAACTCATCACAACGACATGTGCCTGGCTAGCCCTCTACGGATCCAACATAAATGGTTGCTGGATCATATAGAGCGCAGGGACCAGTCATTACAACGACATGTGCCTAGCTAGCCCTCTACGGATGCAACACAAATGGTGATTGGTTCATGTAGAGCATATAGACAACTCAGCTCCTCCGATCCGGAGAGTCTTCGACTCCGAACCTGTGGGACAACTAAAGAAAGGATGTGTCACCGCATTTAAGGTGACACACTCGAGGACCTCACCCAACTTGGTGCACGAGTAATGCGACTATAGGCATATACCCAAATATGGCGCTAACTTGAGAGTCTTGTTGGTTGAAGGCCAAGTCTACCCCTGGCTGCAGCGCCACACAAAGAGACCAAACTGTTTGTTTTAAAATTAGAATTTGCCATTTTACAAATGCACATGCGATTAACGCGCTAAGATCGTGAGAACCACTTGCAGTCACGTGTCGTACTTAACGAGCACGTTATATTCAACATAATCTGAGCGTACTGATGGAAAAACTGGACCTGTTACATGTGACTTTAAATATACTCATTGTCGAAGTTAATGCTCAAAACGAAATACGTATCCGAACAGTACTCTTTAGTTAAAGTGTTGAAGGCAGAAGAACGCAGCGTTTAGACCTGTCTTACGTCAAATTGGCTGGCAAAGTCGAGCGATTTGTGGTCATGAGGTCTCTGACTGTGGGGCCATACACAAATCATGGTTATGCACATACTCTGAAAACTCTTAACACTTTGAAAGTGCATTTTCTTCAAACTATGGCCGAGTTGAGGCCAACGAAAATAACGTAGAGGCTATATTGTATTCCATTCATATTGGCGGAGACTGTAGGTCCCTTCAGCTCTTGAGAGAACAAAAGCCCGCACAAAACGAATGGTTGCTGAGAAGCTAGGCCAGAAATGAGGTATGATAAAAGTGCTCAACTTCTGCCTCTCTTGTCCTTTAAAATTTTTGAGAATTTTTAGTATAGTTGTCTAAAGCCAAATTGACCAATCAGAGGACGCCATTTACGTTATTTCGTGAATAACTGACAAGAATTCATGAGTAACTGTCAAAAAGCCTCTGAAATTCGTCGATGGACTAGGGGTCAATCATCTGTGAGGTTGGGCATCTTCGTAATACTTCATTTCTGCGCCCTGGTAATCCACAGGCTGTAGACACGCCCATATTTTTATCATATTCCATTCACAATGGTAAGTCCCAAATTGTGAGAGGATAATCGTAATCACAGTTGCAGTTGGCAGTTCCATGCCATAATGCATGGAATAACACGACCGACCTCACGACGAAAACAAAACATTGTGTGTTTAGAACTGAGACTCGTACGCGTGAGGTGATACACTTCGAAATGAACACCTTACAGCCGAATTCGACTTCTGAGAGATAACAATTGAAAAATGATCATTGCTATCTGATCACATTTTAAGTTACTAAATTTACCAAGGGTGCCACAAATTGGATGAGATTTTATTTCATACATTTCTTAAAAATGCCTTAAAGCTGACTTGTATATTCTATCTATCTCTCTCTCTCTCTCTTTCTATCTCTCTCTCTCTCTATATCTCTCTCTCTCCCTCTCTGTCCCTCTCTCTCTCTCTCTCTCTCGCCTCAAAACCACTCTGTGCATGACCCACAATTATCCAACAATAAGCAACAACAAGGCATTTTTTTCGATATCTTGTCTGTTTCATCATGCAAATGTTCCTTTCGAAATTACCCAGGTTCAGTTTATGGTCAAAACAACATCTCACAATAAGCAGCTGGAATGTGTGAAGACATGACATCATCATCATCGTTACTCGCTGACTTGGAGGCCTCCATTAAGTGCCAAAAAGGCAATACACTATTAAAACGAAACACTCCCTGAAACGATATTTGTTTGAACATGTGACAAGAAATGCCTTCGCTTTACTCTTGCCCTTTATTTGTGAAATACTTGACCGATTGTCTGTGGTCCGATGTGGTCAGAAATGAATTCATATTCTTCAATGTCTAGTGTTTTAATTCCCTACATCTAATCGCAATCCTAATTTGATCCGTTAAACATTTGAATTCGTCTCGTCATGCATCCCAACGCAACTTGTAGCAAGGGTAGTTTTCATAAAATTTTGGTTTAAAACGAAACTGTGCTGCAAGCAATCTCTGCAAAACGGGAAGGGAATGTCGGAATGTGTTCAATGTGTGTGCACTTCATACAGTGATTTCGACATTTTTACGAGTGAAATGAATTCTTGCGAAAATTTCCGTTGGTATGCAGTGAAAATTACGCAAACTCATATTGGTGTGGAAAAATGTTCCAATATGTGTTCGGGATGTGTTCGTAACACGGCTTCAACTTCGGAGTTGACAGTCAATGGGGAGGGGACGATAACTTTGGCGCTACGAAATGTTATCGGTATTTTGTAGGGGGGTTAACAATTAGAAATGTTTACTGTGGGAGGAAGAGTGGAGGTCCATCTCGTCCCGTTTTAGGGAAAAAATGGCTTAAAATGGAAAATAAAAAGATTAGAAAACAACGACAACACTTACAATGAAGTACTATATCGCATTTGAAAGCTAGGAATTAATTGGTTATTTGATATAAAATTATTCAAAGGTGTTCACATTTTGAATAATTCACATTTAATTTGTGGCATTCGAATTGTTGAAAATAAAATGGAGAAAAAAAGGCCAATATTCTTCAAACTTGTGAAGTGATGTGCTAAGTTGACTTTTTGCGGTCAATGCTTATCACGCGGGTACGCGCAAAGCGACCATCCGGGTTCTGTCATTTAAGGAAACAGTTGATATATGTGTCTGCCAGGCGCAAAGCACCTACCCTGAGCGGAGCAACGAAATTAAGTGAGCGGACCTGCCGCGTGCAGAAAGGAAATTCGAATCCCTTAATCAATAAAAAATGTATCGTACTTGTGACCAGTAAATTTTATCTGTTGACTAAAATTTCAACTTGACTACATCAGCCAGTTTTCAACCGATGTCCGATTGTCGCTGATACTCTGTCACGTATCGAGGAGATCATATCCACTGCAGTAATAAATTATTATCTCCTGTTCAACAAGAGGATTCTGAGACGCAGGCTTTACTCCAAGTCAATTCATGGAGCCTCAAATCGAAAAAGAAAATCCAATCCCGGGATTCGAGAAGTGCATGGTGTATTGTTATGTTTCCATCGATCGAATTCGACCTAAGACGAACAGCCTTCAATAGCATCCACCCAAGCGCCCATCCGAGTATATGTGCAACATCTCAAATGATCGCGAGAAGATTTTCGTGATCAGGAGCTGCGTTCCCGATTTGGCACAATCTTGCCATTATGACACTTCTTAATTGGAACTGTACTGTGATACTTTGAGCTTCAATATGGCAGTCTGGTAAAAAATTTGAAAAATTAACATACTCTATTTCACTGTCAAAAGATGAAAATACACCGTCATAGCTTTTCACGTCGCTGCGAATATACAACAGTTGATCGACGATTTAAGCACATTAATGTCGACATTGTGGGACCACAGCCACCATCTCGGCACCAGCGTTATTGTCTTACGATTATGGACAAGCCGAATCAATCATTTAAATCGAAGATGGTAAAACATTGCCGTCTATCTCTCAGGGAAGTAGCCAGGCAGTGAAAGGGCCGACGAGGTAGCTAGAATAGGAGTGAGTTTGCCATTGGCAGCAGGACAACCCATATCCCTCACTTCAAATAATACACAACCTGTTACTTACAGATGCCATCAACTCCGTTAATCATAGATGGATGGAATTACATACATGTAGGACTTCGAGGCTTATTTGGCCAAACAAAGAAAATACACTCCTAAAGCTAAACAGGAATGTAATGGGCATTATCACCGGCCACTGCCTTCTCGAAGAATGGGAGACTCCCACAATGACTACTGCAGAAGCTGTAGAGACGAGGCGGAAGAAGAAACTACGCTTCACTTCCTCGGCACTTCTGCAGCCCTTGTCAAAACTAGAAATGATAAACTAAGCAACTACTTGTTCAGCAACCTAGAGGATATGTCACACTTGAAGATACAAGACATAGCTAAATTTATCGGGAAAACAAATTGGCTGTAAATCAGCACAGGAGTGGATTCATCAAAACAGGCCCCTAGGACACCATTAGGCAGTTTCCAGGTCTTAGTGTAGACCCTTCGAACAAAAGAGGAGCCGGTGTAAAGTACCTACAAGGGATCCAACCAGGATCTTAGTCCGCCACAACTGCCACAGTGGTGGTAACTTATCCCAATAGAAAAAATATCTGTGGAAGCAGTGGCTGGCAGTGAACTGGAGTTCTGCAGTGTGTTGCAATGGACCATCGGTATTGCCGCTGAAAAATTTAAGAAAGTCGCACAAAAAAGTGTCTTCGAACAAAAAAAAAATTGGCAATTGTACTAATTTTAAGGTTTAGGAGTCGTGCAGTGATTTCGTTGCATTTTCTTACAATTTTTGTTGGATTTATTGCTTAAGAGAAACTTAACGACGTATTTCGTGAAAGAAATATGTTTCACACAAAATCGTCGGCAGAGTCATTTCATGGTCTCCCATCACAAAAAAGAGCCAAATTGCGACTAAATTCGCCTAGCGGCAACCCTGACCACGGTGGACAATCTGATTGAATTCAAGGAATTGACGAAACAACTTGGAAAAACACACATCTGAACGACGGCGTACCTTCTGCAAATTGGCTCGTAGAGCGTTGGCTCCGTGCACTTAAGGCAGCGATCAAGTGTCATACAGGAACGAACTGTGACAGCGGTATTATTGGGCCTCCTTGAGGTGAACAAAGGGGAGTTTGCTGCAACAGTTTCCAAATGCTACCCCCGATATTATTGCGCCTCCGTGAGGTGTACATAAGGAGCTTGCTGCAACAGTTTCCGAATGCTACCCACGATATTATTGGACCTCAGTGAGGTGTACAAAGGGGGGCCTGCTGCAATAATTTCCGAATGTTACCCCCGATATTATTGGGCCTCCGTCAGCTGTACAAATTGCAGCTTGCTGCAACTGTTTCCGAAATGCTATATACTACAATCTTCAGCATTCTAAGTGAGCTCCTGAGTAGGTAATAAAAACAGTCAAAAGTCTAAAACAGGATTCTTCATTGTGTCGCAATGTCTTATATACAGTTCCCCAAAACAGAATACCATTCACTGCAACCAACATTCAACTAAATAATTCGTCGCATGTGCTTATTCGGAATGACTCAGTCAAGCCACCATTGTATATTGAGTTGTCAAGCGGCAGGACAAATATTTCACCATCGACCAGCAGGGAAAAGTGTAAACATCTGAGGCAAGGCGTCTTAAGGCAGACCATGTGGAGTCTCGTGGAGAAGAATATCGCACAGCACAACACAGCGGTGCAGTACCAGGATATATTACCCGTTAGGAAGGTGGTGGTTGGAGGGTGGGTATTGTGATACCCATAGTCAGACCACTACCACTTATTGACCACTCCAGTGATAGTGCCGTTAATTTGATCCCAACGGCACATGGTAACTGGACCAGGTCTGAAAACCAGATAAAAGCGTATTAACTTTGCTTCCACTCTGATTCGAACCGGAGACCCCACTAATCAAGGGCAGGCACTTAACCAACTGCACCATCCAGTAGAGGATCGCAATCATTGCCATTGGAGGGGGAGTAGTGTGGCGGCAGCTGTTACATTTTCACTCCGTTCCGCCGATGTCACTGCGGCCATTGATGAAGAACACCGTCGCTCTTGGACATCAACGAGTAGGCACGTGTCGAAATTTTGTATATTTCTTTAAATTAATTTAATTAAGTAAATATATTGTATCTATAGCTTAATTCGTGCGGTTTGCTAAGAGATGGCGTAACTCGTATTATTCCATTGGAACATGCGTTGGAAAGCTACTGCCATTGTACGTCGTTGCAGTATATATGTCATTCATTTGAAGCCTAAACAACTATCAATTTTTTTCACTCAAATATGTCGAACTTTGGGCCTGAAAAAGTGTTTTTGCGGGGAGTTCTTCTTGATTACTTTAATATGAAGAAAACTGCTGCCGAAAGTCATCGTAATTTGGTGGAAGTTTATGGCGAACATGCGCTAGCTGAGCGATCGCGCCAAAAGTGGCGATTCTGGCTTGGCCAACCAGCCAAATCAACGGCAAAGCCGAATATCCATGGCGCGGAGGTAATGTTCTGTATTTGGTGGGATCAGAAGGGTGTGCTGTAATATGAGCTAAAGCCCGGTGAAACCATCAAGGGCTACCGAACACAAAACACGAAAAACGCCCGGAATATGCGACCAGACATGAGGCAATAATTTTCCATCATGACAACGCTCGGCCCCACGTTGCTATTCCGGTTAAGAACTATTTGGAAAACAGTGGATGGGAAGTTTTACCCCACCCGAATTATAGCCCAGATCTTGCCCCTTCTAACTACCATTTGTCCGGTCGACGCAGAACGCCCTCACTGAAATACGGTTCACATCAGAGCGGAATATCAAAAATTGGCTTGATTCATTCTTGGCTGCCAAGCCAGCGCAGTTCTTTTGGGACGGGATCCACAAATTGCCAGAAATATGGGAAAAAGTTATAGCTTCAGATGGGCAATACTTTGAATAATACAATTGTACATGTTGTTCTCAAAAAAACAATTAAGTTATGAATCCAATACATTTTCCATTTGGCGTAAGTCATAAGTACATGCCAATATACCACACAGCCATTCAACGCCCAAAGCTAGGAAATAAAAGTTAAGCGTTAGGAGCGAACCACCAAAAGGTTCCACTAACCTCAAAATCTCATTGGCGATCATATTCAAGAACAAGTCATCAAAAGGCACTCCTCATAGCCTAGCCTAAGATTTCAATGGCCATTGATATTCAATAAATAAGCTCCTTATTCACTGAATCGCAAATTTATTTGCCAACATTGCAGACAATTTATGCATCGAATGACATTAGCCATGGTGACCAGATAATCTGAATGACTTCGAATCCACTCAAGATGGGGTGACCAGTTATGCAGAAATTAATGACTATTATTTCCATATGAGGACAGCACAGATTCCATTTCGAAGAAGAAAGGACTCGTCGATGGAATGCCAAGTGGCTGTCTCAAGCATGAAGCAGAAATTTATCATAACCTTATTTTCAATTACATTCACGTTTGTTTTGAAGAAATCTCTCCTTTTGATTACTTATCAAATGCGGCCATGCATGCGTTGCTTGTTAAAAGCAAGTCACTAAATGTAGCAAACATTCTCGAACTTTGCCGCTTAATCTTATCCAAATATAAATCTGTATCTTTGACCAAGGATTCATTTGATGCAGAGATAATGTGAAGTGCGCAATTTGAAAAAAAAACGGAGGGCAATATTAAATTTACAGACTTGTGATATCTGACAATTTTAGCCGGCAGATAGGACTGATGACGGTCTCGTATTTGATAAGAGCAAACTGAAAAGATTTCAACAAATACGATTGCGTTTATCTAGTGAGCAGGTCAGAGCTTACATCATAATTTAGATCATGCCATCGAGACATGTCCAGTTTTGGTATTATTTTTCAAATTGACGTAGCTAGGTCTGATTAGATCGCAAGTATTGGCGCGATTAGTGCAGTATGTCGTTGACAATGTGTACCTGAAGGTGTTTTGAATGGAAAGGAATGGAACACAGAAATGTGTATCTCCCCTTTAGATTCGAAGTTATTTATGGTAGGCGATCCATTTAATATCTCTGACTTGAGGGGTTGTCTGTGTTCAGTGACGTTGCACAATTGTTGTGTGTGTTTGTTTAAACACCATAATCTTTGAAACGAACTGAGATTATCAGCTGTCAGAGACATTTATTTGATATGCTTCTGATTGACTTTTATTATATGGTTCTTCGTAACGTTCGGATGAAGGATCAGATGGAATTAATCGCGGGTAAATATGTGTCAACGAGTACGTCAAACCGCCATACACGGGCATGGTCAAGAGACGGAGAAAGGTTCAGTGCAGAAATGGAATTTTGTGGACTATCAACTATGACGGCTTACTGTCGCAAGGAAGCAGTTATAGCTGTGTAGAGGCAATTTGTCAGTTCTGCGAAATATAATCTACAACATTTGCGATTGCGATTTGGTTAGTAATACATATTTTTATCAGGGCATAGTAGCTGTTCGAATCTTTTTATAGCAATATCTAGATTGAACGAGCTTCTGTTCTCCCTTCGAACACAGTGATAGTACGGATTGTGAGGTTTTTATTTTTATTATTTGAGGAATACATGGCGAAACAAGTGCCGAGTCAAGTGTGAGATATTTAGTTGGAGGTTAAAATGTCAAAGAAACTACAACTATCTTGAATTAAAACCCGGATCGACCAGGTGCTGTGTCCAAGGAAGGCGTTTTGGACTTGCTCGTCCTTAGTCAGCCAATCGGGCGCCCACCTAATGGAGTCGCATCTAGACACGCTTCGAAAGTCATGGTGATGGGGACGTTTGCGCTACCATTCATGCGTAGGCCTTTTCTCTCGAAGAAGCAGGTCAATGGTGAGCAATTGAGCTCCCCCCGTCATGCCGTACCTCGCACTCCCACCCGGCGAGTAACTCCCACAACAAAGCGATGAAATCCCTCCCCAGCATCTTGTATTCGCGATCGTATATTAAATTCCGTGACAGTAGCTGGGAGTACATTCTTTCAAAAGTGAAAAGCGTTATTTCTCTACCGAAAAACCAGATCTTGCAAATCCTGGAAAAGACGAAAGAAGTCCAGGTTGACACCTACTCTACTTAAATGCCGCATATGACAGCCAGGTCAAGTCTTGTCATTCGTGCCAAACTCGTTGACGTTGCGAGGATGACAATAGAGAATTCGGGCTGCTCCACCAAGGTGGCAACGAACTCACCGAGACCTTCCAGAAAACGAAAGCGGGTAAGTCTGGCATTGAATGAGCGATATTTGTACTACCCCAAGAAAGCATATACAACATAGACGTGTATACCTTCTTCCTTCGAAGAAGGTAGGTAGACTTCGTCTACCTTGGCTCCAGATTAAACAGTTCAAACAACGCCCGTACCGAGTTGACACGCAGAGTAACTCGTGAAAATCGCTGTTGATTTGAGACAAGTGACAAGACCAGAACATCCCAGTCCTACTGCACGGCTCAGATGAATGGACGTGTGAGTATTTAAGTTGCTGTCTCCGGAATCGAACTGTGACCTTGTCAGTTATATATTCAATGTGCAATAAGAAAGCACAAAAGTGAGGTGATGACAATTTGCAGTACTTGAGATCAGCACAAATACGGTTGCAATTCCTTGGTAAACTTCATAATTAACTGCAGCTAAGGATTAACCGACATAGTGCAACATTGAGCTTACGAACGAAACCCCTTTAGCAATTAGTTGGTGCATTTTCAAAAGTAAAGCAAAGTAGATTGTGTCTTGCTTCAGGGATAACATAGTTATCCAATGTGACTCACACATCGAAAAACTCGTAATTTTGTAAAACTCTAAGACGACATCCAAATAGTTAACAAGTTTCATCTCTACTCAAATCTCCGACTAATTCTGTACACAAAGTTCACTTCCATGGGTGAAAGTAAGATTAAAGCAAATGTCAGACAAACTCAGAGCGTCTCCTTCTGCAGGCACTAACTTGACGTTTGAAGTTTCCACCGTTTTGTGCATGTTGACAAGTGCCAACAAATTTTAACTGCTACATCCAATTTTATCTTGGACGTCTAAATGTATGACATTGTTGACACTGTCTGCTTAAACTTGTGAAAAATGACACCCATCCTCCGTCGGATGGGAAACTTTATCTTTCGCATCAGGTGTTTTATTTCTTCAAACCGATTTGAACTGTATTTGCATAAGTACGCACATGTTGTTTCACCTTTTACTGGTGCGGCATGTGGAAAATTACGTAGCGTGTTAGTACTTTTTGAATGTTTCATTGACACCCTCAAGGGGCATGGACAATAGTGTGACAAAATTGTGGTGAACGCGTTAACTAATCTCGTTTGACTCGTTCAAACAATCGTCGACATCATCGTCCAACGACACTCGTTCATAACGATGCCATTCAACTAAAACGAGGATAGTAAATTCCCGCAAAACGATTTCTATTAAAACAAAACATAGAACATCATAAAACAAGATACCACACGACATAAATGTTAAGGGCAAAGTATGTACGTGACATACTGCAAAAGTGAGGGGTGAAAATCAACATGAACCCGAGTAAAAATCACATGGATTCAAACCGGAAAGCATTCACTGCTATTTTGTTTGATATAATTTTACGTTAATTGAGACAGAGCCGTTGAGAGGATGAAAAATATTCACGATTTTTTTAAAGTCAATAATTTAAATGACATTCTTTGAATCGTCCGTTTGGTTCCGGAAACTGGAAAAAAAGCTGAACATTTTAAGGCGAACGCGAAGTAGAAGTCGGATGCCCCTTTAACGCTTGGTTTCTGGCCAAAACAATGCAAATCGAATGGTGTCTCCCCGGCAAATCGGATCTTCTTCATCAAAGCCAGTATTGTTTTTTAACGAAGCAGCATTGTTGGTGTGCAGGAAAAAGATTGTGACCAACGCGAAGAATGAAAAATCAATTAATTCGGAAAAAAATCTTCCTCTTTCAAATGGAGCCACACCCTAAAACCGTACGTCCTTTAATAGCGAACGCGGTGAACGAATAAAATGATTCAATATGTCGCTGGTTCAATTCTAAAGATGCAGTAATGAAGTAAGCAGTCCCATTCTGCGGCAACTCTCGGTGCGATAGTCCGCGGATAGAGTTACTTTGTGAAACGTATGCAAATCGCCAAAGATGGTAATTCAATAAAAGCCCCTTCATGCGGCTCTTGTACCCTGGTCGGCTACAAAGTTTCTTGTCGAGACAGACACTCTTGATCGTCCTTTCACAGATCGCGTGGAGAGCAGTCAAAAAAGGTTTGCTAATGCTCACTTTCTGCAAAACCGAAACAAGTCGATATAGAACGTATATGGACGAACTAAGTGTTCGGGAAAATCCTGAAAGGCTATGCGGCACTGCAAGGAAAATGATAGCTTATCTCCCAAAAAACAGAATGAGCTTAGAACAGGCCAAATAAGAGGCACAATCGACCTCCCCCAACATAATCATATTAAGCCGCAGTTCCTAGGGTATACACTCGAAACTGACTTTCTGACCCAACGATGGAGAAATGTGGCTATTTAATTTTAAGACCGTGGCTAAGGGTAAACAAACGGGGAAGTTATTCCTCAAGTTTGTACCCTGATCGGCTACTTCCCTAATACCGTCCACCGAAATGAAGGACTTAAAGGTAGAATGCTGGAGAATCCTAAAGAGAACAAACAAGGGAACTTCAGCCAGGCTGGTTGTCTCGATGGATCAGACCATAGCAGGAAAGCTTGACGACTATTGAGCTAGTCACGCGAATAGAAAGGAACGAAGGTACCTCAACAAGCAGATGTTGCACTAAGGTTTAGAGAGGTAAGTAAGGGTAGCAATCCGCCCTCAAAATCTAGTGGGCTAGTGACATGACGTAAAAAAGTCCAGAAATAGAAAGGAAAGGAGGTACCTGAGCCCACAGATTGCACTAAGGTTCACAGAGGTTAGAACGGGTAAACATCCACCCTCAAAATCCTCGCAATAATGATGAAGATGATGCCAGCCTCCAACATGCGAAGCATCCGAGGGTATCTGCAATACAGGGTTTATACAGGAGCCTTGGATCAATTGGATCATTGGGCCGCAGTATTAATATCAACAACTGTGAGCTAACCTATGCCAATTCAATTCTTAAATTGGCCGTTCGGAGTCGCCAGAGATCACAAAGGATAGAGATTTTCAACTTCTACCTCCCTTTCCCCATGATTTCATCTGACAACATTTTTTGTACAGTGATGCGATGGTTGGTGGAGCCGGGAACTTTGAAAAAGTATGTATGAAATGCAAAGGGAATTCCACTACACTCTACGACTCAATGCCGACATGGACAAGGGCCTAAGTTGGAGATCTCTATCCTCCATTATCTCTGTCATTCGCCATGAAACTGCAGGTCCTTTCCACCCGTGAGAGAATGCACAACACGGATGGTTGCTGAGTAGCTAGGCCCTGGCCCTCTACGGGCTGTATTGTATTAATTCAACGGAACTGTAAAGCAAATTCATACTTATCCCAGAATTGAAAATCCTCGTGTATGTGACTGGAGCGGAAAATACAGAGATAGTAGCAAAGTATTCACATGTAGTTGCCTCTGCAAACGTACGTAAAGTTCGTACGCAAAATGTCATTTGTGTGCGCAGGGAGCTTCCTGTAGTCGCACAAAAAAAAAAAAAAAATAAATACCAAGCATGCCAGTGCACTGTTTTTGGGATCAAAAAGAAAGAACTCGTAGTTTTTTAATAATATTTTAATATGTCATCATGATCTTCTTCTGACCGCGCGGTAAACCACGCACGAGACATTTTCAGGCAACTCGATCCTCCACTCATCAGGAGTTATGCCCAAGCGCAACCAGGCGAGTTTTTGGACTTGGTCCAACCATCTCGTCCTGGGCCTGTCAAGCGGTCGCCTACCTGATGGAATTGCATTCAACGCCCGCCTCGGATTCGTGCCACGTGACCAACCCAACGAAGCATAGCTTTCTCTTTTCGAAGAGTCGAAGAGTTCGTTCCTCTCGCACTGCCGTGTTTCTCACCCTATCCCGGCGAGTAATTCCCACAACAGTTTTCATGAAAATTGTTAATTGTTAACGAAATAAAATAAGTTTTTATTATCTATTGCATTTAACGAAATCTTTAAATCAATGGTAGTTTAAATAAAAGCCTCTTCAAAAATATTTGCGACTCTTGGTCTCACAGGCCAATGCGCAAATGTACGAAAGTTAAGAAAACTAAAGTGAACGAAACTTAACGAAACTTAGTGAAATGGTTGCTAGGTAACCGCTTAAGGAAATGCGAGATGATTAATGCACTGCTTGAAACGTGGATGTGTGCCTGCTCGACAGATTCTCCATTCCCGAGCGAACTGCTATATCCTGGAACCCATAAGAATCAGAGTTCATAGCTCTGTAGCACACACAAAACTCAACTCATTCAACTAGATATTTATTGAGAATTCATAAGTGGTTTCGCTCTGTCTTTCAAGAAAACCTTTCAGTACCTCGCTGTTCAGACTCGTCATAAGACCGCGAGACAATAACACACAAACAAAAGATTGGCATATAAGGTACCGCCAAGCCCACCCCCAACTCTATCCATTCTCAATGAAGAAGGGGAAAATTTTGTATAAAAACATGGCTAAGCAGTCGAAATCAAATCAAAAACCCAAAGCAAAATAGTGAAAATCCCTCAGCCAATTGATGGATGTGTTAATTATATTAATGTAATATGGGTGGCGCTTAAAACGGGAAAGCTCAGGGCGTAACTTATTCAGCCACCATTCATGTTGTGCGTGCTATAGTTCTCTCACGGGTGGGATGAGTTAACTGCGTCCAAACAATCGAAGAAATGATTGCTGCGTTCACCACATATGACACCCAAATAATCAAGGTCATCAAGGACCATTGTTAAGACTCAAGCGCGAACAAGGATACACAATGTTCCCCTCAAATAGTGCAGTGCAATAAACTTGTATTGATTTGAAAATTCAATAAAATAATTCTCAACCGCGAAAGATATTTATGCGATTGTAATAAAATTTCGTTCACCATGTTTTGAGAAACTACTGAAAGCCGCTTCGAAAATAAAAGACTCGAATTAGTTTCACCCTTGTTATACACTGCAGTTGACTTGCTTGCCGCATGGCAACAGACGGGGAAAGGAATTCCCACCACCTTCATCATAACAAGTACACAAACAACTTTAAAAACTAATCGAGAAGTTAACACATTGATAAAATCGGGTGATGTTCAACCATAGCCATGCTTTAATGTGATAAATTGAATTAAGACACATTCCAGATCCGACCACGTGTATATTCAATCGATTCATTGAGACATTTAATAATTCAAACGCGAATTTTGTAGTAGCATTGAAACACTGCGCTCAAATTTAGGCTGTGTTCGAAACTAAAAGACGGGCATTCTGTAGATAGCTCGACGGCTCGTACTCGCATATATAACATGAAAGCAACACCTGCGTAAACAGAAGCAACATCGTGAAATGATAAATTTCATGAACATTTTCAAATTAATTATTTAAAAGAATCAGCGAGCATTCAGGATCACTTATTTTTCATGTATTGCGCTACAAACGAAATAAAAGTAAAAGGCAACATTGTCTTCGGTGACAGCTGAGTTAACAGTTCTCATTTGCCTGGTTGCCTTGAAGTTAGTATGGTTTGGCAACATTGTCTTCGGTGACAGCTGATTTGACAGTTCTTATTTGCCTTGAAATTAGTTTGGTTTGGCAACTTATAATGAATACGCCGCAACAACGTTTACAAATTCCTCAAATTTATTTTGAAAAACTTGGTTCAGTTCGAGGAACACAATTGAAATACCATTACACCCAAAAAAGTCACCGTTTTGACAGTTGACAGTGACGATTCTAGGACATACGGACCATCCTCAGCCCATGGAGCGTACTCAGATATTAATGTCATAAAATCATGGATTTCATGGGTATTTGCGTGTTTTACAACAATTTTAAGTTCTCCGGCTCAAAAAAAAACACCCTTTACAAGCTGAATTAAAATATAAAATGTTCCAGTTTTTGGCAAAAGAACGTACATTTTGCCCAAGAAATGTCTTTGGAATTTGATTAAAATCGCCTAATCAGGTGAGATCTGTCAGTTAGTGTTTTGGAATGCCACATTAGGTCTGATCCAGTACTTTTTGCACCAAATTGGGAAGTCTTCTCATTTTGAAGGAGTTGGGGTAAAGTTGTCTGAGAGAGAGAGGCGAAATCTCAAGAACGTCCGGGGACCCAGTTATACCAATTGTGTAAATTATTTCATTTATGAAATGTCAAATCTGAAATCTCACATTAATTTTTTTGATTTAAATTACACTTGTCAGTGTATTGATATACATCAATTGATGTGACAGAGTAATAACAAATAATGGACAGGGTGGGGACATTTTTTACTCTCTCGAGGGAGCGCTCGTTTGACATGAAACCCATATTTTTGGCATACTTGAACAGACTTTCGTTTATTTTGATATGAGCCAATGACAGCTTTTGTCAGAAATGATGTACAGGGCAGAAATGAAGTATTACCGAGGTGGTCGACTTCACAGCTGATTGAAACCTAGTCCATCGACGAGTTTGAGAGGCATTTTGACAGTCTGTCAAATTCATGAAATTTTGAAATAAAGTGATTTGTGGTATCTGATTGGCCGATTTGATCTGAGCAAACCATATAAAAAACATAAGTCAAACATTTTACGGGCAAGGTAAGTAGAAGTCGCTACCCCTATAGTACCTGGTTTCTGACTTTTGTTATTCAATGACGTGACAATCCATGACATTTTGGTGTTTCTGTCTCTTCCGGAGAGAACTTCATTTTCGCTCTTTGAAAATTGAGAAACTGTACTAGAACTAAACCTCAAGTCAATTTGCAATAGTACGCAAGGAAGTCTGTACAAATTTGGAATGCAAATACAGTCGACTCTCGATAGTTCAAAACTAAGGGGACATTACACAAAATTCGAATTTACAAGAAATAAGTACATACACACGCATTATTTTGTAAAAAAAAACATCAGTAATATTTTGGTTTTAATAACTCTCAGCGTGCTTGGTCATGAGCAATGTCTATGACAGCCAGTGCCGATACCATCTCGTCGGTCACTCTGATGTGACGTGCGGAATTGGTTCTTCTGCCGACTCTTCATGATCGTTGTCTACATTGTTGTTGCTTGAATTGAAACTTGCCAAAATTTCGTCGTCATACAGCGCAGCGATCTAAGCCTTCGTCAAAATGTGCAAAATCATCAAATGTCACAAATTCACCAATTTTGGGAAGAAGGCCCTATCCATTCTGCGAGGTTGTATTTTTTTCCTGACGTTGTTTACGTCGCATACGTCACAATCGAACGGGTTCAAGACATTGGAAAATTCAAGCATTGGAAACAGCTGGGCAAAGAACAGAGAACAAAAAACAAAAACGAGAAACAAATTCAAAGTACTGATAGAAAACCAGCCCGACTGAGATGATTGCTTCGAATTAATGAGCGTACCAAAGCACATAGGATTTGTTCGAGTTATCAAGGTCGAATTCGAATTATCGAGGGTCGACTGTACTCATACATATTAATTAGCCACTACCTCTTTCGAGTCAAAGGGTAATAACTGTCTAGAAAAAGATCCTCAAATTGGCCGTTCGGAGTCGACCTAACACTGTGGGTCCCTTCTGCTCGTGAGAGAACAATAGCACGCACAATATGAGTGGTTGCTAAGAAGCTATGCCCTGACCCTCTATGGACTGTAGCGCCACCAATATTAAGTTATTGGGTCTTGTAAAATCAATTACTTTCTGCATTCGACGTTTCTAAAAAGTAATTACTTTTGATGTCAAACTTGACTGACAAGCATATTCACGTGTGGAAATTGACATAAATCACGTGATGTCATTTCATCAATATATTGATATTCGACTCGCTTCTGAGCAACAGGAATTCACGAGGCAGCCACTTGTCTACATTATTCTAGTACAGTGCATCGAAGCGAACGAGAGGTAAGCGACGGTAAGTATACATGTACATAGGCATGTAAGAAGAATCAATGTGCAATATTCCCTTTCAATCGCTTATTTTCAAGGTCATTCTTTGAGTTTTTAGAATCGACGACCGCAGCTGTCGATTGTCGATCAATAAGCGATAATTGTTCTTAGTCGATTGTGAATTTCTGATTCTTGTATCTACTGTGAATGTTGACGGTGATTGAAATGTATTTAGTGGCCAATCGATCATTGACGTTACATCGACAAAAATATTTTTAGCTTTTTCAAAAAAAAAAAACCTCCAGTGACAACCAATTCAAGGGAAGTTCAATTCGATTTCAAGGAAATCGAGATAGTAATAGATTGAGTGATTTCGAATCAGCATCTAATGCCCTGTCACTCAACAACTGTCACATTTTGTGGCAATTGATGCTACACTTTCAAAAGAAGACACGAAAACAGATTTTTTTAAGAAACTGATTCCGTGCACAACGAAAGTAGGCATATGCCATGACCAGCAGAATAGAGAACTGCAGTAGACAGCTGAGCGTCGACTAACCGAATGCATATTAACCGAAACGTCAGTTATCCGAACTCTAATCAGCCGCAAAGCCAATTATCCGAACTAACCTTAAACGGAGAAAACAAAAGCTAACGGGGTGTTTCAGAGTTAACGGTCCCCTTTAACGCATGCAAACGCGTGTACTCGTATGTGCCTAGTTTCCACGTGAACATTGTCAATTTTATTCGTGAATTGTGGATCAAATACGAACGTCAGACTTTAAGGTGTCGTCAAAAAGAAAAATTAACCGAAACGTTTTTGCAATCGGAACAAACAAAGAAATTATTAAGAGACTGGAGAAAGGTGAAAGTAGATCCCCGCTGGCGAAGATGGTAAAGGACTAGACCGACTGCATTCGATTGACTTTTATTCGATTCCCTTCTGTGTTCGATTATCCGAATTTGTCGATAAAATTTAACCATCCGAACCATCCTCGGTCGCAATTAGTTCAGATAATCGACGCTCTACTGTAGATAGCTTCTAGCGTGTACGACACGTTGGTCTATCACTGCCACAGTGAGCTACCTGTCTACGATCACAATTCAACAAGGGTCTTTAATAGTACTGAGCTTAGCAAAATTCCGAGTTATTTATAATTAAATTTAATTACAAAAAAAAGCAGACATAAAGTGGAAGTGCATGCAATGCACGTGGAAAGGAGGGTACATGAAGAAGAAGTGGGGCAGAATAGCAAATTAAAAGCGTTTAGCATTAATAATAGTTCTCAATCTTATCGCTGCGGAGTTCCATAGTTCGATAGCATAAATCAAAAATAGACTCGATGAATAAGTTCAAATATGTCATGATGGAATTAGATCACGTGTTCTAAGAGAGCAAGCAAATGTACGCTTGTCGTACAAATACACCGGCCGAATGCTCGCTGTAATGTCCTGGATGAAAATACAATTTGTCTAGTGTTCTGGGGAAACTCTTTCTGGCCACATAAATGCCCGCTTAAAAAAAAGAGAAAAAGTAAAAATTTTGTTAGATATCCCTAATTTTTTAGCACTGCTGAACATCGCCTTGGAAATCCTTCCACTAAGGCATGACATCTTCCTTTAAAAATAGCATTCCTGGTGATTAAAAATTTGGTTTCACAATTCATGTGCATTGTTTGGTTTTACGGGCTCGATGTGTTCTACATCGTTTAACAGGTTCTCTGCCAAATTCAGATCGTCAGAATGGGTGGGCCCTTGCAAATGGTGACATTTCTATGGCTAAGCTTTCATAAGGTGAGGAGGGTGTTTAGGATCCAGTAACAACAATAAAACGCCATATTTGTGGCATATTTTAATCGGCAAAATGGATCATGTGCTGTTGATAATACGTTTGTACACATGTTGGCTTCATCATCATTCCATTCATAAACTTTTACTTTTTTTTATCGTTTACTTGGGGTTGTTTTTAGTTGGACTAGCATTTCCAAGCAATCATCTGTTTATGAAGGTGACAACATATCCACAACAGATTTCCTTGCTATTTTTGCTATTGTGTGCTATTTATGCGTCCACATTTGTATACATCTGACCGCTTCATTGAATGCAACTGGTAGCTTCTGTTGAGACAAAGAACCAACCAACCTTACTTTGGATAACATGATGTATGAATTAGACGGAAAAGGCAGTATCATGACCTGGTCACAATGGAATGCTTTCTATACTCTATATGCGGCCGACATTGTACAGTTTTAAATATTTAAAAATGTTAAAATATATGACGGCATTCCAATTTTTTGCCACACTCCTGAATACCTCTTAGAAGAACACGAATGCACACATTTTAGACCGACCATCAAGGTTCCCCGATCCGAAAAATCGAAAATATTTGCAATTTGAAGCAATGCACTGTAAAAGGTAGATAGACTCGTTAAAACCTTGAACTTTCACTGTGAACACACCCTTAAGCCCACGGCCAAACTGTCAATGTCAAAACAAAGCAGTAAACACAATAGATGCATCATCCATGTTTACGAATAATACAAATTCATTATGCCAAAAATCAAATACAGCGAGATAGCCGACTTCACAGACGGTGACGGCGAATTTGAGCGACATTTTGACACTTATTTACGAATTTTTGAAAGGCATTCCTGAAATCATGAGAATAGCATTCTCTCTCGGCTTGGCTTGAGATAACGATGTAAAAAAAACGCTGTCAAAAATGTGTAAGGGGCAAGTGGGATTGAACTCGGCTATCTCTAGAGCACATCTGGTTAATGTCAATTTTTTGTTATAATCATCATCTCAGTAGACAAGCAATTCATAGTCAAGGGAACAAATTTGAAAACATTGATTCATCGCTGCTGGGTGGTGCCAAGAATGTTGCTGCCGTTCAAGGGTCTGTCGCAAAGAAACCAAAAGAGTCGATTCCAAGAGGTTTGCTGAGGCGAAGTGACTCTATGATGGGTCTCAGGTCATAGAGGCAGATGAAGAACTTGCCAGGGAAGGGGCTTAAACTGACTTATCCATCAGACCACCCCTTGCCCCGTCACGAAGTGAATGATGCGATGAATAAATGGTGGAACTCTCTAACCACTTGTGATACCATTCGGATACTATGGACCAGGTTTAATAGAGCAAACACCAACAGACTGCAGAAGGTAGTTGGAGCGCTAACTGGCCTTTATCAAAAATGGAACACCCACGACTTTATATACTTCATCTGAAGATGAATAAAGGATACTGCTCACTATCTTTACACCAGTCTCTGCCAGTTGAGATACAGTACATTCGAAGAACACACCTTCCAGGACATCCTGAAAGTCCTAGAAAAAATTCCTCTAATCTTCATCCAGTGGAATACGCTGACATGACGGGTACCAGGAAGAAGTGAAGAGCAAAAATTGCGCGAAAGGGCCTGACAATGGGTCCAACAGAACCTAAGTCGCAAGCCTAACCTAAGACCCTACTATGTCGAATTTTGTGACAGAACATCTGCATGCTTACAAGACGAATTCACACTATACAAGTGGCCATACCCAAAGTAGGACCTAGACGCAATAGAGAGTCAAAACATCGAATCGGTTGAATGATTGCGTGTTGTACGGCCAGTCCAGACCAAAACGCTCAGCTCTTTAAAACTGAGTAGTCCAGCAGTCCAACTCACATTTTCAACAAAATGTCAGGTCTGACAATTACATCAATCGTCATCGCTGGGGTTCAACGGAAAGCACAATGCAAGTCTTGTACAGACAGCGAGAGGCGTTTCGAGATTGGATTTAAATTCTAATCTATTTGTAATTTGTATTATTCAGTAATTTTAGAGTATGGTCGGGTTCATAAACAGCAGCCCTTCAAGATTTGCGTTCATAAATGTAAATAAACTGCAGTGACTGTGCATGAGAGCAGTCGGCAAATGCGTTCATAAAAGCAATGTGACAGTCAAACTGCGATCAAATTGGCAGTGATTTTTGTTTTGTTGTAGGATTGCAGGGAAACCAGAAATAAAGTATGATGGAGATGCGCAACTTCTTCCTTTCTTGCCCCTTAAGATTTTTGACAACCATTTTTTATATTGTTTTCTAAAGCCAAATTGACCAATCAGAGAACGGCATTTAGGTTATTTCGTGAATAACTGTCAAAAATTCATGAATAACCGTCAAATTTTTTATGATTATCCGTCAAATTCGTCGATGGACTAGGGGTCAATCAGCTGTGAAGTTGGGTATCTCTATCATACTTCATTTCTGAGGGAAACCGAAAATTGACTTTCTTCATGCAAAAATGGTTTCTAAGCAACGGAAATTCCCTTATTATTTTAAAGACATTTCTGTTATTTGGAACATGATTTGACTCCCAATTCTTTTTATTTAAAGGTATGGCCCTTTTGCTACGCACTGTTTCCTTCTTTAATGTTTTTGAAAGGTGGTTAGTTCATTATAAGGATCAAACATTAAATCCAATATTTTTGTTGACATAATGTAGGCATTAATTTTAGCAATACAAACGTCAACCAAACACTTTTTGTATCGCCAACTTATGTTGCATTTATGAATACTTTTTTGACAATGCTGACCTGCTGTAAACTTGCGGCAGTATTCATGTTTATAAATGTGTTGACAGAATAGTTTGTGCAGTGCAGGGGCAACAATGTTGCAATTATGAACTCGACCTATGTTTGCTACCTACTATAAATGAAAATCTATCGACGCAGCAGTGGCTTTTCGAAAGTTCATTGCTAGCAATCACCAATAATTACCTTTTGTACAAGTACTTAGGATCTATCTGGTCGAAAAACTCAAGGTAATCCCTGATCATTGGTCAATAAATAAGTGTTTTGATCGTCAACCTCAAAAGAATTAAGTACTGCTTTACACATGTGCAACGAAAATCGATACACCACATCAGATCGAGTTAATTTTAACTTTCGCATTATCTTTAATTGCTGTCCTACCTTCACCCTTCCTGGTGGTGTCGCAGTAAAACCACACACCTCATATCTCGCGTTCACAAAAAAACTGCCTTACGTGAACACCGACCAACGTGAACATAATTTTCATTTTAGACTGACTACTTCTCTAGCGTTAACGTGAACAAATTTAAAATGCATTTAAGATAGAGAACGTTGTTTTCTTTTCTGCGTTTGTCGGTTATTCGAATAGTTTTTATAAAAACTAGGAATCCTATAAATGATTATTCCTGACATATTCTCTGTGGTTTTACAGTTGGTTTAGTTTCAGTGCGATGGGCTGATATAATTCAGATTTTCTTGAAACCAGTGATATACCAATATATAGTCGTGTGAAGCAATCAGTGGGCGGAAATAAAAAATATAAGTCCAATAGATACCAGCGAACACGCAATGGCCGTGTGCAGGCATTTTCAAAAGGAAAATAAGCCAGAGAAAGATAACCCATTTTTCAGTTAATTTACATTAAACCAATGGATTAGGTACTTACAAACCGAAGTACAGAAAAAAAGTATATGAATTGGAAACACATCGCTCCCTGAAAACAAGCGAGGCATGCGACAAAAGGCCTAATTTAATAAAACCGATTAAAGTTTTGGACTTAATTCAATAGTCAACAGTGGTAAGAACAATTTTCGACGGTTTTATATTACGTGGCGTATGTTTGGTATCTACAGTCAAACCGAACACGCTTAAGTCGAAAAAATGTTTCAGGACTTGAAAAGGACGAAAGACCCAATTTTTCCCATATTTCCCACTTCACAACCAGAACATTCCATAAATCGAACACAATATTTGTTACTTTATGAACTTTCGACTGTATTATTGTGCGCATCGGAAACCAGCTATCCCTCTCACTTAAAAGTGTACAATTTTGTAGAGAGTCACTTTTTTTTAAAGCATGGCTAATTTATTTGGAACATTTTAAGGATTGCACCTTCGTTAGCGTGAACTGTCTGCCAGAGATCTCTGAGGCAATTCCGCTACATAACCACTGCAGTGTATTCCAAGCGGAAGCAACAGCTGTTCAAGAGGCGGCCATCCTACTATCAATGAGCCCAATTGACGGAAGATTTATTGTTTTATACATAGACAGTCAGGCGGCCATAAAAGCTCTCGACTCTGCCGTCTATCTCTAAGAGGGATAGCGGCTAGATGCAATCTTAGTCTATGCTGGGTCCCCGGGCACAATGGTGTTCCGAACAATGAAAGTTCATCAGTTGAACTGGCACGAAAGGGTATGCCAATGGCACCAGATTAAAAGACACCTCACCCCCCACTGACAACAAATACATCGCAATTGATGACGATTGCGAAAAACGATACAAACCACAAATCAGTCAGAACTTGATACATGCACGCTATCGAAAGGGATCTGCCGGGATCCAGCCTAAGCTAAATCAAGGAAGGGCTGACTACCTCCTAAAATTAGACATGAAGGTCATCAGTAAAGTAATAGGGGTGCCAACTGGCCACTGTCTCATAGGCAACCATGCCAGAAGACTTGGGGCATCTTATACTGATTTCTGCAGAAGCTGCATGGATACGGAGGGAGAGGAAACGATGTTGCATTACCTCGGAACATGCCCTGCACTAACAGAAATCAGAAGAAAACTTCTAGGCGATATTACTTCAACAACCAGGAGGATCGGAGTAACACAGATCGAAAGGATATCCTACAATTTCTCCTGGCCAGTGCATGGCTATAAAAGGGGTCAGAAGAAATGAAAAACAAATTTCAAGAGGGAATTACAACAAGGTCATAGAATATGACTTTTTTTTTTTGGCAAAAAGCCGAAAGCACCAGCACAGTGGGCCGGATGGTCTAAGTGAGCTTGATTTTTTCCTAATCAAGCAGTCACTGTCTTCTGTAGAAGCTGCATGGATGAAGAGGAGGTTGAAACCACAGATCACCTATTCTGCTCGTGTAGCGCGCTAGCAAGTCGTAGATACTTAGGGGCGTACTACTTCGACAACCTCCATGGGCTAAAAAGCGTCAGTATTAGCCAGCTTAATCGCTTTGTCACAAGCACCAACTGGTTATAATTGTTAGGGGGGATAATTCCGCTTGGTGTCACAATGGGCCGAAGTGTGACTGCCTTCTGCAGCCAGCCACTATAACCAAACCTAACTTAACTGTCACCCTACCTACCTACATACCTAAGAGTGAACATGGTCCGTTTTTAATAGTTCACGTTACCGCAAGTCTACTGTATTCCATCTTAAAATGGACTCCTCCAGGGACAACGTGGAAAATTCAACTCTAGCTACGGCCCTGCCCTCTGTATTGGAATCCATTGGGATAGGTTCGCAGGCTACCTTCCTCTTATGCTGAAGCATTTATGCTACGAGTTAGCATATAGGATGATATACAAGGATACCAACACCGTTATCCTTCGTTAAAAAATAAAGTAAAATTAAATTCCGATTTTTTTCATTTCTTTTTTTTTTTTTGAAAAAACCAAGAGTCATTCTCTAGCTGTCCCAACCCAAAAACCAGATGCTACAATTGCAATTAATAACGCTTTCAAATAAATCATCAGCGCTAATTCAAAACCAACACATTACGATCATCCCCATCCGCTCTCGGTCAGGGGTAGTTGTGAAATCAAAATTCGAAAAAAAACAAAAAAAAAAAAACAGAATGTATCGCCTTCAGAGTTAAAATTTATCGTTGTGCATTTTATGTGTTTATTCATTTATCTTTTTGCCTCTTGTGTTTTGGGTTGACATGCTCAGAATAATCGATTCGAACAAAAACAAAATCAAAAACGAGGAAAAAAAGAGCACGAAACGAACGATTCCCCTCAAGGAAAGAAAATGGCAAAACTTTGAATATTTATGACACCAAAACGAAGTACGCTCGGTGTGTTGCTCGTATGCACCCTTGCCAAGTGTGGTATCGAGTTGAGAATGATTTAATGTGGATGTGCGACAAACACTGAAACCACTAATTGTATGAAAAAAAGCTGTAAGGTGCATTGTTATCTTGCCACGCGTATTGACGACTGATGACGTTCTTTTTTTGTGCAGAAACCACATGAGAAGGGTGGGTGAGAAGGCGTTAAATGATTAAATTGCTGTCGTCATAATCGCTGACATTGCACAATTGTATCGTGTAAGTATATCGACTGGTTTCGGTTGGAAATTTGAGAACACACCATTTGATCGTGTGAAAGTTTTGAGAATTCCGCACTCAATTGGATTCAATCAATGTTCCGTGTGATAACACCCCTTTTGTCGCGTTCAATTATCATCAAACTCTGATAGCCTCAACCCCCGCTCGCACAAAACACTCGCCTGCCAGTTGAAGAATTGGACAAACTAGCTTGTTCTTGGGTAGCTATTTGTTTGAGTTTCGTGTGTGCAAGTAAAAACAAATTTTATCATGTCACTGGGTGAGTGGAACTAACAAAGCACAGCGGGGCCACATTAACATCGTTTTCGGTTTTCACTCAATCGTTTCTGATTACAATATTGTATGTGACATGCACGTTCGTTGACACAAATTACCGCGGAGCTTGGTACAGGCAAACAGCAGCAGCAACAAATAGCAGAATATTGTCGTAAAATAAGGCACAACCACCACGGTGGGCACGATGTCCTTCGGAAATTTCTTTTTTCTTCCTCTTCAATTTATTCACCTTCGAAGCATATGCTTGAGCGCTACAGGACATACGGAATGACAGCGAAGAACACGGGGGAGCGGTTTAATAGAATTCAAATTGCTTACACTCTAGCACATCATTTCGGGTGTACAAGGTGTCGTGGTACGCAACTGTCGGCACAACAAAAAGGACATTTTCATTTTCACTTGCGATTTGTTTTTGAAATTTCGAAAAACAGTTTGGGATTTTGACGCGACGCACACGATATCATCACTCGCGGTCACGACGAACGGAAAGAAGAACTACAACACATAGAGTGTCCCAGTGGAAGATGTGAACAGGATCAGCGGCAACAGCAGTTCTTACGTAGCAGAGACAAGCGGACAGAATGCATGGCGTTAATCCGTGGTGCCGTGTTTTTTCGTTTTCTTTTTGCAATTACATATTATTAAGTTGTGTCTTCCTTCGGTGGTGCAGCACAAGCACATATGTTGTGTATGAGTAGAGTAGAACACAGAACAAGAGACGGAAAGCGAGGAGAAAGAATTGGAAAAAAAAGTTTAGTATTTATTTTTTGTGTTGAGAAAACCAAACGTAAGCTCCACCGAACCGCGCGATACCTGTTCGACGACTGAGGAAGGATATACTGAGCTCTTGTTGTACCACAACCTTAAAAATGTTTTTCTCCGCCAGACCACCCTTTCCTCTAGCCCCGTCGCCCCTCTAAACACACACACGCATACTAGACCGATGGGGCAAACCAACCAGCCAACCAGCCAACCAGCCAACCAACCCCAAAAATGAACAAGTGAAATAGAAAAGCAGCTCCACGAAAAACCAAAGGGAAATGAAAAAAACACAAGAAAAATGACACGAACCAACAAAATACAACACGTTAACAACAACATCAACAGAATCAGCAGAGCAACAGCAAGAGCAGAGCCAACAACAATAACAACAACCATGCCAAATTGTTAACAAGCGATTCAGTTAAATGATAAAGGGAACTTGGGAAAATTTGCAAGAAGTGGATTGTCTTTATCACCACCGCCGTTGCCGCTCTGAGAGAGTAACACACATACATTCTCTACTCTCTAGTCTCTCTAAAATACGCGCTCTCTCTCTCACTTTCTCTCTCTCTCTTATTCCATCCGCCTCCCATGCTTATCTACTGTGCGCAATGCGCATGACCAAAGCGTCGCAAAAATTCAAAGAGGAAGAACGTAAATTTGAACGAAGCAGCATTCCAGAGCAATCGAGCCGATGTACCTTATGCTTAAACATAAATTGATGTCGGTTTTTCTGCGCTCATACTAGCGGAAATTAACTAATAAAAAGGAGCTGTAACAATTAAACTAAATCAAAGCCAGCGGCAGCGACATGGAACGCCAACACAATGTGACAACTGCCAACTGCTGACGATGATGGGCGTAAAAGTTCTGGCAGAGCGTGTTATGCCTGGCATAGAGTGGCGGCATAGTAATATCGTAAATGACTTAAGGCATTGGACTGGCCGCTGAGCAACAGTGTAGGTCGTAGGAGGGGAATATTCACTATGACTGAAAGGAGAAGCAGTTACGAGACGCGCAGAGCTTTATGTTTTCAAGTGTTGCCAACTTCTTCTACTTGGGCGCAGCATTGGTGACGTGAGCTTTTCTGACACAGTACACTATTTCGTTTATTTAGTAAATGTTCGTTGATTTTTCTAGGACTGTCTGTCAAGGCATAACCTTAGATAAACTGAAGCTTATTGGAAAATCGAACGAAAAGTAGTCAGATGTCAAATTGAATAGGGCCTATAATTGCTTCTGGAAAGATACTGCGCCCATTGTGGCTGGGCCTTTAAATTGGCCCATATGTTGTTGTCATTGACGAGGAGGAGGTGATGGCGCAATTGGGACTCACACCTGCCCCACAACGACTTCTGCAAGGCCGCAGAAATGAGGAAAATAGTGTAGGACACTCGCTTTGTGGGCGATCTAAATCCGCGTAGTAACACAACAGGTATTTCTTTTTTATAATTTGCGTGCGCACAAGGGATTATTAATACCCTTAAGTGTCCGGGTTCAAGACACAGCACAGGTCGAAGGTGTAGAGGGAGAACGGGCGAGGAGGTACATGTGCACATTGGTTTTAAATATCGGCGGATTGTATTCTGGGGGAAATATTGGGCTCGGAAGAGCATTCCCTATTGGTGTCATGCCGCTGATGAACGAGTCCCTAAATTTAACTGTGCGTCCGTAAGTAGGCTTAAGGTTAACTGATGAGCATTCCTGGGGAGACGGGTATTGCGGGTGAATTCATGGAAAGGAGGAATGCAGTTGGCAAGCTCACTTGAGCATCGTTTGTTAAAATAGCGATAAAATGCGGACACAGAAGAGAGCGTGCGTCTATGTTCGAGCGAGTCTAATGACTGCAATATTGTAGTCTCCTACACGTTTTATAGCTCGTTTTTGGATTCTATTTAGTAAGTGCAGGATGGTTCTGGGGGCACCAGACCAGATAAGAGCATTGTACTCAAGTTTGGGGCGTATATACGCCTTATAAATTAAAGCCAGATCAGAAGTGGAGAAGTATTTATTGCATTGATCTCAAATATGTGATCGTTCCAACTAAGTGTTGTGTTGATACACATACCAAGGGTGGAAAACTTTCCAGTTTCATCGACACAGGTGCCATTCATGGATAATGGCTGATTAACAGGGGTTCGCTTGAGTGACAGCAAGCAGCACTGAGTTTTTGAAGCATTGAATTCCACTCGATTGTTTTTTCCCCAGTTAATTATGCTGGTAAGACGCAATTCAATGTGCTTAACATACGCTGCCGTTCCAATTCTACGGCCGAAGGGCGGGGTCGTCAGTCTTAGAACGAATATGAAAAGCTGAGGGTACTGTCATCAGCTAAGGAATGGATCGGATTAGCAGACAGGAGATCATTTTTAAAAATGAGAAAGAGTGTCGGAGACAGAACAGAGCCTTGGGGAACCTTGGGGTACGAGATGGGTGACGAAGATTCGCCCTTTTTAGGGTCTGGCTGGACAAATGCTGTTTTCCACCTGATCGGAAAGAGACCTAAAGAGTAGGATAGATGAAAAAGCTTACGCTGTGGTTTGCCAGCGCCTCCGCAGAAGAATAGGGGGATGATACCATCAGGTCTACTCTGGCCTAAGTGTGACTGCTGACTGCCGACAGACGCACACTCTAGCATAACCTAACCTTCACAAAATGCCGGATGGCGCAAGTTCGGCATAGTTAACCCGCAAGGACAGCCGTTAGCTGTGAAAAGTGTAGTAAGATATCTTGGCATTTGGCTGGATCAATATCTGTATTTTGACAAACATATAGATATTGCTCTGACGAAAGCCAGAAAGGCCTTTGCTGCGGCAAGGAGGTTATTTTTCAGTGGCCAACTTGATACTAGGGTGAAGGTAATCTGATACATGGCTCTTATCAGGCCAATCATGGCGTACGGTTGTCCATTGTGGTTCAACGTGAGTCCTTCCCAGATGGAAAAGATGAGGCTGTTCGAGAGACAGTGTCTTCGAACCTGTCTCCGGTTGTAACGAAGTCCTCTACAACGAGGCAAACGTGAACAGGATAGATAATTTTATTATTAAGCTGATCAGAAGGCACTATGCACGAGCTATGACTTCTTCCAACAGTCTGATCTTCGGGGCTTACTACCCCAATATTATGTGCGCCTTAACGGCTTTATTCCTCCCGAAGCACTCCTCTATTTAGACACGATTGGCCTAATACAGGATACAGACGGATGCCCTGTAATCTTCCATGTCGTACGCCGAACAGTGGACAGGCGACTCCAATACGAACCGGATGTCGCTCGCACCCAAGAGGATCTTCTTCGGTTCAGTCGAGCGATCCCCGCTCGAGATAGAAAGCAGTCTGCCAAAGATGGGCAATTTTACTGGTGGTTACACCAAAACCAGTCTCCGCCACCGCTGGCCTTTTTAAACGACCCGGTAGTTGACCATGGTGGCCAGCTTACATAGGTTTTAAGGTAGTTAATAAGAAAAAAATAAAAAAGAAAAAAAAAATATAAAACAAAAACCAAAAAAAAGGTGCACCACGGCGTATAAATTATATATGTTAAGCATATACATAACATATACGCCCTGGTGCACGCGTCCGTACTGTTACGGACATAATAAAGATAGTCCTAAGTTTTATGTTAGGGTAAGTTAGTATAAGGTAGGTTAAGTAGTTAAGTTAAGTTAGCCAAGTTTTTTTATAAGTATTCTTGGCACATAATAAATGAATCAAGTTTGTCAGAAAAGACTAAAAAAAAAGTAGATTAAGCCGGCACATTTAAGGCACATTTATGATTTTAGATTAGATTAGTTTAGAGTACCCGCAAAACAATAAGTGTATTATTATTATAATTCTTGAGGGTATATTGCACCGCTTTAGGGCTATTGTACCCCCTTTTTATACCTTTGCTCCCTTACGAGTTACCCTCACATACAGCTCTTTGCAGAGTACGAGAGAGTTAGGGACTCTTGCTACTCATATGTGGAAGAGATTTATTCCAGACTATACTTTATAAGCCTAGTAACCAATGCTGCGGAAAGTCTTCAAATCCAACCCTGAGATACGACGCTCAGTTGTTCCGTAAACAGCAATAATTTTTTTCACTCGAATATGTCCAACTTTTTCCCTGAAAAACTGTTTTTGAGTGGAGTTTCCATTACTTTAATATGAGAAAACTGAAAGTCATCGTATTTTGGTGGAAGTTTATGGTGAACATGCGCTAGCTAAGCGAACATGCCAAAAGTGGTTTGCACGATTTAAAAGTGGTGATTTGCTTGGCCAACCAGCCAAATCAACGGCAAAGCCGAATATTCATGGCGTGATTGTAGTGCTTTGCATTTGGTGGGATCAGAAGGGTGTGCTGTATTATGAGCTGCTAAAACCGGGAGAAACTATCAATTGACAACGCTACCGAACACAATTAATCCGTTTGAAGTTGCACTTTTCCGTTCGAAGCGAGTTCTTTGATCGTTGAATCTTATAATCCGATTTATAGTAAAATCGGTAAATCGGTTTAGCGACATCGTTGGTCTAAATCCGGGATCCATGTTGGTTTTCTGCAACTCTTCTGCATGCAGCATGTTGCATTGATTTACACCAGCGGCTAAACAAAGACCAAAATAGGCATAGTTCCTGTTCAGTAACAGATTTCCAAACTATTTGATTTATCGGGTTATTTTCATCGAATTTTACAATTTCTTGTTGAGTTCTTCTATATATGTCTTGAAGATACCAAGATGACTACGAGGCGTTCCTCGTCTTGCGTAGCCACCAAAGTCTCGCATGACATTGTGCGCTCTTATTCTGCTTCAGATCCACTCACTCGTACTTCTTCGGCAACCCTGCTAACGTATTGGTTCCTTTCTTCTTCGCTCATGCGTTTCCAGTTGAATGCATTTACTTCGGCAGCCATATGTTTATCAACTTTTTGTGAGCTCCTTAGAGCCCGATAACATCGATATATCCGTCCTCTGGGTCCAACAAGACGGCGCTACATGCCATACAAGCTACGCAAGGCTCGAATTTTGAAGGGAATTCGGTGACTGCGACACCTCACGGTGAGCGTCAAATGGCTACCTCCACCATGCACAAAGACAAAACTCGATTATTTTCTCTTGGGCTACGTCCAGTCCTTGCCACCTTGGCCGAGCTCAAGGCCAAGCAAAAAATCTCATTTCAACTCGTGTTTACATGCTGATGCCTTGTGTTTGTCCAAAACAAATGTTTGACTCTGTCTTTTAGGAATTTCCCATTATTTACCATTATTTACCATTATTTGGAATTTTGATATGAATGATTTTAATGTATTTGTTTAACTTGAAATTAAATTGAAAACATTAAGTTCGCGGCAGATTAAGCACACAACACAATCTTCGTTTCATATGTGATGTGTTCTCACGTTACACTCATGTTTACCCCGTTGGAGTTCCCAAATGTAGACACAGCCTCTAAGTGCCGTCCCGCAAAAGAAGATTGAATCTCATGACACAGTACACAGTGTAAAATGCATCAGCTGAGAGATGAATGCACCAGATAAAGCCGTTTACTCTAGTCATTTGTTTTGATGAACTTGGACAGTTTGTGTGGGGTACACCGGATTTGCTGATTATGATAAGCTGTGTTCACACTCAACAATTTGTCAATGTGAACGCTCGTTACAACAAAGCCGCAGCCTTGTAGTGCGACAAAATATCAACAAATTCCAACTTCTCGCCGAACTCCTTCCAAGACTGCTCTTTAGCTGCTCGCACAGCCAATTTGCAAGTTCTTCTCGCCTCAGTGTACAGGTCACGAGAAGCAGAGTCCCCAAAGAGAATCCAGTCTATGTAGGTCTTCTTGTCTCTGATGGCTTCTTGAACTACGTTTTAAACCACGCAGTTCTTTTCTCACCACCAGCCGCCACACCATTCACTCCACAAACATCCCGTGCAGAGACAATGACAGCTGCTGAAAACAGTCGCCATTCTTCCTCTACACACGAAGGAACAGTTGGAACTAGCTTAAACCTTTCAGATATGTGCTGCGCAAAATTTAGCCGCGACTCACTGTTCTGTAGTTTCTCCCATCGATGCGTGTAACCACTATTGGTTTCCGCCTTGGCAGGAGAGGTACCTTATCAGTGGGGCACAGCGTACACAACACCAAGTGATGATCAGTTGACAGTTCAGCCCCTCTCATCACACGAACATTACACACGAGCACATCCAGCTGTCAAAATGTCGGAATTCTAGTTCAGTTGGAACGTACAAAACGTGAATTTCATCGCAATGTAGCTTGTCGTAATTTCTTCAGTGGGCATGCAATTTGTCGCACCGTAGAAAAGTTTGAGTTCGAGTACACTCTGTTGGACCTTAAGCCGCAAAGGGCAGACCGAATAAAATAGACCCCGCCGCACTGTGTGTTATTTTGCCAACATAGTGGATCTTTATTCCTGTTGCGCTTGGTATATAAACTATGGATTTTCCTATTTAGTGGCAGGATAAAAGTTGTTCATCAATAATCAAGTTTTTAGAACCTGTGGCCACCGATATGGGGCGTATAGCCCACGCCATTCGTCCACCGGCAAAACAACACTCTGTGCCCCTACGGCAAGTATCGAAGAACACCTAATAATATCGATCCATCGCCGATCAGATAAATTGGGAATCGCCCGACCTCTCAGTTTTGGCTCTCTTATGGTTACTTCAACAAACAAAATTGCGATTATTGAAGGGAATACATTCCACAAGTGTTCAAAGGAGCATCAATTGGGTGTCGTCGGACTTTATTTCAAGGTCATCGCATACAAACGACGAAAGGCTGGAAGTTGTGAAGGGAAAAGTTGGTGATTGGCATAGGCCCGACGAGCTTTCATCAATTGGTAGCCACAATTATGCGGCTTTCGATTATTTTCTCTGGGGCAATGTCAAGACTTAGTCTAGAAGTTCTGTTTTGCTGATAGGTGAAATTCTGGAAAATTAAGAAAAAGCTAAATCGAAGAAAAAACGAGTTTGGGTGAAACCATAAATAAAACAAAGGAAAGAAATCCATCTCTTTAACACTTTATTTTTGCATTGTTCACTTTTTTTTTCTCTTACCTCTGGAAATTCTCCATACAATAAATATAAAAAATCCTGATAACTCTATCCTTCCACATTTGATGTGTTCATTCATTCCGCCGATGTGCAGTCACTAGAGTCCCAATCAGAAATGAAAAATGTACTGAAGTTGTACAACACGTGTTCACACCTAACTACAAGTCGATCAATCAAGCTGAAAAGCCAAAATGTTTCTTCACCGCACTACAAGTCTGCGGTTTGGTTGCAACGAGCGTTCACATTGGCGATTTGGCCCATCAACCAAGGTTGTCAGGCAAATCGTCACGACAATTTTTTTAGTGTGAACGCCGCTAAAAATGTTTTCTGAGAAAAAGATTGTCATAACGCCAAAATAAATAGAGAGTAACTTCACGTAGACCCTTGTGTTCAGGTTTACGGTATGTGAATCCGAGACCAGACCTATATATTGCAAAGACCGACCGCCAGAACCCACCGTTGCGATATGGACAAGAATTCCGCCCTATCGAGCTTAGTGAAGTTTCTTCAGGCAATCGGCAAAGCAAAGTCCAAGAAGGCTGCTGGTGCCGATTGACAGCTTGCCGAATTTTTCAAAGCATCTGACGATGGTTTCCACCACATGAGCATGTTGCTTGTTGTCGAATGCATGCGTACCCGACGGAAGGAATATCAGCTCGGTTTGTTCGATCCTTAAGAAAGGATGCCCCCTAAATTGTCGTCACTGCAGAGTACAATGTCCTGAATATCACACATCTCTACCATCGTGTGCAAGTGCTTGAAACCCTACGTCAACAGCATGAATCAATATCAGCCAGTGAGCGAAATCCACCATCGACCAAATATTTACTTTTCACAGACCTAGGCACTTCAAGTCTCATCTATTTATCGACCTTAAGGCGATGGCGTTGTGGGTTGATGTGTCGACCCCTACACATTTATGCCTTGTGCCATTTCTTGGTACAAGCAAAATAATTTTTTCACTGCCCCCTTTCACAAAATAGTTTAACTGCCTAGAAAAACTCTCTCTCACGGAATCGGCACAACACTGTAGATCCCTTCCACTCGTCACGCACTGCCCGTGTGGACTGGCCCTCTACGGGCTGTATATTATTATTATAAGGCCGCGTATGATACTATTTATAAAGCAGCAACATTGTACAGTTTTGAAGACAGAATGGACAACAATTATCCAGCCCGGGAAGTCTCCGACTCCAACCCAGAGGGACAAGGCGTTAATGAAAGACCACACCTCTGGTGGCATACACAGCAAATCAGTGAGCATAGAGAGACATGAAGACTGAGAATTCAAATCCCTTTCGGCCTTCCAAACTGATTTTTTGTTGATCAAATAAAATACGTAAAAAAAACACAAAAATTAATCGTGGTGTATGGCGTATACGCAACATTTTCAGTCAGGAAAGATTATTCATGCCAAAGCTCTCATAAGTTAATAAATCGTATGATTGCACGTGACCTGGGTTCAGTGGTTTGCATAAAAAACATGACCTACCCGAGGGGTTATTAGAGATACCCACCCCTTAAGGGCCCACGTGAAATATACACTTAACTGCGCGTAACAGTACACTCAGCAACCAAAACCAAGATTCATTCTTATCAATGTTACCACGAGCCAACCAACGGTCACGCACACCCAAGCACTCATCCGTTTTGGTGCGTGCTAGCAGCATGAACGGACACAAGAAACGAATCAATTTCACAAAAAAAAAAAAAAGAACACAAACTTCTATCGATTTCCATAATTACTCTGGAAACCCACCCACGAAATAAGTGTAATAAACCCACTTATTCTCAGAATGCGGGCAGTGTGCACCACTAAGTTGCAGTGATTCCAAGAAATGTATAAAATGTGGTCAGCGGCAGTGGAGGTGCGCAAACTTCCGTTGACTAGGGTTGTGGTTTTATTTTCTAGCTTCCTTGTGACAGGATGACCTCGTTTTTATTCCTTCCCTCTCCCCACCTCATAATCAATGAACGCCAGTAAATCGGAGAGTCCTAATTAAGTCTGAGCACTGAGGATAGGAGCTGCAACATAGTAAACAGCACAAGGCGCACACAAAAATGCTCCAGCGTGTGTTGGAATGTGAGCGGAATGTGGAATCCACCTCGGGAGAAAGTTGAAGATGTAATGCCACATGAATAAACCATTCAGTGGTGCCTTTGGATCCTGCCTCCTGATTCCACTTGAGCCGACTGAAGTCTATTTCTCTTCACATCAAATAAATAAACTTGAGAAAGTTACAATCAAAGGAATACAAGAAGCGAAGCGATCACAAAATGCACAAAAATTTGCATTAAACTGCTAGATTTCTAACGTAGTTCGATTCGAAAGCGACGGGTAATGCGAAAGCAATAAACAGCTGTGTGCGAAAGTTCTTTGAAATACCTCGGCCAGCAATTCCTAAGTGGCTTATGATTAGGCACCCAGTTGAATTCAATTTTATTAAATATCCATAATTACTGCGCAAATTCATTCTGGGGAAATTTAAATCCTAAAGAGAATAAATGGAACAGAAGCAGAAGTAGTTCTAGGGGCGGACGGTTCAGACAAAGACGGAATGCTTTGGAACCTGTTCTACTCCTTATCTAATGTATCGTAATTTGGTTCCTCCATCACTCGATGTTAGAGGGTACGTGTCGTGCGATTTATATTAGTCTCGAGTGTTCGCATTCAAACATCACGTTGATGACAGCAAGTGCACACTGGAGCAAACAGCTTCTTAACAAGTTTAATTAACTACGTACGCCTAGCTGCGAAGTTTCCCCATTTTCCTGAACATCCTTTGGGGTAAATTTGTGATAATTTCTGCCGGAAAATCACATCAGCCTTGAATTAGGTGCAGTCGCTAACCAAGTTTGTTCTCAAAATAAAATATGTTCATAAGCAGAACTGCACTGTAGGATTTTGTGCACGAGCGAGTATAACCTTCAGATTGGAGAGGAGTTTCCATTCCAACACTGTTTGAATGGCACGATGGAAAATCAATTTCCAGCTATTATCTAGCAAAACAAGTCCTCACGGCCGAAGGGGAGTCATGCAAATATGTAAATCACTTGAAAAACCCAGTGATAACTACAGGCTATGATTTATTGGTATTTACTTAACTTCTTTTCTTTATCTATCACAGAGCACACAGAACACTACGTTATTTATGTGTATACTCTTCAGAATGGCTTTACTTACTTACTTATCAGGCCGGATACCCATGGATAGTTTGAGCCTGCTTGGCGTTCAATCGCTGGGCACCCTGCTTCCCGTCATCAAGTCCAAGTTGCACCCACGATTACTTCGAAACAGGGGCTCGGATTCGAAGACTGTCTTAGCTGGAGCATTGGTTTCTATGCGCTAGTTACCCGCAGATCTGTCCTCCACTCATCTGGTGTTTGTTTGTGTTATTTGTTTACATTTCATGTACCACGTGATCGTCTCTCTTATTGTCCACGTGTCACCTGATTGTATCTCCACCTACTAAACCACCCGAAAAACTAAACTCTCCTGTGTCTTGAGGCGTCACTAACCTATCGTCTGATCCTTTGTCGCCTGCCTTACATGTTAAATATCACCTGATCCTTTGTTTGTTCTCTTTGTGTAATATTACGTCATTAATTTCTCCTTGTTTATAAAAAGAGAGCAGTTGAACGGACTTTTGGAAGATCGTGCCTCTGGTGTTGACATTTGAGTTTCGCACGATCTTCTCAAGTATGATGTTGAAAAAATCACATGACAGCGTGTCGCCTTGTCTAAAACCTTTTTTGACATTGAAGGTCTCGGTGAGTTCGTTACCGACCTTGATGGAGCAGCGAGAGTTCTCCATCGTCATCCTGCACAATCTGACGAGTTTGGCTGGAATGTCAAAACTAGACACGCTGTCATATGCGGCCTTGAAATCGACGAATAGGTGGTGGGTGTCGATCTGCATCTCGAGGGTTTTTTCACCCACCACCTATTCGTCGATTTCAAGGCCGCATATGACAGCGTGCATAGAGACGAGCTATACAATGCCATGTCTAGTTTTGAAATTCCAGCCAAACTCGTCAGATTGTGCAGGATGACGATGGAGAACTCTCGCTGCTCCATCAAGGTCGGTAACGAACTCACCGAGACCTTCAATGTCAAAAAAGGTTTTAGACAAGGCGACACGCTGTCATGTGATTTTTTCAACATCATACTTGAGAAGATCGTGCGAAACTCAAATGTCAACACCAGAGGCACGATCTTCCAAAAGTCCGTTCAACTGCTTGCCTATGCGGACGACATTGACGTGATTGGACGAACACAGCGAGCTGTCAATGAGGCTTTTGCTAGCATTGAAGCGGAAGCGGCTAAAATGGGTTTGGCAGTTAATCAGGGCAAAACAAAGTACATGCTGTCATCACGAAAGGACGCACAACATCGACGTCTCGGACAGAGCGTCATAATGGGCAGCAGAAACTTTGAGGTAGTCAAGGACTTCGTCTACCTTGGCTCTGCAGTAAACAGGGACAATAACACCAGTACCGAGATCAAGCGCAGAATTACTCTTGACAATCGCTGTTTCTTTGGGCTCAAGAGGCAATTGAGTAACAGAGCCATCTCTCGAAACACCAAGTTGACTTTATGTAACACCCTAATCATCCCCGTCCTGCTCTATGGCGCAGGACGGAGACATGGACGCTATTGAAAGCGGATGAAGAAGCTCTTGGTCGTTTTGAGAGAAAAGTTCTGCGTGCGATCTTTGGTCCTGTTTGTATTGATGGCGTCTGGAGAAGGAGATTCAACCACGAACTGTACGGGCTGTACAGCGGCATGCACCTAGTTAAGCGTCTTCGGACCCAACGCTTAAGATGGCTAGGTCACGTAGAGCGGATTGACACCACAGCTCCGGCCCGAAGAGTGTTCGATTCCGAGCCTTTGGGACAACGCATAAGAGGGCGTCCTAGAACGAGATGACGCACACAAGTGGAGAAGGACCTCAACCAACTTGGTGTGCACAACTGGAGGCAGCTGGCGAAAGATCGTGCTGGCTGGAGAGGCTTGTTGGTTGAGGCCCAGGTCCACCCCGGACTGTAGCGCCAAACAAAGAAGAAGAAGAAAGCTGTGAAATATAACCTCGCTCAAAATGAATAGTAGTTTTATTGCGTGTATAACTCGCTCGATGTGGCCGAGCCAGTGCAGTCGACGAATTGTTGCCTTCCGCACTATATCCACATCCTGGTGCAATTCGTAGAGCTCGACGGTGTGTATTCTCGTCCATTCACCTTCCTCGCAGGCGGACCATATATCCGACACACACTTTTTCATTCGAAGACACTTTGAGTCAGCTCTGCAGTTTGCTTCGGGTCCAACTTTCGGCTCCATATAGCAGGACTGGCACAATAAGAGTTATGTAGAGCATGATTTTGGTCCTTCCAGTCAGGAGTATCACCGGTCGGAGTATCATCGTTTGTGGAGATATAGCATCGTTTGTGGAGTTCACGTTTGCCCCGAGGTAGACAAACTCCTTCACTTCCTCCAATTTGTTGCTGTCGATCGTGACATTATGTCCTAGATGGTGTGTGACGAAACGTTGCTCGCTCGACAGCATGTACTTTGTTTTCGCCTCATTTCTCTTAAGACCAGCTCGCTTCGCCTCCTCTTCAATTTCCGTGAATGGTTCCACAATGGGGCGTTGGGAATGCGCGACCATGTCGATGCCATTTGCATGTCCCAATAGTTTGACTTTTGTGTAAAGGGTAGTGCCATCCATGTTTACAGCTGCGCGCCGCAGTACCAAGAAATCACACGACAGCGCATCTTCTTGCCGAAATCCAGTATAAGTTTCAAACGTCTCGGAAGTCTTCGAGCCGAAGTGCACGGTGTATGGCATATTTGTTAGCGTGGTGCGGCACAAAGGGATCAGTTTTCTCGAGATCCCGAATTCGGCAATAGCATCGAAGTTTTCCTTGCGATGAATGCTATCTCTTGCGGCTTTTAAATCTATAACGAATCTAATATGGTCTGCCTTAGTTAGAACATTTGGTCTACAGTCGATTTGCCTAGCCGGAAGGCGCACTGGTACGTGCCGATTGGTGCTGTGCAAAACGGCTTTAAATGTTCACACAGTACGCTGAACAGGATCTTGTAGGCGTTGTTAGGCATGCTTACGTCTTCCCAAATTCTACAGATTTCAGTCAGAACATAGCCGCCTTCAAGACTTTTGTGGTGAGCCATCTAAAGCTGCGGCTTTATTGTTCTTAAGCTTTTCAATCTCTGTGCGACTTCTTCAAGGATAGTTGGGAGGACTACTTCATCGATTGGTGTTGAGTTTTTTTGATTCCATATCACTCTCTCCTAATCAGACCCGCTCAGCAGCTGTTGGAAAGAAATTACAGGAAATGCTGCTTTAACGCATCAACCATTCCCTGCGGGTCAGTAATTAGATTACCCTCACAGCTTCGATGAGCCTGGGTGCCTAAATATGCACCAATAACCCTAAAAAAGCAAATTTTTGTAGGTATTATCAGACTTATAGGCAACCAAGCGAGGAGCATGGGTAACCATTAAAATTACTTCTTCAGAAGCTGTGGCACATGAGACTCAAAAAGTGATTTGGCCAATACAAAGTCAACAGTCTGGGAGCCGCAGCTGATATAAAATCAAGACGTTAAGTTAACTAAGAACATTGTAGTTGCATGTAGAAACTTTCTTTTCTGTAAGCAGTTCTCCTGTCTTGTTCAAGTTGCATCACCGCTTAATTGTGCCGATGTTTACAACACGACGGTTTAAGTGACATCACAAAGGACTTACCGAAGGTCTACTGCACCGAACTGTTTCATTACACCAACCTACCTTAATTGAAGAGCAAATTATGGCATCGCTTTAAATAGAACTCATAACGATTACTATAAATTTATCTCCGGACATGAAGTATCCGATTTGCACTAATGTAATTTTTTTCAACCCTTACAATGAACTAACACACGCGGGCATCAGATAAAATATGTAGGGTCATCAAATAGAAGGAAGAGAACACAGAAAAGGAGGTTCCTCCTTCCAGTGAGGGGGACATTCATTCTAAATTCGGGGGCGTATTCGGTGTATAATGACGGCATTAGTGAATACCACGGTACTACCGAAGATAGGATAGAGACTGAAATCGTGGGTATTCCTAGTGTCTCGGGTTTCGTGGTGGGGGAGTGGTGCGAACTATTTCACTGCAGTTGGTGAAAAACGCTATAAATCAAGTAAAACGAGGTAGTATTCGCGTCGAAATACTAACGAGTCCGTTGATTCTGATATGTTCCTGACCTCTACAAGTTTTATTATGTGATATAATAGAATGTCTGAGGGAATGGATGGAGAGGGTGAGTTATTTGCAAAGTGGTAGCGTTAGAGAGGGTGTTCAAACTGCATGCAACGTCTTTCATGATCGGAAATATGTGAAACACTGCAGCCGAGACCTTTATCACCTAATTACAAATTACAACCGAATGTGTACTTCTGCTTCACAATTAAACATTTGTCACCTCGTTTTCTGTAAATAGGTAATCAACAAATTTGTGTTAAAAGTGCAAAAAATGTTAAAAATTGCGTTGAACCAGATTTGTGATGGACGTGTAGTTTACAACAGTTTGCACACAAGTTTCTTGAAAGTCGTGCCGATCCGTGTACAAAATTAATAAATAAAATAAAATGTCTTTCCTTCATATTCATTCACATATAAATTAAACAATTTAATGTTTGTCCTATGAATCTTTATTGAAGACTGACTTCACAATCAATCTTCACTCAACACTTAGCCTACCCTAGCTTATTCTGACCTACATAATAACACATAACATTCAACGACAGGTGTTGACTCAGCGATTATTTGCGAAGCGACATCGACAGTGCAATGTCCAGTGCGCGATGACCCATATGTGCTCGCCAGATAGAGGAGCTTGCACATTTTTCCGTTGGAAATATACGTTAACTTATATGCAGTATGTCAAGAAGGACTTTTCACATTGAAAATAAATGAAAAAGTTCAACTTCATTAGCTCGTCGACTGAATCGGCAGTCGACAAATCTCTCGATTGAAATCAAAAACGAAGGTAGATTGGAGCTAAAGCACGGCGGTGGTAAATAAACGTGTTGAGCGCTTAATCCTTAGAAAAATGAATAACAATCCTCAAATTCCGACAAGCTCTATGCTCATGAAATTTGGGTGATGACCGAAAGGGTGATGGGTGATGACCTAAGATCGCGAATACAAGCTGCTTAGATGAGATTTCTCCGCACTGTTTTGAGAATTAGTCGCCGTTAGAGTCGATGGCGGTGGATCAAGTTGCCTGGAGATTGCTCGTGCGTGGTTTACCCCGGCGACCCCTTTTGTGGAGCATGCGGGTGATGGGAGATGATGGTGATGATGATGCTATTGTAGAAAAGACTCACCGGGGTACGTGGCAGGTGACTTGAGATAGGGGCTGGGCATTATATATTGAAAATAAATGAAAATCTTTTAAGCATGCGGGTCAGGAGATGGTGATGATGATAAAATAGTCGCCGAAGTGATTTCATGGGCTCTCGGCGCTCCGCGTCCCCTTAAAAGGGTCACATTGCGACAAAAGTCGAATAGCGGCGACCCTGACTGTGTGCTATTCCTCTCGTTCCCATGTTTCCTTGTCCTTGTGAAATAGTCCCATTAATTCTATGGGTGTTATATCTTTTCTCAACACGATTGTGTGTGGTATGTATCTACCGTGTACAAAGAGAGTTAACATCATGTCTAAAGTCCATCATACAAGAATAAGCCATATGCAACAATCCATTGCCAAGCAGATCTTTACCACACCATACAACCCACATCATGCAAGAATGCATACATATGTTTTATCACTCACAGCGGGCTCACAGTGGCCAGTGCACTGCCAGTGGTGAATAATAAGAATTAAGACCATCGTTGTGTGCTGATGTCTCACCACAGAAGATATCGTCATTCTAGTTGTGGTCTTTGAAAACCAGAAATTAAGTATTACAGAGATGCCCAACTTCACAGCCGATTGACCCCTAGTCCATCGACGAATTTGAGTAGCTCTTTGACAGGTTATTCGTGCATTTTTGACGGTTATTCACGAAATAACGTAAATGCCGTTCTCTGATTGGTCAATTTGGCTTTAGACAACGGTATAAGAAATGGTTGTCAAAAATGCTAAGATCAAGAGGTAGAAGTTGACAATCTCTATCATAATTCATTTCTGTTGAAAACCGTGCAAGTTTCAAATAAATTCGTACTCTTCCTCAACACAGTCGGTGCAGCTATCCTTCGCAACAAGGATTTAACTTATTTGTGGGTATTAAATTCATTTAAGGAAGTTCTACTGACTTTTATAAAACAACGTTATAAAAAGATCGATCAATTTAAGTCAATTTTCAAAATAACCGCGGAATATATGTATAGGCAGAAAATAAAAAAAAATTATATAGCACTCCCTACGTCTGAGTTTGAAAATAATTGAATAATTGATTGAGCAAGTAGAATGAAGACACTAAAAAATGTGTGGCCAGTTCCTTTGTTTAGCGTTAGTTTCACACCATTTTACCGAATGTACTCAATTTCTCAGTTAACCTCAGCCAATTCAACCCAAACTAGGATTTCTTGCGTTTTATTAAATCGTTCACATATTTCTCAGTCTCGTCGTAGTATGCCTTCAGTGCGTCTGGTATGCCCTCCATCTGAGTCTTCAAATGTGTCGTTGTCTCATTCAGTCTACTTACGACATTACCCCTGAATTCTTCAGATAACATTTTCTAAAACGAAAACAATCACAGAGTAAAAGAACAACATCGAAGACTGCATTTTGAATAACGAACCTCGTCTCCCACTCTTCGGATGAGGTCTTTAACTTTTTGTGCAACCTTTGCACTTTCAGTTGGTTCACCCCAGACGCCTATAACCGCACTAAAGTAGACAGCCCCAGCACCAACTATTACTTTCATAAGAAATGTCTTGAAACCACCGCCGCCGGTTGGTAGCTTCGATGATTTGGTGTTCGCCGATCTACGTTGAAATATTGATGTTTGGCTTTTGATTATCTCTGACAGTGGCGTTAGGCTAGTCGTTCGCATGTCTTCGGAAGTGCTGATTTGCATACCACTCGAATTTTGTTTTTCAGCCATTGAAATTTTTGCTTTATATTTGCGTTTAATTTTTGTAAGAATTTTATGAAACTTGAATGTCAAAAAACGGATTTCAAATGTAAGAGTTATCACGAATCTTCAAAGTATGTAATAGAATAGACGGGAGTAGAGTAGTGTTGCTTCAAAGTTCCGAACATGTGCAAATATTTCTGGGAACTCTGTCCACTAGTTCCCATTGCTCTCTTGACCATCCCATCGTTCCGAGTTCTTAGAGATATTTGTGAACTATTGGGACCATGTGTATACCTACCAGTGTTGGGACTTAAAATTTTCAAAGTGTGGTAGATCGCGAAGAGAATGAGTGGCAGATTTGACAAAAGCGTAGTAGATCTCGGTTACCTGCTCAATATCTAAGAAACTTCACATACGACATGAAAACTGTCATAAATGAAATGAAATCGCTCAAATCCATTTCCAAAACTGTTGTAAAACTTTTTTTTGGCAATTTTTGCACAACAACAAATGGCATAAAAAGGAAGAATTACAAAGTGTTCTCTTTTTTGCTCTTTGGGTAGCAGATGTGGCAGATTTGAAAATCTCGAAAAATAGATCTACCATAATTTTTGTACAGTCCCAACCAGAAATGAAGTATGATAGAGATGCCCAGCCATTTTTTATATCATTTTCAGAAGCCAAATGGACCAATCGCAGAACAGCATTTACGTTATTTCGTGAATAACCGTCAAAAATTCATGAATAACGGTCAAAATTTTCATGATTATCCGTCAAATTCGTCGATAGACTAGGGGTCATTCAGCTGTGAAGTTGGGTATCTCTATCATACTTCATTTCTGGTTTCGGGCATAAACGAATGAGAAAGAAATATATTTATGGTGGGATGGGATAGAACAGGATGGGATGGGAAATAGTGTTGATGGATGGTGATGACCAGAAGTGAAGTGTAATAGAGATGCCCAACTTCAGAGCTGATTGACCCCTAGCCCATCGACGAATTTCAAAGGCTTTTTGACAGTTATTCATGCATTTTTTACGGTTATTCACGAAATAACGGAAATGCCGTTCTCTGATTGGCCAATTTGGCTTTAGAAAACGGTATAAAAAATGGCTGTAAAAAATTTTAATTTTTTTAAAATCATTTCTGGTGATGAGACTGCATTAACTACCACAATGAGTCGCACTTATATCGAAATACAATAATCTTACCACGGGTAACTTGTTTGACCAATTCTAAGTCAGTCACTTTATCCTAAATGACTTATAATAAGCTAATATATTATATGTAAAATTAAATACGCAAATGTAATAAAATGAAATCTCAACAAACACACATGCATACATGCAACCACCATGAGTTGCAGACGTAAGAAATGTAGTTATTCCAAAAAAGACATTTCTGCCATCTCTGACTAGGACAAAATAAATGCAATACATAGTGTATGTGTTTTTGTATATGAACTACATACGAGTATATCTATAAAATGGATTCACACGTAAGGTACTAATCAATAATAATAACTTTATTATTGAAACGTTGGAATGAATAAAGTTGAATTCATGAGTTTTCAAAATTCATGAACGAAAGGTTTAGAATTGAATGAATATGTTGAATAGAAAATGTTGTTTATGAATAGACTGTATAAACACTTAAGTCCAGTAGTCGACTTTTGAACATCATCCATTAAACAATACATGGATCGTGGGGAAATTCGCGAATCACGTCATTTTCCTGATGAATTTACGAATCGACCGCCATTTCCCACTAAAATGCAAGACTTGAATCCGTAGACTCACGGATTTTGCAAAAAGATTTAGGGTAGCACAATCTCCGGTATGTCCTAGCCGAAGATGGATATCTCGATTCTCCATTATCTAAGTGGTGGAATTTTAAGGGCCGATGTTGAATGTGCACCACACCTAAACGTCAAGTTTTTTTCTGCATTTCATTTGACATTTCTCAATTTCAGACTAACTCAATCTGAACCATGGAAAAATACACAATCGAGTAACGCGTTAAAGTTATTCGGGCTTATTATGAAAACGGGCATTCAAATTAAAATGCAAATGATCAATTTTCGAAGAAAATCATCTTCAGTGATGAGGCACATTTTCACCTCAGTGGATTCGTCAATAAGCAGAATTGCCGCATTTGGGAGAATGATAATCCAAGAGTGATTGTGGAAAACGAAACAAATGGGCTGGCGGCATCATCGGGCCGTATTTTTCCCAAAATTAGGCCGGTCAGGCAGTTACTGTGAATGGTGTTCGCTATCGTGAAATGATAACGAGCTTTTTATGGCCCGAATTGGAAGAAATGAATGTGGACGATATGTGGTTTCAACAGGACGGTGCCACTTGCCACACAGCTAACGAAACAATGGCTCTTTTGCGCGACAAATTCAATGGCCGCGTTATCTCACGTGGTGGCGATGTCAATTGGTCGCCAAGATCATGTGATTTGACACCGTTGGATTTTTTCTTTGGGGTTATTTGAAAGAAAAGGTGTACATCGATAAGCCAGCAACAATTCAAGAGATAATTCGCCCATTAACGGCATAGAACCTCAATTATGCGTCATCGAAAATTTGGACCATCGGATGGAGGTACGCCGCCGAGGTCGCGGCGGCCATTTGGTCATAAAAAGAAATGAAAATAATTTTCTAAATTTGTGTTTTATTCAAAATCAACATCGGCCCTTTGACCACCTTTACAATCATACATTAGAAAATAACACATACATAACAATCCCAAATGCGATATTTAAATTGGCTCCGATTCCGAACCGTTCCATGTTCGTTCCATCATTGGAACTGTTTAGCACATGTCTACAAAACTATAAAGGCTGTAGAATAAACGCTGATTTAAACCAATTGGCTAACTTGATACCTACGATATCATGATTATCTAGAGAGGAAAGTCATTCGCGGGGAATTATGAAATAACTTGTCACTCCCAACGACATCTTGGGATCTCGAATCAATCCATGAAGTCAGCCCATCGCCTCATCTTTGTTAAATAGCTTTTCGTTTCGTGGCACTTGCTGCGTTTATAAATTTGTCCATGTGAATATGTCACGTTTTGAAAATAAACGATTAATTGATTAACAAACGTTTGCGTCCAAGCTAACCTGTGAATATTAATCGTCTTTCAGGCTGACATGATTGAGATTATATGCGCCTAGACCTACTCATCAGTCCTCAAGCAAATATTTTGTTTAAATATAAACCAAGATGTTTTCGGACATATGACACCATAAAGTAAATATGTACTGCTTAATGGCAGCTTCCCTTTTCTCTGAAAATAATGTTGACTTCCTTATAGATAGAGATTCTACCACATTCTAGAACTCCGTACGTGTCCACTATACCATCCTTCAGGCAGAAATGATCACAATTCACTGACAGACATTCTTAAGGCATTTGAATTAATCTGTCTTTATTCTTGATTAGTAGCGAGATGGCCGAAGAGTTATTAACTATTTTCTGCTCTGAATAATGCTAATGTTGAGCGTTTGTAGGGTTTTGTGCTTAGTTAAACTAATTTTTAAAATGATCTTGCATATTGTTGTTCATTCCTAAGAACAACAAGTTCGAGAAATGAATTCTTTACACTAAACGTATTCCTAGAAAACCCCCATTAGGTATAAAACTACCCCACTGGTCTGGGTGCATGTCACTGCCAAAGTGCAACCTTGCATAATGTGCAGCAGCATGCACTCCAGCGCAATATCATTCACCCCGACTCTGTACTCATGAATAAGGATAAAAGAGTTCAACAGTTACAGTTGTTGGCTGACTACTGGAGTGAGCGTATTTATTGTTATTAGTACAAACATATACACGTAATTATGCAACTATTGTTTTTACATACCATTGATTGAAAATATATACGTAGCTTGGTTCTGCATTAAAATTAACGCAATGCATTTGTCCAAGATATGAGAGCGACACCTGTTTAGGACTTGGGGTCACATGAAATCAGTGCCAAATTTGCGACTCTTAATTCGACAATTACAATACGCACGAATGCGATAATCAACTACGCCATGCCAGGAAATAGTTAATCTTGCCAGAAATCCTCTAAGAAGAAACATGTTGCTAACTCCAATTTGCTGCTACGTAGATGCAAAGACCGCTTATAGTTATGTTTGTCGCTACATTTCAATCAATACATGCGGTCTTTTCGAAACAGATTGCTCACAACCATGGAATTTTACTTCCATGAACCACATATCTCCCCTCCCTACTAGCACTGATGATAATTATGTGGACATTAAGAACTAAACCCACTGATCCAGCATGTTCTTTTCAGTCTACTCAACACTATGTTCATTGTGATCCAGTTTTATGATTTAGAGCCTCAAACATTCATCCCTATTACGGAGATAAATTACTGAAAGTGGATCAAAAATGCACTTCGGCAGAAGTTATACAAGTCTTCAGTCCGGTTCACATTAATGGATAGATTCAACTATGGCAGTGCTTAGTGTATGGCCACTAAAGAAGTACAAAGACCAGAAGAATTATGAACTAAAAGAGAACGCAGCAGACGATCAGAATGAAGGTAATGAACACATATTTTCACATTTTCTTTGGTTCTATGTCGGAGTTCAGGTTCGCTACAAACTGTGGACACAAGTGTTGTATTCCTGCACGCTGCCCCCTACATGCTTACTACAAAAATGGGTATCTGATGTATGTCCAATAATACAGTGACGACAAGTTATTTTATTGAATTAAATCTTTTTATTGAAGAACAAAGAAAATTTGAACAAATTCGCTCTATTGATATTCATCCTTAGTGAATCACGGGACTAATGTGTGTGTTTTTTTTTCAAAATTTGATATTATTTCTTTTTGCTTCTACTTAATTGTCGAATTCAATTCAATGTTAAAATGAAAATAAAAGAATAACGATTCAAATTATAAGGTTTTTTTTTTGTCGTTGCTTTGTCTTGATATAGTTTACTACATAATTTCGTTTAAGAAGTATGAAAGTTTTATCTTATATATATACACATTTATATATACGTAAACATCAGGCAGTAGTATCTCTTTTATTTTTCTTTCACACAAATAAAACAAATAGTTTGGTTCTCGATTGCTTTCAAATTTTTCAGCCTACATCTTTCGCGTTCTGGTGATTTATTTGTTTTAAGTTTAATTGCATATACATATACATACATATATTAACTATTAATGCCTTCAAATATGTTTCAAAATTGCTTTGCGCTAAGTGATGACGAAAGAACAACTATGCGGTAATGAAGGATTATCAAGTGGGACAGAGACAGAGAGAAACAAACAAATCAAACATAATTGTGTACAGCAATGAACGGTAATGGTGCTATTCTTTCTGTATTTAGTATGAGTTCCAGGAAACGACAGGCCAACAAAGTTACATGATCAAGGTTTACACGTCAAACAAGCGTGCGCATATCGGCTAAATATTTGAGAGAGTAATTAAAGGAAAACACCTAACGATGAAATGCTCGATATCGACATACGCATGATAAATAAAATACTTTGTCGTAGTTTTTTGTTTTTTTTTTTGTTGTTTTTACCTTATTTTCAATGTTTTTATTTACTTTTTATTTAATTCTACAATACATTTACAGCGGAGGGCGAAAGAACAAAAATGTATTTCCTATTAATTTTAATTAATACAATTAAAATAATTAGATATTAATTATTTTAATTCTTCCATTTAAATGTTTTATAATTTAAAAACAAATAATAGTAAACGTTGCATAACTTTTTAGCATTTTGCATGAAAAATACAAAAAAGGAGAAAAAAAATAAACAAAACTGTTAGCAACATTATAACACGAGAGAAGAAAATAAGAATAAACAAATGAAAATGACATGAAAAGAAGGGAATAATATTTATAAACAGATCTACAATTTATATTATAGCAAAAAAGAGAAAACAAAAACAATTAAATAAGAGTGAAAATAATAACATTGTACAAAAGGGAAAAAAAAATACATAATGAACGAATTACGGAATATCATTGATACATCATCATAATCATTATCTTCTATCGTTATTATCGATATGAGAAAGAAATATTTAACATCGAACAAGATAATTATTCATTAAATTTTCGAACAAGAATTAAAAAAAAACAAACAAAAAAAAAGTGTTAAAAAACAAAATGCAACTGAAGCCAAGTTGAATTGGTGGTGGTGGTGGTGGTTGGTTGTTGTTGTTGTTGTTGTTGTCGTTATTGTGGTAGTGTTGTTTCTTTTGTTATTACATATTCGGAACTGAACAAAAGTACAAAATAATGTGTGAACTTTTTTTGTTCCGTTTTGTTTTTCTCGTTTTCTTTTTTTATATAAACAATTATTCTTTTTTTCTTAACTACACTATAACTTTCATTTTCTGTAATTTTTCTAAAATTATGTTCATGCTCTCTTAAAAGTTAAAATCGTTTAATGATTTTATTATTAATTAAAAGTTGATGTTTTTTGCACTCTTTAAGCTTGCATTATTCTTCACAAATAAGTTTTATTTAGCTTGTTTTTTTTTGTTTCTTTTTAAATATTTAAATTTACTCACTAAAAATGTATTAATTTTCTTTGTTTGCTTATTGTGTGTTTGGGGTTGTTTTTTATAATTTATGTTTTTTTTTTTGTTTTTCTTAAACGTTTAAATAATGATCTTTTATTAAATATTTAAAAATAAAAAATAATGTGTTTTGTTGTTTGTTTAATAATATGTCTCTTGTTCCAACCATCCACCTGGATTGCGGCGCAAGTAGAATCGACGTGTTTCATCATAGATGAAGATGGACAACATGAATGGAAGTGCTGGCAACCACCAGACGAATCTGTTAAAGAGAACGAGATAAAAGTGAAGTGTTGAGTTGAGATTGAGAGTGAGAATGAGTGAATCCAAAAATAGTCTGTATACTTACTTGAGTGGGTACATGCGGAGACCCTTGTCCATGCCAGGACAGTAGGATAGGAATGCAGCTAACAATGTTTCGAAAACCAGACCAAAGTTAAGAGCCCAATTCCTCATGCCTTGATGGAATAGAGAATTTCGGCGGGTCTTGCAAATAATCAAATCGGCCCATTGTACAACCACAATTGAAACGAAGAAGGCGGTATGGCAGGTGAATTCGAGTGTTTTACGGTCGCGATAAGTCTACAATAAAAATGATCAAATCAATGGTTTGTCTATAGTACATTGTTTCAAAAACAAAAAAACAACTTACCCATTCTTGACCATATGAATCAGTTAGATCGTTAACGGCCTTTGAATCCCACATCTTACGGATGCCAAACAGTTTCGTTGGCAAGAAACCATTCTCAGCCATGATAACAAAGTACACAAAGAATCCAGCAGCTGCTTGAATCATACCGATTTGTCCATAGGCCATGGAAATCAATCTAAATATCAAATTTGAGAAAAAAACAGAGACATGCGTTAGCAAGACTCAGTCAAACCAAGTAGCGCGTAACAGACAAGTGAATTGTGGCTGAAAACTTGAACGACTTTCAGTGATTCTTATTCACAGTGGTCATCTTCAAACTTTCATATACAATTAGAATTGTTAATTATTTTTATGTACACAAATTATTAGTATTGAATTTTACACAAAACCATCTAGAGAAATATGTATGTATAGCAAATTACAATTTGGAAAGCCCGCAGAGCATGATGCGCACGCAATTGCCACATGTTTGCATGTTAGTTATCACACGTACATATATGTTACATAAAAGCAAAGCACGTAAGAAAGCATTAGACAATAGACTTGGAAAACATAGAAGCTTAACATGCACATACTGAAGTTCAATTTGTCTGTAACTACAAGCATACTTACTTGTATACATCGGGGGTAAATTGTGTACGAGCGAGAGTATTTAAGACTTGTTTTGAGTATTTTAAGGAGTAAGGAAAAGTGTTTTCAAGGAGGAAACAAAAGGAACAAAATAGGAAAATTAAAGTTCATACCTGTTTCACAACACTTTCGAAACTAACTTCAACTGTTTGGGTGGTCTCTTCGAAAGTAAAATGTTAAAATATATTTAACAGGAAAGAGTATTTTCGGGATAGGGGTTAACGGGCGGAATGGAATTAATATGTGTGTCACATGGGATAGAGTAGAATAGAATTTTGCTGCCTCCTTTAAATTTCTTCATGACCAATTTCAAACACACATTCCTTCCATGTGACATTCATTTAATTGAAACATTTTATGGAACAACTATAACTACTACTCGTTCTAGATTGAAGGCAAAATGAACGGACTACCAAAAAGTAACTAAATAACATTTAAAGCTGTTTTTGTTTGAATTTGAATTGTTTTTTCTCTTCTACAGACGAATAAACATATTTGTGGTTTCTGTTGTGTGTTTGAGTTGTAGTTTTTGAAATCGCCCGGCGATATGCTTATGCCATGTATATCTGCACTAACTACTTTGATCTCTAAGCTCGGTCGTGTTAATTTTGTCTATATGTGACATTGTTTATTTTTCGTATATTAATTGAGTATATTATTCCGATTAAACATTGGACAAGCAAAACAGAACTGCGTGAGCTGCGTTAACTTCATTAGAACCGTGAAATTAACAATGCTAAGACAGAACCAAGTAGTCGTCGTTCGCTGACTATGTGTATAGTGTACACATTTTATGCAATTGCTAATCTAATTTAATTAACTGATCTAAAATGTGAATAATGTACATCTAGACTTAACTGGTTGTTGTGTGTACACAATTAACGCCAATTGAATTTCTTTAGCTTCAAGATGAAAAGCATGCTGTTTTCTGTGCGAATTATTTATAAATTTAATGCAGAGCATTGACACTGTGGTCGTCGGATCAAGATTTTTGATTGACAACAATATTTGCACAAACGTCGAACTCTGTAAGGGTTATGCAAGACGCTCAGATTATGTTGGTTGTATGTGAGTCTAGAAATTTATTTATACAACAACCATTTAAGCTCGTATTGAGTATGCCATTTGATAGTTCTAATAAATATCAAACACTACGCCTGCAAAATCATAAATGAAAAACAAACAAACGTATCTATTGAACAAGTGTCTGTAAACGATGTGTATTAATATTTTTTGTTTGTTATCTGAATTTTGTAAAATATGTTTTCACTTTCTATACATTCGATAATGTAAAATAACAACAACGAGACATTTTGTTAAAATGTGTGTAAAAACATGTAATCAGTAAAAAGAATATGTAAATAAAAACAAACGAATTTTGTTGGAACATCGAATATTGGTTTTGAAATGAAAACAATTTCATAATCGAACATTAAAATGTTTGGAATTTGATTTTTTCGTCAATATTAATGCAATTTTTTGTTTCTTTTTGTTTTGCAATCTATAGGTTTTTTTTTGGTTTTTGTTTTATTTTATTTTCCTGACCTGCGATTCACCAAGTTGTCGCGGTATGGATCTCTGGGCTGGCGTTTCATAATGTCACTCTCTGGAGCTTCGTAAGCCAATGAAATGGCCGGTACCTTTTTAAAGGATTAATGGATGGTAAACGTTATGCTTTTGAACTTCTTAGCATTTTGTTTAGTATTTAAATGATAAAAAGAAAACACAACACAAAACTAAACGGAAAGAAAACAATGCTTAAACCAAATTAATTGTATTGTCTAAACGTTTTGTTTCTGAGTATTCTCTCGCTGCCTGTTTGTGTCGATTGTATAATTGTATAATTTGAATTATGTTCTACTACATACTACTTACAAAGGAAGACACTAGTTGTTAATTTACTTAAATAGAAAGATATATAAATACAATTAAAATCTTAAAACTATATACGTAGTAAATTTGATAGAATTAGCTAGTCGGTCGGTTAACGACACATCGGCATAGCACATTCATAAGAGGTAAAGATAGGACATATTTATTCATCAGAGTACAAGCCCACACTTGCATACATTGCACACATCAGAGAATTTGATTTATTAATCCATTCACAGAACGAAGTTCATATAAATCAATATACTCGCAGAGTTCTCTTTTTTCTCATATCCTTCTTCTGTGCAAATGCATAGCGAGTGTCAGTTAATGCATCCTATGACCATTCAACCATTCAAAAATACAGTAACAGTAAAGGGAAAGAGTCGAAGAAGTCACCACAATAGGCGAAACTTCAACGGTGATGTTCAGTTGCACAATGGACATTCTTTCACTTAGAAAAATATGAACAATGAAGGAACGAAAAAGAAAGAAAAAGGAAAAACAAACAAGGATGACGGTTGATTGAGATATGCAAGTGAGCTCTTGATTATGTGTTGTAGTTGTAGTAGAAGAAATATTTCAAATTACTTAACGTAACCATAAAATAATAACAACTAACTAAAGAAATCTACAGAATAGAATACTCTCTTTTTCTTTCAATTCAAAGCATTTGTGAAAAATCTCAGTCACTAGCAACGAATACAAGTAGTACAAAGAAATTCACGCACACATACGAACTGAAATCATTAGTACATTTTATTTTTTTTCTTCTTATTTTGGTAATATAGTAAGATTTACTTTATCAGAGTCGAGCACAAATCCTACTACTTTGGGACATTCAATAGAAATATAGAATACTGTTCAGGCATTTATATAGATAGTATATTGTTTTTTTTTTTTTTTTTTAAAGGAGGAGCATGAGCGTGTATGGATAAACCATAAATGCAAAGAAATGGGGAAGTTACTTCCCCATTTTTGAATAGACACAGAAACTTACCTTATTCGATTAGATCAATTTACACACAAACATTTAGGTGCAATTCCTATCACACATGTTTATACAAACGTTTACATTTTGTTTCGTTTAAAAGAACATAAGACATAAGAAAGAAGTTGCAAGTAGAAAGATATAGTATGTATTTTGTTTCGAAAAAAAAAAGAAACATTGAAAAATAGTTTCAAATCAATGTGTAAAAGATAATTTGAGAATAAAAAACAAAAAAAAGAAAACAGAGAAAGAGAGAAAAGTTGGGACTGCAGGAATATTTAATATTGAGTTTGTTCGTAGCTACTTTTTAAGAGAGAAATGTGAAACTTCTATAAAAGGCTTTGTGTTGATATGGCCGACAATTTTGAGATCGAATATGCATATAAGTTGTCTTTTATTAAATTTTGATTTGTTTTTAATTCTACCAGCAGGATGAAAAAAGGCAAAGGACAAGGACGACAATGGCATCAAATCTACGAAATGAATGGGACGGTAATAGGCAGGGGCAATTTTGTGTTCAATGCTGTAGAAGACAGTCCCACACCCTCTAGAAGGTGTAGCGCCACCCATATTTTTATTATTACTATTCGTTCATGGGATTTCCAGGAGCAATTTTGTGTTCAATGCTGCAGAAGCCAGTACCGTTCATTGGATAGGCAGGAGCAACTTTGTGTTCAATGCTGTAGAAGCCAGTACCGTTCATTGGATAGGCAGGAGCAACTTTGTGTTCAATGCTGTAGAAGCCAGTACCGTTCATTGGATAGGCAGGAGCAACTTTGTGTTCAATGCTGCAGAAGCCAGTACCAGACCGTCTACAAGGTGTAGCGCCACCACATCATTATTCGCTCATTTCCTGTTATTAATTCGGCTGTCAAAGCAATAGCATTTGCATAAAATTATACTTCAAGGATTTCGATTATGCATTGCTTTGTTGGACTTACACAGCAACAGGCAAGGAGGAGTAGAGTATTTTTGCACGACTCTGATCACCCCATCCCAGCCCTTGGATCTTGAGGGCGCCAACAGTGGTGAACACGATTGTAGAAGGACCTCGACTAATTTCTTGTTCGCAAATAAATTGATCTTGTTGGCCGTAGAGGCTATCGTAAGGGAGCTTAGGTAGAAGTGGCTGACTGCAGGGGGCAGTCACACTTCGATACCACTCCTAAACTTGAAACCAGTTTATGCAGTTTAGTTGGCTAATGCTGAAACTGTTTAGCTCGCTGAGATTATTGAATTCGTAGCCTCCAAATGTGAGTACCTACGACTTGACAGAGCTACAGCAGGTATTTTTTTTTTTAATTTGAGGCTATAGTGGGTCTCTACCAAAACTGCCGATGGAAGTAGATCGGATAATGGAATTAAATGGATTTAGAGCCACATTTCTTCTTATTTTCATTAATCACCAAATGGCGTGTCACAGAGATAAATGAGAAGGATCCACAAAGGAAGAGTGGCAACTTTAGACGGACCACTTTTCTTGGATCCCAAGGGTGGTCCAGGTTTTTCTGTAAACAAAAATACGAGACAAGCGTGAATAGACGTCCTTGCATAACAGGAACGACCTTGATCAAAGTTGATTTTGCCACAAATCGCATTAGACGACATTGCATGGTCGTGACTGGCGCTATTCTTTGAATGTGAATCAAATCGCATGCCAAACCTACTTCAAATCCCCTTCAAATCGTGGGCTTTGCCATTTCATGAAATAAACACAAATCATAACAAGCTTACCTGAATAGGAATACAGACAAACTAAGAAAAACTGTTTCGCTAATTCAAAGAAAATCAAACTAAACAGGAATCGCAAAAAAAGTCTAAAACTAAACAATCATTGGTTCTAATTACGAGTTGTCAGGGCTAGGACGTAAGGAAGTATGATATTGATTCCATTATTTAAGACACCAAATCACATAATTTCTTTTCAATCTTTTATAACACTGTATGCTACAGTTTCAAACGAAAAAAGAAAACAAGATATATGTATATATGAGTAGAGTATATAAGGAAACATTACACACAAAATAAAATCATACTGATTCTGCTTTCTTGCGCAAAGTAATAACAGAGGAGAGAAGTAGACAAAAAGTTTTTTGTTTCGGCAATAGTATCGAATCAGCAAAGGAATTTCGCATATGTGACAAAAAATAATTTTGAATTTTGACGGAACTATAGTTAAATGTATATAATGTAAGTATACTGCGAAGAATATAAATATAATACGTAACGTATGTATATTTGGAAAAAAATTATTGCTGGAAAGTCAAAGCAAATATTGAATATATAATTTACAGAGTGAGGCAAGAAAAAGTTTGTTGTTGAGTATTATATACGGTCAAAGGAAAAAAAAACAAAGAGTTTTAAAAAAAATCGATTAAGTGTATGTACTTTGCTTTCGATATTTTGTTGTAGGCGGTTTAATAAATAACAATATATTTATTATTTGAAAAATACTATTAGATAGCGAAAAATTCGTTTTGGAAAAGATATAATGAAAAAAAGTCTAACGATATTCCTTTTGCGGTCGAAGTTAAGTAGTAGTTTGCTTATTTTTTTTTTGTATTTGATTTGGAGAAGTAGAAGATCGGAGAACAAAAATCGATAACTTTACCTTTCATTGACCAGTTTGTCGCAAAAAGGATTCCTTGGCTGACGTTTCATAATATCGGATTCAGCTTCCTCATAGGCTAATGAAATAGCTGGTACCTATATTTCGGTTTTTTTTTTTTGCAAGGATGGACAAAAATCATACACTCTTACATGTTAGTTCAAAATCAAATGAAAGCAATATCAAAAAAAGAAATAAAAAATGTAATTGGTGTTGTTTACAAAGATATAGGTTTACGTTCGATCCTATACGACACATGATCTCTTTTTTGAATGCTGTTTGTTTTCGACACAAATCCTACTTCAACAACACATAGGTGTGAGTCGGAGGGTAAGGTGGTTTTACTTATGTGATCTGCAAAATGCCAGTGAACGAGATAATTCCGTACTTTTGGTTTTATGTGAAGCAAAGAAATTATATTATGGGTTGATTACTGATTTCTCTCTCGGTATGCGGTTATGCGCAAAATAACACAAAGATAAAAGTCGTACCAACAAAACGCAAGGAAAGGGATGGAGTATTTGAAAAAAAAAAAGAAAAGTAAAGTAGATCAAGAAAACGTAAAAAGGTAAAGAAAGGTATGTATATATAAGTCAATCAAAAATGCGACGACACGACAATAACACCACTTAGAATCACACAAACTGTTTGTGTATGATACACATCCAACAAATGAAATGAATGAAGTACTGATGAAATGATACGAATGATTGCGTGGGTGATAATGACTTATGAGTTGAATGATTACCAACGGAAATTGAATCTTAAACGAATCAGGCCAGACTAAATTGTTTACACTTAGATCAGAACCATCTTGGCAGTATTGGAACAGCTATCTATGGACGGCACATTTAACTGTCAAATTTGACAAGGCATTGGCCCCGATTGCGAGTGTCGACTGTCGACTGAATCTGTCGCTTGAAATCCATTTTGGTATTGTAACTCAGTAACTCAGTCGACTGAGAATCGTATTATTGTGAATTAAAAACGTGCATATGACAAATTTGTATACGTCTGACAGTTGAGGGTGTCAAATTTCGTAATTCTTGTTCACATGGACGTGGGAAGCACGGGAATATTAGATAGAGAGGGTGTGTGCGATCCCATGAGTTAGAGAGAGGTACAGTGTGTGCAGGCACTCGGGTGCGTATCAAAACAAATCGTGTGTGCAAATACTTGAATGAAATAGAACATTTCTAGACATTTTTTATTCGTTGATTTGTTCGATTTTTTATGTGCAACTCTCTTTGGTTGAAGTTACAATATAAATGTTTTAAGGACACAACAGAATAAATTAAACTACAATCGCAACACGAAAACAAAGTTTATTTCATGATTCTTTGCCGGCGATTAGAAATTTGTGAATGGCAAACATTGAAGGGAAAATCGAATAATATCGATCACAATCGACATTCATAATACCAACGCGACAAATCGACAACCGGTGTGTATCGACTAACGATTGATAATCGACACTCGCGATCTGGGCCATTGACAGCAAGAATCAAGACTAGAATCTAAACTAATCAATTTTACCTTCAACCAGTGGGTTTGATTTATTTAAAATTGTACTTGCTTGGAATAAATGATTCAAAGGAGGAGATTCTATATAGGTTAAGCAATAATGAGTAATTTAATAACAGTCTGTCATTGATTAAGGTATACAAACAATGATCGCCGATGAACAGACAAATCCTCATGGAATGGTTGCCTGCAAGAACCCCCACCAGAACCTTAAAGGTTCAACTTCTGAGTTAGGATTAACCAGTACCCATTATTATTTTTGAAGCAATTTCAATCGCCTGTTGGTCTCTCAACTCTCTCAAAACTCTAAGAGTCATTTCTTCCACCGCGTAAATGAAATTATAAAAATGATGATTTGTTAGTTACAGTAGATGAATGAATAAACTGAGAGATGCATGAAAGTAAAAAAATAAAAATGTTAACCATATTTTCAAAATGTTACACATAATGTGAATTGTTAATGACTTGGAAAACCTTAAAAACTATGTAAGTTACGTTTTACGAATATTAAAATTATATTCATCACATATTGTGAATTAAAGTGTGCACCTTGAGTTCACTAATTTGTCGTTGAATGGATCTCTGGGCGGACGTTTCATGATATCGGCTTCGGCGGCTTCATAGGCCAAGGAAATGGCGGGAACCTAAAGTGTTGTTTCGAATGAATTTTGTTGTTTTAATTTTGTTTTGATTTTTTTTTGTTTCCAATTATTTAATTGTATTTCTTAAAGCTATTTAGCATACCTTAATTCGTTAAATTTCTAAATTGTACCTGGGTAGTGGAAAACTATTTGAGGATGGAATAGAATGATACCTCTAGCAAGTTAGCTTAAGTCTACGGAATGCCTGAACAATTTATTTACTCTAGCCTCGTTTTTGTGGTTCTTAAGTTACTACGTAGTGGACCATACAAGTGCGTATGGTTTACCTTTCATTTACGAGGTTATCGTAGTCCGGATTTCGTGGTCTTCGCTTCATGATATCGGATTCCGAACCCTCGTATGCAAGCGATATAGCTGGTATCTATTAATCATTGCACGATGAACATTTCTTTTTCAAAACAAACATTTTGCTCTTAAAAATATACATCTTCAAGACTACTCTTGTAATTACTTCCATCCAGGATTTTTTTTTTTCGTTGAAAATTAATCAAAATAGGTATTTGTTTGGCTCCTAATCGTTTTCAAACTGTTCTCCACTAAAGCTAAAACTTACCATGTCAGTTCCCAAATCGATGCAGAGAATTGTTACAGTTCCCAAGGGCAATGGAATATCACATAAGATGAAAGCCAAGAATGGAGAGATTTCAGGAATGTTCGATGTAAGTGTGTAAGCAATGGACTTCTTCAAGTTATCGAAAATCAAACGACCCTCTTCGACACCGGTGACAATTGAGGCGAAGTTATCATCAAGCAAAATCATGTCAGCAGCCTAAAAAATGTGGAAATACAACGAATACAAATACCAATTCAACTTGTTTCTCTATTTTGATCGTACCTGTTTGGACACATCAGAACCAGCAATACCCATAGCAACACCAATGTCAGCCTTCTTCAGAGCAGGCGAATCATTCACACCATCACCAGTTACAGCGACAATAGCACCCATTCGCTGGCAACCTTCAACAATGATCAACTTCTGCTGGGGCGAGGTACGGGCGAATACGATTTCAGTGTGATATCTTAAAATTTCATCCAATTGATCGGAGGACACTTCCCTAAGTTCAGCACCATGAACTACAGCAGCCTTGGCTTCACGTGGGTTGACTTCGGAGACAGGGATGTTCAATCGTTGAGCAATATCTTCAACAGTTTCGTTTCCTTCGGAGATGATACCAACACTCTTGGCAATAGCCTTTGCAGTGATGGGATGATCACCAGTAACCATGATAACTTTAATACCAGCAGATCGGCACTTGGCGACGGCATCAGGTACAGCAGCACGGGGAGGATCAATCATGGACATGAGACCTACGAATCGGAGGTTATCGATGGGGAAGTTAACTTCATCAGTATTGAATTTGAATCCAGTGGGGTATTTGTCAGATGGCAGCATGAAATCACAGAAACCCAACACACGTTCGCCCAAGCCTCCCAATTCCAAATAAGCATTGTTGAATGCCTCCTTCATCTCTTCATCCAAAACCTTTTCCTTGCCGTTGATGAAAATGCTTGAGCAACGTTCCAAGATTCGTTCGGGGGCACCCTTCATCACCAACAGATAACGTGGGTCGCTGGGGTCCTCGGTTTCGTGAATAGATACTTGATATTTGTTGGTGGAGTTGAATGGAATTTCAGCAATTTTCTTGTTCCTCTTGCGGATGTTCATCACATCACCCAAAGCCAATTCCATACATTTCAACAAAGCAGCCTCAGAAGCATCACCACTGACTTCCTTCTTCAAAATTGGTACACCATCTTGACCTCCCTTGAATTCGGCACGGTTGCAAAGGGTGGCAATGCGGGACAAGGCTTTGAATCCAGGGCTGGTCCTGTCGTATTGTACACCAGATTGATCCTCAGTGGTGTCGGCTTCAATGATTTGATTGTCGAACCACATGTGAGCGACAGTCATACGATTTTGAGTCAGAGTTCCGGTCTTATCAGAGCAAATTGTCGAGGTTGATCCCAAAGTTTCTACAGCTTCCAAATTCTTTACCAAGCAATTCTTCGAAGCCATACGTTTAGCAGTCAAAGTCAAGCACACTGTTACAGTAGCCAACAAACCTTCAGGTACGTTAGCGACAATGATACCAATCAAGAAGATCACAGCATCCAACCAATGGTAACCCAAAATGAAGGCAATAACGAAGAATGTAACACCCAAGAACACAGCGACACCGGTGATCAGATGAATGAAATGGTGGATTTCCTTGGCAATTGGAGTCTCTCCAGTGTCCAAGCCAGAGGCCAAACCGGCAATACGACCCATCACTGTGTGATCACCGCAGCTGATAACAACACCCTTGGCGGTACCCTCAACAGCGTTGGTAGAGAAGAATGCCAAATTCTTAGTTTCCAGGGGGTTTTCATGTGTAAAATCGGGTCCTCGCGATTGTGGTTCAGATTCACCAGTCAACGATGAGTTGTCCACCTTGAAGTTACGAGCCTCAATGATACGAATATCGGCGGGGATACGATCACCAAATTTAACTTCAACCACATCACCCAATACCAGATCTTCAGCACGCAGAGTTAGTTTCTCACCCTCTCGGATCACAGTAGCAAATTGCGGCACCATGTTCTTGAAAGATTCCATAATTTTGGAACTTTTCGATTCCTGTTACAAGAGAAAAAAGCGCTTAAGTATGAAAAACGGGGCGGATTGCGCAATCGAGAGGATCTCACCTGGTAGTATGAGAAAATGCCAGTAACTATAACTACAGCAGCAAGTACAATACCCAAATACAAGTTATCATCGGATGGTTCTTCGCTCGTACTTGCTTGAATTGAATAGGCAATGAAACAAAGAATGGCACCGATCCACAAAAGTAAGGCAAAACCGCCGAACAGATTTTTACAGAACTTAACCCATTCGGGAGTTTGTTTTGGCGGTGTTAAAGCATTTGGTCCGTCTCGTTCAAGATTTTCCTTGGCCTTAGCGTGACTGAGACCCTAAAAAACAAAAACAAATAAAAATATCAATTAGATTATGTGAAGTGTGTTTCGGTGACATTGATTTCGGTGCGTAAGTAACTGCTGCAATGCACTACAAATTATCTAATCTTTCCCTCTCTGCAGATACGATCGCTATTTTGGAAGACATAAGCAGCGGGAGGTAGATTGTGTCATATATCTTTTGGCACGTCTATTCTTCTGGAGATAATATAATCCCAGTTAAAGCACAGCGCTTGACGTTTGAGGGTTGAACGGAGTTTTGGCAGAACAGTGTTTATATTGCACCCTTGGATTCACTCAAGTGCGAGTCACGAATAGGCTCTAAATATCATGAATTATTTCATTCCATCGAACTGTCACTTTTCGCCTCATTAAGCACGCAAAATTCAGCACACGGTTGTGTACAACTTTTGCATACATTTCAGCATTTGTCATGATTTGATTATGAAATCAGCGCTAGCTGATTACTTGTGATGTCGTTTTCAATACGTTAAACCCGAAACGGACAGTGATAACGAGTGAAATCAATCAACTCAAAAGATTCTCGCATTTAATTCTGTGCACATTATGAACATCACACTTTGTACTACTCAAACCAACTGTTGACGAGTGAGATCGCCGCTTACATATGCGTTCCTGTGAAAATTGAAAATCAAATTGCACAAGCGTGCACAATCTGTGTTCAGTGTATCGCGCTTATCTTGACGTTTTGTACATGAACAGGTAAAGAATTGAATAAGCTCATCACGATCGTCTTGTTCCCAGGAGGAATTGAGAAAGCTGTTTGAAATACTGTGTAATTTCTTCGCTCGTTAAGAAACTCCCGAGAAATAATATTTTTGTTGCTACTTCATCTGCCAGTGCTTTAAACGCTAAACAAACAGATATGGAATTCAGAGTCAGTGATTCAGTGAGTCAATACTTTGGAAGAGGGAAATCTCTGTCACATTCGTGGAGTTTCAATTCCACGCAAACCAAAGAGCATGGTTTAATTGATTAACTAGATGTCTTAAAGACCGCAGCGTAATGGAAGTCCTTGAAATTGTCCATTTACCCAAAAATAGCTGCTGCTGTCGGTTGATATTCTTCTCTTTCATGACATGATCTCACTGTCACAAATACTTGCTACATGTTTAATTTTCTGATTAAATGGCGCCGAACAAAAAATAAAATAATACCTTTAATTCGCGCTAATGGCTTTATTGAGTGGACACAGTAAATTCAAGTTGCCTGACGCGATGAGTAATATTTGAGGCTGTCTTTTATTGAATAAATGACTAATATTTGATTGATATTAAACATGTCTACTTAAGAGGACTTAGTTGTCTTTGATTGAACTTACATTTTCCGGGTGTGTCTGAAATCGTTGATACAGTTCCTCCGGTGAGATTTTATGATAATCAATATCTAACTCCTGTTTTAAGTCATCCAAGTTCTCCTTTTTGGCAGGTCCTCCTCCTTTTTTAGGTGGCATTTTGCGTTTTGACTATTTTTTTTTTTTGTAAATAAAGAAATGCAAAAACGAAAAATCATTTAATAAAGCAAATTTAGAATGTTTAAAGGCACCTTCATGTAGAAAACTCATTGTAAATTTTTTGCTAATTTTCAAGCAAATACTTATTAAGAGATACAGTAATCTAGGAAAACATCATTTAAAGCATCTAGTTGCTATCTTATCTCTCAGTCGTCGTTGTCTGAATGAGTTTCTACATTCCAGGGTGCATTTCTTTGTATTTTAATCGCTTATACTTAACCACCATCATGCCATTTGATTTACTATTTCTTAAACTAATCTGTGTGCTTAAAAAAGCTCAGAAATTTCCTTTCATCGATTGCAATATGCTGCTGAACCAACTTACCGTCGTATGATAATAGGATTTGGGGTAGGGGGGATTTGTAATTTTTCTTACCTTTATTTTTGTTACACAAGAATGGTTTCGGTATTAAACAGAACAACATACAAACATACACGAAAGACGATTAAAACGAACACAAAAACAAAAACCAAACGAGCAAATGAATGAGGTAAATTCTGACGAATTCCAATTGATCGATGGGTGTGCTCCAATTCGCATGGTAACGCTACGCGATGTCTTCTTTTTGTTTGGTTAAGCATTCTGTTTTTTTTTTTTTTTTTTTTCAAATAAAAATCAATCCTATCTGAGAAAGTAGGATAATTGTTGCTTCATCTGTGCTCTTCCTGTGATTTCTAATTTGCTGAGGATCTGTGACCTCGTCACCATGAATCGGTGTGCATCGCGACGGACACTGTGAACGTGTTGCTTTTATGTGTTTTTCGTCTGAGTCTATATTTAGATGGCCACAAAACATCCAACAAAATTCATCAAAATAAAATTCTACGTGAATACGAGACATGACGAGACTATTTTTAAGAGATCACTCTCCCACTGTTTACATATATGTATTTTGCATACAGACAGAGTTTAAACATTTGATGTTTTTCTGCTTTTTTTCTTCGAAAAACTTGATCGGCATGAAGTTGCCAAGCTTCTAAGACGGAAAAAAGGTTATTTATTCTGATTTCGTCGATTGGCAGCAGCTTCGGTCTGTACATCTGCCAAAGTTGAATGGACTAATTCAAAATGTCTTACACGTTTTTAGGTTTTACTCAATGAATTGATTTAAACACAATCAAAGAAGCAGGAGAAACTGTTTTAAAAAGATCACAGACACTAAGCTTTCTAATTATTCGGCTGCTGCCGCCCGCTTTCTGCGTATACGCACGAACTTGAAAATCTACATAGACGTGAGCAAAAACAGATTGTAATCCGATTTCTAATGGTCACTCATAAGCTGAGTTCCGATTCGTGATGTAACATTTCTTTTTTGTTTTCAATTTTGGTATGTAAATGGTTTGGTGATAAGCATAAATGAGGAACAAATAAAATAAAAACAAAACAAATTGTGTATTACCTTATATTGACCGTCCGCTGTAATATTATCATCTTCGGTTGGAATGACTGTGGCGACTCTATAAGAGTCAGCTCTCCCATGCTAATGAGAAATATGAATGAAAGAAAAAAAGAAAAAAATAACAAAACAAACACAACAAAAACAACAAGCAAAACAAAACAATTTAAACAAAGAAAAAAAAATGTGATTCATAACAAACAACACAGCAACAACAATAACAAACGAAACTTCAATGCAAAAACGAGACAAGGTGGTGCACATAGACACCGGCTGACATTGGAGATGAATTTTTGTTTTTTCGCTTTTGGGGTTAGTTCGTTGGTAGGGCATGAAACCAATTTGGTATGATGGAGACTTAGAGGACTAAGCTAATGGGACCAAACACACGAAGAAATCATTGAATTGGGCTAGAGAAAATAAACAAATTTATGAAACGTTTGATTTACTGACCGATTTAGAGATGAAACACTCGCGTGGTTAGAAAGACACTTTACCATATGTAAGGACACATCAGTGATGTGTTCGAAAATGGTTTTCAAGTAACTAGGAGACACGATGTTTTAATGTTCATTGGAAGAGACTACCGTGGCGACTTGTCAAGTTTTGGACTTTGGAAATACAGTCAAGTCAAATATTGGTGTTCAATTTATGGAGGTTAAAATATGTAAAAATTTACAAAAGACAATTCGATGTTCGACTTACAGAGGTCTGACTGTACTGCGACTTATCACTGAATTTGGATTCAGTTTAATGCAAATGTGTCACTTCTGTTGATCTCGACGTCTCATTTAGCAGGTCATAATAAATTTTGTTGCTAATTTGAACACGAATAGATAAATAAAATGATGACAAGTAATGATGTCTAGGTTTTTCTTTATGTTTCCGGTCATATCTTACGAGTTGCATCATCCCCACTATCTATATCCATCATTCGTTCAGGTTTGGAATAAACCTCAACTGAACCGAAAAGTATTCATCAAGCATTGAATCACCGGAGTACAGGAAACTTATTTGGATGTATGCGAGACACAATAGATGATATTTAAAGGATAGGCTTGAAAAAATATGAAAAGATATATCGCTCGTGTCGTCTACAAACAATTTAGAGCGCTCGTTTGCATTTTCTTTTATTTTTAACTCTTAAAGAGCAAACATCCAATTACAGTTTTGCTTTCATTTCACAAAAATATCCACAAAACGACGACACACGAAAATGCCGGCGCATGCCCAAAATAATCTTTACATTATTTTGATATACGTGCCAAATGGAAGGATGACATTGTAATAATATAAATTGAACATTAAGCCGTGATTAATACAAAAGGACGCATTCATAATTTCAGTATTATAATGGAAGAGAAACGAAACTGTAACCAATTAAACATGTGCGTGTTTATCTGGTTCAACATTTATTTGTCATTTCAGCCGCATTGTTCTTATTCACTGTCATTAAGTACTCATCATTGGATTGCGTTTTGTATTTGTTCTCCTTTCGTTTACTGTTTTTTGTTTTTTTCCTCCTCACTTGAACATGCCACACATTCATGTGCTCTCATTTTCTAACCTTAGCGAGCGCAAGGGAAATTCATTCTTCCAACATTTGTATTGATTTTCTGGCGGCCTAATTTTAGAACACTTATTAGAGAGGCACAACACGGCAGCGTTATGGCGGTGAATGAAAATGTAGGTTCTCATCGTCGTCATCGCGACGGCGTGTATAAAAATGTCAAGTGTACTAGTGTTATGTAATCGCTTCTTGATGCGATATTCCTTAAATGAATAATTTCATGAACAAAAACACACACAAAAAGAAAAATGAAACAAACAATTTAACAAGTAAAAGCAGGGGGGAAATGGCAATGAAATGATTGCTGTAAACGGCGGATTGGCTTACTGTCAAACCTGGTGTGAGAAGGACCTTGACTAAACTGGAAAAAATTGTTTATATCATTCGTAGAGTCGATATCTTACTTAGTTAAATAGCCCTTGGTGATACACACAATTGGAAGGAGCAGATGTAATCGATTAAATAGTACCGACGAACTAGAACACGGATTGGTATGTTTTGTCTTTTTGATTTTGGTCTTCTCTATACAACCTGTATACACACGAAAGAAAGCACTACTATAACACACACGTTCAAATCCTTAGAGCTACATAATATGTATACTAAATTCAATGTATAAAAGTGCAATCAACATGGAACTTTGTGACCGGCAGCATGGAAACATGTTTCATACTCGCTTCCAGCTTCCAGTCAATGTCGATCTAGAATAGGTACTTAATTTGGTTGTATTGATAAATTGAATAAGTTGGGGGTTCGACACATCAATTAACTCGGTCTCTTTGTGCGCTTGGACTATTTAAGAATTCAATTCATGATCACCCTAATATGAATGAAACACACGATCACGACGCGACGGTCAATCTCAATGTAATCCACAACTGTGCTACGCTCAATGATGCGAAACAAGTTTATGATGGTTTGGATTGTGTGGGTCGTTTGCAAAATCAAACAAAAAGAAAGGACAAGTTCTCACTTCCTCTCTAATTACAAGAGCAAACTATCTGTATAGTACCCGTCCCCGTGTAACTAAAGAACAAACTAATTTAATCCACATAACACATGATTTTTTTTTCTGTTTGCCTTCACAGCGCCTGTTGGAGAATCGCTTTTGTATTCAGATCCAACTCTGGGCAAACTTATAGCCACTACGAGTGCATGCCAGTTAGTAACAGTGTCGGCGCTCATGTACATTCACAATTCGCTTGCGCTGATCTTGATTTTCATGGTTCAGCAATTTAGTTTAATGCCTCACATCTTCCATCCTTATTCGATTGAGGTAGTTTACTTGTGTGTGACACTTTTGACAAATTTAAATTGCATTGAACTTGGAAATGGATATATGTACAGATAAAACAAAACATGATCAACGTGAAACCAGTTTTCCTTTTCTGCTTGAGACTTATAAACAAATATGAATGCATGTCGAATATGTGCAAAGCATCTGTGTTGTGTTGATTTTGTGCGGACAGTGCACTTTTTCGTCGTTGTCGGTCAACGACGTCGCCGCCGTCATCATCATCACCTGCATAGCAAATACAATCGAATGGCATTTATTAGTACTAGTTTGGAATGCAAACCGACACCTTACAATGGAAACTTTCCATGACAAAAAGGGGAAGAAATGTAATCAAAATGTGGGCTTTAATTTGTTGTTCTTACCTCTAAGAATTTCTATAACCACTGTAATAATGACTGAGATTCTTGCACAATGCCGCATACATAATGACGTTTCCATACAAGAAAACTGGACTGTGTTCACAGGTAAACATCGTGATCAAGTGGTCTAAACTGGTTTTAAACCGGCGACATTCGGAAATGTAAATTTATATTTTTTTCCCAACTCAAGGGAGTGAGCGACGTAAATTATGTACGTAGGATTTTAGGAATCCCCTTGTGAGATTTGTCGTCACGTCACGTTTTTTTTTTCTTCGTTTCATTTTTTTTTTTTTCTCAAGGTACGTTTGTAGGTTAACCGCAGATATCCAACATGCGCAAAGGACATTCTAGTATACATTTGTGTCTTGTGGAAAGAAGAAAAAAAATCAGATACCATTAAGAGAGGAGAACCATCAAATGTGAGGAAGAGAAGAGCGAGGTGAATGAAAGAAGTATTAAATCTGACATAATTCGAAAATAGAACAGGAAAAGTCAAAGGTTAACTTCATTATGTCGATGGTTACTAACTGATGCGAAAGGATACGTAATCATTTCAACAAAAAACTATCCACCGCCGCACCTTCTTTTCCCCAAAGAGGATGGGTTGGTGGGTGGTTGGTTGTAATGTGTCCCTCAACACGGCAAAATATTGATTTTCAGTCTTTAGTATATTACAGAAAAATTGTTGTTGCGAAGAAGTTTTTTATGGATTCTGAAGATATACATTTAGAGACAGAGTTGTGAGAAATAGAATAAAACACAACACCTACCTGGTTACTCATATTCCAATAATTGAAATTCTAATTAGCTTCTTAGCGAAACACTCGTACAGAGCAAATATATAAATATATTTACTTGTATTCGGATCGTTTTCTTTTTTTTTATTGTGCAACTTCCAATTGGCTAGTGAAGAGAAAATTTTGATTTTTGAGATGTCTTTTTTTTCAGTTTTTCGCTTAAAATTTGGAAAAGAAAGATGTTCGCTTGATATCTCCTTCAAAGCAGGCAGGCGCTACGCTACCATCAAAAGGACGATATTACGCAACCTGTGCATTTGAGACTTTTTTTTTTTTGTAATGTACATAGGTATTGCAATACCAAATGGAAAAAGAAATACATAGATGTCTGTTGAGCTTTGTGTGTATCTGCTGTAATAAATAGGTACCACCTAATATCAACTTTTCAAATACATATATGTATACAATATTTTTTCTTTCTTTTTAATGGTCCTAAAATTGTAATAGTTATTTTCAGCAAAAAAAAAAAAAAGCAAATCACTCTTAAATGTTGTGGCAAATCCTTGTTTTTTGTTTTTGACAAACTTTTACACAAGACACTTTTCGAAAACGTTCACTTCACAATGCATCGAAAGATTAAAAAGAAAAGAAAAACAATATAACATCAAATGGCATGACTGTTGTAGATAATTTCAGAAAAGAAAAAAAAAAATAATAGGATGGGATACCTTTTAATACTACTTTACACTATTACACAATAAGTTCACAGAAGAATTATTATATTTTTTCTATATTAGAGGGGTTAAAACACCCCTTTGGATTCGCGGAAATGCAGAACTCTTATTTGGTTTAGTTGCTTTTCGACTCTTTCTAAAATAGAAATGAAAATTTTTAGTTGTACTCTATAAGCTTTATACTAAAGCTTAAGGGTATGCGAACAAAAAAAAATAAAACGTTGATTTTTCTTTTTCTTCTTTCTTTGTTAAATATTAATTCACAGAGAGAGAGAGAGTGCCAGTTGGAACTTAACTAACCGTATCAACGACCACAACGCGCGACCTTTTCAGTTCGGGATCAGCGCTCGACTGACTGAAGTTCTAGATGCCGTTCGTACTAAGCTTTTCGCCGTGAATTTCGAGAAAACTTTCAAGAAATTTTCCACCACCAGAGCACCAGAAAAACGACGAAAAAGCGAATGAAATAAAAACAACTCGGTCGGTCGTATAAATTGATTGCTGCTGGTTTGTGTGTGAACAGTGAACTGAACCCACACGAGAGTGAGTGGGAGAGAGATACAGATAGACTAGAGATTGAACCAAAGAACCGGTATAATAGTAAGCGCTGATAACACATATTCTTGTCTCCCCCATGCGTACTACCCACACAGCGGGCTTTTTTCCATTCGTAGGGGTGAGAAATTTTCATACACCAGTTGTATAACACATCGAAACGAAGCGAATTTGCGAAAAAGCTTTCAGCCAGAGAGTGTATCTATGTATCTAAGTGGAATTGCTGTATCTTTTAATCAAAACCGAAAAATAAAAAATCAACGATTGCAGGCAATGCCGCACTTAATATATTTTATTTTATTTTTTCTTTGAAAACAAAATCATATAAATGTTGTGCTTGTTTTTTTCGTGTTTCATGAAGGTTGTTGTTATTTTTCGATCGGGCGTTTTTTTTTTTCTGTTGGAACCATGCTTTCTGGCAGTATATGCGATTGCGCTAAAAGTGTGACGTCACAATGCGTCATAATTGGCAATGGGAGAATTTTTATAAATAGTATTAATGACAGAAAAAAAAGTGTGTATATATCTGCATATGTTTAAAAGCCGTAATCCTTGAATACAAGTTTTGGCAAAGCCTTCAGACATGACCAGAAAGCCATCAATAAGCATAGTTTGTCAAAACGGATATTAATGGGGTATTTCATTATTTTTTTCTCTTCATCTTCTTCGTTCTCATGTCCTTTCATTTCGAAATATTGGAGGATCCGTGGGAGGAGAATAAGAAAACTTTTGAGACACCAATAGCGCATGTCACTATGCATTTTTTTTTTCCTCTTCTTCTCAGATACGAAGTAGGACACTATTCTCCCCGTAAAGCTTTCTCCGATTCAACCTCTATCTTCCTCTTCTTTAGAGAAAAGTCGATAAACTCGAAAATGTATGATTGAGGACAGTCTTAATGGATAATGACTGGAATCTATTTAAACGCAATTAAATGATAGTCATTTTCCAGATTTTGAACATTTCCCATCCACCACAGGTCATGCTGTAAATGGAAGACATTTTTTCGTCAGATTGAGTTACATAATTGAAGTTAGCATTGCGCATACCACCAGCCTAAAATAAAAAGCTCTAAACGGAATAAAACTTCAGCTTACTATAGTAGGTATATCGAAAGAAGACCTAACCTATATTTTCCACGATTTTGTTCTCCTTAGTACATAGAGAGGGCCCGTTCCAACAAAAGGAAACAATGTACAGCAAGCCCCGAAGGGAAATGTCACCAAATGACGGTATTTCGTCCTTCTCCTTTGGAGTGGAGTATATTATGTGATATAATGTGTATATCCTTTTTGGCAACGGTAACGACTTAGGTGCTGGTTACGTAAAACATGGGCCGGCCTCGTCCTTATGTAACCGAGCCTACAGGAAAAAAAAAATGGAAGAGACAGGGTTGGCGAACTGTGTGTTCATTATGCTTTTTTTTCTTTCTTAACATTTCAAGTCTGTGTTCATTGATCATGGGCCAAAGGACGAGAAGTCTCCAAAAAGTCTGGAAAACACATATACACTTTTTTCTGGATGGAGTTGCATAATTTTCAATTCTCTCGATGGATGTGTGAGAATTTTTGTAAACGAATACGTTTTCTAACATCTTAAGTTCGATACAAACGTTAGTCACTTGCCGTAAGCACGAGGCTTGAGGGTGAAACAAGGAAGAAGAGTTAACGCATTAGCTTTTGTGTAGGTCATGTTAAACATTATTGATTTTTTGCTGTGTGATTGTGGTTAGCTATAGTACGAAATGAAAAGAGGAAAACACTGTGAGAGGCATTTCGTTTTATTCGCGTAGCTTGAACCGATTTAATTCACAGCGAAAGGGCGTGCATCAAGTTATGTAAGCAAAGATGTTTCTTTTTGTTTCATGGTTGCTGGGAGGAAAATACTATGAACCCAAAGCAGTCTTGGGATTATCCTGCGAATGTGGTAGATTCGATTTGAGAACGAGGTGTTAAATCGACTGTGGGGCGACATTGACTAGTCTTTGCAGTGAATTTAGATTAAGACGATTATTCTTGCCTTAAACCACTCCACTTAACAACCAAATTTTAATTTAACTTCATCCTTATGGAGATAATCTGAGGGAGCCATCATGCATAGGGACATGTTTTTAAATGCAAAAATACGGTTGCAGGTCGAATTCGAGTGTAACTAAATTTGTGGTGCCATTTAAGTCGAAATTCCTTACTAATTGTGATATCCAGTCAAAATTAGAGGGAGGCGACTGTACATACACACGAGGAGGCGCCTGTAGTACACTTAAATGCGTATGCGCTTGCATGTGCGAAAGCCACAATCCATGAGTAAATGCTCCGGCAATCATGATTCAATGCCAGGATGACTAGACACACGTTGCAGAATTTCATTGGATTTTCACATTCAATACAAAAAAGTCGTCTTGTGAGTCACCATACAATTTACTTGTTTTAAATAAATTTGTCCTTTTTTCATCGTTTTGATTCTCTTGTTGTGGAAGCCCCCCCTTATCCTAAATTTTCGTTCACTTTCATCACATCACATTCTCCATGTGCTCTTTTATTCTGCAAACGCAATGCATCAGTGCAACTTAATCTAGCGCAGTTAAAACACTTCACACGCCTAAACACAATCACATCGCATTCATCTCACATTTGTTGCCAAGATGTTGTGTGCGAGAAATTATGAACATAATCCATTGCTCGTAGACACGGTTCAAAATATAAATAACAAAAGGATCTCTTGGGCAAATAGAAAATCAAGTCAATGTGTGATAAGAAAACAAATCATAAGTACGGGAGATTGCGATAATCAAGATTGTAATTCGTTGGTCTGGAACAAACTGGATCTAAAAAGAAAATCACAATTTGTAGAACTGGTTTTCCAGCTTCTTATTTAACAACTATCGACCACGCTTAAGCAAAAACAAAACACCCAAAATCAGTCTCCCTTGGTTAAATGGATCCAATTCGCACTTCAATTTGATGTTAATTAATTAATGAGAGATAAGCCGACGGGCTAGGCTAATATGTATCGATTCTTTGAAAGTATTTTTTTTTTTTATTATTTCCGGGGGAGAACTTAATATGGCATTCATGCCGAATTAGTTGCTCTATAAAAAAAAACATATCGGAATCTCTTTTCTTGGTAGTGTGTCAAAAATTAATCTAAATTACGTCTAGTATTCGCTTAACTTTGAATGTTTTTTTTTTGTGTTGAAAGATTATTGCAATTATAAACCTCGCCGATTTCTACAATTCGAAGCAAATAAGTAATCGTTGTAAGTGCCGTAAATAAAAAGTTGACCGTGGGGTACAATAAAAAGTAAAAAATTCCCGTATCAACAGGATTAAACGCATGTCTATCAGTGAGATAAGATAGTTGGATCCTGTCGATTGGGCGCTGATGCAGCTGAAAGAATGTTTGCTGATTAAATGTATTTCATATTTCTCGCCCCCTCATTGCATTTTTATGAAAGTGTTATAATGTGGTACATCTGTTTTATCACGAAAGCTTTCAGAAGAAGTAAACTAACGGAGTTTTAAGCGAATGAATGGAAATGGGAGCTCTGACTCTCTGCGAACCGCAGGCGTAAGTAATTAATAACATGAGTCACTGATTAGGCAAATGACTGTTTTGCAACTTTGTACGCACATTAATAAGTGTTTGCATAGATTGTTCTTAGGAAAAAAAAATGTACATGATTGATAAGATTCCGTACGAAAACTTATTCGAGGTTTGGCCACTGGCAAGAAGAATTGAAAACCTCGTCTGCATATGAATCAACTTTTGGTTTTTATAGACTTCCACACCATATTAAACTTGATAACAGACTATGTTTTGTACGGGACCTAAAAGTTTAAGATATCAACAGTCTGCATTATCATGAGGAATTGCGTAACAAGGAAGAGATTTTGAAGAAGACAACATTTTCTGTACAGTCTTTATCGTCTGGTGAAATGATTACGTTAGTTCAAACTATTAACATTTAATTTCAATAAAAATGTATTTACGACGCTAATCAGCGCTAACCAAAAGCATAAGAGAGATTGACATCATTTGTTTTGCGATATTGCGTTTATCGATTACCGTCCGTCTCGCTGATATTTGCTCAACAATAGCAAACGCGAGTGTACCTAAAATGTTTTTATAGACCTTTTTGCGTGCACGAGGAAATTCATTGTGCTTGAGAGTTGTTTGTCCTACTTATTAAAGTGTCCATTTCATCCCCCCAGGCACTTTTCAAAACTGCTTATCGTGCAATCTCTGTAAATGAGATTCTTCACATATTCACTATCAGTGATGTATCTGATTGTAAATAGAATCGACATTGTTGCTGTTAGAATGGCATTGATATCGACTTACGTCACACAGGAGGGAACAGTCAGTGATGTCACATCGTTTTTGTTGCGCAACTACATTGCAATCGTATAAGGACTGTGTACGCATATTTTCGTAGCTACTGTTCCAGTGGATATCTTAACTCACATCTCACAAGTACGAAAAAGTAGCCGTGAATTCAAATTATTTGTAATTCTTATTAATTAACACCAATTGAAATTGAAGGAAGAAATCTTTTGTCTGCTCTGGGTAATTAACAGATTTCTTCAACGGCAGCCACAGCCGGCAAGACAAGAAAACCGAAAAGGAACAAGCAACATACACATGAAATTTTCCAGAACAACAAATCGGTGTGATGTTCGTGGGAGGCGGCCGCTTGAGCAACAGCAAAAGGCACTAGCAACAACCTAGTGTAGTGGCTAGGCCGGGCGGCCGACCTAGCCTAGTCAAGCTGCTGCTTCGGCTGGCTATACCTATTGTCGGCTATTATAGGCAGCCGAGCCGAGTAACCGCGATGGCAGGGAGCGAGCGAAAATGGAATAAATTTCAGCCCGGAAAAAACCAATTGTTGTGCGTTTAATTTGCTTTCCCCGCATCATTAGGAATTATAATGTACATTTTCACTTCTCCGCTTTACAAATCACTCCTCCGCAAGCTTGTGCTTTTTTTTTCATTTTCACAATTGGCAAGGCGGTTACGTAACGACGTTTTGTAAAGGCGAAACCACAGCGAAAAGTATGGAGAATGGGAAAAATCAATAGTGGATAGAACAATGCATGTGCACTTGGGATGTGTAACTGTGTGACCCGCCCCGGTGTAAAGTTGGGAGGTTAAGTGCGAGGCGGTAAGCATTTATTTGAATTATATTGTCCCCACATGTTAGATTATTAAGCTAGTGAGTGCTGCCTCGACGTAGGTACACAATCAAGAACACAATTTGTCTTGATAGCTTGTAAAAGAGAATGATCACAATGATTTCAAAGATAATCATTATCATCGTGCCCGAGACACAAGATTGCTTACTGTGCCTGCCTGCCTGTGCCTGACTGCTGTTTTTTTTTTCGTTGCTCCTCTGCCACTTTTTGTTGTCCGATTGTAATATTTGGTGTGTGTTGGAGACTGGTTTATCTATTTTGACACTTTATTCGGCAATATTTTCGCCCATTCATTCGGGGTCATGAAGATTTAGCTGCAGACTTAATGCTAATAAACGAATTCGAAATATAATTTGTTCGTTACACTTATCGTGTCGGGTAACCACCTCCTGTTTACAAAACAAATTTAAACCGTCTATCTGTTGCCTTGCGAAACGAAATGTATTCACCTCTAGTAGAGAGTGCGGTCAGGATGTCGGATTAAGTGCGAAAAACTTTGCACGTCGACGTTGACGCAATTCGACAAGTGCGTTTTTTCCTCTCTCTCTCTTCTTGTTTTCTTATTGTATTTATTCATTAAATTAGGAACTCGATATAAATTGCTTTTTATCTTCCACTTAACATTTTTTCATACACAAATAGGGTGGAAAACATTCAACCCTGCCCCCGATTCGGGCACAGCTCTGAGGTATTTGTCAAGACTTCGAAACGTAAGAATCTGTAGGCAATTGAAAAGTCTACACTGAATGTGTCTACCAGTTAATTAAGGCATCCTGTTGCGTATTGTTCATGTGATTCATTCTCTTGTATCTCATGCGTTAGCGACGTGAAGCAATTATAACCGAAACCGAAATTAGCCGTTAGTAGTATATTAAAATGAAGTAGACATAGTTCCCAATTATATTGTTAAACTGGAAATAAGTGCACAGTGTACAGAACTACCCCCCCTAGACTAATTTGTTTTTGTACACCAGGCAACTGAATAGTTTGCCTCTATTTGTAGCTAGGCAATCGCGTTTCCAGCAGTTGCCAAATATGATATCAGACATCCCGTGTGACACATGACACGAAAAGTTCGATATCCCTGTTTTCATGACTGAGTCATCCTCGAGAATGGATGCGGACACACCTATTTCTATGTTTTGCCTAACTGCAATGTGAAATTAACGATACACTGCATAGGTGGTGCTCCTGAGAGCTGCAATCCCGTCCACAGTTTAAGCTTAAGAAAAATATAAGAATATTCTTAACGCACTATTGCTACATACGGATATCCGATTCATTGTTCGATTGCATATACCACTCGTAAAATATGGACATCAATCACAGCACGAAGCACATAACCAAACCATCAAAGCTAAACTCAAGGTTTGTGAAATGCTCGCGCTAACATGACTAAAGCGAACGGCCGTTGAACTTAATTTAATACATTCAACTTGAATCTACGTCTCTCATTAGTGCAATATATAATTACAAAAAATGCATGTACATACAGGAACGTCAGTCAGTCAGTCAGGTTTTGTCTCGGTTAACTTCTCAAGGACTTGCTTCAAGGGTCGCTGCCTTCATTAAGTAAAGTCATTCATTGTAAAACATTTACTTACGTCCGATCTATGTGTACGCAAAATGCTATGCTGATTGAAGTACATATTTTATTAAATCAAAAACAATGTTTGATCACGCCAATCATACTTTTGATCGTAGATTACGTTTGGTTTTGATTTTTTTGATACACAATCTGGCTTGAGAGCCCGATGAGAAAATATGGGAGTATATATTTCGATAGCCTCAGTTATTTGTGTGTCTTTTGATAAAGAACAAGATAAAACAAGCAGATAAAATCTGTGGAATGATTTCAATCAGTTTCTTAACCAGTTCCCCTGATTTTATTACGATCCATGCATCAACATGTATACGAAGACTTCAAGATGGAATAGAAGAGAAAATAGATTACATACTTTAGATAAGATTAATTTTATAAATTTATGCAAGGTCAAAGTCTACACTGGCGAAATTTCGTTCTCAGTGGAGAGTTCATTCTTATGGAGAATGGACACGTTGTGTCAATTGTGGCTGCCATTGTTTTGTCATCTTTTATACAACAAGCTACTTTTTAACTAGAAATGTTTTGTGAAAATGTAAAATACACTTTGTCGGTACTATTTTGATACGTTCTTGTCTTAGTAGATACCCTGAACCGATCCCTGAAGCAGATAACATCAACAGTATTTTCTGCAACTCAGCACAGTCGACCAAAATTTGAGCAAAGAAAGCTCATTTCTAATTGGTCTTGACGAGTCGCATGGTTGGGTCACATTTCTTCGATGATGATACAGCTATCGTTACGACAGTAACTGATGACCGCATCGGGACATATTGCCAACCTTAGGTCTTCAGAGAACTGGGATCCACAAAAATGGTGCTACAACACACGAAACCAAAATCATAAAATACTCATAGCGACTGGCTCCTTTTTGTCCCCATTGAAAGGATACTTGAAGGAATATGTGCTGCAACTGTACGCCAACGAGTCCAGCACAGATTTGACTGCACGCAGCCGAAAAGGAGGCGACAATCATTTGGAGATAGAATTCATAATCGTCATTGCAGCGAAAATATTGTGTGTTTACTATTTACTATAAAAACTATTTACATTACTATAAATAAATACTGCCGAATGAAGATACAACAAATTATGATATTCTGAATGCTATACACCTTCTTTGGTCCCATATGTCTTGGTTGCATCTTGGTTTAAGGAAACTGAACGACGCGACATCGATCCGGTCAAACGGTAAGTTAATGTAGTGAAAGTAGACACCAATGCTCCGGCTTAGAAAGTTTTCGACTCCAACCCCGAGGGACAACGAGGTGAAGGACGACCAACGACCAATCAGCTGTGTAGCTGGAAACAACTAGCTCAAGACAGCGCTGAATATCATGGTCGAGTTCATTAAAGTCAATCTGCGGCAGGCCTTCAAGATTTGCGTTCATAAATATACATAAATGTCAACAACCCTGTTGACTATACATGACAGTAGTCGGCAACTGCGTTCAAAACAGTCAAAACGGGAATTTAGGAGTGATTTTTGTTTTTTTAAATTAAACCCAGTATTATACCACATAACTTATTTTTCTTTTAGACATGTGCACAATATTTTGTTAAGCAATACAAACGTTACTCACTTATGCTGAATTTATCTACTTTTTTGACAATCGAGAAAATATTTTGTGCAGTACAGGAGCAACAATATTGCAATTATGAACTCAACATTTGGCTGTGCAAACGTGCAGACCGCACATTTTTGATGTTTAAGATGAAAAGAGATCGCAACCGGTTTGCTTTTGTGCGAATTCAATTTGAGTTTGTGAACACAAGCAGAACTCAGTTAGGCCGAGTTCATAAATGTCACACTGCGGCAGCCCTGCAAGATTTGAGTTCATAAATGTAAAGAAACTGCAGTGACTATGCATGAGAGCAGTCGGCAACAACTTTACAGTCAAACTGCGATCAAATTGGAAGTGATTTTTGTTTTGATGCAGGATTGAAGGAAACCCGAAAATTGGATTTCTTCATGCAAAAATGGTTTCTAAGCACATTATATAGAATACCTTATTATTTTAAAGACTCTTCTGTTATTTGGAACAAGCTTTGACTTCCAATTCATTTCAAGGTATGGCCCTTTTGCTTCTTTAATGTTTTTGAAAATTGGTAAAAATCTAGTATTTTTTGTAGATAATGTAGACATTAATTTTAGCAATACAAACGTCAACCAAACACTTTTTGTGTCGCCTAGTGATGTTGCATTTATATACTTTTTTGACAATGCTGACCTGCTGCAAACTTGCGGCAGTAGTATTCGTGTTCATAAATGTATGGACAGAATAGTTTGTGCAGTGCAGGGGCAACAATGTTGCAATTATGAACTCAGCCTTTGTCTGACGTTTAAGAATGACACCCAAACATGTTGTGAACACCATTTGAAATGCAATTTCTAAAGTTATTCCAGAAATATTATAAACATATACTTGGGCCTAGCTTCTACTGCAACCACTTGTCTTGTGCACATGCTGTTGTTCCATCAAGTATGGGAGCTCCTTGCTTGCGACACCGAACGACGAAATTTGAGAATACTCTGAGAATATTTAGTGACAAAGAGATGATGCCGTGATCTACGAAAGTTGGTACATTTCGGAATTGAACCTGGCATCCCGGGCTTTAAATGTGATTCTACCAGGCAGGCGAACGTTTGGCAGACCGAGGACGAGGTTGGACCTAAAACCTAAAAAAGTCCTAAAACTAGGCAGGTAACGCTTGGGCATACCTCCTGATGAGTTAGAGTCGATGGCGGATAATAGAGTTGAATGGGGTCTCTTGTGCGCTGTTTACCCCGCGACCCCTTTAGCCGATCATGCGGATCGGATGGTGACCTGGCATCCCCAGCATAGAAGTTGACACAATTCTCCAATTTGCATCTTAAGGGTCATGAGTAACAGAGAAATAAAATAAACATTCTAAAATACTTTCAATATTAGTAAAAGCTGGAACATACATTATAACAATTATACTAACAGCGTAAGTCGACTTATGCTCAAAATTGAGTTTATGATGTCCTTATGTTTATTTTGCTTCGGGCTTCATTCTGTGAATTCATGAAAGTCAGTCAGTCGTGAAAACTTCGAACACATCCCCGGAAAAGTACCGACACACCCCGACTAATGCTGATACAGGTTACTGCCACAAATTTAACGATTAGCTTAACAATTGCTAATGATATGCAAATAAATACAATATTTTGGAAAAAAAATTTGTTAGATTTTGTTTTTCTAAAACATCAAATGTCATTATTGTAACCGCAAGCAATCAATCAGGTCTATTCTTGTCGAATTTAAGTGTAAACATACACGCAGCTGGGTTAACAACGATCTGCGCAATGAACTGTTTTCGCCACAGACAAAATTCACCATATTTAACATTCATTTCGATAAAAGCCTGTCTTTTTTTGTTGTTCAAAGATGAGTGGCGTGGATCGCAAAGCATGTGATGGAAAATGTACAAAACAAATTCAAATACAGGATTAACAACTACTCAGGCTGATAAATGCAGAAAAAACATTAATTAACGCTCTCGGCTTCTCTATTAGCTCCGATATCACGAGATCAATAAATTATTTCAAGCAAAATGATTAAATTAGGATGTACCAGAACACAGACTTCACTCGTGTTCATTTAATCAATGTTGTTCAATCCAATGACGATGATGAATAATCACTTGATCAATCGGCATCGTATCACTGCGACAACAGAATGCTTAAAGTTTAACGACAGCTATGATGATTCATTTCATTCACTCTAAAGCGTCACAATCAAATGATGAAATCGCACTCCACTTGGAATCTGTGTATACGAGTTGTTTATAAAGAAACAAACACATTTTCATTTCATGTTTCCATGTGACACTTTTTACTATAACTCAACGGCGGGGTGGCCATTTATGGCATATCGAACTTTGTTGGTTCCTAATCAATATCTTGCTTTCGGAAAGATAATTCTCCAAAGAAACGCTTAATTACTGCACATCCACTTAAGCTACGAAAATATAAGCGATTTTAGGCTTTTCAAACTGATTACCGTGCTGAACAGTTTTTATCCTACAAATACCACCAATCGATTTTGTGTTAAGACTACAAAACAGACAGGGGGTGCAACATTCTTACTTTCAATTGATTCAATTTGGTCTCCCATGGCCGATAAGTGTTTCGACAATAAGGCATGTAGCTGCGACCGTAGTCACGCGTAATTGAGTTCACCTTTCGGCGAGTCTTCTTGCAAAAGTTGTGGTTTCTTCGAAGTTTACTTAAATGTATGTATTCATGACGATCGTATTAACGCCAATTCGAGGTCGAGACAAGAGTTGGCCGCAATGCAAATGCGAAGGGCGTTTAATAAAATGTATAATACCCATGCCTATTTCTGATTTAAGGAAATATCGGTTTCCTACATGTTGTATTATGTTTTTGAGCACGTTCAAGCTGAAGGTTTTGACCGTGAAATCAGTAAAATGGAGGCTATGCAGAGAGAAACTGTGCAGAGTTTACATCAAAAGCAAGCTTACACATCTCTACCCTTGAATTACACAACCAGCAAAGAGTAAACGTTCTTAATTATAGAATACTTGGTTTAACATCGTTAATAACATATAATTGACACACTCAATTGAAAGATTGAGATATGTATGAATGTCTAAAACGGAAGACATTATTGAAGTAAGTGCCACTGTAGAAACCAAACTCATTTTTATTTTCGCCGTTTTTTTTTTTTAAATAATAATAAATATTTTAATCGTGGTGGAAATTCAATCGTTTAATCAGTCCTTCTGTCGCCCACAACATCATTAGTTTTAATTTTACTGACAGATTCGTCAGTTTTCTTGATTGACCGATGGCTTTTCTATCACGAGACGACTCCACCAAGGTTTAATCAGTATTCAAACATGCAAATTCTGTTGGTGTCGTGCCTGGTTATTAGCGACGTCATTAAAGCATTGCATTGGATACATTTGAAGCAGTCATCAGTTGGTTGAACAGGTACTTTCTTGGGGGACTTTTTTTTTACCCAGTCGATGTGACCTTTTCTTGCTTAAGAGAAATAATTTAGCAGTCAACGGCTGGAATAAATTTAAGCTTAGTTGAATTGTGAGCAAACACAAGGTTGTAAAAAAAAACAATGCTTTTAACCTTCTTTCATTAGGCAAACAGTGTGGACAACCAATATTGCATTTCTTTCAAGTAGACGTTAATTAGCTTACAGATGAATAAACTAATTAGCAAAAGCTAAGTTATCACTAACGATTCGTTATGTAAATGGAAGTGAAAACTATATGAGGTGCACCGACGATATGGTGGTGGTTTGTGGAAGTGGTAACCACTTCATACCTGACAAATCTGTCCACCATTCACCAGATAAATCCGGTTGAAGCAAGCGAATGCCCAGTTTATCGATTATCTGGTTTGAATTGCTTATTGATTGCATTATGAAATTTAATTCATTTTAATCATAACTGTCTTCTCTCATCCTTGTGTCTCACAGTCATAACATCCACACATTCTCATTCCAGTATCCTCCATCACTTTGAGATAATTGCAATATAGGTCGGGTACAATTGCATGCACACTGTCAGTGCCGGTCACAGGGTCTTCTCTAAAAATCCATACTCTACAGATACAAGTACCTACTATCTGCACACGTATCTGTTCTTCGTGATTTACGTTCAGCTTTTTTTTTCTTCTTTTTTTTCGTTTGTTTGTATTTAATTCGTGTTATATTAAATTTTCGACCTTGCTTACAATTCTCTCCCGACACTGTGTTGTCCCACATTCGGGGACGTTTTGTTGTCACCACCATCATTCTGTGATTGGACGCACATCGTGCTCTTGCTCTGCTGCTGGTGTGAGCTGAGTAGTGTAGTGATGGGACGTCGTTTATTCAGAGTGTTCGCGCTCGCTGCATGCCGCATTTGTAGCGTGCGACAGGGTTTTTTTTTCCATATCATCCAACATATTGATGCTAATACTGCCTGCCATAATAATAATGAATGCGACTGCTACTGACGGTGTTCTCGAGTAGAAGTGAAAAAGTTCACAATTGGAAAATTGAACGCCTCGAGAAAATGACTCTGATTGTCGTCACACACTGGAATAAGAAAGATGAAGAAACATTGCGACGGCGACTGCGGCGAAAACGGTGACAGCTATTATCAAATCTGTGCAAAAAAAAAGAGTATCATTTCCATTTCCTTTTCTAGTCAAGGAGCATATGTATGCTGACTATCTTCTTAAGTTGTGTAATATTAAATTGTCAGCAAATCAATGCAGATTATCACCATTTTCGAAACACGTTTAATCAGATAGTACACATTCTGATTTGCTCACTACTGATACTGCAATCAGAATAAGACGTCATTGATTGTGCTACATGTAGATATATCTATCATCTGGGATTGGTGTCAAGAGTGGTTACCATGATTTGAGGGGTATATGTGCGTCGAACCTCTTGTCTTCTTGTCTTATCGTCTCTCTATCAATTTGTAGACGTTTTATTAATGTTAATCAGTTTCGTAGAAGTGTGTATAATTGCTTGTGTAAACGTGCTTTTCGATTTTGCCTGAGTTGACGTCACTTGTCTTGCCGCGTCTGGCAATGTTTTTCATTGGAAACATACACACATACAAATATTAATTTGAATCTACTCGTGTGTACACCTGTATTTGTTGGCAACGAAGAATATGAGGCGGCAAGGTTGTGGCGCGTCTACTAACAGAATGTTCTATTTAAAACTACACATTTCTTTGTGGGGATTTCCAAACTTATGAGTTTTTTCCATACACAGTGTATCTTGATTCTCTCAATCTGTCTGATACCAGCCGAATTATTTTTTAATGCCATCGTGAACAAAAGACGATGTTGTATGACGTTGACAAAACGAGTGAACGTCAACGAAATCAATGATGTCAAACGGCACAAATCCCAGTCACATGTAGGTGCTCGATGATTGTAGCAATCTATGTACTTGCTATAAATTAGAAAGTGTTTATTGGCATTAGTTTTGGGCAGTAGTAAGTCTAGGCTTGAGAGAACTTTTTGAATCGATTGACGAGGATGTTTTTTTTTTTCTGTATGACGCACACCTTCTTTATATACGCACAGGGTGATTCATGATCTACTCATTGAAATGCCAGATGCGAGGAAAACATGCACCTACCTTCGTGTTGGAATTTGGAAATTGTGCAAAAGCTACCTCAGGTGCTGAATTATTTTCAGTTTTATTTCGATCGAAACGAGAACATTTTTATTGCTTGCAGTAGCGAACAGGTATACTGTATACATGGTTCAACCCAAGGAAAACCAAGTAAGCACCTTGCTGTAGACAACGAGTTGACTAAACATGACTGCATATTGGCACCCACGTTTACTGGTGAGAATCAAAAAAGACATACAATACATTAAATGCAATTATTTTCGCTACTTTTATTTATATTACAGTTTCCGATCGGCTCGCGTTTGCCGATCTCAAATACCAATCTATAGACAATTTATCTGAATCTACTGCCGTGAGGTTTATATGGCGCTCGTTATGCTTCAGCGACCTACGTAAAACCGTTATCGTCCATTGAAAACCATCAGATTAGATTAATAGATCCTACGTAAGAGTATTGTAATCTATTGAACAGAATCTAACGACATTGATGATAAGACCTTTTTCGATTGAATAGACTTTGTTAAGTATGGCAAGGTCAGCATGAACCAATTCAGTGAGGTGGGCATAAAATACGATTTATATAAATTAACTAAAAAATGATTGATTTAACTTGGTGATCAACTTATCTAGTAGAGCCTACGACATTTTATTTAACGCGGTTATGTCACATTGTCTTAAGTGGGGGTACAGTTAGGCAAAGCTTTTCTGCTTTTCCACCAACAACAACGTATGATTGGATATAGCCTACACTTCCAGGCCGTGTACAAACAACGGACTGGAACTTAACGCATTGGTTAAAACAAGCAAAGAATCAGAAAGATTACATCGAATTCAAATGTCAACCATTTACGTAAATGCAGTTACGACATTATCATCGCTCGTGTTCACTTCAAAAAGTGAAAACTGACAACTATTTTCGATAATTTCCACCACAACGCGGTTCTGCGGTTGAAAGACAAATTAACTCGTTCATTCTTTGTAATACAAGTCCCGCATGAGACAGTTCATTTATTCTCCCATTTAGAACATTCATGGAAATGAAATCACCACAAAAATTAATTTTCGTATAACACATGACAGAACACCAACACCAACGGCGTTTAGTTACACGAGACAACTTAAGGAATTGCTGTCAACATGGAATATTGAGCACTAAAAATAAATCCTTTCACAGGTATACTATAATTGCTTTTCCGATAAAAATTAAACATCGACACGTGCATTAAATTTTGTAAGAGAGTACTCATAAATATGAAAGTGCTATCAATTAACTTCTGTCGTTTTACACGATTCACTTGGGTATACATGAAACGCGTTCTCTCTCGCTCTCTATCAACTCAACCAGCATGGAAAATATCCGTTGAACATTCTTTCAAATCTATGGGAAATCATATTTAGGGTATGTAGACTTCCTGTTCGTATAAAATTTGATACGTTTCATTTTCTTCAATTGATTCCATCACTCATTTCACAACAGTAGTAACCGGGTCTCTCTAGACTCAATGATGACGAGCATGCATCAAGCACATGCTAAACTTATCCCGTCCTCAAGAAAAGAAAGAAAAAACACGATAAATAAATAAACGAAAAATAACAAAACGTAAGACTCAGTTGTTGTGTTACTCACACAATCAAGACGACTTGAAAAATACCCTAGCAACTTGCAGATTCAACTCATTGCTAATTTTCAAGTGTCTAGTCGCGTGACGCACACGCTTAGAACTTAGTATTTTCGGCGTGTGTCAAATATTAAAGACTAATCTGGAAATAAAAGTGTCGCAAGCCAATAGGTGATAATTTCTTAAGCAAGTTAAAACTAATTAAAAATCTTCGTTGACCGAAGTGATTTGGATTTGTTAGAATACATTTTGTTCATCAATGGCGCAGTCATTTTCTCGACTCAACTTTTGGACGGAGAAGCATATTATTTTAAAGTTTACCCAGTACATCACACTCTGCAAAATTGAACACTTGAAGCAATATGAAGTCACTATTGTTTCCCAATCCCACTAGCTGGAAGCAATCAATATTCTCTGAATCAAGAAGCCGACGTGCCGAACTCAGAGTCTCGTTGCCAGACAATAAAACATTTATACGATAAAGAAACAGGAATATAATATAATACAAAGTAATGCTTATTTCCCAATGGGATAGGCTCGTATTTCGTGATTATAACAATTTATGATTAATTATAAAATATACACACCTAGATGCCATCACACTTTTCTAAGGGTGAACACCCCGGTGGTATGACAAACGTGAGAATATGCCATCAATTGGGCACGTCAACTATGTTTAGGTGAATAGCGAAAAGCAACATCAACCAAACCTTAAAATGTCGTTAGTTTATTTGTACACGAATGTGTATCTACGAAGTGAAGAAAACCACTAAAATATTGACATTAAAATATCCGAATCCTCGGATTCGAAATGCCGTGGATTGAAATTGGACGTGGCGTTATGCACATCGGTGCTTAAACTAAGGATAAACGCACTTACTGGCCAATTTTGTATGCACAAAATGCTGCTCAGAAAAATGTAGACACTGTGGACAATCCAAGGAAACCATGGCACACCTACTCGTCGAGTATCTGAAAATAACTAACAGAATCTCCTTAAAGAGAACAGACTATTTGGACATTCCATTTGTCAAGGTAGCACCACTGTGGTCCTAGATCAAGAAAGGAGACACTAAAGATCTCTCGCGTTCTGTGTGAGTCACCCACTTTCTTCAGTTCAATGGATTTTAATTCCACTAAAGGCTTAACCATTTAGTGCCCAAGTTGTTTTTCTTCGGGGGCACAATTATATGTTGTAGAGGAGTCAACTGTGAACAACTTTTCATCTAACTCACCTGAGTATGTGACATGTAATCTCAGGTAGTACGTGGCCAATTGGGAAGGCTGGTCCTAACTCACAATAAATGTTTGGTCCAAAAGTTCGTGCCCGAAATGGAGACGTGGGCATTTAAGGGTTAAGTAAACCAAACATTTTACCTCAACTGACGGTTATTCAAACCAAAGGCTAAGGCTGACTCCGGATTTTACGATATCCCACAAGATTTGATTGTGATTGCCTGTCCGTGAATCTTCACGATTGTGGACATAAGCACGTCATAACAAATATAGGCTATGAATGTTGCGTGATCAGAAGATCAAGAAAGTAAGTCACTAAAATGCAAAGGCAATTATTTCTCCTCCACCTACAAATGACATCGTAGGACAATTAATATTATAAAAGGTTTCCCTCCAAGCTATAGGCCACAAAACGTTTTTGATCCACGTGTTCAAGTTATTTGTAATAATAAATAAAAGATTTTAATTGTGTACATGCATGTGTCGTAGCGATTTGATAGCCAAGTGAACAACAAATTGTTGTTTTACCATCCCACTTGCATCACATATGTACGTGTGTACATGGTTACTTTCAATTTCAACAGAATTAATGAATTATTACAGTTTTCTTATCGCGGTGTGAAGTGCATATGGCGTGCCATGGTCTTTTTTAGCATATGAATACTTGCCAAGTGTCTGAGTCACTTTACATTGAAATGACACTTCTGATTCTGACCCTAAGTCAGAAATGCATGATTATTGTTGCTCAATTCTCGAGAGTAAAGGTAGTTCAATAAATCATTGTTCATTTAGTATGAGACAAAGTGTCGTCGCTTGAAGGCCCACGAGATAACACTTACAAACGCATTTGAGGCAAATACAAATCTGTATATGGCGATAATGGGCACAAACTCTCGACATCGCCACTTGCCACGCCACTCTCGAGAATCGAATGCAGTACACACGATATCTGGATCCTGTCTAAGGACAAGTGGGCCATTCTCCAACTTTATCAAGTATTTAAGGTTAGCTATAAAACATTACTCAAGGATTAGTTCCAGTGACATGATCGAAATTGACTACGATGGTCAAAAGACCGCCATAAAAAAGCATTTATTAAACGTATATATTTATCAAAAAACCCCATGTGACGTAAGATCTTCCATAAAGATTTTTCCGTAAATTTTTGCAAGCGATAGGTCTTCATAAATGTCATACTAAATATCAATATCCCGTGGGCGTGACATGTGTCAATCGATAAAACTGTCAAAAAGTCGTCGGATAATGAAGTCGGGACAAGCAAAGCATGCAAGTCATTTCATTGATGCGGATCAATCTAAAGAAGTTATAAACACACCGCAAACCGAAAACGTCTCCGCTGTGTTCTAAAAAGTCTCTCCATAATGCTAAATTATGGATTAAAACAAAACGTGTGAGTAAATTATAAATCTTATCTTTGTTGAGAAATACAAGTACTTCAGACGGCAACGAGAGACTGATATGATATCTGATTTTAGAACACATTCAGTTCAATTATCACTTTAAATCATAATCAAGGAAATAACAATTTTGTGCAAACAGAATTCTCAGACTGGCATTTAGTGTGAGATTATCAATCGAGACTAAAACCGCTGCAGTACACCACATTTCTAGATTGCAATTACATAACCGGTTTTGTATCGTTAAGTGTGTTCATAGTCCCTAAACTAATTTGCAATCATTCATAACGTGTATATTTACGCTATTTTCTCATACAATATGCGGCAATAAACGTTAGCTGGCTAGCAAATAGAATAGTAAAATCTACAACAGACCTTCGTCGACTTAGCCTCGTGTCGGTGCTTTGCATATCATTCTACCAAAATGCTGATACAATTATTTATTTGGCCGAGCCTTGGTTGCTGCGCGTTGTAAGGATTGCAATCATTGAACTTGGCTTGTTGGCAAGAGCTTTTATGGTTCAATTCATATTGGCCGTGATACGAGACAAATTCTCTGACCGACACTGATGATGTCCGATAATGAGAATGAAGAATTTATTGACAAATTGCGCGATACAAATCTCAATTACAAGCATAAATTACTAGCCCGCGCGTGACATTTTAACAAACACTGATAATCTTGTGGGCAATCAATAAAAACACATTTTTTTCTTAAATTGTCGAACATTTTCATGTGCGTGCATACATAAGAGTACACCAGCAACGACAACGAAAGCATTGATCAAACAGTTGACAATATGACGACATTGCTAATGAATCACATGAAAATGAAAACAAGAGCATTGTTCAAAAATAGTTTTTCATTGTAAACCAAATCAAGCAGAAACCACCAGATGTTAGTGTAGTACTGCACTATGGCAATTCTGAATAAACAAAAACGAAAATAACATTTCAAAGCAAACGATAGATGTCAGCACGAACAGCCACTTGTCAGTATCTCTCAACATTTGAGCTTTTAAAAGTTAAACAAAGCTGTTTGACGACAGACATGCGGAGAGGGAGAGAGAAAGAGAGAGATTGGAATTTGCTGAGATATCAAGTTTATTTTGCAAAAGAGAGACCAGCCAGATTTCGTTTGAAATATTGGATTATACAATTAGCAAGCAGTATTTAACAACGTGGTCTTGCGAACTTCGTCTTCTGTGAAGTGTAGTTCAGTCTGAAATGATCGACAACTTTGAATATGAAAAACAAACATTGGGATTGAATTGAAAGGTTCTTTAAATATCGATTCATTTATAGAGTGAAGTCAGAAGTTAATTTACACAATTTAATGTTTTCTATTTTAAGACACGGCATTTATAGCATAATAATTAATATGGATGGCGCTACATCCCGTAGAGGGCCTAGCCTCTCAGCAAGCACTCGTACTGTGCGTGTTATTGTTCCTTCAAGAGCGGAAGGGATCTACAGTTGTATGCCGACTTCGAATCGCCAATTTAAGGAGTTTTTTCTACACAGTTATACTCTTTGTAGCATACCTACTGTGCATTTCAAAGTAACACAATCTAGTCTCGAACATATATAAAATATTGTCTGACATTGCATTCAATTCCAATATTTGGTGCCTAGAGAGGAGAGGATTCGTCCACGGGCTATACAGCGACATGGGCCTAGGCAGGCGGATACCAATCCCAAGCATAAACTGGCCGTGTATAGCGCATGGACAACCCTACCAGTGGGAAGCAACGCCCAAGAAACCGATGAATCACACTAGTGTAGAAGGACCTCAGCCAACTTGGCGTGATTGATTGCAGGCAGCTGGCTGAAGATCGCGCCAGCTGGAGATGCTTTTTGGCTGACGCCCAGTAGCGCCAGCAGAAGAATCACCAAAAGAACGATGGTACATTTTTCGAAACCAGCGCATGATGCCAAGAGATTTTCAGCCATAAGTGAACTTATATGGTTCACGAAAATACAGCTCAATCCAATTAGCATATATCTCACGGGTAACTGCCTCGAAGGTGGCAGAATCAAGCTCAGCCCTAATATACAGTGCCCAGATTATGTGACTAAACTTACGTTGGTTGCATAGGAAGCAGAAACTGTCCCACAATGTATGTTACTTTAAGTACACTGAAATTGATATTTCGTGAAACGAACAAGCAATACACTCACTTAAAGATACAGCCTTAGAAATCATTAACTCAATCACAAGCACCCATGTGGAAAACCCCGGCTTATAGCAAAACTGCTTCAAGTTCTTAGTCACAGATATAATTGTACTTTCCATTTTAGCCTATAGAAGAACCTTAACCGAACCGCCACTCTCTATTTTCAGAGAAATGACGATCATTGATTTTTACATTCATTTCTTCTCAATTCTGATAAGCTGTTTCAAGAGGTTTCGTTCATAAACAATACCGTCAGGTATATAGAACGCAATTTCCGATTTTCAAGCGCATTACTTCAAGGTAAGTGCTACTTTTAAGTAGGATTGGTTCTGATTTTATAAACAGAACTTCCAATTGTAATTAAATATTATAATTGCTTTAACAAAAGCTCTGTCAATTGGGTGCATTCGACGTTGAATTATAATTTGTATGTGTAAAAATCCAGTTCTATGCTTAGTAGATGCATTTAAGTCTAGCCTTGTCCATGGAACTGCTTCCACGATAAATATAAGAACTACATGGAAATGTCTATACTCCACAGTTTTAGCAATGGCAAGCAACTGAAGTTTTGATTTACTTTCATGTTTTATTAATGAAGACGTTGGCGAAAGAACATCATACCGCAACGAAGTGGACCTAAGAAGTCTTGCTTTTGGTGAACAGCATAGAACTGGTCTGTACGTATTCGAAAACAAACAACTTCATTTCATTAATTATTTACACACATCGTGATGTTGATGCATAGCATCGGCAACCGCAGAGACATGTTTGCCAATAAAATGAGGTAGCTTGTGCTTTTTTTTTTTACTGTTTTTCTTATAGGCAGCAGCACTATGCGAATAGCAAATCTCAATTTCGTTGCATGACTTCAAAATAGAAGTACGTGGTTTTACCCAATTGGAATCATACAAATTATTAGTCACGAATCACTTATCATCATCAGTACAGCACACTGACGCCCTTCGACCAGGCGACGAAAAAAGTAAACAAATTATGTAACGTCCCTGCAAAGGTTAAATACTACGGAGCTTCGTATAGTTTGACAAACATTTTGACAGCAAAAGAAGGCGGCTGCCCTTAAGGATTACGTAATTGGATTACTTATGGAAAACGAAATGGTCCCAGGCGGGATATTAAATCCGAAACGGAGTTCTTCCAGCATCACGAACAAAAGCAGATTTAATACATAGAAAGATGGTCAGGAGCAGTCCCGCTTTTAGTGTATCGAAAAGTTGATTAGGAAACCACCTAAATTAATACCAAATGCCAAGGAGATGTACTATAGGGGGCTCGCACCGACACAAACAACGTTTACAATTTCGTTTCGTTTTGCTGGTGCTTTCGACTCAAGGCGAATCTAATTATGTAAGCGCCACACACATCTGCGTATCCAGAGAATAGTTCTTGTCGTACCCTCTCATAGTTCGGTGCTAATATATGCACATCTCAACAAAACACAACCAGGCACACCACGAAAGAAACAACATAAAGCTGACCGGTTTTGAGGTTCATCAAAATACATTTTGCTGACAATTAGGTATTCGATTTGGTTTGCTCATTAATATGCAAAATGCCTGGATAATTATTGTTTAATTTCAATGGCTCGAGTACATCTTGGCACTTGCAATAAGAACGAAGTACTTTTTCTGATAAAATCGATGTTGGCCAAAGAGCAATTCACCTTCCAGGTGGTGCCGGTTTTCTATTATTATTCATCAATTTCTTCGAAAGATACATATATATGTATAACAACAATTGTTGGAAATTGAGTCAAGAGTGTTCAATTAACAAGATTGTTTTTGATCTCCACCACCTGGGTAAACCGGTTTCTATAAGAAAACTTTATTTGAAACGCTAATTGTGTTCAAGTATTTCCAGAAATCCGAATGCATTAGATCTGTTTTCTCTCCTCGATAGACGTCCATAGATATCTAGGAAGTGAGATGGGTATCTCGAAAATGAGTATTAATTTCAAAATGTTCCCGTTGATGTGGGTTGTCCGCACCAGGTACCTGGAGACCAAGTGTCAGACACATTCTCAATGGGAACGTCCATTCGTTGTGTGACCTAAAAACTATGTAAATCAAAGTAAAATACTTGTATCAGGGTGTAATTTTTCACTCATATAATGTTGCCATGTCCTTGCTCTACCCGTGCATAGGGGGGGGGGGACATTTTTCTAGCAAACCACTGATGACTATTGACTGATATATTGTGTCACAAAGCGCCCCCAAGCAATTGCGGATTCTTGATTTATTGATCATGTGCGCCACACATCAAGTGGAAAAATCAATACAGTTAAAATTTCAGAGGTTTCGATTGAATTTTCAGTCACAAACTATTGGAGTCCCACTCCAACTCCAACCGATTCGGTCAGTTCAATTCAATGTGATTGCAATTAAACCACTGCAGTGTTTAATTAACAGTATTTATCGCTGAGCTATGTAAAATCAGCTCCAAAAGGGCGTCGCCGTTCAATTCGAAGTATTCTTGATTTATGTGGTTGCTAGAGAAAAACACTTTTTATCACGTCCTATACACACATTTACAAGTCGATTTGATTGCACTATAACTATTGAATTTAGATACTATAAAACAACGTTTTATTGATTTATATACTATTAATTATTAATTAGAAAATATGACTTACCTCGTATTCTGACCTTAACGCCATATTCCAAAAACTCAAATGCCAACTACAACAACTATTCCCATCGGTTGTTTTTTGGAGTTTCTTTTTTTCTTTTCTTCGGATATTTCAGGCTGGCAACTTGACGGCGCGGTAGATGTCAAATGTGTGACATTCGATTGGAGTTTCAAGTGGTTGAAGAGCGACTGGCCATGCCGACGTATAGATGGCGTCCTCGGGTACAGTAAGGGTCACAATAACTGCACCAGAATTGAAATACATTTTTTTAAATATACAACCGTTTATTTCTCTTATTTTAATTAACAGTTTTTAAGACATAATCACCTGGCTGGAGTGGAGGATTGATCAATAAATAGTAGTATTGAAGTTATTTTCGCTGGGTTCGATGTTTATTTCGTCGACTATTTATTAATTGCGCGAGATAACTCCAACAGAGTGTTTAGCAGATCCTTATATCGCATTTCAACCCAAATATGAAAAACAACAAGTGTGCGCAGTACATTATTTGATACATCAACTGCTTCGAAGAAGGACTGATCTTAGTCAGGAGGTGTTTATTTATAAGAAACTCAACAGTCATATCACACAGATAAGGGTACACAGTAAGCCCCACAATGGAAAACATCGTTCACGAGGCCATTCGAAATCCATCTCATTGTAAGTTATTCCTAAATGTTAGGTTAGGTCAGGTAGGCTGACTGCAGAAAACAGTCACACTTAGGCCAAAGGGCGGATGTGATACAACGCGGATTGAATACTCCTAAACTTAAAACTTGATGCTTATGACAAAGCTATATAAACGCTGGCTAATACTGATGGAATTTAGTTCAGTTGACAGTCGACTCCCGATAATTCAAAAGTTAAGTGACCTTACAAAAAAGTTCCGAGAATACCACGTCGACAACTTCTGATCTTAGTAAATGTCGACTCAATGTACACCAGAATGCTTTTGCCTCGTTTGATGAGACGGAATGGATGGATTTCTTTGAAGTCTTTGGAACCTTAGTCATTTTCAGTCTATACTCAAATCTGTTTCAAAAAATATTATTTTAAATGAATGCTGACTAATCAAGACTTCAAAAAGGAGCAATGATTTCAGGGTGAAGTCCAGTAGTCCAAAATGAATCACAAACCATACAATTCTTTCCTTGAATTTATGGATTGCATTCTCAACAGATTGCAGTCTTCTTACAAGTCTGGTATGTATTTATATAACTGCTCCCAATCGACACTCCCTTCTTCTTCCTCTTAGAGCGCTGCAGTCCGAGGTGGGCCATGGCCTCACATAACATAACGATCTCACTTCAGCTGTCTCCAGTTTCGCACACCAAGCCGGCTGAGATCCCCCTAGACATGTGTGCACCACTATTTGCTACGTTGCCAAACCGGTTCAGAGTCGAAGATTCTTTGGGCAGGAGATAAGTTCTCCATACGCTCTTCATGGCCCAACCATCTAAGGCATTGTATCCGTGGACGCCTGGCTAGACTCATGTCGTTGTACAGTCTCTTTTCTCCAAATGCCATCAAAACAGACAGGACCAAAGATCGCCCGCAGAACTTTCCTCTCGAAAAGACCGAGAGCCTCTTCAACTGCTTTGGATATAGTCGATGCATTTGCTCCATGGATCAAGACGAGGTCGATTAAAGTCTTATATAGAGTCAACTTAGTCTTCCGAGAGAGGGCTCTATTACTCAATCGCCTCTGGAGCCCTTAGAAATAGCGATTGGCAAGTGTTCTTCTCCGTCTGATCTCGCAACTGATGTTGTTTGTACTGCTTACGGCGGATCCGAGGTAGAAGAAGTCCTTCACTACATCGAAGTTATAGCTGCCTATGGTGACGTTCTGCCCGAGTCGTCGACGTTGTACGGGCCTTCTTGAAGACAGCATAAACTTAGCTTTGACTGCTTTGCGGTAAGACAGATCTCCGTTTCAATACCAGCAAATGCCTCATTGACGGCTCGCTACATTCTGCCAATCACGTCAATGTCATCCGCGAATGCTAGCAACTGTCCGGGCTTTTGGAAGATCGTGCCTCATGTGTTGGCCAGTGAGTTTTGAACGAACTTCTCAAGGATGATATTAAAGAAGTCACATGACAGCTCGTAGCCTTGTCTACAAACTTTCTTGGCATTGAACGTCTCGGTGAGTTCGCTAAAGACCTTGAAGGAGCAGCGAGGATTTTCCATCGTCATCCTGCTCAGTCCAACGAGTTGGGCAGGAATGTCAAAACTAGACATAGAGTTGTATAGTTCTTCTCTATGCATGCTGGCATGCACCAACGGCCTTGAAATCGACGAAAAGTTGGTTTGCATTTCCTGCGACTTTTCCAGGATCTGATGTAATGTGAAGATTTGGTCTGTGGTGGACGTCCCCGGTGACAAACCGGACTGAAAAGGACATATCAGGTTATTCCCGAATGGTTTCAGGCGATCACCATCGCTACACCAGTAGCTTTTTTTTCGACCGTAGTCTAGATATCCCTATCTCTTCTCATCCTCCAACACTAGCAGGTTTTCTACCTTCCATGCCAATCGCTACAGCCAGCATCTGCTCAAGATAAACATGATCAACACCACCAATTGTAAATGGCTAGAAGGTGTCACATGCCTTAAAACAAAAGAAATATGGCCATCACTTAATCGCAACCGATCTCTCAAACTGCTTACACTCAGTAGATGTTCACTGAGGACGCTCACCGGCGTCATAACCGGACACTGCACAATTGGCACGCATGTCCGAAGGTTGGGTGTCCCCTATAATGACTTATGTAGAAGCTGCATGAATGAAGAGGTAGTTGCAACCAAAGATCATCTACTCTGCTCGTGTAACGCGCTGGCAAGTCGTAGGTACCTTCACCAAGGGACCTACTACTTCAATATCCTCAATGAGGTAAGAGGCGTCGGTATTAGCCAGATAAATCGCTTCATTAAAGTCACGAATCCCCTGATTTTTAAGGGAAATTAATCCGCGTGGTATCGCAACGGGCCTACTTTGGCCTAAGTGTGACTGCTTTCTGCAGTCAGCGACTACAACCTAAACTAACCTTACTGTTAATGAAGCCAGCTGCTGAATTTGCTTTTGCTAATATATGCCCGATATGAGTATGAAATGAAAACGAGGAGTTAAAAAAAAAATATCCAAGCCTTTGGAGAAGCTACTTTCTCGAAAGAAATTGAATGGCATTTATTTAAGGCTTAGCATCATTATTTCCGCACCACTCCAGGATGCGTGGAATATCCGACTGTAGCAGAAGACAGTCATTACCATTTTGAATACTTCTGAATATCTCTCAGCATTCTGAGAAAATGATAACATTAATGAATATAATAAATAATAGAGTACCTCGGTGGCTGCCTTGCAGTACCCCCGAGCTATATTTAAATGGCATTATCAAGGAGTTTCCACTTTTAACTCCTTGCTTTCTATTTAAAAGGAAAGAAGATATCCTATACTGACGATGTCATAACAGCAATAAGCTGAACGACTTATATACCATCCAATAACTGACCAAAACAGAACAGCTTAACCGATGTCTGGTTGAGCCAGGAGAACTTATTGAACAAACCAATGTACATTCGGCCGATGATGTAAGTCTCCCATCAACGCATTATGGCATGAACACGCCAAAATAAATCGCAGTCAAGCACAAACAGAATAATTGACGAGTACTGTAAAGTGTTCGTGTCACACATCTTAATGATATTGAAAGTGAATTTTGAATTCTTACTAATTACTCACTAGCTACACGGCTACACAATCATGCGTTAGTGGCTCAAGTGACAAACTTGAGTCACTGAACGTCTCATAAAACATGCCTGCACTTCTGTGAAATCGTGTACTGTACTGCATCCCAAGTAGACTTGAGTGAGTCAATCGATCAAGATAATGTGCATTGTCCATCACTACATATGTTATTTATTTTATCTAAAATGTTCTGAGTAGTACACCGGGCAAGAGATAGTCACATATTTATACTTATTAACGCAAGCGCTGAATGGAGTAAATGATGCAATCACTTGGCCCCAATGATCCTACAGAGGAAAGCAATTAGATTTTAAAATGACTTGTGTGATTATTATTTATTATAAATTCTTCGAACTTTAGAGTCAGTCAATTAGATCAGTTTTATTTGTTCTCTGTAACAAATACTAACAAATTCCATTGTTAATCCATTAACGGACTAATTTGATGAGAGTCATATATGTATTTGTAACTGTGGGTTGGTGCGTCGGCCCCTACGCACTTGAGCCTACGCAGCTCAGGTTCGAGCCCCATAGGTGAGAGTTGAAATAAATACTGAATTGGAAACCGCTAACTTCGCTTTGACACCAAGCCCGGCCTTCCTGATTACAGATCTACCAAGCTGTTTCAAAATTTACCCAGCTTGACTAATCCTACATTAAAGCTCAGCATTACTCCTTCCATCACTCGGGAAAAAGACCCCGAGATACGAAAAAGATAGACATTTGCCTCAATACCATTTATGGGCAGAATAAAGAATTTGTATAATAGTAGTACAAAAGCATGTCGTACAACAGACAGAAGGTTGCGCGTCGCTGTAATGTTTATATTTTGTATAATAAATACTTTGTAAATGTAATACTTCGGCAAACCTACAAAACAAAACGAAATAAGTGGTATTGCCTAATAAAAATAGCTCCGGCCAGATTTGAACACAAAACCTGCAAAAAGCGTGAGCAACGCACCAACCCACTCCGTCAAAGAGCCCGATAACTTTCAAGGTTTTTTTTTTTTCGCTTACACTCGGTATAGGTGTGCCATGCTTACATACTTACATATATGACGCCTTATTATAGAGTGATGATCATCGGGGTAAATCGAAGTTTTTTGAATATCGCAACGCTACACTTATTTTTCATTTCAGACTATCGGTGTATAATGAGCAACCTTGGAGTAGACGCACTCGGTTTCTCAGGTCCCAATCAATCAACTTCACATTTTTATCCCTCTCTTGTTCGCGTGCAGAAGTTGGAGGAGTGCCTTAAACAAAATCAGTTGGAACACTTGACAGCCAAAGATTGATAGATCTTGTATCTTTCTGTCATATCAGAGATTGAAACACTACGCCTGCGGCTGCCTATTAGTTTGGTTTCATGAGCATATTTTTGAGTGGAACCCATAAGCTCCACCATAACCGTTTGATTAAAAAATCTTGGTATCTGGTAAGCTTCTACAGGAATTCTGATGTGAAATGGAACTAATAATGTGTTGTCGCATGGTTTTCACAGCATATTCATTTATTTTTCATGAATAACATTTTAACCTGCCAGTCACTGACAGCTTGGCTGCATAAATTGCCCGTTTCGCCTTTTAATATTCAAAGCGAGTGTCTTATGCCAAATCGAACAAATTGCCCGGCTTCCGGGTGTCGAGCACATCACTTTCCGGTTCCTCTGTTTGATATGCTAGGGAGCAAGAATTTGATTAAGATGTCTTCATCTCACAAGAACTAATATGTGTTCGACTAGTCACACCATTCCAGTCGCATTTCCTTAACAATTAGTGAGCCTGCAGTAAAATAAGCCGAGCGGCTTAGCTTCCGTAATTGATCGCGGCTTATTTGTCATATATAATGCGGCACTTGTCATTCGTAGAACGCACCCAAACCGAGTTGAGTTAGTTGAATGAGTGAGATCTAGTCAGTCTCTGAATCAAGCCTCTATCGAAAAGGCTACATATTGGGTAGCGAGTGCCTTCGTCAGTCCAGTAACCCTATTCCGTTGTAGTTGTCTACGCCATATTCACACCACATAATTAAAATTCTCCCTAGTTGTAATGAACGTGATGTACGGGTTTTAATGAATTCTGAAGTGGAACAAGAGAAAAATATCGCACTCACTGGCTTAATTACAAAAACAAACGGACATTAAGAACCAATCGATTCTGATTCTTGTTATGACGCACAAAAAAGAAATTTAGAAAGCCTAGTCGCAGGTGACCAGCGTTGACAGATATTTACTTAGCATGTGGCTCACGCTCAACCTCTCCACTTTTGATGACAATACCTGGAAGGCTGTGTGTTGTACTCTCATGCACGCGTGTACATTTATAGATTCACACACTATATGCGTCGCCAATGAAAACCGTGACCATAGATTCAGTTAATTGTGATAGTAATTGTCACAGTATACAATACAATAATTGATTGAGATTGTGTTTCTTCGCACTTTCTCATGCACGGTAGAGGTTATTTTCATTCTTCAGAATTTCCTCCCTGTGCGCAGTTTACTGCAGTTAAAATCAGATTGGCTGCATTTATGTTGATCTTTGTACTGGAAGATTGCTAATCGTTGTCAAGATGCCTTATTCTACGTTCTAACCAAACGAAACCGTGAACAAGCCTACAGCGTGAATTTCAGTCATTTTCCTGTTCATTTTCTCAATTTCTCTCTCTCTCTATCTATCTCTCTCTTTTCTAGCAGTATTATTTCCTGTCAACAAACAGCTGTTCTGAATTGACAGCTAGTAAAATTCGAAAACACTTCAAACTAAGTGTGTTTCAGAAAAAGTTCATTCAAACCTCTCGATTTCGGTTCGATGGAAACATAATACCATCACCGAATTGAAAGTGTTTTCGAATGTCATTAGCTGTCAATTTTGAAGAGGGCAGGAAGACTGCTGTTTGTTCGCAGGAAATGCGATTAACACCAGAAAAGAGAGAAAGAGAAAATGAGAAAATTAACACAAATATGAACTGAAGTTCTCATGTAAGCCTGTTCGGTTCGACAACCTCTCACGAAGTTTGTGAGGGGGGTTTCACCTAGATTTCGCCGAAATGGCGAGTTCAACACGTCGAAATTTTATGAAACTTCACTATATTCGGGGGAAACATAGCATTGGCTCATCCAATTCGACTTTCGGAGCAAATGACTGTAAGCCCCATCTTCTCGTGATATAACAATTGCCCGCACAAAACGACTGTCGTGAAACCCACATTATATATTATCGCCCTTCTCTCGGTCCCATGTAACAAGACAGAATTTGGACGCATGGTGTTTGTTCTCCGAGTTGTGCATTGGGACTGATCGCAGTTAGTAGCAACGGTTACTAAGTGTGTTGAGTGACACCATAGACACGTCAGAATATCATAAGCGTATTATATTCCCTATGTCCTCATTTATCCTAACACTAGCTGTTCTTTTGTCACCACAGTCAACTTCTTTCAGTGTTTTTGACTGTCGTCTGTGTACTTCTGCTTAATCACTTGCCGCGGACAGAAATACTTTGAAAGATTCACTGTCTAGCACTTGGATGTCATCGTTGAACTGCACCTTTGGCCTGGTGAGATCATCTTTGTTTAGGTTGACACAATTGCTGAAAAGCATACTATCGATGGCTGTACGACGCTGTTGATGAGTTCTTCACATTTTTTGGTAAGTTTATCGATGTTCTCGTACCCTTGAGTACCCTCGATTTTCTGCAACGGACCTTCTAGTCGGTTGTTTTTGGGGAGACGCATACGAGTGTGTGAGTCGACTCTATCGTTGAAGGTTGGTACATTGCATTGGATGCAATAATTTTTGTTTGTACGGCAGCATTTATGTACATACAGTAGAGTCTGGATGGCGTGAACTAATTGAATAAATGCACACTAACCAAACTGTCCACGTTATGCAATAATTTTTAAATATCAAATTTATACACTTGGATAGTACTTACTTCTAATCTTCTACTTCTTCTTTTATATTTTTGTTGTAAGTTTTTTTTTAATACTTGTTTGTTTCTTCATGCTTTTTGTACTGCTTTTTCACACATTTCATCAGCAGATAAGTATACTCCTTAATATTGACTTCCGCCCATTTTATTCATTTATCGACAATTTGAATAGCTTCAGCTGCATTTGCTGCTGTGTTACCTCCAAGTTGATCACTCGTTTCTACTAAATTACACTACAGAGTGCACTGTCTACGAAAGAGGGTGTTCAAGCTAGCGAGGTGTTCACGCTACTCAGACTACACAGTGTAAAGAACCTCAGATATACTCCTTTTTGGGTATACGACTGAAAGGCAACTTGCAGGTTCACACTGGTCCTGGGAGCGCTCGCCTACCTGATGGAATTGCATTCAACGCCCGCCTCGGAAGTCGTGATGAAGGGGACATTCGTACCGCGTTGCCGAACCAACGAAGTATAGCCCTCTCCATTCGAAGAAGCAGCTCCTCAATGGTGAGTGCCTCTCGCACTACGGTGTTTCTCACCATATCCCGGCAAGTAATTCCCACAACAGCACGGAGAAATCTCATCACAGCAGCTTGTATTCGCGATCTTATTCTTTCGGTCTTTAGCCAAATTTCATGAGCATAGGTGAGAGTTGGAATTTGTATAGTGAGTTGATAACCCCTAACTTGGATTTGACACCTAGCTCGGCCTTCCTGATTACAGATCTTCCAAGCTGTTTCAAAATTGAGCTTGATCCTACAGGAAAGTTCAGCATTACTAATTCCATCAATCATGAAAACGACCCCGAGATACATAAGCTTCTCCACCTGCTTCAATGGGACTCCACTAACCAGTAGACTGCATTGAACAGGCGTTCTGGAGATGACCATAACCTCCGATTTGTCCACGTTGACCTTCATTCCAGCATGTGCACATACGGCCACAAACCTATCGAGTGCGCGCTGGTGTTCCGTCTGGGAAGATGTCAGGATAAGCAAGTCATCTGCATCTGTGACTTACCCTCAACTCTCCCAATGTGAAACATTCCTCGCCTCGATTGTGCTACAACATCCAGTCTATATATACAATGAAGGAAAGGTGAGGTGACAAGACTCACCCTTGGCGAAGTCCAACTCTCACGGTGAAAGGTGTTGATTTAGCACCGGTAACCCGAACACAGCAGCTACAGTTTGTGTATAGAGACTGGATGTCCCTCAGAAGCCGACCATCAATCCCATACTCCTGCAGAACACTCCAGAGTTTACCTCGAGGAACTAGATCGTATGACTTTTCCAAGTCCACAAAACAGCTGCCAAGAGTAAAAATCTGGTCGGTTGTAAATACTTCTACCGGGACGAAAACCGCACTGATCATCCTCCATCCTGGGCTCGACCGTAGCTCTAGAGCGCGCTTCCAACACCTTGGAGTAGACTTTCCCGGGGAGACTTAAAAGAGATAAGCTCCTGTAGATGAAGCAATCTCTTTTGCCAATCGTTCTCAGGCCACTTTAATGACACGTAGAGAGAGAGCCATAAAACTCCCTCTTTACCCATTGCCTTAAGCATTTCTGGCCGGCTTCCATCCACACCGACGGATTTGCCAACTTTTAGAGATTCAGTCGTCAAAATGACAAATGAATTAAATAAATATTTTGACATATTTGTAACCTGTGGAGGTCATTGAGCAATGATTATCCGCTATGCACCACTTTCATAATTAACGCTTCCACTCCTACTGATTCTCCAACTCAGCCATTCTCAATCTTCTCAACTTTCAGTGGGTCCGCAACGACCTTTTGAATTTACAGGTGTTGCGTTCTTTAATTATAGTTGTATGCTGCGAAGGGTCGGCTGACTGACAAATTCGTTGCTGGGGGTCCGTACATGCCTAACGGCTGAGAAACGCTTTTCTAACTGAATTTTTAGAGCACCTCCATAAACATACATAAATATCAAGAAAGAATCTCGAACTTCGCCATTCGTGAAAGATACAATAGCACCTCTGTCCACAGAGACGTTGAACAAGACCGCATATTGTAGTTTTGCAACTGAAGTGTTCCTTTAAAGAAAATCAATACCACGGTTCACTATTCATAGGTCACCCGGTATTGTTCTCCAATAATTGCCATCAGCAAAGATTGAAGTATGCAAAGAGAAAAAAAACATCAACTCAAGTAACATACATGCCATCATCCATGACAAGACAACACGCATGCGTGCTTGTACACAACAGTTTCCTGTCAACCGTCATCGTATGTCCATCCGTCGCCGGTATTGTTAAATCCACTTTCTGCAGGTCGCAGTTAGTTGTTTGTTAATTTTCATGCATCAACAATCGCGATCGTAAATGATGAAACTCGCCAGGTTAACGTTTAGATGTGCGTTGATTGAAACTGCAGGCACATGTAGTAAACCTAAAGCCAATGTAGCGAAGCCCCCTTATTCTGGGAAAAATATGTTATTATGCCAAGAGTTATTCCTAATCGATATGGAGTATCTGGATTTGCTTGCGTTGTATTCAGCATGACGTTTCGCAATAAATATCACGAGGTACATGTTTGTTTTTTCTGTGCGTCATGGTTGCGTACGTCGTCTTCTTGTGTGGATCGATTGGGTGTCATTCCCGGAAAGTGAATGAAAAGACATCTTAGTGGAATTCCAGTCAAAATTGCTATCGACAACATGTATATGTATACGTACACGTAGAAACGCAATCAAGGAACCTGGACAATTTGCACCTCATTATGTATGAGCAGGTATGGCCGAAATGTCACATTTTTGGAATAACTACATTTCTTATGCCTGCTACTCACTGTGGTAGTTAATGTAGTATATATAAGATAATGTAGAGAGAATGTAGTAGAAGACGTAGAAAAAATGTCAAAATGTAGTTGAGATGTCAATTTATCGTCAGTTCAGTTCTGCTTGTGGAATTCATATGTACATGACTGGCATAGAGGCAACATGCAGCTAAAGTGAAAAAAATACCAAAATACCCACTCAATCCGTCGGAAGCGGAAGGAAATGTGATGAATCTCGAAACATTGGAAAAAAAAAACACTGCAAAGTCCACACGTAACAAATGTAGATAATCAACGAAACAAATCGGGAGTGTAGTTTATTTAAATAACTACGAGTAATTAATCGAGTAGATTGCTTCATGTAGTCTACTCTGGGAGCTCTGCGTATAAGACACAATGCGTACTTTTTTAAATCACGTAACAAACATTTGGATTTGATCCAATTTCACAATTCTACAAAATATGGTCAAGATCATCTAGCAGCAAAGAGCATTAACTCCAAACGTGTGCTAATTACATAATGCGAAGGGTGATGTGGTCTACAGAGTTTCTCTAATCTGTTATCGTATGACCTGCAGCGAGCAAAAATTTGCACGATGATACATTAAATGTGCTTGATGCCATTAGCAAAACTGAAGGTGAAGTCAGATCATATGAATTATTACGCGCACATTATTCGGTCGATCTCCTGATTATCAAACATGTCCAATGAGATCGCTTAAAAGGAAGAAATGGCGCTACAAGGGGGGCACTTGTCACCAGGCGGTATCTTGTACATGTGTGCGATTATGGCCGAGTTCATAAACGTCACAGTGTGGCAGCCCTGCAAGATTTGCAAATGTAAATAAACTGCAGTGAGTGTGGATGAGAGCAGTCGGCAACTGCGTTCATAAAAGCAATGTGACAGTTGTTTTGTTGCAGGCAGAAATGAAGTATAACAGAGATGACCAACTTCTACTTCTCTTGACACTTACAATCTTTGACAACCATTTTTCATACCGTTTTCTAAAGCCAAATTGAGAAGAGAAAGGCATTTACGTTATTTCGTGAGTAACTGTCAAAAAGAGTCTGAAATTCGATAGACTAGGTGTCAATCAGCTGTGAAGTTAGGCATCTCTATAATACTTCATTTCTGGTTGCGGGATTGCAGGGAACCCGAAAAGTGGACTTTTTCATGCAAAAATCGATATTCTGTAAATACAGAAAAGAAGGAAATATAAGAATAATTTAAAAAATGTCTGTTATTTGAAACATGTTTTAAGACTCCAATTCTTTTTATTTAAAAGCATGGCCCTTTGCTGCGCAGTTTACTACTGATTCTTTCACAAATATTTTTTAAATTGATCAGTTTGTTACATGTTTCAAACATCAGACCTAGGATTATACTCTTTTTTAGACATGACGTAGACATTAATTTGAAAAATACAACCGTCAATCAAACGCTTTTTCTATCGCCTACTTATGTTGCATTTATGAATACTTTTTGACAATACTGACCTGCTGCAAACTTTCGGCAGTGTTTGTGTTCATAAATGTATTGAGAGAATGTTCTCTGCAGTGCAGGGACAACAATATTGCAATTATGAACGCAACCTATATGTCACAAGTTTTCAAAAAAGGGATTCGCAGTTGCTTTGATATTTAGTGTGTCAAGATATATTGGGTCTATAACTTAATTCGTTTTGCCAAAAGATGGCGTAACTTGTATTATTCCATTGAAACATTCGTTGGAAAGTTACTGTCGTTGTACGTCATTTCAGTATACGTCATTCATTTGAAGTGTAAACAACTATTTTTTTTTTCAGTCAAATATGTAGAACTTTGTGCCTGAAAAAGAGTTTTTGCTGGGAGTTCTTCTTCATTACTTTAATATGAAGAAAACTGCTGCCGAAAGTCATCGTATTTTGGGCGAAGTATATGCTGAACATGCGTTAGATGAGTGAGTGGTGATTTTGGCTTGGCCAACTAGCCAAATCAAAGGCAAAAGCCGAATAATCCTGGCGCGAAGGTAATGCTCTGTATTTGGTGGGATCAGAAGAGTGTGCTGTATTATGAGTTGTTAAAACCGGGTGAAACCATCAATGGACAACGCTACCGAACACAGTTAATCCATTTTGAAGAGAGCAGTAGCCGAAAAACGCCCGGAATATGCGACCTGACACGAGGCAATAATTTTCCATCATAACACCGTTGCTATTCCGGTTAAGAACTATTTGGAAAGCAGTGGATGGGAAGTTTTACCACACCCGCCTTTTAGCCCAGACCTTGTCCCTTCTGACTCCCATTTGTTCCAGTCGATGCAGAACGCGCTCACTGAAATACGGTTCACATCAGAGCAGAATATCAAAATTGGCTTGTTTCATTCTTGGCTGCCAAGCGCAGTTCTTTTGCGCAGTTATTTTGGGATGGGATCCACAAGATGTTTCAGTTGCGATTTTTTGTATAATTTACTAATACCCTGTCCGGGGTCAAGACACAGTACGGGCTTGTTTGATATGTAGCGCCACCTTGTTCGAAAAACTTGGATATATCCAAGCTGTGGAACTCTGGCCACAGAAAGTTTGTGAAAGTCTTGTGAAAATTTCTGGGGAAGGAGGGATTGTGTTCATGGCCGGTGGTTTTTTAATTTTCTTTACTTAAGACCGCTGCCCCTGACTGTAGGATCATAAAAAAGAAGACGCAGCAACTGCTCACCGTAAATGGAGGGACTTGTGCGACCGAACCTGTAGGTTGTAGCTGCCGAAGTAGGTTTCATGTTGGTATAAATTGAAGTTGGGATTATTGAGTAAGACGGTCTATTAAAATGGATTTAACTATAACACTTGAGCAGCTTTAACGTTAGTTAAAGAAAATAATTAATAACCGGTTATGAATTTGAAGCCTCCTCACTGAAATGCACACTACAGCACGTAATAATATCCAGGAAACATTTTTTTGTTTATTTACTTTTACGAGTACTGTCAGTGTGACCGCAGGCCTTTAAAATCTGCCACATTGGATTGAGTGAATTCGTTTTATGGCACTTGTTACAAAAAATCGTATGAATGCGGTTGGTTTTCATTTTTTTTTTTGTTTTATGCCATTCTGATGGAGAGGGAACAATTATAAGTAATTATCTCCAATAAGAAGTTTTTACTTTGCGTATTTACCACACGTAGCCAACGTGAGAAACGATCAGATCAACGTTCAACAGCCTGTCGCAGTTCACAAATTATCATCTCACGCCTACTGCCGGTACAATGCATGACATGATGGTTATTTATTGTACGTATGTTTATATCTTGACTCACTTCACTTGATTTAATCACGATATTATTAAATCCATGCTAGCTACGAACAAAATCGTGTTGCTGGGGCTTAAAAATTGCAGTGCATTGCGAATTACTCTCTGAAGTGTTCCGTTTTGTGCAGTTTATAAACGACTCTCATTACGTGCCAGTTATTTTTTTTTATTGAGACCCGATAATAACCAATCAAAAAAATTAACGTGTCTTTAGAGAATCATAAGATAGATGCTATTCACTTATCGGTTACTTCGGTGCAATTTGCATATAACGCTTGACTCAATCACTCAACTGCACATGCAATGTAAGACAGAAAGTGAAGCCATTCCATAATATCAAGTAGCTACTTATTTTCCTGAAATTAAAAGTACAAACAGAAGAGTAACCCAGTCACTTAGGTCGAACACATGAATTTTGTTGATACACTTCGCTTTGTGTGTGCGACTGTAAGAGTGCTAATTAACCTTAAAAATTACCCTTCGTGTTCTTCAATCCGTTGGATCTTTATTTTTCGACTTAACTTTTGTATTGACTACTTGTTGACTGTTCTATCAGCCATCTAATTGCTTTCAAGGTCGCTTACAGTCGCACGAGAACCGATTTCTGAAAGCGAAACTTAAAATTAAGCGCAAGGTAAATTTTAAAAAAAATGTTTGATACGTCGAAGAAACGTAAACGCTCTGTTGTCTGCATCAACAAAAGGCAAGCACTTCTTGGATGGACTCAAAGTTTCTTTCTCAGTAATTTTCTTGTTGTTTGTCGTTACATTCTCATTCGTATTTTGATTGGCTTTTAGTTGCGCCGTAGTACGTCAGAAAGCACTTCTTCTGTATTTTGGATTATGCATTGTATGTACAATTTGTGATGGCACTGTGAAAACGCAATCAATCCGATCCTGATTGATTGACAAATAATGTGAGCATTTTCATTAGGACTGCTTAGACCGATTGTATTAACACGCGGATTCGCGATTCAATTCCGCAAACTAGTAAATGCTGGTAAGAAAGCGTGGGAGATGACTGACTCTTGTGCTATCTAGTTCAAATGCTACTAAGGCAAGTGTTAAAGTAGCTTGATTCAAGATGAGTTCTGACATTCGGCCAACCCATTGCAAAATGTGGGCCTCCCGCCACGGGTCTAAATCAGGGATTTATATTTCCTGGTGAAGATGACTAGATCCGTTTTTTGTGGATAGCTTGAAGATATGTATTTCCCAGTGACCGCAGTGATAGCCCTTCACCCTGTCCTTTCTAGTGTCAGTAGAAGTCCGCACAATCTGAATAGTCATGCTTTTTTTTTTTTTGTGGGAAATATATGCTATGTCGTTTCCCTTCAACGTTGGCTGCGACATCTTACTGTAGACATGCTGGGTGATTGACATTTTCTTTGACTATATGTCTGATGTGAAGATGATAGTTTTACTAGAGTATATCCAAAGAGGGCCACTTGAAAAATGAGTGAAAGATACGGCAGAGGCTTCACCACGCCAGGTACTACTTTCACCGCAGACCGATCGTCCAGCACTTTACAGAAGGTAAAAACTTGGGTTGATCAACGATGTCTCACAGTAGACTTCATGCCTTTTGTGTGATGTATATATACAAAGATCTTATGAATCAACAAAAGGAATTTTACAATGATCGTATTGGTAGAAATCCAAGGCGGTTGCAATTGCCTTTCTCTTAAGGATACAAGTAAAAAATACCACTCTAAGTAACATTTCATATGACGATTGGTTGCCACAGTTGGTTAAGTGCCTGCCCTTGATTATTAGGGTCTCCAGTTCGAACGTCAGAAAGTTAATACGCTTTTACCTGGTTTTAAAATCTGTTGGGACGAAATTAAGTGGTAGTAGTATGACTGTGGGTATCACAACGGATCAATAGGGTCTAAGTGTGCTGGTGTATTCACTAGCAGCCCCGTTCCCTACCCTACCCTAACATCTTTATGCAAAAGAAACAGAGAAAATACATCAAACATCTATCTTATTTTTGGTTTACATAAACTCAATTTTTAATATAGCCCTCAAGGGTTGTCGTACAGGATTTGCGGGTGATATAGCTTGCTTGACTTAATTGCTAGTGTAAGCAATGATTTTGAACAGCTCCGGCGCTGGTTTCCTATGCACAAATTGGTAATAAGTGATAAAACTAGAGCTTGGTTCTCTAACTTATCTGTTAGTAGTTAACTGTCTCTCTTTGTTTTCTCATAGTGCTAGTTGCCAACACACATTACTTAGTCTTCTCGCCCTGCAAGTCTAGTCCAGATTCCCTCCATGTTTTCATATAGAAAGAACGGATCTATTTAAATGTCTTGGACTTGAACAAGATACTTAATTGAATTGGCATGCTCATACAACAAATAAGAAAAATTATTTACTTAAGTCTGCAAGGGCTATGCATCATCTGAGGTTTTTCTATACGCAGACACTATTGGAGACTATTGGAGAATAGTTTGCTGGGGTGATTCCCATTTAAATAAAGTTTAAGTAAGAGCACTTTTTGTACAAAAACATATCCTCAAGTGAATATGGAGAAACAATCGATTTGACAACAGTTTCATACTTTTGGTCAATTCTACCATTCTCACTCTTACAAAGCTCTTTAAGTATTTTATGTTAGAAGTGGTGACTTCCCTCATTAGCTGCAGTTTGCAACTATTTGTAGTTCCTATATTCAAAACTACTCATTATTCTAACTTTCACACAGCTGTCGCCCCAGATTGTATAATAAGATGCCGTCCGTGATAAGATGTACCAATATTTATATTAAAAAAGGTTAAAAAATGGCTACTTAACTTCGACGGTAAATCAATCAACCACGTGCAGTATTAAAGAAATAAAAAAAAAACATGAATAAATACTTCTCAATTATTGATGTAAGTGAACTCTTGCTTTCTTCGCCACCCAGATGAACACCTTCAAGTACCGTAATATTTTCATTAAATTGTTTATATTTTACATTCGACACTAGCTTTATAACCAAAGAATGTGTATTTTATTTGCATTCTGCTACTTTTTTTGTATTTTTTGTAGCTCACCTAGAGTCATCCATTTTTCATGATCTTGTTATTGAATTTTGTACATTGAATTCAAACTGTAGGATAAGCTGCTTAGTAGCAAAACTGAAAATTATTGTTTAAAAAGAAAATAAGTCTGCTCTCCACCCTCTGCAAAAATTGTCTATGACTTTCACAGTAAAAGTTCCCCAGAGATAATGTACATGGCCAAAATCTAACAAATATTGAAAAATATTAACCAGCCAAGGAGAGATGATCTCTGTAAGCTTTTTTTGTTGTTCAGGGAAAATGCCTTCCAGTTTGAAAGAATCGAAATGGTTCAGATGACAGTAAGAGTTGTCATCCTGAGAGAACTGCGAAAAGCCTGGTTTTAGCTGATTGTAATATTATTTTTCTTAGCTCGTACTTAAAAGTACTGAGAGCTGTTAGTACTAGTACTAGTCAATGTTATCATCATACTTTGGCTTATTTAAGAAAAAAAAATATTTTCTTAGGTCCTTCGAACTGCATTAAGTTGGAATTGCAAGAACAGTGAACATGTTGTGTTGAACAGTTAATATTAACCACAGGAAACTATTATTTAAGCAAATATTTGAAGAATGACTGAAAGCCAGTTAAATCAAATACGAATACCAGATGCAGTCAGCTTATTCTAGACGGGGATAAGAGTCTTGGGATAAACGGAAGTGCAACTAAATATTATTATTATCATTATTTATTAAACTGTTATAAATTCAAAATTGAGGCCATAAAACTGGGGTTGCAGCCAGTTTTGAATTAACAAAAAGACGGGGGGCTGGCTGGCTGGCTTGCTTTTTTTTTAAAAGAGTTTTATTGCATGTTTGATACGTCGAACCATTGGCAGATATGACAATTGGGCGGGTTGATTTTGGTGGTGGGATGGTTGTTTGTAATATTCGTGTGCCCAAAGCGGAGTCGTGTGAAGCATTTTCTTCTTTTGGGTAGATTGAGGACAGCGTTCGGACTTCAAATTTTCAAGGGATCTATCACATCCCGTAGAGAATTTGAAAAAAATCGTGGTAGATCTCTTTTGCATACACAATTTCTAAGAAATTTCACATATTACGTGAAATGAAATAACTCCTTACAGTCCCACGTGTTCAGGTTTTCGAAACACGGTTGTTACAAAAAACAGTTCCAAGAAACTTCTTGCACATCATTTCCTTTAAAATTGTGTTTTGAGAAGGGCGTAAAAAAGAACTACAAAATGTGGTCCATTTTACACAAAATGGGTGGTAGATGTGGTAGATTTGAAATTTCGCAAAATAGTGACAGATCTACCACAATTGTGCTAAAGTTCAACACTGATTGAGTAATAGTAATGGATCAGTTTCCCTCAAGCCGCCTTTCGGAAGCACAGTTATTCTTGTATAATTTTCGATATCTTGAAGTCCGTTTTCTTAGTCGCTCTAAAGGAATATGGAATGCTCTTCACAGCCATATGTATATTTTACACAAACATTTAAGACCAATGTGTTCTAGGGTTGCTTATAGATGATGTATAGATGTATAGAAAACATCGATGTTCGCTTTTTGATGTATCGGATGTTTTCGATGTTTAGTGATGTATCGATGTTTTTTATGCGATGCATCGGATGAAAGCACACAGTTGAATTTTCTTTAGGGCAACATATACAACAATTTAAATGAAACGAGGAAACACGACCCCTTTCGAACGGACAACATTAGCAGGCTAAGCTGCAATGTCTATTATTATTTGTGAACTTACCACATTCTGTTTCCCAGAAGAGGGAAGAAAATGATCCAATACAAAGAAGAATAAACTCATATAGCGCAAGGTTCGAGTCAAGATATACTTCTTTCCATTTAAGTTGCAGCTTGCAATCGGACTTGTTTGTATTTCTTCAACTGCGATGTTTTCCATCGATGCATCGAATAAAATCGATGTATTTTTTGTGTGAGCATCTCTAGTGTGTTCCATGCTTGTTCGTTATTTTTGTTAAGCGATTTAAAAACGTGCTTTCCCCCAAAAATAAACCAATTCAACAAAAATATTTGCAATTTAATTTTAAATTAAATTAAAACAAAATAAATTCCCACAAATCATAATCTCACTCTTTTTAAGTTCCAACATTCCGACAGTCAACCACTGTCAGACGTCAGTGGCTGTAAAGTACACTTGCCTCACCCACCCGACCGACGAAGAGAGAAGACGAAAACACAAGTGCTACCTAGTTCATGTATAAAGCTAGCGCACCAATCCATCGGCTTGCCACTTTCATTAGAGTTATTCAGACGTGAGTCTCCGACGGGTGTGCAACTAAACTCTCTGCTCGCTGCATAGATCGTATTCGTTCCGAATCCATAATTCGACTCTGAAAATCGTCAAGCCTGGTACGTTCACGTCGTTTCTGTTTTGTTTCTTCCCTCTTTTGTTTTCATTTGTGCCATCTGCAGGAACCGCAGAAAGTTAAATTGCATAACTATCGGTGGTTACGATTAGCTAGTGGCTAGTACTCTGTGAAACCAGTTTATCTTGTATGTGGCCATGGCTTTTTTAGTTGGCTGCCAAATTGTGTTTTCATTTCTTACATGAATCGTAGATTGACCATTATTAACGTCTAGAGCTGCGTGTTGTTGATGAGGCGTAATTTTCCGATCGTTATACTTGTGTGACCAGAGTCGTTATTGTGTCTCATTTGGAATGTGTTTTTTCTTTCAGAAAGTCAAATTTGAAGATGCATTTTCTGGCGAGTATTCTTGTGCTGGTGTTGATTGGATCCATTCAGGCAACTGAAGTGAAGAAGTGTCCCAACAGTGAGTGCACCCACTCAAGATCACAAGTCGAGTTCTTAATGATATGTTTTTATAGGCGAGGCGAGAAGACTGAATTCGAATGAAGTGACCATTTCCGGGTGCCCAAAGAGCAAATGTACGCTGAAACGCAATACAGATGTGAGCATCGAAATGAAGTTTGTTCCAACGCGAGACTTCCAAGAGCTCAACTCGGACATAACAGGCATACTTCTGGAAGTTCCTCTACCGTTTCCGGGTGTCTACGGCACCAGTGCCTGTCCGAACATTTACAACGAAGCTGGCACTGAAAAAGTCGGTTGCCCTCTAAAGGCGGGCGAGACCTACGTCTACAGGAACAGTTTCAAGATCTTGCCGATCTACCCGACCGTCCAGCTGGAAATCCACTGGGGATTGTCCGACAACAAAGGGGATGCTGTGTGCTTCCAGATTCCAGCTAGAATTAAGTGAATTGTGTGAACCTTGTGATTTATAAGTATGTCAGTAAATATTTTTTTGTATGTGTTATTTAATAATGACTAGTGCTTTTAGTTTCGGCAAACAATCTGTTAAACGAGAGTGGTGTGTAAATTGATTAATTATGTTAATTTTTAACAAAGTGGACCGAGTGCCGGATATGAGGTACTTCATGTAAAGTAAGCGGCGTTGCCTTGTCACTGTTGTTCTGTTTACGTTCATCATTTGCGATTGGTTGGACACATAACTTCAACTATAAAGGGGAACGGCTCGAAGTGCTTACATTATGTTCTTAAACCTGAATTACGATGTGCAAATCAAATGTGTTGAATGTCATAAAGTTCCTCTGTGAAATTACCACTTTTAACCTCATCAGGAAAACTAAAGTCTTAACGACTTCATTAGCATACTCATTTGTAGAGAAGCTTGCAAGCTTGTTTCAATGTTGATTCATTATCAATTGGAGGAATAATTTACTTTGGTTTTATCGATTTGTCGTTTGGCTTAAGTGATTAAAAGAGTCTAAACTTTTACACGTGTAATCGTTGGGGTAACGTTAATTACTTAGGTTTTTTCTTAATTCCCAAGGCAGTAGGGAAATGCCTTTAGAACCGACTTAAATCTGATCTGGCTTGTAAGTCTAAGCTGTTTATTCACCTCTGACTGTGGAGCCAACTGTAGAAGGAGTAAAACCAAATGTGTCATGAACTGTTCAAGTTTTTAGAACAATCGGATCGGTTGCAGATCGAAAAGAGCAGACGATATGCTAATTAGATGATTGTTGTGTCTTTATTCCATCAAAAACTCCAAAGTCTATACAATTCTAGTGTGTGCACGCTCAACAGCCATGACATCAGACATAAAAACCATTTAATGGATTCGAAAAGCAAAATAACCATCTAGTCTTTGAATAGAACAATAGTAGAAATATATCTCCTTAACGTAAGTAAAGGAGAGGACCAAAAACACCTCTCTGCGGTACTTCCGCTTGTAAAGTACTTAATAGGGAGTATTACTTACCATGTTTCACGCGGAAGATTCCTCAGATAGAACGTTTGATTAAATTAAGTAAAGCTTCGTCGGGAGGAATTGTCGAAGATTGGGTTTTAAAACTTCATGACAAACTTTGTCAAAAGCCTGAGAAACATCGAGAAACACAGCTGAGCAGACGCGCTTTTGTTCAAACGATTTTTCAATAACATCAGTTATTCGATGTACTTGGGCAATAGTGGTTCACAAACCAATTTGTTGGTTTGGAATAAAGTCCCAAACCCATAGAATCCGTTGCGTGTTATGCATTTAAATCCATGTCGGATGCAAACAGCTGCCCAATGAAATACGTACGTACGTCACTTTTGCACAAATCTAAGGAATTCGAAATATTAATGTTCTATTGTTAGGAATTGTTAAAAATAAATATTGTAAAAAAAACCGAACATAGTCCCTCTTTTACAAAATATCGCAGACAGACACATAGTGAGCACCCGAATGAATTTTCGTGGAAATATCTGTGAACTAGTGTTGTGCCAACCCGAAAGTTTTACAAACCGAGTTGTAACCCGGGTTGACGAACTCGGTAGATGATGAACCAAAACGAGAAATGAAGTGTTATAGAAATGCCAAACTTCACAGCTGATTGACGCCTAGTCCATCGACAACCAAAAATGGTTGCCAAAAATTTTAAGGGGCAAGAGAGGTAGAAGTTGTTTTTTTTTTCAAAATTTATTTAAGAAAAACATGTACAATAGTATTTTTCAAAGTATTGGCCATCTGAAGCTACCTATATCCCAAATACAGAGCATTACCTTCGCGCCATGGACGTTCGGCTAAAATCACCACTTTTGGCACGTTCGCTCAGCTAGCGCATCTTCACCATAAACTTCCACCAAAATACGATGACTTTCGGCAGCAGTTTTCTTCATTTTAAAGTAATGAAGATGAACCCTCCGCAAAAACACTTTTTCAGGCACAAAGTTCGACAAGTTTGAGTGAAAAAAATGATTCTTGTTTACGCTTCAAATAAATGGCGTATACTGAAATGATGTACAATGACAGTAGCTTTCCAACACATGTTCCAATGGAATAATACAAGTTACGCCATCTCTTAGCAAACCCCCGAATTAAGTTATAGACCCAATACTTCATTTCTGATTAAAACAAGCAATATGGATTATAAAATGACTCAAATCGAGTTTTATTGCCCAATTCTATTTTGTTTTGTGTTGTTTTCGGTGTTATATATGTTTATCCTAACCAAAGACGATTGTTTTGGCAAGGGAAGCGTTAGGCGCACGGGGAACGGGGTAGCTAATATCAGCTGCGAATGTGCAAATCGTTTCAATTTGTCTTCTCTTTTATCTCTCTCCGTATTTTCGTCTACCCTCAACTTGCGAGTCGCATTGCAAGTCGCAACGCAACCAGTGTTACTGCGGAGAAAGAAATTACGGAAGCAAACTCTGCTACATTTCCCTTAAAGTGAAGAAGTGAATATTTTTTCTTTAATATTCAATTTAACTAACATAAGAAAAACAAATATACACAAAATAAATATCAAATTCAACGCAAAAAAACAACTTTAAACTGCTCTAAGCACAACGTCCGAAGGTTCCCATTCATACGACTTTACTCTGTTCCTTATTTTTTAACCCAGACAAAATCTCAAGTAGAAATATATCCATTTCACTAAAGTCAATATTAATTAGGGCAATGGCTTCCACAAAATAATGTGTTTTTGAAAAAATTGATAAAATGTTTTGAATTTGTGCCGAATAACAAGCGCTACATTACGAATTCGAACATCCTCAGTTTGAAATGATTGAAGCTTGAGCTTGCACTTTGGCGTCGCCATTCGCAACGTCAATTAAAAATAAATGTTCGAATATGCACTGCACGCGGAATTCAATGAACAGTTGTGTCTGTTTCTTAGTCTGTTTCAAATAGCTATTTCTTTTCGCATAAAATTGGCAATTTCGAAGAGTAGTACATAAAGTGGTCAGAAAAGAAAATGTAGTAACAGGAGGTGGTGTAATCAGAGATAATGGAGGATCCTCCGTTTCGGAAACTGAAAAATGACAATGACATTTCGTTCTAAACAAAGCAAAGTGAACAAATATTTCGTGCAACTTGGTTCAACATTAATAAAAAAATGCCGAGTATGAGGTTTTGTCTTGGACGAAGTGAAGGATTTCTTCAAAGAGCCTGTCCGTTCGTCATCAGTTCCTCCAATTTTAAAATTAGCTACTGCTACTCGATTTTTAGGCAGCCGTCAAAAGTGTATTGGAAATGATTTCAACATAGTGCTAGCACAAGCGAGAGTATAAGTGGTTTTAACCGAAATATTGGGAGTGCTACAGAAGCGTGGATAAAATGGATAAAGGCCCAACTGACTGAAGAAGACCAAAAGTGAATCAAAGATGTTTGTTCAATTCGACAGTCATGATTCCCCACTGCTCATTCTTGTACAATATACAACTACAGTAAAGGAGTTGTGTAGTTTTGACAGTTCAGAACTCCAATACTCAGTTGAGTTGTCTTGATTGAAAGACAACTGGTTGTCTCAAAGTTGTAATCAATAATACCGATTTATCATTTACAACCAAAATACAACTAAAGTTGCGTATTCTAATAGGGCACAAGTCATAACCAAGACTACTGGTTCGCCTGCCCTTCGTTTTATCCAGTCAAAGCAAAGTCAAAATGTTTTTATCGGGGTCCAATCACCACTTGCCGTTGGGATCGGATTAAATATCACTGGAATGGTCGATCAGTGACATACCCGGGTTGCTGGCTGGCAGTACAATGGACACAATCGTTATGTCTGAGTGCCCCGGTATGGTCACAACCAGGAGCTTCTTTGGGTTTCTTCTTTAAGTTCTGTCAAAGTAGCATTTCTTATAGAATAATTTTCAATACTTATGTCTGAACCACGGTTCGGAGTTTACATGGCATGCTTTGAACGCTTCCAAATAATCTTTAAAGAGCTCCGCTTTGTAGTTGCGGTTATCGTAAACCTTCAGCTGCTTTCCAACGCGAGTAGTTGGTACCTTTTTTCGCAGGCAGGCCTGTTAAGTATGTGCTTAGATTATTATTTTTAAATGACTTAGGGCCGTTTGCTGACACTAAACTTATCGACTTAAGTTTCACTCAACAGGTTAAGATACCCTCATCGGTTTGCACGAATCGAAATGTAGATCATAAAGTCGGCTAAGCTTATCTTAAACAAAGTGGAAGTAATAGCGGATCAAATGACTTCAGTTGAAGGTACTTTAATCCTGCAGACATTTGTGAATATAAAAGGAATACGGAATTTGAATTTCAAGAAATAATTCGATTACACCCATCAATCAACGTCGCATTGAGGTTATATGTGATCAGAACTGATTTACAGATGATTTCATTTCGGAGGCAAACTGCGTTAAGTTTTGAAGAGAAACATTTTCAAATAGCCTCGTTTCCATCATTGATTGGAACCTTTCATGAATCTCACACTTAAACTAAGTATTTAAGAGAAAACCGTATCATAGCATAAAAATATGAACTTACTGTGAATAAAATTCTTCGAAAAAAATAACTACTTGCAGAAGTAATCATCTCAGTTTGCCAAAAATTCAAACTGAGAAATAATTTCGAAGAAATAGTTTCACAAATGTCAAAAAGACCGCCAGAGAAGAGCGTAGCCCGAGCACCTAGAATTTTGTGCTCGGGCTTACGATATCATGGTCTGTAAGATGTAATCGCGCGACCGCCCCATTCCGACTTACACAAATAATTTACGTCTATTCTTCCAAAAATGTCAAAGTTCGACCGGTCGAACGCGAAGTTGTGATATGGGTATAAGGTTTGAATATGAAGTAGAAGAAGTTTTAAGTTGTAGATGTATGTACTCGGCTTAGATTGTTCATCTAATCACGTCTATGGAATCCTGTTGCATGGAGTGAGATCGAGATTCTTGGTAAGGGAGTTTTCAGATTTTCAATGATCGGGCTGTTAGGCTATGACAATCCTAGTCTTATCCTTATAATATTGAGACGCCGATTATTTCCGGCGTTTCCGTTTAGTTTTAGGATCGCGACCGGTCAGCTGTCAGTCAGAAGATTTTAATAAGGCCCTTTTTGCAGATGACCGCGCCTCGGTAGCAACTATTAAATGATGTCGTCTCAATATAACTGAAACGATTTTACACCCGACAGTTCTTACTGGAAGAATCATCACGTTGAGTTGTCTCCAGAAGAAACGTAAAACAACCATGGCCCTAATTCTGTTTTTATTTTATTAGTGTCGTCTCCATTTCCAGTCGTGAAGATGAAGCTGTTTTGTGTCTTTGATCGCTTAGTCTATGTACTAAGGAATGTGTCTCCCCCAGGCTATTATTCGGTTCTTCTCTCTTTTTCTTTTCGGGTGGATTTTTGATGTTATTCCATATGATACGGAAGGCCTGGCATAGATTAGGTTAGGTTAGAGTGGCTGACTACTTAGCCACACTTAGGACAAAAGCAGGCCCATTGTGTTACCACAAGATATTATAGATCCTAATCCGCGAACCATTTGGATCTCTTAATAAAGCGATGGAGTTGACTAATGCTACATATTCCTACGACTTGATAGACCAGTCGTAGGAATATGTCGCGTCCAAGTGAGATCTGTGAGATGATCATTGGGCATTGCAACTGGCAAGAAGGCGAGAGATGGTTTCTTCTCCCTCGTTATAGGGGATACCTAGTCTTGGGGTGAGCAGTCCAATTAAAACGCCGACATCAGTTCTAAGATTCGGTTTACTCATTCTGATTAGGTAGCGTGAAATTTTTGGATCGATTGCCAGAAGACCATCTACGTTTGGTGTGCGGAAGCGTCTCAAGCTTTAGTAGATGTTTTTTAATAGCTATAGGCATGGGCGGGAGTTGAGGTGGTGTTCTTTCTAGCGAGTGTGTCTGCTTCACAATTCTCTGGGATCACTGTGTCCCGGCACTCACATAAGTTGGATGCTGAAATACCTGGCCATCTCGTTAAGAGATAGGTGGCAATTGAGAGACGTCTTGGAGTCCAATGCGACTCAGCACTGACAATGTCTGTACTCAATACTACATTGGCTTTTGGCCACCTACCTGAAAGGCGCTGGGGGTATGCTGGTTTTTCTCGAAGATGAGGTATCGTGAGGTCGGTGCTTCCAAATTGTCGGGATCCAAATTTTTTGAAGATGGAGCTAAGCTAGCAGCGACCTGCTTTCAGAAGAGATCTATCGGCGGATGGTGTATTTAAAGCTAGGGAGGGGGAAGTTCGCCGCTAATGCACTCGTAGATGCATGCTGCACCCTAGAGAGCGGCTTGCAGATGGTTTCTTTGTCCAGCGCAGTCCACCAAATAGCAACACCGCGCCAGTGAACCACTCGCAGCTGTAGACTCAAGCATTTGCACCCTATTGCTTTTTAGTTTTTGAGTTCCAGCTCAACTTCGCCTCCAGAATAAGGCCCATGAATTTCGCACTGTTGCTTAGTGTTAGGGGGACTGCCACGGTATTAGGGAGGTCGAAGAAAGGAATTTAGCATTCTCTAGTAAAGAGGACTAGATCTGTTTCTGCGGACTAACACTTAGGCCGTAACTATGAGTCCATTTTCCTTATTCGACAATAGCCGAATGCATGATATCCCCAGTCGTGGATATGAATTTCCCAGAGGCCGCGGTGGCATCATCATCGGCATAGGCACCCTGTCATATCCAATGGTAGCAGAACATTCATTCACTACTATCTTCCATAGGAGAGGAGGCATTACTCCACCGTGTGGAGTTCCTCCATTAACCGCTCTACAGATCGTGGTATCACCAAGCTTGGGCTAGTATAGTTTACGAATCTTTGCATTCTACATCCCCCATCTTTGTATAGTTCATGTTCAGGGAAGTTAATTCTCCTTCACTAAACTTTCGATGGTGTGGATAACTTCCTCGGGTAGACATCTGATGCAAAACAGCAATCTCCGAGCATTCATGCTGCTGTGACAGTTTCGTTGGGATGCATCCAATGACGCTTGGCTATCAGAAAAGATGGCGATTGATTCGCCGGTAACGGCTTGGACGCAAACACTGCCTTATGACAGCCACTTCAGCTTGAAAGACTCTGCAGTCGTCCCTTAGTGCTAGGAATTTTTCAAAGAGTTCACAGAAAATCACTGCCCCTGTACCAGCGCTAGACTTTGAATTAGCAGCGGTGTATAGGGCCTTCTCCCCCTCGGCAGTCGCCACTCCTTCCTTCCATTGTCCCCGGTCCGTCGTTGATAGAAACTCTTTTCCGGAGCCAAGGTTGGCGGAAGGTAATCGGTTTGCCCACACACTCTGTAACCAGTCATAACTTCTTGACAAATGTAAATTTGTTACAAAACAATTGTTTTCGATATATTTCGACATTTATTTACATCTTAAAATACTTTAAATGGCTGCCGATTCTCCGATTTTGTACCGCAGCTCAGCACTTGATTTGTTGCCCTCAAACAAACATCACTGCCGTAAACTTTCTTAAGCGGCAACGCTTTCGTAAGTATATGTCGCTGATGTTATATAACCATTAGCAGCACTTATAAGATGACGAAACGAAACTCCACATCTCCGGCTGTGTCTTAAATGTTTTACGACGTTTCGCAAACAGAGCTTATGGTTCAATGAAGTTACATATGCGTGACTTCTTTCTGTTTTGTGACTTCGTTCCCTCTCTCTCTCAGTCGGAGATTATTGTACCGATGCAGGTAACCATTTGTATTTCTCAATTTTCTGTTTACGAAGAAATGATAACAAAAACATATGGATTCTGATTTCTGTGACGCATAACTTGCTTCTCATTTGCATGACCATCAGTGCACATGACTAAATGTGGTTCGACATTCATAGATACACCTTCGGGGTGCGCTCCATTCGGTAGGGGCTTGTTTTTCTCTTTTCTTTAAATTCATTTCGTTGGTTGGGAGTGAAAGTTGGCTAACTAAATATTTGGAAAAGGCCCGAGGCAGGATTTAAATAATGTCAGCATTGGTGTGGTGGCGTTCCCTTGTCGGCGTACGTAGAATGGATGAATAGGTCTGTTGGAAGTTCATGGAGACTTTAAAAATGCCGAGACGGTGGCTTAGTAACATTGCGTTTTTCAGTTTTGTTTATTTGTTAAATTTTTCTTAGAACATACTACGATCTCTGCAAAAGTGACCGAAATTCGAATGAAAATGTGTGCAGTTGAGTTTATTTAGGTTGTTGCAAGAACCGAGTCACAAAAGAATCTAATGTGAAAACCAAGGTATGAAAGATGAGAGAATATTGTTCGTCAGAAAAGAAAAGAAATAAAAAATACAATCATTGATAAACGATTCAAAATTCAAACGACAAACAACTTTATAACGCTCCATCTTAAGTATAAAGCAGTAAGTTTATGTGATTGACCCACAAGGGCTCCGAAACTACTCGTCGCAGAGCTTTGAAGTTTTCAGCAAAAATCGTTCTAAAATGTAGATGGTGAATGTGACTATTTATAAGTCAGTACGACATACGATATGTCCAGCCATTGAGCACCTATGCATGCACACAAACAATGCTTCGCTTCTCTGCTTCGGGGAGGGTTCTTCAACAAAACCATTAATTTTAGCTGAAATTGTATGCATGTCAAACTTCTGAACAGATTAGCCGATTTTGATCAGATTGTCGAGAAAGACTATTCACATGATGTGTCACAACGTACAGTGGTGGAAAAAATAATAGAAACAAGATGGTTTCGTGGTACTTATTAACGAAAGTAACAATTATTTGACAGACGACGTACACCAAGCATATACTGATTGTTTTTATAATGTTGTTTATAGTGTGAACTGTTACTGCTAATAACACGCTATTGCTCTTATGTATTGTATATAAACGGGATGTTGCAGCGCGGCCCAGGCGAGGAATGTTTCACATTGGGAGAGTTGAGGGTAAGTGATCTTCTTTTTGCAGATTACTGAGTTATCCTCACATCTTCCTAGACGGAACACCAGCGTGCACTCGATATGTTTATGGCCGTAAGTGCTGATGCTGGAATGAAGGTTAATGTGGACAAATTGGAGATTATGGAAATTTCCAGTTCAATGCACTCTACATGTAAGTGGAGTACCATTGAAGCAGGTTCAAGTATCTCGGGAAATTTTTCACGAGTGATGGGAGTAGTAATGCTGAGCTTTCATGTATTATCTGTAATCAGGAAGTACGAGCTTGCTGTCGAAGCTAAGTTACCAGTCTTCAACACAGTATTTGTTTCGTCTCTCACCTATGGTCATGAAATATGAGTAATGAAAGAAAGAATAAGATCGCTGAGTTGAATACAAGCTGCTGAGATGAGACTTCTTAGTGCTGTTGTGGAAATTACTCTCCAGGATAGGCTGAGAAACACGGCAGTGCGAGAGGAACTCAACATTGAGGAGCTGCTTCTTCGGACGGAGATGATGCTTCGTTGGTTTGGTCACGTGACACGAATGTCCACAACATCACGACTTTCGAGGCGGGCGTTGAATGCGATTCCATCAGGTAAGCGACCGCTGGGCAGACCCAGGACGTGGTGGTTGGACCAGGTCCAAAAACTAGCCTGGTTACGCTTTGGAATAAATTAAACGTTCTAAGATCAAGTAAATTATTTAGTTTGGGCAGCGATTGTGCCTGTCAATGAACAACAGAACAAGGTGAGCTTAAAATCTAGACATTAAATGCTAATTATTGCTGCGCCTGCTTGAAAAGGCGACTGCTTCGATCTTTGCATTGGTTGCAGGTCGGATGATGCGGATCAGAAGACGATGATGATGATGATAATCACAATCCTTCTCTGCTCTGCCTGGAACGACTGCCTGTCAGGATCGAACATCAACTTGCGGCCACAAGGCACGAAGGGCGAGCGAAATTTTAAAAAAATATGCACCCTCAGTACAACAGAGCTAGAAGTCAAACAAATTTCACTACGAGGAGAACGCAGTTCCCAAGTGTAAGACATACAATGTTACTATACTAAAATAGTATAACTACTCCATGGCACTTTTTTTGACTTCTAGCTCTGTTGTACTGAGGGTGTATATTTTTTTTTAAATTTATTTGCAAAACATTAAAAAACGTAATTTGATCGCCAACAATTCCTTCTCTATAAATCATAAGTGACATTTTTGACTTATTGGTCTATTTTACTGAGCGTGCGACACGTGATGTAAGTCTAGTCTTTGTTTGGATCTATCCAGAAATTGGAAAACATTCCTTTGTTTTTTCATGGAAAATCTATATATAAAAAAATGGTGTAAAAAATGCACAGCAATTCATCAATTGATAATGGCTGAGTCGATTTTTGTACGTGCTGGGTTTTTACGGAACAATTTTTTGGGAAAACCATCGCGAAAAGCCGAAAAGTTGAAGTTTTTGCAAGAATTTTCTTTTGAATGTATTATTCGTTAATTCAGAACTCGATTTTTTCCAGTTGTTCGTAATTGCCAGGAGAAGATTTTTAGGGAAGAACATTTTGGGAAAACCCTCCGGAAAAGTTACATCTAAAATGTGAGATTCAAACCATCATCGATTTTTAGAAAATAAATCGATAAATATTATTCATTATATCGCTCTCAACTGATGTTGATTTCCATTCAAATAAATTGCATTGAAATTTGAACTATCATCACTCTGACTTTTATCTGAAGGTGTTAAATTGGGGCGAGGCAAATATCGCCAGTTCCGCTAGTTTTATATATTTTTTTTGTTTTATGTAGAAAATTATTATTTATTTGCCAAAGCAGAGTGTGAAAGAATCAGGATCTTTATCAACATGTTTTTTCAAAAAATGTGTGTTGGTCTTCCATAAACGAGAGTCTTCTTTTTCACGGGCCATCTGATTAATTATTTGTAGAATATGTAGAATATATATATATTATGTTAATTTTTGTAGAATATGCGACTACCTATTCCACGCATATTATAAATTTAGTGGTTAAGGTCAAGTTTCCCTGTCAAAAAATTGTTCATAGGATTTTTCAATTTATTGAAGCTTAAAAAAAATTAAATTCTTTGTGGTTGTGAACTTAAAGGGTGATTTTTTAAAACCTATAGGAAAGTTTTTCAAAAAAACACATAAAATTCAGAAAAATGCATGAAATCTTTATTTTAATCGCTTCAAATGGTCCATCCGCTTAGTCCAATTTTGGCATACTCTTTGCAACATTTCGGCCGGTATCTCACGAATAAATGCTTCAATGTTGTCTTCCAATGCGTCAATTGAAGCGGGCTTGTCTGTATAGACATGAGCTTTAACATAGCCCCACAAAACATAGTCTAAAGGCGTTAAATCGCACGATCTAGGCGGCCAATTGACCGGTCCCGAACGTGAAATAAAATGTTCACCGAACTCGCCTCTCAATAAGTCCATTGTTGCGCGTGCTGTGTGGCATGTGGCACCGTCTTGTTAAAACCACATGTCATGCAAGTCAAGCTCTTGCATTTTGGGCAAAAAAAAAAGTTGGATATCATCCCACGGTAGCGCTTACCATTCACAGTAACGTTACTATTCGCATCATCTTTGAAGAAGTACGGTCCAATGATGCCACCAGCCCATAAGCCGCACCAAATTCAATAATTTGCAAGCGTTGTTCGTTTGTAAGTCGATTCATGGTTAAATTATAGACCAAACTGAAGATGTTTGACAGTGAAACAAAACACGAAACGTGCGTCAGCTGTTTAAATCAGTGTTGCCAAAAAGATAATAGCTAAAAAATAACTCTACATTTAACATTTACATTTAACATTTCTTTTATTGTGGCAAAAAATCTACAATACATACAATTTTAAAATTTTGAATTACAGAGATATCACTCTTTATAACATGTTCACAACAAATATATTGGTATTTAGACTTTACACGAAAATATGCCGATTTTATGTCCTTGTAGTTTTCCCATATTGTCTTCTGTCAATTTCTCAGGCTGATGAAAAAAATGCGAAGAATCACATTTTACGATTTTTACATTTTCTGCTTCTCTGATTATGATAACATCGTGCACCTATACTCTCTTTTTCAATTACCTTCATGCTACGTTCCCACCGAACCGAAAACACGTGGTCCGGATGAACTTTTACTGAAACCTCAATAAGCCGTTCTTTAAAGCGACTTTAAAGCGATTTCGCTCTCAATGTTCAAGTCACTCGCTCTCAATTTATAAATGATGTCAGAACAACTGTCTGTTGACAGGAAATAATAGTATGATAACATCAGAGAATTGAAAGTGATCAAATAAGAAAATGACCAAAATAAACTGAAATTCACTCCAGAAATGAAGTATTTTAGATATGCCCAACTTCAAAGCTGATTGACCCCTAGTCCATCGACGAATTTCAGAGGAAGTTTGACAGATGTTCATGAATTTTTGACAGTTATTCACGGAATAACACTAAATGCCGTTCTCTTGGCTTTAGAAAACGATATAAAAACTTATTGTCAAAAATGTTAAGGGGCAAGAGAGGTAGAAGTTGGGCCTCTCTATCATTTCTGATTCACTCTGTAGGCTTCCTCGGTTTGATAACCTCTCACGGTTGGAGGTTTTGTTCGGTGAGAACGTAGCATTAAGTGGATAAGACTTCAATAAAAATAAGGAAGTCTAAAATAAAGGGCGTCTGCTCATTTCAGATATTAAGGTTTATAAGGAGTTTTCTAGTGATTCTCGACGTTTTTTTTTTTATTTCATTTTATCGTCATATCGTTTTCCGGAGAAAAGCACGCACGAGAGACTTTCAGACCACTCGATCTCAAACAACGACTCTAAATCGCAAGGAGTTATGCTCGAGAGTAACCAGACGAGTTTTTGGACTTGGTCCAACCACCTCGTCCTGGGTCTGTGAAGATGTCGCCTACCTGGTGGAATCACATTCAAAGCTCGACTCGGAAGTCGTATGCTCTCCCCGACAGCTTCGTCACGTGATCGTAGAATGTAAAAGCTACCCGCCATTCAGCCTTAAGAATTCTTGATAGCGGAAGATAAATGCGGCTCTATTTTTAGTTTTGACTTAAGCTCTTCTCCGCAAAATCTTTACCATTCGGATTCCATTTCGTATTTCGACTTAAGGATTTGAGGAGTAATAGAGTTTTTCCATCCCTAGATACTTACTGGATTTTAGAGTCACGTGCTTTCCCTTTCCGGATTCAGAATTAGATACAAATTTGCAAATCACTTTGCTCTCTTTTTTATTCTGCTCATGCTTGACTTGTTGCACTTGATGCAACGTTATCATCAGCCATCTGCTTTATAGACAGCTTCAGAACTTTTTTACGATGGCCATGATAATCGAAGTTAAATTATGCAATTGCCGACCGCGAGAAAATTACCTGAACATCGTAAATCGCAAATGCCATGCAACCGTAAAACCAAGCAACAAAAAATAGAAACGAATATAAAATGAAATAAAAGATCATGGCTGGCGAGTTTTCAGTTTCAGTTTCCAAGCCGATTTCTGATCACATTTGATTTTGTCTTTAAGCGGCCCATACACAGCAGACTTGTGTCGGTGTGCTGAAGTGGGTCCGTGTGTGGGCTAGTCTGCCCACCGAACGTTGGCATGAAACTCTGTGTGAGTAAAATGGAAAGTTGTTATTCTGTCACCGTTTCGCGAAGCGTGAAGTGTGCGCGAAATTGTGTGACGTGTGTGGCGGAAAGCGGCTACTGTGAATGGGCAGTTTAAAACTGACGTGTGTTGGAAATTACTATTGGCCTTTCCTACGCATGAGCCTGAATGCATCACACGAGCAGTATTCTCCATTACATCTACTATTATGAGTCATGCCCTAAATGACAATAGATGGCTTCATTTTCTGACACGATACAATTCAAATAACCTCTCTTCTTTTCAAGCGTGAATGCATGCAGATTCAGTAAGAAGAGAAACCAGTTCATCTCCAATCAGACGTGACGGGTATCCAAAGAAATGTCTCACAGTAAGCTCACTCATTTCATTATAATCAATTTGTTGTGTTTGTTTCGATTGTTTTCATTGAGAAGAACCGATTTCCTGTTTGTTGTGCAGCAAAAGGTCAATGGCTTTAGTCCGGTTTGCGATTTATTTACAAACAAAACGTGTCTCCCTACTATTGGCGTTGGCGCAAAATTGTAGTAATTCGATGAAATAAAGAAGACAAAGTGTTGATGCAATCGTACTGTTGCTTACTCAGCTAACTAACAACCGGGTTCATTTAGAGACAGTTCCTGGTCGTTTCATTCTCACATAAGTTTCCGGACACAATACCAGCGAGGGAAATTCCTCTATTGGTGATGACATGATGATTGGGTGATGACATGCACTGCCGGAGTGCTAAAAACAATTCTACAAGTACAAATAAAACAAAAACAGGAATGCACACAAGCGTTGAATTTGAATTAATCATTTTTGGACTGTAAACAGTTGTGGTTTACGATGCAATGTCACGCTGTCAACTTCAAAGCAGATATGTTCGTATTATCATCCGATCGGTCAATAAATCTGTGCACACATTCATTTTATTTCTGTATTTAATGAATTCACTGCACTTCTTGTCTTTCCCTAAGCAACACTCAATCACAGGGTAACAAAGAAAAAGCATTTCTTTTTTCATACGATTTTATTTAGAATCCAGCAAATTGTGTTTAAATATTGGTACATCCAGCCTTGCACCAATAAATAAACATAAACAAAATGTAACTTGATGGAAAACATAAGGAACGACTTATTTTACCATGACAAAAATATCCTTTTGCTCAGTGTAGACAGTGTTTTTTTTTTTTGATAATTTAATTTAGTTTTTCTTTGTATTATTTATAATTGTATGTCCTTAAGCGTAGATCGAGGGTCAGATGATTAAACAAAAGGCCTTTGACTTCATTTCAAGTCTAAGTACTCCATTTCCAGGTTGAGGGATGGGTAGTTCTCGATTTGATAGTACTCGCTACTGCTGCCTGACAATGGATGCGAGTTTCGTCTCACTGCATTCGATTCGGTGGAGCCAATGTAATCGTTTGATTTTGGCTGATAATTGAAGATTGCACCTTTTCTGATGGCATTTTTCAATTTTCTTCTCAGCCGTTGTTCGCTGGCATCGAACATGTTCTCGTTTTCATTGTTGGGTGAGTTTGTCTCGAGGGGGGTTTTAGCATCTTCCAGATTGATTCGTCCGTTCTGCGGAAGAAAATAGGTTCAAAATATGTCTGTGAAAATGTAATTTAATTAATACAGAAATAAGCGGAAATAAAGGAAAGCAATCAGCCTCGTTGTGAGTATCACCCGAAAAATATCGAATGAGTTTCGCGTGGGCTACATTTCACTTCGAATCAGCTGTGACAGTTCGAGCATAGACTCCGCTGCTTTGACAGTAGGTAAATAAGAAGTTAAGAAGCGAATGTGAGTGCAAAGGAAAATAATCTGAATAAGAAGAAAAATACAAGAAGAACTAGCAATTCGAAGGATCCATTCCTGCGGAGTTGTAAGACTGTATTCCTCTTTAGTCAATCCACAAAAAACGGGAAGTAAAAAATCTCTACCTTCGACCCTCCCACAGTATGTGTAACCAACCTAATGCTAACTGGCAGTTCAAACTTCGTTGGTCTTGAAATATACTGTTGTCAAAAATGTTTAGGATTCAAGAGAGGTAGAAGTTGGTCATATCTATCATAGTTCATTTCTGCCCGCATCATGAATGGTTGCAGAGAAGCTAGGCTCTGGCCCTCTACGTGCTCCAGCGCCACCTATATTAATACTATTATTATGTATTATATTCTCTGCAAAATATCTCTCCTGCAAAGATTTTACATATACTCTGCTGAATGCGTCCCGAAAATCGACAATAGACCATATATTCCTGGAGAAGGGTATCAAAACTATACGCAAAGACTTTTATCAATTTTAAGGTCACATACGACAGCAAACATCGCATAAAACTCTATTCGATGCCAGATCCTAATTGTGGATCCCGGAGGTCTTGATCTACGCTAACAACTACGCGACAACTACGTGCAGTTTGATTTAAAGATTCCCGCGCCATTTGAAGCGTTCACCGAAATTCGACAATGGCATGCGCAGACAGCTCTGATTTCTTCTATTTGGTCTTGGGGAAGATAGATTCGTAGGCCGCATTGTCAAACAAGCACTGCCCCACAAGATCCCCGATTAACGCAGTGTTTTTTGAGCTGGGGTCCTGGGGCCCAGCAGTCAAGGAAGCGGCCAGAATGTTGGAATTCTAATTGACAGTCAAGTGGCCATATCAATCATTCGGCAACGGAAATTAAATCCAAGTTGGTTGCAAGCTGACGCGAAAAGCTTCAGGTAATCACCGCGCAGCACTCGATTAGCCGCAGGTCACAGAGCCTGAACTTACCAGAAAATATGCCACGTCTTGAGGGATGGATGACACCCTTATAGGAAAAGGTGAAACTCTCTAACCACCTGTGAGACCACTCGTTGAACTGTGAAAACCGACTAAAACCTTCTATCGATGGTGCTCGGAGGACTACATAATCATCTGAGACATCAGGAAATGAAAATGAGACTTAACAACGACTTTGTATACAAAGCCTGTGTCGATTTAGAGGAAAAAGGGGCACCCCTCACTGCCTTTGTCACTGCACCAGTCTCACCCAGTTGAGACATAGAACACTTGGACAACTTCCACGACCTCTCGCTTTTCACTCCTTCGATTCCGAGAATCGCCCTTGGCGACCAGACTCTTCACTCGAGGGACCTACTCTGCTTAATTGTCCAGCTCTGCTTTATGGAACCTAAAGTGGAACGATTAGCAAAACAACACAGCTTCTTTTGGGTACATTCGTAAGAAAAATTTAGCATCGAGTGATCGTCTTGTCTGAAAGGAAGCTATAGACAACGAGCTGTAGAGAGAACGGGCAAGATGTGCATGTCGTCCAGAAAGGAACAAGCCTTTGACACCTCGAGTGTAGTGAGACCAAACATCCAACTAAGAGGCTCTTCAAATACGAGACAACTGTTTCGAGAAGTAGAGGAAGACCGATGCTCTGTAAATATAAAGATCAAGTCATCACTGTTGTTGGTCTTGACTGGACCCAGCCCTTCATGGGTCACGGACCTGATAAGTAAGTAAGAACCCGTTTTGTGTCTGCTTCATCACTTCACGGTGCATGTATTTTCTTCTCCTTTTCACCTTGGCATCCATAAACATCACGAAAACCAACCGCCTCGAAAAGCAATCGCCCAACTTACCCTGTCCAACAAGAAGCCGAATAGTTCCCTTGGCTTAAGCTTGTCCTGTGCCAGCGGTATATCTCTGTTAGTCTCCGACTGTTGACTCTCACTGCCATCTATCGAGCGATATATTTTCCCACCCGACCTTTTGCCATGAGCTATATTAATCGAGAAATAAAAATTTATTGCACCGCAACCATGAAACAAACTTCTGCTTAATTACCTCCCCAGCACGAGTGACCGTATTCGAGGCAGGAACCTGCGAAAAAAAGAAACAATGCAAATCGCAATTAATTACTTTGTTGTTGCTGGCCGATGGCAGAAAAAACAAAACTCAGAATTGCCATAAATATCAATAACAGACCAAAAGCCTGAGCTTACAAGTTTACAAAATCTGTTAGCATTGAGCACAGAGGAACCACAGCCGACAGCAGACCCTGCTGCGAGAAGCTTAAGGAACAACTTTTCTGAACCCGTTAATGAGAAGTGATACACGAATTGATCCTTCCTTCCATTCACTGCTGGCGTCTTCTCCCGAACCAGCTGCGGGCGACAAGCAAGGGCTTTCACCAACTAATGTCTGTCCAGAAGCCTTTAAAGTCAAATATTGCAGGTCGGTGTCTTTGATGGCCCTGGCTTATGAAATATCGCAATGGAAACTTTTCGTCGTTTTACTCCCTCACTCTCGGATCCCTCCAACGCACTTCATGTGTAGTCGTGTGGAGGAGCAAATGCGAAACGCTGTAAAGGAAGAATAATGTGTCATCGTCGCGTGCGGTTGTTGCATACAGGGGTCAGGAAGATTATGATAAATTGCACTATTAGGATAATCATGCGACCTGCTTTGCATCATTTCTGGAGACTGTGAAAAATAACGCAACACTCCGCGGAAAGACGGACGAGGTTGCGTGGGTAAGGATGCAGGTACATTACTTCCTCCTAATTGGAGGACAGCCATGGAAGTGAAATAAAATTCGACTGTAATCCTTCCCTTTGTTAACGAGTTGGAGTTGGATTGCGCAAATTGAAAGGACATGGGCGGAATAACACCTGTGTCCTATTCTGAAGCAGGGATGATCCTCCTGCAGAAGTGTTATTCGTTTTTTAATTGTTTCCATTGTGATGGAGGGAGCCGTCATCCGGTTAGCACATTTTTGAGACGCTTGTTTGTGAATGGAGTTCATCTCTTCAATTCTATCTCGTGTCCATCGCAACAGTGATGTGGGCGGAAGAGCAAAGAGCATTATACATATAGGCTGTGGTCATTCTTGTTTACCTGGGATAATCGAAAAAGTTGTCAAATAGGAGAGTATCCTTCTGAGAAATATAAAAAATCTGACACACTAAAGGTGTTCGTTTATTCGTCCTGATTTCGATTTACGAATGAATTGGTGTATGGTAGCTTTAAATAGGTCAGTAGGTTCGGTCGGGACTTCTGCTTCTATAAGTGGACTCTAAGTTTAAGTGACCTTTCGGTTGTAGAGCGTACGGGGTTACCCCTGGTGCCTCAATGTTTCCTGTTCACCAGCTCGTTTGTGATGGAATAACGATAATTGTATCTACAAATGGGGGTTGCTCTTTTGTTTGAAATATTCTCCTTTTTTGAAATGAAATCTTGCCGGTAGGCACGGCGTAGTAGGTTGGTGCATCGACTTCTACACCAGGGGTGCCAGGTTCGACCGCGAATTTACAAACTGTTATAATTCACGGCTTCCCATCTGTTGAGTCAGTGACAATGCTTGAAGAGTATTCCTGTGTGGACAAATCTTCTCATCCAGTCGTGAGAAGCTAGGTCCAAGTCCACGCTGCTACGGATTTGTGCATCGAATTGTCCTGAAAATAAAATCTGACGACAAATTCGACCATGGGAACTCGTAACCATATAAACCCCCTAGTGAACGTAATTCGGTGTGATTTAGTAGAGTCAGGGTGTCAAGAAGATGCTATTTATACCGATTGTGAGCTTGCCGGTGTCGTGGCATGTTATACCATGAATTTATATAAGTTAATAATAATCTACGAATCGAAGTTACGATACGAACTACGAGAAAATGCTATCACACAATCTGAACGGAATCGTAATTTCGACGTACGTTACTTGTTGTCTAATTTGATACTAATTTTCACGAAATTCGAAATTCGATTTTTCGGAATTCGTAGCACACTCGTGAATACGATGGAATTCGTGATGGAGGAAGTACGGGGTTACCCCTGGCGACTACGATGGATTCGGTGAACATCGTTTGAGATTCATTTGTTTGTTTTGAAAAATATCTTTGCAATGGGATACAAATTGTAAAAATCGATAATTGTCCATCAAGCCTTATTAAGGTGTTGTCTGGCGTACATCAGGGAAGTCAACTAGGTCCACTACTTTTGCTAAATCTTTAAGAAAGAGATCCCTTCAATTTTCATGCATATAATGATGACTTTATATTTGGAAAACGTACGAATTGCAGACAAAACATAATGCGACTACTAATAATAGGCGTGTTTTTTTGAGAATCTATACTCAGCTCAGTATTACATTTACACGCGAAGCAACAACAAAAGAAATTAATGAGCAGAATCCACTCAGTGATATTTGACAGTCAACACTTACTAGAGCGCGTTGAAGAGCCTCTATCATAGATGGCGCCTCTCATTCGATTCGGGTAACACCACTGAATCGAAGATGCCTAGGCCAACTAGCCAAATCAACGGCAATGCCGAATTCATGGCGCGAAGGTAATGGTCTGTATTTGGTGGGGTCAGAAGGGTGTGCTCTATTATGAGCTGATAAAACCGGGTGAAACCATCAGTGGACAACGCTACAGAACACAATAAAACACAAATTTTTTTCGTATTTTGAAAATGCAAAAATTGAAAATACCAGAAAATGTTACCGCAGTGTTTCAGGATACAGGCCTATATCGCTCTTGAGCAATATAAGAAAGATCCTGGAGAACCAGGTAGTGCGAAAACTAAAGCGATGGTCATTCCATTTGATTTTGGAGGGATTCTCCTCCAAAATTATCAGAATAATTTATAGCTTTCTGCATTCCAGAAGATTCTACGTCTCAGTTGAAGGCAGCAAGTCAACAGAGCGGGGCACCAAGGCGACAGACTCGCTAACTTATGCCAGCTCGGCGTCACCGCAGACAGCCGCGAGAAGGATTGAAATCCTAACAGCGAACAAATTTGACTACTATACCAAATGGGGTATCAGTGCTGCTTAAGGAAAACCATGCAGGGGTGGATTCAGATTAGCAGCCAAATGTCGAAGCATAAATGTAGTGCTACCTAACGGTACAGAAATATCAGTAAATGAAAAAGTCAAGTATCTTGGCTTTAACTTCACGGAAAGTTTTAAGTTCAACAGTCATTCGAAACTGACCCCTAAGAAGGTCAACTTAGGTTTCCATCGCATCTATCCCTTGATGGGCAAGGAAAATGAATTAAGCCAGAGGACAAGACAGTTGTTATACAAGTAGCTTATACGGCGATCTTGACGTACAGCCTTCCAATATGGCACACCATCTCTAAGACCAGCATGACGAAGCTCGCAATTTTCGAAAGAAATATGTACCGAACTCACCTTCGACAGGAACCGTCAAAGGCACCACAACACAAGGCAACACAAGGCAACAATAGGCTTTACGAGCCAGCACGCATCATCCCCCTGCAGCAATACATGGTGAGACTGTTCAGAAAGCAGCTACTAAGCATCAACAACCATCCTAACGAGGAAATCAGGAACCTGAGAAACACAACCCCGGACAACGCTACCTCAACGAGTTAAATCTGCTAAACGAGCAGAACTTTCCGACGACGTCGAACAAGGAGCTGCATGGATTCTACCAGAGCACCATCGAGGCTAAGTCGGCTAACACATCACCACCATATCCCAAAAGGACCACCATGGACACACGGACATGAACAACCCGATGTATGCACCAGCCATAAAAAACCAATAAACCGATAGTAATAATAAACATTAAATTAAACAAAGTACATCAGTTAGGGGCCTATTGTTGAGTTAGTCTAGTTGTAATAAAAACTGTAAAAAGAATCCCGTTAAAAAAAATGTTTAAATCGCTTTTAAATCGTCGCCATATATACATCAGTATAAGGTTCGAGCATTATTCACATGACCATTCCCGAATGGAATGAATGAATGGAAAAAGCATTCTTAGTGCCAATTCATAAATCCGGCTCTACAAATAACGTTGAAAACTATATCTGCAAACTTCAGCAATTTACGCAACCTTTGTGATAAATCACAATTAAAGAGATGGAAGATAACAGGCTAGTTGGTGCAATCTATATAGATTGAGCAGATTGCAGAGTAAAGCATTTGACACCGTTAACACACGTTAACCACTCACTGTTAATTAAAAAGCTTGAAATATTTGGATTTCACTCTGAGTTGCTCGGATGGGTTTCATCATTTCCTATAAATCGCACACTGAGAGTAAAAATTGGAAATTCGTTATCCAATGCAATAAAATGTAAATCAGGCGTTCCACATGGAAGTCATTTAGGCCCCTTACTTTTCATAATCTTCATTGACGACATTATTCGTTCACTCAAACACAGTAAATGCCTGCTATCCGCAATATTTTACAGACCTTCCAGCATGTTGTATTTTCTCTAAATGATTGACAAATCCGGCGATTATCAACTTTCTATTCCCTTTATTCTAGGTGACGAAACTGATATCTATGTTGTCATGCTTCCACTTTACAATTAATTATGAATTGATTTTTAATGAGATAAGAAACGAACTCCAGTGATTACTTTTGCTGTCGGAATCGATATTTAATTTTTGACAAACTAATCGTCTTTTAAGAACGGCCGAATTTTCATAAGTAGGAACTTTTGTAATCGCCCCTTTGAAAAACCTTTAACCGTGCCGTTTAGCTCTACTGACTCCCCCAAATCACCGCTAATTACCGCCAGTGTGCATACAATTTTGCAGTTGCCTTAATTTTAAAACGGGACAAATTGGCTAAAAACCCCAGACACTATGGCGGACACACTCCCACGCCATTCCCTATTCCAAATACCCATGTGGACTCCATTTCCTTAACACCGCAAAGATGTAGTTAACTCAGTCCCATTAACCGTCCGAGCATTCAAAAGTCCATGTCCATTTTTACCACGTCGCCTTGTCCAAATGCAATAAAACATACATAAATATCAATACCACAGTAAAAAGAAACTTTCCATCAGCCTCTCCACAGCAGGAACTGACTCTCATTCTCGGAAACAGACAATTCAGGGGGCGTAGCCATAAATAAGTTCCCTCAAATAATTACGGGAGCATGTAATGTGTGCATCGAAACAATGTAATTGATGTTTTTTTCATTGACTTTGCGAGACGCTTTATTGGTCAGGTTTGACCTTATCAGGGGAATCGTCTCTATCTAATCGCGCCCCTGTCGACTGCAGATAATGGTGTGCAAATGATGAACATCGGCAAACATTTGAGGAGGTTATGTTCGGACAGCGCCGCGGATCGGCATGAATAAGCTTGCCAAAGAATTTATTGAGTCTATTATGCGTTGTATGCTAGTCTCTTAATTGCTGTCGTAAATTTATTCCATCAGGAAAACACAGTCTATGAAGTGGAGCGATAACGCTTGACTGGATGGACGGGCGGCATTTGCCGGCGAGTGTAAGGTCTCCAGACACCTGTGATTTGCTGTACGTGATGAAGTGAGAAGAATCGTTTGTCCTTCCTCACGTCGAGTGCCGTCCAATTATGACCATTCTCGTATGGATCACTGCGGTTTTCCCTTATTTTTAATCACCACGCGCACTGATATTGGGGGCTCCCGTTAATGGGAAGTCAACGCGGCTATCAAGGCTAAAGAGTGATACCGGCGGATTAAGCATCTCAATCGTCTGTCGGAGTTAATCTCGAATGTGTGTGTAATCTGTCATCTTCTCCCATTTTGCAGGCGGAATTAAGGAATAGTATCTGTTAATCGGCATGTTAGGCGTTCAACGCAAGAGGCTGTGAGATAGGCACGTCATTAAGACGTACGCTTTTGGTGTGCGGGGGTGGTACGAGAATAACCCTGACCACGGATTCCGATTGATGAAATGAAACGTTAAACTGGGAAGCCGCACAAAAGGAAAACATCTGAAACTGAGCATTCATTGTGCATTTGTAGGACATCGGGGACATTTGAGTGGAGTTGCAACTTGCTTTGATTGTTTAGGCTACGTTTACTCAAAATAACGACTGCATTCGAACAATATGCGGTAAGGCTCCCTGACCTCAGCACACGAAACATGTAGATTTATTTCAGGTAAAGTTAGAAAAGTGAGCCGTTGATGTATTGAGTTGCTGATGGAGGTATATGGAATGTGAGAACACACTGCAGAGGCAGATCCAAAAACAGCTCGTACTGTGGTGCTTGGAAAAGCTGAAACAAGCCCTCTGCTCAATATACAATTACACCATTCCAATGAAATATCTATTTATTCATAAATGAAGTCTATAAAACGGTATGAGGAATGGATTATTGGAATAAATTTGTATTGTTGGCCTGAATGTCTCCAGCCCGTTCATCAACATACAATAAACCCCACAATTCAAAGCGTAAATGTTTGTAATTCTGGTAGTATTAAATTATTCAGTAAGGATTAAAGCGACGCAACGCCCGAAGTTGTGAAGCAGAAATTGGTGTGCTTGGTCATCTTATGGCGAGAGTTCGTGTGTCGCGAGTCGACACCACTCGATTAATGTCTCTGGGGTAAATCGGCTCGACTTACTTAGTTTACGCTAACAAGCGAATCAACATCCGCCAACCATCAGGACCCTTTTGCAGTTTTGCGCCGCACATATTAGACCAGGCCATCAAACATTTAACAGAGCCCTTGAAGCAATACCAGCTGACACAAGACTGTCATTTGAATGATGCCCTATTCCATAAATGTAGCTGCAAGTTCCTATCTGGCCACCTTGTATAATAAAAGATTAACCCCTACTGGGTCTATAACTTTGCAAAGAGATGGCGTAACTTGTATTATTCCATTGTCATTATTCCATTGGAACATGCGTTGGAAAGCTACTGTCATTGTACGTGTATGTCATTCATTTGAAGCGTAAACAACAATTTTTTTTTTCATTCAAATATGTCGAACTTTGTGCCAAAAGTGGTTTGCACGACTTAAAAGGTGTGGTAATTTTGGCTTAGCCAACCAGCCAAATCAACGGCAAAGCCGAATATCCATGGCGCGAAGGTAATGCTCTGTATATGGTGTGATCAGAAGGGTGTGCTGTAGTATGAGCTGCTAAAACCGGGTGAAACTATCAATGGACAACACTACCGAACACAATTAATCCGTTTGAAGAGAGCTGTAGCCGAAAAACGCCCGGAATATGCGAGACAATAATTTTCCAATATGACAACGCTCGGCCCCACGTTACTATTCCGGTTAAGAACTATTTGGAAAACAGTGGATGGGAAGTTTTACCCCACCCGCCTTATAGCCCAGACCTTGCCCCTTCTGACTACCATTTGTCCGGTTGATGCAGAATGCCCTCACTGAAATACGGTTCACATCAGAGCAGAATATCAAAAATTGGCCTGATTCATTCTTGGCTGCCAAGGGATCCAAGGGATACAAATTGCCAGAAAGATGGGAAAAAGACATAGCTTCAGATGGGCAATACTTTGAATAATACTATTGTACATGTTTTTCTTAAAGAAACTTTCAAATTTTAGTTATAGACCCAATAGAATGTATGAATACTACATTTTTGTTCTCAGATATATGCACCCTAATCTAAGTTATATTTTAGTTAAACAGTTAAGATTGTTAAGATCGTTAGCAAAAAAGAGCCAGAACCAGAAACCAGATCCGTATTAAATCATTTTAAAAAGCTTCAAACATTTTGCTTAGATCCAAATTGTTAATTTTTCGAAGGGTGCAAGATTTTCCTCATTTAAAAAAAAATCCATTATAGTAACAATTTAATACAAAATATTCGTACGATCGGCAGGAGGTGCAAGTGCAACACCTCGCTCCCCCTAAGGGCGCCCATGACTGCGTAGAACCCTATTAAGGTGTTGTGACATACATTTTATGATTCTTCAACGCAAGAAAATTGTGTGGATAGCCTCAAAAAAATCACAAAAAGTGTACACTTCCTGCAGTGAATTTTTAAATGGTTGCGGTTCTGAGGAACTCAGATGTCCCTGTCCCAGTCGGCAATTATGGTGATGCTTTTAGAACTTTTGCACAGTTCTAGAAGAGCAATTCAGAAACAACACTAGCCTTGGGCTTGTGATTGCTGCCTTGGTAATATTTAAATGCGTTCAACAGTATCCATTTTCTCAACAGCACTATGTCTCAAGTTATGCCTTAAAAGATTTAAGTAATGTGAGAGTGTGGTCTACTCTCTGTCGGTAGTTGCCGTAACCCAGTGGCGACAATACGGCGGGTCTTTTGATGTCGGCCAGTATACAGCGGCAGGGATACGACGGTACAGACCCATCCACACAACAGCACGATATCTCCTGTGTGAGTGATGGAGATCGACGAAAGAATAGCCACAGTAGCCGTAGTCGCACTGCGATTCCTCACAGTAGATCGACGCATTGTGAAACGATAGGCTTGTAAACGAAAAGAACAGAATAAAGAGTGTTTGCGGTTTGTATAGTCCTAGTAGAAAAGCCTGCCGAACGACAGGCAAAATGTTATGGGTAGCTGCCATATTCACATTTTGTTCCTACGAAAAATGTCATTATATCCATTGGAAATAGAATACTTTGGAAAACAGAACAAAAAACATGGTATTGCCTGTAAAAAAGAAAAGAAAGCATCAGCCAGTTGAGTAAGGGTCTGCTCCTAGTTAGTAGGGTCCCTGGTTCCAATCCCAGTAAAAGCTAAGTTACTAAGATTTTATTTTGTTTTCAAATCTGGTGCAGTCACCATTTTGCCGTTGGGATCAAATTAACGAGACTATCACTAGAGTGGTCGACAGGTGGTAGTTTTCTGACTGTGGGTAGCACAATGGACCAACATGGTCTAAGTGTACTGGTAAATTTATTAGCAGCCCCCTTCCCTACCCTACCCTACCTACCCAATGCCAATTTTGCAGATACACCACTTCGCATGCAGAATCCGATGATACGATAGAAAGGTATGACCTCCGAGGCGGGCGTTGAATGGGATTCTATCAGGTAGGCGACTGCTTGGTAGACCCAGGACGAGATGGTTGGACCAAGTCCAAAAACTCGTCTGGTTACGCTTGACATAACTACTGATGAGTTAGAGTCGATGGCGAAGGATCGAGTTGCCTGGAGATCTCTCGTGCGTGGCTTACACCCGCGACTCCCTTAGAGGAGCATGCGGTTCAGAAGATGATGATGATGATGATAAACAAGAGTAGAACTCTCTGCAATTCGCATTTCTTGTGTCGCGTACGTATTTATTCGTATTTTTTCCTTGGCGTCCTTTTAACATAATTCATCTACGTACTTGTACGATTTTCTGTTGCCTTTGTTGATTCGCGGTTGTCACTTAAGTCATCGCTCTCTGTTTGCAAGATGAGTTCAAAAAAATACAAGGGCATCTCTGTCGCCCCGACGCAAGAAATTATTGAAGCGGTATCCAATGGAGAAAAGCAGAAGACTGTGGCTGAGCGATTTGAAAAGAACGAAAATGTTGTTTATGCAAATTTAATATAATGTGAATTTACATTGTATATGTATTTCGATAGTTCGTTTTCTTCTAGCTATACTCTCTATAAATCGTATGAAATGCTTGGTCCGTTGGGATACGAATTGTAGAGACTCGATTGTACTTTAATTGAATTCCATTCTAATCAGGCTACCTGCAGGTGGAAGGTTCACAGTCTTAAGGCTTTCTTCTCTCTTTCGGAGACTCCTATTCAGGATGTTTAAGTGGCCAATAGGATCAGCAACAAATGATAATGTTAAAACCCAGGTGGGATCAAAAAAAATATTAGAGTGTCTAGATTTTGAATCTTGTAAGAACATCAATAATTTAGCTTTTGATTTAGCTAGAACTCGCATGATTACTTCTCGGTTTGACAGGCATTGTCCTCTGAGGAGATATTGATGAAACATGTTTTTCTCTAATATGAGAATTTCTTTTTCGTAAATCCCCTAGAATCATTCCATTTGTCTCTATCTTCTCCTTTTGTTTTCCGTGTGATGTGCTCAAGAGAACATCGCAATTGTGACAGTTCTTGTGATGATCACAAGTTGCAAGGTTTTGCTCCGAACAGAAATGAAGTACTATAGAGAGTAACAGCTGCACAGCTGATTGACCCCCGACCGATCGACAAATTTGAGAGGCTTTTTGACAGTTATTCATGAATTTTTTACTGTTATTACCGAAATAATTCCCTTTCTGATAGGCCAATTTGGTAGAAGTAGAGAGGTGGAAGTTGGTCATCTCTATCGTGCTTCATTTCTGGATTTAATCGTAGAAGTGTTAACGCCAAATTACAATGTCCCGTTCGCGCGGTCGGTCTTTGATATGCGTCGGTATGCCTTTTATCGAGCTTACGAGAATGTTATGTCAAAGTGAGGCACCCTCACTTTTCCAAAGCACAATGCTACCGCGCGTTTCACAAGTAAAATAGTCCAAAATCATTTAACCAAAAGATCCAGATATTTCACATAAAATCTCTACAAAAAATTACTTACGTGCACAAATAGTTGCCACGAATGAAAAATCGCGAGTAAATAAAAGAAAATTGTCTCACAACTGGCAGAAGCCTGAGTTTGTAGAAGTAGCCACCTAGAGACGCTCTACCTACGCGACCCCTGCATTGTGACTTGTTTAATGGACTTACGTGTATCCTATTTAAAATGTCAGAGCCCGATCGCGCGGAAGCTGCATTGTGATATGGGTATTACAAATTAATCCAAAATTTGATTTAATTATCGTTTATTAAAAAACATCGAGATCGACGAGAGAATAGCAACAGTGGCCGTAGTCGCAGTGCGATTCCTCACAGTAGATCGACACATTGTGAAACTAGGCTTGTAAACGAAAAGAGCAGAATAAAGACTGTCGATAAAAAGTTAACGAAAGTTCTTGTGTTCATTATTATTCATACTGAAGTCTACAGTAGTCAAAAACATATGTCGCACTAACAAAAAATTTTGTTTAATTTTATTTCATTCTATTTTTAGCACAGGATTTTCGTTTGTTCATTTTACCGGCTAGCGACTGCGACCCACAGTTTGAAAAACACTGCCATACATTTTCTGCCGATCGATGATCGAGCCGTCGACGACGAGTCTTCCAAGAGCATTGTCTATGACAGTCAGTGCCGAGAATACCTCGTCGGCCAATTTCGTTCTCAGTAAATGCTCATGTACACAACAATGACTTTGTTTCCTTTTGATGTGTCACCTCTTCAAGTTTCGCTGACAATGCTCAAAGAGTATAACTGTCTTTAAGCTTCTCAAATTGGCCGTTCGGAGTCGGCATAAAACAGTAGGTCCCTTAAACTCGTGAGAGAACAAGAGCACGCCAAACACTACTTGTTGCAGAGAAGATAGGCCTAGGCCCTCTACAGGCTGTAGCGCCAGATTATTATTATATTATAATTACAGAGCACCGCAGACTTTTACATCATCGTCGAAATGTAATCGAAAGTCACAGATTCAACAAAGTTGGGAAGAAGGCTATACATTCATCCTGCGAGGTTGATATTTCCACTTACGTTCTCCTGAACAGTGTCGCATACATCACAATCTAAAAGCTTAGGAAACAATGGATGGACAAAGAAGAGGGAACAAAAAAAAACAGATTCAAATTATTGCGAGGAAACTAGCTGACCTAGCTGAACCGACTGTGCAATCACGAATTAACGAGCGAACCAAAACACCTAGCTTCTCTTATATTTATCAATGTCTTTCCAAAGGACCTATATGCCTTCACAATTTTAACTCATTGTAATGAAAACTTCCTAGAAATAATGGTTGGCTTTGTTGAACGTTATCAGTTAAAGGAATAAAAATAAAAATGTCGGTAATTTTTGTTTTTAATCTGCTGTTATTTCCCTTCCATTATAATGGTGTACAAATTTGTGTCCCTTCGGCAAGTGAATACACTGAACGCGAGGAGAAGAATGTTCGCCTAATTCAGCAGTGCTTTTGCCTTCATTTGATGTGCGTTTACATGACTTCGCAAAGCCATTAGATAAATATCTTCCTTTTTTTAGGAAATTCGAGTACATGATTTTTGGGACACAGCGCCTGTAACGTTAAGATTCTTTCAGATGCACCACTTTGCGTTTGGAACTTTAGTTTAAAACAACGTTTTTCTAGTTTCGGACATATTTGCTATATCTTTGGCTTAAGTGTGAGTTGTAGGCTTACAAGTATATTTCTTTTTTAATAATTTGCCTTAGTCCTTAAGTGTCCGGGGTCAGGACACCGTACGGGCCGAAGGTGTAGTGGGAGAAAGGGAGATTAGGCACCTGTGCTCATTGGTCTAAAGCATCTGCGGTTTGTAGTCTGTGGGAGATATTTGAGAGTGCGGCTGAAACACGTGCGATTAAATTTAGCTGTGTATCCGAAAATAGGATTTTGCATTCCTGGCGAGACGGGTATGGCGTGTGAATTCATGGAGAGGAGGAATGCACTTGGCTAGCTCACTTAAGCATCTTTTGTTAAAATAGCGAAAAAATACTGGCAATGAAGAGACGGTACGTAGTCTAATGACACAGCGATATTATTGTCTCCTGTCAGTTTTATCGCTCGCTTTTGGATTCTATCCAGTAGGTGCAGGGTGGTCTTGGGGGAACCAGACCAGACATGAGCGTTGTACTCAAGCTTTGGGGCGGATGTAAGCCTTATAAATTAAAGCCAAATCAGAGGGGGAAATATTTCCTGAATCAAAGAAGGAAACCTAAACATTTAGCAGCATTTTTGGCGATCTCAAATATGCGATCGGTCTAACTAGGTATTGTCTAGATAACTAAGCATTGTCTTGATAATACCACGGATGGAAAGCTTTCCGGTTCCGGTAAAATATAATAATTCGGGCAACACTTAAAACGTATGCTGCCATAACAGCAATTTTAAAATCAGCCACAGTGACTTTATTTTGGGAATTCTCGTTTTGAACCCATCTAATGACCATCAAATCGAGGCAAAAAAAATACACGGGTACCCGTGTATTGACGTGTAGACGTGTATTGTCCATGCTCTAGTAAATATTCCATATTCGATCCATAAAACAAAATTCGATTTCATTTAAAAGTTGTTAAAAAAAAATAACCTAGACTGGGCACGCATTTTTATAATGAATGAATGTGGCGTCGCCGAAACAAATTGTTACTGAAATTTCGTTGTATTCTGTTTAGTGGAATACAAATAAGAAATTAATTTTATCATGAAATTTTTGGAAATGCGTTTATACGTGTGGCCGTCAGCATTTCAATTTAAACCTCTTCCGTGGCGTATACGATTTTGAAAGTCCTTAACAGAAGACCTTTCGCAGTTTCCCCTGTCACTGATTTAATCACTATTGCGAGTCACAATTTTCAGAAGCTTCTTTTAGACAGGAATGCTCTTTGAGCATTGTCAGTGGCTCGAATGAGGTTGAGCCGTGAATTTTGAAAGTTGTAAAATTTAGGTATTGACCCAGGCACCCGGCGATCCAACCAACTATGCCACAGCGACCACCCGATTAACTTAATTCATTTTAATTTAAGATCAAACAAATAAATTCAGCATTTTGCCACCAAGAGCAAACAAATGCGACACGACTGACTTGTGAAGTCGACTGAGTGTTGCGAAAAGACTTGCTAATTTTTTAACAGGCCTTTTTAAATTTATGAATGAAGAATTGACAAAACTAATTAAACCGATCTAGGTGTTTTAGGGAGGTGAACGAACTTGTCTCGTGTTGAATGAGTAAGCTTAGTTGGTCGCTTCCAAGCTGCTAATTAATGTTCCAGATGAACAACAGTCAAGTTTGTTTGCTTTGACTACCAAGATGTGGCACTCTTTGAAGAATCGAACTGACCTGGTCGTGTCAGGTCCTGTTTGTAAGTCAATTTAGCCCATCATCCTTATTTACCTTTTACGAATCCAGCCAAGCTCAGCAGCAGAACAAAACACAAGTAAATCATTTTCGTGCACATAATCACTTTCAATTGAATTCACTTCGACGTGGACTAAATGAAAACCGAATAAAAACTAATTAAAAATTGCCTCGATCAGTCGTAGTTGTCGTCGTTTTTCACACTGGTTCACCACGCAACAGGTACTCCTGTGACTTATCAATTTTACTAACACCTTACACGCACAGCACTTTGTCTCGAGCTCTTACTTGTTGAGTGAATCACGTTTAACTGTTAACTGGTTATCCTCGATGGTTTCACGGATGTCTTATATAGAAGTCCATTCAGTGAAAAAAGGGGTGAAGCGCACACATTAAGGAAGGCGTGCACATGAGTTGGCGTCTCCCAACCCCCTGTCATCTGTATGTGCGTTACATGTGAGAAAGCTTTGGCTTTTTGCGCACACACACAAAAGTGCAGATGTGGTGTTCTCTAATGCTTAGCATTTTTTAACTGGTTAACTTCTGACACCGTTGCCACCATCACATAACCTAGGTTCATCTTTCGGTTGTGTCCTTTTCTCCTTGCCCACATAGGTATTCACTTTCCTCTTGTGATTTCTGAGGCGGTGAGGCAGTGAGGGGTTGCCTCTTAGTTGATCTGTTTTGGATGAAATATGCGGATTGGAGCAGCTGATTCCTTACCGTAATCTATGACGTATGAGTGCCTAACTAGACTCGAAAATTTATTGCTTTATGATGGCACGAGTACCTGTAGCAGATGGAAACCTTTGTTGTAGTCACACACATTTTTTCATATCGAAGTGTGATTTGAGGGAGATTTCGTTGATGACGTCAAATTGCTCGCGTGGTCAATCAAACCTTGTTGCGTTGTATTGGATTTGGCGCTGAACTGATGACAAACTATAGCGTGAATCCCCATATTGCCGTTAATTAAATGAGCAGTGGATAGTTTTATGATCCTCTCAAGTAATTACGCAGTTTAAAGCACTAAAATGCGGCGTAAATATCTCGTCACTTTACCCCGGTATGGCGAAGTAAGTTCTAAGTCTATGTTTGTAAAGTTATCTGCGCGGATGTTAGGTTAGGTTGAGTAAGGGTTTTCATTATGCTGTCATTAAAATGGGATTTATTGGCTTTTATAATCGATCGCATTCATGACTCACTGACTTAATTATCACGCGCTGGCATCGTGCGATGTCTTGAGAAGAAAACAAGTGCAAGTAGCCACTGTTTAGAGGTTCTTCTTTAGAGAGCGCGATTGACAGATGGGCTTTGGTTCTCTTTCTGAAAAGGAACCTGAAGTTAATCTGGACCAAACCATCGGTCATAATCTGTAGTCCAGGATAGAGCCATCCAGTAACGGAAGTTAGCACATTTTGCTAACTATTCCAGCCCTAAATTATATTCGTGCAGTGTGAGCGCCTGCTATCGTGTGAAGTTAGGTTAAAGTGGCTGGTCGCAAACAGCAGATACTATTAGGCTAATATCTGTTGGCGCTTGTGACAAACCATCTTAGCTGACTTGTACTGATGTCATTCAGTTTGCTGTGGTTATTGAAGAATTAGCCTGCTAGGAGTGAGTTCCTACGGATATCCAGATGGCTGCACGAGGAGACGGGGTGATGTTCTGTTTCTACTTCTTCTTCAGCCATGCAGCTTCTAGATAACTCATTGTACACTATACCAATACTGCGGTCCTATGCGTCCGATGAGGGTATCGAGTGCGGATCTACTTAGGCCGCCAAGTAATCGTACCATACTTTCTTAATTACTTACTTTATGCCGGAGATTCGGTCTTCCTCTCCTTCTCGAACCAGGAGGCTCGGTTTCAAAGGCCCTCATTCCAGGAGAATAGGTTTTTGTGCATGGATTTTTGCCTTTAGGACTACATCTACATCTTCGTACAACTCGTAGGATTCGATTTCGAAGGCACCAAAAATCAGCCCTCCAGTTTTGTCTTCACACCAGGATCCTGCTATGTCTCTCATTACAGGCTGCAGACTAATGCAAACACAATCGGAGAAACACATGCCTTAAAACAAGGGAAACATGGCCACCACCTTGAGACTAAGACCGCTTCCACACACAACTACTCCGTTCCACTTCGTTCGGAGTTCAGCAACGCGTTTGAACTCTCTCCAACTCATTTCTAAAGAACTCGATTCATCTTCACCATTTGCCTCTGCTTAGCAATGTAGTTGCCTTCGCGCCGCCGCAGAGTGCGTCCAATCCACTGCCACTTTCGCCTTCACATTGTAATGTTTATAGCTTCATGGCTCCTTCCCAAGTGCGACCAAAAAGGCCTAAGGATGTTTCTTAAATATTTATTCACAGCATTCGTGTGATAATTGTGTCCACTTTCCGGATACAGTATCCACAAATTAGAACTGATTCCACGTTGGAGCGGAACAGTAACAGTGGTTCTCAAGCTCGATCTTGGATAGCATTCCAAGCGCAGCTTTAGCCTTCCTGATTGTGTTGCACACACCCAGTTCGGTGAGATCACGGGTACTATACTTCCTAAGTAAAGAAAGGTGTGTTGGTGTTTCCCGTCCTACTGTCCGGCAATATTTAGTTTGGCGCGGATGTTAAAATGCTTTAGTTTTTGTTGTATTCATTTTGAGCAGTAATCTGTTTGCTCCGAGAATGTGGGCCATAAAGTGAAGGTCCACTATTTGAAGTGGAATTTCACAAACATCGTGAGTGGAGTCGAGGAGTGTTTAAGTCATAGCCCATCTCATCTCATAATTTTTCCGGCAATTCCAAACGGAGTACGTCACTGAGAACAAGCTGGAAAAATAGAGGTGTAAGTATGCACCCCTATCGAGCTCCACTTTGAACCCCCTATCCTCAGATAGCTTCCTGTAGTGTCGACTCACCGCACTTGCGGGCTGTCAATGAGACAGGATGAAGATGCATGTCATGAGTATTATGTGTCATGCCAATTCATTGCCAATACACTACACTTACCATAGCCTTTATAACAGATATGAGTGTTCGCGCAAGGCCATCCAAATGGCACCTCGATTCAAGCTATCGAACGCCTTCTCGAAGTCGATAAACAAGAGATGTAGCGGGCACCTGTACTCAACGCATTGGTCGGGTAGGATCCGGAAAGAGTTTATCAGGTCGATACATGGCGCGCGGAAACCTACATAGAGAGTTGAATCAAAATGCTTATTATTCGTTCCGGAGCTATTATTTTGGCCGCTGCGGAGATTACGCCTATACCTCCGGTGGGTATTGTTCGCTCACGCAATCTGTTTACATTGGATGCAGAAAATCTGCGCATATATTTGGCATTCTTGAAGGACTACTATTTCACTTCTGTTGACAGCTTCAATGCGATTTGTTGCTACGGAATACTCGTTGGAGTTCGAGGTCATTCCGCCCTTGTCTAAGTGATTTACAGCGAACTGCTCTCTCTACCTTCGGAGTTAAGCCTCATCCGAAATCAGAAGGTTACAATTTAGACTCTTCACCATTTACTGTTTGGAGTTCCGATCGTGGGTTCTTTGGTGATGTTATAAATATTTCTACTGTTATAAATATTCGATGCTTCTTCTGCCCTTACAGCCAGTATACGGATATACGACGCTCAATACGTCTTACACTCTTTCTTCTTCGCCCGGTATTGGGCGTTAAGTTAGTTCCACTTAACAGCTCTAAGAGTTCGGACAAAACAAGATTAAAATTTTTATTAATAATTATAAAAAAATTATAAAAAAAAATAATTATAAAAAAAATTATATAAAAAAAATACTGCTTGCTCATGTGACAATATTTGCAGACAGTTAAACCGATGTAAAATTAATGATTGTTGTTATGTTCAACCAACTCGCAAAGTGTATCAACAATGTGAATATTGGCCACGTTGTTGGTTCGAATTGCACTCATAAATGCTTCCATTATCAGCGTTAACTGTGCACCATATATTTTGTCCACATCAAGCTGGCGCATATTTGAAATAGTTGACCTATAAAGGGGTGGGACTTTATTATGACAGCTATACTAAGATATCTCGGGGTTGGTATCAGCATCTGCACTTCTATAGACATTTATATATTTTTTTAGAGAAATCTAAGAAGACCCTAGCTATGGCAAGTATTTCGTTTTATTACACCCAACTTGGGATCAGGAGAAAGTGAACTTCGATGTGCCTCTCAAATGGGAATATCGGAGTTTTCTAGAGAGAGTGTACACTCGAATCGATCGATCCCAACGGTCCCAAAGGTCACTTGAAGGCATACTAGTGAAGGCTATGACATGTATTGGGTGGCCAGAATATCAAACAAATTAAATAAGACAGCAAGCAGTGGCCAATATCACTAACTTGCAAATTTGTAATTACAAGTGTTTTTTAACAATACTTTTGATTTTCGTCGTTTCACCAAATTATGGGTATCGCAAGGGATATTTGTAGAACATTTTTTTTCTTCGCCAAAAGTGATTTGCATTTGCAACTCACAAGTTGCGAATTTGTGAAAATGTTTCTTATTTGTAAGTTTACGTTTCACCAAGAAAAATTAAATTACAAAAAGCGTGCAATGTGTGAGAATAAAAAGAAACAATTTACGTGTTTTTTTTGCTACAAGTGTCGTATTAAAAATAATATGCACAGTGGATTAAAAGCGGAAAAAAGGTCATTGGAGAAAGTCCTCCGTAGCCTTTTAAGTTGTAAGCCTAAGTACTCTTTTTTAATATTGTGTCTATAAAAAATTTGTGCGGTTTTTTTTTTCAAAAATTTAACGTTTATTAAAGAAAAACATGTGCAACAGTATTATTCAAAGTATTGCCCATCTGAACCTATTACTTTTTCCCATCTTTCTGGCAATTTGTGGATCCCATCCCAAAAGAACTGCGCCGGCTTAACCAAGAATGAATCAAGGCAATTTTTGATATTCTGCTCTGATGTGAACCGTATTTAAGTGAGGGCGTTCTGCATCGACCGAAACAAATGGTCGTCAAAAGGGGCAAAATCTGGGCTGTAACGCGGGTGGGGTAAAACTTGCCATCCACTGTTTTGTCCAAATAGGTTTTAATCGGAATAGCAACGTGGGCAACTTCCCCCAAAATACGATGACTTTTGGCAGCAGTTTTCTTCATATTAAAGTAATGAAGAAGAACTCCCCGCAAAAACACTTTTTCAGGTACAAAGTTCGACATATTTGAGTGAAAAAACGCTTCAAATAAATGACATATACTGAAATGACGTACAATGACAGTAGCTTTCCAACGCATGTATATTCAACAGGTTTGTCTGGATTACAAGCGGAAAACTAAAAGAAATATTCGTAGCAAATTTCGAATAAAGCCGAAATGGTAGCAAATGGTGGTGGTAAATACTCCCAAGTTCGTTTAACTCCTTGGACAACTCCATCGACAAGGTGCCGATGAACTGCTCGGACTTGAGCAAGCTGTAAGACCAGCAAGGTGCATATGTATGTGCTTTGGTTCATCTAGCTAAATTAGTGAGGACTTATCAGCCAGTACAAGCGCACAAGCACCACTGAGTTTTGAAATGCTGCCTTTCAACAGAACGGTGCCACTTGCTTTGGTTCATCCAGCCAAATTAGTGAGGACTTATCAGCCAGTACAAGCGCACAAGCACCACTGAGTTTTGAAATGCTGCCTTTCAACAGAACGGTGCCACCACAGCTAACGAAACAATGGCTCTTTTGCGCTACAAATTCAATGGCCGTGTTATCTCACGTCAATTGGCCGCCAAGATAATGTGATTTGACACCGTTGGATTTTTTTTTGGGATTATTTGAAAGAAAAGGTGTACGTCGATAAGCCAGCAACAATTCGGCATAGAACCTCAATTATGCTTCAGCGTCATCGACAATTTGGACCATCGGATGGAGGCGTGCCGCCGAGGTCGCGGCGGCCATTTCGCCGATATCTTGTTCCATACATAATTGAACCATACCAATATTATCATAATCAAAAGAAATGACAATAATTTCCTAAATAATTTGTGTTTTATTAAAAATCAACATTGGCCCTTAAAATTTAACCACCCTTTATAAAGAGCGTTTTTTTAGAAGCTATAGGAAAGTTTTCCGCTTAGTCCAATTTTGGCATACTCTTTCCAACATTTCGGCTGGTATCTCACGAATAAATGCCTCAATGATGTCTTCTAATGCGTCAATTGAAGCGGGCTTGTCTGTATAGACATGAGCTTTAACGTAGCCCCCCAAAAGATAGTCTAAAGGCGTTAAATCGCACGATCTAGGCGGCTAATTGACCGGTCCCGAACGTGAAATAAAATGTTCACCGAACTCGCCTCTCAATAAGTCCATTGTTGCGCGTACTGTGTGGCATTTTGAAACCACATGTCATGCAAGTCAAGCTCTTGCATTTTGGGCAAAAAAAAGTTGGATATTATCTCACGGTAGCGCTCACCATTCACAGTTACGTTACGATTCGCATCATCTTTGAAGAAGTACGGTCCAATGATGCCACCAGCCCATAAACCGCACCAAACTGTGACTTTTTCTGGATGCATTGGTAGCTCTTGCAATGCTTCTGGCTGATGTTCACTCCAAAATCGACAATTCTGCTTAAACTGACCATAAAATGGAAGAAGCGCGCGATGAACTTTCTTAACAGAGCACGCATTTTGATAATAAAATTCAAATATTTGGAACCACTGTTCGTTTGTAAGACGATTCATGGTTAAATTATAGACCAAACTGAAGACGTTTGACAGTGAAACAAAACACGAAACGTGCGTCAGCTGTTTAAACCAGTGTTGCCAAAAAGATAATAGCTAAAAAATCACCCTTTATATGCGTACCCGGAAGGTGGACTTCTTCATGCGAAAATGGTTCCGCAAGTTCACTTATTACGTTAAGAAAATGTCTTAAGGTAAAATTCTTCTTTTTATTTAAAAGCATAGTCCTTTTCCTTCATTTCCTCCCATTGTTTCTTTCCTTTATATTTTCCAAAGTTGGTCTGTTTATAATATCTAAAATTAAACCTAGTATAATACTAACCTAGTAGACATGTTGAATAGTATTTCGGATAGCGATAGAACGAAACGTTACAACATTTTTTGTATCGCCTACTTATCTTACATTTATGAATGAGTTTTTAATAATACTCGGCTGCTGCAAATCTGCGGCAGTATTTCTGTTCATAAATACATAGAGAAATATATTTTGTGCAGTGCAGGGGCAACAATGTTGCAATTATGAAGTCGATCTTTGTCTTCAATTGCACATAAAACTTCTTTCAGCACCAAGGAAACCGAGGATTGTGACAGGCCTAAGTCAAAGTCATTTCCAACACTGCTCTGAAAACTCCCACAAGCAAAAAATCGAGGGGCACAAGCTAACTTAAGTATGGAAGGAATTGAAGAGGTGCTTGAATTTTGAAATTGACTTTCCAATTTGTCGAAGACAAAGAGAAACGCTTCCTTATTCAGTCGAAATTATGATCAGACACTTAAAAAATTAGGCTTTAAAATAATTTTCAGAAGAAATTATTTTTTCTACACAAGATGATTAGGGAGTTCCAAGACTGGAGTTGCCTCGAATACTCTTCCGCAGTTGAAGCATTCTTACTTTGTTGCTGTAGATTTAAATCTCTTCAAAAAAAGAATGATTTTATGATTCTATTGTATACAAGCAAAATATCGTGACGTGAATAGTATAACGCGTATAAGATGAGATCAGGACACCAACGCCATCTTTACGCAATTAGAAGAACGATCAACTCCGAAGAGTAATCCCGAAATTCTTGTATGTACATACTGCAAGGACGGACGCCGCCACCTATACACTGATAGATTACAAAGAATCATGTATATAAGCGTGAGCGGTGATCGAGCCCGTATTTGTGGACAACTTAATTAATTGTACGTACATAGACTCATTTCGGTTAAACGTAACGATGTCTATGAATGACCACAATTAAAATTAAAACTCAAATGCTCATGATTTGACGTTTATTTATTGCTATTTTTTATTGATTTCCATGGCAGCACTGATTTTCGAACTCACATTATAAAATTCGAAAGCGTTAGTTCGCCAATGAGAACAACTCAAATCGAACGTTCCATTCGCCAACCGTAATAGGGGGGTAACTCATCAGATAGCCATTCCTAAACATTTTTGTTGGGTTTTCAATTTCTAGTCGTAGTTGACAATATTTACTTTGTTCACGAAGGTCTTAGATAGAATCCTTAATCACTGACTTGCAAGGTGACAGTTAACGTCCAGCTCGCTTACTCAGAACAGGTGTCTGTTAAACCAGATAAAAGTAAATCCAAGTGATAAGTTGATATATCTTTTTTAAGCCAATCAGATTCAAATTAATCCAATTACTACATGTGCAACCATTTTAACCAAAAACACGCTCACAACACTTTGTTGTCAGCTTCCGAGAAAAAAAAATTAACATCAAAAAGCCAACACATTTCATATAGAAAATCTACTCAATGATAACGCTGTGATTTATGAAGAATAGAATGCAGGATATCTAGAATTACTGCGATGTGCTTTTTTGTGTGTAATCCTTATCACTCGGCAAACAGTACGCAAAGCCGTCGAAGTTCTAAAAATAGATGCACACATTCCAGCCATGTCGCCATCATCTCGCATGCTTTCGTGGGAAATTCTTTAGTTTTAATCCAAAGAAGTTTCTCCGGTGTACGAGAGTAGTAACGACCTCAGAATTAACAAATGCACACCACCCCATGATGACACGCAATAAAACAAAAGGATATCACAGGATTTTCATGACACGGCAATAACCCATGTGGTGTTTACGGCTAGCTTTTAGCGCATCAGTGTACCATGGAGCCGACTGTATTGTTGCATCTTTAAATGAAAAAAAAAACCCACGCAAAATAGGGATCATCCATTTGCCATAACAACGCTATTTAGAGCGCCGTTCGCTAGTGTGAGTAATCTCGCGAGGCAAATCCCGAGGGACACTCAACGTGATTATTTGAAGTAAAAAATATGCTGGCTTAAAGACGTAATATTAAACATGTCAAAAGCGTTGGATACAAACGGAAGAATGGCGATGGTTCCAGACGGGGTGGTGGTTTTCTTGATGACTGTGGGCAGACATAATCTTTCACTTTGCAACGGACATACCAATTGTGGACGGTCTTTGGGCTATCAACATGTGTGCTATAGGTTGAAAAGACGCGATCAAGGTGCACGAATCACAAGAACGGAAGGTTGACTGTAGGATGTCACCACGCTTTGGTAAATAGTTCGCCTAACCTCGTTCAACGACAGCGAGTCGAAAGTCTTTGGTCAACTTTTTCGGAGCTTCATATACCCGCGGCGAACATTGATTAGAAACAAAACGATTAGTAGACAACATTTGCGGATGTGACAATATTGTGTTGGGACAACACAATACAAGCCTCGTCCCTTTTCGAAAGCACTCAGAGTGAGCGGGATGGTCTGGCCATTGGCTGGTTCCAATGGTAGCCAAATACAAATAAAATAAAATTATTTCGCTCTTTATAGTTAAACAATACTTAGTTACAGCTTTTGCATAAAATGTACAGCAATTGTAAGTTGGCGCCGAAATGAAAATTGTAAGGTTAAGTATAATGCCCTTGTTTTCATACGAACATGTACTCATTCATTAAGAGACGCAAATCAAATTGTTGCTATCGTGAATCTGTACCAGCATAAAATTTCGATTCACTTTGTACGAATAACAATAGGCCGAGTTTCAAAAGATGCAATTTTGAAGTCACAAGGCCACTATATTTCTTTTTCGAAAAAAACGCGTCATCTTCCTTCAACAACCACCACCAGTGGACCCGTGAATATGAATCTTTTTGCCCTTCCTACGAAAAATAAAATCACTGCGACCGTTTTTTCTGCTCGAGTGAATAAGTCGATCAGCTCCAAAAGGGATTCATGAAAATCATTTCATTTGGCCAACCTTTGTCATTATGGTGCAACCTTTGCAGGAAATGGTGGGATTAATTCCCTTCACATCTTAATTTTACTTATTTTACCTATGACTGCGTCATATTAACATTTTACGGTCGATCCCTGTGAAAAGCGAAAACTCGTTTCCCTTCTGACTTAATAAAAATAAATAGTAGCCCACTGAGTCCATATGATATTTCACTGCCGGTGTGCATTTTATTTCATTAGAAATAACTGACAGGTGACCCCGACTCCGACGCAGGACAGGCAGAGCTTTCCACACATTCACTGATGAGACAAAATGCGAGGAGAATTCAAATACATCAATGAGAGATGGGGGTCTAATTTTTGGAGACATCACGTTTTTTGTTCATAAATTCAAGCGCACATTGGAACCTGTCATTTACTTTTAATGAGATTGTAAATCTGAATGATATTAATTGCATTTGGGATTTGGGTTGCACAACTTCGGTATGGCATGGTGATGTGATTGATTGGTCTGCAGGTGAACAGTAATGAAGCAGTGCAGTAATGAAGTAACTTTAAGGAATGTGTAATGCACTTAACACGAGGGGGGAAGATAATGTACTCAGAACAGTGTTGATAATAAAGTTGAAGTAGGAGATTCTTAATGGAATCTCGTACGGTTCCTGGACTGTAGATTAAAACGATAGTTTGGGACTGGGACACAAATAAGTTGTAGGATCAATGTATAGACGAATTTTTACAATGATCAGTTTGCCTGCTTGACTGTGAGTGAGTCAAATCTTAGATTAGATTTTAGATTTATAGCAAAATGACTTACAGCTACACTTATAACTAAGGTAGGAATATCGGCTCAACGATAGGGGCCCAACGCATTTCACTTGTCATCTGTAACATTACATCATTTTACAATAATTTGGACATGCTTAATCTTGTGATTGAATAACAGAATGATTTCCGTTGGTAATTTCTGTCTTTAAAAGAGGCGTAAGAAATATATATATTTGTAAAAAAAATGTAAAATACTTTCAGAGGGGACTAGCCTCTGTAATACCCTCTGTTGCTTTTTACGTAGAACTGCGTGGGGTCGGCATTGAATAAGTCATCAAATCCAGGGTGTATGATTGATGTGGTGTGTAAATATCGATGACTGCGCTCGAGTGGAAGTCGTTGCGGTTCTTGTATGTCTTGATTGGGATGACTGCTAATAGTACTTAACAGCTTCTTGGCGAGCTGCAAGTTGTACTTGTTTATCGGCAATATTTTGGCTCCTTCATAAATTCTTCTGGTCGGGATGAACTTCAGTGTCGAATGGTCTCTGTAGAGACCAGTGTACATTCTTAAAACCTTCCGTTCGAACAGACGGATTCTCTCCATTGCTGTGGGGTTTATTGTGTACCAGATCGGGCATCCGTCCGGTTATTACTGGTCTGATAAGTTGCTTATAGATAAGCACCTTAGTCTTCTGGCTCAGACCAGTTGTTCTCCGGAGCAGTGGATGTACCAAATGTAGGGCAAAAGCTGCCCGTTTGAGGATAGCATCCGAAATTCCCAGATATTTTGTGTTCTGCGTTGGACCAATTGATGTGTTGTCTGGAAGAGTTATTTTACGAGGGGGGTCGTCTTCAATGCTCTCTACGCCTCTCTTGAACTCACTTGACCACTTTCATAATAATGAAGGTGCGGAACCCTGGTAAACAGCCACCATCTCTTCATGAATAGTTTTTTGACAGCGCGATTCTCAATTTTCACCATCATCGTCTCAGTTGCCATTATGATTCTGCTTAACTAGAGATAAAACGCGAATTAATAATCACATTTATATGAATGCACTAAAATAATAGTATTACTTGATAAATAAGTCAATTTATATATACAACCACAGCTTCACCCCGATACCGAGAATATATTGAACGCCCCTCGTAAGACTGTTGCATCTTCTGACCAACGTCCTGCCATCCTTCCTCTGACGTCTGCTGCTGGTGTTCTGAAGCACATAAGTACTGTCTTATCGCTGCTGATTTTCAATCCCCATTTGAGGTTATTCTCATGTTCTGTCCAAGTCTCCTGGCTATCTCCGGTGAGAGGGATGTAGCGTACGTAATGGAGCCATCGGCCACTTGCTATGGTTGTCAGGTCTGCGGTATAAAGGTTAAATAGGGCTGTTCCAGTCCTCGATCATTGTGGTAATCCCGCGTTGATGCGCTTCACCGGTGATCTGAAACTCTTCACCTGGACAAAGACGATCCTATTAGTGAGGAAGTTGTGCATGAGTCTTACCAGATACGTAGGGAATCCAAAGCTGATTAGCTCGAAGTGAGACCTTCACAGTATCGAAGGCCTTCTCGATGTCCAACAGACATATCACTATCGTTTCCTTTTTATTAAGGCCTCGGGTTACATCACTGTGCATCCTAAGCAGTGGGTGGATTGTACCATGCTGGGGCCTGAATCCGTACTGGAATGATGGCAATATAACGCGCTCTTCGCTGAAAGTATTTATCCTACCATCATCATCATAGGAACACATATAATTTTTAAAAAATATCACATTCAAAAATATCATTATCTAATTAAAAAGCATCTTTGGTGCAGTTGCACGAACTTGGCTGATTAGATTTCAGAGCCACCAGTTCATGATCTTATGCTTGACGCACTTGCAACCAGTTAAGTTCAGCTGAATTTACAAGTTTATTGAATTTACATTTCACATGCTTCTATATAAACTGCCGCAAAACATCCAATTCTATATCCAGTTCCAGTTGTGCTCCCTTTGACCACGCACTTAGTGCGTCGGTCAGGGGGTGCATAGCGACAGTGGCTCCATGCGCGAACTTACCGGTTCTTCGAGTAGTAGTAGTTTCGTTTTCCTTGTTGTAAATTTGCCTGTTTGCCTTCGTTTTTCTGGGGTTTTTCCGTAGGGATGAGTGCATGTGTTATGTACTTGTACTCTCCAGCAATGGGATTATTCAGGAGTGGTGTTGATTTGGTTGGTTCATGCCTCGGTCTGACCTTGTTGGGATTTCCGGGCAAAATTGTGTTGTATTTTTGTGTAGATGATGCAGATCGACCATTGTGCACTGCCTCGACCACTGATTCGATGTTGGGTCATCTAAAAGTTTGCTAGACCTTGAGTGTAAAGGCACTTACCTAGAACTGACCTTCACGGTTGCGAAAGCCTCACCAGAGGCTATATTCTGGTACCATGGGAGATAGCTGGTCCCGGAAAGCATAGTTGGTGCCGTCAGGCTCCCAACCTCCTATTCCGAGCTATCAAGAGGTAGGTCCCCTAGTGGGAGTATCATGGTGTCTGTGGTTGTCAAAAATCGCGAGAGGTGTTAGATAGGCCTCGCCCTCAGCAAGGTTTGTGGTAGTCCTTAAGTGTCACTAAATTTCTCCTGGGGTGGTAATTACATCCTCAAGGCGGTGGTCAAGGCTTAATCTGACAGCGTTATTGTGGGTAGGCCTACCGTGAAGTATGCCAATAGTTGGCCGTGTATTAACGTTAAGCACTTTCGACTTCTGTGCTTCCCGCTTAGTCTGAAATTTGATCAGACTAAGCTTGTAAATCAGTTAGCGGTAGGTTAAAACGACTATTTGACAAAGAGTTAAGTGTTGCTTTTATGTTGAAAGTTGCGTATCTGTAACTAGCTCGGAGTTAAAATCTTAAATTGTAGGCCATCATGAACAAAAGACAAAAACAAGTCAATTTATTATTTGATTATTGGGTCTATAACTGAATGCGTGCAGTTTGCTAAAAGATGGCGTAACTTGTATTATTCCATTGGAACATGCGTTGGAAAGCTACTGTGATTGTACGTCATTTCAGTATATGTCATTAATCAACAATCATTTTTTTTACTCAAATATGTCGAACTTTATGCCTGAAAAAGTGTTTTGGCTTGATTCATTCATGGCTGCCAAGCCGGCGCAGTTCTTTTGGGATGGGATCCACAAATTGCCAGAAAAATAGGAAGAAGTTGTAGCTTCAGATGGGCAATACTTTGAATAATACTATTGTACATGTTTCTCTTAAATAAACGTTCACATTTGGAAAAAAAACCGCACGAATTGAGTTGTCTCGAAATCGATTCACTGCATTCCACCACCACACGTACCCTGAGAATTTGAGGTCTTACTTTGCTCAGGATTGACTCATCTTTATCATCCCAATTGCTCAGAGAATCCACACAAACATTCCCGCATTTCTTTTTTATCTAGAATGCCTTCCATCGCATGCGTTAAATAGGAGCAAACTGAATTTCAGAGCTCAAATGCTTTATTGTACATTTAGGCCGAAAATACACCGATTCAAGCAAAACACTTTTGATTCGATTGTCAAAAAAGCTGGCCGAGAACCGAAAAGTGGACTTTTTCTTGGGAAAAGGGTTCCTAAGAACATCATATGGAAATTCTCTTATTTTTTTCAAGAAATTTCAGTTATTTGGAACATGTTTTGATTTCCAATTCGTTTTTAGTATTTTGCTGCGTATTTTGCTACGGTTTCATTATTTAATATTTTTGAAAGTTGGTCAGTTTCTTATATTTATCAAACATTAAACCTAGCATCATACTCTTCTTAGACCTGATGTAGACCTTCATTTTATCAATAGAAATGTATTTTGATATTTTGTGCAGTGTAGGGGCAACAATGCTGCAATTATGAACTCAACCCTTTTTTTATTTTAACACACATCAAGCGAAACAGAATGTAAAAAAATAAAGCCTTTTGTTTTCTTGTTTCATTTAGTGTGCGTTGAAATAAAACAAAATGGAATTTGCGACTGGTTTTTGGCGCTCTTCAACATGTGGTCGGACCCAGACGCTGGAGTCGTCACAGTTTTAAGCAATTGAAGAAAAGGACTCAAATAGCAGAGAGTGGTAGGTGCACCCAAATAATTTAAACGAAATGCTGAGGGTGTTGTAATAAATCTGACAGCAGATTTAAGAACTTTTGTTGAATAATTCAATAATTCCACCAGCGGTTGCTTGCAAAAACAACAACAGGTCTGTCAAAGGCAACGAAACACGTTCTCCTGCTTCGCTTTGTTTTTTATGTTTCATTCCATTTGGTGTATGTTGCGCCATAAGAAAGTAGGCAAAATTGTTTCGTTTTCTCTGGTGTGTGTAGTCTCATAAGGATTATTGTTCTCTTGTTTTATGAATCGAAAAAATGGAGTTTGCTTTATCCGGTGTGTTTTCAGCCTTACACCACACCTAATTTCAACATTTCGGCTGGTTTCTACATTTCAGCTCAAGTGTTCACAATTTTTCCTTACATGAAAGGTTGTGTTCCAGCGAAATGTTGAATTTCGTCGCTGCATTTTTAAGTTCGTCAAATCGAACAATCCTCTTTTTCCAGATTCAGCACGTCATTTAATGAATTTGCAGCCCGTCAACAAAACAATCAATCATTTCAAGGCATAATTACAATAAGAATGGACCGACAATCACAAAAAAAAAAATATCAGTAAAAAATCTCGACACTAGTTGTCATTTGAAATGTGAAGTTCAGTGGAAACTCATGAAGTTTATTTCCCGAAATGTTGAATTTAGGTGCGGTGTAAATGTACTATTAATCTTAATTTCAAGGTCCGACCATAATTCGTTAAATTCATGAAATTATACAATTTCGTGGTATCCATCAGTTAAACGGACTCTCAATTAGCGGCAAAAACGGAGCCCAGACAGTAAAGAAACTCCAAACACAAGTAAAAACAAGATCAAGATGTATCCTGATACAGAGTACGTAACTCTACTGTTTCTATGGGCTCAGGAGGCTATTGAGTAACAGAGCCAACTCTTGAAAAGAAGGGTGAAGTTGTATTTATATAAGACACTGATCATCCCAAGCCCACTCCTGGTGTACGATGCGAAGACATGGACAAGTTCAAGAGAGGATGAAGAAGACTGTGAACTATTCGAGAGAAAAGTTCTGCGTGTGATCTTTGGTTGACTGTATTTAGAGCAGAAATTTTAACTACGAACTGTGTAGGCCATGCAATTTTACAAATGTTCACAATTATCCAGTCTATTTTTAGGTAATATAGAACAAGGGTCCGTCTCTTCGACAGAAAACATGAGTATAGTCAATATCGCATTATAACATCCCTAGAAAAATCTACAGCCTTTGAAACACTGAAAAAATAAAATGAAATACTTAACGGCAAGTATATCAAATTTGAAATAATGACGCTCCATCTCTGAGCAACATTTAGTAGTATTCGATTATTACCTCTTGGTTCTTGTACTTGATGTGCTGCATTCAATGCCCCCTAATATGGTTCATGCATTAGTTATATCTTAGTTTATGCACACCTAAACAAATTGGGATAATAGTGCACAGTTGAAGAGACTATGATATTCGACCACTTGCTTTTTTTATTTGCGACGGATTGCTTTCAGATTCCAGCACGTCACAGATAGGTTTGTGAACTTGTGTGCCCAACACTCTGTCAACAACAGTCAGGCAGAAAAGAAACAATTGGAATTAAATTCTCACATACATGGTGGCTTAGACCCTCAGTGTACATAGTTCCCGGGGAGTTAGTTCGCTTCACCCATGAAATTTGGGGGCCTAATGAACGAATGAATAATGTCCAGAATACAAGCTGCCGCGATGAAACTCGTGTTGTTGTGGGAGTTACTCTTCGGACTAGGGTGAGAAACACGGCAGAACTACGAGAGGAGCTCAATGTTCAGCGGCTGATTTTTGGAATGGAAATGTCTAAGAATGATCGGTTTGGTTACGTGCCACGAATGCCCCCTTCATCAGCGATTGGATGCGATTCCGAGGTGATAGTTGAATCAAGTCCAAAAACTCGCCTGGTTCGCGCCGAGATCTCTCGTGAGCGGCTTACCCCGGCGACCCCTTTAGTGGGGCATGCGAGTCAGAAGGTGAAGATGATGATGATGGTTTCTCTGCGCCTACATTCCTCTCAATTTTAAAAGAGAGAGAAGAGAGCGAAAAGACTCATTTTTGACCATTAATCCAATTTGATCAAACCTCACAAGCGATGCATCATAGACATTTGCGAGTTATGACCACCTCAAATTCAGAATAGGGCCATAAAATGATTCCATATGAATAGAGAATTGAGTTTATTATTTTGAAGTGTCTTTCTATGGACATTTTTGAGTGACAAGAGCGGACTTTTTTCCTACACTCTTACTCTCAACTCTTTAGAGGATCTTTTTACTGTGGCTCTACTGGAACCAGTGCTGGGACTATACCACAATTGTGTTAGACCTCTATTTTGCGAAATTTTCAAATCATCCACACCTACTACCCAAAGTGCAAAATCGACCACACATTGTAATTCTTCCATTTTATGCCATGGGTTGCTGGTTTTTGTTCTTTGAAACATAACAACACAAAAATTGTGTGAAATTGTGAAACTTCTTAGAAATTTAGTAGGCAAACGAGGTCTACCAACCTTTTTTCAAAACGACTACACTTTAAAAATTTGAAGACCCAACACAGTTAGTTACTTGTGTGTGCATGGTAGCTTGTGTGAAGAGATCTCTTTGGTGTGTGAGAGTAAGTCCGACTATGTCCATCTTACTCGTGCTCTTTTCAACCAAATATGATAAGCGAGTTAGTTCCATATGCACGAGCAGAATTAAATTCTGTGCGTTTTACTCAAACGATTCCATAGGAATTATTAATTGAGTGTATTATTTAGAGACTTGGAGACTAGTACCAAGTAATTATACTGCACATGATTTGGGATTTTTACTTTTTTTATTTTAGCTCCGTTCGAACTATTTTCTTGTGTAGCACGCACGCTTTGCTGTGTGAACAGATGGAATGATGAGAGCGTTTACTTATTCAAGCTTCAGAACGCACCCAAAATAGTTTGACGCCCTGTGCATTTGAACATCATGCACGTATTTTGGGTCCGTCGGCCTGAAGATTACTCGTGTGTGCTTTGCTCCCTCGGCCCATTTATGCCTATTTCACCATGTTGCGTTAGTGCGTCGAAAATACAATGAATCCATGTCATTCACTGCCATTCACATTTGACTTTTGTAATACAAATGAGAGCGTTGAGAGCAAAGTAATTAGTGATGTGCGCATTCGAATGATAACTCGAGTCATAATCGATTACAACAACATCTCAAGAACATCTCGATTCTTAATAAATCATCCGAATGACTACTAATCACTCGAATGACTACTTATAGTAACACAAGAGAACTCAAAATTTCAAAGTGACACAAAAATTCAATCAGTGGATGGGAAGTTTTACCCCACCCGCCTTATAGCCCTCCTTCTGACTACCATTTGTTCCGGTCGATGCAGAACGCCCTCACTGAAATATGGTTCATATCAGAGCAGAATATCAAAAATTGGCTGCCAAGCCGGCGCAGTTCTTTCGGGATGGATCCACAAATTGCCAGAAAGATGGGTAAAAAGTCATAGCTTCAGATGGGCAATACTTTGAATAATACTATTGTACATGTTTTTCTTAAATAAACGTTCAAATTTTGAAAAATTTAATTATTACGAATTAAAATATTTACCCAATATATAAATAAAAAAATATGTATTTAGTGGAGTAATGCTGGAATTTTGTTCCATTCTATGTTCCTGGTTAGTATTTCTCGACGAAAACAATTTGTTACTTGTTCTCTCGCTAAATTGATACATTCATCGAGTTTTCTAGTTTTAGTATCAGTAGTTATTCGAGTAGTCATTCGAATGATTAGTAGTCATTCGAGTGATTAGTAGCCATTCGAGTTAATAGTAGTCATTCGAATGATCATTCGATTATTAAAATATATCGATTACTAAAGTCTCGATTCTTAAAATCACCAAATTCCCATGGGCTGGAAAGTTCAACGGAAATTTTGAAATGTTTGAAATGAAAAAAACAGATGATTGTGACATATTTATGCGTCAAAGCAAATTTCTTAACCAACACGTATTCGAGGCACCAACGTTGTATTGTGAAACTGGCATTAGTGTTTTGTTTCGCAAAATTAAGTCTGTGCAGGCTAAAGTCACTCGTAGCCGGACAGTTAACACAAATCTTAATTTTGACTTCTTCTTATTTTAGGCGTGTTTTTTGAGAAACCGATCAGTCACATCAGTATTATTTTTACACGTGAAACAACAAGAAAGCAAAATACTGAGTAGAATCCATTCAGTGATATTTCACAATCAGAACTGACTAGAGTGTGTTAAAGAACCTCTGTCATAAGTGGCGCCTCAGATTAGATTCTGATAACACCACTGAATCACAGATGCCACTGTCAACACTTTTTGAAGATGCATCAGAATTATCGGCATTGGCGTTCTAAATAGTTCGACATATTATAACGTACTCCAATTTGCAATCCGTTCTTTATTTAATATACAAACGCTTCTAGTGAATAAAATCATATTTGTTCTAACACATTTGACAAACAATGAAATATAGATGCGCTCTAGTCGTATTTTGACATTTTATGCCATGAAGTTAAGGACACGCACCAACTTTTGACACAAAAAATATCTTTGCTGAGCTGAGTACTGAGTTTTCAATAAAACACGCCATTTATAACTATTAAAGCTTCAGTGAAAAGGTTTGGATATATAATGACAGTAAGAGCCCTTTAATTAGGAATTCTTTAATTCGGAGAACTCCTTTATTTGGAAAAGGACACGTTCTGTATAAAAGAGATTTTTCTGGATGAATTTTGTTTATGTAAAAATAAAATACAATTAGCAAAATTTAAATAACACAATGATTGATCTCAAATATTTATTAGTCGGATAAATTCATCAAAGTGTCAATTAGGGTAGTATCGACAATTCACATAGTAGTCTGTTACGTTAAAGAAATAATTTTTCGTTTTAAGTTCTTGCACATTTTCATAATAGGAACGCGTTTTAGTACATTAAAGAATTCTCATGAATTCGTAAACTTCGTTAATTCGGACTGGCATTCCCCCCGAACCATTCGAAATTAACGAGCTTTTACTGTAAAGTAGATAATTTTTGAAAAGATAGAAAGACTTGAAAGTAAGACTAGCCATATTTTGTTTTCGGACGGTTTAGTTTCATAAGCCGGACTTCAAAAATTCATATTAACTTTTAACGTTTTCTTTTGAATAAATGAAACATTTATTTTATTTTGTTACATAACAATAAATGTAGGCATGTCAAATATATTTAATATAAATATAGGTATAGTCGAAACCAACCGCTCTCGCTTTTCCCTAGTATCCAAGATTGGGGCGTACTTTCAACAATGTAATTTCGAGGACGTAAGTATGGGAACACTACCATAGGTTTAAGGTGTTTTCCATCAGCATTATTTGTTGCTTTTTCATCAATGGCCATTGCCTTTCGGTCGGTCCTGGAGAGTTGTCCGACAAATACCATATTTGGCAGCTGCTTTTATTAAACTCGAATTATTTCCCCGATCATCTTCTAAAGCCCGTGGTATACTGCTTTCCTCGATTCTAAATATGACGTTTTATATATTTTAATGTGTAAAAAACAATTGTCCGGATATTATATTATTGTTCAATATCCGGACAGCCAGTTTCTTAGCTAAAAACCGGCTTAGTTTAAGAAGTTCTTAAAGTTTTAAGGAACCATGCAATATTATTTATTTAAATTAAGCAAAGTACAAAGAGGTATTGTTTTTAAAGTATTTAAATGTTAAAAAGAATTTAGAATTTGCATTGTCCAGAATTTCCCTGTCCGGAGCCAGAAATCAGTATAAAATTTGGGCGCCAGTATCCGGACACCAACTAATTTGCGTAAAATTTAGCATTTCTTTATTTTTTTTTCGAACACAGATATCATTAATATTTAATTAAAATTTAACCTACTTTAACGTGCAAATGCAGTAAATAATGTTTTAAATACTTACATTTTGAAAATAGCGCCACTATTTTTTTACTATGTTTACGCACTTAACTGCACTCTTCACGACTCCCACGAACTACCTGAAGCGTATTTCGCAAACCAGTTATCGCATCTATTCGAAAATTCGTGCGTGTATTTTTGTATTTCTATTGTGTGACAATAAACGACTATGTGTCCGGATACTAGTGCCCTAACCCTATCTAATAGCCATCGGAGGACAATGCAACAGAGGGCTCTCTCATCTAAGGTGACGCCCCCATGTGAAGAAGGACCACAACCACCTTATTTATGAATACACTCATGACGTGACTTGAAATATGTTCTCCCCCTTAGCGTGTTCTCACTAAGCCACATGCATACACTCCACCACAAAATTGTCAACTTGCTTCAATGAGCACTCACAATGGTCAACTTTTCTTCAGTGTAGTATCGATTCGTCCTTGAACCACAAATGTTAAGCCGTTTCCACAAAAAAGCAGTCCACAGTCTTAAGAATTCTCTTCATCAGACCCAACACCCAGTGGCGTGTGAGAAACAAGAAACAATTCTCCCGATCACAACCGTTCAAAAAATTATGAACTACAGTTCAGTCACGACTTATATTGGTTTCGGGCATTTCCAATTTCTACAAAACAATGGCCATCCATTCAGGAGTCGCTTGTGACTGTCGAAATAAATGATTTTTCAATCCGATTATCGACGCGTTTAGGCATAGACTCCATCCCAACGGTAATTATAAGCCACGAGGGAGCTTGACAGCGACAACGGAACAAGTAAAAAAACCTTTAAATTGCTCAATCATTTATGATCGACATGGAATCTCGCCCAAAACACACTCTCGGGGCGTTTGCATAATTAATTCCATCCGAACTGTCCATTTGTTTGTTTCGCAATTCAATACTGATCCGATTATTGGATCCGGCTGAAACGTCACCTCCACTGCTGGCCATTAATTTGAAAAATATTCCGTTTATTTGAATTCGCACACACTGTGGACATGGGCCTTGAATGCACTGTACACGCAGCAGTATCGGTGGTAGTCTGTGTCTCGATTGAATCACAACGTAATCATATTTCCGTTGTCCGAGGGCAATTTGTCCCAAACACCATGCCATCACTTAGGACAATCGTTGATGCACAATTTCGCGGCTGGATTGTGCAAAAAGCACATTCAGCCATCAGCACACACTCCTGTTTGGAGGGGGTTTGGGGGGAGTCCGTTCAAATATTCAATTTCGTTTGAGAGATATCTCAATTTATAAGCGGCCACCTCGATTGGTGGCGCAGGAAATTTCTCATCCGTTGAACGGCACGGCGCACATTCAGGGTCGTGTACAATAAACAATTGCAGCCAAGCAGTGACAGACAGCTGACATGACACTTGAAAAGAACGACTTGGCTATAAACAGACAAATTCACGAGAAGGAATACTGGATGAACGCCAAATTAATTACGACTGCAACGGGCGACTGTCGGGCGTGCAGAGCGGTACACAGAGGTACACTGGTTGGACATCCTGCAACGGATGTTGATACACCCATCAACTGATAATGACAAAGAATTTCGTGTTCAGATGGAGTGGCGTTGAGCGGTGACGGCACATAAAAGCGCTGACCTCGCTTTCTGAAGAACTTTATAGCTCACCCATTCTTCTCAGCCACCCACCATTCGCTTAATAGTCTCACCCTCGCCGCATTCTAGTCAAGGAGAGACACTTAAAGTTTATTAATGGATGGTAGTTAAGAAAGAAAAAGTTTCAGTGGCACCTCGAGCCTGCCCGCCGTGCCGTGCCGCTGCCATGGTCAAGTGCAAGAGTTGCACTCAGTCTTGTCGTGCACATGCAGGATGCCAGGATTCGAGGTATAGTCCTCGCATTATCATATCTCAATCTCCTTCGCACTCTTGGCGATGTTTGAAGACGTACTTCCAAGCGATTAGTGCTGAAGATGACGACCGGAAGTGGTTACACGCTCTTGTGACTGGCGCCTGGCAGCTGCGTGCTGAACGAGTAACTAGCCACGTTTGTATGCTGCCCTCTGTGGTGAACAAAATTGACTGCAGATTGCATCTGCATTCTGTCCAATTTATGATATTTACTTATCTGTATCATGTTTTGTGCTTGTTTCAAACTGGAACTCCTTCCTTGACACAACAAGAAGTTCTTACAGGATTGTGTCTATTCTACAAATGAAAGTGGCTTAAACGGGAGGAAAAAGGACGAAAATGAATGCAAAACCAAACGAGGACAGTGTTCAAAGGAATTACGGTTATCTCCGCAGCGATAAAGCCGAGAACGTCCGTTGTGGCCTGCATTTGCGTTTGTGTTGCCGTTTGTGGACGGACATTTTTTCGCTTCGAATGTCCTTGAGTGGATGCTGCATTCCCTTTGAATACTTTCACATCTATCGGCGAGAGGAGGCAACCGACCCACTGGGAAGCGGGTGATGAAAGGGAACGACAAACAATTATCGTCGATTATATCGATGCAGGGTAAACGTTTCACATATGATTTTGGCTCATAAATTATGGAAAGTAGATCGCAGAACACAAGCCAACACTGTGCGAGGGTCTATTATTAACCACGAGCTAATTAAAAACATGCGTGGGGTGTTTAATTATGGAGTTGTGTGTCATTTCGTATGCCGAAACGAAAACAATGTGATACTGAATTTTTAAAGAGGCAACTGAACCGCACTGTCGGTCGTCGTGATGGATGATTATGATACATGCACTTTATTCGCTTCAAAATGAGTTTTAACGAAATTCGTTGCATGACATAAGGCGATGCGAATTCGCTGTGCTATTTTAAAGCAGACGCTGTTGAAGTTTGAATGTGTTCGGAATTTGGTTGAGCTGCTACATTTTTGGCAATTACTTGTGGAAATTCCATTCCGTGGTTTAGTTTATAAATATGTGCATTAACAGGTTTACTTGCCAAGTTTATTTGTTTTAACAGTTTTAGCGGAGTAGTCTGATGAGCTATTATTTGGCTCGAGTTATAACGTGTTTGTATAAATATATTAGCACGATGAATGAATTACGACTGTCATTTTGAGAAGAGTGGCATTTTGAGTGGATGCTGCATGTAACCACATGTCCGTTTTCATCCATATTTCGCAATTTTTCCAATACGAACTTTGATAGTTAATGGCAGCCATGTTGTTGAAGCTGCATCTGTCAAATTGGCTGTCATTTATTCAGTCTGTTTTGGACTGAGCGTTCAAGGTATTTTTTTCAATGTAATTTTGTTTTTATTGAAATTTATATTACTTACTTGCTAGACAAAAAAACTTAAGACCAGCTTAACTAATTTAACAATTCACAATTGTTCGTAAAGCTAACCTACGACCCTATGCGGGTACTCTAAGCTAACTTAATCTCAGTTATAAATCTGCCTTTCGGCCTAATCAACGTGTTTTTTTTAGTCTTTGATGACAAACTTTTAGGCCAGCGGTGGCGGAGACTGGTTTTGGTGCAACCACAAGTAAAATTGCCGCTCTTTGGCAGACTGCTTCCTACCTCGCGCGGGGCTCGCTCTGCTGAACCGAAGACGATCCTTCTGGGTGCGATTGACATCCGGTTCGTATTGGAGTAGCCTGTCCACCATTCATGGAAGATTACAGGGCATCCGTCTGTAGCCTGTATTAAGCCAATCGTCTCTAAATAGAGGAATGCTTCGAGAGGAATAAGGCCGTTAAGGCGCACCCTTTCATGGTACATAATATTGGGGGAGTAAGCCCGGAAGATCGGACTGTTGGAAGAAGTCATAGCTAGTGCAATTTGCCGTCTGAGCAGCTTAATAATAAAATTGTCTATCCTGTTCACGTTTGCCTCGTTATACAGGACTTCGTTAGGATAGTACTTCTTGTACTCAGACTCGGGTGTACGATACAACCGGAGACAGGTCCGAAGACACTGTCTCTCGAACAACCTCATCTTTTCCATCTGGGAAGGACTCACGTTGAACCACAGTGGACAATCGTATGCTATGATAAGAGCCATGTAGCAGATTACCTTCACCATGGTATCAAGTTGGCTGCTAGAAAACAACCGCCTTGCCGCGGCAAAAGCCTTTCTGGCAATATCTAGATGGTTGTCAAAATACAGATATTGATCCAGCCAAATGCCAAGATATCTTACTACACTTTTCACAGCTAACGGCCGTCCCTGTGGGTCAACTATGCCGAACTTGTGGCAGTTAAGGCGAATATCCCGCGAAGCCATGTACAGCACTTCAGGAAGCTGATAACCGACTTAAAGTCGTCGCAAAATCGCTGAATTTTTTCGAAGTTACGCTGCAACAAGCTATTTATTACCTCGACCTTCGGACCTGATCTGTACGCTACTAGGTCGCCGGCAATTAATTGCGGCATGGAACCTATAAGTTCTGCAGTGGATATTGAGAACAAGCTCGGCGAACCAACCGCGCCCTGTTGCAGACCATTTTTAATGTCAAAGACCGTGGTAGAAGTTACATCGCCACTTTTTACGATAATCTTCCTGCCCGTTATCAAGTCATAGATCATGTAGTGCAATGGTTTACTAATGCGAGCCTGTCCAGCTTGAGGAAGAGGCCCTCCAGCCAAACGGTGTCGAACGCTTTCTCCAAGTCAATCAGGCAGGCACTCGTGCATTGTTTCTTGCCTTCGTTCCATTGAATGTCGGATACCAGTTTGAACGCTGCAGGTATGGTTTCGTGCTCCGCCCTGAAACCGAACTGGTTGTTCGGTATGATTTTATTTTCCTCTGCCCATTGTTTCAGAACTCGAATGACTATCTTTTCGAAAACCTTACTTATGCAAGGGAGAAGACTGACGGAACGGAGACTTGTTGGAATAGATTTGTCTTTGTCCCGTTTAGGGATCGGTTGCACCGCAAGGTTTATTGGAATAACATGATAAGCCACAAAAGTAAAACTCTGAGAAAATGGGTCTTAAAGAAATGAATAAATATACCAGCAGCAACTTTTCGTAACAGCAACTTGAACTTCCCCAATGCACATCCCTTGCACACTCTCTTTGTAGCTTACATTGCACTTCCGTCACACACGGCACTCCAACTCTAACATTTACTACAAACTCATTCACCCTGCACTTCTGCCACACGATTTACTCCACTGGCACATTTAAACTAAACTCAATCGTACACATCCAGCATTGTTTAGCCATCGATCCACTGCACCGAACATTTCCCTTAATAATCGTTTTATGAGAGTTGTTAACATAGGTCAGCTTAAGTTTAATGATTGAAAATAAAATCAGTCTGAGACTGGATCGACATCTCACATGTAAAATAGTAATAATAATATCAATTAACTTCTAGCCATTTATTTCCATCAAATAACTAGTTGATAGCTTACCAAAGTTCTTCAATGGAGAAATAACAACAACGAATTTCATTTAAAAATAAAGTTTTGTAATCCTTATCCCACTCTTCCATACAACAAATATATATTTCTTATTGTAAAAAAAGAAGCAGTTTATATTCAATGTTAAATTTTTATATAATATAGATATATATATATATATTTTTTTATAATAATACTATATATTTCATATAAAAAAATATATTCAAAGGCTTTGTATACTATCGCGTAAGTAAGAGTATTGTTAGCCAGGGTATTCCTGAGCAGAATACAACTCGAATGCCAATTTTAAAAAATTGCGGCTTATTTTATTGTTTATTCAAATGTGTGTTTTGCCCTGGCAACGCAACGGTCCGCTCGGTTTATATAACATGCACGCTATTTATTAAAACATTAAGTTTTATGTTTAATATTTACTCATTATTAGTTCACTTTATTTTATTTAATATATTTTTAATATATTAATATATTTACACTTTGAACTGTTGATATGACCGTGATACGAATAAAGCATGCATTTAAGCAGCACTTTCAAGAGTGATAGGGAAACAATAAATTCCAACTCCAGTCGACGAAATAGTCCTCCCACCCAACATTGAAGAAGTCGGCACACGCTGAAGAAAAACAAAGTCCCGGGTTCAGAGGGTTTACGATCAGAGCCAGAGATAATGGAGGAAGAGATGTGCCACTTCTACGTTTCTTGCCACTCAGGTTCATCTGACAGCGTATTTTATGACCTTTTCACAGACAGGCTGTTGCGTTGCTCTATACTCCTAACAAGTGTTAGAGAAAATATGTGTGACTTAAGAGCACAACATTCAAAATCTGAGGTTGACTGGGGGTTTTCCACTGGAAGGACGAATATCTCTTCCTCCATTATCTCTGATCAGAGCTCCTGAAGGTCTGTGGTGATGCTCCGGTAGGGTCACAGGTCCATACGGCAGATCCGTAAAACAGGCAATCATACCACTTGCAACAAATGCGGAGGTTTGTCCCTCCTCGCCTACAAAATCACATCCAGTGTACTGTGACAACTTCTTAAGCCTTTTTGCATCCCAAGTGCCAGTGCGTCTTCAGGCTCGGCAAATCGACTATAGACCAAAGCTTTGTACTAAGGCATATCCTGGTGCAGATTAGCGTGTTTCAGATAGCTACACTATTCATCGCAGATCTGGAAAAAAAAACTGATCCGGTAATGGCGCACCACACCAACACACACGCGATGCCCAGCGCAGTCCGGCTCAAGGACTTCCGAGCTGATTGAAACCTGCACCGGATTTCGGCAAGGGGATGCGCTGTCGTATGATTTCTTCAATCTAGTACTGGGGAAGATAGTATAAGTAGTGATAGTGTAAACACGGCTTCTCCAAGTCAATTCAACTGTTGGGTATGCAGATGACATAGCCATGGTCGCAACATATTGCAGTGGAAGCTTTTACGGTGATTGAAGAACAGAGGAAACGAACTGGTCTCAAGGTCAATGAGGACAGAACGAAATATATGCTGTCGACCAAGAAACGTTCCGTTGCACAGCACCTTGGATAAGACATGACGATCGACAGCTACAATTTCAATGAAGTAAAGGAGTTTGTCTACCATGTGAACTCCACGAACGACATCACAGCGGAGATCCGACGTAGGATCGTCCTTGGCAATCTGTGCTACTTCGGCTCGAATCTGCTGGCTCAAAGGACAAAAATCAAGCTATACAAAACTCTTATTTTGACAGTCCGTCGTGGAAAGATGCACAATAAGCAAAACGGCCTTCAATAGAAAAATACTAAGTGGGATATATCACCCACTAAAAAAATGTTCTAGCAAACAAAAAGAATTTTTTTGGATTAAACTCTTGGACATAATTCAATGCTGAGTTATTTATATATTAGTAATCACACTGGTTTCCCTGAGAAGAAAACACAGCATGAACGTCGAAAACAAACAAAGGACCTTTCCGCCGAGCCCAACATCGTTATCATCTATCAGAATCAGGGTTGCGTAAATGTCGCATTTATTGGACTTTTGTACATTTACTGTATAAAAGTGTGTGTAAAAGTGATTTTTACGAGTATTTAAGGATCAATCTCTTCTAAAAACAAACACTTTTCCTGGGCTGGTCGCATATTCCCAAAAATGACTTCCTTTTGTGGCGTTCCAGCAGCATTTCGGACATGCAAAACCGCCTTTCGACGGCTCTCGGCTTGAGTTCATGTGGAACTCAATTTCCTTGCTTTTGAATGTATCCAGCTGCTTTTAACCGTTTTGAAATGGCTGCTTGAGTGACACCCAACGATTGTGCGAGCTCTGCTTGTGTTTGGCAACAATCTTCATAGAGTAATGCTTCCAGTTCTTCATCTTCAAACTTTTTTGGCTGCCCAGGACGTTCATCGCCTTCCAAGCGAAAATCACCACTTTTAAATCGTGCAAACCACCTTGGCACGTTCGCTCAGCTAGCGCATGTGCACCATAAACTTCCACCAAAATTCGATGACTTTCCGCAGCAGTTTTCCTCATATTAAAGTAATGAAAAAGAACTCCCCGCAAAAACACTTTTTCAGGCACAAAGTTCGACATATTTGAGTGAAAGAAAATTATTGTTATTCACGCTTCAAATGAATGACATACATGTACACGTACAATGACAGTAGCTTTCCAACGCATGTTCCAATGGAATAATACAAGCTACGCCATCTCTTAGCAAACCTCACGAATAAGTTATAGACCTGCGGTTTCTAGCAGATTTTTCCAATAGAGAAACTAACAGCGGATTTTCGGTTGTCGTTTAGCGGATTTTCTTTTCTCTCAGCGGCAACATTGCCCGTCGCGTCTGTGCAAGCAAAAATATGGTTCAATGAAATGTTATACTTTTTTTTAAATTAAACGGTTAGTTTTTTAAATTGATATATTCGCGGTGTCACTTCCTTTAGATGTACAGAGTTACTCTTTACTTTGGTGCGTATTTGGTGGCTTTTGTAAAAACCCTTTGAATTTTTTGGCGATGTCGATCTCTCAGAGAGTTTCTGGGAAGAAAAACCTAGCACTGTTGTGATTGCAGATTTTTTGACGTAAACAATGATGTTCTTCCTCGACTCTGTTGTTTTCTCGATATCCATGTCGACTACGGGTAATTCTACGTCAAATCAAGAATTCTGGACTCCAGAATCTGGAGGAGTGCCTGACATCCAATGCAGTGTATCAGTGGTCCTTTTGGGATGTTGATGTGCGGAAACCATGGCTCGTGGCTAAGTCCATTAGCCTGAATCATTTATAGAATGTATTGATTCGCGGTCGTCAACAATATAGTCTGTTAGTGGCGGCCGTGGCGTTGTGGGTTAGTGCGTCGAATCCTACGCAAGTGAACGGCCTGGGTTCGATTCCCGGTACGACCAAATATCATTTTCCACGGCCCTACCTCTTCCGAGTCACTGACTATTATCAAAGATCACAAATGAATAGAAAAGCTTCTCGACTTGGCCGTTCGGAGTCGGCATAAAACTGTCGGTCCCTTCCACTTGCGAGATGACACGCTCAATAGGATTGCTTGCTGAGAAGCTAGCCCCTGGCCAAAGGAAGTTAACCTCACGCAATACAATCAACTGTGTTTATCTTGGCCCACCGCTCCGCTGTAATGCAGATCTTTGACATCGAGGCATGCCCTGAAATATACTCGCTTCTGAAATATGTGACACTTTAGTCTGCTATGGAATTTGTGCCAAAAATCATTGGGAAATATTTGCTCCAGCCGGACACAGATGCACTCAACTCATATGAACCAGAAAACGAATGTGTTCAAGTTCACTTTCTGCCTTATCGACCACTGCTGCATGCAGCATGCATCAATACTTTGATTAAACTCTGTTTAAAATTTGAGAAGGATCATCAAGGATTCAAAAACAAAAAATAAAAATTACCGCACGAATGCTGCACACAAACAATGCATATTAATGGAGTCAGAACAACACACAAGGCATTGTTGTCGCCATGGACTGGAAAGCAAATATTTGCAGACATTCCCACTAGATTGTTGGGGGCAAGAAATGCATAGAAACTGGGGCACAGGATGCAGCCGAGAGCGTGTGCACAATAACGAATTTCTGATGTCAAAAGACAGATAAATTCATGCCCGCATTAGATACAAATAAATTGTCTGATAGCTACATTCGATTTGAATTAGGTTCGGCGGCACCTGCACAGACATCCGGGTATCATCGTACTTTCATCGTTGAGATACCGAGGAAGAGACAATAATTAATGCACGTCGATGAGGGAAGACCCCGAAGTGGGAGAATACTTCAGCAGTCGACCAGTGTGAAGGGGGCAGTCCACTGAGCCAGAGGAAGACGTGTCCCACTGCGAGACCGATGCGACTGAGAATTGATGCTTCACATCCATATCCAAGGATTATTAAGATTATTCGAGATTAGAGTCGCATCCTTTGGGTGTTATTTTCTATCTTCTGTGCCGACTCACTTGGGAAATCCTATTATGATTATTATTTTTATTCTGATTATGGGTCGGGGTCTGGTGCAGAACCAGAGTGCGGTGAAATCGATAGATCCACAGAGAGATAAATGCTAGCATTGATGTGGACAAACAAACACGAGGGATACTGATGCGGACACCCAATGGATTGAAGTGTGATTAGCATGCACAATTGGGTTCAGCGTTGTTTATCTGAGACCATCATCACTTGCGGGTGGCATTTATTTTGGAGCTTTATTATATTTGAAGAATTCGCAGTGCTTAGGGCTGCTTCTGGGCACCACAGATGGGTTTCAAGCAAAAAAGATATGAATGGGTTAGATTTCATGTGAGTGTGTGTGGAATTTTATTTCTATTATGACGATAGTGAGCGATGGCATATGATTGATGTTGTGCGAATTTTATGACCCTCTTAAAGGTTTATAGTTCAAAAAGGATACACGACGCGGATGTTTGCGATAATCTGCAGTGATTTGATCAATGGCACATTAAAGGGATAATAAAACTTAGGGCAACAGAGTTACCTACTCTGTGAGAGTGGAGCATTTATATGCGTCCGTATATGCGTCCTCTCATTCGCAATTGAATCGTATGATTTTGATTCCCGGTACGAGCAAAATTGTTTTCAGACTCCCAGCTCTTTCGAGTCACTGACAATGTCCGAAGAGAATGGTCCTTTCGGCTACGGTCCGTCAGGCTCCCACCAGCTCGTACTTTTCTTTCTTTATTATATTTTTTTCCTCGGCTTTGGGTATCGGATGCATGAAACGCATGTGTGAGCGAAAGATAACGTGTGTGTAGTACAGGAACAGTCATAAGCTAACAAATTTGAATTTGAGCGTGACGTGCTATAAATGGCGGAATTTGATGCGTAAAAGTGTGACCGTGTAAAAGCTGAGCCGTGTATAGCTGTCTAGAAACAGCCTCTCAAACTTTGCAGTTCGGAGTCGGCATAAAACTGTTGTCTCCTTCCACTCGTGAGAGAACGATATCACGCACAAGCAACAGTGGTTGCTGAGCAGGCCCTGACCCTCTATGGACTGTAGCCGCCGCCCGTATTATTATTGTTTTTAATTGTCAGCGACGTACTTCGCGCAGCATTGACGGAAAAAAAAGCTATGTGTTTAAATGGACTATGAAATCTTTCTTTAAACACCCTGAACTACGCTGATGATGTTTGCCTGCTATCATATCGGATAGTGAGCTGAGTCCTCAAAATAAATACAACGAAACTCTAACCGTTCGCACTACCAACAGGCGCTCCCAACTGAACATTTGGCGGCCAGGTAGTCGAAAAGTTAAGCAGCTGTCTTCAATCTCTCTCTGGTTACCACGGTGGCACAAAAGTGGATATGTGCAGCAGAAGCGGGAAGGTTAAAGCTGAGTTGGGATGATATCCACGATTGAGCGATTGTTCCGCTCCAACATGGAAACGTTGGTGCCTCACGGTAGGGCTGCCAAACAGTTTTACCATGGAGAACATCATCTACCTTAAACAGAGGACAGAATGAAAACGAAAACTACGTCCATGAGCTTAAACAAAAACGCAGTTTGAGATTTTGCGGGTTGACAACAGAGAGTCAAAATAAAATCAGTTTCTATCAGATTTGTATCGTCTCAGTATTTCTTTTAAATTCAGAGTTCGATCGTTTTTTTTTTATTCTCAAAATTACAATTACTCGTTACAAGAATAATGAAGACAATTTTTTAAAACGTTGTGGGACATGTCCTTCAGATAGAGGACGCCTGACAACCCTACTTTATGGACGCAGTACCTGAAAAGTGGTCGCCGTTACCACACGAAAGCTGCAATCATTCGTAAACAAATGCTTGGGAAACATACTTAGGATTTTTCGTCCGACCCTTTTCTCCAACTAGCAATATTGTACCTAAGCACGGATCAAGTACCTATGGGCACGTGGAAAACGTGGTAGTTGATTGGACACTAAGACAATTCCATTGCCAAGTACACCAATCCGCTTACACATGCTGAAGAACAGCGGAACGCTCTAGACAGACGTAGCGCAGAACGGTTGAAGAGGAATCGAGTTCTTTAGGAATAAATTGAAGGGACGTCAAACGCTAAAGAACTCGAACGAGTTGGCGCGCAGGAGTTACGATACCTTACACCGCCACGGTTAACCAGCAGGTTAACAACGCCCAACTCACATGTTTGATATCTTGGTCAACGGCCTTCCGCCGAACACTTTTCTTTTTGACTAGTTTGCACCATTTGTTAATGGCCTTCCGCCGAAATATTTCTTAATTCCACTTTGTAATGTTCAGGTGATTTTTTGCAAGCTTGCATCTGGAGCGTGTGAGTCAATAAATGTCACCTCAGCAAAGTTGACCTGAGGAAAAACTCAAAACATAAAAAGCGAATTCAATTGTGTACAACCTGTCGAGTAGAACAGATCACTCCGCATCACGGATTATTCCAAATAAGTATTTTATAACATAGTAAATATTTGTGTTTTTTTTTCATCCCCACGGTCTCTCAAACGTAATTCAGTCGTTGTTGACGCTATATATCGCCCGGGGGCAAAAAACTTAAGTAAAGTAGAGTTCCAGCTAAATTAATATTTATTATTTAGAATAACGCTTTGGTGTTTTTCAAAAATCCTACAATGTACAGTGCTTGCATTGGGTTGTTCCGATAGCAGTGTCAGGGCTGTCAAAATTACTACAAAGGGAGTATTTGCACTACTCTCGTGTTCAGAGTACTCCCGTACTCCCTTTTGCTTGAAAATACTCCCCACGAAAGAATAACTCGCTTAAGATGTTAATACTGGGCTTACGTTTTGTCTAGTGTGAACGATTGTTAATGTCTGTAGACCAGCCAATTCACTTATGATATTCGCGGGAATGTCATGTGGGTCTACTCAGACCCACAGTCCGGGGTGTACCTGGGCCTCAACCAACAAGCCTCTCCAGCCACGACTATCTTTCGGTCTTTCTTCACTTGTGTGCGCCAACTCGTGCGAGGATGTCCTCTGTTGCGTTGTCCCACCGGCTCTGAATCGAAGACTCTTCGTCCCGGAGCTGTGGTTTTCATCCGCTTCACATGACCTAGCCATCTTAAGCGTTGGTTCCGAAGACGCTTAACTAGGGGCTTGCTGCTGTAACTCATACTCAAAAACGTATGCCCGTTTCAAGGCCGATTTGATCTAATCAGACCCATACGATCAACTGTTTCCATACGCGATTATGAAACCTCCCATGAGGGTATGGAAGCAGTTTATATTTCTGTATAGGTACTCGCTCCGAGGGAAAAATACTCCCCTCTGGACTTTTCAAATACTCCTCAGAGAAAATTTTAAACGGCAGCCCTGCTCGGTGTCTCTTTTGGTCCTTCGGGACACCGTTCAATGGGTCATACAAGTATTTTTTGACTGGGTCTACAGTCTCAGCCAAAATAGGGCGGTGTGGCAAAAATGTAAAACATCAATGATGTAAGGATAAGGATAATGCGTATGTATATGCCCTTTGATTCAGAAAATTCGTTTATTCGGACCGACCTCCCCACCAAACATTCCGAATTGACGAGCATTTACTGTATTTGAACTTGTGTTCAAAATGATGTGATTGAGGACGAGAACTTGAGGATGTCGCGTAGAAGGAGTCGCCGAGTATTGCCGTTTTTGAACACTCGTTTTGTAAATGAAACATGGTAAATACAGTGGCATTTCTAAAACATGAACGGTTCTAGAAAATTCGGAAAGGTGAACTTCAACAGAAGAGAGTTGCTAACATCAGATAAATCACCGAATAAAAAATGTCCGGAGATGTATTCATTCAAATATTTGCACACACGCTTGTTTTGATACACACACAAGTGCTTGCCCACATATCTCCCCCGAACTCATGCGACATCACACGCCCTCTCTTTCTAATACTCCAGTGCTTCCCACGTCCATGTGACCACGAATTAAGATATTTGACATCCCCATCTGACAGACGTATAAAAATTTGCCATATGCACGTTTTTAATTCACACTAATACGACTCTCAGTCGATTGAGCTACATTCGATAGATTTGTCGACCATCGATTCAATCGACAATCGACACCAAGAAATTCCTTAAATCCTTTAAACTGCTTAATATTTGGCAACAAGTTCAATACATCCCTCAGATTCCTCATTTATCAACAACAAATTGATTGCCTCAACAATGTAATAAGCCGCACTGTCGGAACAAACCGAAGAAGATACATTACATTAATTAAGTCCGTAATCCGTCATTCACAGTTTTACACAACCATCAAAGGGTTTTATCGAAAACAAAAGGCAACAACACAAAACGAACCGGCAAAAGGCAGCAGAGGAGACACACGAAACGAAGAAAAAAACGTGAAAATCCGATGTAATACCATAAAAACTCGATAGAAAGCAGTTTAAGGCACACACCCAACTTTTAATGGATGACACATTAAACATGGTGTGAATATGCGCCTGCCTTTGGTGTTCTACACAGGCCAGGAAGTGGACATTTTTTCAGACCATGCTGGACAAGTGCCAGCAAATCCCTCAAAGCTCCGAACAGCACCGGCACCACCCACTGCTCTCCATTCTCTATTCATTGTCAAAAGTGATTCGAGGATAACAGGGAACACACAAAAAAAAATATGAATTTCAAATGAATTCCAATCGAGATAATTTTAAATTCCAAGTTCTCTCTTACACAAATTGCATCAGGCAGGCATGCATATGGGCAGCGAGGCGACTGTGACCCGGTCAATGTTTTGGGAATTCAAATCATGAAATAATATACATTTGTCCAGTCGGACGGTAGACAAATGCTGCCGCTCACTAAGAAACTGCACGCACAGTCAAGAGTGTCAGGAAGAGCGGGGATAAAAAATGCTCCATGGCCTGGTGGCGGTGGGTCATGTGTGCTTTGGTGAGCCAGCGACTGTTGAAATAGTGGCTTCACTGGCGGGGAAAAAACTTTGTTTGTCCTAGCAGGCACTGGCAGAGAAACTGCAGTTGGGTTTTGGCTTTTTGTCTGGCAAAGTTCTAAATCAGTAACAGAAGTGGCTGAAGTCTCCCCTTCCCTCCCCGCATGTGTTTGTGTACGGTGTGTGGAGTGGCGCGAGTTGATTTATTTCGTAGTTATGCAGTTGAAATTCACTGGGCGCTTACTTCGAGCGTCGCAGTGAACCCACTGATGCTTGCTCCGAAATTATGCCTCATTTGTTTCCATTTAACACCACCGTCAACCCCTGAAGGCCTCGAGGGCCATAACTCATCGACGGGGAACTTTGCGAAGGTAAATATTGAATTTGTACCGAAAGTGGTTGTGCCTTTATATGTATGGATCTAAAAGCCCTGGTCAAATATGCCGTACCGCCAACGCCATCTGACCTCGGCGCAGGCGAGGAGGTAGCAATGGTCACGCGTTTTCACTCGACCTGCAAATCGAGTGGCAATAATAAGACCACATTTCACTGTCCAGACCGCAGCTGGCAATAGGTCTGGTACATCACAGGAAAACTTTCTGCAATGCTCTGCACTGAGTGCGATTAAATGCATATCTCACTCGTCGTCTTCAAGGATATGCCGGGGGTGTGAGTATCCCTTAAGGGTGTACATGCGGTCTCATTTGACGATATCTAATGCTTTAACAGCTGAAAGTGATTTAACTTAATCTGGACTAGGGCAGGAGGCCAGAAGTCGTTCCTATAAGACATAGTTTTCGAATTCCATGCAAAGTTCGATTTGAAGATGGCTTGTGCGGCTCTGCGGAATCTAATTTAGTCGAGAGGCATGTGCTTGTTGAGCGTATGCCTTAGGTGCATGCGATTGAAATTTAATTAGAAATTTCAACTGGTTATTAAGGTGAGCTGTACACTTTAATTTCTTTTTAGCCGTTTACTTGTGATGAACCGGATTTCGGTTTGTCGTCTTGAGCTAATAAATCATGAGCGCTATAAGTTCGATAACATAAACTGGTGCCAATTTCAATTTATTTGCAAATTCAAAGCACTTTTTCAATTTTTGGCAGTAAGTTAAACCGTAATTTCACGTATTTTTGATTTTTAACGTTCTCAATTTCAATTTCAAAGCAATTTCAGCAATTTCACGTATTTTTTATACGTTCTGCACGCAGTACCCAATCAGACGGATGACCATGGACGTCTCGTCGTTTATGCGCCTAAATCCCTCCACAATTCTCCAAAATTTGATTCGTATAGCAATTCAAATCATTGGACCATTACTTTTGACGCAAATTGCATCTTAAAATGTTCATGGGATATGAGGCGGTTTACTGATTTATTGCATCCATCGTGGTCGATAACTTTAATGTAAGCCAGCTCGTTCTGCGGCTGTCATATAAAAAGGGACGTCCCAGTCTTTGGAACTTCGCCTACATTATTTTTGTCATGTACATGTGTCAATTTACAATCGGATCAATCACTTGACAGTGTCTTCCTTATTTACAGAAAAAACTGCAAGCAGACGCATACGGCTGTATTGTAAATGTCCTTGCGGATTTCGACACCATGGCACGGTACGCTCTGCTTCGCACCGAGCATGATAAATATTTTAAGAGTCATTTCTGTGTGTAAATTCAGCGGCGTCTGTTTGCGACGGAGAGTTGACTGCTGATGTGTTTACCGAATTGATGGGTGTGATGTATGGAAGTTTCCTGAATCCTGGATGCGTCACAGTTTACTCTGTTCATCATCGACAGTGCAGAAGCTGTGAAGGATATGCACACAGTTCAAGGAAATATGCTGAAAGTTGTTCGTGAGTTGGGAAATCATTAAATTTACTGCGGTGGCATAACAAAGGAGATGGTTGAAAATGAACGGTGAGGGCAAAGGCAGAAGAACTAAATTGAATCAAATGCGTTCACAGACCTCAACATGGCGGTGATGTCTTGCATAGCCTGTTCCCGACCAGATCTTCCCTCATAAGCCTCAAGTATTCGTCGAAAGAATGAAAACTAAAGCCTGCATGGAGTCTTCGTATTTGTTGGAGAAGTGGACACATCATCTGATTAGGATTTTGACAAGCACTTTAAGGACCAATTCAGCGGGATTATGCTGAAAACACTTGCACGTCGCATTGTGACTTGCAGTTGATTGAAAACAAGTATGCAGACTTTAAGTAAACTTGTGGCTATTGTGGCTATCAGAAAAAGGTTAGGTTAGATTGTAGTGGCTGACTGCAGGAGGCAGCCACACCTACGTCAAAGCCGGCACATTGCGTAGTCCCATTAAGATACTTAATTTCATCTAACAATCAAAACCAATTGGTGCTTATCACGAAGCCATTTACTTGGCATATAACTTGGCAAATACTTGGCCTCTTATCTCATTGAGTAGTAGGCCCCTAAGTGAAAGTACCTACGAGCAGATGGTTTCAACCTCCTCTTCATCCATGCAGCTTCTGCAGAAGTCATTATAGGGGACACCCAATCTTCGGGCATGAGTGGGAATTGTGCAGTGTCCGGTTATGACGCCGGTGAGAGTCCTGAGTGAAGATCTGCCAAGTCTAAGCAGGTTGAGTGATCGTATGAGAATAACTGATGGCCTTTTAGCCACTTATTTGTTGATTGCGTGTGTCTTGAAAGGATGTACCACACCTAGCGCGTTCATCAGCTTTGCAATTGCCCGGGATGTCACAATGTCCCGGCCCCACATGACGTGTATATCACCATACTCAGCCGTCTCGTTAAGAAACAGGCTACAATTAGGGGATATTTTTGAGTTAAACATGACAGGGACTAAACTGCGGCCTCACAGTCTGAACAGGTGTTGAGCCAGTACAGTGCCTCACTTATAGCAATGGTTTCTGCTTCTGGAAAGAGGAGAGAGGAGGGAGGAGGGATGAGGAGGGATGAGATGGGAGGATGGGAGAGGGTGGAGGTGGGAGAATGAGGGAGCTTGAGTGAGATAAAGAAATATTGAGGTCTTGGCAATACACACCAGCACCTCTGTCTTCGCTCAGTCTGTGAAGATGCGCCGGGGATCAGCCAGCGCCTGGGTATCCAATCCGATCTGGAGCTAATGCTGGTAGACAACTTCTTCCATCGAATTGTGTGTCGTTGCGGAGAAAGTTAAATTCGTTTAGAATAGTTGAGTGGTGGAATGTGAGTTCTGTTCTCTGGCTGCGCTGCCTGCTTCCTGTTTTCTGAAGACATCCAGGAAGGAGTGCTCCCCAGTGCCCCGGTGATGGACACGCACAGCACTGTCTCTGCACCCGACCAAGTATCTCGCAGTTGACAGCTGTGTTCAGTTCTGTTCACCAGACAGAGATCCAGTGATACCTGGAACATAAGGTCAGCATCATTTCAGATTTTTTTTTTGATAAGGAGTTACCCATATTACGTCTTTGGGTTCCATATACGATGAAAGCAGATATCCAATCTTGAACGACTGGAACGAACGGCAGTTGGTTAAGTTCCTGGAGTCCTCGGTTCGAATCCTAGTGAAAGGCATACTTTTATCTGAATTTCAAAGCTGGTAAAGTCACTATTTGCTTTGGGATGAAACTAATGGCACCATCACTGGAGTGGTCGATTAGTGGTAGTAGTCAGACTGTGGGTGCCACTTTGGACCAACGTGGTATAAGTGTGCCAAGTGAATTCACTAGCAGCCCCTTCCTTACCCCTAGGACATTGGAATGGAACCGAAATGCTTTAAGTTTGTTTAGTGGTTGACGGCTATATATAGGTACTGCACAAAAATACTTAAAACTGACTTCAGATGGACACGCCATCAATAAACTCCAAGGTGGCAAAACTTGGCCACTATCTCCCTCAGAGATAGGCGCAATCTCATCCAATGCTGGGTCCCCGGCACAAGGGTATTCCGGCTAATGAACAAGCAAGACAGAGGGAGGGTATGGCAATGGGACCAGATACAAGTACCACGATACAAACCGCAAATGGTCAGAACTTGATGCTTGCAGATTATCAAAAGCTATATCAAGGACTGAACACCTCCTAAATTTAGACAGGAAGGTACTCAGTAAAGTAATTGGTGGCTAACTGGCCACTGTCTCATAGGCAACCATGCCCGAAGAACTAGTGCACCTTACAATGACTTCTGCAGAAGCTGCATGGATGAAGAAAAAGAGGAAACTGTACTGCACTACTTCGGAACAGAGAGAAACTAGAAGAAAACTACTAGGCGAATATTACTTCAACAACTTGGAGGACCTGAGTAACACAGAATATATCGTACAATTTCTCAGGCCACTAAATGGCTATGAAAGGGGTCAGAAGAAATGATAAACTGCCAACAAATCCTTAGAGGGAATACAAAAATCCCAAGTGGGAATTACAACACGGTCACAGGGTAAATGGGTTTTTTTTATACATAAAGCCGACAGTGGCAGCACAATGGACAGGATTAGTGAGTGAGCTCGACTTTCTCTTAATCAAGCATTCAGCCTACCTACCTAGCTAAGTAATCCCAACAACTATATGCGGGTCTCTAACTTACCTACATTACAACTTAGTATTTATTGCGTCCTTCGACGAAGTCATTTTGTTGTCATGGTTCCTGTTTTAAAGCTTTGAATTAATTTCTAAAATTTTAAAAAATGTCTAAGACTAATTAAATGTGTTTATATAACAGTACCACTATGCAATAGAAACAGGTACACCTAGAGTTTTTTTTATAGTTTTGCCAATGGATGTGGAGTCTTTGAAAGATACTAGCATGCACTACTCGAGGGATATTATTCTCATTATCCCCTCGTCTACGTACTAACCGCACTTCAACCACTCTCTCTATCGGACGGCCATTAGGTATTCAATTTATTGTGAATAAATTTCCCTCGGGACTTTTTCTCTAATCGGCATACCCCCTATTGGGAACAATGTTTGAAAGGAAAAAGTCCTCCTTCTTATTCTGAATTTCCCTAAAATTTATCCCCTGTCACATTGTTAGAGAAACCAAAAATAAGGATAAGGAATTTACTATCAGTGTCGCAAAATTTTAAGAATGTAAGTATCTTTGTCTGAAATTGGTGGATATATTTATGATCATCGTTTATTTAGGCTTAAGATCTACTGCAGCTAATAAAAAACTACATATTTTTATACGCATTTAAAGTGTAAAAACCTCTCCTATTGTAATAACAGTGTTTGTCGCCTTGCTTTATTAATGATACATGTGTACCATCAACACATTCAAGCACACCAGGAATACCAACCTTTTCAAAAAACGTAAGCTTTGTGGCTCTTCCGGCTTCTTCCGGTGCCGTGTTCATTTTTATACTAATTGGACACAGCTTTTCTTTAAATATTTGCAGCACCTCTGTAAGAACTACAGAAAATTACGACTGTGCCAAACTAACGTCCCTTTTCGAACTCCTCTGAATACAGATAGCCACCGTACATTAAAAATTTAATTTTATAAGTGGTGGTATTGCAAATCTTTCCTTGACAAGGATCCCTCCAAAACATTAAAAAGGTACTTGAAAGCTGGTTTATGAACTCAGAAGCACTGCTAGAATGTATGCAAAAAGGTTATTTTGGTTTCAAATGTTTTTGCATAAATTAATACACGTACAAAGCTGTTGGCATTTCCAAAGGATTCGATTTGTCCCTTAATTCTCTTCGTATTGCCCGTACTTTACTATTTTGTCTTTCCGCATCTTCCATACCTATCAGCATAACCTCAATAATGAACATAATATGAAATATTGAACACATGAAAAATAATATGAACGCAAAGATTTGTACTCAATAAACGCACTGATTGACAAATAAGTTCAGATAATTTCCCATAAATGACAGCTGATAAATTTTTCGAACACAATTTCGAATGTACCTCGAGGAAAAACATTCGGATGGAGATTCACAACAGCAGGGACTTTTCCTGCGGAGGAAAAGAGGTAAGGTAAGGGCTGGTTAGCTTATATCGCTATGGATCACATAGTATATTTGTCGATCCATATATCCTTATTCTTTGAAGACTTCTTAGGTCGATCTACAGGATATGTATAGGAGCGGACTATAGATCTACAGCTGATTCTGCCATATGGCTGACTAGGAGCTCGGGAGTTGGTAGACGTGTTCTCGTCACGGCAAGTTGTGTGTTTTGCGTCAGCAGATTCTGGACAGAAGGGTGAGCTTCCGTATTTCGGATAAATTCCGTGGCATGACAAGAACTACGTGAGATGGTAGTTGCAGTTCCCGTGTCCACTCGATGTTCCCGCTGTGATGAGTTTATGGGTCCACCTGCCATTGGTTGCGTTGTCCCATCTGGCTTGGCACAGTGCCACCGATCGCGCCTTTTCTTCTTACTTCAGGCCTTTTGCGCTGGTCTCCGCGCGATTTGCCATTCGCCTTAGTTACTCCCTTTGCATGTCGTTGGGGCGAACATCGATATAGACCATACCCGCAATGGCACATGATTGGTTCGAAAATGTTCGGAATCCGATGATTGTTCTTAGTGTCCACAGCCTGTATTTTGCCTTGCTGTCTTCTCGGTGGCGAGAGCTTCCGCCCAATTTGGTGCAGCCCAAAAAATTATTGAGCTTACCGCTTTATCCAGGTCCTCTAACGTCCGACATCATTCCGGAAAGTGCAGTACTCGACGTGAGCTTGGAAGTTAACTCTGTATTTTATAGCTTCTTTTTAGATCTAACTATCTGTGAACCACCCCCGGAAGTTCGCGTTTTCCACAATCTTTCGGTTGGTTATTAAAACCAGCCTCTGGTCATCTGGTCAGCTTGTTCAAGGGCGGAAGATTCCAGCCAGTTTTTGATGCTGGCGAAAGCGTGGTTTGTGGTGATGATGAGATGTGATTGGCCACCGTCACAACCGCGATACCGTCGGCAAAGCCGATAACCCTGACTCCATGTGGCAGCGTCAGTCTCAGTACTCCGCCGTACATTAAGCTCCACCGGAAGTGTCCAAGAACTCGTAAGGTACACCTGGGCGTTGGAGTAATGATTTGTTATGTAATGTGCATAACTGCAGGCAAGCATTATAAGACTAGAAGGAAATGACTAGGCAAGAGTGACTAGAGCGGAAGGCAACATAAAAGGAGAAATAATTTAATCAATAAAAAGTTGCAAACCGAAATTTCTCAAATTATTGAAAAGCGGTAGGAGAACTGACAAGGAAGGCTTGTTGTTGGAATTAGGACACGGTTCCCAGGATCTCCAAATGACAAAACACTCCCTCAAAATTTAACTCACAGCTGCCCCATAAATGTGTTAATTTTGTTCAGAATTTCTTCCCAAATTGCCAGTCGCCTCACAATTCCATGCAACAAGAAGTAATTTTTCAGATAAATTCAACGTCAGCGTATCGCAAACCACAGTCATCATCTTGTGTTTATTAAGTACACTTGTACATCGTAAATGTCAGAATTTATTCCTCCCACTGACTCATCACACTCTGATCGAGATTGCCGATGTCAATGCAGTCGAGACGTTTATTTCGCAAAACAAAAGAGAACACAAAAGGGGAGATAGAGCAGTGACGGAATTGCACGTCACATTCATCATTGAATGCCTGCAATGTCCTTGAGTGTGCACATGTGCACTCAGTCTGTGATTTCATTCAGCACCACGGCCAGCACCCTACGAGTCCGGCTTTGAGGCAAGGATCGAAAGAATTTCCCCGCCAGGGCGCGTTTGATGTGATTGATGGAAAATCTTCCTCCTTTTTTTCCTCGTAGAGGTTTATGAACAGTTTTCAAATTCTCATCACAAAATGAAATTCCTTTCTCGTTTGATAAAGACAACGGCGCGCGCGAACGGAGACAAAGTCGTCCTATCACATCTCGACATCCCAGCATCCGTGTTTGAAACACACTAAACTAATTAAATGAATATTTCCTTTCCCTTCTTTTTCCTTTTCTTTTCATCCGAAGGAAGACGGCATTCTTAATTCGCAGACATCCACGGAAGTCTATACACACATCACTCAGCCAGTGCCATCATGCCATCCGGCGATTAAAATCAGTTTAAGAGTAATTTCGTAACGAAAAGTAAATAAGAGCAGACGACGGGGGTTGAAGGAGAAGAATGAAAAGAAAATCAGGTCGAGTCAAGGGTTAATCTTGTGTGAAATCCAGAGCTCACTTAGGGCTTAAAGGACGGTCGTCTACATTCTGGCCTTCAATTGAATTACGGTACAAAACCTCGACATGGCAGAATCGAGACCACGAGACACGAAAAATAGATATGTACACTACACTTGTGCAAAGATTTTTTTCTTCCGCTTATTTGTTGTTCTCTAGATCACGAGAGATGTTCACGCGAGCAAGCAACGACCAGGAAGTAAAGGGAAAGGGGACGGACGTCCTGCATGCGGCGTTCAATTAAAATAATCAAGCACGGGAGAGCAGCCCCACCCTCGCCCGAGTATAATGGCGGGGAGGTTGTGATATTGTTCGCCACCTTTGAGTCCTTTGTATGGTACGTTGGTGTTACCTTAAATCCATGGATGCCGTTTAATTTGGAATGGATGCTGGTCCTCGTTCGGGGATGTATTAGGATCGTAGCATGTCCTCATTTCCGGGTCCACGTTGCGTTTTGTTCACGAATTAATTTTTGTTTGCCGTTTTCTGTTTTCTTCTTCTTTTTGCCTGTTTACTTTGGTTACCTACTGATACCGCTGTGCTGGTGAATCCATTTATATTGAGCCACAACTCCGTAGGCAAATGAAATTAATTCATTCCAGCGAGTGTCCATAATTCATAGTCATGTCCGTATGGGGAACAATAATGTACAAGCTATGCGGGATGCTGCACGAACGAGATTTTCGCCAGATTCCGCCTTGACGCATTTCATGCGAAGAATTTTCCGTGTTTTATTTTTTGTTTTCCTTTCTCCCTCCCCACAACGCCCCGCCCGCCCTCCCTCTCTGCCAACGGCTTCGTAAAACAGATGCGAACTGTTAAAATGATGTGAGTGCCTACTTTAAGTAATTTCAAGTTGATTTAATTAGCACGAAAGATTTCGGTCAATAATTATCAATTTATGGCGTAATTAATGCGAAGTGGTCGCACTCTCTCTCTCTCTTTCTCTCTCATTGACTCCCTCCCTCCCTTGGCTGGTGGAATAGTAATTTTTTGAATATTAATGAACGGGTTGGACTGAGATTTGCATGCGACCCGTGGTGGTGCGAAGGACACAGCGTGCATTATCAGAATGTGTAGACGGGGTCTTTAAATTTGATGCTCTTTTTCCGGATTCTAATGTACTTCATAAAGTCGTAAATGGGTGTTTCTGTTTTGTGCAAGCGATGCAGGGCTAGGGTCTTGCAAGTCCCGGAGAGAGTCGTTTAAGTTTTGAGTTGATTAAATGAATAAGTTTATTTCTGAATCTCTGTCTAGCTGTGAGGGGATTTCATTGCCTGCTGGGGACGATGCGCGATGGAGACGACTTTAATCCTGTTAATTAGAACATCACCAAGAGCAATGGCAATTCTGCAGCGTGTGATTCTAAATTTGAGTTTAAAAAGGGTATATTTATCAAAAAAGACAGAGTTTAACTAGACCGATCGTCTCTTACGAACTTCACTTACGACGATGTAATAAATCCCGAGGATTTAGACATTAATTTTATTTCTGTCTCTAGCCTGACCTGTCTTCACTTTTTACAAAAAACTCTCGCTGAGATGGACTCGCGGCAGGAAGAGTGGATACATACTCAGAACTCTGCATAAAAACAAAATCTGGTATTATCTGGGCGAAGTGTTGTTTCGAATTATACTTCCTTTCATCACCCATTTTCTTTGTCAATAACCCTTCCTTCCCTTCTTTTAAGTTCGCTCATGAACCACTTTATCCTTCTCTGGTCTGACTGTCTCTGACCTTCATGGAGACACGATCGGCAAAGTTCCTGGCGGTCGATTGCGATTGTGTCCTTCTGTTGTGGTCTTACTCTACTCCGTCGTCCTATCGATATCTGTGTTCTTACCTTGGCAACAAGGGAATGATGTCGATGGTGGCTTCTCGGAACGTTCAGATATCGGAAATACTAGAGGTCGATCGCAATGTGATCAATCTGGTTGACGGTTGATTGATCAGGGGACCGCCAGGATGTTGAGGTGAGGGAACCGCGTACTGGCTACAGAGAGGTTTCGCTCCGTCACGAAGTCGGACAGCTTGAGTCCCTGTTCAGGCGTGGTGTCACGCAGATCGTGCTTACCTATGACTCTAGCAAAGATGTCCTCTTTACCCAGCTGAGCCTTAAAATCTGATCTTGTTTTCGAAGCTGGGTCGTATGTTCTTTCTATGAGATCATATAAGTCATCTTTGCTGTCATCCGTTGGGGCGTGGGAGCAAATTAAACTGATGTTGCCGAATGTTGTTGTTGCCGATGAGATTAGAACTGATGTTGCCGAATGCAACCTTGATGCGAATTGTTATGAGGCGCTCGCTTATTTATTTAAAGTATCCTTGCCTAAGTCTGTCTCCAACAACAAACCCGCATCCAAACAAGAGCTGCCTTCGCTCTTGCCAGCAGTCTCCGTTGTAGTTGTCGCAGTTTTTCATTCTCGTTTTGCCCGGCCCATCTCATCGCTTCTAGGACCTCCGCAAGTTCATCGGCTGCACGTGGTCTGTTATGGGACCTCACATGCAACCTGCAGACCAAAACATCGTTGTCCATTATAGCCAGCAGTAGAGTCATCCATATCCAAGGCTTGTTGTCGTCTCTGACCTATTGTTGTTTTTTTGCACTTCAGCATCGTGCAAACCCAAGGGCCGCCTCCGTACCTGGAGGATGGGTTTCTGGTTTAAGCGCCGCTGCATACATTGGTTCATCTCTAAGCGGTTGTAATAAAACCCACGAGTAGGCTGTGTGTCAACTTGATCTGTAAATTTGCAGGGATCATTGCTGGCATCTCGCCAGGCTGACAACTTTGCCCTGGATGCACATGCCCATGCCCTCCTCTTTCTGATTCTACCAGAGCGACAACAGGGAGTCATTGTTCCCGGGTGACATTTATCTCGTTTCACACGAAAAACTTGATACTTTAGGTTCTTGTTTGCGTCGATGAAGAGTTCAGACGCCGTTATATTTTTCAAACAAAACTGGTCGTGGAATTTGGGCGATTCTTGACACTGATCTTTCTTGTTTGGAGGGACATACACGTTTGGCAAACATGAGACAAATAAATGGAGTCAATGGAACAACGCTCGGAGCCAGTTTCAATTCAGGTATCAAAGTTCACTTTACGTGCCAGGAGTGTGGAGATTACCAATGAAACACACCGTTTCTGTGCATGAGTGTTCACATTTATTCTGTTTTTGTGATAATTTACGTACCTATTCAAGTCATAATTTCGCAAAGTCAAGTAATGCACTTGTCTAACCTCTGCAGCAAAACTCTGTGGTCCCTGCTTTTGTTCATTTTTCGAATAGGAGATGAATTCAGCGTTATGCTGACTCCGAATGGCAGTACTTTCAAGAAGTTATTCATAACCGGTATGCATTGTGAAAGACACGGAAGAAATATTTTTGCGGTATTTGCACCCGAGCATACTCGTAAAAGAGTACCGCTAGGTTAACATAACATCAGCCAACCATGACCAAGTAAAGAGACATCTCCCATCGCATTTAAGAACTGAGACAACAAAGAGGATGCACATCCTCACATCGAAGTTGAACGCTCTTATTTGAACAAGGACAATCTCAAATAACCCACTGGCACTGACCTGAAAAGGAAAACAATGAAACAAAGAAAAAACAAAGACAGCGCAATTTCACCTGGTTGTCGACATTAAATTTGAAGAAAAAAAGTAAATTATTGTTATTGCATTCGATTTGACGCATGAGTTGGTTTTCTCTGTGTGTTTTTTTTGTCATGTTTCATGTCATTCCTTTTTTTTTATTTGCGCATTAATTTTATAATTAACCTTATCTGCGGGTCTGGTGCTGGGAATGATAGTTGGGTGGGTTATTGACTCACTTGGACCATCTTATTGTACCCTTGCTAGTTAGTGGCTACAGTGAAACCCACTGTAGCCCTAAAACCAGATCCGCAATCTTAGGAGGTTTTCAAGTTCAACACCGCTCGCGTCGTCCGAGCTGGATGATGTAGTGCTTTCCTAGGACCTGCCTTCTTTTCATTGTTGGGGCTGTGCCATCGTAGAGCAGATGCAGGGCATATTTCGTTTGCTCCTCACCTCTGAAGCTTCTGCAAATGTACGGTATGTTCAGACGCATTGCATGGCCACATATGGCTCAGTGTTCCTATTAGCATGCGAATATCCTTGCGACTAACATCGGCCAATGACGTTGATCTCTTTTTGCTACGATCCCACGCTGTTGCTCGAAGGATGCACAAGGTCGTCAGTGATTTTTTGAAAAAATGTTCGTCGTTTATTTTCTTGTTACCGTCAGAGTCTTCAACAGAAGTCGTTGATAGATGGCTTTGTGGAACTATCGTGTGTAAAACGGAAGGTTTATGACGTTCGTGGGATGGCAAAGCTATCAACTGATCATCACTTGGTATTGTGTACGCTGTACCTCACTGATAAAGTTCCTCTCATGCCAGGGCGAAAACCAAGAGTGGTTACACGCATACGGTGGGAGAAAATACAGAACAGTGAGTTATGGCTAAATGTTAGAGCGGCTATCGCGTGTAGAGGAAGAATGGCGACTGTTTTCAGCAGCTGTCATTGCCTCTGCACGGGATATTTGTGGAGTGAAGCGGCTTGGAGTGGCGGCTGGTGGTGAGAAAAGAACTGCGTGGTTTAAAACGTCCGCAGTTCAAGAAGCCATCAGAGAGAAGAAGAAGACCTACAGAGACTGGATTCTCTTGGGGGACTCTGAAGAACTTGCAAATTGGCTGTGCGAGCAGCTAAAGAGCAGTCTTGGAAGGAGTTCGGCAAGAGGCTGGAAAGCGACCATAGATCGGCGAAAAAAATGCTCTGGCAAAAAATTCGCCGACTCAGAGGAAGAAATGCTTTCCAATGAGGTGGACTTCGCCAAGGGTGCGTCTTGTCACATCTCCTTTTCATTGTACATATGGACTGTATGTTGCAGCGCAGCCGAGTCAAGGAATGTTTCACATTGGGAGAGTTGAGGGTTAGTCATCTTCTTTTTGCAGATGACTTGGTTATCCTCACATCTTCCCAGACGGAACTACAGCACGCACTGAAGTTGCTTGAAGTCAACGTGGACAAATCGGTGGTTATGGTCATCTCCAGAACGCATGTTCAATGCACTCTACAGGCTAGTGGAGTCCCATTGAAGCAGGCGGAGAAGTTTAAGTATCTCGGGGCCTTTTTCATGAGTGAAGGAGTAATGCTGAGCGTTCCTGTAGGATTGGGTAGATAGGGTCATGCAATTTGGGAGAAGAATAAGAACGACTTCTGTTAAGAAATCTGACAGGACCATGTGTATTTATGGATGCCTTTGTGTGGAAAGAAGGAGTTCATTATGGACATGCCATTTGCACGGCAAAAGTCCAACAATTTCTCTCCGTTCGCGTTCTAGTGAAGATCACCGTACCACACCCACGTGAGCATTGAAATCAGCTATCAGGATATAGGAATCCATCTCCGCTATCCTATCAAGGGCAGCATCAACTTCAGCTGGGAAGGCCGCGTACTCTGACTATAGATTTGGTGCATACACCTGCACTAAAGCCAAAGTTGATCTTTCAAACCTGAGCTTTAAGATCCCGGCTCTCCCTCCCATTGGTATCCACTCCAATACTCTGCCTGCCAACCTGGGACTTGTCAGTATCCCCACTCACGCCTATACAGACATTTGAGGTGCAACTCAAGATAGGAAGAGTCTCCACCCGTCCAAAAGGTCCACCCACGATATCCTAATTCGATGCCGTTGTCCGTTGCCTTTTGATCCCCGTACGCACTGGTTTGTGCATGGCGCGGCTCACGTGGCCACTGTTGGCTTGCTCGTAGTTCCTTCGGGTTAACCCCGACCGGCTGCCGAGCGGGACAGACCGGCCACCAGACGCTCGCATACTGCCACCATTCAGGCCTGCCTCCAAATGGGGCCCTGGCACACCAGGGTAGGCAATATCCCAGACCAACCGTGTTCTTCTTGTCATTTTGGGGGTTGCGCTTCGTTAGGTTGGAATGTATGAAAGTAATCCTACACCACAAACCTGTTGCCCGGGAAGGCTGAACTAAAGCCATAATGGCGCTAATTCTCATTTAAGTGAGAATTTAAACCATAATCCAAATGATGACTTTATTTCCATTTATGGCTTTATTACTATCGCCACATGGTGTTAATTCACATTCCAATGAAAACTAATCCCATAAAATTCATGTAGCGCCTAACAGTTGTTGACATACCCTTAGCGTGAGCGGGTTAAACCCTGCTGAAAAAAGGGTTAAAATCCTGTTCGTCACCCTCCTCATACTTTAAGTACACCAGGCTTTCTTATATGCTAAATTTCAAATTAGCCGAATTGGAGATTTGTCGTTACTTCCAGATTTTAACGACATAAGGCCAAATTTATAATTTTTTCGCTTTATTTCGTTGGGTCTTATTTCGCGTCACCGTGAGTCTATGGAAAATTTGAATAAACCTTGCCTGAGCAGAAACTTGCAACTACTAACTATCCTTTGGTTACCCAGTTGGGTTGCAGGGTAGGTAACATGCCACCCAATGCATACCCCACATGCTTTTGCATTATTCTATTACTTATTGGCATTATTTCCTTTGTTTGATGACGGAGCAATCATTTCGAATTAACAAGCGTACCAAAACATATAGGTTTTGTTCGACTTATCAAGGTTTTTTCCAAGGATCCCAACAATCAATTCGAGTTCCCTATCGAGAATTTCGAATAATCGAGAGTCGACTGCAGAAATGGAGTATTAAAGAGATTCCCAACTTCTCAGCTGATTGACCCTTAGTCCATCGACGAATTTCAGAGGCTTTCTGACAGATATTCATGAATTTTTGACAGTCATTCACGAAATACCATAAATACCATTCTCTGATTGCTCAATTTATAAAAGACTGGTTGTCAACCTCATTTCTGGTCGACTGTCTATAGACGAGCGTTTTATTTCTCAGCATAGTCTCCTTATAAATCGCTGGATTTAGTCCAGTACTTTTATAATTTTTGTATTCCCTCAAAACATACAGTATTCTTCAATGATGATTTCTGTATTTTACGCAGCCATTTTTTTGGTTCGGAAACACACAAATTCAATTTTAAGAATTTGGTCACATTTTTACCGTCTGCATTGACATTCGTTTGAAAATGTACAAATTTAGTTCACGCATTGCTTTCCAATTGAATTTGTGTTGATTGTTTTCATCAATTACTCTTTTGTTGCAGTCGGTTGCATTAATAATGTTGACTTCTATTAAGGGTCCTTTGTTCCGTCTAGTCGTTGTCTCGTTTGCTCGTGCTTAGGTGGATTAAGCAAACACATTGTTTCCCTTCGCATAAACAAAGGAATCACGTGCTTATTTGCATTTTGATTTGTGTGTTTAAGATTCAATGAACTCCTATTACACACATTCTCTCGGAATGCTTTGAATCGATATAACGTGGGTCGCTTCTTGGGAAGTTGCGCTCATAAGCCCGTAAGATGTCCCAAATGAAACCTTATATTATCTGAGCTATCGCCACAGTATGTACTTGTACTATTTCGTAGTGTGGTGATCCAAAGTCAACCGATCTGTGAATACATTTAGAATTTATTTGGTGTCAATTTGATATTGTAATGGAGAGTAAATTTGGCAGCATTTGAAATAAGCAGCAAACAGAGAAAACAACGTGTTACCTCTCGAGGACCGGTGTAAGTGGGGTCATCTCGTCCTGTTTTTCAGGACAGCGGTGCTTTTTGACTTTTCGGCAACCCCTGACATACCAGGAGCTGGCCATTCGATTGTATTATTCACATAATAAAGTGTTACAATTTGAAGTTTAAAGAAACTAGTTTTCCTTTTTCCTTCCCCCTTTCTGCACAATATGCTATTTTAATATGAAGGATGTCCAGATACCAGAGCTGTTTCAGCTATGTTTCACCCGCAGTCACAGTTACCAATGGCATTCAACTGTCAAAATATTGAGTTTGGTTTGCCATTCCATCATGCATCGGTTCACGCTTGTTGAATGTGTGGAAATTGTTGAAACTATGAATTCCGACGCAATTGCTAACGCGAATTTCGTCGTGAAGTCAGTCGTCATCATCATCATGGCTTCATTGTGCAGACGATTCGTGGAACTATGGAAAGTACTGACATGACCCTACCCTGGACCATAAACCTTGTGTCAATATCCAAAAACAACCTCACGCCCGGAGTTACAAGAGAGACTACAAAAAGAAAGCACCACTCATTTATTTTTTTTTTTTTCAACTTTATTGTTTCATCACCAAAAACCGAATGAATCAATTCTATGTCTTTCTTACTAGCTAAAGTTAGACTGTATGCACATTTCAAAAGAAACTCTAGCACAACATTGTTCCCAATTCAGAGCGTGTTTAGTGACAGAGTGGCTTGGCTTGGACTCTTGTTTACTCAAGACTCTCTTGGCGTGCTTATCAACTAGTTGGTTTGGCTTTGGTTGCAGAGACAGGTGTCTGAGATGTCGCTTTTTCTTGGTACAGTCGTACAATTGTGTATGGATTGCATCTGACTCCGGGAGTGTCATACGTTTTTGTATGTCCTCGGGCGTCGGGAGGGGTTGGTTGTTTCTGTCAATTGCGTCTTAGAATTGTTTGAAGCGTTTATCCAGTCCAGGATAAAACTATACTGGTATGGCACCTTGTGGTGAAAGAGAAACAAATCATGAACGTGTGGTCAAAGATTTGTGTTGCAATCTGTTCCGTCGAAGTGCTAGAAACATCGTATGTGATAACTTTCTTACAAGCTATAATCTTACGTCTACTTTGCTGTTGGACTGCAATTCGTCAATATTGGGAATTATAATATTGGAGCTAAAGGGTCTTAAGGGCCGATGTAGATTTTGAATAAGACACAAATTATTTAGGAAATTATTGTCATTTCTTTTTATTATGATAATATTGGTATGGTTCAAATATGTATGGAGCAAAATATCGGCCATATGGCCGCCGCGACCTCTGCGGCACACCTCCATCCGATGGTCCAAATTATCGATGACGCTGAAGCATAATTGGGGTTCTATGCCGTAAATGTGCCGAATTATCTCATCCTTTAGCTCTTGAATTGTTGCTCGATTATCGACATACACCTTTTCTTTCAAATAACCCCAAAGAAAAAAATCCAACGGTGTCAAATCAAATGATCTTGGCGGCAAATTGACCTCGCCACCACGTGAGATTGAATTTGTCGCGCAAAAGAGCCATTGTTTCGTTAGCTGTGTGGCAAGTGGCACCGTCCTGTTGAAACCACATATCGTCCACATTCATATCTTCCAATTTGGGCCATCAATAGTTCGTTATCATTTCACGATAGCGAACACCATTCACAGCAACTGCCTGACCGGTCTCATTTTGGAAAAAAATACGGCCCGATGATGCCGCCAGCCCATAAACCGCACCAAACTGTCAATCTTTGTGGGTGCATTGCTTTTTCGAGAATCACTCTTGGATTATCATTCGCCCAAAGGCGGCAATTCTGCTTATGGACGAATCCACTGAGGTGAAAATGTGCCTCATCACTGAAGATGATTTTCTCCGAAAATTGATTATCCACTGTTGCCTTTTCTTGCCACCATTCTGACCATTGACGACGCTTGAAATGGTCAAGAGGCTTTAGTTCTTGAGTCAATTGCACCTTGTAAGCGTGTAAATGCAAGTCTTTATGCATAATGTTCATCAGCGACGAGCGTGAGAGGTGCAATTGTTGGACACGACGACGAGTTGAGGTGGACGGCTCTTCAGCCACACTATCGCGAACCGCAGCAATATTTTCTGCAGTACGAGCTGTACGAGAATGCGCTGGTGTTTTCACATCTCCTACAGACCCGGATTGCTCAAATTTTTGCACAATTTTTCCGATTTTGCGCACATTTGGACGATTAAATTGACCGAACAAATCACGAAGCGCACGATATGCATTTTGATTTGAACGCCCATTTGCATAATAAGCCTGAATAACTTAAACGCGTTGCTCGATTGTGTATCTTTCCATGGTTCAAATTGAGTTAGTCTGAAATTGAGAAATGTCAAATGAAATGCAGAAACGTTACGTTGACGTTTAGGTGTGGTTCACATTCAACATCGGCCCACCCTCTATAACTAACTAAAGAAGAGCAGTAGAACCATCAAACTTTGGATCCGCAGCACGGTAAGTAAGTCCTCATACAGAGTGGTGGAAAAAATAATAGAAACAAATAAGAAAAACAAAGTAATAACCCTTCTGTGGGCAAATTCTACCTAATTGCACTTTAGGATTATGCGGCTGTGGGGCGGCGAGTGGGAGGACTTAAAAAATAATAGAAGCAAAGGAAGTTCTGTTTTGGTCAGTGTCAATTTGTCAAAATATTGAAGGCAATATAGAGAACGTTTTGCGAAAAAGGGTCGTGGACTAGTGGTGTGTCAACCCGGGTTAAGAAGTCGAGTTAACCCGGGCTACACCTAAATCGACTCAAACCGAGTAACATTTATTTCAAACCGAATTGGCAAAATCCGATGAAACGAACTGAATCCATTCACATCGGAGCAGAATATCAAAAATTGGCTTGATTCATTCTAGGCTGTCAAGTCGGCGCAGTTCTTTTGGGATGGTATCCACAAATTGCCAGAAAGATGGGAAAAATGCATAGCTTCAGATGGGCAATACTTTGAATAATACTACGTTTTTCTTAAATAAACGTTAAAATTTAAAAAAAAAAAACCGAAACCTAAAGTGACAACTTATTGTCATAAAATGTAATATTTTCCTTTTACCAATCGAAATAAAATATAATGTCAAATGAATAAAAAATATGCATTTATAGCGAAACAAGTGCTTTTCTGCATCCCCAGCTGCATCCCCAGGTGTGTTCTCTGTTGATAGAAGGGGTGAGTTCCTAAAATTGCGTGTAAATCTTGACCCAAAAAGAATAGGATAAAACGCAATGCTTTAGGAGCCTATTGGAAATCCGAAGTCCCCGATACGGCACCTTGAACTCAAAATATATCAAATTGAAAATGAAAACCACACCCGGTGTTGACACAATGGTTAAGCCGTAGCGGCTAGTGTATCAGGCATCATTTGATATACAACAAGACGGTAGACGATATACTTGCGACTACGATAAGTCCAAAAGACCGCTTGACGTACAGCCAGTGAAGCCAAGGCGGTCATTGCCGATACGATTCTTCAACTTCGCATTGTTGCTTCTGTAGTTTGACTGTTGTTGTTTTATTCAAATTTCTTTTACTCTCGATCGTGCCTAGTCACCCTGCATTACAGTGTCCGCAAGGCAATATGAACCGGTACACCAGGGCGTATGGGTAATTTTTTTTAAATTTGTTTTTTGTATCTACTTTGACCTATGCATGCGAGTGAGTTTCGAGTGCTATTTCTTCTTTTAAGCTTATATGATTCTTGATACTTAAAACATTCTCATGTACGAATTGAATCAGTTTTCGTTGAAGTGTGTTCATTTTTAACTCTATGCTGCTGCCGTAAAATCCTCCAACCAACGATTTAAACGAAATCAATTTCTCTCCTTCAAGTCATAAAGGCGTCGCATTTTTCATAACCCCGCACATAGGCACATACTCCCTAATCGATCTTCAGGGTTTCACCGCACGAGATATTTGTAATCGAGCCTTGATTACCATAAAAAAGGAGCGCAGCTAATAACCATAAATCAATTTAGTATCCGCAAGAGAGAAACAAAAGTTAAAATGTGAATTTTCCGCACAAAGTCGGCCGTGTCCACCCCCTCACACCCCAGCACACGACCTGCAAAACTATTAAAGACGTCCTCGTAATCACCGTGCAAAGATCCAACCCCCAACGTTTTGCCGCACACACACACTCACAAGTGAACTTGTATATTTTGTAAATTGCACTAACTCACGCGTAAAACAAAAACAAAAATAATAGCACACATAGTTGAAGCGTCCATGTGCTTAATTCACTGCTGCCTCTGCCGCTGTCGCCTGTAAAGTTGGTGCGGATACATTATTCGGATGCATGGCTGTGTAGTTTGTTGAAAGAGCTGTTGGCGTTTTATCGCAAAAGAGTGAATTTCATTGCGGCGCGTGAAGGAGTGTTGTGTTGTGTTGCCGACGGCTGGCTAGTCGGCGATGTGGTGGGCAGGTTTCGTTATTATTCTTTTGGGTTTCGTTATTTTTTAACAGTCCACATGTGGGACTACATTACCTCTGGCCGTGTCAGTTGGAATTGGTTGTAGAGCCTGTCCGCACAGTGGGTCGCAATGGAAATTTGGCAAATTATTGTTATTCGAATTGAATAAAATGGAAAGTAACTTGATTTGAGAATTACAAGCTCGAATTTAGTAGAAACATGTTAATAAAGGGAATACATCTGCAGGATGCATGCATGTTTGAAGGGACACATTAAGTTTGAAATGAAATTCATTGCGAGTAAGTTGTTTAATCCCATATCGAAATGAGAAGGAACACCGATGTATTGTCCACTCATAATAGGAATGCATTTGTTTCGTATGAAACAACTTCTGTGTCGTAACATAGAATGTGCAACCCACTGGACACATAGACAAAGCGGCACCCACGCTGACACATTTTCAATTGCAGAAGTCTTAGAATTGATTCAAATTGCTTGTAAGCATTGCTTGAACCTCCCATGCTAGCGGTAATAATGTAAAAATGACTGTGGCCACGTTGTGAACAGGGATAACTAAAAAACGTTGACAATGTTGTGCATTAAGGCACGAGTTTCCATTAATCACACAGTCGATGTGAGAGATTAATTGCAAAACTTGCGTATGCACTAGGTTCCGACTGCAAGTCCTTCGACTGAATGTTGGAAATTAGCAAGACGAACGTTGCTGTCACTTACCTATGCGGCTTCTAGCCGCGCAAATCGACTATAAACAAAATTTGCACACTAGGCAAGGTACTGGGGAAGATTAGCGAGTTTCAAATCGATACGCAACAACTTTCCATCGATCTTAAATCCGCCTACGACAGACAGTATTCGTAGCAAGAAATTATTCGAAGCGATGACTGAATTCGGGATCCTCTTGTGTCGCATCTCGCTAACACATATGCGATCTACCGTACCTCGCGCAGGCACTGGATTTCGAAAAGAGGATGCGCGGTCGTGTGACTTTTTCAATCTGGTGCTGGAGAAAAATGTGCCGATGTGGGATAGCTGGCTGTTAGTTAGCTGGCCTTAAAGTCAATGAACACAAAACGAAATTTTGCGTGGAGAAGGAGAAGTAGACCGAACCTCCGATATAAAGGACCAATTTATCGTGGACACAAGATAGCGTGGTCTTCTGGACTGGAAGCAACGCGCCCGTCAACTATGGAAGGCAATTATCCGCTCAGACTTAGACCCGCCATGGGTTGCAGACCTAAGTAAGTCGATAACAAGTCGAATGAAAAATTAGTCAACGCTACAAATTCACGCTACAAATTCACCCAATTGGTGTTGGACTCAAATGCGAAAAATTCTGTGAAATACGAAGCAGCATTAGTTGCCATTAACGGTCTTGAAGACACCGAAGCATTTAAACGTTAAAATTTAACGAGATGAGAGCAATTTGGAGCATCATTGCTTTCGATGCCCATCATCCCTCTAGAGCTCCCTGGTCCATATTAAAAAAGGGTGGTCCACGTTAACAGCACTTTTTTGCCATCACCATTCAGTGAAGCGTATAATCCACTTAAGGCTTCGCGGGGGTAAGGAACGCACGAAATGATACTCGGTCATCGACTCGTCAGGAGGTATGGCCAAGCACCTCGTTCTAGGTCTGGCGGAAAGTGCGATAACTTTAGAGCCAAGAAATGATTTTGTTGGTCTTAACCCCTCTACAAAATACCGTTATCAATTCTTGGCGCCAAAATTATCGTACTCGTGCCTAGTTCTGCCAAGTGGTCGCCTACCTGATGAAATCGCATTCGAGGCACGCTTATGATGATGAGGACCAAACCATCGCAGCATAGCCCTTTTATTTCGCAGAAGCAGCAGCTCGACATTGGGTTTCTGTGGTATTTCTCACCCTTTCCGGGCGAGTGTTTATTGGCTTGTATTCGCGATATTTTTCGTCATTCGTTCTGGTCATTGCACAAATTTCGTGACCATAGGTGAGAGTTGTAACAAATTCTGAGCTGACGTGGCTTTGACACCAAGCTCGGCTTTCCTGATTACAGATCAACCAAATCTACCCAGCTTTACCAACTCTACAGGAATGCTCAGCATCACTCATTAAAAAGAACCCGAGGTATTCAAACTTCTGCAGCTGTTCCAATGGGACATCACTTGTATATGCTTTGGTAGGTAGGTAGGTGAGCGGGTTGACGCGCCTCACTGAGGTCCTATTGGACCCATTGTGATACCCATTAGGGTGTAAAGACCTTCCTGACGTCCTCCTCGTTCTTGCTATTCTTGTTGTTGCTGATGGTGTTGTTTAATGTCGTTGTCGGTGTTTTTTTAGTACAACAGCCGTTGTTATGTGGTCCTGTTTAGCCATCCAGAGATTCTAACCTACCTGAAAATAGACGTTAGTATGAGTGAAGTTTTTCGAGCTGTTTCTACAGATTTGCCCTTCTTGTAGGCATGGTGAGAGATCGACATCCGGACTTACGTGTAGCGTGCGTTCTGAAAATGGCCATAACCTCTGAAGCACTCCTCGCCTCGGCTGCGTTGCAACATCAAGTTCATATCTTTTATAGAATATTAGGTGGCATGATGCGTACGTTTCCCTTCACAGCCCTTAATTTTCAACCAAATTAGTTTATTTTTTTTCGCAAATTTATATAATTGCTGTACAGAGGTGATAGGTAAACAAGTTTTTTTATATGCCCAAAAGGTGGCGCTGTTGTTGATGAAATTTTTAGCTATTATATTCTAAATTAAAAAACGGAGGTGATACGACATGTTTCTTGTAGAAGTTCAACGCCCACGATTGATTTAGTACCGTTCACACGAATACGGCTGGTAGCGTTTAGAAACATGACCTCCTGTGGAGGTGTCGTATGCCTTTTTTAAATCTACAAAACAGCTGTTTATGGGTCTGACACACTGTGAGGCCTTTTCGAGTACTATTCGTAAGAAAAGAAATAGGCCCCAGTGGTTAGAGTAACCTCAGGCAGCACAATCACCCCAGTTTGGCAATCGTCAGGTGTCTCTCCGCTTTCCTAGGACTCACCTCATTCAGAAGAGAGGGCTATAAAACTCCCTCTTTACCTATTGTCTTAAGCATTTCTGCTCGGATGTCATCCACATCGGCGGATTTGCCAACGTTTAGCGATCCAATCGCCAAAATGCCTTCCGCCACCATTGAGCTATTCTCCGCCTCACTCAAGACAACGCTTCGTCATCGTCAGTGGCCAGTTCGGGATTAAGCAGCTCCGAAATGTGCATATTTTTTTTATAATTTGAGCGCTCACAAGGGGTTTCCAATACCCTTAAGAGTCCGGGGTCAAGGTAAAGCACAGCCGAAAGTATAGAGGGAGAAAGGGGGAAGAGGTACCTGATTGTAGTCTGAGGGAAATATTAGGCTCGGAAGAGCATTCCATAATCGTGGAGTGCGGCTAAGGAACTAGTCTCTAAATTTAACTGTCCGACCGAAGTTATCCTATTCCTGACGAGACGTGTATTGGTGGTGATTTCATGGAGAGGAGGAATGCAGTTGGCTAGCTAGAAATGTCCGCCACGTTGGAAAGAATCTTTGGATTGTACACCTTCGATGACGTTGAATTTTCATCCTCTGATTCGGCAAATGGGATCCATACTTTTTTGCCCAGGGACCGAGGGAGTGCCCAGAACTTAAGCTAATGCTGACTTTGAGATACTGTGAGAAGGGACGTAAGTCCATCCCCATATGTTTCGGCCAGGAAAATGAATTTGGGGCTAACTATATGCTTCAATTTCCACTTCCCAATGCCTGCAGTCTGAGTTGTAACTCTCGGCACTTACAGAAGAGGTGCCATTCATATGAGCCGCGAACTGCGACCGCGAATTGCGACTGCGAACTTTTAGAAGCAACCAATTTCCAGCAAAAAATGTCCCCGATGAGGATTGAATTATCACGTTTTCTTGTCGACTAAAAATAGTTTAAAAGGGATGCCTTTTGACGATTTTTAAGCTGAGGTCGTGAGAGAGGCAATCCACAAACTCAGGACCAAAAAACTTCACGATTAAGTGTTTGTTCAAATTCTGCTCTCTGTGAATGAGCAGGGTCCATGTGAATCAAGTGTCAGAGCTTGCGAAGTTCGCAATTCGCAGTGAGCTCACTCATACCTCTCCGCAGTTATTTCTACCCTTTATTCAGATGAGAGCGATTTCCTTTCTCTCATCCATGTTCAAATTTCGGTCTCCGGACGCATTTCAAAGAGGTAGCCGACACACACCAACCTGAGATTATAAATTCAATTGTTTGCGAAAAAGGTCGGAGCTTTCCTTCAACCATGTCGGGGGTGCGAATCGCCCCTTGACCCCGGAGCGAACATAAATCACGAGACCGCAGACAAAGCAACACACCCGAGCTGGCTGCAAGAAAATGTAAGACAAAACACAGGGTTTTTATTGTTTAATCCTTTATTCATCGCTTTGTTAGAGGGTACTATTTAAGAATTCATTTTAATTCATTGTGTTATTCAAATCATTAATCACATCATATTCTGCTTGGTTTCATTAATAACATCTATACATATATAATTTCAAATTCAAATTCACATCTAAAGGGTTTTACTTATTCATGCCCATTTAATTGAATCACATACCAACGGCTTGTTTTTGTTTTCTTTTTTTTTTGTATTTATTCATTTCAGTTTATATAGATACGTTTATCCACAACATTATAAGTTTTAATTGACATTACTTTAATTAATAAATTCAAATAAAGATACGCCACACCATCCGATGCGGCAGAACACTAGTTTAATTTGCTCAGATAATGTATAAAAGTTGAAATTGATAGAGGCTTGCATCTGCTGGGAAGAACACCCGACGAAGGAACAGAGAAACCACCTGCTTAGAGGGAACGTCTATTTTCCGAAAGTTGTATTCTTATCTAAATTTCAATTGACGGAGGAAGGAGGAATAAATCGTTGACTAATGATATCTGAGTGTTTATTTTTTTGCAGTGACTTGTTTTTGTTTCTGTTTATTTCTGTTGTGTAACTCAAACAAACAAATTAAATATCAATCATCGCACAATAACAATTCAATAAATTATTCAACGGAATTCTCGTTTAATTTTGTTAAAATGAAGTCTTTCCAAAGATGTAGTTGCCCGGGGCAGATGGTTCCTCAGACGAGAAGTACTCCTGCCACAACTGAGCGAATTGCTCGCGAGTTACCTCCTCCTTTCCCTGTGTGCCATCCGTGTCGAATGTGAAATGTGAAAGAGAGAAAACAAAAACACAAAAGGTACACAATTTAATAACACATTCAAATTTCGAGTCTCGTATTCATCGTGCAGTCGTCCAGCGTACAGACACAAAACTCACCTGGGACATTTTTTTGAAGGCTTCCTCGCACTCCTTCTTATCCAGGCCATAGCTGGAGCAGACGAGTGAAAATTCTGTGGCATCGATGCCGCCATCATTGGAGGCATCCTCCAAGTCAAACATAAAGTTCATGTACCTGTGGAAAAAAAAACAAAAAAATAAACCGAGGAGAAGAGGGTGAATGATGAAGTTTGCTAATTGTGAACGATAAACAGAAAATACGCGCCGTGGAAAATATTGTTCCTTTGAGAGGAGGACTGCTCTGTTGAGCAGCGCACATTCTTAGAACAACAATCGGGGATAATTTATGAGTTTTGGGGCCTGCGGTAGTTGCGGCGTGGCGAGATACGCCCCCAAAGAGTGGAATAAAAGTTACGAGGTTATGAGGTGAATCTGGGAATGCTTTCCAAAGTGGAGCCATTAACTGGGATTTCACTTCAACTGGCACGAGTGTATCGGAAAAGCATTGTAATTACTTTTGTTTTACAACATCGACTGGTGTATATATTTGAACAATCGGGCCTGAGTAATGGGTGTAGTCTCTGCGAGGACTATAACAAACAGTTTTATTGCAGTTTCATTTGTCTACATCGAATAAGATGGGAATTAGCTTCCGAAGTGAAAATGATCGACGTGCAGTGGGGTAAGCTTACTAGAACTTGTTCAATTTTATGAGTTCCCGTCCCTCTTAAAGAGGGGACGATTGTGTGTGTGCTTCAAGATAATGCAGTGCCTGCTAAAGATTTGTTGGGGTTGGGAGTATTTGAAGTCATCTTGGAGTTTCGTTTGCATTTGAAGCAAATAAGTGTATCCTCGAGGGGTTTTCTTTCATGTGTTTTCGTATGGAGTTTCAAGTGTGATTGGAACGAGGCAGGTTGTTGTTCGGGTGAAACTTTAAATTTGTTTGACTTGAGAAGTGCCAGGGAGAGTTTTCGTCCGATTGCAGACTTGTTTGTTGTTTCACTTCCTCTCCAGGATATGGACAGTGGACGGAATGTTCAATTTGCAGGATTTGAAAGAAAAGGATAACAAAAGTGTAGCACTGTGGGAAAATCCTTACCAAGAAGGTATGTGTGGCTACAAGTTGATCGTGGACACGATCCGATCTGGTTCAGGGCACATTGCTATGCTTTGTGTGGCGTGACAGGAGCTACACCAATCAATGAAGCGATGAAATTGGAAATCTTCTTCCTCAGGAACTTCTAGCACACACACACTCTCATCTTATAAGGGTGCAGGCCTGAGACTGCAGTGGAATCTAATACTTTTTCATTTGAGATGGCAGCAAAGTTGTCGGCACTTCTTTGAGCCCGCTGCCTAACTGTCACGGAAATATGCAGCAGCTAAAACTTAGACTCAAATTTGTTCATTGGTCTATGAACTACTTGCCTACTATGACGAGAATGACGAGGTAAAATTGGCGTAAAGGCTCCCAAAGTTGCTGTCGCAGGCTCGCAGTTTTTGGGTATAATTTAAAAGCTCTTCATTCATGCGGGAACTTCACTAATATGAAAATGTTAGTTTAAGTGAATGTTTGTGACGAGATTACGTGATCTCCTGCCGGTTGGGCTTATGGTGGTGGCGCGAAATTTGGCGGCGCGAAATTTGTCATAAGCGAAAAATGGAGACAAATGTGTATCAACACTGGCGCACAAGGTGGCGCAAAATATTAGTCTTCAGAGAAAAATGGGGACAAATATGCATCATCACTGGCGGTAGCCACTTTCCCTACATTCCACATTCCATGCATTCCAGCAAATGGTGGTGACCGCACTGTTTTCCACCTTATCTACAGCTTACTAACATGCAGCATGAAATAACGCTAGAATGGATGAAAAACGACATTCTTGTGTCCCCGCGGGCAAAGTGAATAGTGTGAAACTAAAAGTCAGAAATACCAGAAGTCGCATGACCACCAAATTGCACAGATGGCCACCAAGCGAACACTAGCCAGTACCCGCATACATTGAATAAATAATATTCAATTTAAGTCGAATTGTTCAGTGCCAGTAATGCAGTTCTCAAAACTTTACCGCACTCCTGCTGTCAAGAATGCCACTTGCACTGTGACAAATTTGTTTCGCAAAATAAAAATAACTTCCCTCAAGTTATGCATGCAATCTGCCAATTTGTGAGCTTCTGAAGATGACAAATGCAGTGAAGTTTCCCGGCTTTCTTTCGCTGCTCTTCCTTTGCCTGACAAGTCATAACTGCTATCCTCACAGAGAGCAGCACGTCTGAATTATCTGAGTTATTTTATTTTCATGATGCTCAATGCCACTCTGGCTTCGAAAAAGTGCGATGAATTCTCTAAGGAAACATGTCCAGCGTTTTCGTGCTCCATCACACTCAGATCCCTTCAAGCAATTATTCTTGACAAACTTCATCTGAATTTATCAGTCACTTGCATTCGAAATGTCCGTCGATGTAGATGGACTAGAGGACGCATGGAAGTGCACACACTTCCGTCCCTCCATCTCACTGTCGAAGCAAGTTTGCGTCGAAATGGAGGAACTATTGAACCAACACTGGTGCAAAGCACACACTCATTCCCCCTAAGAAATGCTGAACAATCTTGACGCACAATAAATCCACCGCCACCACCCTCGTGGATAGAAGCCGGCACCCACAACAATGTTCGCAAAACCATTTCAACCATTAAGCACTTAAAAATGTTCGCGGACCCGATAAGTTGTAAATGTCCGCTGCCGCTTGGTTTATAGACCGTAACTTGATTCATTTCAAGATTCTCATGTTCACTGCTCACAGCGATAAGTCACAAAAAACATATCCCTCGCCAGCGCTCACTTTCACCTGCAGCACCATAACTCAGCAAACAATCCAATTCGCTCAAGGAAACCCCTCAAATTCCATTGTCATAAAATAAGAAATTGCCAACTCATGTACCCCGATAGACACTTATCATCACTGCGTTCAAAAATCTAAAATTCGCTTCCCTCAAATATACATTAAAAGTGTCATTAATTTTACTCACCTATTTTGCCATTCCATTGCAGTGCTGGGGTCCTTGGCGTAGGCGTCCCACATGTTACACCACTCCTCGACGGATACCTTTATGAAGAAGATAAAAGAATTTGATTTAAAAAAAAAGTAACACAGATGTGTGCGCTTGTAGACAAGTTCCTGGGAGAGTCTGTTCACATCTCCTTTTCTCCCCGTCCCCTTGGGACCGCTTCCGTAATGGAAGTCCGAATCAAGTGTTCAAGGCAGAAGATTAAGGCGAAAAGGAAAAGAAAATCATGTCAAACGGAAGAAATGGAAATCACTCCACTTAGGCAGACTTTATTTTTCGCTTTCCTGCTGCAGTACAGCCGCACAGCCGCACACCACTTGAGCGTGAATAATGTTTAGTCGACGTAACCTGCTTTCGCTGAAAATGGTTGTGGAACTGATTAGTCGATAGATGCCGCAGCAGCACCTCAAGAATTGTGAACACTTTGTTTGGAGGGGAGGAGTGCACGACAAGGTTGCACGCTTCTCTGTCATTCTGTATCCTGCGGAATGTGGGTGAAAATTAGGACAGACTTATGACAAAACAAAACAACACAACATCATCGTTTGTTCCGTGCATCCTTGCTGGTTTTTAATTCCTCCCATTCGCTTGCCAGTTACGGTCGTCAGTCACAAGGACTTGGTAACCCCAGAACCAACCCCGCAGTTGGCGTTGACGTTGGCCAAATGCCAGGTGCTGAAGTGTACTGCTGTACCGTAGTGCAAGGGGGCCCGACCCAAAAGGGGATGGCTTACATAGAAGCAAATTCATTCGGACAATTCAATTTGCTGGATTTTACATGTCGCAGAGTCCCGGGCAGTTTATCTTGTCCCAGAAACAACCATTCAATGGGCAAGTGCCAACAAATGAATTCGGGCCAATAATAATTTGGCTGCAATTAAAAATGTTCATAAAATGCCTCACCTGACCGTCGTTATCCTTGTCGGCCTTTGACCGGAGGCCTTCCCAAATTTTAATCATCACATCGTGAGTCTCCTTGTTCTTGGGGCTGCCAGCACCCCAGCCTCGTAGCTGACAAACTTTCTGTTGAGAATTTGGATTGTTTAAATTTGTTTCAATTAAATGTGTCACTCCAACCCCTCTGCTCTTACCTCAATTGCGAGCTCGAAGTCCTTGAGATCGATCTCGCCACTCTGGTTGACATCTGGAAAGATACCCCAATTACAGTGGCTGGCCTAATTGAAAGGGAAAGGGGCTACCTACCAAAGAACACGTTGAACAGGAACAAAAGCTTCTTCTTGCGGAAATCAGAGATTGACATTTTGAATTGTTTTTTTTGTTTAGATTGACTGAACACACCTGGAAGCGAAAGAAAGAAAATGTTTATGGACACTGTCAGAAAAGGCAATTCATCCCCCCCCCCCCCCCCCCCTCACTGGTAACCATTCACCGCTGTTAAGCCGGAAAGGAGTAAGTCAAAGGTAATTATCTTTGGGAGTGAAACTTTCTTGTCATGTCCTTGTCGGCGTTGTGCCACGGCAAGAAACTTGTCACTCATCCAGGTAAACTTTTTCGAGGACTTTTCCGCCATGTCCCCTTTATATAGGTATTTCGTTCGTTCGCAATAAAAGGGATGTTTTAATCCTCTTCTGCAGGAGAATTTATCGCGACTGGCCCATAATGGATTTCATCATGTTCGCAGAAGATAATCTGAACAGAAATGTATTTTATGTGCTTTCGGAATTCATGTCGCTCAGCGGGCTGGAGCGGGGGCAACTAGAATCACACAACCGTAATGAGGACGCAATTTCCTCATTCTTTACAAGTAATTGGAGGACGAGTCGAGCGAAGCCGCTGCTGACGGAATTGATAAAAAGAAACATGCTTGCAATGTGTCCGAATGATTGTTCCGTTTAAGACTTGTCCTGCTGTGTGTGTGTGTGTGTGTCCTGGCACTATCTCTACTGCCAGTCAATAAAATCACTTTAACTGCCTGGCATGCCGGCACACATACACCAGCATACCGACCACAATGTTGGAGCAGGAAATTAACCCTCTTATGCCCAGGACATGGCGGGATTCATTGTTATTCCGGAAAAGTGGATTTCATTTTTCCGCTAAAATGTCCTAGTGCTGATATTGGTAAGTCAGCTGAGCTGCAGTTTCATCAACTCAATGCGGGGGAAAGAGTAATTGTATTCACAGGAAATGGGAGGAGTTGAGCATCGTATTCATTTAGGGATTTGATAGTCGTCGGGTTAGGAGCTCCGATGTCGGCCAGATCTAAATACCACACTCATTTATGGGAGGCGGATATTAAGATGGAAACTTTAATTAAACGTGGTCTGTTGAGAGTGGAGGGCAGTTTAACTTCAATCTTAATGCTCTCTAAAGCAAAAACGTGCAAATACAATTTACAGTGCGACACAGACTCATGCTCGTATAAAATAAGAAGTGTCATCGAGGCAAGAATACCAATTTTCTCGAAGCGGGTGCACCCCTAGAAGCGTGTGTAGGAAGTGGAGCGTGAGTGAGGTGAGAGCGATTTCGCCAAACATCCGGGGAGCAATATCATGGTTTTAATAGGTCGTCTGTATATCGACGGAAGTACCAACTGAACGCGAAATTGCTGATGGTAACGATGCAGCTGTTAATGATGAGCAATATGCCGTAAGGCTGTAAAATGTTGTTGGTTCACCACCATGTACCGTAAATCTAATTTCTGCAGGACCCAGTCACATGAGATACAACCGAAAATAAAACTGAAAGCGATGTTCTTAATTTTTCTTGGGAAAAAAAAACCTCGAAAATCGTTAGAATATTATTGAGAATGCCGCGTGGGCTTAATGGTTCGCAAATTGAGAGTGTGCACTAATAAAGCTGTACAATCACGTATGACATGATTGCTTAGCAGACAGCCAGCAGTCTCCTGAAAACGGGGACACATTCAGATCGACACATTGGGCAGCCATATTTTACGGATGTGTCCAAGGACTTTTTGACAATGGCCACCATTAGCCGGACCCCAGACGATGTGCTCAGTTCCAGGCTGATGCGAGAAGCATTAAAATGATGCCATTAGTTGCACGAGTTCACGGGATCGAAATGATGAACGTTCGTCTGCAAACATTCGCCAGTAGATGCCGACGTACATTTCATATATTGTGAATTTTCTGACCTTTAGAACCAATGGGCAGCAGTCACACTCTGCAAAAGTGTGACGGTTGTAAAGCTAACCAAGCTATACCAAGCAATGCGACCCCTTAAATACAGAACTGTGGAGAATAAAGCGCGGCGGCTGAAGCGCGGCAGGGAAATGTTGGGGAGAGTTGAGGCACATTGCTGGAAATATTAATCGCAAGGGGAATACGTGAGACGCTACAGTCCGTGGAGGACCTGTCTTTGGAAAAATAAGCCTCTCCAGCTAGCACAACCGTTTGCTGGCTGTTATTACTTTCTCGTAACTTCAACACCTGTGTACGCTATCTTTAACGATGTCATCCTCCGTTTGGCTGTCCGAAACCGAAGGTATGGTGTTAGTAAACTTGAGGTTAGAAACATCGAATTGAAGTAGGAGAGTGAAAAAAGAACACTGACCGAAAGCCGACAACGAATTGATTGCTGCGAGCGTGGGTACAATCCTTTGGTCTAAAGCCGATTGGTATGAAATGAAGAAAACATAGCCGCCGTAACGACTAGTATCGCAGAGAGCCCAGACATGCCGCTTCGGTGTCGATTAGCTGAATTGGGCATCGACAGTCCCATCTTATTTTGCGTCCTGCTGACGCATGCGAAAGTTCCAACAAATTATCTTCTCCGACGAGTCCCATCTTTAGTAACCACTCGTCTATGAGTCAACAAAGGTTTGACGAGATGCCATCATCGAACCTTATGTCCGTCGAAACGAAGAAGGAAACAACGTCACCGACTATCGTATCGAGTGATGGCAACCGAGTTTCTGTGGCCGGAGATTGTCATCTGATACATCGACGTGTATCAGAGCTGCGGTTCCAACAAGACGGAGCAGAATGTCAACGTAATGCTCGAAATTTGGTGACTAGGTCATCTGCGGGGAGACCTGTCCAGTGATTGACAACGGTTCCAACAAGTTGCATGTCAACGCAACGCTCGTGACTTATCTGTGGGGCGCGTTCATCAATTGGCCGCAGCAATTATGCGTTTACTTACTCGATTTTTTTTGTCCACCAAATCATGGACCACCAACTGCCAGCATAGTCAAGGCGGCCGTTTGACTGGTGGATTGTTGCTTAAAACTGGCATGTATATAGCTTCAAAATAAAGTAGGAATCAATTATATGCCTCACGCCGCAGCTGTTTTATTTGAGCTTCTTTTCCTATCGTTCTTATCTGGTCGCCCTATACGGGAGGACCAGACTCATCCAGGCCAAAGTTAAGCTCTTCGAATACTAAATAAAAGATAACCACTTCCAATTGAATTCACAGAAGGTTATGTTCATAATTCAGCAATTTTCGTTGGATCAAAAATGGTTTCACTCCTACCAGCGGCAACCACCAAGAAGTCTAGGAACAATTTATTTCCAAACTGTCCCCGTATACTCAACAAACACCTGAGTAAAAACTTTGCACGCAAATAGTTACAACCCTCGGCACCAGCCCCAGATGAACAAAAAAGTGTAAAAACCATCATCGCCTGACAAGTAAACATTTGCATCGCTTCGCTTATCGCAGGAGTGGCATGCAAAATTCTCTCCACTTTCAGACATGAATTTGTCACTCAAGTTTGACACTTTTAAAGTTTCCCCAACATATCCACACACTTCAATGAATAACTTTATGTGCAACATGCCGCCGCAGGGCACTGAGCGCTACAAGAAACAGCATTAAAATGGAGATAAATGTAACATTACACAAAAGTTTCTGGCAGAATTTGTTTAACTTAATGTTGGACGTGTGTTATCCAATCGGTCTTGTCGTCATTGGAAATCCATTCACTTTGCGAGTGAAATTCGTGCAAAGTGTTGTGCAATGAACATTTCCGCTGTTTTTTTTTTTTTTGTGAGGAAAAGTTTAGTAGTTTGCATTTAACACGTTTACTTTACAATTAGGGGCACACTTTGAAAGAAGAATCGAAAGTGGGAGAAGAAAACACACGCCGAGAAGTTGTGAGAAATTTTTAAGTCAATAGAAAAGTTTGGCTCTGTTTATCTCGTGGCGAGGTGTCCATAAGCGATGGTGAGTCTGGTTAGTTTAAAGGGATTAAGTGAACTTTTGCAAAGTTACACACATTCCAAGTTTGAAAAATATTAAAGAATTAAAAAATCATTCGTTTATTCAGAAGATACCAAGCGAATCAAGGGCAAGACTGTATACTTCTTCCTTGTGTAGCACTTCTGCCTGGGATGAAGCCCAGGTCCCTTTGCCTCTAGTTGTGAGCACCTTAATGATTGAAGTCCCGCTTGGATATGACACATCAGACTCGGAAATAGACTACAAGCCACCGCTTCTGAACATCAAGACCCTACTAATAGTAAGAGTATGGAAGTGTGGAGATCCAACTTCTGAACAAATGTTCAGATTCGAAACTCGGTGGATCAGCTAAATAAAACCGTATGCCTGTTCCCCTCGTGAAAGAACAATAGCACGCACAACACTAGTGGTTGCTGCCAAGTTAGGCTCTGGTCCTCTACGGAATGTAGCGCCACCAATGTTAAATTATATTGACCACGTCATGACATAAGGCGTGTTTTATAGACAACTCAGTAATCAGCTTAGCAATGATCCTCATAAAAACGCTCTTCTTCTCATTTTATTTTTTGTGTCAAAAGTTGGTGCTCGGGCTTACTTTCACGGCATTAAACGCCAAAATACGAATAGAGCGCCTCTATATATAGAGCGCCACCTGGTCCAACAGTCCTAAAGCCACAAAATCGTACGGTTGTGTCAAAAGTAGGTGCGCGGGCTTACTTTCATGGCATTAAATACCAAAATACGAATAGAGTGCCTCTATATATAGAGCGCCACCTGGTCCAGCAGTCCTAGAGTCACAAAATCGTACGGTTAAGAAATATAGCACTCAGAGAATACGCCTTCCAAGACTATCATGACAAAGCAGACATTTATTCGGTTTTGTCAGGTTCGTGTGATTGGTTCGTTTGTTGAAGACAGCGCAACGAATAAAGACAATCATCAGGGCCCGAGCATCCTAAAAGATCATCTCCGTTGCTGCTCTTCACTATCGATCTTAGGAAATCAAACTCTTGGTGAATGTTTTCTTAAAGAAACAAATCGGATCCCATGGAGCTTATTAGGCTAACGTAGGCTAACTGTGATGGAAGCTGATTGACTACTCCTGGACTTGGCAACAGTTGGTTACGACACATCGGTTTAGTTGGCTAATACTAGCGCCAGTTAGATGTAAGTACCTACGGAACAACGAGTAGAAGAGGTGGTTTCTAGTTTCTTCGTCCCACTGCTCCATGCTCCATAGTCGATAAGAGATACTCCGACATTCAGTCACAACCTAATAATAATATGGGTTGCGGTACACCCCGTAGAGGGCCTAGCTTCTCGTAAGTGGAGGTCTCGTCCAGTTTTATGCCGACTTCGATGTGCCATGTTGAGGATCTTTCTAGACAGTTATTAATCTTGTGGCATTGTCAGTGGTGGGGCCGTGCAAACTATTCTCCTCGTACCAAGGAATCGAACCTGGGTTGAGCAGGCTCAAGTGCGTAGGGGTCGACGCACCAACCCACAACGCCACGGGCGTCACTTTCCAAACCTAAACAGGCTGAAATTATAGGCCGTACAAATCTTCACAATTTTTCATGAATTACTGACTTCCTCTGGCTCACCATGTGACTTACATTACAACCAGCTTACTCCGAATCGAAAAATAATTCAGTTACCGACCAGCCCTTCTTCATTTGGCGTTACAGTCCGTGGTGGACCTGGGCCTCAACCAACTAGCACGATCTCTGGCTATCTGTCGTGTTTCCAGTGTCGCACGCCAAGTTGGTTAAGGTCTTTCTCCAAGTGAGTAAGGCACTCTAAACTGTCCCACATGTTCGGAGTCGCAGACTCTTCAGGCCGGAGATGAGTTGTCCAAACGCTGTACACGTTCCGTAGACGCCTGACTAGGTTCATGTCGCTCTACAGCCCGTACAATCTCTACACTGCCAAATACCAAACAGACAAAATTGACTTGGAACTTAAAAGACGCTCCGCAAATGAAATGAGACCTTTCAAAGTGCAATGCAATTGAATTTGTCTAAAGGAAAACAGTCTGAGCGACAAGATAGATTGTAGGCACTTCTATGGCAAAGGCAAGGATTGAATTCGTGAACGCTCATGCGTTTAGTTACCAAAATCTGTCAAGGATCACTCAGGGAATATGCAATTTTATTCACGGCACCAACAACTTTGCGAAGCACACGGCAGCATTTTTGGCTGAAAGAAACGTAGGTACCTTCAATTTCAAATGATGTACTTGGCCGCGTGAGCACTACTCACGAAAGAAAAACCTGTACTCTAAAGAAATATGAATTTTGCCTGTTTAATTAGTGAATCTTCTTAGCGCACAAGTTTTATATAATTTAAAGTTGAGAGATTTGTGAAAGGGGCTGCGGAGAGACACCACAAGGTGTTGTCATTATTTCTCAAATTACTTGAGATTCAAGCAAAAATAATGCAAATTCTCCGACCTGCCTGAAACCCATTACAACACAAGCGTTAAGGACGATTACATTCTCGTTTCTTCTCCGCTGAGTTTCACCATCCATCCATCTATCTGTCGCAATCCGTTGAGCATCGACATCAAACTACAAAAACACAACGCCCTTCAAACAATTGAAGGATTCCATCCATGGTTGGTCACCAGCCCCAACTTAATGCCATTCCGGGACACAACGACGAAAGCAATTTAGTGTGAAAACAAAAACAAAACAAAAAAAAGAAATAATATGTCCCAGAGAACTATTTCGCCAGCAGAAATTCATTACAAAAGAATCAGACTACGGAAGCGGATGGAGAATTTCTTCGAAATATTCATTCGAACACAGTCGAATGCACTTCATGGTTGATTGTTGCTTAAGTCCATTGTTTAAATGCATTTATTACCAGTGCAACCGCCCATTTCACAGATACAACCGCTCATTATTCGAGACTGCATGCTCCGTCACTCTCTCCCCATTCTCGTCACACAAAGGATAATCAATCTTTTAGCCACAAATCGAATAAATTGAAAAACCTCCCACTCTGCACTTGGCCATGTGTAAAAGAGCCTCCAAGGATACTTGTTGAGGGTATTTAACCTTCATGAGGCCCAGCATGAGTTGTCGAGGGATGCGGTCTCTATTTGTGGCAAGGAAAACACTACATCTGCCACGTAAATCTTTAATGGGTCTAGCAGAGAAATACCCTCAAGGCCGCACACAGGCGGCAATCATGTAATCTCGTGTGCCGAAGATTAAGATTAAGTTTCCCCTTTGCATTCGAGGTGCGACTCTTAATGTGGGGCAATGTGGAAAGCAAACCCTGGAAAGTTTTTTTTTGCTTGTTTGACTTGCCAACCTTAACTTGTGATTAATTGATGAGGAAGGAAATTTGGTTTCTCTCGGTTGCGGGTGTACCTTTTGAAATTATCTAATAAATATCCATCCGAACAGGACGAGGAATATTATGCTAAATCGAACAGTTTTTTCTTGTCCTTATTTATGGGCGGTACGGTCTTGGTGAGCCCCACGCCGCCGCCGCCATCGAAGGAGTCATCAATTAGAGTGTATTTGTTAATTGAGGGATGGCGAGTGGGGAGAATTTCAATTCGCTTTTATAACACCTCAGGTGCCGTGGTCGTGGTCTCATGATTAATGTTTCCAGTTACACTTTGCAGATAATTAAATTGGGAACCGGTTGATTTCATTGCAAGATTTCGGAGCGGGGAGCCCGTATTGGTGAATGGGTAAGCTGGTTCCTTTATCCCATCGGAAAATTTGGCTCGACAATTGCGAATGTGCATGCGACAGCATTTCCGCTCGGATATGAGTCGATTTACTATGGAACAGAAGGTAGTGCCGAGTGTGAGTGACAATAAAAGCAGAAGATAAGCCCGAGAATAAAGTTTTATGCCAAGCGAATGGCTTGAGATGCGTTCCAAATTTGGGTCAAACGAGTGTCGATTTAATGGCTATGCAATGCAATCTGTGCAAGACGGGATGGTTCTCTTGGATTTCTCTGGTTTCACAAATATGTTCTCTCTTCTCGTTGCTGCCTGAAGTGTTGACCGTTCCTTTACTATTCCTAAACATCACCAGAAAGGGTGATGTTTATGGCGGCAACATCATAAGCAAACAAAGGTGTGAATGATGTAAGCCTGTTTTCAGGTTGCACATCGCATCCAGCTCGTGATACGATGCACATCTTTCGAGGCATGGAGTAACACTCCAGAAATTTTTGAAAGTGGTAATCATGACTTTCCAGGTTTAAGATACACGATCACAACCTGATATATTTGAGCAAAGAGATACTCAACTTCTACCTCAGATTCTACCTCCCGTCTTCTCCGTGTTCTTGATTTCATCTGACAGTGTTTTTTATTCGATTTTCGTCCCGTGTCTGTGAACAGCTAAAACTCTTCTCCAACCAAGGAATCGATTTTGTGAAAAAATCTGTGAAATACAAGGAAGTTCCACTCCTCTCTCGAGTTTCGTGAACAAGGGTTTCTGGTCACTACCTGCAAAATTTCTCAAGACACTCAAATTACACTTAAGTGATCTCCCGATCGGTAAACAATGAATCATATGGTAAAAAATAGCGGACATCGATTTTTAAATGTCCTTATTCAGGTCCTGACGTGCAAGTCAAGAAGAAACTGGCGCACAGACCCAAGCATTAGTTCTCCGACATGGACTGCTTAGCATAAAGTTCATGAATAATTTATGAATTCCAACCGTCGTGGAAATGCAATTAATTTCGGCTTCCACATGACTGGTAGACCGGACTTTAGAAGAATTTCTTCTTATTCACCCTAACCTCAAATCCCAGATTTATCTCCAACAATAATGATAGCTTGTACCCATGCAAATCCAGTCGGTCACGAAATAAAGTTTTACTTGCCGAACACAGCCCTTAATTAGTCCTAATCAAATCAGACCTGTCAGTGTACCACGAATTTCTTATTCCAAGCCGAAGAAATCGTCGTGTGGTCGAACAGGCGATTCAAATATAATGATGCCTGACATATGTACGCCCATCTGTGCCGTCTATTAATACACACCCATATCCGGCTGTCAAGTCGTGGAGACTGTCAAATGTTGCTCTTCTCCAAAAACAATTGCCTACTCATGTGAATCACAGCAAATCACAAAATCCTCGTTTATATTCGGACATAAGCCCGCAGAACAGCTCTGAAAAAGGTAAACCCGTGCAGGGTATCCATTAGCTGCTGGGGCAAACAACTGTCAATATTTTTTTTTTTTCATTTGATGGACATGGGATAGGTGTGATATCCGTTTATCTTCTGGATTATTTAAATTATTTCCAAATGTACCCATCTGCTTCATTAAATATTTATGTTCTGTCTGAATGTTTGTTCTCTGCGTGATGCTGGTTAATTGACCAAACTATTGGCAGACGGCAAGAGGGTTTACATGTGTACTTCATTGTCAATCTGGTGTTCAACTCTAGACCACAAAGCGGCAGTGACAGTTTTAAAGTTTTCTGGTGTTTAGGGTTTCGAAATAAAACGAAAGTAATTAAACGTCGAATGGGCGATTCCCCGTAATTTAACCCTGCCCTCGTTGATTTGTGTCATTGTGAACTGCCATAAGTTGAAGTTCAACTGGAAGAGATACGAATGGATTTCATTTAATTCGGAGAAGTTTCGAAAAGTTGTCTTTTTATGATGTAACTTGGAATTGTGACAGCTGGCTCTACCGAGATATGTACTCCTGTTCTGTTTATTTCGGAAACACGCAAAAATCGTATATACGTGACAAAATAGTCGAAATGAAATACCCAAACGACTTCATTATTCAAATCACTCCGGCAGTAAAATCTTTAAAATGTAAATTAAAAATAATATTGGAAAAGCGAATTCTGTCATGGGATGCAGTGCAGTCAAACATGTGCTCGAGTTGTTAATATTGAATAAACTGAAGCATCTGTCTTCAGGAGAATACACTCTTCAATGGGATGTGATGGCATTGTTGCGACAGAGGAAGAGCGTGAACGTGAGCAGCATCGAATATGCCATAAATTCTGATCAAAAATATGTTACATAGATAAACAAGAACAAATGTGTTTATCATCAACTTGTGCTCCCTACTTCGTGTTGTTTCACTGTGAGACATACACTTAACAGGAAGTCTATACATTCATGACTTTATTCATCAAATTTTCATCGCTTCAACGGAGACACCTAAATGCACCCTAACCCCATGCACACTTAAAAATCGGTCAATTCGCATTGTCAACGAGTTAAAATTAGATCACCGTGAAAGGGAAAATCGATTAAGTTCTAAAAATGGTCCATCAACAACGACTGTGTGCTGAACAATTAGTAGGTTTTTTTAAAATCAAAACATTCTTTCATTGGCTTTAAACTAAGTTTGATAAACTTTACACCACGCCTATCAGGTTGTGTATCGGAGGACTTTAAAGACGCTCGTTTGTAACGCCGCGTCGGTTCCTAGGTCGCTGGGAACGTTGTCCGATCACAAATTGGTAGGTTTCGAGACAGTTTCGAGCACTGTTTTAGGCTAGTAAAAAATATTGAAAGTATATTACAAATTTCGAACCAAAGTCTCAATAGGAATATTCTTGATTCTTAGAAGGGAAAGTTATTTTTTGTGAATTTATCAGTGGGGTGACGGAGATTATGCTTATTTTTTATCCTCTTAATGCAACTCTCAAAGCAAAGAGCCCTGCATGAAACGTCCACCTCATGCATCGTGATACCAGTGTCAGTCGAGTTTTAAAATAAGTGCCAACTTTACACAAACTAAAAGGTATATGGGGAGCAGCACGCGGTACCATTAGGTTGTGGCTGTGGCTGATAAAGAGCTTAGGCTAGCTGAAGCCCATTTTGTAACCACACAGGTCTGTGTTATCCTATTCCGTAAATGAGGCGTAGGAGCTGACTGACTTTGATGTCACTTAGTTAAGGCAGGTTCTTAAAGTAGTCGGCTATAAGATGACTTTTTCTGTGGAAGGCGAAAGAACACTGACTCCTCATCGAAGTCGTTGTAAGGAAGGCCTAGTCTAGAAGTATGATAGAGATGCCAAATTTCTACCTCTCATTTTGTTCTAGCTCTCACATTCTGCCTACACATTCTGATCAGGCTGAGTGAACGTTTTGGATCGAGTGTAGGCCATGGTAAGGAGGCATCCTGTACTAGTAGATTATCCATGGTTTTCTTGAGCAAAGTTTTGAGTTCGGTGGATGTCGGTTGATGTCTTGGAAGATGCTTTGCAGAAGCGACAGACATAGGTGGCAGATCTTCACCCATAAGAGTACGGAAGAAGTTCCCTTTCTAGTGAGATCATCCGATTCACAATTCTCTAAAATGGGACATTGTGATATTCCGGCACCCACGTAAGTTGGATGAAGGCCAAGTAGTTGGCCATCTCGTTTAGGGATAGGTGGCAATTAGGGGAAGTCTTAGATGACTGGAGGAGCAACCCTAAAACCATCCATACTTATTCTTCGCACGGGAAGGCAAGAAGACCGTTTCCAAAACAATTCCGCACATAAAAGTGGACAGTTGAAAATTGAAGTTTCAGTTGGATGAAAAATTTAGAATCAGTTAAAAAGGTGAACAAATTGATTCATATCGCTGTGTAGATGCACAAAATAAGCTAAATATTTGAAGCAGTTGTTGAGACTTGAGATATCGCATAATTGGTTAACTGACAAGGTAGCTTGCAGACCAATTCAATGCTCCAAAGTTTCAAGAGTGAAGACAGTCGTGTCAAGGATGGTTTTAGAAAGATGAACAACTTAAAAATCGGTCCGAACAAACATGAATTTCCAATCAATCTTTTGAACTCCTTCAATTGGGCTATTAGCTTCGTGGATTTGGCAACATGGATTTACTAAAACGCTTAAACAACTGGTCAAATGCTTCTGAAACAGTCAGTCGATGATCATTTGTCGCGCATACATACACTAAGAGGACGTGTGTCTATCCGGTGGTGTTGAAAAAAGGGAATCACATAAATTTCGCATCCTATTCTGGAACAGTCATGAAAGACTCAGGATCTCAGGAGAACCTAAGACTGAACAAGCCTGACCTAGGATACTATGAGGGGCACTTATTGGTCACTTCTCATCGAACTATTATCTCCGCACACAGACGCTGCGAACAAAGGAAGCTATGAAAATGAGAAAAGAACGATAGGGATAGTCTATCTAGAGGATGGATTCCGGATTGGTCTAAGTATGGGGGCAGTGCTTTGCGATTTATTCAATTCAACCTCGCTTTCGTGATAGTTAAAGACAAGGAATTACAACAAATTCGGTTTTGCCATTGCGAAACTCTTGGATGACCCTATAACTTCTGCCACTGAGTTCAGTTGGAAAATTCCTTTGGCGACCCGAAAGCATTAAATCTGATCAAAAAAACTTAGCAACAAAACCAGCAATGTGATAGTTCTTGAATTGGAGTTCCCGCACGCCAATGTTCTTCTCTAAATACGAACCGTATGAGAAATCGCAGATTCCAGTTGCAGGCCAGTCCGTCTTCATCTCTGAGGCTCTACAAATCGCCAAAACCCAACTACGTCCAATCAGGGACACGGCTTGCCAAAGTGGATGCATGTAATTAAAAGGGTGTGTTTTGATTCAGGGCGATTAAACATTAACGACGTATTTTCTCATCCAGCACCCATTAATGAACTGAGCTCCAAACCGAGCTAATTGTCTAATGAGTGGAAAGTATGAGTACACGCTGAGTACAAGGCAGGTTATGCAAAAATGCATAACCATTGTTCAGCAAACTCAGATTGCATGTTTTTTTTTAGAATTTTCAATATAGTCACCCATTCATGAACTGCGTTTTGCATACGCTTTCAGTTTAGTGCCTTCCAGCACGCACAGCACTAATTGTTGCGAAGCCCCGTGCACAAACTAAAATCCACGAAACATATTAAAAATAATTTATCTTTAATGGATGTCCATGCAGAGACTGATTGCTTTGAGTTGAGCCTGCAAATTTCGAACACCCTGCACAACGAGTAAGGGAGCGTCAGCCCACAAAGAAATCCGGCTGTAGTTCGCAATTACCTTCGAGAATTTTACTTCCCCAGGTCGAACGAAGACAGCTGCTTGCCGCCGTGGAGTAGTGGAATTAAAATTGAATTATTTGATCCGACAGTCCGGGGAGTGGGTTCGTGCTCGTTCTTTGAAGCCACGAAAGTTATATCCTACTTCCAGCCTCGTAAAGTGTTTGCTCTTATTGAGTTTGTTTTTATGAGCCACAAAGCTGGCTTATTAAATCGAACAAGAAGAGCAGCCCCTCCGATTGGCTCGTTGTTATCCTTGAAATGGTCAGCTATAGCTGAGTAAACGTGGAGACCTTCTCATTGACATTCGCAACGAGCACCTCTGAACTGGAGCCGACAAACGCAATCAACGTTTCATTGGTGATCTCTCATCTTCATTGAATTACTCATTGGACGATAAAGATGCACATCATGCAATTGGCAATTAGGTTTGCTTCTTTTTTTCTCATCTTCTTCTATTTGAATTGACGCATCAAGCAACGAGTGTGTGTGTGCACTTGTGACATAAAGACCAGTTAAAGTTAATTCAATCAAGTTCGCAATAAAATTTGAAGAAGGAGAACAAATGCTCCGCGGCTCGTTACCTTCAATCAAGAACATTTAAACCGAAAGACTCTTTGATACTTTGTCGGTGCAACAACGACACACAAATCGGTATCCAAACGCGAGGGAGGCTGTGACCCATCCCTTATTTTCGTAGCGTAATCGCTTAAGGATTGAATTCCCGTCTTTGAGAGGAATGTATCCTCAGATTTCGTACGGACAGGGAATGGAAAGGAAATACGTGAAATAGTGGAGAACACACAAAGAGCCACATTTTGTCTTTGACTGAACAAATTCCAATTTACACTGTTTGCTGGTGGAGCAGGCGACAAGAAAGGATATTCCTTAATTTATTAGAACTAAGCACAAACACCACAAACACAGAGATAGAGGCACAACTCACCAAGAAATAAATTAAAACGCACGAAACCGTAACGGAAATTTGCAAAGCACGGTGCTGAGTTGAGAACTGAACGCGAGACCTTTCAAATTGGTAGTATGCTCACCTTAACGGTCGTAACTGCTTTTATACGCCAGCGACGGCTGTTCGAGTGCAGAGCCAAGGATGCAGCGCTATCAGTTGGACTTCTGCAAAGCCCCGAGAGCTTTTGTCTCGACGAAAGCTTTTCGCTTGCGCTGCAGAAAACACATGCTGCTGGCTGGACCTGATGGGCGATGTACCCAGAATGCGAGAGAGCGAGAGAACTGCTCTCTGGCGCTCTCCGGCAGGCTGTGTCGCCAGGTGGGGGGAATGGGGTTGCAGTGTATCTGAAGTAAGGCGTTCGTTATCAGAAGAACTATCTGGTGCAAAACCACCGACATTGTTTGGCATCGAGGGTGGGTACGTGTTTTTTACTGCCTGCTGCAGTGGATTGTAGTTTGTACGAGTAGCTTGGGGATGAAATAGCATTCGGACGGCCGTGCAAGGAATGTCTCGGGCGTGTAGCAGCGTTCAAGTTCTTCATTTCATTGGCGCTGTTTGAGCTATTTATTTAAATGTAAATATTTTTGGTTAGCATCGTTTGTCATTCGGAGAATGAATAGAATGCCAATGATTTTCGAGTTATCGCTCCATTGAGAAGTGATACATTTGTATGTGCTGCCGAAAACTGATTTTCCAAACGATTCAGGATTCAGGAAAAACCGACAGATGGATGACAGGACGTGTGGTGTGATATGGTGTCGTGCTCAGTCGTGCTTCGCTATGTGATTTTGAATTGTAAACGCTCCACTGCGGGTGCAACTCACGACCGCAATCGTGACAATAAATTCAGGAAACATACATTTCTCTCTTCTGTCTTCATTTAGTTTAACGGTATGGTTTTGGAGTTATTCAACTAGGTAATTGAATTAGAAAAAAAGAAAACTATTCGGCATCAACCTGCATGCTGTGAGGTTTTGGCATTACTCTAGCAAGGGCATTTGTTTGTTGGAAGTTTCAGAATCTGATTTTTGCCATCACCATCCTTTTGCATGAATATCCTTTGAGTGTGTTCGCTTTTTAAGTCGTAAAATGTATGTTGAAGCATTTATGTGCGTTCGAACTGCATGCTTTTCGTTTATGGTCAGCCAGAATTCCACTCCAACACTCGTTTTTGCTTGCTTGCGCCAAAAGAAATATTTGATGAGTACGTGTTGTGAGTGCAGCGTGCAGCTACCTTTTTTTGCTATAAATTCGGTTGAAATTCGCCCCTGAAAGAGAGATAATTTATGTGCGACGATTTTAAAAGCCATTGCTAGGATAATAAAAAAATTTGCAATAGTTTTTTACGGGCTCTATAAGTCTGTGCAAGAGGGAGTTGCACTAAATGGATTTTAACACATGATGCCCCGATGTTCTCCCGAGATTCAATATAGAAGGCGATCATCATGTTCAAGTCAAATGAAATAAATAGTTATTCAGTGCTGCCTGATTCAGTCTCGCCTGTTTTTCGAGCCAACGACACGATCTCCTGACTTCGATAACCGGATTGGTTCATGAGATCGGTTCAGAGATTTATCAAACGATGACAGGACTGGGTTCAGACTCCTCCGTCGACGGTTGCTAATTGACCAAATATGCACATTTAATGGAATGATATAAATTCTCCAAGTTTCTTGAACAGACTTTAATTGGTTATCGCCTCTTGACCCGATATATTTATGGGGTTATTTAATTTCAGCGAGTTTTCGTTCGAACTCTAATTTATTCATCTTTAAGATAAACTTGCTTTTTCTCATACTTTCGGCAAACATACTCGATTCGGCGATTGAAATTCTTTTCGGGGTCACTTCGTATTGAGAGAGTTTTCTTAAATGTCGTGATGAGATGGGTAAGCATTTTAAAATTCATCAGTGCCACGACCCAGTGTCAGGAAAGGTAAGTGAGATGACGAAGAACTCACAAGATGTGGAATGACCTCCCAAGCGAAAATCGATCGAACAAGCCCGTATGCAATTTGAAGAACACAACAATTGACATAAAGTAATTCAATGAACAGATTTATCAAATTTCTTTGGCTTGCAGCAGCGGAATGTGAGAGGGTGACAGGAGCGAAATGACTTGAAAAAAAAACGGGGATTTTTTAGCTATTATCTTTTTGACAACACTGGTTTAAACAGATGACGCACGTTTCGTGTTTTGTTTCACTGTCAAACATCTTCAGTTTGGTCTATAATTTAACCATGAATCGTTTTACAAACGAACAAAGCTTGCAAATTATTGAATTTTATTATCAAAATGCGTGCTCTGTTAAGGAAGTTCATCGCGCGCTTCTTGTGTTCAGCGACGAAGCTCATTTTTGGCTCAATGGGTACGTAAATAAGCAGAATTGTCGATTTTGGAGTGAATATCAGCCAGAAGCATTGCAAGAGCTACCAACGCATCCAGAAAAAGTCACAGTTTGGTGCGTTTTATGGGCTGGTGGCATCATTGGACCGTACTTCTTCAAAGATGATGCGAATTGTAACGTAACTGTGAATGGTGAGCGCTACCGTGGGATGATATCCAACTTTTTTTTGCCCAAAATGCAAGAGCTTGACTTGCATGACATGTGGTTTCAACAAGACGGTGCCACATGCCACATAGCACGCGCAACAACGTCCTAATCCCACTAAGTGGCGAGTTCGGTTAACATTTTATTTCACGTTCGGGACCAGTCAATTGGCCGCCTAGATCGTGCCTTTAGACTACTTTTTGTGGGGCTATGTTATAGCTCATGTCTATACAGACAAGCCCGCTTCAATTGACGCATTGGAAGACAACATTGAAGCATTTATTCGTGAGATACCGGCCGAAATGTTGGAAAGAGTATGCCAAAATCGGACTAAGCGGATGGACCATTTGAGGCGCAGTCAAGGTCAACATTTGCATGAAATAATCTTCAAACATTAAATTATATGGATCGATTCAAATAAAGCTCTCATGCATTTTTCTGAATCTTATGTGTTTCTTTTAAAAAAAACTTTCCTATAGCTTTTAAAAAATCACCCTGTATTATCAAGCAATGAAGTAAGCAGTTTTAAGGATTCGTCTATTGAGGCTGTTGATGATTGAAATGATGATGCTTTTCTGTCTGAATTTGTATTAAATAGAGAAAGATTGCAATTGATACAGGGCCCACGAGGGATTATGAAACATGTAGACAGCCTTTGAATCTGTGGATCACACAAGTGAGAAATATGGGAGCTGGAAAAATCATTCCCAAAACGAGTCTCTAAATTTAACTTCGTGTCCAAAGCTCCCCCTTGCGGCTTACAATTGACCCGAGGTAAGGCATGCCTGTCGTAAGAGGCGATTAAAATCCCCGAGTTAGAGTAATTGGAAACGTCCCTATTCCAATGCTCAGAAGTGTCTATCTGAAAGCTCGGATAAAAAATAATTTCACTGATACTGCTGAATGCTAATGCTTATGCATATAATAGACATCGTTTGAAAATAACATTATGGCGACCAGTCCTGGGATGTTATTGCATCCTACTGGTAACCTAGCCAGATGCTATATTCTGGTTCCACGGGAGATCAGGAATATGCCCCTGAGACCAAAAGGTTTCAACCTGATCGCTTGAGGTTGGCCCCCAAGAGGGAGAATCGTGGTGGCTGTGGTTTAATACCCAAAAACGCGGGAAGAGATGGAGAACATACCTGCATGGCTGGGAGTTTATCACACTGAGGAAGGTCAGTGTATGCGACTCTGAGACGTGAAGTTATTGATTCAAATCTGTGTGGAGTTGCAGACACAAAACGGGTGCTGCGACCCAAAGGGCAGCAGAGTTTTAGATCAGCCTCTTACTTTACCAAGGTGGGAGTATGTGTCTATAAGCATGGACTCGAACTTGGTACTTGAGATTCCTACTTAAGGCGTCTAGTCCAGCATCAACAAATTGGTCCTTAGGAGTAAATGAACTCGTGATATAAGCCATATAATACTCACTTGTGCGTCCAAAGCAGGCTTGAGGGTGTGTTGACCGGTATTGTGGGTGGCTTCATAGACTCGAGGAATGTTCTGAAGAAGACACACTCCATCTGTGTTCGCCGAAATTATTGCTTGCTATGTGCTTAATCGCTTGCCTTTAGTAGGTGAAGGTTGGTCTTAGGGGCATCTGACCAGATATGAGCATAGTACACAAGCTTAGGATGGATACATAAAATAAAGAAAAATAGTGGGCGTGAAATATTTCTTGCATCAATTGAATATGATGTTGTCTGGTAAGACATGTCAAGGTGTAACATTAATGAAACGCATTGTTACAACCGACGCCAGGCAAACTGACCGGACGACTTGCAGGACCTAATAACGATTTCTGTAGAAGCTACAGACATGAAGACGAAGATGTAACAATACGACATTACCTCGGAAGATACCCTGCATTTGCAGTCACCAGAAGTAAACTGCTAGGCAGTGAAATGCTAGGACTGCCCTGTTTTCCATATTCGTATTCACGCTTGCGAAAAGTCAAGGCAAGCATAACCAGGTCGGCATATGCGAGTAGTTGGACGCACTTTCCGTTCAAAACTCCCACTCCAAGAGTTTTGAACTATTATTGATGTTGAAGAGGTCGCATGACAGCGTGCCTTCTTGTCTTAATCCATTTTTGACATCAAAGGCTTGGTTAGGTGTTTCTTCACTTGCACATTGCCAACCTCTTGAGAACTGCTGATAAGATTCGTTCGCAAGCGGCCAGAGAGATCACGTCTGGAAATTGCGGCCAGACACAATATGGAGTATATCAGGTTTATTACACTTTAACCACCTTGAGGACCTGAATGACATACAGATCCAAAGGACATTCTGCAATTTCTCAAAATGGCTATATAAGAGACCAAAAGGGATTTTTCTCTCTCAGGCAGTAAATGAGTTTCTGAAAATAAGGCCGAATGTGACAGCACAATGGACCGGGTGGTCAAAGTGGACATGATTTCTTTCAAGTCATGCCGTCACCTTACCTAACTACAACTGACCCTGACCATGCTAAGCCCATGTAACATGGGCTAGGCACATTGTAGCGATAATTAATAGGTTTTTAGTTTGCATCTGATCCATATCCCTGGACATATTATGGCAGGAATGAGGTGATAAAGTTTTACTAAAGGGTAAAGTTGGCCAGTCAAGGCTATAAAGCCCGAACCTCAGCCTGTCAAGGATTATCAAGGGATCATCATAGTAGAACCACAGTCTACTTCCATTCAGACCCATTTCTGCAGACTGTATACGAGGCGACGAGGAACCAAATCCAGCTGTCAGGGAGATCGAACCATTCAACCCGAATGTTAGAGACGATGTAGAGCAACAATTCAGTTCACCCGACCTGGATAAAGTGAAGGTAGCCATGTCTAAGCTGAAATGCAACAAGGTTTCTGTGGCTGAAGCCCTACTGGTCGAGCTTTTCAAACCGTCGGGCGTTGATTTGGTACGGAGCACGGACCAACTTATTAGTAAAATATGGTCGAAGGATCATGAATCATTCAATCATTCCTCAGCAGTATTAACCAGATCCACAAAAAATACCCTTTGAATTGAGTCAACTATAGAGGTATCAGTCATTTGCCTAAAGCCGTTCGTCAACAACCTGGTCGGTCCATACCACTGTGGCTTTAGGACAGGAAAATCGACCATCGATCAAAAATTCTTTTTTTTTCTAGGCGGCGTATGGCATAAGCAACACACTAACTCGTAAGCTTGTGTAGGATGACAATGGAGTATGCTCAATCAAGGTCGGTAAAGACTTAACAGAGACCTTTGATGTAAAAAAAGGATACAGACAAGACGACGCACTTTCATGCGACCTCTTCAACATCATTCTTAAAATAATTGTTCAAAACTCTTGGAGTGCGAGTTTTGAACAACGGAGGAACAATCTTTCAGGAGTGCGTCCAACTACTCGCATATGCCGACGATGTTGACATTATCGGAAGAACTTAGCGTGATGGCAGTGGCATCTTTGCGACTATTGCAACGTAGGCCGTGAAAATGGGTTTAACGGTGGATGAGGGTATGACCAAGTATATGCTTTCAACGAGAAATAACTCTCGGACAAAGCGTCACAGTAGACAGGTATAGCTTTGAGGTAGCCAATGACTTTGTCGCTATAAATTCAGACAACGACACCAGCGCTGACATCAAACCAAGAATAGCTCTTGCCGCTCGCAGCTTCTCTGAACAAAGAAAGCAACTGATGGACGAAGCCCTTACGCGAACAACCAGAGTAGCCCTGCATAAGACATCAATCGTCCCAGTGCTGCTATAGCGCGCAGAGGCATGGACATTGTCAAAAGCGGTCTATTAAACTAGAAGGAGCCGCCTTGGTTTTCCGATACCCAGAGTAACCACTTCTGGCAATGTTGGCCAGCATGTTGTTTGACGTTTGGGGTATTCGATGTATATAGCTTTGTTTCCCACGAGGACTTTCTTTTCGTGTGCTGACCGGTGGACTTTCCTAGTGATACCGCACTAATTTTATTTGTACGTTGAGGTTAAGATGGAATAACCGAATTATGAAATAAATAAAGCACTTGAAGTTTGAAACCCGCGTTATTTTATACCACAATTTTTGTGCCTAGATGGGAGAAGAAGACACAACAACTTCCTATATGAGCTGTTCAGCTACATCGAATTGGACAGAAGAGTGATGATCCAAAGATTGAGATGGCTAGGTCATGTAGAGCTGATGAAAATCCAGAAAGACTTCGAATCCACCAGGGCAGTAATGGAAGACGGCCTCAGGTGGCACACGCAAGGGATCTCAAATAACTCTGCGTGCGAATCTGGGGGCAGCTAGCTAAACATCGAGCTGGCTGGAGACGCTTGTTGGTTGAGTCCCAAATCCAACCCGGACTGTAGCGCCAGTAAGTAAGATCCCTCGAAACCCTTCCACGCTCACCCAAGTTTGCCATCATGAAAGCTTCCTTTTGTTCGGGACCATAGCTAGAACCTTAAGCGATTCCTAATTTTCGGATAATGCCTATGCCTGTTTTTTTAGATGTTAGCATTTACCCTTAGTTTTGGCTCCAATTTTATTTTTTTTATTGCAGAAATACAGCATCTGATTGAGCAACAATTATTCTACTGAATCAAGGCGGTCCCGCTTCATTATCGGTGATCGGACTGTTACCATGTTCACTGCGACCCATTTAAGTCTCCCCATCAACCAATCTTGATGTGCTCCACTAAATAAATTCAGACAAATTTGCAAATTGAACTCAGCTGAACTTGTTTGCCGATCCTGATCATACATCTTCTCTAACAGTGTTATCTCGGCTTTCGATAAACATTAGACGTTTAAGTACATACTAAGTTATCAATGCAGGCATATAAACGTTAATCATACTTTTTTATCACAGTCAGTATCTTCATTGAATAATCACTATGGAATATGGTCGAAAAACTTAGCTAAAAATAAAACTATCCGTTGCCTACTGAGTTCTGAGACTAAGTACACATTCAGAACTCCGCATAATATCACACTTATCGTTAACCTTTAATCCATCTGCATTGGCAGCGAACAACGAAATTGGAATACGGTCGTTGTTGACGTGGATCTTTATTTGAAATAAGATGTCCCATTGGAACTGAAGCATTGATCAGGGCACATGTATGTGCGTGTAACTATTCTCCTTTGCCAATGTCCATCGAGTGTGTTAATACGGGGTGTCGGAAGAGTATACAACGTTCCTAATTCCATAGCACTAGTTGATGCTTATTACACCAGGCGATTTAATTTATCGTTCATGACCATAAATAAATAAACCGACTGCGTCTCGACGAGTGCAATAACGACTTAATTAACTCACAAGCCCTTTTACTCATTTAACAAAATATGCATTTCGATGGCTTCCATCCAGGGCCGCACTCTCCATATGTGCAGGATGTGCAAATGCACAGGGCGCCGAGCACTTATGGGCGCATTCTGAAGTCTAAATAAATAAACGCGTTATGGCTGAAACCCAATCGTGCGTTTGCGCTGGCGGTGTCTTTCAACGCGCACAATTCAATGGTCATGCACAAAGTACTGCGTCGACCTGCGTTAGTGAAAAATGAGACAGATGAGAGGATTGTAATACAACGTAAAACGTAAGTCCATCGCAAGTCATTATCGAACATGTCACAGAGAAGTGCGTTGTGAGAGCGAAGTTGAGAGGTTTTCTTCCCAATTGAGAGTTTTTCTCCCAAATTGTGAATTTGGTTCCTTTTTTGCGATGTTTTTTTTTTGTATCAACTGACATTTGACAAATGGAAACCAGAAATGAAGTATGATAGAGTTGGAGAGGCTTTTTGGCAGCTATTCACGAAATAACGTAAATGCCGTTCTCTGCTTGGTCAATTTGGCTTTAGTAAAGGATATAAAAAATGGATGTCAAAAATTTAAAGGGCAAGAAAGGTAGAAGTTTGGCCTCACTATCATACTTCATTTCTGTTTGCTAGGTTTTTTCTTTCAACTGATTATTTTAACGACAAAAGTAATTTGAAATGTGTTGACATTTCAGAAAGGGCAAATACCAGATGTATTTGCGACAGAGAGAGGGAACAGCTGATTGTGAAGTCGGCTGGCGTAACGCTCTGTTCTGTTCCAGCCATTAATCATTTCATCTGAAAATAGTTCGAAAAAGGCCAAACTGAAAATCCCCAGGCCTGTGCAGTGTAATTTCTTGCACAATCACTCACAAATTTCCATAGGAAAATGTCTCAAAATAACACTCAATAAATAAATTCTATGGAATCATTTGTGTACGACTCATACATATGATATTTACTCATTTGAGAGATGTGTGTGAGTAAGTTGGGCATAGTCAGCGTTGCCGTTTATAATCGAAATGAAGTTTTTGATTTCTTGTGCTTAACATAAGCTGCCAATTCTACGGCCGAAGGGCGGGGTGGTGGCTCTTGGAATGAATATGAAAAGCTGAGGTTGCTGTCATCAGAGATCAGCACTCATCATCCTACAAAAGGTCATTTGTAAAAGTGAGAAAGAGTGTCGGAGACAGAACAGAGCCTTGGGGGACACCAGCATTTATTTGGTGGATATCAGACTTAAACCCATCCAAAACAACTTGAATTGAACGGTTCGAAAGGTAATTTCTAATCCATTGAAGAAGAGATTCATCGACACCATAGGCACGCATTTTCGACAAGAGAGCTTGATGCCAAACTCTGTCAAATGCGTTAAAAATATCAAGCGCAACGATCTTGCTTTCGCCTGCATTGTGCAAAGATTGTTTCCACTTTTCGGTGAGATAAGCTATCAGATCACCAGTGGACTTGTTGATGCGGAAACCATACTGCCGGTTATTAAGAAGCTTCCGCGATCCAAGATAATTCACAAGCTGACGATTTATCTGCGTTTCCATGACCTTAGAAACAAGGGACGTAAGTGCTATCTGTCGGTACGAAGTGGGCGACGAAAATTCGTCCTTTTTAGGGACGGGCTGGGCAAATGCTGTTTTACATCTGCTCGGAAAGAGACCTAAAGAGTAGGATAGATGAAAAAGTCTACGCAGTGGTTTTGCCAGCGCAGAAGAAAACGTCTTCAGAAGAATAGGGGGAATATCATCCGGGCCAGCCGATTTGTGCACGTCGAGATCATACTTCGACACTTCCTCTTTCCAAAAAATGCTTCACTTTTTGTAGACTTTATACTCCCTACCAATTGGGGAACTTGCATTATTCATGAATGAACTCTCCCACCAAGTAGCCAAAAAATAGGTACTCCAACGCATTCCTCCCATTACTACAAGTCTGCAAATGACATACGTATGAGTTTCAATTTTGGCGCTTAATTACAAGATTGCCAAATGTTGTAATGTTTGCTTTGTTAAGATGTTTGCGTATTAATTACAAGATTTAATTAAATTATTAATTACTATTAATAAAATGAATTTACAATTTCAGTACGAATATCCACGCTTTCACGTATTTTAAAAATATTCTAAGCAAATTTATCGGCTGACATTTAATCAATTTAAAGGCACTTAGATTAATTTTTAGATTAAAATTTAGATTTAACTTAGATTTTTATGATAATTCGTTTTATAAAGCATTGCATAAAGTGTATGTACCTTGGTCTTGGAGATGAAATGATGATAGTAAATGGCGAGTGAAATGAATCGGAATTTAGGGGCATAAAGCAAATTCTTAACTGGAACTAATTTTTGACGACCTTCTACCCAAAGAAGAACGTCTGGAAGTCTTTCGGCATTCTGTTTTCTGTCTCAAAAATGCTTTGGGACAAATACCCTCATGTACCCTCTTTGTAAAAGACTTTGTAGGAGCTGTTCTGTGCCTTATAGACTAAATTGGTTATGAGTGTAGACCGCAACAAGTTGAACGTTAGCAGTGTTAATTCACTTATGCTTGTAAAAGTAATTGCTTCTATAAACGGTTTCAAGAACTGGGTAGTACAGCCAACAAATGTTGTATTATGGTACGACAAATCTTAGACTAACACCTCGTCCTGGGTCTGCCAAGCGGTCGCCTACCTGATGGAATCGCACTCAATGCCCGCTTCGGAAGTCGTGATGAATGGGACATTCGTGCCACGTGACCAAACCAACAAAGCATAGCCCTCTCTGTGAGAAGAAGCAGCTCCTCAATGTTGAGTTCTTCTCGCACTGCCATGTTGCTCAAACTATCCCGGCGAGTAATTCCCACAACAACACGGAGAAATCTTATTTCAGCAACTTGTATTCCCGATCTTATTCTTTCGGTAATTAGAGCTGATTTTGTGGTTGTCAAAAATAGGGAATTTCCCCGAAATGTCGGAAATACTTTTAAACAAATCCTTGATCTTGTTCTGTTGCCACTGTTGCCACAGGACTCCATTAATTTTAGCTGTGTTAACATGTTATAATTTAATTCACATATTAATATATAATACACAGTTAACCCTTTTTTTGGGTTATTTGACACCATACTGGAGTACTCAGACATGACAATACTGTGTCCATTGAACTGCCAGGCAGCAAGTTCGGTCAGACTACTACTGATCGACCACTCCAGTGATAGTGCCGATAGACCAGGTTTGAAAACCCGATAAAGGCATTTAACTTTGCCTGTACTGGGATTTCACCGGGGCCTCTCTAATGAAGGCACCATCCATCCAGTCGTCTCTATTAACACTCCATGAACACTTTACATCAGAGCCTAATTTAGAGGACTTCTCAAATCGGGGCAACTCCAAATTGGTTCGCATTATCTTTGTCTCTTGGCGTGCCCTATTCAGGAGGTTTTTTTTTACTGCAGTTCCAAAAGAGCCACAGCCAACTTCTACCTCTCTTGCCCCTTGAAAATTTTGGCAACAGTTTTCTTAAGCCAAATTGACCAATCAGAGAACGGCAGTCGTGTTATTTCGTGAAAACTTGTCAAAAATTCATTAATAACCACAAAGCCACAAAGCCACAAAGCTTCTGAGATTCGGCGTTGGTGTAGGGATCAATCAGCTGTGAAGTTAGTACTGCATTTCTGGTAAATATTATGCGTGCAGAAATTAATTCTGCGCTCTTCGCTCATATGATTGCACTGAATTTATTATTTTGAGATGATGGACTTGATGGAATTTGACACATTTGTGACACACATTGAAAGTAGACTCCTACGTAATCTGAAAACGGGAAAACTTATGCTGCAAAAAATTAAGGCGGGGCGCTAAAAGTAGGCGCTCATTTGGCTCGGGCCGGCCCTGATTCCGTCTAAATAAACACCGCAAGTGATAAGAACCTGTTTCAACGACTAAGGCTTATGATAACATTTCAAAGCATCTCTTAACGATGTCAAATTTGTATTATCTGCTTCATGCATTTTTTGCACGTTTCCTGACAGCGATCGTGCTGAATAAACAATTTATTCGTGGACGACATTTTGTAGATAAAAATATTCATTGACTTTGCTCCACGAGTCTCACTCGCCATAACGACTGCTTTGCATATGGCTTAGAATTATTTAACAGAATTCGTCACCGATTATGGCACATTGTGCTTGAAGAATTAAATCATTTCTAGTGATAAGCAAATTTTAATCTTATTCAAAGGGGTACAGTTAGATAAGGTAAGTGTGACTGTAGCGGAGACGTTCATATTCCACCTGGGCCACTGGCCGCACCGAATGCCATTGAAGTTTATGGAATCAAAAGTTCGAGCTCATAAATTACAGAGCTTGACGGAAACAACTTTGTAGAAATTAACTGCGGTCTGAGAGTCTGAGAGTTGATAACGATTCAGTTTTCTTTTTGAATTTGCCAATACTTCGGATTGAAACCCTGAGGACCTTTAGATTCATGGTTCCCCCTTTTCATACCTTTGCTTTGCTAAGCCAGAGTTGTACTGAAGGTTATAGGCTCCTCGAAGGTTGAAGAGATTTCTTCTAGAGCATTCTGTCTTAGCCAGCTTCCTTGAGGAATCTGAGAATGAGAGCTGGTCGGATTCTAGGTTACTATCATCTTTTTGCAGTTGCACCATCCGTCTCGTTTCTACATGACTTGGAGACATCGCTCCCATTTGTGCAGAATGGTGGCCGAAAACAACGTTTGAGACTACACAACTGATATTATTGAATAGAGACAACATTACTGGTCGAGCATGCGCATACTGCTGCGTCTACTGTTCAATGTTAATATTCTCTTTGATTGCAAAGAAAGAACTAGCTAATGATTGCAAAGTGTCATCATCATCTTCCGACCCGCATGCTCCTCTAAAGGTTTCGCGGGGGTAAACCACGCATGAGAGATCTCTAGGCATTACGATCCTCCGTCATCGACTCTTACTCATCCGGAGTTATGCCCAAGCGTAACCAGGCGAGTTTTTGAACTTGGTCCAACCACCTCGTCCTGGGTCTGCCAAGCAGGCGCCTACTTGATGGAATCGCATTCAACACCCGCTTCGGAAGTCGTGATGAAAGTGTCTACAACATAAAATTAATACGATTGAATAATGCCCTCCATTCAAAGTCGTGCAACGGCGAAGACGATCTGGCCACTTATCAAATACAGTAGGCAGCTCCTTGCCCACTGCGAGGATTCAGGTTACGACTGGATGGAGCAGTTGGTTAAGTGCCTGCCCTTGGTTAGTGGGGTAACCGGTTCGAATCCAGTGATGGCAAAGTAAATACGATCTTATCTGGTTTTCAAGTCTGGTTCAGTCACCATTCAGTTATCAAATTAACGACACTATCACGAACTGTGGGTACCACAATGGACCAACATGGTCTAAATTCACTGACAGGTCCCCTTCCCTTCCTACGGTTTAGGTTTAATATTGCGGTGTTGCCCAGAACAAACCATATTCTCTAATACGATCCTATAGACTTAGACCAAAGGATTGAGGTCTTGGCTTCGAGATGTCTATTCATCCATTGAAGTAAAGCTTGGAAAGCTATATTTTCTTAGCCATGTATGCGCCGTGTTTGCATTATGAGCGGACGCGAAGTCTTTTTAAGGTTCTTCGTTTCGTAGCCAAACCATCATAGAGAGTGGACACCACCCAAACTTTGAACTCTCAGAATGAGCTCCAACGAATATCATGATGACTTAAGGCCCAACCCCATAGAATCCGTTGCGTGTGTTGCGCACTGTCACAAAATTGACAAAACAAATTGACAAATAAGCCCTAATCAGAGGGAGAGGGACACCAAATGCGGCCCACAAATGGAATACATCGCGCCGGGTGATATTGGCGAAAATCAGTGGGAGTCGACGGGATCTCGAACATTGTGTTAAGACATCTCCCCCTGGAAGTGGTTAATATGTACACAACCCTGTTTAACAATGCTCTGAATAATGCTCATAATCCAGAGCATTGGAAAACTGCGACTGTGCAACCCATATCGAAGCGAGGAAAAGATTATTCGAATCCGAAAAGGTTGTTCGAAGTCTTTTTCCGAACACCAGCAAGGTATTCGAGAAGGTGATTAATAGAGCTCTGATCATCTGGACTAAGGACAAAAATATAATTCGGTTTCAAAGCGGGGCATGACACTATTCTTGCCGCGTCGAAACTGGTGTCGGATATCCAAGAGCCAGAAACAGTGGACGGGTGCCTGCGTGTTTGACCTGGAGAAGGCCTTTGACACCGTATGGTTAGAAGATCTTTTTTACATGCTCGATCGGCTAGGCATTAGCAAACCACTGCTGTACCTACTGTGTAACATGCTTACCGGTAGACGGTTCGTCGTCAAGAATGTTAACGTGACCTCCACAGATATTTCTGAAGTAAAAAATTATCACCAACAGGGTGCCGTCAATTCGTCGATCCTGTTCAACGTTTACTTGAGAGATCTGATGAGTTCCCTTCCTCACGTAATTGCGTACGCCGACGGCTTGATCGTCTACAGATCAGTCAAAAAGATCGAGGACATCACTACTCTCGTGCAGGGTGACTTCGATTCATTCATGAGAGATAGCGATGACTGGAAGCTGAAATCAACTTTCAGAAGTCGGAAACCATACTGTTCAGGACGCCGTTGTATAAGGCATCGGCGGACACGAAAAAGAATTGGCGAAAGTTCTCAACTGTTGGACGACACGGGCAACCACTGGCGCAAAGGACTGTAGTCAGATACCTGGGGATCTCGCGAGACCAGTATCTATATTTTAACAAACATGTAGATCCTGCTCTGGCCAGGGACCGAGGCGCTTTAGCCCTTACAAAGATACTGTTTTACAACAGACAACTCGATGCGAGGGTGAAGGTAATCTGCTACATGGCCCTCGTTCGACCAGTGCTCACCTATAACTGTCCCGTGTGGTTCAACGTGAGTGCAAGCTTGATGGAAAGGATTCGGTTGTTCGAGAGGGCTTGTCTTAGAGTTTACCTTCGCCTTTAAGAACTCCAGAGTACCAGTACAGAAAATTCTATTCCAATGAGATCTTAGACGACAGGGCGAACCTGATACGAGTGGACAATTTCCTAGTCAATTTGATTCGAGGTTATACTGCCAGAGCGATAAACTCGGTCAATAACTTGATCTAGGGGGCTTACTACCCCAACTTATTATACCACGAAAGGGTACGTCACAATGAATATGTCTCCCCGACAGAATTTCTCTATTTTGATTCGAATGGTCTGATACACGACATAAATGCCGTACCGCTCCTCTTTCATACCGCCCGTTCAACTGTGGATGGGCGACTCAACCACTGCCGCTCCGTTGCACAACGAGCTGAGGAAGGCCTCCTCCGATACAGTATGGCGGTATCAAGGCGGGATATACGAGATGTTGGAATGCAGCATCGGATTGGTGGCTGGGGAGCGAGGGAACTCCATCGTCGAACCCTTTAGACGCTGGGTAGAAAAGGTAATGCGTATCCCCTCATGGGAGCAGTAGTGTCTGTCTAAAAAAAGTCTGTCCAAAAAATAGTTCAGTTATTAAGTTTTTGCAATTTTTCTTAACATTAGTTGCACATATAAATTTATTTTCCTTTAGTTAAAAAATCATTGTTAGGTTAAGTCGAAAGACATAGATTAAGATTAAGTTTAGCTAAGAGAGCCCGCTGAGGGCCAGTAAGTTAAAATTGAATCATTGTTCGTCCAACTGGTTTTGAGCATTTTTGTCTAGGATGTAAGTATTTAATTAATTGATAAATAAAGATGAATTTAAATAAAATGATATTGGTGAACTTTTTGAAATTCATTCGGTCGCTGATTATGTGTTTGCCTATACGGTAGTTTATGAATGAAATTAGTTTGAACAATTACTAGTAATTTAGGAACTTCGAAATTTTGAATTTCTTAGATTTATGGAATTTCGACTGGTACAGTGACAGTCCATTCCGATAGACGCAACGTAATTAATTCGTTAGACTCATTTTTGCACTCCGGCAGTTCAATTAATGTGGATTATAAACGCAACTCACGCAACGGATTCTATGAGTTTGGGCCTTTAGAATAAGGTCATTACCCTGTTTGTTCAGTACCCTCTTTCTATGAACATTTTTGGCTCACTAGCGAAGATGGTTAAGGTTTTCCGTAAATGACACTTACTATCATCTTACGTACTATCAAGATCAATTAGATACATTCAATGCTTTTAAGAGGAAGAATACGATAACGTTGTCGCCGAAAGGGGTCAAAAACAAGCCTTTCGGAGGGGTGTCCACCAGGTGGAGGTAGAGGCAATTTTAGAAAAAATTACTTCAAATGGAAAAAAGTATATAAACGGCTACACTTACTACGAAGTACTATTCCGTAGTTGAAAGAAGTTTGCTAGTACATTGAATCTATTCGTTACGGACACCCCTCTATAAGGGACACCTCTGTTTTCGGACACTACGTTATGGTCCCGGCATGACGATAAGGCTTTTCGTATATTACAACACCTATCAACGGATACGGACGTGAATTTCAACACCTATTGTTCAGTTGTACTCCTAATAACGAACACGCGACGTAGAAACAAACATGGACGCTAGACAGCAATATTGGATGTATGCATTTCCTTAGTCTGCATGTACCAATGTCACCCAATTTTTGTAGAGACGAATGAATTCTACTAACTGATTGCCACTATGCAACCTGCCTATACAAACTGCGAACAATAAAATCCATTGAATACACTGACAACATGCGAGGTGTCTCATGGAACACCGCGGATATACGGTGTGATCGGAAAATCCCCCGTAAATGCGAGAAACCCATATTCTCCTTCTATCGATTATCAGCTTCAAGGGCAGCTAGTTTAACTGACATGGCATTCTCTCACTCATTCGTCTTTGTCAGGGATTACTGTCATTTTAAAGCCGCAAAAGAAAATTCGAGTGAAAACATTTGACAAGCTCACGTCAAATGTAAGTGAATACAGACGACATAAGGGTTTAAAATGCACTTGTCTAGTCAGAGAGCGGGGACTATGACTTGGCAAAGACCTCGTAAAACATAATACCACACATGAATTTAAATTTACATCATTTGATGCTACTAACACTTGCTACTCATGGTGTAAGAAATACAATGAGTGCGTTGCGTGGACTCACCTTGTGTTGAACTAACTAACATGTTGTTACACACTTAGAAGAAAAAGATGCCTTTTTCAAGCTATTGCTTCCTAAACAACGCAATCTTCCGCAAACCTTCCTTTCCGTAAAATGGGGTGACAAGCAACAGAGGGCTGACTAGCAAGAACCTCCAGGAAAAAAGTAACTCGTACTCTATACTCCACACCATGCCACACTGGTACCTAATAAGGAGTCATATCGACAAATGAAGTGTAGTGTGAGTATTCATGGCGAGTAGTTGAGTTTTTAATAGATGTGCGATTTATAAAAATTTGACTGGAGTTAATCCAGCCATTGGATAAAAAACTTCAATATAAGATAGCACGTGTGTCGAAAAGCGAGAGGTGTAAATCCACAATCTGTAGCGAAACGGGCAGAAAGTGTAAAGGAGTGTACGGTAAAGCATTTCCCTCCAACATTAAATGTTCAGGATCGGATGAATATTCAAGTTCAGATTTAACATTCAAAAATATGATTTAATTCATCTGTGATGAATGTATGATGTACATACACAACGTGGATGATATTGTGCGAGAAATGTAGGAAGAGCAATATACACAGTATTTACAAAAGTATAAAGGAGTTGCAAGGTAAAGGGTGATTTTTTAAAAGCTATAGGAAAGTAAAAGAAAAATGCATGAAATCTTTATTTGAATCGACAGTACGGTCCATATAATTTAATGTTTGAAGATTATTTCATGCAAATGTTGACCTTGTCTGCGCCTCAAATGATTGATTGATGAAAATTTTGGCATACTCTTTCCAACATTTCGGCCGGTATCTCACGAATAAATGCTTCAATGTTGTCTTCCAATGCGTCAATTGAAGCGGGCTTGTCTGTATAGACATGAGCTTTAACATAGCCCCACAAAAATTAGTCTAAAGGCGTTAAATCGCACGATATAGGCGGCCAATTGACCGGTCCCGAACGTGAAATAAAATGTTCACCGAACTCGCCTCTCAATAAGTCCATTGTTGCGCGTGCTGTGTGGCATGTGGCACCATCTTGTTGAAACCACATGTCATGCAAGATATCATCTCACGGTAGCGCTCACCATTCACAGTTACGTTACGATTCGCATCATCTTTGAAGAAGTACGGTCCAATGATGCCACCAGCCCATAAACCGCACCAAACTGTGACTTTTTCTGGATGCATTGGTAGCTCTTGCAATGCTTCTGGCTGATATTCACTCCAAAATCAACAATTCTGCTTATTTACGTACCCATTGAGCCAAAAATGAGCTTCTCTTAAACTGACCATAAAATGGAAGAAGCGCGCGATGAACTTTCTTAACAGAGCACGCATTTTGATAATAAAATTCAATAATTTGCAAGTGTTGTTCGTTTGTAAGACGATTCATGGTTAAATTACAGACCAAACTGAAGATGTTTGACAGTGAAACAAAACACGAAACGTGGCTAAAGAATTACCCTTTATAAAGGAGTTGAGAGGAGTTCCGAAATAAAGGAACTCTTGGAGGCAATAGAATGGGCATGTAAAAAGATTGGAAGAAATGAACAAAAAGTCAAGCCAAAAAATAAGCGCAGTGCTGCAGAAAACGAAGAGAGAAAACACGAGAGAGTAAATATGAGTGTGGAAGTAAGTTAAAAGAATTGTTGACATCAACAGAATTTGGCGGGATATCAAATGGCATTTGTCGAAATCTCTTAAAGCGCAAATGACAAGCTCAAAAAAAAAAAATCTGAAATAAAAAGAGCAGTAGAAGAAAGTATAGGAGAAAGTTATGTGATTCAAGTTTCAAATAAAATAAACCTCAGAATTGTATTGGGTCTATAACTTAATTCGTGCGGTTTTTTTTCCAAAATTTGAACGTTTATTTAAAAAAAACATGTACAATAGTATTATTCAAAGTATTGCCCACCTGAAGCTATGACTTTTTCCCATCTTTCTGGCAATTTCTGGATCCCATCCCAAAAGTATTGCACCGGCTTGGCAGCCAAGAATGAATCAAGACAATTTTTGATATCCTACTCTGATGTGAACCGTATTTAAGTGAGGGCTTTCTGCATCGACCGAAACAAATGGTCGTCAAAAGGGGCAAAGTCTGGGCTGTAACGCGGGTGGGGTAAAACTTCCCATCCACTGTTTTGTCCAAATAGGTTTTAATGGGAATAGCAACGTGGGCAACTTCCACCAAAATACGATGACTTTCGGCTGCAGTTTTCTTCATATTATAGTAATGAAGAAGAACTCCCCGCAAAAACAGTTTTTCAGGCATTTTTGAGTGAATAAAACTATTGTTGCTTACGATTCAAATGAATGACATATACTGAAATGACATACAATGACAGTAGCCTTCCAACAAACGCCATCTCTTAGCAAAGACGCGAGTTACATAACAGCAAAGAGTGAACTAAAACTTGTAAAATATTTCGAAAAAAAGATATATAACGTAGTAGCTTACTCATATCATAGAAATCGATCCTGATTCTGGGCTGGGAAAGATGCGAGGTATTTGATGGAATTGATGCTATGATATGGGGTATTGCCTGAGACACATATGACAGATGGGATGAAGATGAAGAGCCACGGCAAATGGGTGACTAGTAATTACACTAGGGTAAAGAAACTCGCTACTGTGTATGTAGTTAGTTCATAGTTACGACTGTTATCCGCGTGTTGTACTCCAACTGCAACGGCTAAAATGTAATAGAGTGGCTTGCTTCACACCATCTGTGTGACAACTATTGAAAATAGCGGTCGTGACTTATGTTAAAACGTGGGTACATTGAAGTAACGTTAAGAACTTTAGGACAGCCAATACACCACTAGCGATGTTGCTCGTGTTTTCTCCTCCATCGTATTATTTGAACGGAAAGGAGACCACAAGGTCTACAAAATCCATCCGATCGTGTACAGACACACATTCAATACTTTACTTAGGAGTACTCGCTGTACATCTACTTTAGTTTCATTATTTCAGCGTAAAGATTTGTGGACTATTCCCATAAAGCGGAAGCTCTCTTAAGCGGACCGAAAATGACGGTCCTGCAAGTGTCCGCTTACGAGAGATTCCACTGTAATCGAATTGACATATGAAAGGGTTATTCTGGGTTACACCGCTTGGACACAGAATTCTATTGCAAACTTCTAGAAGTGGCAACATAAGAAAACCAAATTCATTTGTAAAAAAATCTGAATGAGCAAACAATATGATATTTGTCTCTTCACATCCAGCAACAGTGCTTATGACGCCATTGTTCGAAAATATTATCCAGTAAAAATGTGATTTTCTCAATAAAATGACCCAATTCGTCTCAAAGTGAATTACATCGGCATTAACCCAACCCCATGACACCAATGGCATGGGTCAGCTACTTTGAGAAGAAATAAAATGCGAAAGCAATCCGTGTTGTGTCATAAAAAGCACAAGATAATTTTATTATCAAAATGAAAATTGTCGTTTTACTGCGACATAATGAGCGAATGAACCCCCCACTGCGTCCTTAAAATGTAAGCGGGATTGTTCATATTGTATTTCTATATTGTGATTCTCTTTAGGAATATAATTAGTCATTCCGATGGGAATCCGAGAATTGGCATCACTTATAGCAGAAATGAAGTATTATAGAGACCCAACTTCACAGCTGATTTACCTAGACGATTTCAGAGGCTTTGCGACAGTTATGTCACAAAATGCCGTTCTGTGATTGGTCAATTTGGCTTTAGTAAACGATATACAAAATGATTGCCAACATTTTTAAGGGGCAAGAGAGGTAGAAGGTGGCCATCTCTATCATAACTCCCTTCTGATTTATAGGTTGACTGAAAGTTCAAAAAGACAGTTCTATAACAACTGCTTAAGCTACTCACTTCGTTGCATTCCGTTCGTTGTTTGTTGCACAAGAGATGCTCTACCTGATGGAATCGCATTCAAAGCACGCCTCCGAAGATGGGGACATTCGTGCCACGTGGCCAAACCACCGAAGCGTAGCCCTTTCCGTTCGAAGAAGCAGCTCCACAGCGTTGAGTTCCTCGCGCGAGTTACATGCCGCAACATGTCACTCCTCCCACTTACTCAATATAAATCGCTCTGTCGTTTATCTCACCCTTTTCCTGCGATTAATTCCCACAACAGCACGAAGAAATCTGATCTCGTGATCTTATTCTTTCAGTCATTAACCAATAATACCAATGTTCTTGGCTTTGACACCAAGCTCGGCCTTACATTATCTTGGCCAAGCCAACAGGAAAGCTCAACATTACACCCTCCCGTCGATCCTGAAAAAAATATATCCACCTGCTGCAATTGGACTCCGCTAAGCTGCAGAGGCACCACCCAGCATCAGTGACAATTTGCTGGGGAATCGATTATCATGGAGTCGCCAAGCTCAGAGAAAGTTTTTCTAACCCATGTTTTAGAGAAAGTCATTATAGACATAGCCAACTTCTACCTCTCTTGCCCCATAACATTTCTGACAGCCATGACCAATCAGAGAACCGCATTCAACTTATTTCGTGATTAACCGTCAAAATGAAGAACTGTAAAAACGCCTCTCAAGTTCGTCGATAGGCTAGAGGACAATCAGCTGTGAAGTTGGCCATCTCAACAATACATCATTCCTGTTCTATCGCAGATCAGAATAAGAAACTGTTCGTCTGTTCTGACTCTTACTTATATACCGATGTCCTGTATTTGATATTCCGTGATCCTTGTTCTCTTCGCATTTCAGGAGATCATGCCACTTGTAACAACAACATGTCAGCTATCAACTGAACACATTTGAATGCAATAATCTGTTTCCATTGTCTGAAGTAGAAGATGGTACGTAATAATCTCCAAAGCGCAAACGTACCCGCAAACACATGCTTGCTCAAACATGAAAAGCATTTATTGCAGCTAATTAGCAATAACAATAGACTTCCAATTGCTTTGTTTAAACAATCCCTTTTCATCTATTCACACATCTCAGAAAACATCGTTTCACTTGCCAAATGTGGAGCACATTGTGTCTGCCTCCCTCCAAATATTTCAAACGAACGCCCTTCATCGGCGTGAGTGCAGCTCAATTACACTTAAAAACCTAGAACTTCACAGCAGCACTGAATGCAAGTCTTCTCAGGGTCACTGCTTCTGCACAAACGATGATGTTCACGTCAAAAAAAATTTGTCTTGACATTACCCTTTTCAACCCTTAATCACCGAGTTCATCCCCACCCTTGCCGCCAGCAGATGAGTGAAATGCACACCGTTTAGCCGAGTTCACCACCCAAACACACTGATGCATGGTTCACTGACGTACAACTGCTTTATGACATTGGCACACATCTCATTCATACCACAATCGGACGGCACTGCCTAACCCAGATTCAGCCGTTTAACTCTCACTCCTCCTCGGCGCAGGACTCAGCCTGTCATGGAATCCCATCAGAATCCGAGAGCCACGGAGGGTTGGGTGGCTTAGCAATTGTTTTCCGCTTCACGGAAATAAAAGCTTCTATGCTTTCTTCACACCCTCTCGGTGTAGGCGTCAACAAAGGAAGTGTGCAACGATTTTCAGTCGCCTTCCACCCGAACGGCGTTTTTCGTTTCCCTTGAAAGGCAGGCACAATCGCACAAACCAAAGCGCCAAGGTAATGTTTACAGACGTAAGGAGCGGGCTGCATTTAAAAAACGCCTGTCAAGTGGGTGTCCTGCAAGAGCGAACATACCCGCGGATGCCCTCAAAAGTGGGCAACCAATTGCGATAAGGGACGCGTTGACATGCATCAACCAGCACAGCTCGAATGGCAGAAGAAGACCATCAATGCAGAGCACGTGAGGGCACAGCCGAACGTGGACACTAAACTGTGATGTTACAGCAACCTCTTGGATTCCCCGTTTTTATTGCAGCAATTTCAAACTAAATTGTTGCAAAGCTTTAGTGGTGCACTCCTGTGCATCTCCAGTCTTCTGCTGTGCGTATCGGAATCGTCGTGCTCTGTGGCACGCCAGTGCGGGGGGAAATTGAAATTCCGCTGGCGGGAAATGGGAAAACATAACGCCTTTGCAAAATCAAAATACTTTTCAATAAATTTTCAGCACTTTTTTGTCGCAACCGAAACTCTATCCGCCGCTTGTCACCACTCCGGGGTACTTTGAGTGAAATGAATTGTTTCGACCCATTAAACAATTTGTCATAAACTGCAATGCATATTCTTTTTTTTGTCAACGATACACCATTCAACCTGATTTGATGGACTGGCTCTTTGCGGATTGTTTTCAATGGAAGCTAAATTTATTAAATTGATATAAAAAAGCGGTTTTATTTTTTATTTGCAGGTTAGCAGATGATGACAGATGTAAGAGGTGTTTATGCCAAAATGGTTTGTTTGAGTGGAAATAATAAATTAAATGATACTTCAACGGAAAACTATCTCAATGAATGGCCTCGTTTGGATTGCGGACTCTGCAGCACTTATTAGATGAATGTTGTTGCTAAAGGTATGCTGCAGGAATCAACTTTCTTTTTGAGCTTTTTATAAAATTACACATGTGCACTGATGTTCAGATATGCGTAAAAAACTATTTTTTTACTTTTTAGGTAAAATAGGTAAAAAAAAGTAAAAATGCGAAAAAAGAACGTAAAAATAAACTCATTTAAAAAAGTTTAAGAGAACGTAAATAAAGTAAGTTATTGGGAACAAAGAGAGGGAATGAGAATCATTGTCAAAAAGTAAATATTTAATTAAAACTTTGCAATCGTTCGTTCAGTGTCGTGATGTGGACCTATACTAGAGTTGCTTTTCGAAGCTTAGCCGGACAATGCATTCCGGAAAGTAAGCCTTCAGTAGCAATTCCAAGATCTAAGTTCACTAAGAAAGATGAAAAGCGTACAAGAGCAGTGGCGTTCAATATGTTCTCGGTATCGGGGTGAAACTGTGGTTGTTTTATCTCTAGTTAAAAATAATCATAATGGCAACTGAAACGATGATGGTGGAAATTGAGCATCGCGCTTAAATTTCTCACTAAGCAAAGAAAAAGTCAAAAAACTATTCATGAAGAGATGGTGGCTGAAACCTTCATTATCAACTGTGCAAAAGTGGTCAAGTGAGTTCAAGAGAGGCAGAGAGACCATCAAAGACGACCCCGCTCCGGGACCCCGACTACTGCTTGTACGGGAGAAACCATCAAAGAAGTCGAAAAACTTGTTCTTGAGGATGCCCGAATAAAGGTGAAAATGATGGCAGAGATCACCAAGCTTTCAATTGGTACCATTCACACCATTCTTCATGACCATCTTAACCTTTCAAAGGTCAGTGCAAGGTGGGTGCCACGAATGCTCACAGCGCCTCAGAAAAAAGTGAGAATCGCATGCTGTAGAGAGCTTTTGGAGATGTGTAGTGAGAACGCGGACGGTGTTATGGATCGAATTGTTACTGGTGACGAAACATGGGTCCACCACTATGACCCTGAAAGCAAACAAGAGTCCATGCATCCCCCCGAAGAAGTTCAAAGTCACTCCTTCTGCCGGGAAGCTCATGGCCACAGTTTTTTGGGACTCAAAGGGAATCTTGCTCATTGAGTACCATCAACGCCACATCCTACGCTTCCACTTTGCATAATTTGCGGAGGAAATTAAAAAGAAAAGACGGGGTAAACTCGCAGCGGGTGTGTTGCCTCTTCATGACAACGCTCCTGTTCACACGGCGCGAGTTGCCAAGGCTGCTGCGCGAGATTGTGGTTTCGAAGAAATCCAACACCCACCCTATAGTCCAGACCTTGCCCCTAGCGATTATTTCCTGTTTCCGGATTTGAAAAAATGTCTTCATGGAAAAAGATTTTCGGATGATGGAGAACTCAAGTCGGCAATAAATGGGTATTTTGCAGAGAAAGAGGAAATTTGTTTTTTTGAGGGTTTAAAAAAGCTTATCTCAAGATGTAACAAATGCATTGATGTTAGGGGAGATTATATTGAAAAATAAAAACAATTTAAATTGAATTCGCATTTTCCTTCATACCGATACCGAGAATATATTGAACGCCCCTCGTCCTGGATATAGTATACTTTGGAAAATAATAAAAAATATTTATTCATACAAAGCGTAACAAAAAATAAAGTGGTTTTGCCTATAAAAAGGAAAAAAAATAGAAATAACATTAAACAGATTTGAATACAGAACTTGCAAAAAGCGTGAGCAACGCACCAACTCACCCCGCCAAGGTACCCTTACAACAACTTAACTATTTAATACTCCCTCGAGAGACAAAAACAAACCTTTAATTTTGGTGCCCGGAATCGACCGATTTATTCAGTAACTTCTTACCAACTAACATCAATACATTATCTTACTTTCCTTTGCTAACTCTTCTTTCGAAAATGAAAAATGAGTTCAATTTTTCAATTTCTTCCTTCATTTGTTTATTGAAGGTCTGCGAAAAAGGGTGCAGACGGTCGTGAACTTGGTCACTCTCACCCTAAAATTATTCGAGCGGGGGTTCCCCAAGGCTCTGTGCCAGGACCTCCGTTATTCTGATTGATATTCCAGGGATTGTTGAAAACTGCAAAATACACATGTATGCCGATGATGTCATTATATACCTTTCACGTCCTATTGGCTTAATGGAAGATGGTACTGCCAGGTTGAATGAGGGTCTTGTTAGCATTTCAAATTGGTCTAAAGACAATCAATTGAAGATGAATCCCATTAAGACTGTATCTATTGTTTTTTCACTCCACGAACTTTGTCTTAATGATTTGTCACCTAAAATTCTTGATAGCAAGCCCATGAATGCCACCAGCTCTGTAAAATATCTTGGGTTTCATATTAACTCCTCCCTTACATGCTGTGATGCAGTTAAGGATTATTTGCCGAAAGTTTATTACGGACTACGCAGATTGCGATATTCTGCGTACTATTTGAGTCTCATTGTCAAAACACGATTGATCAAAAAACTTTTGTTAAATTTGTATATATAGGTTAAGTGTTGCATTTAATGACAGTGTTCGTTTTATTTATAATATTCCCCGGTCGAGCAGTGCGACCCACTTGTCATCGTCCATCTTTGGTATGAGGCTAGATCTATATTTTAACTTTCGGAATATCTTAAAACTCTTCAAGGTGAATGATAAGATTTGCACAATCTAGTAGAGGTAAAAAACTAATAATCTCCTCTTTCACGCATTGTATTGGTGAACTATCCTTTCTCGTATCTGCAATTCGTGCCTGGAACAGTGTTCCGCATGAATTGCAGATAATTAATTCTTATACCGCCTTTCAGAAAAAACCATTTGTATTCTTAAATGATAGCCACATCATAAACTAATTTAATTTATTACGTTTCACCTGTTCTTTTTGTTCTTACATTATTTATTTAATGATTACTAATAAGAAATAATTACTATATAATAACTGATAAAGACATTATAAAGCTGTAAGCATTTAAATCCATACTTCCAAAAGAAGAATTGTCTTGTACTATTGCATTGCTAAAAATAACTCAGCTAAAATGATCCCGAAGCACAATTCACCGGTCCGCGTTATTTTATTTGCGCGTGCATCTTGAACTTCGAAAATGTGGGAAAAGATGAAAGGAATGAAATCATCATTGAAGTGCGAAAATAGGCTCGTGTTCCGTGTAGGATAGGCAACCTGCATAGCGCTTTGTAATGTAAAGGGTGATTTTTTAGCTATTATCTTGTTGGCAACACTGGTTTAAACAGCTGACGCACGTTTCGTGTTTTGTTTCACTGTCAATCATCTTCAGTTTGGTCTATAATTTAACCATGAATTGTCTTACAAAATTATTGAATTTTATTATCAAAATGCGTGCTCTGTTAAGAAAGTTCATCACGCGCTTCTTCCATTTTAGCGGCTATTCGGGCTATTGTGACTAAATTTCGCCGTTCGCAGCAATTGGGCCTCTGTCACTCAGCAACGTGGAACATTTTGCGAAAGGATTAAGGTGTGATGCCTTTCAAAATACAGCTGGTGCAAGAATTGAAGCCGAACGACCTACAGCAACGTACAATTTTTGGTGAATGGTCTCTTGGAAATGCAGTATTTATAATGCATATAATATATAACTTTTTGCTCAAAATTAAATAAATCAATGAAATGTACTGTTATGTAATAGTAAAAGCGCATTATTTTTAATTTTATATTATTTAAATTTGCTTTCTAGGGGTTTTACAGTGAAATGCCACACTTAATATTTATTTCCCAAAAGGACCACCATGGACACACGAACTTGAACAACCTGATGTAAACACCACCCATTATAGGACAAAAACAAAAACAATAAACTGACAAATGGCTGTGTTGAGCCGACACCCTAACCTTTTGTTTGTTAGTCTAGTTGTAAACTCAATTGTAAAAAATAATTCTGTTCAAATAAATTTTTGAATCGTTAATCGCACTTAACATTTATTCTCTATATTTCTACTGTTTTATTGTTCTAGGAAAAAATATATAAAATTGACACCTCCGGGTACAAGTTATGCAAGATACGAAGTTTTTTCTTTTATTAAAATTTGACATTCGCAAACGGTAACTCCCTTGGTTTTTAATTGTCCACTTTATCGAGAGTCTACTGCACATACAGTGTTCATGGTGAAAGACAAATATCAGCATGAAATATTTCAGCGAATTAAACCGATACAAAAGTTGATTAAGAAACATAATTAAGCGCTGATATTAAGCTAAAAAACAAAAACAAACTAAATTGGACAGAACCAAGCAACTGAACCGTAGCAGCTTGAAGCAACCATGAAAACGAGATCCTCTTAAAACAATTCGCAAAATTCCTTTTTGCAAACCTCATACGTTTCGAACCAGTCTCAACGAAATGAATGCAATTTGACAGAAGCAAATATTAGAATGTTAAGTGCGTGCATTTTTTGCGATCAACATTTTCGTAGAAGACCAAACAAACTTCTGACAGATATCAACATCAAAGGAAATTCATTTCGCTAAATTTCATTCAGCACACACTCATCTTGTTTTCGGTTCTGCAAATATACAAACAAAGAAAAAAAACACACATTTCAACACGCATCCACACAGCCAGAGATAGTTTCTCTCATTCAGAATTTCGAGTGGAAGGACATTGGTTGAAAAATAACGTATTCCTCATTTGCAATGTTCGGATGCAGTTGCACATCGTAAATGATAAAGCATTCGGTGTCTTTTTTTGGTAACGCGATTCTCATTATATCATGTTGATGTCAGGAGGAAGTCCATCGTAAAATGCCGAATTAACCCAATGGCCTTTGTGGAATAAGTATGAGCTAGCACGACAGCATGGTTGCGTGTTCGTGTGGAGTCTTGTTATATCAACATGACCATGAATTTAATGCATGCGGCGAATGGAGGTTAAAGTAATCATCTTGAACTTCATCTTTTTTTGCAGCAAATCCATTTCGTTGTCGTTCCGATTCATGCCAAAGGACAAGGGATTTGTAAACTTCAAAAACAAGAGTACACACCAGTCTTGACACTTCAACGACAATTTGAATGGAATGTATTTTTTTTTTTGGTTCCCACAGAGGAGTTGGCGACTTGTGGGATGGCACCCTCGCACAGGGATCAGCGGGAGATAAGAGAAAAAAATGAAATCAGGGGAGTATGCAAATTAAGCTCGTACCTTCGGTCTGATGGTTTGGATGTTTGGATGAAACTATTTTTTGTAGAAAAGTCTGCTTGTAGCTTGGACTATCTGGGGTGGGAAGAGGTCTGGTGGTGGGCATGTTATTATGTGTGGGACAGCAGTGTGGGTCATGGTTTTGTGTCTGTTTTGGGGGACTTACAATCAGTTCAGAGGGATTAGGACGGGTCTGAAGGAGCTGAGTTCACTGATTTGTTCAAAAGTGTGTTTTCCTATTTAAATTTTCGACAACACTCTGTTGATAATGGTTGTCATGGGTAAATACTTAAATTAATCGACAGCTTTTGACAGTATATATATTTGAAATTAGCGATAATAATGCATTGAATGTGGTGTCCGTGAGGAATGATTAATAATATTACTATTTAACACAAAACACCGTGCACGGTGTCCGAAACTCAAGAGCCCGTAGTTTTTCTTCTATTCCGAAGATGTTTATGAAACTTGTTTTAATCAGATACTGTATTTAATTAGTTTTGCAGCCTAATTCGGCGGTCTCACAGAACAATGCGCAGTTTTAAGAAAATTAAACTGTAGGTATAAACCATCCTCTTGATTCAGCCTATCTATTGATGAAAACCGCATATAAATCCGTTGCTTAGTTTCAGAGATCTACGCGTACAAAGTACAGACGGCAGTAAGCGACTTTGTTTTATACTACGTTTTCCTTGGATTTGTGCCAACAGTTCGGAAGACGGAACAGACGCATGATGCATGGATACGTCGTCTACGTTTTACAAGCACGCAGAAGTCAAGAAGAATTCTTAAAATAGAAGTCAACAATTTTAATAAGTTAATCAGAAATAAACATTAAAGTATAAGTTTATCCATTTAGCATGTGCTAGACGAAACACTGTGTACAGTTCGGACTCTGGTACGCATAAATATATAAGTATATGTGTAGAATCCTTGTATGGAGTATGGAGATGGGTAATCATGCATGGTTGTGTTTAGATAGGACATGTTTTCGACAATGGTAGTCTTGTTTAGTATGTAACGGAGCCTGGGTAGTTTTTATTGAAGAAAGTCAATCATTTGGGTAAATCGGAAATTACTGCATTGTAAAAAAATGGGCTTATTTTTGTTTGGATTTGTGTTAATTTATGTTACGTAAAAAATGCACTTGTTAAGAATTCTGTGGGGGATCCACAGCAGGCCTTGATTGGATAGATCGTAAGCGATATTGTACGTTAATATTGCTCCCTGTTCGGATTCGGATGTAACCTAATGATTTTAACAGACAGCTTCAATAATTTCAAAAGTTTCAAAATGTGGATGGGGCACTGAGACTCTTTTCCAGAGACTGGATAATCTTATACAGTAGAACCTCGATGTGTGTGTTTGTTTTCAATGTTGCACTACATACCTTAAAATGTGAATCTTGACAATTTTTTTCGATTAGAAAATGTGATTTTTTTTTATTTAGTCTTTGTTACTTTTCTTGTCTGCTAATGGTTTTAAAATTAATATTGCGCCATGCCAGAGCTACCACACGGGCACGAGCTTACAATTTCTGTTAGTTTTTTCTGGTGTTAGGGTTTAATTTTGTCTTATTTCTTTTGGTGTCTTATGCTGTGTGGGGATCGTATATCACGACTATGGCTCCTGCGATGCAAAAGAATCGCAGATTCCGTACAATGTAGGTATAAGCTAAGATTTTGAGAAACTATATGGGGTTACAAAACCGACAATAACAAGCATACAAAACAAAAGGTTACAGTTTATCAAGAGAAATTAGTATGAATGGGAAAGAGGAAAACTTCAAGAACCTCAGAGATGCCTCAGATCAAAACTGCCCTCTTTGAAAGGCTTAAGAAAACGCGGGAAAAAAATGCGCCTCAGAAGTCTAGCATATCATTTGAATAGCCGGTCTAAGCAGTCTCCGGTTTTTTTTTTGAAGTTTGAATGGTAGAAAAAGTAAATTCATCTCAAAACTATGTACTCTAATTTCCTTAATCTTCCTTCCATAATCGAAAGAATGTGAATTTCTCTAAAATGTGATTTGGTCATGTTTTCATGTTCCCATTATTGTGATTGTACTGTATGTAAAACTAAGTGGCAAAATTCGTACATAAGCGCCCGTAAAATTTAGTTGCTTTTTAAAAAATATAGATAACTTCGATACAAAGGTCATATGCTTCATATGGTCATATGGGGGGCGCTTTTGTTGTTGATTTTTTTAATCCTATCGAAGCGGGCTATTTTGAAGATAGATAAACATAAATTGAAACGATTGTGTTATTATTTCCAAATCGAAATAAGGCCAATTTTGGTCGGAGGTCGGAAGTCGCCTGTATTTAAAGCATGAGGTGGGTGCCTCGCTTCGCTTACGGGATTTCAACCCTCTTTCCCGCAAGGTTTAACCCGCTCACGCGACTTCTTCGCTCCGCTAGGGGTGTTTCAACAACTGTCAGACAGGCGCCTGGAGCAAAAGTTCAAATATATTTACCAGAAATGAAGTATGATAGAGATGCCCAACTTCTACCTCTCTTGCCCCTTAAAATGTTTGACAACCATTTTTTATATTGTTTTCTAAAGCCAAATTGACCAATCACAGGACGGCATTTTCGTAATTTCGTGAATAACCGTCAAAAATTCATGAAGAACTGTCAAAAAGTCTATGAAATTCGTCGATGGACTAGGAGTCAATCTGCACACTTCATTTCTGATATTTATGGGTTTCGGCGTTATTTCTCGACACCTACTGTGATTCGTGCTACAAAGAAGACAGTTAAGTTTTTGTGTCTGTTATTGTTTACACCTTCATCATAGCATAGTTTAGTCATACGAATTTTTGCATAAAGTTTTGGAAAATAAAGTCAGTCTTGCATTCAAGATAACAGCTGTGTCTTCAAAGGACGCTTGAAGTGGAAGTGCCTTTAAGGTACATATAATTTAATGAAGTTGCTTTGCTTTGGAAACTGAAAAGATAATTGATGTATCATCCCCACACACAAACTATCCAAGGCCACACACCAAATAAGTTCAAAAAAGTTAGTCACAACGTATGACAGCCTTTATCTTGTGCATTTATCTTTCAGCTGATTCAGTTTTCACTGTGTACTGTGTCATGATAAAAACCTTGTTTAGAGGACGACTCATAGAGACTGTGTCCACATTTGGGACCTCCAACAGGGTAAACATGAGACTAATGTGAGAACACTTAAAATAAAAACTGTAGATTGTGATGTGTGCTTAGTCTGCCACAAACTTATTTTTTTGTTTAATTTCTGCCAATGAATATGTACCCATTTCCAAGTAAAATAAATAAATTAAAAGTATTTATACCAAAGAAAGGGGAGAAAACTGAGAACTGAAATGTGGCCTGGAAGGCAGAAAAACATGTTGTGAACTAGCATTCATTAATAATTGTACACCGACGAGTTGAACCAAGAATTTTCTACACAATACTCTTGGTCAACTATTAGGGTGGAGGGGGGATCATGCTGATTAAAGATCAATAAAGGATGAGTCATGCCAATCGCAGTCTTGGATTTGACTAACACGATATCCCTTAAGCACCCTGATTTGAACATTCACATCATACTCATAAAGGGTATTTTTTGTTTTTGAATTCATTTGACAAATAATTTTATGGCATTAACGTCATGGCAAAGATTTTCACTGGGGTGACGTAAAGGTGACATCATGTTAAAGACTTAAATGCTATAATTTATTAACAAAAAAAACGTTAAACTTTATTCAACAAAAAAAAAACAATCAAAAGAAATCAAGATATAACATATCAAAATACAAATATTTAGAAATCATAAAAATGTCTCAATATTTGATGCAAGACCCTTATTTTTTATAACAGCCAAACACCTTTTGGGTATTGGAGCAATTAAATTGTGAATACAAGTTTTGGAATATTGTCGTCTTATCTCACTGAAAAGATCAATTCAAGAACATCAAGAACCAATTCTTCTTTTAAATATCTCCCATAAGTTCTCGATCGGGTTGATATCTGGTGATTGGGAAGGCCATTGTAAGACATTAAGCTTTTGATCCACAAGCCAACGTTTTACAAGCTTAGACGTGTTCTTGGGGTCGTGTTCATTCGGCATACGGAAGCATGGTGGTATTTAAAATGTCCTTGTAGTCTTCGGACACCATTATTCCCTCCGTTCGCCGGATCGGACCGATACCTTGCGCTGAGAAGCACCCCCAAACCTTTGATTTTGAGTCATTCTCTTTTCCGGCCATTTTGTTATAAAATATTAATTTGCCATAAATTCACAGTGTTTCTACTTAATGCTATCACTCCAAAAGCCACAATGAGCTACAAACCTCAGATATAAACTACCAAAGCACATTTAATGCTTAAATAAAGTTCACCGTTATTAAGACAAAAAATATTGCGAAATAAAAGGGACAAATGCCATCAGTTGCAAATGAAGACAGCCAAATTTGCTACCTTTTAACGTGTTCAGTCCTTAGCTTTAAGAAAAGTATGTATATAAATTTTTTTTTTTTTTTGATGATTAACTATAGTATGTACAAATTGTAAAATACTACAAGTCATTTCAATATTTTTTATTTTACTATGAAAAATCATTTACATTCTAGTTGCAAATGTTTTGTACAGTACTGTAGTTATTTAAAAAGGTACAACCACTTCTGAATCCTAACCAGAAAAAAATATCTGTAATCAGTTCTGACAGCTGTCATTTGAAATGTTTGAGTGGGAATGCAAAATTGAATTTTGAAATACTTTTCCCGAAATGTTGAATTTAAGTGCAGAGTTATTAATGCACATGTCTGACCGTATACAGGCCAATTATAACTAAGAGATATGACTAACAGATCTGTGGTTTTGGATAACATTACCTCAAATCCAAGGGTGTTTTTTTTTTCGTTGAGACGAATGGCCTTAAAAATGTGCAGCATTATTTTCTATGATTCAAACTGAAAGCATTTTCGGAGCACGATCGAGAAAACGTCACAATTTGGCGCACTTTATGGCTGGTGGTGCCATTGTCAGCGTTGCATTCAATGGCGAGCAGTCAAGCGACATAATTAGATACTTCTATTCATTTCTATTCCGTGACCAAAAACACCCTCTCTCGAGTTTTGATATATTCAAAGAACACATGGTATGCATCTCTAAGTGTCGACCCACAGAAAGAAGAATCTTAGCCGAAGCCGAAATCACATTCGCAATGACTGATTCTTTGAACCACCGCTGATTAACGGCGTTGCAACAATCACATGCCAATCTACCAATGGGAACATTGTTCTTATGGACAACCAATGAAGCTGAATAAAATGTTCGGCAAAACAGCGAATTCAATGACAACTGAGTTTCATTCACAGAAATTTCGACACAACGCACTTGGATCTTGTACGCTTTGAAGCCCACATATATGCGTGCAATTTTGAATATAGTGAATGATCACACCTAAGCAACCCCTGTGAATGAGGTTGAATCCTCCATTCAACACTCGCTGTAGAATTGCTGAGAGCCTGTATCAGCAGCCAAAAATCGTTCTTCAACATCATCCAGCTTTCGAGACTCGTATGAGTTTCATTCAAAATGTCAAGTGGAAGCACACCATTTCATTTCACTTTAAAGCTGTTAAGGCCACAATTCAACGTCTTTAAAGCACCCAATGTAAGAAATTCTTGATTTTTCTTGAACGCATATCCACCTCTCGTGCTTGTCTCACCTAAAACCAGAGTATTACGAAGTAAAACCGAAATACATTCACTACCCATAATCAAAGATGCGATGCCCCAGGGCAAACAAAAAAATATGTTTGCTCGCTGTACCCGTCTCAGTCTAGCACTGATAAGATCACAATTTGGAAAATTCTTTGTAATTCGCACATAAATCAACTCCCACCTGGTGACGGCAAACATGGCAACAAAGCTTGCATTCTAAATCCTGAATTACCATGCCAAACAGAACATGTACCCAAATATTTGCTTTTGCTGCTCTCGCATAGAAGCATATGCTCAACAGAGCGACGGAAACAAATCTACTTTCCGTTCAAGGACTGCTTCTAAATCACCGCAGCAATCCTGGACACAGTTCAATAAATTTTAAGAAATTTGCATTATTAGGTTGAAGGGAGATGGAGAGCGGAGGGAAGAGAAAAATTGGATCCATACATATCCTGCCGGCCACACGACAGACATCGAATAAATCAGACATTTCTTTCCGTCGTCGTCGGTCGTCGTCCTGCAAGGCGGAACTGTGTCGCCAGAGCTGCATTTCTGCTCTTTTGGAATTCAGTTCAGGGCGAATGACGGCATCTCAAGTTGGAACTGTCACCCAATTCCATATGTAATTATTCGGCAATAAATGAGAGTTGCATCAAAAACTATTCTTGGCACCTTCGATGGCTGTAAGTATCCGACAAGGATTCTGAGCAGAAGCCACCTGACACTGTGACCCCCACCCACCACCCACAGCCGACGGAGGTCATGTTGCCCTGGCTGTGAGTGTATCAGCCCCACGTTGGCATTCCATTTCTTTTTGGCAGTCTCACAATTTTGCCAGTGAACCGGCTGCCGTCCGCCTTATCAGTTGCAGCAAAATTGTATTTGCGGAGCGATAAAAGATTTTTGATGCTGCATGCGACGTTATCGGCCTTCAGTTTGCCGCATCAGTATCTTGTTTGCAGGCGACGCGTAGCGCCGGGTAATCGCGGTACACTCAATGCGATAAGTGGGATAACATGGATAAATAAGAAATAAAGTAATTAGATGGCTATTTGCTCTGCAGATGCCAGTGCTTGTGTTGTTGGGCGTGGTGTGGGGTTTTATGACCACCGTGGAGATGCTGAGCTTCGCCTTGGATATCTTTATTCTGCAGCAGTGGGTGTGTACGGAGTGGAAGATACTGTTGCAGTATCTAATGCTCTTGACAGTGAGATATGACTTTTTGGTGCTCTGCATTGTGGGGATTATAAAGAAATATGCTCGGGGATGTTTACTCGTGTGCTACAGTATTTGGGGGATGGCTTATGAAGTGGATCAGAATGGTTTTTCGCGGGATGTATGGCAATGAATATTTCCGGGATTTCTTCACCGACTCGCCTCTTTAAAATGTACAGATTTAGGAATTAATGCTCTTTTGTCGGAGCTGGTCTTGCACAGCTGTCCATTCTTGATATATTCGAACTACGGAAGGTTCCGAAAACAACTCAGAAATGAAAATGGTCACCTGATTTGAAGCTCATTGATATGTTTGATACATATTCCGCCTAATTCGTTCAGGTATACGAGGTAAGGGTGTAGGATTGCATTAATATGTGTGACGACACTCCCCGAATACCTCTTTAAGAGCGACAAGAGGGCTTTTGCAAATCAGCGCATTGCCATATGATTTGTGGAGTATTAAGCTAAAATGTAGGACGGTTGAAATCTTACTTCCCTTGAGAGCTCGAATTACTAGTCTAAATATTGTGCGCTATTTCCAGGGTCCGGATTTTGTTGACCTAAAAAAGTAGAAAAGCCAAATCAAAATACCATGAGCTTCTTGACATTTTCCGGGTATGATCTTCACCGGTTGTGTCTTAGAATCCCATTGAAGGAGCTAAATGAACTTTCTACTTCAGCTGAAACGAGTGGTACAAATTTAATTTCTGTCTGTCTTCACGACGTTTTTTGTCGATTAAAAAACCCAAACGCCGTAGCATAGGGTCACTTCACCTGCTGTTCGCCGATTTTGAAAAGGCTTTGATAGTGTCAATCGGGAATTTATCTGGCGTGCAGGAGCGGCATTCCTGATAAATTACATCCGCATGTCACGTCTTACACGGAGGAAAGTTGTCTGAGTAATTCGAAGTCCAAAGTGGGGTTCGGCAAGGCTGCATGCTTTCACCAGTACTGTTTCTATTACTGATTAGCACTGCGCTGAATGCGACGTTGTCAGCAGGAAATGGGCCTTTGACTACGCCGACGATGTACGTCTTCTGTCGCACAGAATAATGGACCTTCACCAAATGACAACAAATGTGGAGAGGGAAGGTGACGTCGTTGGGCTGAAAATGAACACAGCAAAAATAATCAGCATAAAACCAAAGTCTTGATGACTCATGTATGTATTGCTGGACAAACGGTTGAGAAAGTAGAGAGCTTGGGAGTATTGTCTCAACCGATGGTGGAACCGAACTGGATAGTGCTAACCGCATAGGCAAAGCTAAAACTACTATTGGGATGCTATCCCTAGTTTGGCGAAACAAAGCAATTAGCTTAAACACCTACGACTGCTCCGTTTCAAAGTTGAATCCGTGCTGCTGTATGGATGAGGTACCTGGAGGGTGACTACCACTATCACGAGCAAGCTGCAAACGTTTTTCAGTAGGTGCCTACACTACATCTTAAGAATATCCTGGCCAAGCCGTATCTCTAACGAAAGGCTGTATCAGAGAACGCACCATGAACCTACAGGCACAATCATACGACCACGAAAGTAGCAGTGGATTGGTCACACTGTCCGAAAGGGTGACAGGCCCATAGCAAACCAAGCGATGCAATAAAACTCGCCTACTCAGCAGGGCAGGATCTGCACCAGTCCTACGATTACGTAGGACATGCTTCCATGGCAACCGGGAAAAAGTTGGGGACAGCTGAGGCACATGTCCAGAAACCGCACCCAATGGCGCGTAGGTACTACACAGGCCCTAGGACCCACAAGGGGATGCAGGACATAAGATAAGTAAGTACGTAGGGTTGGTGCGTCGACTCCTGTTCAGTGGGTTGCAGGTTGGATCCCCGAATTTACCATTGTTTGCACAGATACACATTCATGCAAACGCGGTTTTTCCTACAAATTTTTAAGCGATCAAACCTTGAGAAAAAATCAGAATGGGCAAAAAAAAAATGCAACAACTGCACAAAAAGCCAAAAAAAAACAATAACGGTATAAAAACTCATAATAAAATACGTGTATTTGTAATCAGGAGCACATGACACGTGTTTGAATAAAGTCCAATAAATAGAGGCAAAGTTAGAAAAATCCTATCCGACGATTTCAAATTTATATGGTTCCATTTTGGAAATGGCGCGTGCATGGATTTATCATACTATGCCTTTAACTCGAAATCGGTTTTTGTTTGTGGCCCTCGTACAAAGCAATGCCTATCAAAAATAGAAGTTTTTACTTCAACTGAATACGTTAAAATCCAATATCTTCTTTGTTTGCGAGTGTTTTACAAATATTGTCACGCTTAATACCCACATCACACTGTCACGTTCGCGCGTTCGGGCTCTGACATTTTAAGTAGAATACACGTTAATACATTGAACAAGGCACAATGCAGCGGTCGCGCATATACCTTAATATCGCATGACGGAGTACAAATTTCTAGGTAGAGCTACTTCTACAAATTCAGGTTTTTGACAGTTGTGAAACAATTTTCTTCTATTTACTCGCGATTTTTCATTGTTGGCAGGCGGGGCAACTATTTGTGTACGTAATTAATTCTCGTAAACTCGATAAAGCGCGTACTGAAGCCTATTAACGCACGACCGCGCGAGCCCGACATTGTGATTTGGCCTTCGATTTTGGAATAAAAATCAATTTCAGTGTGCGACGTAGAATATTTCTGTCGAAGACACCAAGAATCGTCCAGCTTTCGGTTCCATATAGCAAGTCTGGAAAAATAAGTGCAGGTTTCAAAGGCTCGGAAGTCCTGCCGACGCCGATATGCACCTCGCATCGCATGTGTGTTCGGTGCTACACAATCGAGTAAATTTTTCGGTTATCTCAATTTTCATGCTCTCCGTCTCAAAGGAAAGCACCCTATGATCGGTAGTTGTGGAAAATGATGGATTCACTCAGATCGTCATAAATCATCATGAAGAATATCACCCTTATAATTATCCCTTACGAGCCCCTTATTTCCCAATAGCTGAAATCATAAGAAATTTAACCAGTGGGGTCCAGCGCAATGCGCAAATTAAACATTCGTGAATATTTTCCTAATTCGTAAAACATCTGTAATCGTCTCGTATGCGTGCAACAGGTACAGCAATTCCGCGTTTCTTCCATTTTTTAATACAAAAATGCCAGAGATAGGTAGGGTTCATTGGAGATTATATGTGAATATCTAATTCCTTTTCCCTTCTTCCTCTATACCTACCTATGCCTTCACTTTTGACAAGCCATTAGCAGCCCCTTTAGCCCGCGAGAAATGGCACACTTTTCAAGTTCACACTCAAGTTCAAGGTTCACCCAACGACCGTGCGAATGTGGTAGCAGTCAAGTCAGTCAAGATAATCATATTCAAAATTCGACCAGAAACTCGTTGACTTAATTTAATGATCAGTCGATTCAACTGGGTGACTATGCCCCCCTACCAACAAAATATTTCCGGTTATTTGGAAGAAAGAAGACATTTTGATGTAGCTGAAGAAATACATTTTGTCAAACAAATTGTTTGTGTCAAGCTACTTGTGAAATTTTTACACAGCACCTTGATCAGTAGGTGCTTCGAATTTATAATTTTAGCTTTTTTGACATGACACATTTAAAATGATTATTTTTCACCAAACTGTCAGCACTTTTGCTAGCATACACAAGATCTTGTCGATCTGCGTAGAATTGAGCATGTACAAAGGGCACGCGAAAAGTTCAAGATTCAATCAATTAAGTGTGTCATACTTTTTAGTATCCATGTAGATCGACAGACAACAAGATGAGGCCTTTATTTTTACCCAGAAATTAAGTATTATAGAGATGGCCAACTTCACCGCTGATTGACCCTCAAAACATCGACGAATTTGAGAGGCTTTTTGACAGATATTCATGCAGTTTTGACGTTTATTCACGAAATAATGTGAACGCGGTTCTTTGATTGATGAGTGTATCAGGCTTGTGAAAACCAGAAATTAAGTATGATAGTATGATAGTTCTACCTCTATTGCCCCTTAACATTTTTGACAAACATTTTTTATATCGTTTCCTAACGCCTAATTGGCCAATCACAGAACGTTATTTCGTGAATAAACGTCAAAACTGCATGAATAACTGTCAAAAAGCCTTGGGTATCTCGATCATACTTCATTTCTGGTGAAAACGATATACAGTTGTATGTATATAACAGTTGTCAAGAAATTTAAAGGGCAAGTGAGGTAAAAGTTGGTTGTCTCTATAATACTTCATTTCTGATTTTTAAATTGTTTTTTAAGTGACGTAGACCGGGAGAGCTTGATTTGACCGGGACCGGCCGGGACAGCTTGAGTTTTGAGCTGTCTGGATTTGATATTTATTTACATAGGCAAATTGCGGAAAGGAAGATTCAAGTTTTCAGTTTTTGTTAAATAAATGAAGTCTTGGAAATAATATTTCTGTTATGCAGTATTTGCCCGCATTTAGATCGACAAACTAGTCCAAACAAGAAGAACAATGCATGGTAGCAACAAGAAAAAAGTGTTTCTAAAGAACTTCAAGTGGAGTGTCAGGTTCTCACATGACTCGCATGTGTTTGCAATGCCTGTAACTTATGAAATCCTATTAATTATTACTTTTACCAGTTATCTGTGTGAAGTGAATAAAAGAATGCCGAATGAAAGATGAGTCTTTTCTATTAGTGAATTGTTTTATTCAATTTTCTTTTTCTTTGTTGATTTCCTTACTTGATTTCCTTTCTCTAAAATACATTCGTGCCCTAAAGAACTGTCTTTTTACTCTCTCCTCGCATTCCACATGTTCTGCTAACTCTCAGTGCGTTGTTATAATGTTAGTGGCGTCTAGATGGCGCAGTTGGTTGAGTACCTGTCGACAGTTAGTGGGTTCGAATCCCAATGAAAGCTATGTTAATACACCCTTATCTGGTTTTCAAATCTTAACGGCACTATAACTGAAGTGGTCGGTCGGTGGCAGTAGTCTGACTGTGGGACCAACATGGTCCAAGTGTGCTGGTGAATTCAGTTACAGCTCCATTCCCTACCCCTACCTAGTGCAGATTAACAAGTCACCTCGATTAACTTCATTGAAGATGCCCTCCAATTGAGCCGTTTTTCTCCTCAGCTCCGACCTAGGCTTGGTTAAGTCTTGCAGGTTTAGGAGATTCTCGGCATCGTCGCTTCTGTGTTTCAACCAAATCCAATCCAGATCGGGTGTGTCATACTCAGCAGCATATGCATTATTGGAAAGAACTCCGCCTATTACCTGAAGTAAATATTTCCTTTAACTGCTTCTCCATATTAAGTAGTTCTTGTTCCGTCCTTCTAGTTTTTTTTCGGAGAGAAAGAGTTAGTTTTCTATACGCCATTTCATTCGTCATAACCATGAATTTGTCCTTCTTTAAATAGTAGTAGTAGTAGTAGTAGTAGTAGTAAGTTTTTCGTGCAAAATTGTTTTTACAATATTGTTGCGTTTCGCAGAAATGAGTCTACGTAAGATTAATTAAATTATCCTCAAATACTGGTTCGATCACTGGATTGTGACGAATGAAAGAATTTATTTACAACCACTGGTTTACTCTTATACTTTAAAAATCACTATTACCTCACTACAAAATTCTTTCCTGCCTTTCAGGCTGAACCGATAACACTTTGAATCCCAAACTACTCTGCAATAAATATTTGACTGAACTCGCATCGACCATCGTGCCGATATTTATACTTCAGTATTGGTTCTAGATCCTACTGTCGCCACGAGTCTTTGGAATAACCACGCTGATGCTTATATACATGATTATTTGTAATCTCTCAGTTTTTTTTTTTTTGATGGCATCCATTCTTGAAGTATGAACAAGAACTTCGGGAAAACTATAATTGACGGCATCCATTCTGGAAGTATGTACAAGAACTTCGGGAAAACTCTTCGAAGTTGATCTTCTCTTCTAATTGCGTATAGATGGCGTTGCTGTCCTGATTATCTCATATTATAGGCGTTATACTGTTCACGTCACAAAATGTTAAGTAATCAGAAATGAAGTATGATAGAGATGAATAACTTCTGCCGCTCTTGCCCCTTAACATTTTTTACATATATATTTTCTAAACTCGATGCCGTTGTCCATTGCCTTTTGCTCCCCGTACGCACTGGTTTGTGCATGGCGTGACTACCCACATAGCGGCTCACGAGGCAACTGCTGGGTTGATCGTAGTTCCTTCGGGCTAAACCCGACCGGCTGCCGAGCGCGACAGACCGGCCCCAGAGGCTCGCATACTGCCACCATTCAGGCCTGGCTCCAATTGGGGCCCTGGTACACCAGGGTAGGCAATATACGAGGACAATCGTGTTCTTCTTGTCATTTGGGGGGTTGCCCTTCGTTAGCCATTCTTGGGTTGTATGAAAATAAATTCCTACACCCCAAACCTGTTGCCTGCCCCCACCACTAGGAGGTCAGCTGCGTGAGCCCCCCACGAGTGATGGAAGAAGTAATGCTGAGCTTTCCCGTAGGATGGGTCAAGCTGAGTCAATTTTGAAACAGCTTGGTAGATCTGTAATCAAGAAGGCCGAGCTTGGTGTCAAAACCAAGTTAGCGGTTTTCAACTCAGTACGAGTATTTGTTCCAACTCCCACGGAATAAGATCGCGAATACAAACTGCTGAGATAAGATTTCTCCGTGCTGTTGTGGGAAATTCTCGCCGGGATAGGGTGAGAAACACGGCAATGCGCGAGGATCTCAACATTGAGAATCCCCCCCCCCATGGCGGGTTTCGCCATCTGCATACATCATTCTTTGAAGCTGAAGTAATTAGCACCAAAATGTATAAATATGTTCAGGATAAGAGTTGAGGCAGTCGCTTCGAAGCAATCACCGAGTATTCACCGAGATTCGTTGTGTTTTACTCGATCGTTTACAACTTTGATGAAATATACCCATGTACGTACATACATAGATTTTAGGTTTAAGGAATCGTTCGAAATGTAAGCTCAGCTTACCCAAACATTTCCTTCTACTCAGACTTGGCGCTCGGCATACGACTGACGTAGACCAAAAATCTTCTCGAAGTTCAATGAAAACCTGTGTCCGTTTTCCCAATAATTACTTCCCCTTTTCTCTTCGCGAACAATGCCCTCTGGCTGGAGGCCTCAAATGCGCCAGTTTCAAAGAAATCACGAAGCTCTCCAGTTTGTTTATTTACAACTCCACATGCAATCATATTCTTATTTCCTTTCCCCTCAGGCCCTTTATTTCGTTCCTCTCCCACGCATAGACGAAAATGTACACACCCTTACGTTACCGGAATTTGATGAATCGTATTCCATTCTTCGCTAAACCATTTCCTTCTTTTCCTCACAATAGAAGGAGTTCACGTGTGGTCAATGCGCACACGAATATTTTCGATTTTTTTTTTTGCAAATCCATACATACATCTCCGAGATATCATTTTCAATTTTCGAGATTCCAGATCGAATCGTGAATTTGTCGATACCATTTGTAAATGTTCCTCGGAAGAGGAAGCGACAAGGGAAGCATTTCAAAAACGTAACCAGCTTCCTTCAGCCCCACACCACACAGACGTGACCTCGTTGCAATAACTTATCCCCCCTTCCAAACTGCATTCCTTTTGGAACACAATTGAATTTAATTCCATCACCCGCTTACCGGTCATGTATGGAATTTCCGACAAAAATAACCAACCATCTCTCATGTTATCCCCGAAATTGCAATACAAGTACTTGAAGCGGCGTTTGCCAAAACCAAACCATGTCAGCAACCACACCGCATGGCACCACACTCAAGGATACGCCATTATGCCAGCGAACATATCCGACGACGGCCTTGTGCGAATAATTGGCCTCTTCACGTGCTCATTAATTCACACCTCAACGCCCGAACTTTGTGCCACATGCTGGCCGCAGGTTATCGACTAGGCGAATCCAAGCCACCAAGCGCTGGCACATGTTTTTCAACCTGCGACCGTAATTAGGGTTAGTTAATGTGGTCTGTCACACCGAAACGAATCCCCCGCGGCTGACAGCCTCACATACATAAGCATTGACCGGCCACCGTGGTCACGCAATATCAATTTTCCATTGGCACTTGAAACTTAAAGCCATTAGGAGGGCCGCGCAATTCGGTGCGCCTCCTCTCGCAGAATACACAAATAGGCGCCACCAAAGACTTTTACGTTTACGAGAATATGAATCGCTAGAAAGGAGTCCAGGGGAAACGCGAACACATTCAAGCATTAGGAGGGCCGCGCAATTCGGCCAGGAATACTGCGTCACCTCTCGCAGAATACGCAAATACTTTACGCCACCAAAGACGTTTACGTTTACGAGAATATGAATCGCAAGCAAGGAGACGCGAGCACATTCAAGTAGTTTTTGCGACTGTAAGTCCCGGAACCGAACCACGCACCCACACGAAGGCCACTTAAGTCATTATGAAGCGAAGTCAATTGCTCTAAAAAGTAGATCATCTGAAAAAATGCGGTTCAATAGACCTCTGTTGCGGTTGTTAGTCGCCCATTCAATTGTTCGACACACGCTCCACCTTGTATCGGTTAGATGGGAAAAGTGTTATGTAACGGAGCTTTAAATGTTGGCACATTTCGGCTCAGAGATGCGTAGACATTTTTGTTGGTTTCCATGCTACGGTCTGACAATAGACGACGACTGTGGCTGCAAAGTCGTGCTTATGAATGCGTTCGTGGTTCGATGCGCATTATGTCAGACTTTAAGCTTTTGTGAGCGGAAAAAAGTGATAGTTTTTGGCAGATACGCAATTATGCGATAGTTTAATTATTTATTGGTTATTGTCGTGCGATTCAGTCGGCTTAGTTTTTGTTCTTAACTCGGTGTATGTAATTCGGACGCAGGTATTTTATGTTCTCTGGGGTCTTGCAGTGGATTCTGAAAGATGTGCACAGAATTAGTGAAAGATACTGTCTGGTTAAGAAAACTAACCGGAAAAGCATTACGCCATTTCACTCGAGTGTAATTATTTATTTATTCATCAATGGATACATAATCTTTTGACTTCTTTGTTCGGCGCTACAGTCCGGGGTGGACCTGGGCCTCAACCAACAAGCCTCTCCAGCCAGCACGATCTTTCGCCAGCTGCCCCCAGTTGTGCACACCAAGTTGGTTGAGGTCCTTCTCCACTTGTGTACGCCATCTTGTTCTAGGACGCCCTCTTATGCGTTGTCCCAAAGGCTAGGAATCGAAGACTCTTCGGGCCGGAGCTGTGGTGTCAATCCGCTCTACGTGACATAGCCATCTTAAGCGTTGGATCCGAAGACGCTTAACTAGGTGCATGCCGCTGTACAGCCCGTACAGTTCGTGGTTGAATCTCCTTCTCCAGACGCCATCAATACAAACAGGACCAAAGATCGCACGCAGAACTTTTCTCTCAAAAAGACCAAGAGCTTCTTCATCCGCTTTCAATAGCGTCCATGTCTCTGCGCCATAGAGCAGGACGGGGATGATTAGGGTGTTATATAAAGTCAACTTGGTGTTTCGAGAGATGGCTCTGTCACTCAATTGCCTCTTGAGCCCAAAGAAACAGCGATTGGCAAGAGTAATTCTGCGCTTGATCTCGGTACTGGTGTTATTGCCCCTGTTTACTGCAGAGCCAAGGTAGACGAAGTCCTTGACTACCTCAAAGTTTCTGCTGCCCATTATGACGCTCTGTCCGAGGCGTCGATGTTGTGCGTCCTTTCGTGATGACAGTACTTTGTTTTGCCCTGATTAACTGCCAAGCCCATTTTAACCGCTTCCGCTTCAATGCTAGCAACAGCCCCATTGACAGCTCGCTGTGTTCGTCCAATCACGTCAATGTCGTCCGTGTAGGCAAGCAGTTGAACGGACTTTTGGAAGATCGTGCCTCTGGTGTTGACATTTCAGTTTCGCACGATCTTCTCAAGTATGATATTGAAGAAATCACATGACTAAAACCTTTTTTGACATTGAAGGTCTCGGTGAGTTCGTTACCGACCTTGATGGAGCAGCGAGAGTTCTCCATCGTCATCCTGCACAATCTGACGAGTTTGGCTGGAATGTCAAAACAAGACATGGCATTGTATAGCTCGTCTCTATGCACGCTGTCATATGCGGCCTTGAAATCGACGAATAGGTGGTGGGTGTCGATCTGCATCTCGTGGGTTTTTTCCAGGATCTGCCGCAGTGTGAAAATTTGGTCGATGGTGGACTTTCCCGGCCTGAAACCGCACTGATAAGTACCTATCAGGTTATTGACGAATGGTTTCAGGCGTTCACACAAGACGGCAGAGAGGATCTTGTACGCTATGTTAAGGAGACTGATCCCTCGATAGTTGGCGCAGTCAAAAGGGTCTCCTTTCTTGTGGACCGGACAAACGACGCTGAGATTCCACTCATCGGGCATGCTTTCCTTCGACCATATCTTACAGATGAGCTGGTGCATGCGCCCAACCAGATCATCTCCACCTGCTTTAAACAGTTCCGCGGACAGTCCGTCCGCTCCAGCAGCTTTGTTCGACTTTAGTCTAGATATCGCTATCTTGACCTCGCCTAAGTCGGGGGGACGGAATTCTTGGTCATCCTCGTCCAAATTAAGTGGAACATTCTGCCTGACAGCGGAATTTGTGTCGTCATCGCCGTTTAACAGTCTGCAGAAGTGATTTTTCCAAATTCTCAGCATCGACTGCGATTCTAATACTAGTTGTCCATTTTCATCCCTGCAGGCTTCTGTCCGATGTCTATACCCTCCGGATAAATGTTTTACCTTTTGGTAAAACTTTTGAGGCAGACTTTTGAGGTTTTGAGGCACATAAGTCTTAATTAAATGCTTGAGCTGTTATAGATTAGAGTAATGGATGACAGTTTCCACTAATCTAGAAAGACGCCACTAAGAAGTGATCCATTGAAAATTATTTTTAACGCTTTAAAAGCGAATCAGCGCATTTTAATAATAAAAGAGGTGATATCGAATCAACCCTTGCTCTTAATATTTGAATCAAGCTGAGTTAAACCATTATAGACTTCTTGACCCGAAAGAGAAAAAATTTCGAAGTCTATTATCGAAGTAAGACCAGGATAAAGGTTTGCAGTATTCGGTATAATGTCAGTATTATAGTTTGACTGAAAAAACTTTGCAAAAAGGTTGCATGTAGAATCGCAAGCACTTTCACCGTCGACCTCCATAGAATTTGGAAAAAACCGACCTATGACGTTTTAAGTTTACGAAAACCCAAAGGGATCTAGAAATGTGTTTAATATTTCCTTCAACAGTATTTATATATTGTGAGTAAGGGAATCTGCTTAAAAAATCAAATTCCTTACGCAATTGAATAAAGCGGTTAGTGTCTTCGGATATGCCCGACTTTTTACATTTCCTCAAGGCCTGTGTTTTGACTTTTTCCAAATTCTTAAGCCTCTTATTTAGCCAAGGAAATTTATAGAATGATCTCTTTCGTGCTACTGGCACAAATTGTTTAGCTCCATTATATAAAATTGTTTTGAAAGTGGTGTACATTTGATCCAAAGATTTATCTAAAAGTACATAATCCCAATTTACACTGTTGAAATTATTATTTAAAGACATGAAGTCAGCCTGCTTAAAGTTAAAATAATAAGAATTATCTGTACTGACAGTTTTAGTACCAAACAATTTGCAGGTGCGTTAACCCGATCGCTTCTTATTCCGCTGCACTTGCGTCCAGTCGTTTGATTTATTGGAAGCTGTGCTGGGTTGCAGACTTGTAACCGATGTTGAATTACAGACGAATGCGGCGTTTTGTTTTAACTGGTATACAAAAGGTTTGTTAGTTGTTTTCTATTTACTAGATTTTGTACTCTGCGATATGGTGAATGTATGGGAAAAATAGTTTTTCAAAATATCCGAGAGAAATGTGTTTAAAATATTAAAACGCCAAGAAAAGTAAACTTTCTAATATTTTTTTATAAAAAACCTTGTTTATCAGTCATCAGCGACAATGTATAACTGCCCTGGATCCTTTGTCCTGGACATTGCCTCGCACAATTGAACGTATGAGAAGCATGCGAAGTTTGATTTAAAGGGTGATTTTTTAGCTATTATCTTTTGGCAACACTGGTTTAAACAGCTGACGCACGTTTCGTGTTTTGTTTCACTGTCAATCATCTTCAGTTTGGTCTATAATTTAACCATGAATTGTCTTACAAAATTATTGAATTTTATTATAAAAAAGCGCGCTCTGTTAAGAAAGTTTATCGCGCGCTTCTTCCATTTTATGGGCGGTTTAAGACGTCGTGAATATCAGTTGGAGTGAATATCAGCCAGAAGCATTGCAAGAGCTACCAATGCATCCAGAAAAAGTCACAGTTTGGTGCGGTTTATGGGCTTCTTCAAAGATGATGCGAATCGTAACGTAGCTGTGAATGGTGAGCGCTACCGTGAGATGATATCCAACTTTTTTTTGCCCAAAATGCAAGAGCTTGACTTGCATGACATGTGGTTTCAACAAGACGGTACCACATGCCACATAGCACGCGCATCAATGGACTTATTGAGAGGCGAGTTTGTTGAACATTTTATTTCACGTTCGGGACCGGTCAATTGGCCGCCTAGATCGTGCCTTTAGACTACTTTTTGTGGGGCTATGTTAAAGCTCATGTCTATACAGACAAGCCCGCTTCAATTGACGCATTGGAAGACAACATTGAAGCATTCGTGAGATACCGGCCGAAATGTTGGAAAGAGTATGCCAAAGTTGGACTAAGCGGATGAACCATTTGAGGTGCAGTCAAGGTCAACATTTGCATGAAATAATATTCAAACATTAAATTATATGGACCGTACTATCAATTCAAATAAAGATTTCATGCATTTTTCTGAATTTTATGTGTCTTTTTTTTTTAAACTTTCCTATAGCTTTTAAAAAATCACCCTCAGCCAGATCGTTGCGTTTGATATTTCTAAGGCATTTGACAGGGTTTGGCATCAAGCTCTCTTGTCGAAAATGCGTGCATATGGCATGGATGAATGTCGTATGGCTGCCTTAATCGATGCAAGCAATATTTCACACCCTCTGATTGGGCTTCAATTTATAAGAGGCACATCCGCCCCAAGCTAGTGTACAGCGCTCGCTTCTGGTCTGCTGCCCCAAGACCACCCTGCTAGACCTACTAGATAAAATCCAAAAGCGAGTGATACAACTTACAGGAGACAACAATATCGCTGTGTCACTAGACTACCTCGAACCGTCTCTTCATTGCCAGTATTTTTTCGCTATTTTAACAAGCGATGCTCAAGTGATCTAGCAAACAGCATTCCTCCTCTCCATGAATTCACCCACAATACCCTTGTCGCCAGGAATGCTCATCGGCCTATTTTCGGACACACAGATAAATTTAGAGACTCGTTCTTCAGCCACATCGCACGGCAATGGAATGCTCTTTCCAGCATTATATTTCCCACAGATTGTAGTAATCTGCAGATATTTCAGACCAGTGTGTACAGTCCTCTCTCTTTCTCCCTCTACACCTTCTGCCCGTGCTGTGTCTTGACCCTGAACACTTAAGGGTCCGGGTGACCAAGCCATCGTAGCATAGCCCATTCCGTTTAAAGAAGCAGCTGTTGAACGTTGCTACTGTTGCCAATTCGATATTATTAACTAAAGATAGTTAAGGTGATACACCAATCATTCTCGGTTCGAAAAGCTTCCACGGTAAACTTGTATACTAAACGACTAAAAGCAACACACTCCGACTTACTAATTTACAGCCGGTGTTGTTCACGACCGCCGTTCTTCACGGACTGAATGACAATCAAATTCATGTTTTCATTTCAATGTCACGCAGAAGTGGAGCAAAACATGCACGCCCCACAAACAAATTTTGCATCTTCTGGTTTCTCCAGCACGACTCGAAATCAGTTAAAAGGCGGAGGCGTGTTCTAGCAGACATGATAATTTATATACACATTAGGTCGGTGTTCTCTTTGTCTTTGCCAAAATTACCATCAAGGTCCCGTGTCCATCTGATCAACTTCAAAACAGTTTTAGAAGAGCCCATGGTTCTCCTAAGATAGAAAGTGCCCCCTGGTGGGGATACGTCCAGCAAGAAATTTGCATATCCGTCAGATTAACATAAACTCTTCTCTCAAGCGACAAGTAGTTATCGCTTTTTAATTTGACTCTAATTTGAAGACGAGCTGCCCCAGTCGAGATTAAGTAGCATCGATAAAAGTCGTTTTTAACTGCCGCCAACTGGAACGTATCCAGTGCTGTAATTGAAATTGTCTGCACCAGATACCCCGTGTCAAGACGTAATTTATGGGAACACTCACACCTCGTGGCCGCACACAACCTGAGGTTAGCGCTCCACTCTTGGATAATGACTCTCTAATCCGTCAGACGTCATCACGAAGAGGTAATTTGAAGTCCGCCTCCGAACATCTCGATCATGCCCAGTTCTACTTCCCAGAATCAGACACCAATTGCTACAGCGTGAACTGTCAATTAACATTTCAGAGCTCATTCGCCGGTCGGGCAACTATCAACGAAGTTCACTTCGGTAACCCCTACTGACCCAACTGCCTTGTTGCGACATCCGATAGCTGCAATTGTCATTGTCCGCTTGATACGAAATTAATTTCCAACCGAGAGGAATTGAATAAAAAACTCACTTTCCCCTTCGATGGCTGCGAGCAACGACAAACACAACTTCGAACGTTTCGATGAAATGGAAAGTCGAGGAAAGAAAAGAAAATTCCTTAATCCGACAGCCGCTGTCCACAACCAATGTTGCGTTCAACTCTGACGCCACCACGCTCAGACGCTTGAGTCCAACTCACCACACAAATGGGTTCACTTGGGAAGGTTAAACGGAAGGTCTTCTGAGTGAAGATGTGTCCATGCCGACGGCATCCGCACACGATATGTTTATGCATATCCTCGGTGCTCAGTGAAAGCTGGAGGAACCCTTTCGGTGGCATCCCCCGCAACGGCTCGGAACCGGTAGATGCTTTGTATGCGGAATATCAAAACACCAATTACGAAGAAGATACAATCTCCAACCATGGGGTACGGGTGCTACGAACTCGGCATTGGATTCCATAACAATTACCTGAAGGAGTTGAAGTTGAACAGCACCTCCACCGCCACTGCCACGGCCACCACAACCGCCACCATCTCCACCTCGCAGAGTGTGCAACTAAGTCCGAATGTACGTGCAGGAAAAATGCATATTTTTTCGTTCTTGTTGTTGTTGTTCGTTTTCCATTTCATTTCCATTTTTCATTAGAGTTTTCCTCAGAGGCCCGTTCCGAGAAGAAGTTAGTGAACCTCCACCGGGGACACTGTACGCCGAACCGCAGTAAGTTGATATCGATACCGAAGGTAAACTACCTTGGCCATATCTTGAGATAATCACACTACTTCCAGCCAGATACAGCAGCAGCAGCAGCAGTCACTGCCGGGGCGGCCCGCACTGGGGAAAAAAAGGGAAAAATCCAAGTAAATGTAATTTCACTTTCAAACGAATGTAACCGAGCCATAACCCGTAAGCCGTAATTTTCAATGGGTAGCTTTTCACGGTTGATGAAGTGCATTATCTCCTCCGCGAAACAATGGCGGTTGTTGGTATTTTTATTTATCGCTGGAATAAAATAAAACTAAATGATTTTCAGACGTTTATGTAGATTGTGGTTAAGCGATACTAGTTGTGCGCCGCACCGCGCCGACGACTCCAACTTGCGGTGTGCATTATGTGTTGGCTAATCGATGCGGGCAAGCGGATTCGCAGTTGCTGCTTTGCAACCCACACAAGTTGTGTTCGAGAAAAGGAAATCTAACTGCCACTCGGATGCAAATGCCATGAGGGGCCTTGTAGCCCATCAGTGTTGCAGATTGGGTGATTCCATGAACATTAATTGGGTACGTTTGTCTTGAACGTGATTGAAAGTGAATGACATTCCTGTGGTATTTCCGGTTGATAATTAAATCTAACGATTTTGCTGCTTTCGAATTCCTTGGGCCTTAAGCGAGTTGCAAGTCAGCAGACAGACATAGTTTGTAGCTTTCGAGTGAGTTCATCAAGTCATCTTAAAACCAATTTTGAACAGGCATGTCAGTGTGGTGGACACCAGTTTGGTATGCTCAATGTTGAATTGTAGTTGCTGGCCGTTCAAATCTGGGGTTTGTCGGCAGACACATGTAGAAAACCAGCCGCTATACGCGTACCACCCAAGACGTGTTAATGCGAAGCGTGAAATGGAAACTCGCTCAAGCGCGAACGATTTCGTGCGATTGCAACAATTTGAGGCTATAGGATCCACTCGAAAAAAAAGCTATATCTTGTCTGTTTTGTTATTTCTTCATATAGATTGAATAATCAGTAGAAATGTGTTCATTATATCGGATTTATACGATTTACAGTGGCTAGGGCATGGACACAAATCAGTTCCGATTTCAACAGTCAACTTCATCCACACAACGAGCCTGAAGGGGCAAAGACTGAGTGGAATGGACGTCCACTAGTTTGGAGCCCGTAACTGGTGGCAGTTCGCTGTAAAGCTCTGTCAGATGTAATCCAACAGCCTCCCCAGTACTTAAGTGCAGGTGGCTTTTGACGTGCACACAGTACTTTGAAGGGGATCTTAACTTCGGCATAAGAACAGGGATTTGCTATTGAATCAAGATCTTGCCTCGTTTTAATTTTAACAGGACCGTGATTCTTGTGAAGAATCTTCCCTATCATTGACTTCACTTGACCTGCCTCTTATCAGCTGTAGTATATTGGCAAGACTACTGCAGAGCGTGGGAGGTGCTCTTCGACATGTCATAATACTCATGACATGCACCTTAGCTCTTATCGTTATTGTCTTATCTTGTCCAGGGCAATTGTGCTCAGACCCGAGGCGAGGGCGGCAGTAGTGGTAAGGCGACACAACACCAGCCACAACCCGTTGCCCTGAAAGGACTTAGTAAATATAATAACTGCAGAAGATGAAATAGTTTCACGTATAGCCATGGCTAATTCTACGAGCGGTAAGCATGTTTCATGCAGGTAGTGTCAATCACTCAGACTATCCCCATACTAGACCAAGTTATGCGTTTTTTTCCCAAGTCTTTTCATGAGACCCTGTGAAAAATCCAGAAGCGTTAAAACCCATTCAAGCCCAGACCGAGAATAATCATTCAGATAATCGCAACGTACGCAAGTGTTTATCCTAAATGCACCTGAAACTGATCCGTGCAACGTACCATGTAATCCCTGATATGTATCATTTGGGCCCCCCGCAAATATGCGTCCTTTGCACTACAAGTCATGTTTACAGATTCCCCACTGATCACCGGACCTTGTACACACGTATTACAAGTCCCTAATAAGGCTGTGACAGTAACGATTGGTTGATGAAACGCAAACGCAACATTTTATCTGAATACTAGTTACTTCAATATCGTTACTTTCGTTACTTTCATCAAAATTGCTGTTTTGCATCTCGCACTCTAACACTCAACGGGTAACAAAGTAAAAACAAACAAGCATAATGCAATATGATCGACAAAATTCGAACAAAACTTAATCATACCAATAACCATAGTTTTTTTTATTAGAACATTTTTCATTATATCTCTTTAAAAACGCAAAGCAATTGCTCAACTTTATCAAAGTAAACTTCCACAAAATATTCATATTTTCAAGAGTAACGTTCTCCAAACAAATGGTATAAAAACGTTACTATACCGCATCAATGCCTACTGGTACCATATCATTCTACACTATGCGATCCCAAACATACCTTAAAGAGGATACTAGATACATACTATCGCACTCCACACACATGATTCTAAATACGTTCTTCGCATTGAAGAGAGATATAACGATACCATATGCACAGCACGGAAAGGATATGCCATCAAACCATACCGATGCGTGATGTGTCACAAAGTCACAACAGCAATCAAAAACAGTATAGAGAAAAGTACACTAGAAGAGAAGAGCACGGTATGAGCACAATGGTATTTAGTTGAGTCACATCATACATACCCTTTCCGTGCAAGAGAGGTCGGTTGTCGGTGTTACAGGTAGGCAAAAAAAAGTGTAACGATACCATATTAATAACAATATTTATTAAATAGTACCTTTTCGTTATATGGCATATTTTTGAATCTTCGTTACTCAGTAACGAATACATATATTTCCAGTAATAATCATTACAAGTCCTTGAGAGTGATAGGAGGCTAAACGACTTGAAAAAACTTGGATGGCTCTAATGTAGTCTGCAGTCTGGTAATGAGAGGCTACAGAGCCTCGTCACGTCCTTGTAGTTCAGGATTAGTCTAAGAGAATGGAAGAGATGGTATAAGTCTTCCAAACATCGTCTATAAGACCTTCTCTGCCGGTTTGTGTGAGCGTCTTTAACCATTCCTTCATGATGGGGCACATCACTATCGACCAAATCTTCACACTACGATAGATCCTGGACAACTCCAAGAAATGCGGATCGTCTCCACCAACTATTCCCCGATCTTAGGGCCGCCTATGACAGCGTGCACTGAGACAAGCGACACAACGTCATGCCTAGTTTTGCCTTTCCTGTCAAAGGCGTCACATTGTGCAGGATGACGATGAAAAATTGTCGTTGAACTCACCAAGACCTTCAATGTCAAAAAAGGGTATACACAAGGCGATTTACACAAGTCATGTGACTTCCTTAACATTATCCTGGAGAAGATCGTGCAAGACTCTCTCGTCACGATTTTCCAGAAGTCCGTACAAATGTTAGCAAACGCGGGTGACATTGATGTGATTGGCAGAACACAGCTAAGGGTAAATGATGCCAAAAAGAAGTTTATGATACCCTCATGAAATGACGCACAGCATCGACGTATTGGATAGAGCGTCACACTGGGCAGCTATAATTTGGAGCCGAGATCAAAGGCAGAGTAACTATTTCCAACCGTTGTTTTGTATGCGCGCAAGAGGGAAAATGAGAGCAGTTTCCTCTCTCAAGCGAACAATATTTTTATAACACCTTCTCATCCCTGTCGTGCTTTATAGCTTTATAGGAAGCATGGCCAATCACAAGACAAGGTGAAGAAGAAAAAGTCTGCGTTCAATCGTTGGTCCTGTCTGCCTTGATGGTTTTTGGAGAAGACGATTCAACCACGAACTGTACAGCTACATGATTCTAGCCAGATGTCTACTGATTCAACGCCAAAGACGCGCATGGACGACACAACACTGCCAGTTGGCGAACCCCATAGAAGAACGTACACGAAACCGATGGCGCCGAGAAGTGGAGGAGCACATCAATCAATGTGGCAGCGCATGAAAACAGTGCCAGCTGAGGCACGTGCCCCCCCCCTAGATTTCAAGAGCACCAAAGAGGCTTCTTTCGAAAAGCAATAATATAACTGTCATCACAAAGCTCACAAATCCTGATAGTGACAATAACCTAACCGTGCCCACAACAAATGGAAATGCAATATATGAATACATTTTCACGGCGAATACGTGGTGGTAAAATATTGTTGATAACTGAAACATATGTAGTTCCCAACATCCTGCTGATAATTAAAAGTGCCAGACGTCCTTAATACGCAGCGTACCACTAACCAGCAAATATTTGCAATCGGTAACCATTGTAATTTACATTTGTTATTTTAACTGAATGCACAAAACAGAAAGAATGAGCATGATTCCCATGGCGAACAATTATTTAAATAAATTTTAAATATTAAACGGAAATGAGCCCTGCCCAGCAAACATCCGCAATGATGTGCAAATAAAATACCATCGCGAAAACCCTCAACTGAAACAGAGAAACGGATTTATTCATCGTTTATTTGTTGATTTAAATTAATGGTGTTAATTTATTAATTACTCTTGCCGCAGCCATTAAGTTGACATCACTGTGACCAGCAGCACCTTCTGCTGTTGTTAATGAAAATGTTTAACAAAATTGTAATATGTCACGTCAATATTGAATTATGATGCTTCCAGAATTTCTGCATGTCTCTCTCATTGGTAAATTAAAAGTGAATAAAATTGCACGAAACGTTTAGCTGCGGCAGCGTACACATCAGTGCACGCTATGAGATTTCAAAAGTGAACAGGAAACTATGACTACATACGAGTACGTCCAGGAGGAGAAAATCTTATCGGAAAATGTTATGTATCGTGTTATGCAAGCAATCGAATGAAGATTTGGCGATGGATCGTGTGTGTACAGGAGATTAGCAATGCTTTAGACCAGCGGATTGTATTGCATATTTACAGGCGTTGGACACAAAGAATTGCACTCGATATTCGGTGCCAGTTAAAGTAAAGAAATAGGTACTACAGCCGTCTAATATTTGAGGAATTGGGAGAATTTACTTTTTTTCACGGCGCCAATGTCACGGTCACTGAGAAAGCTTCTCAAACTTGGACGCTCATAATCGAGTCGGCATAAAACTATAAAAGTGAGTCCAATGGATGAGGTTGTGGCGTATGGAACTCAACTCAAACGATTGTGGGTGGTCCTAGGCCTCAACCAATAAGTCTCTCAAGTTTGAGCTTTGGCTAACTGCCTCCAGTTTCGCCACCAAGCTGGCGGAGATCATTCTTCACTTAATGGGTCTCCTACTTCAGGAGTCGTTAATGCAAACAGGACCAACGCAGCACATCAAGACTGGGATGATCAATGTTTTACATAAAGTCGGCTTGATCCTTCAAAGGACGGCTGCACTACTTAATTGCCGCGTGAGCTTATAGAAACAGCGCGAGCGGTTGGCAAGCGACACTCTGCATTTGATCTCGGCACTCATGTTGTTGGTACTGTTCACTTTATGCTGTAAATTGTGCCCATTGTGAAACTCTGTATGCCCTTTCATTAAGAGAGAATGTACTTCCATTTGCCCATTCACCGCCAGACCAATTGGCCGCCTTCGATTCAGTACCAACAACCTCTTCAAATTGACGGCTCGCTATGTTCGACCAACCACGTCCATGTCATCCTCTAGTGTTGACTTGTAAGTCTTGAACGACAGCATGACCACACCAAGATTTTTCCATCGTCATCCGGCGCAACCTAACGAGCTTGGCAAGAATGTGAAGAGTAGACATGGCGTTGTCCATGCACGCAGCCGTGGGTCTTGAAATCGACGAGTACGTGTGGGGTGTGATTTGACTTTAATTCTTGGATCTTTTCAAGGATCTGTCATAGTGTACAGATTTTATTAGGTTTGTACACAAAACGGCCAATTTTTTGTGGTGGTTTCATTTTGTGGGAACAAGAATATAACATCATTCAACTGTCAGTCGCGTCTTCTCTGGTTGGCGCGCATTCGAATTGTCCAATTTTCCGTTACTCTGGCGCATAAATCAGGCTGAATATGGCCGATGGCATTATGTCAGCTTTGGGACCCCCATGAAAGCGTTACACAAGAAAACGTCTACCGGGATCAAATCGCAATATCCCGGCGGCCATCACATTCACTTCACCACCACGTGGGATGACACTGTCCTCGAATTGTGTGTCGTGATCTTTTGGACATGGAGTGCCATCCAGTTGATGCCACATGTCGTTGGTCTGCTTATCATCCAATTCAGGGCAAACGAAGTTGGTAATCGTCGATCGCCCTATTGAAAGACCCTTTGCATATGCTAATTCACATGCTTGTTATGGATGGCTGTGTAAATTTCGCTGTATACAAAGCCAACTGACCGATGCGAAAGAAGGAGAAGAACTGTCCTGTACACACAGGAAATAAATAAAAACTACTCGAGCGGGTGCAGAAATGCTAGGCCCTGTGTTCAGACAACATTTTCTAGCTAAAAACCAACCTAATACCCCGCCCTCTCTATAGCTTAGATTACAACACTGCAACAGGCATTAATTGGAAAAGTCCTTGGGCAAATGGAAAGCAGCATAAAGCTTTAATTTGTGTACCCATATCGCAACGGCGAGTTCGAATAGTCGGTCCTTGCCATATTTAGTAGGATACATGTGAATTGTGTGATGACATACATGTGACATTTGTGTAAGCCCGAATGGGGAGGCCGCGAGTAGGAGTTTTACAGACCGTAATATCCCGAACACAAAACTGTAGGTAGAGCTACTCTCTGGGCGCTTTCGGTCGGGCTTTTTGACATTTGTGAAACAATTTTTTCAAAATTATTTCAAACGTTAAAATTTTGAAAAAAAAAAAAATAAACCGCGCGAATTATATTACATATTATTTATTATTATTGCATTTATAACACAGCTTTGTAACGTGGTAGACGAAATTTAGCATATTAAAGGGTAATTTTTTAAAAGCTATAGGAAAGTTTTTTAAAAAAAAAACTCATACAATTCAGACAAATGCATGAAATCTTTATTTGAATCGATAGTGCGGTCCATATAATTTAATGTTTGAAGATTATTTCATGCAAATATTGACCTTGACTGCGCCTCAAATGGTTCATCCGCTTAGTCCAATTCTGGCATACTCTTTCCAAAATTTCGGCCGGTATCTCACGAATAAATGCTTCAATGTTGTCTTCCAATGCTTCAATTGAAGCGGGCTTGTCTGTATAGACATGAGCTTTAACATAAATAGTCTAAAGGCGTTCGCACGATCTAGGCGGCTAATTGACCGGTCCCGAACGTGAAATAAAATGTTCACCGAACTCGCCTCTCAGTGGGATTAGGACGTTGTTGCGCGTGCTGTGTGGCATGTGGCACCGTCTTGTTGAAACCACATGTCATGCAAGTCAAGCTCTTGCATTTTGGGCAAATTGGCAAATTGGCAAATTGGTTGGATATCATCTCACGGTAGCGCTCACCATTCACAGTTACGTTACAATTCGCATCATCTTTGAAGAAGTACGGTCCAATGATGCCACCAGCCCACAAACCGCACCAAACTGTGACTTTTTCTGAATGTATTGGTAGCTCTTGCAATGCTTCTGGCTGATATTCACTCCAAAATCGACAATTCTGCTTGTTTACGTACCCATTGATAAAAATGAGCTTCGTCTTAAACTGACCATAAAATAGAAGAAGCGCGCGATGAACTTTCTTAACAGAGCACGCATTTTGATAATAAAATTCAATAATTTGCAAGCGTTGTTCGTTTGTAAGACGATTCATGGTTAAATTATAGACCAAACTGAAGATGATTGACAGTGAAACAAAACACGAAACGTGCGTCAGCTGTTTAAACCAGTGTTGCCAAAAAGATAATAGCTAAAAAAACACCCTTTATAAGTTACATTAGTTACGTGAAAAATGAAGCTTAATTAATTATAATTAGTTGTAACTATATAGGTAACTCACGCAATAACTCTGGCTACAATCACCGGCAAACTACTCGACCTCGTGCAATCACAAAACGGACTATCAAACAAAGATAATGGAGGGATAGAGATATCCATCTTTGGCCATTATTGCCATTATTGCCCTCCACACCGGGGTTGTGACTATTTGAACTCAATTTAATTCTTCGATTATACACCTACAGCCTCAAATCTAACAAACTGTCCCAAAAGTTAGTTCCACTATATACCTAAAATAATGAATTCTGAAAACTTATACATTCTATCAATATTTTTGCAAAAAGAGAAATGAGAAAAGAATTTTTTTTTTTTTCAAGTAATTCAGGCAAACGTTTCAATAAAATTGTCATTATTAGTTATCTGTACGCATGATTCGTGTGAATATATGCATAATTCATACACAAAAATACACACACTAGTAGTGTATTAATTTTGCACTAGTATCTCAGACTAAAACTTGCTCAAATGGGAGCTTAAGGAATCGACTTCATGAACATAAGCTGTTCGGTCGTTTACCCCTCCATACCGTGTTGAAAGTTAACACCAAAATTTGAAATAACGTCCAACTAACGAGCGAATTTTCAACTAAGAACTCTAATTCACCCCTCTACTAGGTTGGGGAAGGGTATCAGCTATTCGCCAGCTCACACGTATTCACAGACACGGGACAAAAAGCATATACAAAACGCTGTCAGATGAAATCAAGTGACAAGAGAAGTAGAAGATGGATATCTCTATCCCTATATTATCTCTACCATCAAAGTGGACTCGCGCCAGACTCTAAAGAGAGTTAACAAGAGCACATCTACTATACTGGTACTACATGGACTAGACAGTAGCCCCAAATGTAGACCAGAGAAGCAACAGGATATGCTTCAATTCGTCCCCTTCGTCGCTTTTCGTATTTATGTTCGACGAGTAACCACGAGTGGCCATTAAGTGATGACATGGCGTTGTGTTATGTATCCCTCCCCACGCAACTGAAACTCGCTGCGTTTCGATTCCCTGCCTGCACGACTACAAATAATTTTCACGGCTCCACCTCTTTCGAGTCACTGACAAAAAAAAAACTGTCAGGAAAGAAGCTTCGCAAACTTGACCGCTCGGAGTCGGCTGTGGCGGCCGTGGAGTTGTGGGTGTTAACTGTTGTCGGCATTAAACTGTAGGTCCCGTGGGAGAACAGTAGCGAGCACACCACGAGTGGTTGCTGAAGAGCTAGGGCTAGGGCCTAGCTACGGGATGTAGCGCCACCCATATATTCGGTCATAGCTTATCCTATCCATGGTACCTGCATTTTAAGTTAGAATTAGTTTTGGCTTGACTTAATACACTACAAGTTTTTGAATATACGTTTTATTTTACTATTCCGTACAAATATCAAATCAGCTTCAATCGCATTCTGTCGTGAATAAATTTCACGCAAACCAAATGTAAATTCTCAAGCTCATCGATGCTTCCGTAATGAAGTCAAAACTGCCAAGGCCGCGAGAATCTTTTGCATTTTTCTACCTCTTCACTGGCATTTGTATCTTTACGAGTTCATTAGTTACCTATTTGACCTAAACTCCGTTCCGTCCAGTAAATTTTCCCACACTCACACACGCACACACCCATGCAAACCTTTATCCGAGTGAGAAAACCTGTCACCTAAGACTACTCTTCAAACATCTTTCACTTTCCTTCTGACGTCCACACTAAGGCCAAAGCAAAAGCCGGACTTCCATGCGCCGCCTGGTTTTATTTAATTGCCGTACACAAAACTAACTCCAATAACCATTAATCTATATTAATGCCTGCTTATCCGCTAAACAAACACATTAGGCGCACTTCCCAGCGGCGGCGCGCTGCCATGCACAGCCGTCAGTTTTCCATGTTTCCATGTTTTTCCAACGGCTCTGCGGCGTCGCTGGCCGGAATGAAAAGGCAAAAACTAACAAAAATGAATTTACAGCCCTCTCTAAAGCACAATCAGCATAAATTATCGTACGAATGTTACTGCCGCCTTATATAACGCCAGCATCAGCACATAACCCCAGACTCGAGAGCAGCGTGCGCCTCACCGAAATGTCCAAGAAGCGAGCTCACAATGAAAAATCAAACCCCACCCCACGGAGTTTATTTATTTTGTTTAATTCGAATCCATGAAATCACGCGATTATAACCAATTACAAAATAGCAATTGAAAGCCCTCTCCCGACTCGGATGCTCACGTCCCACGGTAACCCATGCATTTCTCGTTTGATGCATAACACTTCACCATCTCCATCATGACCATCACGTCGTCATCATCATCATCATCATCGTCATTAGCATCATTGGCGCACTGGTGATGATGACGTTGGTGGTATCTCCGTTCGCACATCATCATTGCCATCGACTTGTTCAACAAACAACCTTTAAAAGCGAATGGTTGGCTGGAGATGGAGTTATACTACATGACTACGACAAGATGCCATAGAAATCGAAAGCATTTTCCATTTCTTTTTCCCGTTACCACCACCACGGACGGATCCCCACGGTCGGGCCATAACAATGGGTACACGCGATGGCAACTGTGGAAAATTCGCTGCTCTCAGCCAGCCCCAGCTGTCAGTCTGGCAAGTAAACCGCGCGAAGCTGGACGGAACTCCAATTCGAATACTCACTTCCAGCTGTTAGTTGCAGTTAGAGTCGAAACAGTCGACGACGACGACGATCTCGTGCACGGTATCCAGCATCAGCCCTGTCTCTCGTATCTCTCGTGTGTGTGCTACAGTGTTTCTGCGCGCGTATATATATATGTGTGTGTGTGTTTGATTTTTATTGCAAAATACTCATCGTATCCATCGGTTAGATAAACGAAAGATAGATACATCCCTGTCGGAGTCATCGTCTTCGTTTTCATTATCGTGTCGTGTTCGCTGTCATCGCCGTCACACATCGCAAGGGTGTTGCGATCAATGAACGCGTCGACATCATCATCGTCACTCGCGTTAAAGGTTAATAAAACTTTTGCTTTTATTTTTCCGATCCGATAGAGTATTCTATTTCAATTCTCATTTTCATCGCCATTCGCATTGTATCTGTGTGGAGCTTTAGAAAGGTGCAGGAGGGATGAGGGGCGTGTGCAAGAGTTTTTACGATTGTGACGTAGTCGACTTGATTTTCGCAAAGTAATTAGGAAGAAATACGTGTGCTGGTTTCTCGAAGTGAACACGTAGTTTTGGTGTTATGCTCCAAGGACTATGCACTGTCGTTGGAAACCATTTTTTTTAGAAGCAGATAAAAACGCAAACCCAACAGACGGTGAACAGATAATGCAGCTAACCATGAAATTCGTATCTGTTTCTTTTTGTAAATTGAAAACCAGTGAAAGATTTAAGGTTGTGGACCATGTACAAGTGTTTTTAATCATTTCGGCATTTAGTGGAAAATTACCCTACGCTTCAGTCACCACTGAATTGAGTCGTTTGTCCGAAGACTCACTTTCGAATGATCACCATCAAGATGGACAGCCAGGCAGCCGTTGGGAACTAGTTTCCATGTGCAACGGCGCTTTAGTTCTGATGTCCAAAGGAGTCTGAGGTCCGAGAATAAGTTCAAATTCAACGGGAAGTGACTCACTTATTTGTGGAGGGATGTTTTGAAGTGAATTCAGCCGCAGCTGTCTTGATATTATGCAGAGCTCATAATTGTAGTTGCCTATATCAAGCAGTAAATGATCATTTCGGTTTATTAGCCCAGATTTGAAGTCAAATGTTAAATAAAATTCAAGTTGAGAAATTAACAAATTCGTTAGAATATACAGTGTGCATATATACAGAGCATTGAACGCATCCTTTTCCACATGTGAACACATGCCAGGCAGTTTTGGGAATATTTTCAAAAAGTGTTGTAAATCCCGAAGTAAATGAGATGAAATCCGCTTCAGATCTCGTTTATGCACACAATTTCTAAGAAATTTCACACATTTCGTGAACGCTTTCATAAATAAAATGAAATAGGTCCTTACTTTCCCATGTGTTCAGATTTTTGAAACACGGTAGTTACTAAAAACAATTCTTTGTAATTGTTTGTACATAATTTCCTTTGAAATTGCATTTTGGGAAGGCTTAAAAGGAAAGAGTTAGAAGATGTGATAGATTTTGCACTTTGGGTAGTAGATGTGGCAGATCTCAAAATTTCGCAAAACAGTGGTAGATCTATCACAATTGTAAAATCCCAACGCTGATGCTAGGGTGTAGCCTCTCTCCCTGTTGGACTGAATAGCCAGCTTACCTCTGGTTTGGGGATAGCTATTCAGAGAAGAAGAAAAACGCCTGGGTGTTATTATTTATTCTGATTTATTTAGTAAATTTCGATTCAATTTATTGCTTGGATAAATTGCTTGGATCTACAAAAATTCTTTATGCACGGGTTGGTCGCTCGTTGTTTGATACGAGCGACCAACGTCTGCCATCGATTATGGAAACGTGAAAATAAATGCCCCGTCTTCAAATTATTCGCACTTTTGTGGAAATATATGTCTGCAGATGAGTTGCTTTTCCTGTATTTTACACAAGCACCATGAGAGCAAAAGAACCAACATTGACATTTTGCTCAATTATCACATCTGGAGTATTCATGTGATATGACTCCTTAACACACGCTCTGGGTGCTCTCATCAATTATGTGCAGGACCAGCTGCATTAGGCACAATCTGCATTCTTGTCTGCCTTTGCAAGGTAGCGCATGTTCTTGTCCGTGGCCGCGCACTGGCGAAGTGGGTATGTACGTCGACTCTTCGCACTTAAGTCTGTTCGATGTATAGTCACGGCACCACCTCTTTTGAGTCGCTGACAATGCTCAAAGAGTCTAATGCTTTCCAAACTAGGGCGATTAAACTGTAGGTCTCTTCTTCTCTTGAGAGAACAAAAGCACGCACAAGTGGCTGCTGTAGAAACTAGACTACGGACCTACGACTCTACGGGCTGCTTATTAGGAACTAAGAACGCCTAAAAATACAGTCGAACCTCCATAAGTCGGATAGTCACGGGAACAAATACAGTCTAACATCTGTAAGTCGAATTTTCTATAAGTCGAGCAAATGTATTTTTCCACACTTCACAACTCGACTTACAGAGGTTTGACTGTAGTTTCACGATTGTTCACACAAGTTGATATGCACGCAACAGAGACCCATTGAGTCTTCCTAAGTCCGATTAATCCTCCACCAGACTACTTACTATTCCATTTCCTGCTTCGATTCAGCACAAAATCATAAAATTCCACATTATCGACAAAGTGTGATCTCTACGGACCGTACAAAATATGATGCACGTAATTATTGTGTGAGTATCCATGGATTTCGACACAGTAACTTCAAGTATTCAACTCAAGATCTCAAAGCGAATCAATGAGAAATTTCACAAGTTAAGTCCCAAGGTGTGCAAGCAGATGAAGTTTACGTTTAGCTTCAGTTCAAGTTACACCTCATTAATTCGATTTCGTCTAGTGAGGCTAAGAAAATTGAGCCACAGATGTCTTTTAGTATGATGGTGGAGGAATGAGTGAAGGATGAACTTAGATAACATATTGTATTTAATCAATTTTTTACATTAATACAGTTTATACTCAGACTCAAAAACCGGTCCATTGTACTGCCAGGTAGCAACCTTCATTTGCTGTAGTTTCAGTTCGGCAGGCGTTTCTGTGATAAAGAGCCTACATCATCAGCTCCCACCACTTCAGCACCGAAAACCTGCCACCTAATCCGAGCAAAGGCGGGACAGTGCAAGAACAAGTGCTCTGCAGTGTCGTCGTCTTCTCCACAGACGTCGCAGAGGGTTTCGTTGCTTAGGCCAAGCACACTTAGATGTTTGGCGAAGGGGTAGTGTCCCGCTTGTACGCCTGTAAGTCGTCTGTAGTCTTTTCTGCCAAGGGGTAACAAGAATGTAGCGGATTTCTTACAGACGTTAGGGAGCATGAGCTTAGTTAGTCTGTCAGTATCCTAGAGAGTCATGCCACCTCCGATTATGTTCTCGAGAGGCCCAACCATCCAGCCATGAGAGCTCTAACCAAGGTAGAGGGTAGACCCAGTGCAGGTTCATATCGTGAAAATATCTCGCCTGATCCTTGTCTAACAAGTCTATCGGCGATCTCATTTTCAGCGATCCTATGGTGACACGGGACGCAGGCAAGTTAAATTCAGAGAGGACTTGCATTCCTGAAGTATCTTGGAAGAGGTTAAATGGTTGAGCAAGGCTTAAGGTACAGATTGGCTGTCACTACAGACACAGATTCTGAAATCCCATCTGTTCTTCAGAATATAGATCGTGGCCATTAGGATCCGCTTAGAAAACCGTCGCAAACTTATAAATATAATGAGGTGTGTAGTATAATGATGTCGACCTCCACGTAGGCGCCAGCGCCAGATCCTTCACTGGTTTTCGAGCCATCCGAAAAGATTCGACTACTTTCCTTTCCTGGCTCAGATTCTGGCTATAGTCCTGAAGCAAGAAAGGGACACAAAAATTGCACCACTTGGCCTAATGAATAACTCAAATAGCTGCTTGGCAGTAATAACAACGACAGTTCGAGCTACCACTTGAGCTGTGCGTGTTATTGTTTAATTACTCGTGGATATGGCCTACAGAGAAAAAGCTGAACAGCGAAGTTTGATTAGCTTTGTCAATGACTCGAAAGAGAAGGTGCCAAGTGAGTCCCGAGAGACTTGTTATTTTCGGGGATTGAAATGTGCACCCCCGGAGTTGGTGTCATCGCATCGACGTGACGCTGCTCGCAGTGGTTGCATAGACAAAAAAGTGCCTACAAATGAAATATTTCCTGAAGACATGTGCTCCTGATTTTTATATTCTACAAAATATGAAAACTGAGAAAGTACATTTTTTTTTACGTTTTTTGTTCAGTTGTACCGTTAGTTTAAACTTACACCTCTGAAACCCGTAACAATGTGTAGTACGATATCGATTAACGCAACTCTCGATTCACGCATGTCCTCCTCACAACTGCTAAATTTATTTTTGATCGTTATTGCCCTATAAACTCAATGCGATAATCGAGACAGCAGTGTACGTCCTTCTTTTTGGCAATTTTGATGTTAAATACTCTGCTCTTTGTATCTTGCGAATATTTATTCATTTCGTTTTACATGTTACGAACTGATTTTAGATTACTTCTAGTATTACTTCAAATAACTAAAGCTAACTAATAATAGCCGAAAAAACATTATTTAATTACCTTATTGAACTCATTCATACAGAGAGTTTCAGGCATTTAAATACCCATCTAGTATCGTTTATACAAGCCGTGGTTATAAGATTGTTTCGCGACTTCGAAGTGTTGAGAAATAAAATTTAAAAAAATAAAATACAATTTAAACATCTTGTGCAAAAAAAGAATAATAAGCTCTAAACTTAGCATACTTATGTGGGGGGGTGTTTTAACGTTTGTTTGACTTTAGAAAAAAGCTTTAAGAAGCTGCAACGGGAGACTTATTTTTACTTAAGGCTAGAAGCGTGCTCTATTCATGGTTTATTAGAATTCCTCTGCAGGCCGCTTTCACCGCAAGCGCCCTTAAAGTGTAGCAATATGTTGAATCAGCTGCACTTTCAATTGACCTTTGTAGAAAATCTTGTATTTTGATGTAAAAGATATTCGGTTAGTATCCGTTATCATTATAGAGAACAAACATTCGTCAGAAACCGGATAGGTTAAACTAAAAATCTAAAAATGACTTTTCTTTATTAACAGTGTTTAATTAAATTACAAAATTTGTCTTTTAATTAGCACATGCTTTACTAAATTAAATAACAAAAATTAGATATAGTCAAATTATGATACTAGTTCTTCGGCATTAACCCGTAAAAGAGGTTGCTTTTTTTTTCTATTTCTACTATGCCGGCTTCAGATAACAGCATTTCGCTGTTTGCGCTGCTACTTGGTAGGGCAAGATAGACCTTCGCAAATGTTGGCAAAAATTGTGTACTGATCATGATGGCCTCGTCGCTATTCCAGTCAGTACGAATTATTTTTAAAAAATGTCCAAAACTTCATTTCCACCTTTCGCCACTTCATCAAAACATTCCCAAAATGGTGCACGTGTATTGCCTGTCATATTAACTTCACGTTCACTTATTATTTTTTTGGGGAATCCCCTCCACTGCTGGAGGAATAGTCATCTTGGCTCATTTCGAAAACTTGCTATGAACCTGGATTTCTCAAGTTGAATCGTTCCTAAGAAAATGTTCTTAAATCTATAAGCAGTTTAGATTGTTATCAATGCCGTGTTTGAAATAGAATGCTTCCAAATTCACCTGTCCAAATTCAGCTCTTGACAGTATATTCTACCGTATAGCCGGATATCAGGCCAAAGAATATACCGAATATCCGGTATCCGGTGTTTGTTCAAATCGTTATCCGTTATATCTCTAGATTGCATTGATGTAAATGGAGTTGTTGTGGTTTCACAGCACTGGGCATACAAATGCTCAAAAATGCATTTTTTTGATCATGAAACGAATTCACCCCAAGGCAGTGTTGCCGCTGAAAAATTTGAGAAAGTCGCACAAAAATGTGTCTCGGGGCAAAGGAAGTCGCAATTGTCCGAAATCGGTACGAATTTTAAGGTCTTATCCTGCTTAAGAGTCGTGCAGTCATTTTATTGCATTTCCTTATAATTAGTGTTGAGTTTGTTGGTTAAGAGAAGGTCATTTTATGGTCTCGCGGCCTCAAAAAGGATCAAACTGCATTTACAGTCGCATAGGGGCTTTAGACGCAGCTTATTGATACACAAACCCGTATCTCTGTCCCGCTTTCCGCAGAAGCTGTATGGGTGCTGATCAGCTAGACACTACATATCACCCACAACTATCGTCTTAGGAACTCATAGATACCTACTTTGCAATAACCTGGGGTGGAATCGACTAAAGAGATCATCGCACTTTTGATAGGCATAGTCGATTTTAAAAAGCGATTTAAGAATGTATTGGAACGGAATTCTTTTTACAATTGAGTTTACAACTAGACTTACAAACTAAGAGTTAGGGTGTTGACCCAACTGATGTACTTTGTTTAATTTAATGTTTATTATTATTGTCCGTTTATTGATTGTTTTTTATGTCCTACAATGGCTGGTGCCTTTTGAGATGGGTGGTAGCCAACCTAGCCTCGATGGTGATTGCTATCGCTGCTCCGGTAGAATCCATGCAGCTCGTTGTTCGACGTCGTTGGAAAGTTCTGCTCGTTTAGCAGATTTAACGCTTTGAGGTAGCGTTGTCCGGGGATTGTGTTTCTCAGGTTCCTGATTTCCTTGTTAGCGTGGCTGTTGATGTTTAGTTGCTTCTTTCTGAACAGTGTCGCCGTATACTGTTGCAGGGGGATGATGCATGCTTGGTCGTAAAGCCTATTGTTGCTGTGGTGCCTTTGACGGTTCCTGTCGAAGGTGAGTCCGGTGCATATTCGTAGTATTTTTCTTTCGAAAATTGCGAACTTGGTCGTGCTGGTCTTAGAGATGCCGTAGAAACCGTACGTTAAGATCGGCCGTATAAGCTGCTTGTATAGCAGCAGTTTTGTCCTCTGGCTGAGTCCATTTTGCTTGCGCATCAAGGGATAGATGCGATGGAAGCCTATGTTAACCTTCTTAAGGGTCAGTTTGGAATGACTGTTGAACTTCAACTTTTCCGTGAAGCACTACCTTTATGCTTCGACATTTGACTGCTGATCTGCACCCACCTCTGGATGGTCTCCTTAAGCACATAACTTCCGATTTCCCAGCATTGATACGAATACCCCATTTGGTATTGTAGGCTAATTTGTTCGCAGTTCGGATTTCGACCCTTTGCAAGTCTGTGGTGACGTCGAGCTGGAATAAGTCAGGGAGTCATCTGCAAATAGACAGGAGTTCACTGTGTTGTTTGGATGTGGTTCCAGCTTTGATCCTTGTGCAACTCCCGCCTTGGTGCTCCGCTCTGTTGACTTGCTGCCTTCAACTGAGACGTAGAATCTTCTGGAATGCAGAAAGCTATAAATTATTCTGATGAGGTTGGGATAGACGTAGTCGACTATGAACTATTTACACTCTGTGTCTTCAAGTGTATCACTTTCCATTTTGGTAGATGTACTTACTACACTGCCTGACATTTGATGCAGAACTTGGGAATATTGGAGCCCGGCTTTGCTATAATTTTATGTTCGATATTTCCATTGCTTTGTTTTCGATGAAAAAATTGTATGAATTGATGCTAATTACACTGATGAACAAAAGTATTGATTTGGGTGTAGTCGGCTTAAAAAGTCAATAAGATGCAATGACCGACTTGATTAATTTTCTTGTTCAATCCATTACACAATCTAATTCAAAATAGATAAAAAATTACCAAACTCAAACAAGTCCAATTTCTAATGGACAAAAGTATTCGCCATAAACTACAAACACTCCTTAAAGTGAAAAAAAATGTTGTCGTTCGTTTTCCTTTTGTCTGATAACAGCTTGAAATCTGATATGCACTGAATCTAGCCGTGGTTTTATAGCTGAAAGTTAATTTACGCCACTCTTCAGCTAGTGTAATCTTAATCTGAATCCCAAGACTTGTTTTTGTACGCTTTGTAAGCGTCTTCCATCTGGGATTAGGATCAGGGATCTTTGGGCCTGTGTCTTCACAGTGTGTGATATGTTGTATAATATCCGCAGACAGGAATTTTTTACGGCGTTTGGACATCACTCCATCAGTATATGTTCAACACATATACTGATCAATTCAGTTGCATACCATTGAAATTAATTAAAATATGTACTTTGTTTTTGTACTTTTTTTTTAATATCAGCCGACAATTTGAGACTCTTAGGTACACAGAGCAAAAAACACGAACGCAATAATCGACTATCGCATATCACATTAGCCGATTCCACTCCTGAACGAACTGAACGGTCGCGTGGTTCCAGGATAGAAGTCAATCCGCTGGTTATCCCAATATTTACTAAGATCCTATATCCTCATGGAGCCTCTACTACGTCTAGTGTGGTCGTGCGCGCTTGTCCTCAGCTGTAGGGCGTTCTCCTCTAGTGTTCTACGCAATATACTTCTCGGTCGACCTGGGCGCTATCTACCGTCTTACGTTAGCAGTCGCATGTTTTGTCATGGACCTATCGCCTTTCCGAAGAGTATGACCAGTCCATTGCCACTTGCATCGTTGAATAGGTTGATTAGGGTTATCACAATAGGCCTATACTCAAATTTGAGTTCTATTTGCAACCAGCCGCTATATCCTTACCTGACTAGCATTATCAGATAAAAATTGTTTCAGCTCGCTTGGCCTATTTTTGTCGATTCTTGTATTGTTCGGATTTGATTCTCCACGTTTCCGGTCAACTTTTGCAAATTTCAACCAATGGTTCATCTGAAATGTCGCAAAATATCATTTTTCTAAAAAAAATTACATACATATTTTCTCTCAAATTGACAATGTTTCGTTGTTTACGATTTGTTTTGTGTCAGCTGACATTGGATAAATGGAAAACTAGAAATGAAGTATGATAGAGATGCCCAACTTCTACCTCTCTTGCCGCTTAACATTTTTGACAACCATTTTTTATACTGTCGAAAATTGATGATTAACTGTCAAAAAGCCTCTGAAATTCGTCCATGGACTAGGGATCAGTCAGATCTGAAATTGGGCATCTCTATCATACTTCATTTCTGATAGAAACAGTTGACTAAAATTATTTTAACGACAAAAGTAAATCGAAATGTGTTGACAAACAGCTGATGAAATATTTTTCATCTGGTATTTGACAGAGAGAGGACACATCAGATTAAAGGCTCCTGCCCATAGACTCCGTAGCGTGCGTTGCATTATGTCAAAAAATTGACAACTCATAAGCCTTAATCAGAAATGAAGTAATCTAGAGGTGGCCAGCTCAGCTGAATGAACCCTAGCCCCTCGAGGAATTTGAGATGCTTTTTGACAGCTATTCATGAACAATTCTTCACGAAAAAAATGTTAATGCCGTTGTCAAAAATTTTAAGGGGCAAGATAGGTAGAATTTGGCTCTCTCTATAATACTTCATTTCTGTCCCTAATGAGAGGGAGAGAGACAACAAATGCGACCCACAAGTGGAATCCATCACGCCGGATGAAATTTCTCGACTTTAAACTTTTTGTGCGGTCGACTGTTGACGGAGGTTTTCATGGAAATTCATTCGGGTGGTCTTATTTGTTTGTCTTTACGTTATTTTATTAATGAATGAATGCGTTTTGTTTTGTTTAGAACAGTTTTTGAAAGATTCCTAATAATTTTGGAACCTTAAAATTTCGAAATTCTTTGATTACTACAAAATTGGTTTACGCACGCAACGTAATCATTGGGTTGGCTATTTGCGTCGCGTAAGGTGAATATTCGATGGAGCCTTAACGCAGCGTCATCGCACTCTCTCCGTAACATGAAGTCGGCTTGCTCAACGCACTATTGTCTTTCAGCCATAACTTCGCCAAGGAATTGACGGGCATATTAGTGTGTCAAAGCCCCAACGCGCGATCGCGTTTGTGGGCATAACGTATGGGTATTTGTTGAGTCCTACATGACTCAGTCCCAATCAATAAATTTCCGGAAGTTTCAGAAAATGTCGCCGCCCGATTAGATCCCATAGGTTACCATAATTAATGTTTGTTCTGAAATGTTAGGCAAGCTCTCAGTTGGATTGAAATCAAAAGACTAGGTGGAGACTGAAACATGTTTCCGGCTTAAACAAGGTTTCACCATTTTCCTATTTTTACTTGGATTTCTGGTTACGTCAGAGGCGCTAACCCGTGTAGACTCCTTACTGGAATGTAGCCGCCCTTTGCCCACTTACAAATATTAATGTTTCCCAAAGACAGCCCGTTAAAATTTAAAAATGTTCAGCAAAATGAATACGAAAAGTCACATTCTCCTTTTAAAGAGCCACAACAAGCTGCTCATACCCTTCAGCGTATGCTCACATAGCTGACTCCACCACACATCACATCACATCTGCACTTGCGAAATCAACGAAAGGAATTCAAATGATTACTTTTAGCAGCCACATTGAGTACCCTCCAGTCACGGTTTCACACCTATTCCTCTTTCAACTCCAGCCAAGTGTGCACCGAAAAGAGGTTCCACTCCAATAGACAGCCTCTAAAGAGGCCAGTCAATCCACTTCAGAAATATATCGCATCACACATTTTATTTCACCTATCGAATAGAAGAATCCGAACGAATGATTAATCGCTGGTATTTCTTTCATTCACCGGGGGAGCGAATGTGCGGAGCTTTCACAGCGAGTGGTTTTGAAATTTTGCATAAGGCCGCAGTGCAGCGAGGTTCACTACATCTGGTACCAGCTGGTTAGCTCTCTCTCGCTCTCGATAAGTTCACCTGCCTCAAAGCACAGTTGTCAAAAATCATCAAGACGCAAGTATGTTAATCAATACAGGTGCACTGAGACATTCGAAAGTGAACAGAGTATACGCTACAGTCTACTCGATATGCAGTCAAGCCCACATTTGCCCCACGCTGCGCCGCGACGGCTGACATTTGAACCGAAGTGCATGCACTTGTGTGGTAATTTTCTTGAGGGCCTGATTGATCTGTGTTGTTGCTGAAGAAGTTAAGCATCAGCTTTTGCCTGCGCGTTATGTAAACCCATTAAGATGTTGTGTTGTAACGAAACCTCATCCAATCGACGCGGAAGTGTTTATCTGTGAGCCGATGGGACGTAAAGTACTGCGTTGATGGCTTAATTTTTGGGTTTGTTACACAAGTCAATTCAATTAAACTGGCATCTGATGGTTGAAAAGCCAGGTGCATAAGCCTCGAATAGAATTGGGCCTGTTTCATGGCATGTGTTGGCCGTGCGACGAGTTGAGAGCTAAGATTGAGGTGCCACTGCTTTTAACAACAATTATTAACAATTAATACTCCTAACTCGTTTTGGTTTACTGAAACAGTTTACTGCCGGCGAGGAAAGAGGTGTCTGTCTCTCCACATTCCAACGACAAATCACCATGACATTTGTGACGAACATAAGCCGCAAATATTCGAAGCCATCGCACCTTTCGAGCAATTCAAGTCTGTTTGGTGTGCCTGACAGACAATAACCACAAAAAAAGAATACCTCCGATTCTGGCCACAACGTTATGCGTCGACAAAATGGTTCGCTTGCAAACGAACCTAAAACCGCACTAAATAATTAAAGGGCCATGTGTAGTACCCATTTGGGGTGCTGTGAAATTGAATTGGAGGCATCGTCTTCTCACACCACGCCATGGAATATAATTTGTTCGAGCATTTACTCGTTCATTTTACACATCTTCTACTTATGCAGATTTGAGAAGAAAATAAAAAGGTTTATCCAGGGAACGTACTCAAACTGGGGACGACTCAAAGAATTTGTGTTAATTGCCAGCCACAAAGGTTAAAGTGGGGAATTTTGCGACAGCAAAAAGAAGAGAAGTCAACAAGCACCTTACGGCAGTTCCTAAACCGAAACTTGTGTGAACTCAGCTTAAGTGCAAGTGTAGGAAATTGAAGAGTTCTTGCAACTTGTGCCTATCAAGTGGGCATTCTTGAATGCTGTGGTGCCGTAGTGCTTGAGAGCTACGTAGAAAGTTGAAACTCTCAGTTTCGCCATCGTTGGGGGTATTGGCAAATAAGTGAAGCCTGAATGGCTGCAATTTCAACAAAAAATTATAGAGATCAGTTTAACCTTCTGGGGTTTTATATTGCACTGAAGGATGTGAAGAGTCTTCGACTCCGAACTTGTGTGACAACGCAACAGAGGACGCCACCCAGATGTAGAAGGACCTCTTAAAACTTAGCGTGCGACACTGGAGGCAGCTAGCCAGAGACCGTGCTAGTTGGAAAGGCTTGTTGGTTGAGGCCCAGGTCCACTCCGGACTGTAGCGCCAAATAAAGAAGCTGAAGAAGTTTGTGTAATTAAACTCCTACATTTGCCATCTTGGCAAACTGATAAGAAAACTAAAATAGATATCAGATGGACACTTCAGAAATTTTCATTTCTGCTTGAAACATTGAAGATTCGTACCAAAGACTGAGGAAGTCAAAACTGGCAATCACGAGTGGTTGCTGTCCAACCCGGAATTTTTGCGATCCGCAATTATTACATTATTGACAAGTAGTGATAATTGCCAAAAAAAGGGTTATCTCTCTCTCTCTCTGGTGTTATTTCCCAACTAGGAAGGAGTGGAACACAAATGAATCATTCAGCAATGCGAGCATCCACGTGTACACGGAGGGATCGAAAACGGCACGGGCATTTACTCCGAACTGTGAAACAATCACTGCTCCATCCATCCTTGACTATAGCTGTGTCTTTCAAGAGAAGGCAGTCAAAGAAGCGGTCGTAATGATATCAATGATGGAAATACCACCGGCTGATATTACTTTTCCAATTAGCAGTCAAGCTGCCATTGAAGCAAGTTCGGCGATAGTAGTCCAAGCTGGTGACATGCTTACTCTATGCTGGGTCCGAGGTCATAGGGACACATATATCTGTCAATGAGACAGCGGATGAATTTGCCAGGAAAGGGGCCATAACTGGCACATCCCATGCTAGGTGGACGACACGACCATAGAGGAGGAAATTCTCAATCCCCTGTGAGACCACTCGGATGCCATCGTGCAAGCTTGCGACAACATGCGACAAGAAGTTGCTATCGAAGAAGATAAAAGTTGATAATCCTCACTACCTTTGCCACTGGGAAAGCACTTCTTAAAGGACCTCCCGAATATAATTTAAATCCCTCTAACATCTTCTTTGTGATTTATTCAAGACTTTAGGATATTTGAGACACCCAGACATAATGAGTAAGGTGTGAAGAGGAGAAATTCCCCAATGGGTCCATCAAGACCTAAATGCGACGTGGCTTGCAAGTTGTCTTTGTACGCGTGGATAACTTTCTTTAAATGCAACATGGGTCGCACTACAGCTCGCAGAGTACCAAGGCTTAGCTTCTACATCAACCACTCCTTACAGTTCTCTCACGAGTGAAAGAGGACCTACAGATGTATGCCAATTCCAAACGGCCAAGTTTTATAAGCTTATTCTAGACAGCTATACTTTGTGAGCACTGTCAGTGACTCGAAAGAGGTGGGGTCGTGAAAATTCTTTTGCTCGTATCGGGAATCAAACCTGGACAACGCAGGCTCACAGTGCGCAGTGGTCCACACAAGAACCCGCAACATATTGGGTGGCGCAACACGTCTGGGTGGCCTAGGTGCTGAAACTGCATTTACCACCTCAGTAATTTATTTCAAAATGAAATATGTTAAAGCATATCCCGTCAAGCATTTCAATCTGCAAACTCCAGCCAAAAAGGCTCTCAAGCACGACATGATCTTTAGCCACCTGCTTGCAATTTCGCACGTTTACGCCATCGGTTTCCTGGGCGTCCTCTATTGCGTTGTTCCATGGGTGCGGTGAGGAGAAGACACTTCGAGCTGGAGCTGTCCGTGTGCTCTACATGGCCTAGCCACCTTAGGGGTTGGATCTGTAGACGCCTGGCTAGACTCGTGTAGCTTTACAACATGTACAGTTCGTGGTTGCATATTCACTCGAGCTAATTTTGGTCATGTATGTCCTTTAAATTAGCTATCTTAAAATGTTTCCAATTATTTCTTATCGAAGCTTCTTTTAAAACCTGCAAATTATACGCAATTAATTAAAGTTTCGGTACGCATTTCGTACACACTTGAGGTGTTGTTTTCTCCTTCTCGGCAATTCTCTAAGCATTTGTTTGCAGTATTGCCACCAAAACTAGCAGATTTCTAAACTTCATTGTGCCATTTAACTTTTTCATTCCTTGTGGAAAAAATACAGAGCTGTTATTTTTGGTATTTCACTGTCAAAAGAAATAGTTTCAATCATGCGATGCCGAAATTGTGCAACTTCGCGTGTAGTTGGAACAGACTATGTGATGTAAGCAGTGTTGGCCTTTACCACAATCGTTGCTATCAGCTCTACCACCCAAACTGTAAAATTTACTTTTAATTCTAGTCCTAAGCCCTCACTTACAACAACGTATGATTCTTGTAAGTAGAATTTTAAACAGACCCTCCACGCTTTCTTCAAATCCGCCACTCTTTTTGATCTGGATATACCACATTGCCAACACGTTCAGTGTTACCTATTTGGCCGCTTTTACACGGTCAAATTTGGTCAGATTCCGACGCACTGACTGCAAGGGATGTTAGTAGTGCAACGCGCTCCCATGTCGCATGCGTCCTGAAATCGTATCAGTCTACGAGTGAGTTTTCACTCAGCTCCTCTTTTGTGCATTCTTATCCTCAGCATGCAGTTGCATATAACGCATGTGTGACACAAACATCGTGTGTGTGGGAAAATGAGAAAAACAGGAAATATCGTCTGCTATCGGCATTTTATAGTATAACAGTGTGCAAGCATGGTACGATAACCTTCGATCGTTTGCGGTATTTGAAGCGGCAAAATATGATCGTATAAAGGCAGTCTTTAGAGTTTGTTTAAGTTTTCATTATCATTGTTCTATTCTGCTATTCGCAGTCCAACTTCCTATTACGCGAGTAAAGAGCAGTTCCTACAACAAAATGACGTTCAAATGATCATCAGATCATCCCATAAGTAGATCTGTAGACTTAATCCTGCGTGATTTCATTTCAGTTGCATAAAATTAGGCGGTATACCGAAACCCCGATCAAATCACGTTTATCATTGCTTGAGCTCGAGTCACCATTAAAGGTTGCTTATCTTTTCAAATAAGAAATTTTCGTCCTTTAAATGTTACAATTACTAATGTAGTAAATTTGGTAATGGTAAAAAAAAAAAAATAATAATATGGATCGCCATCCATTGTAGTCCGTAGAGGGCCAAGGCCTTATGCTACGTTTTCATCGAACGAAACCGCGAGGTTCCATACATTTTCGCCGAACTGATCGGGTTTCATCATACATTTTCGGGGTCTGGAAACCTCGCGGTTTCTGATAAAATTCGTAAAAATCTGGTAAAAATTGTTAAATCCTCCTCGAGTTCATCCGTCCGTGAGAGGTTGTGAACCCGGATAAGCCTACAGCGTGAATTTCAGTTTATTTTCTCATTTCTCTCATTTAAAAAATGTGAGCGAGTGACATTTTGGCGGTCACTTATAAAATAAGAACGAGTGACTTGAAAATTGATAGCGAAACCACTTCAAGCTTGGTGGCAACGGCCTATTGAGGTTTCAGTAAAAGTTCATCCTGACCTCGCGGACTTAGTTCAGTGGAAACGTAGCTTAACTCTCAGTCACCATGCTTGTTGTGCGTGTTATTGTTCTCCGACGAATGGAAGGGGGGACCTACAGTCTTATGCCGACTCCGGCCAATTTGAGACTCTTTTTCTAGACGGTTACTACTCTTTGAGCAATCAGTGACTCGAAAGAGGTGGGGCCGTGAAAAGTATTTTCCTCGTACTGGCACCAAACCACAACGCCACAGCCGCCACTGTGGTTCAGCAACCGTCAACAATGGTTCATAATTAATGAATAAATATCACGATCCACTGAGTATGGGACAATGTCTTTTGTTTTCATCTAATGTCTCTGTTCGTCCTCCCTTTTGTGCAAAGTTGCCGATGAAATTGTGTTCCAACTAATGCATGTACATTTCCACTCATTCATTTTGGCATAAGCTAACGAGATACTTAGAGTAAAAATCTATGAATCTTTCTAACGAGCTGTTGATTCCATCACCTTTGAGTGAAAATTCCTCTCACTTGTGTTAAATCGGATCCGGGTCATAAAGTATACTTTTTTCAGAGACAACTCCAAGGCCTACTTTTCGTATTTCTTATCTTTAAGTTCTTTAAAGCTGAAAGTGAAACTCCCATGGATTACAATTTATCTCTTAACTCACAAGCGTTCATTATACAAAGCTTCACTTCCCCTATTAAAAGTCTTCAAGACAAAAGTGGCAATTAAAAAATTACAAACAGAAGTGCATTAACTATTTAATCCCAGCAGCAGTCACCCACTAACCCTGTCATATCTCCGCTTTTTTTCTCTCTCCCATAGAACAATGCGTAGTGTAAAAATCCGCAGCAAAAGAGTCAAAAAATAATTCACTTTCCAACCGTTGGACAATACGAAAGAAAGTAAAATGAATCTATACAGGTACACACATTAAACAGAACAACAGACATTGCCAAGCGAAACAAACGACAAAACGAAACCAAAAACAAAACAAAAGTACGAGCGTTAAAATAACAGATAAAGTGCTCGCCATTACCAACGAAGATCCGTGTAATAAGCTCAAGAGGAAAGAAAGAAACAAAAAAGGCAGCAAACGACAGCTTTAAAATAGCGCTTCAAAGGCGTGCATACTTATTTATACTTTTCTTTACGGCGTTTAATAGGCACTTCCAGTTGGGAAGAGCCCGGCAATAGCGAACAATTGGAAATAGAAAAGTCGATTAAGAGTAACAAAAATTAAGACAATGCTCATTATATCTTACGGCTATGTACGAAAATGATTTGCTCGTACTTCCTGCCTCTAACTATATTCGCTTGCATACACTCAACCAGCGGCGTTCAGTCCTTTCAGTATTCATCAATGGCAGAGAAGCGAAAGTTCTCCAATCACGAGAAATACTTGAATCCTGGTAAGTCAACGCCAATAATTCTTATCCTTTTGATATCATTAATACCCAATTCTTTGTACTACTTAAATTATTTATATTTTCTTCCATTCCCCATTGCTGAGCCTCGAAACCCCCAAAATTCGACTCTCTTGACCTAAAATCTAGAAACCATTGAATGCCTCTAGCGCTCAGCCTTTCATGTGCTCACCCTACGTCTCAGACTTTATTTAAGGCGACCTCAACAGATTTTCTGTTTCTTCTTCTTTTAGTGGTGTCACAGTCCGCTACAGACTTAGGTCTCGGCCAACAAGCCTCTTCAGCTGGTTGAGGTCGTTCGCTAGTTGTGCGCGTCATCGGTTTCGTGGTCCTCGCGATTTTTCAAGATTTTTCGTTGGGTGTGAAAAAAAATATGTCACGCCAGTTAAAGACTTCATTACATACTCCCGCAAACTCTGTAAAGTATTTGTCCCTTAATCATGAATCTGCCATCTTTAAGTGGCTTAATCTGTGATCAAGAGTACAACACTCGTTCCCAGGGGTAGGGAAGGGGGCGCCTAGGTGAATTCACCAGCACACATAGGCATTGCGATACCCACGTCGGGCTGTACCACCGATCGACCACTCCAGTGACAGTGCCCTTAATTTTATAAACCAGGTAAAAGTGTATTAGCTTTGCTTTAACAGGGATTCGAACCGGGGACCCCACTAGCCAAGGGCAGGCACTTGACCAACTGCGCCATCCAGTCGTCTATTGACAATATAAGTAGAGCAAGTCTCGCAGTTGATATAATAATATGGGTGGCAATGCAGCCTGTAGAGAGCCAGGGCTTAGCTCCTCAGAAAAATTGTTCTCTCGCGAGTGGAAGAGTCCTACATTTTTATACCGACTCAGAACGGCTAATTGAGTTGAGCATTCTCAGTGACTCGAGAGAGGCGAGATCGTGAAAATTATTGTTGGTCGTATCGTCCGGGAATCGAACCCAGAAAGCTAGGTTCGATTGCGTAGAGGTCGACGCACACAACGCCACGGCCGCCGCACCAAGTTCCGAACATTGACTTTGTCAAAACACTGTTTAAAAGTAATTTCGAATCCCTAAATCAAAGACTGGAGCTAAAGTAACACTTTTTAGTAAACTCGATGGTGCTCCTACAATGTTGCTGATAAATCAGCCAAACCTTTTTTTCAATTAAAATCTCATGTTTGAACTACAGCGTTAACCTTTATGTCAACATACACACACCCGGGTGTGTTTTTCATTTTCAAATTGATATATTTTGACAAGCAGTTTTTGGGATTTATAGGGCCCATACACGGCACAGGCACGTCGCTGCAAACCTTAAGTCTGTACAAACACCCCTTCGCCACACACGGTGCAGATTAACGGCACAGACATTAATTTGTAACGTTACGTCGTGGTCGTAGGATCGGAGAAATGACAGACGCTGCTTGTGCCGCCATAGCAGTGAAATTTGCAATGAAAAAAGAAGAAAAGGAAACAAATAAGGACTTTGGACCAAGGAGTGTTATAATATTTAATGCATGCATATTTATGTCGATGTGCAAAAATCTCAAATGAAATTAATGCATTCGTCATCAGAGCAGTCATGGCACCATTTTCTGCAGGACATGCAGTGAATCCATTCCTCAGAGCCTTTACCGTCAGTAAGCAGGCCCGAACAATAACCGCAATCTGGGTCACATGTTTGTAAGTTGGTGGAAAGAGTGGTCCCAGGCTTTACATTTTTTTTCATTACGTGCCATCCAAAGACTTGATCAGGTTTCCAATATGAAATTCTATTCCGTATTACAAACTAGTGATGGGCAAAACCGAATACTATATTCAATTGATCACTAGAGATGGACGCATTCGAATGATTATTCTAGTGACAATGTGTTAGTAAAACATATCGATTCTCAAAATCATTCGAATGAGTTAGCAGTCATTCCACTACTAACTGCTAACACATGATAACTCGATAAATGTCTCACAGTGCAAGAAATACTAATCAGGATTATAACCAGAATGAAAGAAAAACGCAAAGGAAAAGACCCTTAAAACGTGTTAGGTCTATAACTGAATTCGGTAATGCGGTTGCGCCTTTTTTTTCAAAATTTTAACGTTTATTTAAGAAACACATTTACAATAGTATTATTCAATGTATTGTCCATCTGAACCTATTACTTTTTCCCATCTTTCTGGCGATTTGTGGATCCCACCCCAAAAGAACTGCCCGGCTTGGCAGCCAAGAATGAATCAAGCCCATTTTTGATATTCTACTCCGATGTGTACCGTATTTCAGTGAGGGCGTTCTGCATCGACGGAATAAATGGTGGTCAGAAGGAGCAAGGTCTGGGCTATAAGGCGGGTGGGGTTAAACTTCCCATCCACTGTTTTCCAAATAGTTCTTAACCGGAATAGCAATGTGGGGCCGAGCGTTGTCATGATGGAAAATTATTGCCTCGTGTCTGGTCGCATATTCCGGGCGTTTTTCGGCTACTGATCTCTTCAAACGAAATAATTGTGTTCGATAGCGTTGCCCATTGATGGATTCACCCGGTTTTAGCAGCTCATAATACAGCACACCCTTCTGATCCCAACAAATACAGAGCATTACCTTCGTGCCATGGATATTCAGCTTTGCCGTTGATTTGGCTGGCTTCCAAGCCAAAATCACCTTAAATTCCTCTTAAATCGTGCAAACCACTTTTGGCACGTTCGCTCAGCTAGCGCATGTTCACCATAAACTTCCGCCAAAATACGATGACTTTCGGCAGCAGTTTTCTTCATATTAAAGTAATGAAGAAGAGCCCTTCGCAAAAACACTTTTTCAGGCACAAAGTTCGACATAACAACAAAAATGATTCTTGTTTACGCTTCAATTGAATGACATATACAATATAAATACAAGTAATTCATTCGAATGATTGAGATACATTTATCGAGTTCTCTCGTTTTAGTTAGTGATAATTCGAGTGTGTTGGTAGTCATTCAATTGATTGATCGAGATGTTGGAATAATCGATTATCACTAGAATTATTACCTCGGCTATTGTATGTAAGGAACAACGATGATCACTGGAAAATGTCAAAATCCCCTTCATAATACCTGAAACACAATAGTGTGGTGCTGCGTTGCGTCGTCTTTCAACGCACACAATACAATGACCATGCACACAATACTGCGGCGACCTACGTAAGTACAAAATGAGAGAGATGAGAGGATCGTAAAACGTAAGCGTCGTCTTTCAACGCACACAATACAATGGCCATGCACAGAATACTGCGGCGACCTACGTAAGTACAAAATGAGAGAAATGAGAGGATCGTAAAACGTAAGCCCATCGCATGTCATTATCGAAGATGTTCGAACATTTTTGACAGTCTGGTGCGATGATAAACAGCTGACTACATTTTAACAACTAAATCAATTTGAATTCGGACCAAGGAGGAAAAAAAGTGAGCAGAATATTTTTTGATTTGACATTTCACAAACGAAAACAGCCGGCACAATATTTTCCATCTGGTATTTGAGAGAGAGGGAGAGTGAACAGCTGATTTTCGCAGTGCGTCATCGCACCCCTCCGTAACACTGGAGTCGAACGAAAAAATGCACTATTGTGTTTCAGGCATAAGAAATGAATTTCAATGCTGATATGAACGTAACGTAAACGTAATCTGAATTTATTGGTTTTTGAATTTTATGAATGATTTTGAATTAGTGTTACTTTAAATTAATGTGAAACATTGTATAATTTACCCTATGTAGTGTTTCCATATAATTGTATGTAAGAGCGAATATAGATAGATATACGCTCTGTCCATTTACTTCTAGCTCATATGAGCGTATTTGGAGCTGGGTGCAGTGTGTTGTTGGCGATCATAGGCTGTGAGTCGTTCAACACTCTGTTTCTCATCCCTTTTTGATAGCAACCGCAAAGTAATACACATCGTCGCTCTTACACGTAATGAGCACGTGAAATAAAATTATATCGTTTGAATTCGCGTTTTCTTGTTTTCTTTATTTCTTCATCAGATTGGTAGAATTCGAGTTTCCTTTTTGTTTCAATCAATTTTGCATTCTTAGACACCCCTGGTTATTCGCCTGAACGCATCGCAAAACTTCAAATAATTAAAACAAAAAAAAATAATTCATAAAAGTTAAACCGACAAAAAAAGTCACGCACAGCACCAAAAATAAAAACTACAGTTCACGTCTAATTCAACCGCCGACTACAAGGATATTAACAGCGAATATGCGTATGAAAAGAAAGCTTCGCAAGAAATTAACATATTCATACATAACGTAGTTTTCAAAAAACTGCACTATTCCACATTATTCAATAATCGGTACACTTCCTCTACTCTACTCATCTACTCACTTCCTCAACCACCGCTGGGGATTGTAACATGTTACAACTTACCCCGGCATGGAATTCTACACAAACAACAAAGCTTAGAAAAAAAAACCCCAGCTCACACCATATTGCATATACGCGCAATTTGAAATAAAACCAAAACACAACAGCATGAAATAAAAACAATCAGCACTGTATCTCATCCGTGTGGAAAGGGGGGCCAAAAATGCAAAGTTACAAACCTGCCTTTTGGGACACCCATCGTAGATCTTTCCTCCTCGACATTCAATGAGTAGTTGAAGCAGGCAACACCGAAGGTTATGGACAAATAAACTCTTTTACGAGTTCCTTAACTCCAAGAGTGACACTCTCTTGTTTCACTGCTACTACTTACCCATGTTACTACTTACCCATGGTTTACATTCGTCGTATTGAAGCTGTCCAGCATAGGGTTCTTGTCGCTCTTCGCGATTTTGCGTGAACTAAACAATTTGGTCTCCTTACTCTGAGCGATTTAAACTTGTTTGCCTTGAGTCTCCCAAAAACCGGCACAATCACCAATGAACACTTGGTCATATAGACTGCCCCGCGTTTCTCGAAATGTTGTCTCTTAGCGCAAATCTCCACAAACTGTGGTCCTCAGCCATCTTCACCTCTAGACCACATCGTACTAAGTAAGGCTAGAGCTCTCTATGGAATGCTGTTTCGACTTCGATCTCAGCAAAATCTCCCTTCGGAACCACCTTCCTTCATTGCCTATCCTGGACCTGCTCCCTAGCACCTAGGTTATGCATTAGTGCTCGGCTATAACTTTATATATTACCTGTTAATCGCAGATATCCTTTCCGGGAATACTTGCGAAATCTGGCATCTTCTTCCACTTCGACGGACAAAATTGGGCCAGATTCCGCAAGTGTGATTTCTCCTAGCACCTAGGTTATGCATTAGTGCTCGGCTATAACTTTATATATTACCTGTTAATCGCAGATATCCTTTCCGGGAAAACTTGCGAAATCTGGCATCTTCTTCCACTTCGACGGAGAAAATTGGGCCAGATTCCGCAAGTGTGATTTTTCCACAGTAAGTGAAATCTATCCATTGGATTTCTAGTGCAACTCATGGTTGTGAAATCGAATGCTTGTTGTGCATGCTATTGTAACCTCATTAACGGAACAGTTCTCCAAGCGGCACGCCTCTGTGAACCTTGTCAGTGAGTCGATAAAGGCAGTAACATGAAAATGGAGGACGTTTAGGAATCGACCCAATTCCTGTGTACACACGGCCACTATGGTTTATGCTGGCACCTAAATCTCTGTCAGAACCCAAAGCACACATTACACACTTAATTCACACCCAAAAACTGGCTGAACAATTCCGTCAAATGTGTGCACTAACACTTGTGCCTGTGGAATCGGAACAGCCTGTGTACACATTTTTCCCAGCAAAACTCAAGCTTAATCAATTCGGCCAAAGCCAAGTAATGGAGGCGCGCTGTGAGATTCCAAAGCCGATACCAAGAAGTCTCCTCAAGTTATTGAGCATCGTCCCAATCAAACTTCGGGTAGATCATATGTCTTCTCCTTCTGCTGGCAATGGCTGCCATCCCCCACTTGGGGTAGATCATCCAGCCATCCCCCACTCACCCATTCACATTCACCCTCTCTAATGCATTTCAATCGCACACACTGACAGTCTAAACGAGTCCATAAACTTCAATTTACACCCCGCTTACTTTTAACACAATGCAACCTTTTCAAATTAATTTTTCCAAAGACGACATCGTTTCAGATTGCGGTTCCCGACCAGCCCGTCGACAGCCACGCTCCAGTCACAGCAGCCCCAGAGGCAGTCTCCACTCCCACAACGATCGCATTCCGAAAATCATTGCCGGTTCGCCCACACGAGAGGGCCAGTTTCCATGGCAGGCTTCCCTCGAACTGCTCCATCCGTCGATGGGCTTCCTTGGGCATTGGTGTGGCGGTGTGTTAATTCATCAATACTGGATCCTATCGGCAGCACATTGTGTCCACAAGTAAGTCCACACTTCATCAATCTGCTAGTCAATGCGTGAGAACCTAACATCGCACCTCCCTCTTCGTTTCCTTTTTTCAATTCAATAGCGATCTCTTCAATTTGCCATTGCCACCGCTGTGGACTGTCGTTCTCGGCGAATACAACCGCGTCGTCGAGTCCGGCTACGAGCAGCGTATTCCAGTGGAAAAAATTGTCCTGCACAAGAGCTACCACAATTTCCTGCACGACCTTGTCCTCATGAAGCTCTCCGTACCTGCTGATTTGACCAGAAAGTCAAATATCCGACGTATCTGCTTGCCATTCATTTTCGATGAAAAGGCCCAGTCGAGTCTAGAGCCATCGTCATCGTCGTCATCGCTGGAGGACTACGATGTCGACACCTGGAACTCATTGGACAAAATGGATAACTTTCTGCGGAGCGTACAGACCCGACAACGCAATATCACACTGCCCAGCATGAAGGAGCTACTGACAACAAAAATTATGAGCCGCCTACGGATTAGCAAGGGACGTACCGGCAGGATGCTCAACCCTCCCGCCAGGCGTAGAAATGACAAATTCATGAGGGGACACATCGACGATTACGGTGATTATGAGTCGGGGCCCATGCCATCCCGTGACAATGATGAATCGCTGGCCAAGCATCCGCCCGTCCAAAGTGAATACAAGGACCTGCCCTTCATTGATTGTGTCGCAACGGGGTGGGGCAAATCGAATATCACCGGCGACTTAACGGACATACTCCTGAAGACAAATGTCCCCCTGCACAACAACGGCAGGTAAGTGCCAACCCCATAATGTGTGTTATTAAGCCCTAATGCCTTAATTGGAACAAATCCATCCTCGCAGATGTAAAGAGGCGTACGGCAGCTTCGTGAAAATCCACAGAGGCCACTTGTGCGCCGGCAAGCTGAACGGCAAGGGCGGGACATGTGTGGTGAGTTCTATTTCGAATGTGTTGCCCCGTATGAATTTCATTAAATCTCGCATTAATTAGGGTGACTCTGGCGGACCACTTCAGTGTCGCGTGACAAAAAACGGTCCCTGGATACTGGCCGGCATCACATCCTTCGGTTCGGGCTGCGCCCTGGAGGGATTCCCCGACGTGTACACCAGAGCCTCCTACTACATGAAGTGGATAAGTGATACAATTCAATCGGAATGAGAGTTTAGTCTTCATAACCTTACGAGTATTTATTTAATTTATTTTCTTGTTTGTTATTACATATCTATCACTACATAGTTTAATTTTTTTTTTTATATGAAAAAAGTACAAATACACACAAAAGAATTATAAAAAAATAACACCTATGTAAACTAAGGAAAAAAAACAGTTATCTGAAACCCCTTTCATCCACCGAAAGTCATAGTCCGATCCCAAATGTTGAGTTCACTTAAAGTGTATAAAATATCACAGCATTGCTTTGTCATCAATGTCCTGTTGAGCCATGTGTTTGCTAATCGCCATCGGATGTCTCGTCTCGTTGTGGGTAGGAAACTCGTGCAGTCTTCTTGTATCTCTGGCTTCAATCCAATGCCACTTGCGTGCCACCCCTAAATTCAATTCAATTCTCCTCTGTCTGCACTTCAGTTAGACTTTGTAGCTGCTCGGCATCCTCTTCGTCAGCGATTTTGCTGATTTCCTTCTTAATTAGTGGATATAGATACACCCCCGAGTATCGGCGGATTTCCAATTTCTGGTCGATATCTCGCAGTGGCTTGATTGGTTTCTGCACACAGAGGAGCAAGAGGGAGGCGAATCCCAAGGCGGCTACCCCTGCAGCGCCCATTAGTATGGCGAATCCCATTTGCACGTAGGGGCAAACGTTGAAGAGTAGCTGCAGCATAAGTATCAGGTCAGGGGTTAATTTCTCCACACCCTGCAAGGACAATGGGAAAAAAGGAAAGAAAAATTATACAAGTGAGCACAAGACGTGGTCGAAGGAAGCTGCTAGATATGGAAAGGCACGAAATTGTAGATAATTGCGTTGAGACGTCGACGTTTTGAATTGAAAATTGTTGAACGTCGAACGGCAAGCGCCGACCGCCGACCGGCGCTAAGCACCGTAGTAGACTACGAAACGAGGGATTCCCGTGGTGTTACTGTTCACTTTCATAAATTTCGCCAGCTATTCGCCGGCCATTCAAGGACATTAAGGTGAATGCTGCAAGGAGGTTGGGCAGAGAGGGGACTTGTCGAAATTAGTGGTTAATTTACTTTTATTGCGACGTTTCGGCACACTTTGAGATGAAGAATCAAAGGGATCCTCCACGCTGATGTCTTTATTCGGGAAAGTTTGCCATCTTAAATGCGAAAGAATAGACTCAATTTGGAGGTGATTAAGGGAGGAAATTTCCGACTGAAGTAATTCATTTTGATTTCGCCTTCGTCTGAGAGACAGAGGCAAAGGTTAGAAAATTCTATTCGGCGTGCGGCGGGCTGTTGCGTAGATGTTCAACGAGAACTTTTAATTAGGTAAAGTGTGCCTCAATTTGGGCGGCGAAACAATTATGGCATTCACGCTGTATTGATGTTAAGTACTGCATTTCAGTTTTATGAACCAAACAATAGGAGATTTCCACCAAAATTTTACTGTTATCTTTACGTGGCTGAATTACACCAACAATATATTCTCACAAAATACTTTTAAAGGGATTAACCGGAAAGCGAAGTAAAAACTTTGAGAAAGAAGTCGGCGTAAAAGAGGAAAAATGAAACTTGATAAGTAGTTTTTCTTCGCGAAAGTGGATTAAAAGTGAAAGAATTCAGACTTCAAAGTTTGTTATGCTGATGCACAGGGACGGAAGGACGTGACCATCGTTTTCATGGTACAGTTCTTAGGTAACAAAAGGAAAATTGAAAGCGGCTGCATAGGTCCATGGGGAAAATTAAAAGCTATGAACTCTGCTGCAGGCACTGCTGATGCTGATAATTGCAGTGCTCGGTGTCATTTGAATCAACATTGCTAGCGGGCCTGGCAGGATTGATGAGTTCATTTGACTACGAGGTAATAGCTCTCATGTGGAAAAACGACAAATAGGACAATAATTGAAGAGCAGACTGCTTGTAATGAATGAATGAACACATGTCGTAAGAGTAAAACTTGTCACTCACGGAAGGTGCTACAATGGTCATATGGACTACGTATGGACTGTGACTTGTAAATAAAAAGAATGAGACCGTCGTGGTAGTTGCTTTCATAAATCACCTCTCCATCTATCTCACGTTGCTGACAATGTTCAGAGAGCTCCTTAAGCTTTGCCCCTGGAACTCTGCCAAGGCCAATTACAACATGATGGGTGTTGTCGCCACATAAGACTGCAATACGCCAGCGAGGACATCTGTTGCCGATTGGATAAAACGAAGAATGACACATTCGGCAGCTTTGCGTCAAAGGAAAAGGACAGATGGAATCGATCCGATTTTGGCTTGGAATTTTTTCCTGTGCAATGAGTGTCTCTGGAATCTAGACCCTCACAAGCAGAAGCGGCACCCAAAGTTATGGACTGAAATGAATTTGGCGGTAAATGCTGGTAAAACAACGGAGTACATGCTCCATTCAACAAATAAGCTGACATTCGGTCGACCTCGCCAGAGCAACGAGCAGCTACTATCTCGAAGTATACATCGGTAAAGTTGTAATAACACTAACATCAGTACGAGATTGAAAGACTTTTGTTCGGCCATTTCTTTGGGACTCACAGAGTTCAAGTTAGCTTTATATAAGGTCTACACCTCCCCAGTCCCTTTTTATATCGTGATGTAAAAAAATTAGGCGAAATTCGATATGTTCCTGATATTTTCGAAAGAATGTTCTGCATGCCATCTTTGGTCTACTTTGCGTAGACGGTGATTAAAGCAGAATGTTAGACCAACGGCATGAATACAACTGCTGTAGGAAATACCTCACAATGAAACTTAAATAACCCGGCAATAAATGTAGGGGTGGAGTTTGTTGGGGATTTGTTTCATGGCTGTTTGGGGATTATTTCATACGAAAAACTATACAACGTGCCCTTACATGCAACTAATAGTGTTGGTCCCACTAGACGAAATTGAGTAATTTTCTTTGGAATTCGGATCGAAATTGCCCAATTTCCCATAAAACGAACCAATTTTAAAATTATCTCAATTTCAATGAAAGCCTACGAAATTGTGTATTATACTCAATTATCACAGTTTCCGTGTAGTCATACCAGAAATGAAGTATTATAGAGATGCCCAAATTCACAGCTGACAGCTTTTTGACAGTAATTCATGAACTTTTGACAGTTTTTCACGAAATAACGTAAATGCCGTTCTCTGATTGGTCAATTTGGCTTTAGAAAACTATATAAAAATTGCTGTCAAAAATGTTAAGGGGCAAGAGAGGTAGAAGTTGGGCATCTCTTTCATACTTCATTTCTGAGTCATACCAACAACACTAGCAGATTTCCACACCATCATGCCAGTTAACTAGCAGATTTCTACACCATCATGCCAGTTAACTAGCAGATTTCTACACCATCATGCTAGCTTAACTTGCAGATTTCTGACAGATTGTGTCAATCTGTGTTTTGTTTGAAAAAAAGTGAATAAATACAGAGCTGTTATTTTTGCCATTTCGCTGTCAAGCCAAATTGTTTCAATCCTAGTGTTAACCAGGGATGATGTACTATATAGGTACCCAACTTTTACCTCTTTTGCCCCTTACCATTTTGACAACCGTGTTTTATAGCGTTTTCTCAAACCCAATTGACCAATCAGAGAACGGTGAATGAAAAGCTGATTAAAAGTCAACCAAATTCGTTGATGGGCAAGGGGACAATTAGCTGTGAAGTTGGCCATCTCTATAGTACTTGTGAACACGTTGGGCTTCATATTTCGCTCAACCTTTGGTCAATTTTGCGTTGATTGTTGGAGTAGCAGATTCAACCGTGAAGTATACTTGACTGTATGGACTGTACAGCAACATGAGACCAGACAGACGTCTACGGATTCAACGCCTAAGATGACTAGGCCACGTAGTGTGGATGGGCAACACTGCTTCAGCTCGAAGAGGCTATAACTCCGAAACTGTGGGACAACGCAAGAGAGGACCACGGTACCGATACACATTTGGAGAAGGACCTCAACCAACTTGGCAGACACTTGGCCAAAGTTCGTGCCAACTGGAGAGGCTGGATGTTGAGGTCTCCACCCCGGAATGTAATGCCATTAGAAAAAGAAGGAGAACAAATTGGGCAATTTCGAAATTGCGATGCCGAAATTGTGCAAGTTCGCATGCAATGGGAACAGATCTCCAGTTTGGGGACTTACTAAAGTTTTTTGCGAAATTCAAGAGTCATTGACGTTCAACAGACTCTGTTGTTGGTCATACGATGAATTAATGGTGACCAGACAGGGACCACCTTTAGATTTCCAACTGTCATGTTTTGCATCACTGACATCCAGACGAATATTTTGTCATTTTGGCTTACATCGTTTCACGTTTGGAACTATTAAAAAATATCGAAATTCCTGCTCAGTTCTTAATACGACATGAGTATTTCGCCGTGAGGTCGGTCGTTGTCATGTACACGTAGATCGTTGCAGTGTCAAGAAGTCTGGGTCACCAACAAATCAGAGAGATTGGTGTAAAATGAAGAAAATATAGCCTCCGTAGCAGCCTATATCGAAGATCCAGAAATGTCGATTCGGCGCCGCATTGATCATCACCGATGAGTCATTCCGGCTTATTTACTGACGCAACAAATATTGTAGCCGGATGACCATAGCCAACGTCATCGCTACTTGGGCGGTAAAAATGTTGTCTGATTATCGGCATTATGAGCAAAACAATGTCCTTCTATACCGATGGTCATTTTTGGATCTGCGGCTATGTCAAGGAGAAAACAATCCAGTATTGGAGCCAACACAAATCAACAAGTGTTCGACCAAGTCTCAATACATTCACAAAGATTGACCATTTATGGCATGACGGCATCTTCGGACCTTATTTTGTTTCGAAATAAGTAAGGCCGCACTTTTAACGTTAACGGTATGTGGCTTAGAGAGACGTTAACCGACTTTCTATGGCCAGAGCTCGATATATTCGAGCTGTGATTCCAACTATATGACTACACCATACATGTCTTACACTCAACGCTGTGCTACAGAGGTTTGACGACTAACTCATCTCCCGATCGTGCTAATTGACACCACCAATAAATAAAGTCACAATCAATTTTACGTCTTCGGTCACACCTAATTTGATTTGGTACCTAGGCTGTAGGGGGTAAGACGTAGTTTAAGAGGAACAACCCGCCAGTGTTATAAATTAGGAACTGTTAATGATTGTGAGGTTCACAGTCTTAATTGAATGTTCGCCTTTTAATGAAAGTCGAATGATATAATGCTTAAGTTCTGGATTTGAATGTAGGCTTATTTGAAGAAACCACATCCCACGGGTACACGTAAAGCCCAACAATGTAGATAGAAAAATAAATCACACTATACAAATAAGAGGGCCAGAATGAAATTATAAAGGTACGTTTTTGTTTATAGAGCCAAGCTTTCATCGTTGGCGTGGCCCTCTCGGCAACCCGTGAAGCTGTGGAGGGGTAGTTACCACGGCATTCTAAATGTTTTTTTTTTTACAATTTACTTACAATATCAAACCAAAATATTGGCAGCACCATGTTCTTAAACACGCTCATTTCCGAGTTGAACTTGATGTCATCCATCAATAGATTGACTTGGAAACGTGTAAACACTCTCATCGGCACACCGAGTTGCTGTAATGACAGAGATTCTGATTTGTTGACTGCACCACTAATTGCGTCTTGTTATAAAAACATAAACCCTTCAATGGTGAATTGATTACACATCAAAAGGTGATCGCAATCATTGCTTGCATTTCACCAAGAGCTACATTATTTGTCTGCTGTACTTACCGGTTGGATAACAATTTCTGTACCGTGTTTCTTGGGATCTGCTTTAAGACCCTCTATTTTGGCGAACAGGCTTGGATCGCCATTATAGAAGTGCGGAAACGAAATGGCGCTCGGAATGTCTGCAAGAATGGCAATTAATATCTGCTTTAAAACTCGGACAAGGTATGAATTTACTGTAGTAACAAGGTGTAATCTTCCCCAGACCTCTCTTCAGACAGGTCTTCTCCTTGCAAAAGCATGCAGTCTGGGGATCCGATGCGTTTGTATCGAATGCGTATTCAGCTAGCTTGAAGAAGTACGCGTCAACGCCGTCCAGTTTGCCTAAAAATAAGATGCAATACAATGAATGAGCATGTTGTGCTTCGAAGTGCTTTGAAATTTGAAAGGCAAATGTGTCTAACCACAAGAAGATACAGTCGAATTATAGAAAAGCGTCACTCATTCACAAACAAACAACAACTCCCTGATGGCCCCACACTGAACTGAAACTTACGAATTTAAGTACCCTTTCAAATTCCCAGTACCCACTCTTCAGATTAAAAAGGCACTCCAAAGAATGCTGCGCCATCATTTGCATTGCGGACAACAAGTGTCACAGGAATCTAACACTTAAGCATCCCCATCTGATAATAATCAAAAATATCAGAAATCATCTAAAGTATCCTGCAATAAATTGAGTCTCCTCTTAGGTAATATCTTGCCAGCACCACTTCAGCCAGCACCCCCGTTGCGTTGGCCTGTCAAAGATGAATCTATGGCCCTCGAAACGAGTCGATTCCCCTACAAACCACCAAGGCACCACCAGCACAAACACAAATACAACCTCAATGCAGTCAACTCATATTTCATTGACCAGGAACAATTCCACCACTTACCAGGATGAGAATAAATGACCGGCAACGTCCGACAGAACGCCTTTCGATAAACCCTGAACGTATCTCCTGGCGTCATGTGTTTCGGAAAGAGAGTACCATCAAACGCACCCTGTAGCGTGTTACACTCGGTATTTCTGCAAAATAATTCAATTCCTTCATCCCCATCCGGAAATAGAAGATAAATCAATTTTCACTCACATAGAGTCCTCCTGGTAGCCCCAGTGCTTCAGTCCCTTCAATCCGTTCCATCTGTCTATGGTAAAGTCCCTCACCCACGGCACATAGTTATCGAACTCATAATCTATATTAGGCAAATCTTCTGCGCCCGAACCCTCCTCATCGCTGGTCGTCTGGTTCTTGCTACCTGGGTGTCTTGGCAGATTAATTGTCACCAAATTGGAACCCTCATCAAACATCTGTCAGGAATAGTTAATGCACACAATTAGAACCCTTTTTCGTCTGATGGCAACCGCAAATTGCCATTAGGCCCCCACTTACCCGGTCGAGGAGTCCAAACTTTCGAAAATTTATCACACTTGGCAGCAACTTCGAAGCCATGTTCACCAGTGGATCCTCGTAGCCCCACAGATACTCGTGGACGCTGACTTTGAGCATAACTTGTGCATTGAATCGTCGTACCAGCGCCCTCACAGCGAATGCCATAAACACCGAGACACTCGACGCCGCCGCCGTTATCCCCATGTAGGGAATGTTCGGTGACACAATCATGTCAGTGTGCGGGTCGCCGATGGACATTTCCCGCATGAACTTCACCTTTCGTTCTGGATTGTAGGAGAGCGTGTTGTTTTCGTTGAATGTTGCGTTGTGATGCTCCAGTATCTCCTGGTACACATACGGCCCGACCTCTTTGACCACCAGCTTCGGGTCGAGTCCCCTCACGAATCTGTCGTAGTTGGTCACATTGAACATGAACACCTTTATGAAGACGTCCAGCGGTGGTTTCTGCCACAGATTGTACAGAAACGACCCTGGGAACATTGAAAGTTTCTGAAAATGGAAATAGTTTTGAAAACCGTCGACTTTGCTATTCGAGGGAGACATTTTCATACGTAATCTGCAACCATTTGAGTTGGATTCAGCACCACGATGAGGATGGCGATTCCGAGCAGGCACATTCCGGTTCCAGCGCATTTCAGTATTCCTGCAAAGAGAGTTGACTTCATTAGAGTTCATGTTGCATGGCCGATTGTCATTTATTCATTGCCTCAATCAAACATTCATTGCTGGTCACAATGATCAGGGACCCGATATAATTCTCGTAAAATGCAAATTCTTGTGCTCGAGGTAGACGTGGTGTAATATTATACGAGTTCTCGCTCATTAGGTGTTCAATATGACAGAGGTCAAGCCTAGAAATTTACTTAATTGTATGTCAATCGGGTCCCGATTAATCACGTTAGCACTTCCAATCGATTCTTGACGTGGTAGGTGCATTTTATGACGCCTCAGCGGGATCCGATGTGCAACTAACTTGCAACCACTGACTTATTAACGAGCTCACTAATGACTCGCTCATGGATTCACCCAAGGAGGTACCGGTTGGTCTTATGAGCGCCCGGGTAAATGTGAGTGATGTACACATTTCTGGAGTGACCCGACAGATAGTAAACATAGCAAGGATGGAAAGCACATAATCGACACAAGCTCCATTCGTGAATAATGGCAGATTGTTAAGGGCTCGCTTAAGGGACACAGACAACATTGAGTTTTTGAAGCATAAAATTCCACTCCTTTACTCTATTGAGTATGCTGTCAAGACCGGAATTCACACGGCACGGCAACGTGCCAATTCGACTGCAGATAGAGAAGAGAGTCTTGGAACGAGTATGAAAGCTGAGAATACTGCAATTAGGGTTGTGAGTAGCAGACAGGAGATCACTTTAAAAAATGAGAAAGAGTATCGGAGACAGGACAGAGCCTTGGGGAACATCAGCATTTGTTTGGTTCGAAAGGTAATTTTCATTGATACCATGGGTACGCATTTTCGACAAAGAGAACCTGTCATGTGCCTTAAAAAAATCAATCGCAACGATATCATCTTTCGCCTACACTGTGCAAAGATTGGTCCCAGTTCTCGGTGCCATCAAATCACTGATGGAGCTGTTGCTGCGGAAGCCATGCTACCGGTCATTAAGAAGCTTATCTCGGAAGAAATGGGTCAGAACGGAGATAAATACAAAGATTCAGGTTTTTTTTTTTTTTTTTGATAAATGCTTTTTTGGACCCATGTCACTTGGATTAATTAAAAAGCAGGTTACGCAAGTTTTGCCAACGAAGAAGAATACTTTTTCACAAGCATTGGGGGAATACCATCGGTGGCAATAGAATTGCGCTCTTTAAGTATTCTTCAAGCAGTACGAGGGCAATAGTTGATTATGGACATGGGGGAAGACGTATATCCCTGCCACGGCCTACAAGATCCTGTCCCGCGTATAGTGCCGCTTTCGGCTCGACGAATAGCGTATAGACCAACCCTTCACACTAACGGCTATTCTGGAGAAGACCAGCAAGCTTCAAATCGCTACAGAGCATGTTTTCATCGATTTTACGGCCGCATATGACAGCATTCATATCATAGAAGGGAACTATTCGAAGCGATGGTCGAATTCAGTATCCCGGGAAAATGGACCCGGTTGTGTCGCACCAAGCAAAGATACGGTCGACGTTATGAAATCCGCTGTCGTGTGATTTCTTCAATGTCTTTCTACGAGTTCATTCCGTGTAACCCAATTGATCAGTGCAAGAGAGACACTCGATAAAGTTCAAAGGCTGGCATGACTTTGTGGTGCTATTGAAGCTGACTCATTTGCATCTAGTGGTTGCAGAATGTGCAAGCAAAACAATCATGAGAAGGGAAAAGGAAGGGATAGGAAAATTACATCGAGTCAGTTCGATGCACTAGCCACCACTCTTGGCCATTCTTACGGATGACGTGATTAGGAAATTCAATTTCCAAAAGGCGTTTACCATTCAGGTCAGCACCAAAAAGGACTGGAGCAAGGAACACATATTCCACACAGCATGGTATGCGGATCGTATACAGATGGATCAAGAATTGATGAAGGAACAGGGGTAGGAATGGACAAAGTATTACGAAAGCATTCTCAAACGCACCAGTATGTCAAGCAGAAGTTTATGCCCTAGACAGACGCGCACAAATCAATATTGACAGGAACTATACCAACTGCGACCCAGCAATAATATCGGACAGTCGTGCTACTATCAAGATACTAGACTGCTATATCATCGAATCCAAGCTTGTGCGGGATTGGGTACATAAGCTTCTGCAGAGCTGAGCAGGAGAAACAGAGTAAGACTCTGCTGGATACCTGGTCATACAGGGATAGAAGGCAATGAAGTGGTGGACTCCCTCGCTAGGAAAGGAGCATTGGAACATTTAGGCCCGAACCATTCTGCGCTGTAGGAGACCATATCCTCGGGGAGCTAGAACGGGCAGATGCGTTGTGTCAGCATCCAAATCATGGATCGTTGCTAATCTTTTAGTTATTTATCATCCACCAACATGCACAGGGATTCGATTTTGTGGATGGTAAAGGCAGTAAGAGGCTTGAAAGGTAGATGATGTTCACGAGCCTGACAGAATCCTGACATTCGTAATACCAAAGACCAGAAATGAATTATTACCTGGATGGCCGGCAAGGCAAGAAAGGTAGGCCTTTAACATTTTTGGCAACCATTTTTTATATCATTTTCTCGACCCAAATTGACCGTTCTGAGAACTTCCTTCAAATTATTTCGTGAAAACCGTCAAAAATTCATGAGTAACTGTCAAAAAGTCACTCAAATCCGTCGATGGGCAAGGGGTCAATCTGCTGTGTAGTCGGCCATATCGATAAAACTTCATTTCTTACCCAAGGTAATATAATACCGAATGCAATAAAAATGTCATTGTCTGTGGCAACACAGCTCAATAATTTGGAGACGGTCTGAGTCATTCCATGGTTACAAGGGGCAAACAATACTGAATAAGTATAGCGGAACACCTGGATGTCAGTTACGCGGGATATGTCAACACAGAATTTCACATTTCTGATTATGTCTTCTGGTCCACGAATTTGTGTTGCGTGTAAACCTATTTCGGCTTTGTGTACACAACTCTCTCATCGTTTAGTCCTCCCGAAACCCAATGTATTCTCCTTGCCTCGAAATTCTTGTCTAATAACCCCGCCAAAAGTCAATTCTATTAAGTTGACCACGAATATTGATGTGTACTGTTTTGTCAACAATTACTCATTGTAATTAACTGTTCATTTAATGTGTAGTTAACATTTCGAGACCTTGTGCACTTGTAGAGTCATTCGAAAGCATTGCACAAGTCGCTACATTTCAATCTGGCTTCAAATGACGGCGGGAAATCATACATGCATGCACACGTTATTAATAACTTTCAGAATATTTGAAATAGCTTATAAGACATAAAGTAATTATTTAGCTATGTTAATGCTACACTCAATTGCAAGTGGTCGTCAACTCCAGGGCAGCTCAACTATTTCACCCTTCAACCTGCTCACATCATGATCTCATTAGAATTTAAGCGCTTTTTCATCGCATATGCATACGTGAATGATTTTGTAAAACCTTTGTCCCGAGCACATAAACTCGATGTGAATTTATAGCAATTCATAATAAAAAAAATTGTTGACGTCACTAGACAGACGTTGACGACTTTGATGTCGGCGTCAAGTTTTTTGTTTTTATTTTTATGACAATGCAATTTGGTTTTGAACTTAATGCGTGGTTGCCTTCATGTGCAGCCGGAGGATTTCATGTTTTTGCTTTATTGACAGTAATTTGCAAAATATTTCGTTTATCGTCCATAATTTAATGAGCTTCCCAGAAAAAGAGAATGTTCAACAATTAAATTTACGAGTGGTAATTCGCGATTTTCTAGAGAACAGATACTAAACTTGGAGAACAAGAGAAGAATTTCGTGGAATTCTTAACATCCTAGTGGAACCATGAAAATATTTGGCTTGGCACTGCCTTAAGGTTAGAGTGGCTGAAGGACAACGCGAATATAAGGAGACTGCTGCTCTTTACTACGAAGATAAATATTCCTGATTTACCTGTCCAACTATGAATGGCAGCTCTTAAAGACTCTTCAGGGCAGAAGAGAAAGAAGACCTGACCTGCCCTGAGAAGACTCATCAGGGCAGCGACCATGCTCAGAGGTTGTATATCATACGGTGGACCACAGGTGCAGATATGTAGCGTTCTACACGTGAAAACATTGGGTACAATATGAAGTCTCAAACCCCGGGTGGTATACTGACTGTACACCATAATATTGACAGACGGTTCTGTGGTATTCTGGAAAGCATTCGAGGATTTCAGCCTGCTTATGAATAACTGGTTGTCTTGGAACAACACCGAAGCCCTCATCTAGCTCCCTCCGCTCGATATATTCTGCAGCAACAGTGCTACCTCATCGGCTCTGAGGCTCAGAGAAGTGGGTTTTGGGGCAAAAAATATGGTCACGCTGTCATACTACAAAGTTAGGCAGCCTTCCAGGATATAAGGCAAACAGACTTACAACCAATTCTAGCCCCGGAAAAAGCTTCCATCAAGATTTTCCGAATCAGAAGGCTAGGTCGCCCTATACAAAGCCGGGTCAAAAACGAGAGGTGGTAGATGCTCGGGGATCTCAACATCGATAAATCCCTGGTACTCCCTGGACAACTGCAGACTCTTGTGACTGCGATATAACCAGGCAGCACTCGCGTTGAGAGACCAAAACGTAACCGGCAAATCGATCATCAATTTGCAAGGCGTCAATATAGGCCACAGCATCGAACTTGAAAGGTTATTCAGTAAGATATCCTTGGTAACTCTATGCGGGGCACAAGGACAAGGAAACTAAAAGCGAACAGCCTCGCGAAAAATGGATCAGAGCTGGGAGAATTTCTAGCAGCCCATTATATGCGGCTTAGCCGCCCTGTAAGTATAATCCAGAAGAGGAAGCTCTGGATAGAGTCAGAACTCGAAGCCGTGGTCTTGGTATTGGAGCAACAATATGGCCGACGCTGATCATCATCATTAATCGGCTTTGGTCGCAAGTACACATGCTTATAGGAGTCCTACCGCGGGCATTGTACCATAGCTACACATGCAATGCACCTGAACATACCACATAATGACTTTTGCAAGTAGAGACTTGCTGCATAGATGAGGAAGAAACATAATCCATGCAACATCCGCTCTGCAAATGCCGTCATAGCAGAGACAAGAAGGCAATTCCTAGGAAAACACTTCTTCGTAGAGCTGAAGGACTTAAGTGGTGCTGAACTGAAGAACCTCCAAAGGCCCACGAATGAATTGGGATGTGCCTTATAAGTCACGGTCATAGACCGACTTATGACAGCCATTTACCCACCTACCCATTTAGGACGGCGCCCGAAGGCAACAATAGGCACTTAGCCAAGAGATCCTCCACAGGATGAAGGCTGACAAAAATAAGCCCCTAAGTGAATTTTCCTTCGTAAGGAGAGGTTCTTCATACTTTCGTACTTTCATCTTCTTTCTCGTTTTTCGGCTTCTGCCAAAGTCATTGAGTGTCAGTCCCCATCTTGAGACGTGAGTTTCAATGGCGCCGTATCCATTGATGCTGGCGATAACAGTCCCGCGAGTCGGCCTAACCTTTCTGATTGAGACGTCCCACCGTCTTACATCTGGAATGGGTCATAAGTGTTCCGTAGTCCCCATTGACCATCTGAAATGTGAGCAAGTGGTCGGCGCTGCGTAGTGGGTTGGTTCGTTGACTCCTCTTTCGGTTCACTGACAATGTTCAAAGAATACTCTTGCATAGAAAAAGCTTCTCAGCTTCTCCGTTCGTCATTAAACTGTAGGTCCCAACGACCCATCATAGAACAAAAGTATGCGTAACATGAGTGGTGGCTGGAGAAGATATGCCTTGGCCCAGGTCTAACTGTAGCACCACCCGTATTATTATTACAACTTTGTAAGCGTTTCAATCTTTCAGCTTTAGTCTTGCAGTAGCGACAGGAATTATTCTGAAGTAATGACCGTTCTAATGCAATTTCGTCGGTTTCACAATTTTCTTGAACGCCACAGTTCTCGCGCCCACATAATTTCGTTGCTTAAATACTCAGAAGCTTGCAGGGATAATGGTGAGACCCTAGTAGTGAAATTATAGACGGTGCTGCGAATATAGAAAGATTATTTCTGCACTCTGTATAGCGGCGATGGCGACTTACATGCCGCTGTCAGGCAGAATAATCCATCCAACATAGGCAATGATGGACAAGAAATCCGCCATCTCGACCTCAGTGAAGTTACGGCGCTAATGCCGATGCAGCTGACAGTGATTTGGTGCATACACAAACTCATCTGCCAAATCTGGTGGGATGAAAGTATGCTCGACGGATGGAATCTCAGCATCCTTTATCCGGTTTTAAAGAAAGGAGACCCTTTAAACTGTGTCAACTACAGCTACAAGAGTCTCCTGAGTATTGCAGAAATAATCCTCTCTGGCGTCGTGTGTAATCAATTGAAACCCTACGTCAGTACAACAGCTTAGTTGGTCAATATCGGGTTGTGGGCAGCGAACAAATCTTTACATTTTGGCAGGTATTGGAGATACAGGAGTTCTCATATGTATCGACTTTGAAACCGCGAACGACACTTCTTAGAAGCGAGCCATACAGCACTTTGTCCAGATTTGGTATTCCATCGAAACTCGTCCGTATTGGCAGAGTGACGATGAAGATTGGCATATTTCTGCTAAAGTCGGTAAAGACTTTATCGATACCTTTGATGTCAAAAAAGGATTGAGACAAGGCGACGCACTTCTTTACATCATTCTCCAGAAGATCGTGCGTCAACACCAGATGCACGAGCTTCCACTAATTGGTACAGCTGCTCACATATGCCGATAACATTGACATCATCGTAACAAAACAGCGAGCTGTCAGTGGTGCTTATTTTTGCATCGAGAAGGATGCGGCCACAGATCATACATATAAAAGTTTTCTTTACCGCAGTGGTCTCGGCCTGAATGTTTTGGTCCTTAGAGTAGACGTAGACATACTCCCACACCTTCACACATCGCCGATCCATCTGTAAATATTCGCAGTAATATCAGTAAGAGCAGTAATATCTGAAGGCAATGCTGGTTGAGTTTTTCTCAAAGATGAGCTTAGGTATGAGCTAAAGCTTAACAGCGGTGCATTGTAAAATCCTCATACAAAAATAATGACAAAAACATGACAATAGTCAGTCCCACGCGTTCATTCTCAACTACAAGACAAAAATATTGAACTAAACTTGAATAGTCAAACACGTGTCCATAGTAGGATTTGTGCGTAATGCTTTCTCCAAGAAAGAAGAACAACTTTCCTTCAAGACAATGACAAACTATAAAACAAAACCAGTAAAAGTAAACATTCAAGATAATGAGTCATTGAATGCAACACCCTCTTCACGCTCAAATGACGACGTATGTGTCCTTTGAAAGCATAAAGTTGAGGTCACCTTCTCTAGCCCGCTTCAAAATTGATGGTATGTAAATTTGGACGGTGGTCATTTTCTCAGGTCGTAAATGACATTGCTATTGACTTATAGGTTCAACATTTCCTAAGCCCTTAATAAGGAATTTTAAAAGATTGTGGTCGCGCTTTTATTGACAATAAACTATGATTACTATGGCCCCCTTAATGCGGCTTGAATTATTCAAAGAAATACACATGGACAAGAGCACCACTTCAAATGCAGTCTTTCATGGCCGATGGAGCAACAATGTGTTGTTTAAGTCACTTCGAAAGAAAGGAATGCAAATAAAGGGTGACCAGGTAAACGGGAAATTTCATCGTACCGTGTACAACATTGAGTGTGAGTACACACTTTTAGACCTCAAGCTAATATCGAAGAAATCCCATATATGCCGGGCATCGCTGAAGCGTTGTCGCGGCTTAATGCGGTTGGGTTTGGGCCTACATCCATATAAAATCTTTAAGTTCTTGTGTCAGCACAACAATGCACAGGGCGCCAAGCTCTTAGGGGCGCCTAAATGAGTTAATGCATTCATCATTTCGTCTGCTCACACAAAAAAATATTTCGAAAAATGCTAATCCCCCATGCCTGCGCATATAATTGCATGCATGCAAGCACTCACAATTGCCAAAAGTCACAAAATTAATGCATGTACTCATTTGAGTACAAAATTGCTCTTTTGACATATTTGGTTGAAAAGAGAACAGTTCTACTTAGAAATTAAGTATTATAGAGTTGACTCTAGTCGGATTGAAACTAGTCCAGCGAAGAATTTCGGAGACATTTCGACAGTTATTCATGCTTTTTTGATGGTTATTTTGGCTTTAGAAAACGACATTGAAAATGGTTGTCAGAAATGTTAAGGGGCGGTAGAGAGGTAGAAGTTGGGCGTCTCTATCATATTTCATTTCTGGTTTTACTCGTTCCCACACACAGGGCACCATTCGCACACGAGTAACTAATTCAAAACATCTCAAAATAGGAAACTCAGTCCTCTGCTCATAGGGATTCAGATGAGTAAAGTTCATACCTGCAGAAATAAATGCTGTACATTTCGCTCATATGATTCCATATGAACAGAGAATTGAGTTTATTGTTTTTAGATGATGGACATATGCTAATTTGACATATTTGTGACACGCAATGAATGACTAACTGGAATCTGGATGCGACTTATGCTTCAACAAATTAAGAAGGGGGCGCCAAACGTAGGGCTTGTGCAGGGCGCTCATTTGGCTCCGGCCGGCCCTCTTTATAGCACTAATGGTACCTTTGAGGAGTTTAACATTAATAATTGGTTGCAATGTTAATTGGTAAGGAGCTCCATATTTATACGGTATAACTGAAGAAAAAGTGTGATGAATTATTAAAGCTATAGTGTGATGAAATTAGAGTACCTGTTGTGAGAGAATGAGCAAAATTGAGCCCTTACAGGCACACTGGAGTCTGGTGTCCCGTGATATATGATCAGAACGGCGCAATCCGTGGAGAGCCACTTCCAGCATTCGTTCGAAAGCCAAGTTAACTTCATCATAGGTAATAAGAGGTATAATAAGAGAAGCAAGAGCTTGTGGAGACATCCATATATCTATCTAACCCTGTTTGCATGGTTGTAACCAGACAATTTAGAGTCAATAACAAACCCAAGACTAGTCCCTTACTCAACCATTCATATCATGTCTCCCGATATGAAAACACATGGCAAAGCGTTATGAATTAACTAGATCAACTATATTGGTATTGCGCCCAGTCATATAGATTTGGACATCCTGTGCATATAAATAAGCAGTTGAGTAACACACATTGATGGCAAATCATTTATGAACAAGGCAAAAACAATGGGTCCAAGAATAGATCCCTATGGATCGTCCTGTTTAACTTGTATATGTGCTAAAAAGGAATCACAGTTGACTACTCTTTGAAATCTATCAGACAGAAAACTTTTGGTGAAAAAGTTCCATCAGAGGATTTCATGCTTAATTTTGTCAAATGCCTTAAAGACATCAAGGAAAAAGAGAAGAGTAGCACGTTATTTATCAAAGTGCAGTCGGATGTCCTCCAATATGTTGACCATAGCTGTAGGGGTACTGTAGATTGACTTTTGACAAACATGTAAGAATCACATTAGGCGAAAAAACCGCAGCCCACTCTGGATGATGTCGTAATAAAGGGTGATTCAAAAAGTTTTTCAAAAAAAAAAACACATAAAATTCAGAAAAATGCATGAAATCTTTATTTGAATCGATAGTACGGTCCATATAATTTAATGTTTGAAGATTATTTCATGCAAATGTTGACCATCCGCTTAGTCCAATTCTGGCATACTCTTTCCAACATTTCGGCCGGTATCTCACGAATAAATGTTTCAATGTTGTCTTCCAATGCGTCAATTGAAGCGGCGTTGTCTGTATAGACATGAGATTTAACATAGCCCCACAAAAAATAGTCTAAAGGCGTTAAATCGCACGATCTAGGCGGCCAATTGACCGGTCCCGAACGTGAAATAAAATGTTCACCGAACTCGCCTCTCAATAAGTCCATTGTTGCGCGTGCTGTGTGGCACGTGGCACCGTCTTGTTGAAACCACATGTCATGCAAGTCAAGCTCTTGCATTTTGCGCAAAAAAAAAAATTGGATATCATCTCACGGTAGCGCTTACCATTCACAGCTACGTTACGATTCGCATCATCTTTGAAGAAGCCCATAAACCGCACCAAACTGTGACTTTTTCTGGATACATTGGTAGCTCTTGCAATGCTTCTGGCTGATATTCACTCCAAAATCGACAATTCTGCGTATTTACGTACCCATTGAGCCAAAAATGAGCTTGGTCTTAAACCGACCATAAAATGGAAGAAGCGCGCGATAAACTTTCTTAACAGAGCGCGCATTTTGATAATAAAATTCAATAATTTGCAAGCGTTGTTCGTTTGTAAGACGATTCACGGTTAAATTACAGACCAAACTGAAGATGTTTGACAGTGAAACCAAACACGAAACGTGCGTCAGCTGTTTAAACCAGTGTTGCCAAAAAGCTAATAGCTAAAAGATCACCCTTTGCAATGATTTAAAACATGCATCCCATCCTCCCCAATAGGCTTTGATTAGATATCTCTGACTGAATTAACAACTCAACTTCAAATTATAATACAATATATAATTATAATATGGGTGCCTCTGCGGCCCGTAGAGAGCCAGGGCCAAGCCCTGTTGTGCATTCTACTAGTCGTTCACTTGTTGTAGAGACCTACAGTTCTATGCCGACTCCGAAGGGCTAATTTGAGAAGCTTTTTCTATGCTCCTTGAGCATAGTCAGTGATATAGTATGTGATTTATTGTATTTGTGAATTATTCATGAGTCTGTAATTCTGCCAAATCAATGCCAAATATCTAGTACTAGCAAATGTTTTGGTACACAAAATTAGCTCAAAAGGCATTGAATGCACCCATTTGAATATTGATAAGTGACATTTATGGAAAGTGAAAAGTGCTAACCTTTTTTGTCATGGAATGTCATGGAAGCTTGACAGAAATCCTTTGTGATGATGAGACAAGATTGACCACTGAACAGTGGTTCAACAAGCAAAATGGTAGGATTTATGCTCGGCCATCACGATTTGCGTCTGGACTCATTTCGAGAGTTCAACGAGGATACCACCTCACATTTACGTTGGTTGGGTAAGGAGTTAAGCCACTTAGCCCCATTTCTGTAGAAGAAAAAAGTGGTAAAAGCTCAGCGATCGTTGTCGTTGGGTCCTTTCCCAATCACTCTTCATACAACCGATCTGTCCATCCAACTGAACAAAAAATGGTCGAACGCCATTAAACACTGATGACGAAGTTTGAAAAACAAATAAAATACTTAACTTAAAACTGCTACCAACAGCCATCAAAATCACAAACAAAAAATATTTGAATCGCAAATCGTGGTCCCACGCGCTCACCTCAGGCCCATTATAAATATTTTTCTCTGTCAAATTGCATTCGCTCTCGAATCTTGTTTACACAGATAAATTCAAAATGCATGGGATGGGGTTCCGTGCCCAAACCAGAAACCATGAAATGATTAATCGCTATCAAGTCGAAACTAGTCGTCGTCCCTTCGGATGGCCCCGAAACCGCCATCAGCTGCATAATTAAGTAAATCATCTTAGCCCACAGTTGATGCTCATCCCATAAAAGAGATAAGCCACCAATGGAGAGCCCACAAAAAATTCCACCAACCTTGGCCTTAAAAGGGCACGCAATCCAAGAAGAGATGCGTTGCCCTTTGCTTTTCCAGCAGACCGGTGACGGTATCATTTTGTGGGCTACAAGGTGAAACGTCTCGTCGATGTTCAGGTCCATTCAGAGGTAGTTTACAACAAAAGCCAATCCGTTCTGCTGGAATTTGTGTAAACATTTGGATAAGCCCCCCGCCTTGGCCAGAGCAGACCGCACTTGACCTTAAGATGCAACCAACCTCCATGTATATCTCGGCGGTGATTTGATGTTCGAGTCACGTCTGGTCTCTGCTCAGCGGCAAGATCATGTATGCCAACGAAACTGAATGTAATAAAGATAAATAAAATGCCAGCTGCAGCTGAGTGATTACACCGCCACCGACGATGCTGGTTGGCATGCAACGAGTTTGTGGACTGCGAGTCATTTCCGTTTACAGCATTCGCCTTGCGTAACTACATGGGTGTATCCAGCAAGAACTGAAGATCTCAACGGACGGCACACCGATCGGTTCAAGTTCAGCGGATCGATGACTGTGCAAGGAGACACCACGACGCACCACCTCTTATCGGATCCACAAAGGATATTCCCGGTGAGCGATGATGACTGCAGGTGCTGGCGCGTCAAATTGATGGGGAACTGAACTTGACACATATTTGATGTTGAAGTGCTTTTTTAAGTACGCTGTGTTATTGATTCGGATTTATTGCGATTGTCTGCTGGCTCTCCGGCGAAATTTATGGTTGATGTGATTGGACGCGCTCGAACATGGTCAGGTTTTAATTGGAATTCGTGGAGGCAGCGGATAGTCGGGCTTATGATGCAACACTCCTCGCTCACTGAATTGTGCATCGTGTTTTGTTTTTCACAGAAGGGTTTGACGAGTATGACGAAAGACAGACTATGCAAACCGATGAGCTCTTCTTAAATTGCTGAATGTTATCTTGATTAAGTTTTTCTGTGGAATGTAATTCGAAGCTCTGAAACGCTGCGGCTGACTCAAGTGGTGTTTTAATGAAGGTATTGTGTGGTCGGTATGTAGCCACCTGTGAGATCCATTTAAATCACTTATTCAGAGGCCATGAGATAGTGATGTAGGTGTGCCAGTGGTGGTATTACACGGACTGCAGAGGTGTGCATAACTTTGAACCTTTCTTTTTGCTGGCCTGTGAAGAGATGAGAATGGGACCACACCAAGTGCTGAGAGTCGTTAATGAATTTGAATTGCTTTTACGGGGCACAACCATTCAAAGGGCTAGTTACGAATCAAAACTTGAGACGATAATGATTATCTTTACACCTTCTTGGTAATTGTAGCCCCTTCAAGAAAGTGGTACAGTCGTGTCTCTAGTGCAATGTAGCATCCAAGGGGATGCATATAACCCCCTGGATCATGCTTCATTGAGCTATCGTGTGATACTGCATTGCTGGTCTTGCTGATTATGTCGTAAAGGGGATGCGCGTAGAGTAGCTTGATAAATAAAGAGTATTTTATTCTAAACATAGCAAAGAGGCCTTCATGGCACTCTAACCGGCGTTTATTGGAAGGCAGATGGTCAGGTCGAGGATCAGTGACGGACTCTTTATTTGTTGGTTACATTCTTTTTTGGATTATCAGAGAACTGCTACGGGGAAGTTGTCAGTAGAATCCAAAGATAATGGAGGAAGAGATATTCGTCTTTCCAGTGGAAAACCCCAAGCCCATTGCAGTTCACCTCAGATTTTGGCGGTTGTGCCCTCAAGTCGCGCATACTACTACGCGCACACACAATGGTGTTAGCCGTGAGTAATCATCTTCGTTTAGTTCACACGTATTCACAGACGCCTGTCTGAGAAAAGATTATAAAAAATTTATCTGAGGGGCAAGAAACGTATAAGTGGTACATCTCTTCAACCACTATCTCTGGTAGAATCAGCCCATCAGATAGAGCAGTCCAATGACATACTTATGTATGCGACATTTAAGGGTACCCACAGTAGTGTACAAAAATCAAAATGATTTTACTTTAATTTTGACTACAACTCAACACTTAATAACCAATAAAAACATTAATCAAAAATTCAAAATGTATTCCAGGGACAAGCTGTCTGTATTATTTAAAACTTCTCACGAAATCAGAAGAATGGCAGCGAACCACTACGAAGTGACTAAACAAATCTGGCATGGAATCTGGCATAGATCCACCAAAAAAAAAGTCAAGAGTTGTTCACTCCTACGACTTCAGCGGTCAATCGACAGGACCATTCTCTTTTGTTGACGAAGGCGTTTAGCACGAAATTGGCTGCGTCTATGAAGACAATTCCGCAATCTTCATCCAACATCGTTCGATTTCGAGAGCATACATCGCTTCGTATAGTCGAGTGAGCTTAGGTCTTGAGTAAACCAAGTCAAAGCCGCCCAGAAAAGGCAGGCCGCACCGGCTCGGATACAAAGCAAATTAGTGCTACGTTATCTACAGAATTTGTGTGTGCCATGGACAGTGGTCGCAAGCAGGAGCCATGGTATCAATGAATTGAAGCCATACCGTGGTCTGCAACCCATTGCTGTGGAGCGTGTTGGTCGCAGACTAGGAGGTTCGAGGGTACTCAACTCTTACTGAGTTGCTCAGGATGCTTCTTATCAGTCTCATCGACATCCAACACAACGCTGTACAACGTAATCCAAAAATTAACTGCATTTACAAGCACATGCGCAAGCACTGCGGTTTGCGTAGTCACACATCAACCGGCTCACTTGGCATTGGCAAGCGTGACAGTATCTCTCAAACTTTTGAAGCCTCACGCCACGCTGCCTGGAAATTCAAGAACAGTCTACACTTACGCAAGAAGCGATAAGCTGCATGATGTCTATGTCTCTGACTTCATTTTATAAGGGCCTAGATCCTTTAGAAACATCTTCCACAGTGTGGTCTTTACGATGCCCAGTTCTTGCGAACGCCGTGGAAACGACTGTTTTGGTTCATTTGCTACGAACTTTAATTCACCCGTTACCTCACTTGCACGGGCACATCAGAGAATTCCTCACTTGTACTCAGATGAGAATTACGACCAAAAACTTGGTGTTGACACGAATTTTGGCGACACATTGTTATTAACTTTAAATTAAGACTGAATGTTTTGACATTGACACTTTGTCAGTCAATGGTTTAAAGGTGCGTTCACAGTGAAAGTACAAAATTGTCAAGACAAAATCGGAAAACCCTTATTTTCAATTAAAGGCTGTCGTATTTGGGTAGGGTAGGGAAGAGGGCTGCTAGATCTAACCAGAACACTTATACCATGTTGGTCCATTGTGATACCTACAGTCGGACTACTACCACCGGTCGATCGACCACTCCAGTGATAGTGCCGTTATTTGATCCCAACGTCAAATGGTGACTGGACCAGGTTTGAAAACCAGATAAACGCGTATTCACTTAGCTTTCACTGAGATTCGAACCAGAGAACCCACTAACTAAGAGCAGGCCAACCGTGCCATCCAGTCAAAAGTCGTATTTACTGACTTATTTAATTATTATTCAAATACAACAACAATCACGAAAGTCGTTTAACGCCCTGTTTCAAAACGCCTCTAGTAGTCGTTCTACGTCATAAAACGACATCCGGTGGTAAACTTATGTGGAACGTATATTTTGTGTGACACGATAGTGGTGTATCGGTCAGAAATGAAGTATTATAGAGATGCCCAATTTCACAGCTGATTGACACATAGTCCAACGACGAATTTCAGAGGCTTCTTGACAGTTGTTTATAAATTTTTGACAGTTACTCACGAAATAACGAAAATGCCATTCTCTGATTGGGCAATGTGGCTTTAGAAAACGATAAAAAAATATTTGTCGAAAGTTTTAAGGGAAATGGGAGGTAGAAGTTGGGCATCTCTATAATATCTCATTTCTGGTAGCGGTATTCTCAAGGTCGGCATACTATACCTAAACGCCAAGTAAAACGACAGAAGGCGATTTGAAGTTTGTGAAAACCTCAATTGGAGAATCAAGTAAAAACATGAGTGTTCTTGGGACTTTAACTTAAATGGTGCAAAAATGCATTTTGTATTAAGCAATTTATTTCTTGAGTATTGAAAATTCGAGTCCAAAATAAATGAACTGGCTGGTTGAACTGATGGAAGGAACCATGAATTTAGCAACGAATTTCAAAGGAGGTGTTCCTCAAACGTGTGCAATAAAAAGTGGTTAGACACAGGTAGGAGTAATGCTAAATAGTTAAGGGCCACCTGTAAGGGATGAAAAAGAATGCATGTCTTTTTTGTATGTGCTAAGCACCTGCTCAATCAAGTGATTGTGGTTTGATCTAATACTTTGTATTCGAATCAATTCCCTTTTATGAAATGCTTGATTGTCGTCCCTATGAGTACTCAAACCCTTACTACAAGATGCCACGTAGTAATTTAATTGATCAAACACCAAAGTCACTCAAAAAAACACAATTTGAGCTTTCAAAAGCTTTTGAGTGACAGCTTTGGAATGTGTGGAACATAAGCTCGATACGATTAAAGTTCGTAATAAAAAAACCCAAAATTACTGAATCTCAAAACGCCTTGTGTCCTTTAGTAAATCGACTGTCGCAATCGGGGTGAACATCAATCAGAAAGTAAATCACTAAAAAAATGTTCCCTATCCATTATTTGTTGCTAACAGATCTGAGGACATGACAATTTGACAAAAACTCGCCAACCACCAAGCAACTAAATTCGAATATCTGTCTGTCTACACCGGCAGCAAATCCAATAAATACTCCATTTCGAAAGAAATTATCAAGTTATCAAAACACGTTCCAAGCAAATCCCTCAAAAGGGGTTACCGTCAAACGTGACAGTGCATCTGGAGGCAGTGTGATAGCTAGACACTCGAAAATGACTTCCCCAAAGATCAACACCATTTTCCACTAGAATCACATCAGTCTCAAGTTGCTTGTCCACACGAACCGAACCCCCTCTGCTAATTGTAACTTGAAAGCCATTTAGTGTTTAACATATCAGTTAGACCGATCACCAGGGTCAGGGAAATGCATTCACATGTCAAAATAAAGATGTTTGGAAATCCCAGTCCACCCAGCGACTACGAACACAATGTTCGTGTAAACAAACTTTAGTCGAGAAAATAAAATATTTGCACACGCTAATCCCAGCCGGTGTACTTAACGTGTGAACAACGTGCAGGTTCACATCGCTATCAGCTTACCCTGGCGAATCAATCACCTCACGTAGTCTACATTTCATCGCTTGCCCGACAGCCGATTTGTCAATCAATCCCACAGTCTTCGAAGAAACGAACACGAAAGTGCGAGGATAGACAAACTCACACGACACACAGCACTCAATAGGATTGCAATTAACTGACGCGACGCTACGCCTTCAATGCGACAGATATCCAAGTCCACAAGTAAAGCGATAATTTCACAAAAGTTCAAGTCTAATTAACCTGGGCAGAGTGTAGACTTGGCGCTTACTCATCGTGCTCGGTGATTACATATTCAGAGATAATGTGAATAAGTTAAAGGGCGGATATCTATCCGGCCCCTAAGTGAGGATATATTACGTCTCGTCGCCGTCTAGTAAGAGGACAGCAATGAAATGTAATAACAGTTTTGCGCACATGTGCTGACAATGTTCCCCGGCCGTCGCGCTGTGAAGTGCGGCTATCCAAGGGAATGATTTAATCGTTTTATTAACCCCCAGCCTGTCCATGGACTCCACTCCACTCGATCGATGATAGACGATGCGGTCAACAGCACTCGTTACGTTTGGGCAGTTTTATATTCTATCGGTGCCTTGGAATCGCACTGGCAAGTTGCTTCTTGGCTCAACGGATGAATGGATGGATTATTGATTCAACGGAATGAATGCTTCAATAAATTAATTCGATGGTATACATGACTCATTTTGTGAATTTACATGGGTTAACCAGTCGGACGTTCGGATAATTTACCTGCCCGATGAAATGATTCAAGCGAGGGCAATGGTGTTCAATAATTTGGCATTATGCCGTGTAGAGAACAGAAATGCTTGTTAAGGATCAACATATGTAGTGGGGGTAAGTGGACTGTCAGTTCTTGCGTAAGAGTCAGAGATTACTGGACCTGACTGCATCAGAAACCACTCGTTTTCCGCGTGGTGTTGCTCAACTAATGTGGAGCAGTGTCGAGAACAACCATCTCGTCATCATATCTCTGAACGCTTCGATGGCAATTAAGAGCGAACATTTTATTCAATTGTCTGACGTACTGAATCGATCGTAAGGCCTTTGACAGTTTCGGAAGAAACCATGTTCACATGTCATATGAGTCAAAATATTATCGATTCCGTTAGTGCAGTATAAAGCGACGCTCAGTGCACTCTCGAGACTTCAGTCGGTTGACCCGACTCTCTGCAATTGTTGCCCAGATGACTGCTTACATAATACGACTTACAGGATGACTAGACCAGACACTGGTAGTGCTGCAAGCGGTCGCACATACATCGGAAGACAACACAAAAATATTTGTTTGTCCCAATGAAGTGATACTCGGCTGATTCAAGTCTTGAAGTGATAAAAAAAAAATGCTAAGCTAAAAATCTGTTTTTGTGCTTCTTCCATGGAAGCCGCTTTTTGGACCAAATAGGTGATGTTTTCGACCTTCAACGAACTCACCTTGGAAGCAAAACGCACTACAGCCATGAAACAAATTGCAACGGAAAGTGCTATGTTTAAAGATGCAAGCAAAAATAAACCGTTGCGTCATAACGCTTTCAAACGTATACCCCGCCTAGTGTCGTTGGTAGGCTTTAGAGGGGTTAAACTAGACAGACATCAGGGACGATCAAATCTAGAGGGACCGACTACACATCCACAGATTGAAACAAATGGCTTTACAATAAGTACAGAGTGCATATAAAAAGCTAGAGGTTGACCCTCAATAAGGAGGAACCTAGAAAATAACGTAAAACATTAAAAAGAAATTGATTATTAAGTTTGGGATTTTACACAAGAATTAACAAGTACCCATCGCATGTTTTTGACCGTTGGCTTTAAACAGGTACTGTGGCGGAAGATGCATGTGCATGAAAATTAAAAATTACTTCGGTACAATATTTAATGGGTACTTAAGTACAGCTATGAAAAATATTACTCCTCAACTCTACATGTTCGAAAATGGATTTTTGTGCACGTTTTGAATGCAATTACTCCTACAGTCCAATATGTTCGGCGTTATTCCGTCAATAGTCCGAATGATGCGCCCAAAGTGGTTGACGTGTCAATTCCTCAAATACTCGAGTGTTGTTAATTCGCACGCTCGAGGCGGCCAATTGCTGACTAAGAGTAAGAAGGCAACTTTATGAGTTGCGTCGCTTGCATGGCGTTTTGTTCGAACCACATCTCGGATAACAGTGTATTCTCCCTCATTTCGAAAGAAACAGGGTCTGAAGATGCCGACATATCATATCGGCCGAACATGTGTGGATTGCCCTCCCTCGAAAAATGATTCCAAGATCAGTGCATGATAAAATGGCAAAACTTACTGAAAATTTTGAAGGCGGAATGTCATTGGTACCTTTGACAGCTGCTAACTCTGTCTTAGCTGTCTGGTCAAGCCTTAGGCTACGTTCCCCTTAAACCGAAACTGAGAAGTCCGGATGATCTTCTACTGAGACCTCAATAGGTGGAGTTTAAAGTGATTTCGTCCCTAAGCTACGTTCCTCCTGAACCGAAACCGAGAAGTCCGGATGATCTTCTACTGGCACCTCAATAGGTCGAGTTTAAAGTGATTTCGTCCCTATGCTACTTTCCCCCTGAACCGAAACCGAGAAGTCCGGATGATCTTCTACTGAGACCTCAATAGGTTGAGTTTAAAGTGATTTCGTCCCTAAGCTACGTTCCCCCTGAACCGAATCCGAAAAGTCCGGATGATCTTCTACTGGCACCTCAATAGGTCGAGTTTAAAGTGATTTCGCTCTCATTTGTCAAGTCACTCACTTTCAATTTATAAATGCCCACAAAACGGTCTCAATTTTTAATTGCCGGCAGAACAGCTGCCTATTGACAGGAAATAATAGCATGAGAATACCAGAGACTAGAAAGAGATGAAATGAGAAAATGAACACCAAAATAAACTAAAATTCACCCTGTAGACTTGTTCGGTTTGACAATCTCTGATGGACGGAATTCAAGGGAGTAACAACTTGATAAACCGTAGCCGCGAGGATTCCAGACCCCGAAATGGACTAAATCCCCCTGGGAAAGATCAGAGAGAATTTATGAAACCCCGCGGTTTCGTTCTGTGAGAACGTACCATTAGATAAATCCCTTAATTATCGCATAAGTATTGATACGGATCGTGAAATTATTATTTTGGTGTAATTCATATCTATTTAAGAAAAAATTATATTTTCTTAGAGGCTTAGAACTTTAAACTTGACAACATTGTTTTCTGTGACAGCTGAGTTGACTGATCTCGGTTCTTTTGAGGTTAGTTTGATTTGGAAATTTGGAAATTCATGGAAATTTTAAATTTCTTTGAAAAAACATGATTTAATGTACATTATTCTGCGGTGTTCTTAGTTAATGCTGATAGGTCTGTTTTGATCGTGTTGAGATATCGGTTATGTTGCAATTACCGATAAACTCACTAGATAAATGATGATAGTCAAAATGTTACAATCAACGGTGACATGGTTACAAGCTTTTGCGTGGAAAACCTTAACACAACATTCCTACGCATTATTGCCGAAATGCAGTGAAGGATATGTGAATATTTACCTACACGCCAGTTGTGATGGTCGCATGCCCGAACTTATATTTGAACAGTAATGTCAGAAATGATCGGAGAAAGAAATTCAATTTCCCTTTTACTCAGATGGATCGAGTGTGAACAAATCCATTCGTCTTCCCAATCACAGCAGCGGCCTCCAAGCGGAAGTTATGGCCATTAGCGAAGCCTTGTCCTGGCTATGTTGAAACTGGTGATATCCGCCCGCGATATATGAGTCTTTACGGATACCCAAGCAGCAATAAAATCGAACAGTTCAACATTTGCCTGTACTGTGTGCCACGCCATAGGGACATCCCGGGAAACTGCAAAGCTGCTGAACTCGTTAAACGCGCAAATAGGCTGTCAGTTGAGGGATTCTCTCGTACCACAGGTACCTTCAATCTCGCAGAGGAAATCAATGGCAGATGGTTGACAGGCATCACTTGTAGAATCTCACAAAAATTTGACCAATTCTCGATCCGAAAAGATCAAGTACCCTGATCTCCATAAAGAGGTCTAAAATTAGCACTTCAGTGGGAATAATTAGCGGACATGCCTAATGTCTTCACACAAAAAGACAGTTCGATTCGATTTTATTCGCCGACAACTTCTGTAGAAGCTGCCTAGACGAAGAGGAGGCGGAAAGCACCCAACACCTCCTCTGCAGCTGTCCTGAGCCACTACAGGCCCCTACTTCTGCGACAGACTAAACGATCTCGGCAAAATATCGGTCAAAGCACTAACAAAATTTGCTGACAAGACTGGCTGCTTGCAATAATCATGGCAAAAGACCTAGGTGGTGGTACAATGGGGCTAGTTTGGCCTAAGTGCATGATGCCACTACCTACTGCTGTTAACTCTTGGTAGCGATTTTAGTAGTTTAGTTTTGGCGATGTTATATTCGGGCCAGAAAATCTTGGGTGTTGGTGTTGGGGCATGAATAACGTAGTTCTATTTGTTGTTATTGGAAGTTCATTATCGGATTCATTGAGAAATGACATTGGCACGCAACGCTAAGCTAGTTCGTCAGGCGTTTCGATTCCCTGGACTCCCCATCAAAGAACCCACAGGAGGGAGACTACGTTGTTACTACAGAGTTCCTGTACCGTATCAACACAATTGAGTGCCATTTCGGACTTCATTGTGATAATCTTCAGGTTCCCACTGCTTTCTGGATGGTCACCAGCTCCGCTTGAAAGACGCTGCTTCTTCCGTGCAGTTTAGAAGAGCTTTTGAGGTCTTACACCTTCACACTGTTTGAAGCCATGTGTGTAAACATTATTGAAGTCTTCCGACTCAGCTATGGGCTCTGACCAGAGTTTTTACAGGAAAGTCACCGTCTAAGCGATGTAAGTCTTTGACATTGTTAAATTATACTTATCGATCGAAATGGTCTACAGCCGTTTTTCAGGGCTGACAACTACAACTGATTTAGCTCTACACATCGATTTCCGTCGACCTGACATCAACGGCAATAAATAATCACGAACACAAAGCAGAAACTAAATTAATTGAGAGCACATCAGCCGCATATTCCCACTTTCACACTTATTACGTTAATTCCATTTGTCAAAATGCGTGGCAACCTTTAATTTTCGATTATTCATTTAAATTGTGAAAAAAATTAACAATATTCGAATTTTATATTAATTAAACATTTTGCACATTTACACACTTTGCCCTTCAAACCAGAATATTCTGTAATTTAGGAATTAAATTAACCAATGCATTTTAACTTGCATTTTTCACTCGAATATGTGGCCAACTTTCGCCTGTAATGAATGTACATCGTTTCCATTCATGCTGACCGCAAATACAAAATTAAATCCATTTCAGTTTGATTGAGTTTAATTGAAAAATAATTGATTCGCTGGCTTTAATGTTAAAGACTTGGTCGCATTCGGAGTTGTTGCCTAGCTTTGTTGCAGCACATGCAGGAGCACATATTCAATGCGACACGGAAGTAGTGATTTTCTAATTGTAACAGGATGTGGGTGCAAGATAAACTTTTGTTTCCCATTCAATGTAGTTTGAATGTATATTACTCTGCGGTTTTCTTAGTTAATGATGACGAGTCTGTTTGATTGAGTCGAGATATCGCGTTTGCTGCAATTACCGATACAGCTCAAGTTTATTTATTTTTGTTCTATTGTTTGATTATTGGACTAATTAATTACCGATATACCGAATATAATGGGCGTGGAGGCCTAATTTGTAGAGCATTTCAAGGAAAAGGTTAAAGTGCTAAATATGCTTAAATAAAAGAAATTATACGCAATTGGGCCCCAGATTTCTTGCAGTGCTGACAGGACGTGCTTGGGGTTATCTGTACTCGGAGGTTTTTTGGAAATTACGAGTCTTTTTTTGCAGGATTCAGGCAAATGGTGCTTTGGAATGCCATTGATTTTTCAGGTCCGCATTTATTATTATTCATATTGGAAGGTTCACATCTGACGTAAATTTGGATGTCGGCAGCGTACATCTGGCAGGAACACCGCTTGAGGATTTGAGCGATTTCGATTATATGTAGCGAAACAAGGACAGGACCAAGCTGGGATCCTTGTGGTACTCCAGGTGTATTATGTAAAAGAGATTGGACCTACAGCGGCCAAGTAGATGCGTTTGTGACAAATGATGAAACAGTTGAATAGTAACAAACACTTGTCCTGCGTAGAATGATTTACAGTTCAAAGGCCTTAGAAAATCCAGGAGGTTCAGAAATGCAGTTGTATTGTTGTTCCTCCCGAACTAAAACCAAACCGAGAGGCCCGGAACAAATTTCACTGAAACCTCAATAGGCCGTTCCCACCGAGTTTAAAGTGGTTTCGCTCTCAATTTTCAAGTCACTCACTCTCAATTATTAAATGCTACCAGAATAGAAAATAATTGTGTGTGAACACCAGAAAATGGAAAGACATAAAATGAGCAAATGAACACCAAAATAAACTGAAATTCACGCTGTAGGCCTGTTCGGTGGGATAAATTCTCATGGCCGGAATTCAAGGGGGCTTCAACTAGACTTATCAGAAACCGCAAGGTTGCCAGACCCCGAAAATGTATGGCGAAACCTGGCAGGTTAGGATGGTGATTGGTGGGAGCGTAGCATGAAGCTATTCTTATGTCATCAGCAATAACATTTGTACAGCCATGCTTTGCTCGAAAACCCGATTGTCATCGAATACTTGATTATATTTCAAAAGTATAAATGTCTCTTTCTAACGAAAGAGGCAACTATTTTATAATGTCAAAAAGGGTTTACGCGTGCTCTCATTGTTCTTGTGAAAGTTCATGTGGAGCTGGAACCTGTTTCGATTTAAATTGAAATTTACTAAGTGATATTTTCTCTAAAACCTACCTAAATCTAAATTGTTATTTTCTATAATCTATAAAATTTGTTATTTCGTTGCTCAACCCAGTTGTTCCAGGATAACACCAATTGTAAGAATTCATTTCTGTACTGATACATATTGAGTACATAACTTAATTCGTACGGTTTACTAAGAGATGGATGCGTTGGAATTCTACTATCATTGTACGTCATTCATCATATGTCATTCATTTGAAGCGTAAACAACAATCATTTTTTTCCACTCAAGTATGTCGAACTTTGAGCCTGAAAAAGTGTTTTTGCGGGGAGTTCTTCCGCAAATAGGAAGAAGTGGAAGTTTATGATGAACATACGCCATCTGAGCGAACGTGCCAAAAGTGGGTTGCACGATTTAAAAGTGGTTATTTTGGCTTGGCCAAAATGGAGAAGGTAATGCTCTGCATTTGGTGAGATCAGAAGGCTGTATTATGAGCTACTAAAACCGGGTGAATCCATCAATGGAGGGCGCTACCGAACACAATTAATCCATTTGAAGAGAGCAGTAGCCAAAAAACGTCGGAATATGCGACCAGACACGAGGCAATAAATTTCCATCACGGCAACCCTCGGCTCCACGTTGCTATTCCGGTTAAGAACTATTTGAAAAACAGTGGATTTGAAGTTTCACCCCACCCGCCTTATAGCTTGCCCCTTCTGACCACCATTTGTTCCGGGCGATGCAGAACGCCCACACTGAAACACGGTTTACATTCGAGCACAATATCAAAAATTGGCTTGATTCATTCTTGGCTGCCAAGCCGGCGCAGTTCTTTTGGGATTTGATCCACAAATTGCCAGAAAGATGGGACAAAGTCATAGCTTCAGATGGGCAATACTTTGAATAATACTATTGTACATGCTTTTTTTTAAATAAATGTCGAAATTTTGAAAAAAAAAACCGCGCGAATTAAGTTGTAGCCCCAATATATTATCTATTCTGAATTACAGGAAATAAAATTTAGTTTTTATTCTGAAGAATTGTTCTTCGTTCGGTTTTTTATTCATTAATGTTCAATAGTTCCAGGTACCTAATTTTTTAAGTTGGATAAGCACTCATTGAGACGAACAGACTAGATGCTACTCACATTCATGTGAATTTCTTTAGGCTCCCTTTTCAGAAACTTTTTGGTCTTTGGTAAACGGATTTGGTCTTTGGACAGGCTAAGTTAAGATTAACTTCACCCCTCGCCCAAAAACGGTGGACATTTGTACAGCCATGCTTTGCGGAGGGCGGAGTTATTCCGCACACAGCTTAATAAATCAAATAATTCATGCTTTCAACAATAATACATACTCCTCCCGCTCCCGCGAAAAATATCTAAAAGAAACAGAAGCAATAATGATTTGCATGCAAACAATGTATCATGCATCGATTGTGAAAACAAGAGCGGAGGTGCACACATCGAGAAATTCAACCCAGGCTATAAGGAATCGACATTAATATACATATTCATAAAATGAAATACAACACGTGTGCTGTCAGTGAATCATTCAAACCGACGAAAGCCTCAAGCTGCGTGCGAGTAAAGTGCTCCCCAAGCATCGAATGAGCATTTTGTTCACTTTCCACCCGTAGGTCTGTAGATTGAGCAGTACTCGATGAGAGGTGATCTTAACAGAGGAAGTAGAAGTAGAAAACCACTTATTGACATGAAGAAGCAAACTTCAGACGGTTCAAAATCAAAGAAGCAACCAAAGTAATTTGATCACGGTGCCGTAAATACATATGATTCGGTTAGCTGATCGTGAATACGATCATTTACGGAAGGAAAATCGTGGTTCGCTGATATTTACGTGTAACCAATTTGAGAGCAGTGTTTTGAAAACATACAATAGGAGCTCATACAAGATAAAACTAACATCCCTGGACTGTGGAGTAAAAACGGGGTGACAGAAGGAGCAGATTACCAAGGGAGTCCGGTGTGAGGGACGATTGAAAATGTCGACGGGCCTAACTTCTACAGTATTAATTTGAAATTTTAAAACGATTTCGAACGGATAGCAAAATGCAAGCCATTCGCCAACTCAGGCGGGTGAAATTCAACAGGTGGACAATTTGCGGAGATTTTGCAGCACTTTTCGGAACTGCTCAATCACGACCACGGCACAAATCCCAGTGGACCCGTAGTCCAACGGTGTCTCCAGTGTCGTTTGGCTATGGATTCGGTAAATGTTGGCAAATCGGCCAGTGTGGATGAAATTCGATCAGAAATGTTTATGGCAATGGGCAAAGAGCGAGTTTTATGTCTCGTGTCATTAACCTCATCAAGCCAAAACGTCGGCGCGGCGCGTTCCCAAACGGAGCAACTTTTTAGGGGTACGGCATAGCCCTAATTGTTTAAAAAAATCGGTATTTTGTTATTGGTTATGGTAGCCTGGGAACACCTTGCGATTGACAGACAGGTGTGACTCTTTTCCAAATATCGCTCCAACTTCAGGGGCATATCCCTTTTAAGACTCCTGGGAAAGTCTTCTCTAAGGTGCTTACGTCCCGGAAGAAGAACAACCGACTCGCTTTTCACTCTAAGAATTCTAAGAATGGTACTCGGGAAGTCTTCGGAGTATGCCAACCCTATCTACAGGAGTTTTGTATATTTGCAAAACTTGGCATGCGACCGAGTTTCTTCGAGGTATACTCTAGAGTGTTCTGCAGGAGTATGGGATTGATGGTCTTCTTTTGAGGGCCTTTCAGTCTCTAAACACAAACTATATCAGCTGTGTTCAGGTTAACCGTGCTAAATCAACACATTTCAACGTGGACGTTGGACTTCGCCAAGAGTGCTTCTTGTCACCTCTCCTTTTTATTATACAGTCAGTTCCAAAAGGCAGCATGCAGCATAGAGCCTGGGCTGTCAACAAAAATTAATTTCAAACGGCACTCCAAGAAAAAATCTTATATCCAGCTTTCTAAAGCAATTAGCTCAAAACAAATCAAGATATGAGAAAACCTGAAAAACTATAGGCGCAGCCAATCATACACCAACAAATGAAGCTAAATTCACACCATATAAGTAATCATAACTCATATTTTGGTGGCGCTACAGCCCGTTGAGTGCTAGGGTTAGCTTATAGAGCTTCTGTCAAGAGGGAAATTCAAGTAGCATCTAACGTGTTCAATGACACTAATCAAAAAATGGGTGGATTTGCTTACTTGAACTAACTCAAGAGTAACCTGCGTCAAAGATGTTGCAAGGGCAATAAAGAAGGACCATTTATTAGTGATCTAAATGTAGTTACGTTTTTAGTTTCGCGGAACATCGATGCATAAATGCAGAATACACACTTCTACGGCTAAGGACGAGATTGAATTTTGTAGAGCAGATGAGGCAGGAAATGCTTTCCTGCTTATGGATGTGTCGTCTTCTTTTTGCTGCCATCTGTAAGTTAGTTATCCTCCCAGATGAAACTCCAGAGCACGCTAGATAGGTTAATGGCCATATGTGCACATGAAGGTTAACGAGGTTGCGATCATATCCAGAACTCACGTTCAATTGCAGCAGGTCTAGAAGTTTGAGTATTTGGGGGTATTTTTTACGAGTCACGGGACCAGTAATTCAGAGCATTGCTGTACTATTGACACTGGGACCAATTTTGAAAAATCTTGGAAGATCTGTAATCAGTGAGGCCGAGCTTGGTGTCAAAGGCAAGATAGCGCTTTTCAACTCAGTTTCATTTCAAGTCTCACCTACGGTCATGAAGGGAGTCAGGAGGGCATTAAGCACTCAAGAATATTCATGGGACAAAACTACAATACTAAACGAGCCGAAGAAGCCTTAAAACTAAACAAAGCTGACTTAGGAGTGCTATGTGGAGTACAGTAGCTTCATAAAATGGGCCTTACCAGTACAGAAATCTAAAGGTACTGTTTCTAGGCTCAACAAACTATGAAGCACATACTAATCGAATGTCCACGACTTGCCAGGGAAAGATTCAAAATGATAAACAGAACGCCCATAACAGGGAAATACTTCCAAGAAACCCTATCTAGGGGAGTTGTCAAATTTCTGAAGGCAGCTCTTAACTCCTTGACCAAGAGAGGGGAGTACAACACACCCTCATGGTACTAGTGTCACCCCAAGTCCTTCAATGGTCATGAAATAAGATCGCGACTACAATCTGTCGAAATGCAATTTCTTCGTGGGAAACACTGCAGTACGAGAAGAACTCAATGTTGAGCAGCTGCTTCATCACGAGGAAAGAGCGAGAGAGTTTTGATGGTTTGGTCACCGGGCACTAATGCCGCCATCAGCACGAATTCTTGCCTGCGATTCCATCAGGAAGGCGATACCATGATGGGCCCAAGACGAGGCTGTTGGACCAGGTCAAGACATCGCTTGGGCATAACTCCAGATGACTTAGATGGCAGTTTACCGAGACGACTGGAGATCTCCTATGAGTACTTTGCCCCTGTGAACCCTTTAGTGTAATATGCGGCCCACAGGAGATGAAGAAAATTGAGAAGCCACATATAGATTTTGAGCATCACAACACGAGACGTAGTTGTGTGAAATGAATAGTTTCAGACAAATGAGCCGTCTTTGAGCCAAGTACGGCTCAATTTGCCAACAGATCTGTGCAGGCTTCTGGTTTTGTGTATCGAAGCTTGCTGACCAAGCTTTCAGCTCTTTCAGAAAAACCATACTTCGATCATGAGATCGCAAGCTTTCAGCCCTTCCAGAAAAACCATACTTCGATCATGAGATCGTGCGACCTTTGAATGTCTCACGACTAATCAGCAAATGAATGCATGTAGGCTTGGAATGTGATGGTATTTTAAAACTAGCTTAAACCAACAAGCAAATAGCAGGATCCGGGTGCATTTTCAAAGCAAACAAACCCCTCCCAAGCTACTAGAAACCGCCACTGCACATCAAAAACCTCAAAAGCTGCATCAATGAACGATCAAGAACGAATCAAGTACTTGTGTTGTGTACTGCATATTTCTCGTCAAGTGCCCATCATCTGGTCATTGCTGAACGAAAATGCAAACAAATTATAGCTCATTCACTGAAGTGAATTCCGTCTGTATTCACTTTAGTCACTTTCACTGTAGCGATTCTAAGAATGTGGTCCTCCAACTGGTGACACAAGCTAATTCAATGTGTCTTTCCTGATTTCAATATTCACATACGCCCGTACGCAGCTAATGACACTACGAGACAAACGACACACTCGTATTTGTTCGAGTCGCATAGTTAACGAGAATGACTTAGGATTTCAACAAGGACAGCAATATGTCAACAAACAGAGCATAAATCATTGAAAATCCCTTAGCAATCAACGACCTCATATGTATAGTACAAATGCTTGCCACAGTGACATTGAAAAAACCCAACACTACATCATTTGCTTGCAAAATGTTAAGCCCCATTACGGCTATTACAAAAAGGCACATTAATCTAAGTCTTGACTGCAGTTAACTCCTCCTAAATGGCTAACACGACACAACTGTGCTCGATGAATAATGGACGTCCCGGACGTTGGTTGTCCGGAAGTAAGCCATTGTCACACGTAATATTTGTCAACAATTTCCGCAGAATTCTGTTTCTAAACTTCAATATTCTCCACGCCGCGTGTGCTATTCCCCACACCAAATTGCAAATCAAATATAATGTTGTGCATGCCATTTTAGCACGACAACAACAAACAACACACCAGAACAAGCCGATGAGTATCTTTCGCAACGATGTGACCAAAATGAACATTCATCACAAATACCACACCTCGTAAAATCTCAAGCATAGCCTAGCTCCACTGTTAACCCTCACACAACGTCCGGCTTTGACACTGAACTTGATGACTGCGGCAACACATCTCTTTGCGAAACTTTTAACACATACAGCACTCTCAACTGGTTACGTATACGCCAAAGTACATCATCACCACAATCGCCACGAATTCCGACGACACAGCTGAGATTTCCCATTCATGCATCATTACGACGACAGCGGGCAAGTAATGAACTCTTGTCTCTCTCGCTCTCTGGCTGTGTCACAGCCCATTTTCTTGTATCATGAACCAGTTGTGTGCCCAATGAGAGGGGGCAGTGCCTGCTGGCGGGCGCTCTTTTCTTCGATAATAAAAATCTTATCAATACAAAGCAGTATTGGTTTGGTAGTGTCGCACATAACGGTCATCTGGCTCTTGTGGCAGGTGTATACGATCAGTGTTAACCTTACTTCCTCTATTCACCACACCATGTTCGCGTTGCGGTTAAGTATTTTTGTTGAATGCTTGATGGCGGACAATGGGTGTCACTGTTGCGATGGTCAAGTACGTTTTTATGAGGAAATATCGTTTTTTTTTTTTCAATGACCTGGTAACAGTTGACATTTGTTCCGACTCATCTGAGAAGGAAGAATGTCATTCAGCGGAAAAGAGGCCTAAAAATTGACATGACAAGTGAGGTGAAGTGATGCCTGAAGGGCAGACAATTTGACGCCTTGAGTCAGTATCTATACAAGTTAAATTTAGACATTCCAGTAAGTGTCCTATGAAAATAGGAATGTCGGTTCAAAGAAAGATTAATGCATCTGAACTGCTCGTGACTCAGAATTGGAACTGGTTTCAATTGTTTAACTGTCGAAGAGAGAGTAAGAATTCGAAGTGTTTCTAACTCGTTGATCGTGGTGAACTGTGTAGCGTCGAAACTAAAATGACTCTCTTCACTGACAGTTGTAGTAACGTTTACGGTCTTGAACATGGTTGACAGATTGATCAAGGCAAGTTTTTACGGGCTTGAAAAGGCCTGATGGCAATTACATGATCAAGCTTTACTACGCACTCCAGTCATGCACACATTTGGTTGCTAGTCTTCAGGGAATGGTTCAACCAACTTCTACAAGGACGAGTTAAAAAAAAACCCCCCTAGCCAGCACAAGACGTTGTCACGCAATAGAATAACTTCCGAAGCAGGTAAATGTAATGGAGAGAAAATAAAAAGGAAGGTTGCTCAACCGCACAAAAGATAACACACTGCCTGATAGATTTGGGTCAAGAATCCTATTAAGATGCATAGGTTTATTGCAAGAATTTATTTGAATATTAATGAACTAGTATTGACCACTGACTTGCAGTGGAGCAGGTTTTAATCGACCTTCGGCTTTCAAAACTCATCATTTTCGGAGTAAATATCGGACATCTTTTTAGGTAGCTATGATTTGACTAATGAGTGGTCATCGCCGGTAAATGATGTTGTTTGGGCGTTGGATGCGTTGGCACATCGACGGATTCATGCAAGTACCATTCGTAGTTGAAACCTCTCAAGAAGACATCATCGTAAACATCGCCACCATCCCATTTTTCTTGAAATGAGCAGAGACTCCGTCGGTCGTGGAGGACTCACCCGCAAACACAAGAGGCACGATCTTATAAAAGTTCCGAGCAATTGCGGACTACAATAACTTTATTGGTCGAACACAGCCAGTCATCAAAGAAGCGTTTTCTTGCATTTAATTGGAGGAAAGAAAAATGGTAAAAGCATGCATATGATGTCTTCAAGGAAGGGCAAAATCCATCGACGACTTGGCCACAATGTCATGGCGGATACGCCTTTGAGGTAGTTAAGGACTTTGTCTATCTCGGCTCGCAAGTAAAACGAACGAAGACCAGTACCTAGATTAAATGCAGAATAACTCTTGCCAAATGCCATTTATTTGGGCTTAAGGAGTAGTCTCGAAGGACCAACTGACTATGGCGTGGATTAGTCTCAAGAGAAGATGAAGGAAACCTTACTCTTTTCGAGAGAATGGTTAGGTTCAATCTGTCTGTGGTTCAAGAACATTTATCACGAAAATGAGTCTTGCCAGAAGTCTACAGACCGCATCGACAACAGGGCTTTGGTCAGTGATCTGATGGCATTGGTGCAACATCACAACGCAATAGAGGACGCCCACGAAATCGTTGGCACATACAAGTGCAGAGGGCTTCTTTTTCAACCAAATTAGCGTCCTAAATCGGAGGCAGCTGGCTAAATACCGTGCCACCTAGAGAGGCTTGTTGGCTGAAGGCCAGGGACTCTTCATTCAGATTTAGTTGTTGAATGCCTTCTATGAACGGAGCTTGATCCTCAGCGCCCACAGCGCTCAGTTTATGCGAAAGTTATTCCGCTTTTTAGCTCGTTCCTGATAGACATCCTAACTACCTCAAATTTATATCTGACCAAGATCTTGATGTTCCCTCTTGAAGCTAGCATATAGTTCGATTGGCCCTCATTCACTTCCAGGCCATCACCTCCAATGACATGAATATAATCCGCGAATGCTGACAATTGTACGGACTTATCAAAAACCGTGCCTCTAGCTTGGGCTTGTGAACCTCCATGTTCCCAAGATTCTCCCAGACTGGGTGTTCGACTCTCCGATACATACCTAAAGTGGTCAAGTTGATGAAGCTCTCACGCACACGGATCCCAGGAGACTTTTCAATTTTAGACCTCAACTGACAGACATACTAGTCATTCATGTGGGTGGCGCTACAGTCCGTAGAAGGACAGGGACTGTCTTCTACAGTAACCACTAGCGTTGGAAGTGATGTTGTTCTTTTCACGAGTGGAAGGCCTACCGTCACGAGCATGTCCGCATTTGTAGGTGTTCAGATCATAAGGAATGGAGACAAGATTCGTCAGGCACACAAAACAGCAAAGATATGAGCTTAGATTCATGTGTTGACCAGGGTTGCGATTTTAGTCGCAATTTGATCCATTTTTGCGACAAGAGACTATGAAACGACTTCGGCGACTATTTTATATGAAACATAATCCTTCCACGGAACGTAAGCAATAAATTCACTTATCTAAGAAAATGCAACTAATAGACTGCACCACAACTAAGCATGATAAAACCTTCGAATTCGTATCTATTTCTGACGATTGCACATTTTCTTGTTCCGAGACACTTTACGACTTTCTCAAAATGTTCAGCGGCAACACCGATTATGACATATCGAAGAAGACTTCCCACGCTCTCACGCACTGCGGTAGTGTTGCCAATACACTCACTTTGGAACGGATCTACTACTGTTTTCTCTGCACCAACTCGGAAACTTTGTCTAGACAGACATTTATTACTTCTTGAGCACTGTCAGTGACTCCGACAACGGGAATCGAACGTCAAAGGGAATCGAAGTCACTACTACCTTCCCCGTAACCCAATTATGACCGTCACAGGAACATGAACTCGGAAGAATCAGAGCGAGAAGTATCGTGTTATTTCAATCCGCCTCTTCATGAAACTATATCACACCTCGTAGGCCACAATGATCTAAATGCAAATGTTCTAAATTCTAAAAAAAAGAACCGCCTTTCATCACGTACTCATTTAACCAGAGTGAAAGGCACACCGGTGTCTCTATGAAAAAATACAAAACGTTCGAAGCTAAGAATTCAAAGTCTTCCCTAGCAGAACAGACAAAACCCACATGAGGAGGACAGCATGGACATTCGCCTGAATTTAGAGTGCCTCTGCACAAACCCAAGTCACGTGTACAACAACCCTGACAGACAATGCTCTGTTAGTAGACGTTATGGAATTCTTCTTAGATTCTGCGTCACGATGGACATGTCATCGCGACCAGTCTGTGCAGATGTGTTGAAACGCCTCACTGACAGGCTTGCATACAATTTAAATTGTCATTTGCGAATAATTGTACTTACTTAGATTATTCCGTTTATTTGACGTGAAAAGCTTCATGGTGTTGTTGATGTGAATGAATTGTTGTTCCTATGCCAAGAATTCTTTGGGAGATTGCAGTAGATAGTTGATGAAAACAACAACACCTCAACGGTTTCTAAACATTAAGTGGTAATAATATACCACATTGGATAAACAAGTTCCGTTGAAGATTCTGAAACGAAAGGAAAAATACCATGCAGCTGTTAATTATTTCTGTTTTTTATTTTTCATAAATAAAAAAAGATGAATATCACTGGAAAGAGCACAGAAATAAGTTTGCGGAAAAAACCCCCGTCCAAATAGAGGATTAAAGCATTAATTTGAACTATGAGCATTTATTTACAATCTTTTAATGTGGTACATAAACCACCGAGCATTAAATGAGATAATTTAAAAACCATGTATATTTGATCTCTGAGGATCAACACATGGTTTTGTTTTCTTCTCCAACTGTGAGCCACGAACATGATCTGCAGAGCATGTCAATTACTTCCGCCTCATAAGACACCTGTTCTTCAAAGCCGTCATAAATCCGAAGATAGCAACGCAGATTTCTGAGTTCTGTCATGAGTGGAGGAACATTTTCTTTTTCTTAGACTTGCGAAGCATTCTGCCAACATGTTTTTATTTACCTACGCCATTGTTGCTAGCTTCTAAAGAGCCCCAGTAAGAGCTATTGGGTCTATAACTTAGTTCGTGCGGTTTGCTAAGAGATGGCGTAACCTGTATTATTCCATTGGAACATGCGTTGGAAAGCTACTGTCATTGTACGTCATTTCAGTATATGTCATTCATTTGAAGGGTAAACAGCAATATTTTTGTTCACTCAAATACGTCGAACCTTGTGCCTGAGAAAGTGTTTTTGCGGGGAGTTCTTTTTCTTCTGTATTTGGTGGGATCAGAAGGGTGTGCTGTATTATGAGCTGATAAAACCGGGTGAAACCATCAATGGACAACGCTACCGAACACAATTAATCCGTTTGAAGTCCGTTCGGCTACTGCTCGAAAAACGCCCGGAATATGCGACCAGACACGAGGCAATAATTTTCCATCATGACAACGCTCGGCCCCACGTCGCTATTCCGGTTAAGAACTATTTGGAGAATAGTGGATGGGATGTTTTACCCCACCCGCCTTATAGCCCAGACCTTGCCCCTTCTGACTACCATTTGTTCCGGTCGATGCAGAACGCCCTCACTGAAACACGGTACACATTAGAGCAGAATATCAAAAATTGGCTTGATTCATTCTTGGCAGTTCTTTTGGGATGGGATCCACAAATTGCCAAAAACATGGGATAAAGTCTTAGCTTCAGATGGGCAATACTTTGAAAATTGTACATGTTTTTCTAGAAGAAACGTTCAATTCTTGAAAATAAAACCACCGCGTGTCCCCTAATGACCCCCAGTAAGAGCTGGTTTCATGCGTATTAATAAAATATTGCAAGTGCTAATTTTGGCGAGAGAAACAATAGCAAGCGCAACACGAAAGGTTGCAAAATATTGAGAGACTATGTTTTGTAAATTCTTATATTACTAGGTCAACTTGGAACATGATGATCCGGCTTTTTGTTTAATCCCCGACAGACTGTATGTCCGTTCCAATTGAGAAACAACAATAAAGTCATCTCCACTTAAGACACAATCATCGACCCAGAATTGAGTCACATGTCAGTCTCGCAGCAAATATTAGTTAAGGCAAAACAAGATTACAGGCAAATTGTCAACTTGGCAGATCCGCAGATTTCCCACGGCAAGCAACGACCCATACCTGTAATCGATACCCAAGACGTGCCAAAAATATAATTGCGTTCACAGCAATAATGAAGTATTTAAAGTAAGTTCAGGCCATTGGCCGTGTGTCATTTCTTACGCTAAGACTTACAGGTCCAATCCGCAATACAAGCCACTTTCATAATTCACAACTCCAGGGAATTCCTGTTTAGAAAAAGCTTCTTAAACTTCGCCTTTCGGAGTCGACACAAAAATGTCCCATCCACTCGGGATAGTGGCAACAGTAAGTGTGGGTGCGGTATAAGCAAGGCCCAGGTCCTCCTGTCGTGGGTATTACAACCCCCTGCAGAGAATTGATTTTTGAATTTCCGAGTTACTGAGTTTATGTTATTGTTCACAATTGATTTCCTTGGTGACTCGCAAACTGAAATCACGATTCGATCTGCCGCCAACCTCGTTTTGGGCATTCTCTACATCAAGTCGCGTCTCAGGAGACCAACAAAAATACTCTCATAATTTCTGTTGGTCACATGAGTGAAATAACAAAATTTGTCCCAGTTCCCATATCGCACGAAATGGCTGCACATGTGCCAAGTACTTAATAAGCTAGTCCCACGTCAACACCCTATTGGCCACACGAAAGTCAAATATTCGAATTAATTATTTTTAAAATGTTTGAACCGGCACAAGTAAATTTCAAATCGAACAGCTCTCAATCCACGCAATATGCGATACAATAGTCAAAGGCCCGCTGCTCGTTGCGAAACATTCCATTTGTCGGCTAGCTGTCCATTAGTTTTCTTGACAGAGCGGACGCCGCATAATGGATCTGGTGATCGAGAACATATTCATATCAACGCTAAAGTCTTCTTTCGAAGAAAACAGGTGGGAAAACAAGCACCATGTGAATCAAGTGACAAACATCTACAAAACTAATCAAGATGCCGCAGCGACAATGACCTCGAATTCACACGTAATATGTCAAAAGTCTCAACGCATTATTTGAAGGTAGCAGCCATGTGGTCATGGGCTTCTGAAATTTCAAACTGTTCCATATTTAAGTGTGTGTGTGAAAATAGGTGGACTGCCTCTTAAATCAATGGAAGTGTACTGACAAAAAGAGCGCAGAGGCAACTCTAGTTAAAGGGAATCGATTTGGAAATAGAATTCATTGAAGGTGCACCCGCCTTGTCATGGCTGACAACAAATTGTGGTAAAAAAGATGGAGTGACTATTTATAAATAAAAATTTGGCAAGAAAATCGCAATGGGCTTCATTTGGCAGATTTAAGAATAGACAAAACAATATTTGGCCTCCGTTTTGTATTTCTTAAATTATCCTTTCCAGATCATAAGTTCATAAGGAAGTCCCTTGGCTGTTCATTTGATTGACAAATTTTAAATCCATACTCACCGACAATTTATTGACTATATAATTGAATGAAAAATTATGGCTGCGTTCCAAATCACAGTACATGCGATGTATCGCCTTTCAAAGCGAGAGAGCAACTGCTGCGCAAAAATTGTTCGCATTCCTGTCAAAGTCAGAAGTCTGCGCAGGATGGAGATGGAAAATTATCGATTCCATCAAGATCGTTAAGGCATTTATCGGCATTTCCAATATCACACGTTTGAGAATATCGCGTAGAACTGAGTGGTACTGACGTAAGTGATCAGAGCGAGCTGCCAATGAAGAATTAGCTATTTTTAATAACAAAAAACCTGGAAAATGTGAGCAGAACTTTACGAACTTCACCACCGACGACCCAGGATGCCGCTATAGGCAGCTGCAAATTGGATGTGTGACGGACGTTGTCTCTCTCTGCTCTACAGGAAACAGCACTGCGAGTATAAGCCCGGATATCAGCTGACAATATCCTGTCAACCAATGTTTCTTAATTGAAGAGACTATACTATTAGTGTCCTTTTTCTTGGCCTTGAACAGTATGTTTATTGTAACAATCCGAGGAGGTTTTAAAAAATGTTGGAAGTAATCCTTACGAGAGAGAATTTTTTGATTTTACTTGCCATGAGCTCCGGGTCGAGGAATCAACGCAGACGGAGTAAGAAAAAACGCGCGTATTTAAGCTGTCACACACTAGGGGAAACGAGAGCAGCTTATTGTGAGCAGAAATCGAGTCCTATAGAAATTGCCGATTCCACAACTGATGGCCCCTCGTCTATCACACATATCGGAGGCTTTTTTGACATTTCTTTGTGAATTTTGGTAAATCATTTACGAAATCATCTACATAAATAGCATCCGCTGAGGCAAGAGAAGTAGTATCCCCATAGTACCTACTTCATTTGTGGGTGTAAGCAGACTGTAACGCTACACTTGGCAGAGCGTCATCTGACATCTAAGGCATCTGACACAACTATGGAAATGGCAAACGTTGTAAATCACATGACATTTCCGTCAGTGACAAACTGACAGGCGCGGTGGCTCTGACAAATGAGCATCGAACTCTCAATGTGGCGATTTCTCGCGGTCGAACTCTGACGTTTTAATGGGATACAAGTAAGTCCATGAAATAAATCACAATACCGTGGCCCGGACGGTCCGGTCCGTAACTCGGGAAGTTTTCGAGGTTAAACCTGAGGGACAACTTAGTAGACCTCGAGACCTCGCCTCGGATGGCGTAACCAGCTGAAAAGAGACCTTAAACCAGAAATGAAGTATGATAGAGATACTTCTACCACTCTTGCCCCTTAAAATTGTTGACAACCATTTTTTATATCGTTTTCTAAAGCCAAATTGACCAATCAGAGGACAGCATTTACGTTATTTCGTGAATAACTGTCAAAAATTCATAAATAACTGTCAAAAAGCCTCTGGAATTCCTCGATGGGATAGGGGTTAATCAGCTGTGAAGTTGGGCATCTCTATCATACTTCATTTCTGCCTTAAACAGCTGGGTGTACGAACTTGGAAGCGCCTATCCCGAGACCGTGCTAGTTGGAGAGGCATGTTGACTGAGGCCCAGGTCCACACCGGAGTGGATCGAAAGTCAAGGAAGATTTTATCTATAGAACATTCTACTTGCAAAACGCGTGAGTTCAATTGTGATTTGGAAAACTGTGGTTGCCGCGCTTTGACATAAAATTCAGTAAACTCGATCAAATGCGTACCATTTGAAGCGAACGCGCCATTGTGAGTTGGCGTTCATTTTTCATGGAAATCGCAGTTTGTTTACTTTGCATCGTGAGGTCAGTTTGACAAGTCCCCAAGCAAATACTTAAATAGTCTTAAAACACTTATCCGGGAATGTAAATCAATTTGCTAGAGTCGACGGAGAAATAATTGTATAAATAAAAGGGCACCTCTTCGTGGTCCGAAATGCATACAGCTTACGTTTACTTTACTTTGAGTCATTTTCAACTGCACCGGCTGTATACTATTATATCTGAGACACATTTTTTGACCTTCCAATCCAATATGAACAGACGTGTGCCTGAATATTTCAAGATTAGTCGGCGAAAAACATAGAAAATTTGTGGAAATTAAAATAAGGTATGGTTCTGGTGCATCCGGGGTAAAGTTGTTGATTGCACACAACTTGGCGAGATGCCAGCAATGACAGATTAAGTTGACATACAGCTTCAATGTGGCTCCCTCTAGAGAGCCTCTTGGGCAACCGCCTAGACTAATGTATGCAGCTGCTAAATTTCATGGCGCCATGTCTAGTGGAGACATTCTTGCCAAAACCGTCAAGGGAGAATTCTCCCTGGTCGGAAGAGAACTAACCGAGGGACAAGGCGACATGCTGTCATGTGACTTTTTCACCGTCATTCTCGAGAAGGTCGTGCAGAACTCACTCGCCAACACAAATGGCACTATATTCCAAAAGTCCGTGATATTGGTAGACTACGCTTTCAACCATTTCACGTGTATATGTGGCCACGTGTTGTACGTGAAACAGTTCGCGGCATGTGATTTTTAAGTCACGTGAATCTAATTTCACCTGAATTTACACATGTTAATTTCGGGTATAGACGGAGGTTTGTAAGACATCACGCGCTTAGTACATTCACTTGATGACGTGAAATAATTTCATGTATATTTAGTACATGGGTTGGTGCGTCGATTTTTTCGCTGGTTCGATCCCCGAATCTACAAACATTCAAAATTCATGGCTCCACCTCTTTTGAGTCACTGACAATGCTCAAAGAGTACTCCTGTTTTAAAAAAGCTTCCCAATTTAGACGTTCGCAGCCAGCATGAAACTGTAGATCCCATCCACTCTTGAGAGAACTATGACACTCTCAACACGAACGGTTGCTGCAGAAGCTAGACCCAGGTCCTCTTCGAACTGTCGCTCGACCCCTAATATATCATATTTCATTTATGTACATATTTATATTTTATTTAGTACTCACGATCCCGGGAATTTATGTGAAATGCACGTACCACCAAGCCGCGTGAACACCCAGAATCTGAGGCTCAGAGACTTCAAAGTGAACGCAGCTGGCTGAATACCTGAAAGCACACTTTCACACCCAAGGCATGAGCAGAATGTTGTACTGACTATTTAAATGCCTTTAAACGTTTACGTAAAATAACTGATCACATCACAATAGCAGTATTCTATGCCACGATGCGCTCCACTGCACTTCCCTAACGTATTGGAACTCAGTTTATCTGTTCTTTTGAGCCAATAATATTCGAAAAATGTATAAGCCTTTCGTTAACCCGAAAACTAACCAAGGTCTCCACACAAAGTCAATTCATTTTACGCAGAGAACGCCAGTTTAATTTACCAAATGACGTAAATGACTAGAATTTATGTGTCGATGAACACAGTTTTAAGACCACGACGCTTCGTGAATTGCATACTAGTGGGAATTATTCATGAAAAATCACCGTGAATAACTGTTGTTCCGACGTAATTGAAACAATTTGGTTCAAATCTTCTTTCGAGAAGCAATGTCTATCGGCTCTCCGACGCAAGTGAAAGTTATTGCCGGCATTTCATTAGAATCAATTGCAGATGTACGGTAATTCAAAAGATGTGTATCAATATGGTTCTCAATTGTTTTGCAAAATACACAACTTCGTGTGAATCCTCGACGCGTCTTAATGTCTGCAAAGTACACCAGTGAAGTGATTTATGGTGCGGCATCTTATCTCCTGGGTGACAAATGTCTACTGAGATCAACTTAAATGCCTGCATGTCCGGCATATCAGATGTTTACATTCGAGTGCGAGACAATTGTCGTCTCTGTCTAGGCACTCCTTCAGAGGACAAGTGAGAATGTAATGAGCACAAATTTCATTTTCAAACAAATTTATCAGCTCCGTCTTAAAATTCGCCGTCACAAAATTCGCGGATGCGGGTAAAGTTAAAACCAAACGCAACCACCGCAGAAAGCGCATTGAGTAGCAAAAAGTCCAATCTTTCATTGACCCTAATCTTTTAATCCTTAGATTCACCACTTTAAATCTTTAACGGAATGCTGTCATAGCAAATCCGTTTCGCACTCAAAAAAAAATACTCAAAATCAAACGGGCGTCCATGTGTAGTGAATTTGCTAATAACATGTCATTGACATTGCTAGGCGGCTAATTGAATTGTATTGACAACTTAGCACTGACTGTCAGAGGCGTCAAAACTCGGTGTTGTGTGGTCTGTGCTCCGGACCAGGTGCCTGATCTGAAGTGTCATTTTCAGAACATAACCACGGGTCATTATCGCCATCATTATGATGAGTTGTTCGCGTGCTGCTTTATTGCAGGCAATTACGGCTCACACTTGAGTCCAAAACGACAGCTTAAGGAATTACTTTTGTTTTAATTTTTTTTTTCTGGTTTTGTTCGCAGTTTTGTCATGTGCTGAATGATTGAATTGCAGCATTATATGAGCGGGATGGACAGAACAATAGAGCGAAGCCGAGAACATCTTCCTATGCGTTGCAACACAGTTCAATTGCAAAGTATAGCAACCGCGCTGAAAAGAAATGCAGCTTCAACACGGTGGATGCCTTGGTTACAAAACGTCGAACATCCCATCAACACAGGCACATAACACAAAATTGGGCGAAGATGTCTAGCTGTCGATCAGAGCTTTTGAACAGCTGATCTTTCTTTTGTCGACCATATTTGACAACCGATGACATGAAGAAATCGTGTCCGGTGAGTGATGGTCAGTGTTGTTTGGCTGAACGGAACGGAAGGGTACTCTACATTGACGCGTCTGTGGGCAAATATTGTCATTGTGTCTTAACTGGTTTTAGGAGGTTTCAAGGGAGAGTGCGTAATCAATAATTCACCAAATAACACAACATGAACAGTGTAATGTTTCGTTTACCGCATTGTTTACTATTTTATTCGATCGCGCTTAACCATTACGCACAGAAAGAGTGGACGCCATAGTCCACTAAACATTTCAAAATTGAACACTCTTCTAAAAGACACAGACTCTTAAGCGCCTACACAGCATTCGAACGAAACAGAGTTTTATTTGATTTTTTGTTTGTTTTTCTTCTAAGCCCAACCTTTAATCAGCGCACTTTCGATGCATCCATCTTTAGTATGCACAGTTCGTATCACAATAATCACCGCAGCCGTTGGGAATTGAATTCAAATCAATTGATAAACTTTCAAGCAACCGCGTAACACTGTGTGTATATCCCGGTGTCTATTTAATACAAAACTGCCAGTGGACGTAAATTTCAAAACTGAACTAACTTAAACGAGCTACACAAATCGGCGCAAGGTTTTATGTCTCTAATACAGATATGTACATATATGTGATACGTATGTACGTATTTTTTAAGCTCTTCTCTATCTCAAGAGAAGAAAAACAACGTATTGTCGGATACTCTATCAAGGCCTTTGTTAGACCAACACCAGTAGGCGGTCCGTAGCTTTTTTTTTCCCATTTGAAGCTTCGAATAGTTGAATGCAATCATCAATAACAAGATTAATGGGGTTGCCAACATTCATGCGAAATTGATGATGAGTTTTTATAAATTTTTGTTTTTAAGTTCATACTTAGTATTGCACCATAAGGTGATTATAGTTCAGGAGGAAGTGAGTGTTTGGACAGCTCAGCAAACTTTCATATGTAAAGTGAAGGCGGACTTGTAGACATCGATAGAATACAGCTAGTGGTACTAAGTTACTTGTGTCAAATTGTTGGTTTCAATTGGGTCAATTGCTGATGTTAAACTGAAGAACTTAAAAATTTTGAATTCACTGAGGTCCTTCCTTTCATTTTGTGTCATTAATTTATTTAAAATCCGTGCAAATTAATATGTGAATCTATTTTAGTACAATTTAGTACAGTAGTACTAAAACACTGATCGAATATGTTCGAGTAGATGGAGATAAGCTGCGCTGGTTCCTTTGTTTTGTTTGAGATGGAAAAAAAATCTAGTGATTTTCCAAGACTTTGTTTTATATCAACTTCAGTTCATAAGCGTTTTCATTTTCCTCTATGACAGGTAAGACAATGGGTCTGATATAATTTTAACACATTGGCTGCAAAGATTCCATTTGGTGCCAACAACCAATGCTGTTGACCCTTAAACCCTACCCATCCCGGGAGAAACACTATTACTACCCTGGGGTCCCTATGGCCTCAAATTATTTTTGCTTCTTACCCAGGGGTCTTGATGATCCCGAAGTTGAAGTTGACACGAAATGACTTGAGCACACTTGATAGTTGAAAATGTTCCAAGTCGAGAAGCCTACTGATGTTCTGTGAGCTTTGAATGGAGCGAATATGCGACGTAGTTTCAAAATAATGCAAGAAAGTTGAGTTCGTGCCTTGGTCCCAGGGTAGGGCTTAAGGGTAAAATATACTTTTGGTCATAGAAAAAATACAAAAGATAGACATTTAATATATTTCCAATGCATCCGGGACAATTTAGCACTGGCTATCAAAATGCTTTAGCATCACACGACGAGATACCTCTTGAACAAAGCCATAACGTTCATACTATCGTGGGGTGCCAGGCAACTTAGCCTCATACCGGGTTCGTTGATCGTGGCTAACATTTTTGCCAGTCACAGCTTTGAATGAAATTATAGGTGGCTATCATATGTAATAGCCATGGCAGTCAATGAGTTAAGAATACTCATAAAGAAAGTCCCCACCTTTTTCTCCATTCAAAATGTTGGCCGTTTCCTCTACACTAAGCTTTTCTACGCCAATGATGGGTATACGCAATTCCTTTAAAAATGGCCAAATTATGAGGAAGTTAATCATGGTCGATGTGGAATATAGTTCAAACTAACTAGTTCAACTTTGAATAACGGTTAGCTAAAAAGTAGGTCTTTTGGTTTAAAAATTGGTTAAATTTGCTGTACTAATTTTATACTGTAAGCTGACATTATAATCTTCTTCCAGAACCGAGTCAGGCATGACAAGCATGAGATAATAATAATAAGAGGGCCAGAGCCTAGCTTCTACAGCAACCACTCGTGTTGTCCGTGCTTTTGGTGTTTTGCCAGTGGAACGGATCTACGGATTTATGTTTATTGCCTTTGAGAAACTTTTCCTAGACAGTTATACTCGTTGAGCATTGTCAATGACTCGAAAGAGATGGGGCCGGGAACATTATTTTTGCTCCTACCGGGAATCGTAGGGGTCAAAAATGTTTAAGCTGATATAAATCAAATTGAAGTAGAGTGTTTGGTCTCCAGCATTAAGAGCAAAGTTTCTTAGAGACTTCGGTAATTCATATCGCTGTCTGGTTTCAATTCTTCAGAATCCTCTACAATTGATGCATCAACATTAAGATCACATGGACTATGTGCCATATTCCATCCTTCGTCTGCAAACATATTGTCAATACAAGCTGCTAGAGCTAGAGTCTGACCGTCCGTCGCAACCTGTGTATGTGCCTGATAATCGAAAACAAATTACCTAACCCATTCACATTTGTCCCACTCAATGTTAAAAATGTGATTAAAAAGCCAAGTTATGTGAGTTCAGTGACTGCATTCCGGGTCGCAAGGGATAAACAAGCCAAGTATCATCCTCTGCATCAAAGTCTTCACTTGAACTGCTTTCAGTGCTAGGCAAAGACAACAACTGGTATTCGCCAAACAGCAGATCTGTGCTGTTCATTGTTGAAAAAGTCCCGCCTTTTCTGGCCTCGACACAAATGTGTCTGCATACTTTATATGCATTGACTTTAACGCCGAGATCTGCAGCAGAAACTGTAGGGAAAATATGAAATACACTGTCCGCTACGTTCGAAAATATGAAATGCACTGTCTGCTAAAAAGATTTTCTCGTTATTGAGAAAATTTGTTCAATTGAAAATAGTAGAAATCCGCCATTTAAATTTATTTCATTCGTCAATGCGAGTTGTCCGCTAAACGGAGTGTCCGCCAATGAGAGGTTTCAATGTACTTCATTGAATGAACACATATATTTATGTATCTCTTTATTAGGTGTCGGTTTAATCACATCCCATAAAGTCATTCCCTTACAATTGCCTTATTTCGGAAAAAAATAAATCCGATTCGTTGCTCTACCTATTTAAAGAAATTCGTGAAGATTTACAGCAACTTGGCCACCCACACTCTTCGTGACTCGAATTCAAATATTTTCAGTTTTTTTTTTTATTTCGAATTCATGCGGTCTCAACAGGACGAGGTCAGTTTTGCTACCTAAAAAGTTCGATGTCCGTTTAATTTCGATTTTTTTCAGTGTTTGATTTGTTAGTCTCGAAGATGGTTATGGAAGGCTTCTGAAGATATGGGCTTTGCCAGGGAATTACCAAAAACACAGTGGTAACCACGAATGGAAAGTACCAAATGAGATCAATGCCAACTGCGTTGTTATTTTAAGAAACACACAAAGGAAGGTTGTTGTCGTATCTACTTCTCATGGACGTTTACGGGGAGCTGTCGGCCACACTGGTGTAAAACTCAGAGGACAGAGCACGCGGAATAGAATTATTGGGCGCGTTTTCAGAAATTCGAAATAAACGAAACAACACGGGCAACGACAAAACCGACGAAGTACCGAAGAATGGGCAGTTCTACTACTAGAAAAGGATAAGCTCATTGCTACTGACAGACTCATAAGCGACACCAACTCTTTATGAGCGGAAATAGATAATTGTAGGTAATCAAAAACGAAGTGCCCTACACTAAATCTAGATGACTAGACGACATGGAGAGTCCTGCAATGACTTCTGGACAAGCTGTAGGGATGTGGAGGATGAGAAAGCAGGACTACACTAGCCCGGTACTTGGTCCGCCCCTTTCGCTTTTCGTTTAAAGTATACACCATTCTAGATCACTGACGACAACAATTTCAAAAACAGAGAGAACTGCAGAAATGTCTATGAGGAGCCAAGGTATAAATCTGAAAAGTGACAGCATAATGGACCCAATCTGAGTCTAAGTGGAGCATGATTAAGAAACCATGCAACTCACTCTAACCTTCCTGCCGCCCGGCATTGACTACATCATTGCAGTGAAATGAAATTAAACTGACAGTCACGGTGTCAAACACTCACCTTGAATTCAAAGTTATAGTACACGACATGGACATGAACCTGAATGAAAATGAATTTCGAATGCGACATGATGTTTGAAGCATAATAATAAAATGGGTGGAGCAACAGCAACACTCACAGAAGGTTTTTCTGGACAGAAGTGCTCTTGTCAGTGATTCGAAGGAAGAGGACCCGGAAATTGTGAAAGTTCGTAAGTTCTGACAGACCCGGCATAGGAGTCGACAAACCAACTCACTACGCCACTATAAAAGAAAATGCAAGAATAGATGAACTCGCATTATCGCTCTTAAAAGCAAATTCGTTGAGCTCGTTCTGCTGTTACTGCGTCCAGTGGGCGGCGTTGAAGTTTTCAAGACGCCTTGACACGTTTATTATCCTCAGATAACACCCACTTTTATCAGCTGGGTACCACACACAGTACCTGCTAAATAAGACCTACTTCCCTACACCATTAAGTGCTATAATCAAGTGTTTATTTTCTCTCCAACTTCCAATCTGTAATTTAAGCCCAAATTCTCGAATGAAGCATCTTACTTCGACAGACAGATGATAAACGAGCGTCAGAGCACTGTCCCATCTGTTAAGACTACATTCACATGACCCATAGTTAAGTGTGACACAACACCAATGATCAAACGCTCTTAAGCAGTTAAACAGTTGAAAATGATACAAAACGTATTTCCATCCATTTCCATCTAAAAGAGAAAGGGTCCCAGAAGCTCGCACGCCACGAAGCACAGAAACTTCCGCTGTTAGCATTTCTACCGTGTAGTCAAATTCGTAATCCACTCCACACACAATTCCCTCACGACGTGTCTGCCTTGCCGCAAGCAGTAAAAGGAAATCCCTCAACAGCCAGCCCAACATCCCAACATAAACACTCTCCCTCTCACGCTGTCAAACAATTAAGCCCTCTGCCCTTGTGCCCGGTATTCTCACGTCACCGCCTGCAACTGTTTATATGTATTTACAAACCACTTGTCAAAACGCGATATTGATTGAGACATTGGTCCATAATTGTAGCAGATTTCCACCGAACCAATTCGATAAAGCACCGAAAATAAACACACAAAAAAAAAGAAAGAAAGAAAACGAAAACAAGAAGCTGTCACAGTGACATTGCGACACACACCTATAAAATTATGCAAGTGAGATTCGTATTCGCTTATATCGTTCAGCATCAGTCGGTGGACGTGTTCATGTCCGACTGACAGCTGACAGGGGTCAGTTGTTAGTTGCTACATGTAACGTGCGCTTGGCTACCTCTGCACGGCATTGATTATAAACCAGTTTTAGGCACAATCGTCAAACCATAATGTTGCTAGTTATAATATGTTGGTTCATATTTTGTATTAAAAATCGCCTTAATTGCAGTGTGCATTGACTTCGTCACCGCCAATAGGTGGCCACTCAGAGTCACAGATCAGCGAGTCATCACTTAATTGTATCTGTCTTTTTATACTCGTTTATTTTGCCAGGCACACGCATTTAGTGGTGTGGAATCGTTTTATTTTGCTGCCATTGGTCTTTAAGTGTGGGTTCGGCTTAAGATATAAGGAAGTCATTTGGCCTCAGTCGAGACCTTAAGGTAATTTACTCATCAATTGACGTACACCGGGGGAAAACATGAGCGACAAAGTGTAATTACTATTTATGTAGGTCCGACACTTAAGTAGTGCTTCAAGAATAAATTACGATTATCATATTAGTAAGTCAGTGCTTTGATTGTCGCAGGAATGATAGACAGCAGATCTTGGGGAATATTTTAGCGTCAGACTGGCGTTGTTCTTTTCACTTGGGTCCGTTGTGAATCTGCATTCACTGTGATTTCACATATAGGTAGGATATATGTAGGTTCCCAACTGTTGACTGGCTTTTTCCAATAACTGAGAGCTCCCGACTCTCAGAAATACTTTAACTAAGTATTCATGGGGTGATGTTTCTATACGTTTTGTGAGCTAAATTCCCTATTACACTTATAATCTATTCTATCAGAGTACATATTTAAAAGCGCAGCGATTGGAATAAGGCTCAGGTACGATTAGTCATGAGCTCATGAGCAGTAGGTGGGTTTTCCATTCGATATTGTGGACTGACGTTTCATTTCCAAGCAATGCCTCCGAAACAGCGTGGAACGCTGCTTACGTTTGTTTAAAAATGAGGGCACAAGGCACTCCCTCAGCATACTGAAATATTCTTTTCAGAAGTCAAGTATTTGCGACTTTACCTGACAAGTAATGATAAGCTCTCTTGCCCCATTTTTGGACAGCACATTTTTAAATATTTCCACGTCCCCTATTCACTCAATTTCAAAAATAGGAAACATGGTTCAGTTAGTCGTGATTAAGTGTCGAAAACGCATGAGCGCCCGTCAAATTCGGTTTTGAATTCGGATATCTGTCTAGCACTGGAGAAATAACCCAGAGATGACGTTTTATAGAGATGGCCAACTTCACAGCTGATTTACCCCTAGCCCATCGACGAATTTGAGACGCTTTTTGACAGTTATTCACGAAAAAGCGTGACCGCCGTTCTCTGATTGGTCAATTTGGCTTTAAACGATATAAATATGGTTTTCAAAAATGTTAAGGGGAAAGAGGGGTCTCTATATTACTTCGTTTCTGATCAGGCCTGTTGATACTTGTCCTACAAGTTGAGAGTTTGCATTTGAGAGTTATATTTGATAATACATCAGGTGAATTTGGATTGTAATTAAAGAGCATATTTTGGCACACTGGCTACGTGTACACTTAAACGGTAGCACCAACGCATCATGGTGTTCTTCGCATCGCATAAGATGAACAACCAGCATATGGAAGGAATTTGCTGCTGCACGACCCAGCTTTTTGGGCAAGATGGCAGTTCTTTTCTTCCACTTGTACGGATCCAGGTCACCTGGTTGCCTACAAAAAACTAATGCCTTAAACTAAGTATGTAGATAAGAATAGTATGAAGTAAAACATAATATTTGCCTAACAGCTTGGACTTTGAACGCAGTGTATACATATTCGTGAACATTAGTCTAAAGTCCCAACTATTATGCGCACGAGGGAGCAAGAGCTACTGTCAAACGCGCATGGTTGAGTGAGCGAATGTATCCACCCATATGAGGCAACTTATAATTTCGTCTACGAACGATTGCGAACATTTCGTTAAGCATAAGTGAATTTGGCAGTTGGCATATTGTGCGTACAGATCAGAAATGAGGTTTGACAGAGACACCCAACTTCACAGCTGATTGACCCCTAGTCAATTTTTGACAGTTATTCACGAAATAACGTAAATGCCGTTCTGTGATTGGTCAATTTGGCTTTAGTAAACGATAAAAAAAATGGTTGTCAAAAAATTCAAGGGGAAAGAGAGGTAGAAGTCTCTATCATACGTCATTTCTGGTACAGACCACACAAATGTTACGTCAAGCATGAGTTAGTGCACACCGACAAATCGGCTTATGTTCAATTATAATTCGTCTTTACGGACGTTAAGAGACTGCAATTATGGAATGATTTTGAATTAAACATGACATTGTCAAAAACTTTGTTTCGGTTTGACGTTCCGAGCAGATGGTGATATCCCTTTTGGATATTACATTGTTCTTCAGCCAGGACAATGCCTCATTGGACCTCATTAAACCTCATTGGAATAAGAAAAACAGTCTCTTATACCAATTGCTATTCGAAAAACTCGCCTTTGTTGTGAGTCGTTGCATCCCACGACTCAACCAATTGTGTTGGAGAAGGGCAACTACGAGCTGACACATTCACCAGCCAGCCATGAATTGTTTCTGCGAACTCAGTGAACGATGACATAATTGAGATCAGACGTTACAAAGCTCAATTGATCACTGATAACCCAGAGGCCCTCAGCAAACCATCCAAAAGTACTAGACTTTGATTCTTTACGTTTGGACTGGGGGAGATCGGGACGGCCTGTTGATTCTGTTTCAGTACTTTTGTGGCCTTGTGTTCACTTATGTTAGAGTCCTAGGAGGAACTGTGCCTCATACAAATCCCATCAACGCAAATAGGACCAAAGTGACCAACAGGACCATGTACTCGCTTCACAATTGTAGTCGTTTTTACAGAATTTGGGTCACAAAGTCCTCCCTCAAATTTAAACTTGAATGAAGGGCGTGGTCAGACCTGAGTAGTACAAAAATGGCACTGGCCTGAATAGTAGATCAGCGACCTATAAAAATAACGAACGAGTACTAGAAAGGACGATGAAATAAGAATCAATTATTTGTCTTGGCCAAGACAATCTTGATCTTGATCCCCACGAACGGGAAATGAAGTAAGTGCGCAAGTGCCAGTTCATTCTTTTCGTTTATGATCACGATAAAACATTCAAAACATTGACAGAAAATATTTTACTACTGATTCTAATCAAAACCAATTTACTTTCTCAGAAGGCTATTCCTATAGTTCCAGCAATTCACAAACAAAAAAAAACAATAAACCGATTCACATAGTAACGACAGAAATTGTTGAATGCAATCCGGCCGAAAGATCACTCATAAGCCATTGCTGTCATTTCATAGTCATACCTTAACCTGCAACAAAAGAGCAAAGACCAAATGGGAGTCCACTCTAAAAGTGAGGTTATTTGTTCACACTTAACCGGTGTATGTGTGTGTGTGTGTGAGTTCGTAGAGTGTTCAGAGTGCTTCGTTGAAAATCATTTGAACACAGCCACAAAGGCGTCACTGAATGAATGCTAGTGTCCGTGATCTGTTCCACTTGATATTTACTCTTGGGTCTTGTAAATATTTAACTTTGTAACTAGACGAGGTTTATTAAGTCAAGTCACAAAAATGAAGATGCGTGAAGATGAAGGTCAGTCGTTGAAGACGTTTACTGTGTGAATTAAATTGTGCATATGCTGATGACAATTTTGAGGAGAGGAAAATTAAGAAAACGTGTGCATTTAGTGAGAGTTAGTCGGTTTTTATGTGAATTTTTTAAACACGACTTTACAAATTTCTTCGTGCGCACTCTTTTGTCTCGTCCTACAGATGACTGCCCAATCCTACAGAAACCTACACAATACAATGGTTCCATGCTGTTCACCGCCGTGCTACGTTTTGACTTTTATAAGACAATTGAGAGCTGTGAGAGCAACGTAATCTCACGTAAGCGAAGCACTCCCTGACCGAAATTGTTTCAACATCAAACATTTTGGTGCTTCTTGACAATTCCCTGTGTTACTCCTCATTTTCTTAGGGCGGGAAATCATAAAAGAAATTAAAAATGTTGACATTGTGACATATTTATGCGTTAAGGCAGATATCGTAACCAGCACGTAGTCGCACGTAGACGTAGTTGGTGCCTCACCAACGCTGCATTGTGAAACGAGCATATGAAATCTTCCTGAACAATTTAACGCGTGTGAAAGCACAATAGTGCGATGCGGTGGTCAACTTCTATGTTACGGAGTGGTGCGATGCTGCACTCCGTTAATCAGCTGTTTCCTCTCTCTCTCTCTCCAATACCAGACGAAAAATATTACATCAGCTGTTTTCATTTTTGTAACGTCGTCACATTTCAAATAACTGTCGTCGTTAAAATAATTTTAGTTAGATATTTGCATTTATCAAATGTCAGTTGACACGTAAAAAAAATACTCAAAATCTCTAAACTTCGCTGCCACAACGCACCTCTCTGTCAAATATTTTTCGACATGTTCGATAATGCCGTGCGAAGGATTTACTTTTTATCCGAAATGAAGTATGATAGAGATGCCCAATTTCTACCTCTCTTGCCCCTTAACATTTTTGACAACCCTTTTTTATATTGTGTTCTAAGCCAAATTAACCAATCAGAAAACGAAATTTACGTTATTTCGTGAATAACTGTCAAAAAGCCTCTGAAATTCATCTATGGACTAGGTGTCAATTAGCTGTGAAGTTGGGCATCTCTATCATACTTCATTGCGGCTTTTTTTTATGATCCTCCCATCCGTCTCATTTTCCACTAATGCAGGTCGACGCAGTATTTTGTGCTGAAGAGAAATATGTGCGTTGAAAGACATCGCCAGCTCAGACACACAATTGTGTTTCAGCCATTCTGGTCTGTTCAAGTCGATATGCGGAATAGACTGACTGTTGGACTTATTCGCTCAGAACGCAATAGTGACACTGACAGTTCGAACGGTCAAAATGTCAAAATTTCTTTACTCAAAAAGTGCATAGATAAGAAAAAGTTTTCGCACATAAGCTGAGCCAGTTCTTCTAGCAGGCTTCAAATGACAGGTGTCAGTCAATGCATCTGCTACTCGTAAGCCTTAATGTGACATTTACACGCGCTAAATTCGTCGCAAAATTTTTCAAAGTTATTGGAAAGGGAAGTGAAACAAAATCGATCACAGGTCTCATCGAAATCTCACACAAAATCTGGTGCCGAATTTAACGCGTGTAAAAGCCGCCTAAGCATGAAGCTAGGATCAAAAACACAAATAGGTGGCGCTAGTTGAAAAAAGCCGATGGATAATGGCATTCATTCTGTATTTTGAAAGTTGTAAAATTAAAACTAGACTGCCTAATTAACACAATTATAACAAAAAAAAACTCCACACCTGGCCGATAAATCGGCTGGCAACACCCGACAAACATGCAGCAGTCATCTTTTTTTCATTGATGGAGTCCAACTGCACAGCGGCTTATTGTATAATAGCCGAATAGATCCGAATGTTGGCTAGTGACTTAGTGGAGCCACAGTGGAACTCGTAATTGCAAAGCAAGCAAGAAAACGATCGACCGCCTATTAATATCTTTTGCTGGAAAATCTCCCTCTCGGCGGTTACACCGATGACTTGCATTTCTTGCAGAGCAAGTGCTTATACAAGTTGCTCAGGTTTTGAGTACCTCATGTGATATATGTTACGTAGAGAAAGATTTTGCCGGCATTTATGCAAGCTAGTCCTTTCTAACGACAGCTTGATATTGTGACACAAAATTCCAGCCACCGTATTCATCGATTGTGCATTACTGTTGCCCAAGACGAAATTCCTCGCAAATCTCATCCCAAAGATATGTCTCTGTTTCTACTGTTACTAGGGTAATGCCTGTTGGATGATGCATTTGGACTTTGGAAATCGTGACGGCAGATGAACCTGTTGGGATATGCTTAAGGCATTCAACGGCTGTTTGCATTTGAATCACACAAAAGTATAGCTGTTCATGTTGCCCGAGCTTACTCACAGAGCTTTCGGCCATCAGGGAAAGCTATCGGCTTCGGTTTGGTTAACTGGTTAGCATGCTTATGTTTATAGGCGCGCAAGTTTTGTTGCCACTATCACAATTCCATGCGATTTTCTCTTCATTTCCGATACTTGCTGATAACCAAATGATGTTTGTATTTGTATTCTCTCTACACAGTGCAAGCAAACAGCGGTAATCACCAGATTTTGTTTCATTGAAGAAAGTGTCGTCTGTGTCATCATTCTTTCAGATAATTTCCTGCCAAAGCTCCTTAACGGTCTCTACTGTCTGACATAAAGTTATGTGTATGCTCAGAGATGAAAATCGCTATGAAAAATAAATGAGACTGAATGGCCAGTTCAGTAACGACGGGCGTGCTCATGATTTAACATTTTTATTTACGTTTTACGCACTCGTATGTACATATCTCGGAAGATAGTGGTCAAATGTCAAGGAACTTCTAATAAAATGGACTCACGTCAACACGTTTCCAAATTCTGTTAATGTTAATGACTTGGGTAATGGTCATCGTATGAAATCGTAAATGGATTGCCCTTTAGGGCGTATGTGTGGAGAGTTCCCTTGTAGCCTAAGCAACGCTTAATTTTTTTTTTACTAAAGATTTCAAGAATATCGAGCATATTCGTATAAATTTGCGACTTCTTAAAGCAGTGAGAGCTGTGTTTAAAATTAGAAGCAATACTAGGCTATCGATATTTTTTAATATATTTGAACGGCTTATTTGCCAATGGCTGGAACTCTTATACAGGGTGTCCGCATGTGCCATGTGCGTAGTAAAGTATTGCTTGTGACAACTAACAGGAGCAAAGCGAAAAAGGGATACAAACGAAGACCACTCCATATTTAGAGGCAGTTCAGTATTTATCCCCGCCCATACGTAGTTAGCTAAATACAGGGTGGGTAGAAGAAGACCAACTGATGATCAAAACGAATAACTTTTAATTAACTTAGGTTCTAATCTTGTCCTAATCTTGTCCTAATCTTGTTTTCTAATCTTATCCAAGATCAATTCTTACGAGCAATGCAATCAAAATGTTTAATGTCTTTGCAGTAATGTCGAAATTGAGACACCAAAGGAACCCGAATAATCTATTCGGAACATCTGTCCTCATGTACTTAATGAGATCAACTCGAGCCAGATGTAGATCAGCAGCCAGAGATCATGGAGGATAGGCATATCCAGCTTCCACCTTCATTGCCCTTGATTTCATCTTACAGCGTTTTCCACGATGTTACGTTATGTGGCGGATCCGAGAACTGTGTTCGCTCTTGTGTGAAATGGAAGAGAATTACACTACAGTCTTAATCTTAACCGTTCAATGGCGACATGGAGCAAGGGTAAAAATGGCAGAAGTTAAATGTCTCTATCATTCATTATTTATATCTGGCTCGGGATGCTCTCCTTGAGTACATGAGGACAGATTTTCCAGCACATCCATCATCTCTGCAGTGCTCCATAACGGAAAAAAACGTCTACCGACACATGGGTCAAGTATCTCGGTGTCAACTCAACTGACTCTCCTGACTTCCATCGCATAAAGGATGGTTGCGATGGAAGCCAGGGTTGGCCAGGGTTGGATGCGTAAGCAATATGGATAACGTGAGAATGCAAATCTTTTACTTTACAAGCAGCCATTAATATATGATTTACCAATATAACACACCATACCTACAACCAGTATGGAGAAGCTCCCATTTTTCGGAAAGCAATAGGCACCGGTCCAGTCACACTGGTAAAAAAGCAGCTTCTAGGCATCAGCAAGCATCCTAAGGAAGCAATCAGATACGATACAACTCTACCTAAACGCCCTAAACCTGCTAAGCGAGCTGAACTTCCCAACGCCATCGAACATCCTGCTGCGGGGTTTCTACCAGAGCAGCGATAGAAGTTACCGTCGAGGCTAGATCGGCTACCACACCACCACCCCATCCCAAAACATGGACACAGGGACATAAAAACCAGATATGGGATATAAGAAAAAAATAAACAATGTAAACCAGTTGTTCTCCTATTGTCGAGCCAACACCTTGACACTTGGTTTTAAGTCTAGACAGCAAAACTGTGGATTGTGCGGCTCGAAATCCAAGCAAATCCAAGCGCAACGATCAGCATCAGATATTCTCAGTAAGATGTTGTCTGATGCAGGACATCTAGAAGGACAAACCGCCAGAAACAACTTCCATGGCTTCTTACAAATAAAATAATGGACAGAAGCTGGAGAACAACGAATTCGCGGTCTCAGATGGTTTGTCATTGGAGCTCTTCAAGGCCGGTGGTGGCGTTCTGGTAGTGAGCATGCACCAGATTATCTGACAAATTCCGTCCACAACAATGGGTTGGCCGCTCATGGAAACCAATGCTCTAGCTAATATCTGAGACTCCTGGTTCGAGAAGGAGAAGAAGGCCCCACCATAGGTATTGCACTGACGTATGACAGCTTGGTATTGTTGACCGTAAGCAGTTCCCCAGGAGGACCATCAGCAAGATTCGTTGGCATGGTAAATAAAGCAATAACTGAATATAGTGAAGGAGAATATTCGAGAGGCGAAATACACAACAGAAACATTGCGTGGTTCAAAGTTTATCTTGACAACTTAGTTGACTATCTGGGAAAACTAGACTGGGAAACTAGACTGACTTTTGAGAAACAAATGCTGGCACAACTTATCACTGTTATGTTTTGATTCCGGTCCAGAATATTTACAGTAACGTCAATCGAAACCAATTGCGACAAGCTTGAATTTTATCTAAAATTGCTGCATTTTGAGTTAGGTTATAGTGGCTGGTTGCAGAAGGCAGTGACTCTTCGGCCAAAGTAGGCCCGTTGTGATACCAACGCAGATTGATTCCCCCTAACAGTTAAAACTAGTTAGTGCTTGTGACAAAGCCGTTTAGGTGGCTAATACTGACGCTTTTTAGCTCATTGAGGTTGAGTTGCTCACAAGGAATCAAACGATCAATTCGGATGTGTTCTGTCAACAACTGGAGAGATTAAATACTGCCATCAATGAAAAACGGCGAGAGTTGCTCCATCGAAAAGGTGTATCGCCAAAAAGGATTGAAGCTTGGTTAAGAATTGTCATATAGCCCAAACCGTGCTCCATTAGATTACCACTTTTGCAAACCCTTTTGGTGGGAAAACTTTCAACACAAATGCCACAGTGAAATCGCACTTGATTCAGTTTTCTGGCGACCAAAATTAGAAGTTTTACGAACGGCGAATCATGAAGTTGCCAGCGAGATGGCAAAAGGCCACAAGCGACTGGCCACTAAAACACTATCCAGCATTCACCACTTCGAATTGACATGCTTTCTCCGTCGTTTATGAATGTGAAAAACCAAGTGGTAGCGTGGATGAAATCTGGGATGGTTTTGGTTTCCCTTTTATAACTCTAGCCTGTGATGACTTAAGGCTTACGTTTTGCCTGTGACATGTGTATATTCAAAAAGAAACCATTTAATTCCAAGCATCCCTTGTGCAAAGACCAATCATTTATCTATGAAACCCTCTTTCGACTCCAAATAGACCTCAATTACACATCAACGCCTAGTAAATTGTTTACGGAATTAATTGACAGGCTATTGAGTCAACAATCTCGTAATTAGTCTTAAACAAAACAACAATTAAGCCTTTGTCATTAAGTTTGTTGGGTTGATCTCCTTCCACTTAGCGCCATTCAACAAGGGACGTGATTTTAAAACTCGCGTCAAATTTTCGACGTCAAATGTTATCGTGATGACTTGTGAGGCTTGTGACGTGAAGACTCCAATTCATGCTTGTCTGTAAGATCCAGTTGAAAACACATCGCCATAACTGAGAGTGTGCCAAGTATCCTCATTTGGACACGGTCGTTGCGAATGAATCTATTCCCAACTCCCTTGATCTGTATTTTGCTCGGTAACCGTGCAAATACATTTCAGTTAACGCGACAATTATGATAGCAGACCACATACAACGCCGAATTCTACTGACTGACTACTCGAAATGAATGAAAGAAATTAAGGTTTCTTGCACAAATTATTCTGAACGTTAAGACGCCTTAAAGTCTGGTAACGCTTACAAGCAAATGTGTCGCATGTATCCTTCCGAAAATCCAAGTGAAATATTGGAACGACAAAAGTTATGACAGTTCGATGATGTTTTTTGAATTCGGTCATATCTTGAAAAAAGACTTGGAAATAGGTTTTGCCTTTCCGACAGACGTCAACTGATATTTTAACCACGAACTTGATGCTATAGGCGTCGATTGCAACAACGGTGCAGCCCGTCATCACATTCCGCACATAATTGCACTTTTGATAAAAGGATTGCATTTTTCTGTTGATTTGAAATTACGCTTCTGGATGGATGCAGCAATGCCTGTGCAAATTATCGCCGAATTACTTAGAGACACTATCTTCTGCTGCTTCACTTTAAATCGGAGTTCACATCCCATTGACCAATTGAGAAGTTATAGCCTGCCTGTCTTCACTCAGATCAATCGAATTATCCGCATTAAATCTCGTATAATGGTATACAAGTGAATGCGTGCATCGCCCATGGAGAAACAAGCAGACAGGAGTGTGTTTATTACAAAAAACAAAACTAACTCACCCAAGTGTCTAACTGACTCTCGTCAATACAGTGGTTCAATTAATTCACCAAATCAAAGCAAATAACTGGGTATACCCGTATGTTGAATAAAACACGTGCTGACTGCTTGTCAAACTGTGTATACTTTCATAACCAACCCAGATTTCCTGGGGGAATGTGCAAGTAGGCTTAAGGTTTCATGTATAATTCACAATTCACCTGGAGTGAGTTGAAAACTGGAAAACTAGCCACTTGAAGGCAATTATTTGGTTTTTATGAAATGCTTCGTTCATCTGTCAATAACGACTTCCGCGTCATAAATCTGATGAAATGAGATGAAACTTTGTTCTTCGAGAGTCGATTGAGTTCTTGAACTATGTCCACTCACAAGTTCAAATGTCAGAGACCGTAAAATAGGAGACGGCAAGAGTTCATTTTACTTTTGTCGATAAACTTGATTTCGACTCAAATTAGCCCAAGCTAATTCTGCTGCTTCACTTTAAATCGGAGCTCACATCCCATTATACTACGATATATGTACATACTTATTTATATAATAAGGTGAGTGTACTGACACGAAGCTTAAGCACTAATTTAAGCATTTCCCTCGTGGACTGAAAATTGGTGTCCTGCTACTGTCAGGGAGGATGTTGAATAAGGCTGAAAACACACCGGATAAAGCAAATCGTACTTTTTCTTATTCATGCAACAAGAGAACAGAGACTGCACACACCAAAGAAAGCAAAACAAAAACCACGTCTTTGTTTTAAAGTGTTTTGCTGGTCGTTGTCGAAAAAACATCCAATTTTACAACACACACCGAATGCAACAGAACTGTTCCGAATCATCGTCGTTGATGATAATTACTTTCCTTCTTTTGGCGCAACGCACACCGAAACGAAACATCAAAACCAAAGCAAAACAGAAAAACGTGTTTCGTTGACGTTAGCTGATCTGTTGTTTTGATTCCGAGTCATAAATAATCTTACAGCCGGAGTTATGCTTTTACGATAGTTCGCAGCATGCTCGATTAATCCCTGCTAATATTCAGCAGTTCCAATCCGCATTATAATTAGCATAAGTTCGAAACGTTTATTGTGTGGATCAACCCACCACTCTCACCTACTTGCTTCCTTTTCCCCAATTACTGGCACAACTTCGTAATCTGAGCCTGACCGCATGTCGAACAACATTTTGTTACATTTTATTTTAAGACACACCAAACGAAGCAAGAACACAAAACGCTTTGTTTTGTTACATTCATCATTTTTTGAGTATCGACTCAAAAACGTTTTGTTTGATCCGGTGTGTCTTTCAGCTTAACAAGCTATCGCATTTAGCCTTCCGAAAATCCAAGTGAAATAGTGGAACTACCAAAAGGTTCGGTGAGGGTTTTTGAGTTTGACGATAGAATTCGGCCATATTTTGGAAATAAACCTGGAAATAGGTCAACTGATAATGAGCGCATAAGAAAGACACATGGCAGAGACAAGAAAGCGTGGAAAGCAATCTATCATCCTCTTCGAGCAATCTACAGGTAACATCGGCGCCATTAAACTCTGCCCCAGACACAATGTCCTGAAGGGGATTAAGGGCATATTGTTGGGCAGCACTGAAGGCATTATCGTCCAACCAAATGGACTCCAAATGGCCAAATGTTGCTGAGACGCACTGCAATCCCTTGTCAGAAACCACGAAGCGAAGTTCGGTTCGGTCCCAGGACACAGGGGGAGTGCAGGCAACGAATCTGCAGATAAACTCTCTAGGGCTGGCTAAGAAAGTGAGTTCATAGGTCATGAACCGTATTGTAGTGTCATGGGAAACAAAAGAAAACAGAGACTAGATGGTCTTAGGCAATCCAAGTGATTAATCGCGCCATATTCCTATAAGGAAGTCCTCAATCTTGGCAAGGGAAACATAAGAAAGCCGTCTACCTGGCGACAGCGGCCTGAATTACGGCCTTAAAAACATGAACATGTACCAGGACAAGGAATATCAGCTATGACTGGAAGAGGATGAGCCAAACGAACACAGTTTTTGTGAATTACCGGCTCTACTCCGGTTAAGGAAACGTATGTAGTCCATAGGAAGATACTCACATCAGTGAAACAAAAGAGGACATGCCGAACAACCACAATCTGAACAGCCACACGCGCTGCTTTCTGGACAGAATGTCGTTTCATTCAACGTTCGCTGTGAGAGAGTCAACATCAAGCAGCCAACCACCAATCAACGAAAATATAAAAAGAGTGTCAAAAATTGCATTCACTAGCAAACTTATTTACCACTCCGTTCAAACAAAATCTTGCACGCATACAAAAACGTCCAATCGCATGTCCAACTTTTGGACAGAGCTCCCAGCTCATGCCATGTCGTAAAATCGGGATTCTCCGACACGATGCCTGTGTGGCCATGAATTTTTGTGAGTCCACAAGATTTTGTCCGGGCATGGTTCATGTCCAGTGGAGACGCCAGCTTGTAAAGGCAGCAGCAATTCTTTTGGATTAACTCCAACCTTTCGGAATAATAGATCTCTCCAGATCGTGGTATCGTTTGCAATGTCGCCAAGGGTTGTACAAGATTCAAACAAAAAAATTATCGATTTCAGTTCAAATTCAAGAATTGTTCAGCTTTCAAAATGTTAATTTATCCAGAAACTCAGTAGAATCGATTTTCATCACTTTCTTAATGAAATAATGATTTGTTTGGTTGTCAATTAAATTAGTTTGTTAAATATGAAAATAAATTAAATACAATCACAACACCATCGCGAAAAAGTAAATATTACATCTACAAGGACAGAACTTAATTTAAGACAAAGAATTTTTGGATCATGGGCTAATCTATTAAGCTGTAACATCTAAGCAGAAAGTGTGGCACATTCATTATGCGCTTTCAACGGGTCTTGGTTCTGCGTTTCCTAGTTCAGATTTAGACTACTAGAAATACTTCACATAGCATTGTTACTTAAAAAGATTTCACAAATGCAGTTTATCCAGAATTGTTTTGAGAGTTTGAAAGTGTTTCTGAATGTGTATGTTAAAATGGTGAAGATAGCCACAGTCGGCTCTTGGTAATTGGGGGAACTCAAGGGACCTTACAAATAATTCGAATTCCCGAAAAATGGTAGAGTTGAAGCAGAGAACGGAACTGAAATAATTGTGTGGTGCAGTGTGCAACAATATTTTGGCGCACTTTGTTATAAAACGCTTACAAACATTTTTACTTATTTTTTAAGAAATAAATGATTTTTTCTCAAAAATCAAAACATTGGAAACATGTGAGAGTAAAAAACACAAACGAGACAAAATTTCGACTGAGAGCAAACCAGCTACTGATTTCGAATTACAACATGTTCGCTGGCAGCCCCACTGAGCAATCATTTTCAAGGGTCCTAACACTGAGTTCGAATTATCGAGAAATTCGAGGTATCGAGTTTCTAATTACCGACCGTCGTCAAGTACAAGCCATGAATGCATTGACATTTATTCAAGGATAACAGTGAACCTGGTTGTGTTTAAAAGAAAGCAGTTAAATCTCAGTTCAATACGAAATAACAACAAACTTACGATCTAAGTGCACCTTAGCTATAAATCAGATATAAAAGTAACAGCAAGTGCACCGATTTCCTTTACGTTTTGAAATTCGGTTTGTACAAAGTGAATTTTTGCGATACCGATTTAAGGAAATATGCACAATTGAACTTTGTGAAGAGTCACTGCTAATACTTGTGGATTCTCAAAGAAAGGCCTACCCTAGTAAAATTTGTCCAATTAGTTCAATTAGTCTTTATAAAGTGATTTTTAACGGAAATTTTTTTTCTTCGCCCAGGAAAGTGAATAAGTGAGTGTGTTCCACAAATACCAAGCTCATCTCTGTGCAACTGTGGAAGATGTTATAATTTCGCAAACAGGCACTACAACTTGGACTAAGCTTCAACGTCGTAAAATTAATGAATTGGCAATGTATGAATCTGCAGAATGCTCCAAATTTAAATGCTATGCAAATGGATCATCGCCACAATCCACCGCGTGGAAATCAAAATGTTAGCACTTCACAACTCAGCCAATCATCCTTCACCCACTCGCTCACAAGGTTTCATTGAACGAATTGAAAATAGTTTTCCGGCAAAATTCCTCCATTTCGTGCCTTCTCACTTAATCGGCTTGCTTTTAACAGAGACATCGAAGTCACCACGGAAGGGATTTCATTGAAATATGAATGAACCACACACAAGAAGTGACATAAATACAACACAAAACGCATCTGTTCGCCGTCGTCATGTCATCACAGTGGCATATAAATTACGGTACATTTTGCCATATACCGTCAATATCGAACGAGAGTCGACCGTCACTGGGTGTGCATTCAAATTGTGTAAGAAGAAGTGACATCACTGATGGATTTCCCTTTCAAACGTGCTGAAGAAAAGCTCGATATTTTGGAAATACAAAACTGATTTGCTTGAACAACGATACACACGGGAGCGTAAACATCGAAGTGTTCACACATTTAATTATATGATGTGTTAATTGATTTTATTAATTTTATAGTCTTAGTGGAGAATGTACTCCATTGTTGGGGTTGGTGTTGGCTGTAGAGCAAAATGTGAAGGGTTTTGTTTGATCAATCAAATCGTGGTACTAACAGAAGGCGTACAAAGTGATTGCCTTAAACGAAGTCACTGTTACTGTTAGTTAGTGCTGCTAGTGCTTAGAGAAGATGCTCCAAACAAGCAAAACCAAACTAAACATGTTTAGTTGTATTCTGACACTTACATTTGTGTATGCACTTAAGGCACAATAATCTGACACTGACACTGTAACTGACACTTGCTGCTCCCTTGCCGGAGTGCAGACAGTCAATTGCACACAAATGTTAAATATCCAATGTATTTAACCACTCGCGGAATAATCTACCACAATTTAAAGAAAATGTTTGTTGACACTGTAGCACCAAAACCGAATTGAAAACTCTTGACGCTCTCAAGAACTGAATAAATTCGTAGGGGAAAAAAATGAAATTGCTCTTCACAATTCCTTAACACAGATTGCAAGCGAAAAATAATGGAAAACAAAATCAAATAAATACAAGAAGATGCAGGCATCAAACAAAAAAAAAAAATGCGAACACGCCGAGCACGAGCTAAATGAGCTAATCGCGCTTTTTAAATTCACAACGAAATGAGCGGTTTAAGCATCTTGGCTAGACCTTTATATGATTATCATCTTTCGACGGAGCATCGATTGAGATGAGAGCGAACTTCATTCAGAAATAAGCGAGCGACTAACACCATCTCACATTTGCAAGCGGACAGAGCACCAACAATGACCACAGCATAGAGCCAGGCTTGATCTCTGAGCGGTAGTGCTGCGCACGATATTAACGCATTAAGTGTTAAGCGGAGATACATGCTTGTATCTGACCGGTTGTTGCTGCAAATAAACTTGTTACCTGCGTGTGTATGCGTGAGTAAGTGCGGATAGTTGGGGGCTTTTGTTGACTGTGGCTATTGCAGTTGAGTACATTTTTCGAACGCTCTTTTGAGATAAATCGTGGCGCATTGAAAAGGATTTTTCGAAACAATCCTTACGTGTGTCCCCTCGCTGTAAGAGCAAAAGACACATTTAGCCACAGATCATCGAAGGCTGGGTAAAACAGACACGTGTGTGCTTGCAGTTTCAATTTTAACGATTGAATGGTTGGCTGGCACTTAACCCCGAATCGTCGTCACTAGATGATGAACGATGTGCGATATATGACGGCACAGGCGATTTAAACGTTCTCGACGAGTCACCCGACCTCCTTAGGAACACAGTTCACCAACCAGTGGGGTTATAGACGTTGTTAATGTCTCCTTGTGCATCCATTAATCGGTTCGGTTGAAGAAGACAAACAACCAAGCAGCAACTAGCCGCTTGTGGTCGGTTATTGACCGACATCATGCCGAGCCTTATCCATGGGCGATAATCACCGCATGGAGGAGCTTAAGTCACGAGCCGCAAATCCGAATCACTGACGAAAGGGTGTGAATCGACTTGTACTTGAAATTGATGACAGACTCTTGTAAGAATCCCCATCGCAAAAGACTTCCTGGAAGGCGAGGTATTCTCAGATAATTGCCGTCGAGACGACGGGTTCGATGAAGCAATAAATTTAAACTTACCCATGCGCGTCTGCTTAAGATCTGAGTACGCACAGTAGAACGCTGTCAACACCCTTTTAACTATAATAGGGTTCAAAGCGACGCTGCGTGGTGTAATTATTTCACTTGCTAATTGGTGAAGTTGAATTAGATAATTCGCCTGTAATCAGAGGATAGTCCTAATGAGGAGTCAAGACCTCTGATGAGGTGTAAACTTTAGCCATATATCTTACGCGTTGTAAATTGCATACTTTGGTGGATAAGTACGTGGTTCATTTGTAGTCCGAGATTACACTCACAATTGAGCTATTCATCATTCAAAGTAATTTCCTAAATTACTTTTTAACTACTTGAGATGATTTGTGGCTACTGGGAAATGATCTATCGGAGGAGGCAACCGTATTAGTCGAGCAGATATATCTGTCAGTCACTGGCAGATGCGTCACCAGTGTCAAATAGACTCTTTTGTCCAGACGCGGCTAACTTATCTACTCACCAGATAGATAGATTTGACGCTAATATTATCCCTTAAGGATGATACGCTATGGATTATGCCTGAAGGAAGTTAGGTCCATATTTAGGAGTAATAACCTACCGTGAGATCTACTGCAATTCTAAGCCCAGCCAGATTAGCGTGCGAATCCTAGGAGCTTATTCAAACCTCTCAAACATCTCTCTAGAAAATACCTGCTTCTTTGCTAGGGCTGGGTATTCGCAGAGCAGGTGTTGGATACAATCTATTTCTTCCTCGTCTCTGCAGATTCTGCAAAAGTCGTTAGGCGATATGTCCAGTCGCATTGCATGTGCACAGTGTCCGGTATGGACTCCTATTGGCGTGCGACTTAAACTGATCAATGATGTTGATCTCTTCTTATTCAGCTTCGGTCATAGGGGCCTTGCTGCAGTATTCAGGCTGAACCAGCGTGTACTGGGACTGAGACTCGTCTGCTAGACTTTTCTTTATGGAGCTAAGTGGCGTATGCACGTACGGGATTGACAGATCTTCCCCCAGCTCCGAGCGAAACTGTCCGCCCTTTCATAATCTAGGAGTCCCGTATGTCCTGGTACCCAGCAGAGGGTCACCGAGCTCTTGCAACCAGATTCGGTGTCGAAAGGTCTGATGCTTGGGTTTGTTTACCGCTTGGGTATTAGAAAAAATGGTGGTCGATTCACCAACAACGCCAACAACGCCTTTTCAGCGCTAGCGCCGCCTCGTGTATAGCAGCCACCGCGGCTTGAAAAATGCATCCCTTCGTGCCAGGGATTTGTCGAAGAAACAGAAGATACCTGCCCCTGTGACGGTACTCGTCCTTGATCCATCGGTGTACAGACCCTCTGTTGTAACAACTCGTTCCTTCCATCGTTTCCGGTCCGAAAATCGCTAGTAGGAACTCTTTCCCGGAGCCAAGGCTGGCGGAAGGTAATCGGTTTGCCCTATATTTTGCGCTTCTTTGTTTGGCGGCGTGGCTGCATGTTTCCTCCTTCCAGCCTCAGGGCAAAAGAGGCTGCACTAGTACTGCAGAATAAGTCGAGAGGAGGGAGGAAGAGGCTGGACTCAAGCGCTGCCACCGACATTGTTCTAAGACAGCCAGTTATGCCAACGCATTTTGGTAAGCTTTTTTTTGGGAACATATCTCTTCTCCACTGCTTTTCACCACACCAGAGAGCTAGGCCAGGGCCTAGTGAAGTGAAAGGGACCTACAGTTTTACGCTACAATTGCTCAAAGAATATACCGCCGTTTCTATCCATTTCGATAAACAATTTTCACAAAATGACTAGGCTTGAGAGTGACAGCCGTGGCGTTGTGGGTTAGGGCGTCGACCCCTTTTCACATAAGTTGAGCCTGCGCAGCCCAGTTTTAATTCATGGTACGAGCAAAATATGGCCCCAATTCTTTCGAGTCAATGACAAAAAAGCTCACACTTAGGCGTACGGAGCCGGCATAAAACCGTAGTTCCCTTCGTGAAAGAAGAATAGCACGCACAACACAAGTGGATACTGGCTGCTAGGCTCTGACCCACTACGAACTGTAGCACCACCCACATTATTATTGTGAGAGTGTTTTGTTATCGACTACTTCTCGATACCGCAAGAGTTATATTATACGATGTAAAATATCGAACCACTGGCCATACACATTGAAACAAAACGTATCCAATACGCTTTAAAATTCTCTCTAGATACACGCCCACGTCAGTAGGTGTCAACCGCTCTGTATTTACAGTTTTGAGTACTGTGTGTTCAAGCTAGATCTCAGCATTATCTGTTCATTTTTTGGCCGCCGTCACAGCCGGAAGTGCTTCGAAAACCAGGCTCACCAATTTTCTTCGCTTTCACACATTGTCCAAATACTCTCATTCTTCTTCTTTGTTTGGCCCCAACAACCCTCTCCAACTAGCACGATCTCTGATTAAGTGGCTTCATGCACTCCAAATTGGTTTATGTCCTTCTCCACCAGGGTACTCCATCTTAAACTCGATCATACTGTGTCCCACAGGTTCGGGGTCGAATACCATGCGCTCCGGAGAGGAGTTGTCCAGACGCTCTACATGGCCCAGTCACATAAGCCGTTGGATCCGTAGACGCTTGGTTAGACTCTTGTGGTGCTGTGCCCGTACAGTTCGTGGTTGAACCTTCTTCTCCAAATACCATCAACGCAAACGTCCATCAAAGACTTTTCTCTCGGAGAGACTAAGTCTTCTTCATCTGCTTTGGGATTGTCTATCCATTAGCGACGTACAACAGGACTAGGATGTGTCTTTTGGTCCTTCGAGAGTTGGCTCTTTTACTCGATTGCCTCTTGAGGCACATACAGTGGTTGGCAAGAGTTACTCAGCCTTTGATCTCGGAACTATTGTTGTTTGTATGGCTTACTGCTGAGCCGAGATAGACGAAGTCCTTAACTACCTAGTCGGGGCTTGAACTCGACGAACAGGTGGTGGGTGTCGATTTCAGAGAAGATCTTATGTGCGTTTTAAGGTGACTCATCTCTCTTTAGTAGACGACTGGATGACGCAGTTGGTTAAGTGCTTGCCGTTTGTTGGTGGTTCTCGGCTCCAATCTCATTGAAAGCAAAGCTTATACGATTTTATCTGGTTTTCAAATATGGTCCAGTCACCATTTGCCGTTGTGATCTAATTAACGGCACTATCGCTGGAGAGGTCTGACTGTGGGTATCAGAATGGACCAACATGGTCTAAGTATGCTGGTGAATTTACAAGCAGCCGCCCTACCTACCTACCATCCCTCTTGTGTTGGCTCACTGACAGCTGTTTCGCACTCGAAATCTTTACAGAAAGTCAGTGTCATACCTCTTCGGAACGAAATGAAGGCTCCTGTCCATAGAATACGTAGCGCGCGTTGCTTTTTGTCAAAATATTGACAACTCACAACCCGTAATGAGAGAGGGAGAGACAACAAATGCGACACACAAGTTGGGTTGGCTGTTTGCGTTGCGTGAAGACAATTTTCTGTGGACTCTAAACAAACGCACGTAACGGATTCCATCTGCTGGAGCCTTGACTCAGATTGAAAACTTATTTCCAAAATGAGTGCTTTTTGCCGAAATGAAGCACCCAAGACTTGCCACTGCTGTACGCAATCTTACATCTAACCTACTGATCCTATACGGGTACTCTGAGCTATTAAACTCTCGGATCACTTTGCAAAGCTAGTGACGACGGGGACTGGTTTTGGTGTAACCGCCAATATTATTGTCGTTCTTTGGCAGACTCATTCCTTCCTCGAGCAGAGATCGCTCTACTGAATCGGAGGAGGTCCCCGTGGCTGCGAGCGACATCCATTTCGTATTGGAGTCGCCTGTCCACTGTTCGGCGTACGACATGGAGGATAACAGGACATCCTTGTGGATCCTGGGTGAGGCTAATAGTGTCTAGATAGAGGAATGCTTCGGGAGGAATAAAGCCTTTATGATGCACCTTTTCAAAGATCAGACTGTTGGAAGAAATCATAGCCTTCTGATCAGTTTAATAATAAAATTATCTATCCTGTTCAAGTTTGCCTCGTTGTACAGGACCTCGTTAAGGTTGTACTTCTTGTACTCAGACTCGGGTGTACAATGCAACCGGAGACAGGTCCGAAGACACATCTTTTCCATCTGGAAACTCACGGAGACTGGAGACTCACGTTGAACCACAACGGACAACCGTGCGCCATAATTGGCCTGATGAGGGCCATGTAGCAGATTACCTTCACCCTGGTATCAAGTTGGCTGCTGTAAAACAACCATCTTGCCACAGCTAAGGCTTTTTTAGCTTTTGTCAGAGCAATATCTACATGTTTGTCAAAATACAGATATTGATCCAGCCAAATGCCATGATACCCCAATACACTTTTTGCATCTAACGGCCGTCCCTGCGGGTCAACAATGCGAACTTTCATCAACAGGGCGAAAAGGATGGTTTCAAACTTCATCAAGTTGATAATTAACTTCCATGGTAGCCAGATATTTATCACTTCGACCTTCGAACCTGGTCTGTACGCTACTAGATCGTCAGCGTACGCAATAAAATGCGGCATTGAACCAAGATCAGCAGTGAATATTGAAAACAAGATCGGCGAACCAACCGCGCCCATTTTTGGTGTCAAGTACCGTGTTAAAAGTTACCTCGCCACTTTTCACGACCAACTTTCTTCCTGTTATCATCATCTTATGCAGAGCCTGACCAGCTTGAGGAAGAAACAGTGTCGAACGCCTTCTCTAAGCCATCTGACAGGTACCCGTGAATTGTTTTCTATCTATATTCCACTGAATATCGGACACCAATTTAGACGCGGCATGTATTGTTTTATGCCCCGCCCTGAATTCGAACTGGTTTTCCGGTACGATCTTATTTTCCTCAATCCATTGTTTTAGTACTCGAATGACTATCTTTTCAAAACCTTGCTTATGCAAGGAAGAAGACTGAGATTTGTTGGGATAGATTTGTCGTTGTCCCGTTTACGGATCGGCTGCACCACAGCTGTTTTCCAATGCCTGGGTAATATGCATTACTTAGCGCATTGTTGAACAGCGTTGCGTAAATCTGAATCGCTTCGAGGGAAAGATGACGGAGCACAATATTTAGTATTCCATGATTCCCACTGACGTTTTTTTCTTCAGTGAGTTAAAGATACCCTGCAGATCTTCTTGAGAAATCAAGATGTGATTTCTATCACACACTCACGGTCCCCGTCGTCGTGCCCACAGATGAGATGTATATCCTTCAGATTAGACGAGTTGGTGCAATGCCCAACTAGATCATCTGCCTTCAAGATTTCAGCGGACATACGGCTGCTTCGGCAGCTCTGGCGGAATTCTCGTCCATCATCGTCCAGAGTACCTGTCCTCGTCTCTGTCCACCCTCATACCGCGGGCTGCTATTTATTCCCTTCTTATGCATTGAAGTCGTCAATTCTCAATCATCATTATCCGAGTTTAGTTGCCAAATGTTCCCCATGCAGTTTAATAGTTTAGAATAAGTTTCGGTGAAGATTTGTCTCCTCCAATAAAATTAAACGCCCAACATTTGGCATACTCCTTAATATTTGACAAAAGTGGACTATTTCTGAAAGTCCTCGACTCATGTGTACAGCACTATACTCAAACAAACGCTCTTATTTAAGCAGTTTCCACTTGACTCTTGATAGTAATGAAATGCTTGACACAGATTCTATAAAATGAAGGCAGCCGTAATTACACATTTAAATATGTAAGTTGTTGCTCTTGTCAACGCATTCAAGTACGATTTGAAGTGAAGAACACTATACGACTTGGGTTTCTTCTTGAATTACATTAAACGAAGTGTGCCAACTTTTTTTGAATTATTGGCTCAACTTGCAGTATTACATTTGAACATGCGTTGGAAAGCTACTGTCATTGTACGTCATTTCAATATATGTCATTCATTTGAAGCGTAAGCAACAATCTTTTTTTTTTCACTCAAATATGTCAAACTTTGTGCCTGAAAAAGTGTTTTTGCGGGAAGTTCTTCTTCATTACTTTAATATAAAGAAAACTGCTGCCGAAAAAGTTAGTGTTTTTAAAAGTTAGAAAGTTTATGGTGAACATGCGCTAGCTGAGCGAACGTGCCAAAAGTGGTGATTTTAGTTTGGCCAACTAGCGAAATCAACGGCAAAGCCGAATATCCATGGCGCGAAGGTAATGCGAAGGTATTTGGTGGGATCAGAAGGGTGTGCTGTATTATGAGCTGCTAAAACCGGGTAAAACCATCAGTGGACAACGCTATCGGACACAATTAATCCGTTTGAAGTCCGTTCGGCTACTGCTCGAAAAACGCCCGGAATATGCGACCAGGCACGAGGCAATAATTCTCCATCATGACAACGCTCGGCCCCACGTTGCTATTCCGGTTAAGAACTATTTGGAAAACAGTGGATGGGAAGTTTTACCCCACCCGCCTTATAGCCCAGATCTTGTCTCTTCTGACTACCATTTGTCCCGGTCGATGCAGAATGCCCTGACTGAAATAGGGTTCACACCAGAGCAGAATATCAAAACTGGCTTGATTCATTCTTGGCTGCCAAGCCGGCGCAGTTATCTTGGGATGGGATCCACAAATTGCCAAGAACATGGGAAAAAGTCTTAGCTGTGTGTTATACCATGTTTTTCTTAAATAAACGTTCAGATTTTGAAAAACAAACCGCATGAATTAAGACCCAATAATTTTTCATAATGTTCAAAAAAAGACGAATGGAAATACAAAGGGTTTGGCAGAAATTGTTAGTGTTTACTCATCAATCATCATCATCAACTGGTGTGAATAAAAACTGAGTGTGACAGTTTCCTCAGCATTTTAGAGGGAACACTCCATATGTATAATTCGATAATTTTAACGAAACCGCCGGTCTCAAATTAAATGTCAAAAAAATGTTGACAGCTGTAATTGAGCTCCATTTTGGTGGGAATAAGAATGGAATCCAATGAGAAATTCCTTGTAGAAGTCGAGTGTGAATAGGGGATGACTTCAAGAGAGAAAAAAATTTAAAATATGAAGAATACTGTTTCGGAAGAGGAATACTTTGGCGGATTGAGTGAGATCCGTTTCATAAGATATTTAAAATGTTATCCGTGCTTACTGGAAAAAAACCCAGACGCCAACTAAGTTGCGTTGGAGAAAAATGCATCCACAGACAACACGGATCTATGAACCCTAATGTCCTCACCAACACCAACTTCGGTTCCCTGGTCACCAATGTGTCGAAGGAATATCTTTCACTCCTCAATCATTGGCATGGCACAAAAGCGGGTTTCACCATTCCATGCCATGAAACTTGAATTTATACAGGTGCTTGAAATTGACTCCTATGTCCCCGAAACATCGCCAATTACAGTTATTTGACATTCGTTTGTATATGTTTGAAAACATAATTGGTAGGTTGCCTAGGTAGGTAAGCGGGTTGACGCGGTGGGTCCGCGCCATCCGTGGGGGTTCAAAGACCTTCCTGACATCCTTCTCGTTCTTGCTGTTGTTGTTGCAATCTCATTGTTGTGTGATCCTGTTTAGCCATCCAGAGATTCTGACGTACCTGAAAATAGAGGTTAGTGGGATCCCTGTAATATCCTGCAGATTCTGGAAGACATAGTCTCCCAGTGCTCGATGTCTCACGAAGCAGAGACTGGGGCAATGACAAAGATAATTAGTGGTGTCCTCAATTTCTTTTTCGTCCCCACAGCCTCTGCATATTGTATCATGGGTGAGTCCCATTTTTTGTGCGTGATTTCAGGTGATTATGGCCAGTTAGCGCTCCGACAACCAGCAGCAGCTTCTTATTGCATTGGAAAAGTTTCTCAGTACTATTGTACTTGGGCCATAATAGTCGGGTGGTCTCACAAGTGGGTAAAGAGTCCCACTTGTATTAGCTAGCTCCATGATTGTGTCGGCCACTTTCTTCTTGACGTTAGCCAGCGGAGGATCAATACGTGGGATTGCCTGGGATGGGTCCATTTCGGCCACTTTCCTGGCAAGTTCATCTGCTACCTCATTGCCAGTTTTGTCCCTGTGACCTGGGGTCCAACAAAGAGTGATCGAATGATGTGTGCGAAGAACCTTGAGCTCTTCGCGACAGCTTGCGACTAGCTTGACTTGATTTCTATAGGCGAATTTGCTTTAATGGCCGATTGACTGTCAAGCAGAATGGTGGTGGTATTTTCAACAATGATATCATTTTGGCAGCTTCTTTGAACGCAAGGACCTCCGCTTGAAAAACACTGCTGTAGTGAGGTAACCTGATGGAGCAGTGCATGTTTAACAATCCGGAGAAAATGCCCGTGCCTGTTTCTTTGTCCATCTTCGACCCATCCGTGCAGACATGGATGTATGTCGAGTTGTAGATGGGTCCATTGGAGGTTCACTCCTCCCTTGCTGGTAAACGACACCGAAATGGTGCAACAACGTCAAGGGACGGGAGGGTAGTCACTCGCAGTTTGTTCTATGCTTAGTCTGTCTAGAATCGCTCTAGCTCGCATGGCCATTGTAGCTTGTGTGCCAGCTCTTGGATTGAAAAATCCTGACGGCGCTATTTGCAGCTGTGTTCTGCATAGTCCTGCAGAGGTCCAATGGAAGGAGATCCAGGATAATTTCGAGGCCCACAGTAGGTGTAGTGGTGATTGCTCCTCTCACACCATGCTTTTGGCATTGGCGCGCTGTCGACGGGGTGTCGGTGACGCTGTTTGCTTGTCGATGATAATCACCGTCACCGTTAATCTTTCTAGCATCGAGTTCGCTTCTGATGAAAATGGCAATGCCTACACATATAAACTGATGTACTGAATTCCATACATGCTGTGTAGTTGGTTCTGTTTTGTACTTTTTTTTTCTTCTGTCATCTTCATCAATCGTTATTCTTTAAATCGCTACACGGTATTATGCCTAAAATAAATATATTTTTGTTCAACAAAATCTGTCTGCTTTTTTTCCGATATGCCTATACTTTGCACCCACCTTTACCCACCCGTATTATAGTTTTCAAACGCCAACCTGAGGAAAATAACCTACTTTTTATCGACACCACATTGTGTTCCCTTTGACGAAAATACTTGACGGAGAGTTCCCTAAGTTTTTATTCCCACCACCCAATGAATGAAACAAAACAATTATATTCGCGCCCAATTTTCAAATATGAATGCGACATCTATCCGTGACTTATGGAAGCACACAATCGAATTAACAGACTGAAAGCACTGAGCTTTACGACAAACACCGCGTTTGAGAATTTGAATTTTTTGATGGTTGAACAGTTGCAGTTGCTTTTATTTTTTATGGTGAATGTCCTCTATTGCCCAAAAGACATGAGAATGGAGAATTAATACAAAATAGTGTACCCAGTGTCAAATGTGGGGGTGCTGCGATTTTATTTCATGCAGAATATGCGAAAAGAATTCCTGCATTTCGAAGGAGGAAGGAAAACATTTCGAAATCCAATTTGCGGTCCACTGCAACTACAGCATTTTAAATGACAGCTAGTGTCAGAATTGATTACAGATATTTTCTTTTGATTGAAAATCAGAGGTGGTTGGCCCGTTTTTGCTAGTTATATTATTTTAAAGATGAATTTAAATGATAATTTAGACATATTAAATATATTGCTGATTTAATATATTGTATTATCACTTGAAATTATTAATTGTTTTGTTGACATCTGTTTTTTTGTATACGTCGGCGGGCTGCAACGTCCTTAAATGACGTGCTGATAGGGTTGTTCGATTTGACGAACTTACAAATGCAGCGACGAAATTCAACGATTTAAAAAGCGATTTAAAAATTTATTTGAACAGAATATTTTTGTTCAGTTGAGTTTACAACTAGACTTACAAAGTAAAGGTTAGGGTGTTGGCTCAACAATAGGAGCCCCTACTGATGTACTTTGTTTAATTTAGTATTTATTATTATTGTCGGTTTATTGCTTTCTTTTTTTTTATGTCCTACAATGACTCGTGCTTACATCGGGTTGTTCAAGTCCGTGTGTCCATGGTGGTCCTTTTGGGATGGGGTGGTGATGTTTTCGCCGACTTAGCCTCGCTGGAGATTGCTATCGCTGCTCTGGTAGAATCCATGCATCTCGTTGTTCGACGTCGGTCGTTGGAAAGTTCTGCTCCTTTAGCAGATTTCACTCGTTGAGGTACCGTTGTCCGGGGTTGTGTTTCTCAGGTTCCTGATTTCCTCGTTAGGATGGTTGTTGATGCTTAGTAGCTGCTTTCTGAACAGTCTCACCATGTATTGCTGCAGGGGGATGATGCGTGCTGGCTCGTAAAGCATATTGTTGCCTTGTGTTGCCTTGTGTTGTGGTGCCTTTGACGGTTCCTGTCGAAGGTGAGTCCGGTACATATTTCTTTCGAAAATTTCGAGCCTCGTCATGCTGGTCTTAGAGATGGTGTGCCATATTGGAAGGCTGTACGTCAAGATCGCCGTATAAGCTACTTGTATAACAACTGTCTTGTCCTCTGGCTTAATCCATTTTGCTTGCCCATCAAGGGATAGATGCGATGGAACCCTAGGTTGGCCTTCTTTAGAGTCAGTTTCGAATGACTGTTAAGCTTCAACCTTTCCGTGAAGTTAACGCCAAGATACTTGACCTTTTCGTTTGTTGATATTTCTGTACAGCTAGGGAACACTACCTTTATGGTTCGACATTTGGCAGCTGATCTGCATCCACCTCTGGATGGTCACCTTAAGCACATAACTTCCGATTTCCCAGCATTGATAAGAATATCCACTTTGGTATAGTAATCAAATTTGTTCGCTGTTTGGACTTCGACCCATAAGTCTGCGAATCTCATCTGCGAAAAGACAGCATTTTAGTATGTCAGTTGGATGTGGTTGATCTACCGTGTAGATGTTGAAAAGCCACGGTCCCAGCTTTGATCCTTGTACAACTCCCGACTTGCTCCGGTGCTCCGCTCTGTTGACTTGCTGCCTTCAACTGAGACGTAGAATCTTCTGGAGGCGAAATTCAACACTTCGCTGGAATGCAGTATTCCAGAATGCAGGAAATGTATGGCGAAATGCCGAACTTTTCACAAAGAATATGACTGAAGGGTATTTGATTGTTTTGTCTGGAGCAAAACAAAGCTTTAATAAAAGAATTCCTTGGCTCAAAGAACACTTCCGTTGATTAAACTACGTTCAGCCATTAGTAGAATAATTATTCGCAATATTAACGAATAGTTCGTTGAGCCACTGAAAGTGTTCGTTGAAATTTTGATATAATATCCCGTTCTAAGAACCAATGAAAAATTGCATTGACTCAACACTTTCATCCGTGCAAAGTACGATTCGGGAAATGCTTGCAGAAAATGTTAACTTTTAACGAACCCTAGTTCAATGAGTCAACGAATCGTACATTAAACTACGTTCAGCCATTTGTTTTTCAGCCAAATAATTATTCGTAATATTAACAAATAGTTCGTTGAACCAATGAAAGTGTTCGTTGAGCAAACGAACGTGCCGTTAATTTGCCGATCCTGTTCAACGTTTACTTGAGCGATCTGAGAAGTTCTCATCCGCAAGTAATAGCGTACGCCGACGACTTCATTGTGTACAGATCAGGCAAAAAGATCTAGAACATCACCTGGGGTAGGCAGATACCTGGGGATCTGGCTAGACCAGTATCTATATTCTAACAAACATGTAGATGATGCTCTGGCCAGGAACCGAGGCGCTTTTGCCCTTACAAAGAGACTGTTTTACAACAGCCAAATCGATGCGAGGGTGAAGGTTATCTGCTACATGGCCAATGCTTATCTATGGCTGTCCCGTGTTTCAAGCTTGATTGAAAAAATTCGGTTGTTCGAGAGGTCTTGTATTAGGGCTTTGCCTTCGCCTTTATAGAACTCCAGAGTGCCAGTACAGAAAATTCTATTCCAATGAGATCTTAGACAACCGGGCGAACCTGATACGAGTGGACAATTTCCTAGTCAAGTTGATTCGAGGTCATACCGCCAGAGCGATGAACTCGGTCAATAACTTGATCTCGGGGCTTACTACCCCTGGGGAAAATATTACCGTTGACCTAAAGAATATTTCTTACATAGGCTTCATGCGATAAAGAAATGAAAGAAATATGCAATAATACTATTTTGAAATTCATAGTTTCAAGTTCAATTCAATTCAATTCAATTTGTATGAAGGGCACAATAAGACATACGTCCTTAACAAATTCAGAAAAGTAAATAATCCATAAGTTAAGTAAACTAATAAGAGGGATACAAGAAGGGAGGGTGAAGATTTAAGAATGGGTTGAAAAATAAGAACTCATTAACGATTGTTCGTATGCTTAACGGTAGAGAGTTCCAAAGTTTAATAGCATGAATGTAAAAAAGTCGCAATGAGTTACTAAAGCGATGGCGAGATGGTACTAGATCATGTGTTCTGACTAGGGCTGTAAAAGTAACGACGAATTGTGTGCCCATACGTATTCGTTACTTTTTATCTGAAGACTCGTTAGTTTCGTCAACTTTCGTTACATACATCAAAATTGATATTTTTATGTTAAAATTACTATTTCTTTTAGAACATCAATAAATATCAACTGAATGAAGAATTTAGGTAAAGGCTTGAACGATAGCTACTCTTCTTTGTTAATAACATGGTAGAACATGTGAATATTTTCTGATTTCCATCTCGCACTCTAACATTCAACGAGTGGCAAAGTAGACACAAACAGTCATTATGCAATACAATCGTATGAAAGATCACAAAATTCGTACAAAAATTAACCATACAACTGTAGTAAGCCGTGCAGTCATAGTTTTTGTTAGTGGAACATTTTTCATTATATGTACCTCTTCACAAAACACAACAATAATTGAGTAATTACTCAACCAAACCGAAACTATCGTCCACACAATATTTGCATTTTCAGGCGTAACGTATACCGAACATATATTATAGAAACGTTACAATACCACGTTACATACGAGTAAAAAAAATACTGCACTTTGCCATCCCAAACATACTTAAATGAGGATACTGGATACATATCCACTATCGCATTCCACAGACAACAGTCTAAATACGGTCGCGTTCAAGAGAGATAAGCCGACACGGTACACATACAGCACGGAAAGGGTAACCCATCAAACCATACCCATGCGTGAATTGGCTCAACTATATACCATAGTGCGCAAACAAAGCCACAGCAGCAATCTGTTTACACATCAAAATTAGTATAGACAAAAGTTTACTAGAAGAGAAGAGTATGCGCACAATGGACATCGTTCGTTTGATGGCATACCCTCTCCGTGCTGTGTCTGTATGATATGTATCTCTCGTGTGTCATGCCAGAGTGAACGTATCGACGTCGGTTGTCTATAGTACATGCAGTACCGATACGATAATAGTAACGATATTCATTGAGGAGTGGCGTTTCTTTACATGGTACTTTATTGAATATTCGTTACTCAGTAACGAATACATACATTTTGCTGCAATTCTAGTTCTGACAGATCGAGCAAAATTAAGATTCTTAAACAAATCCATGGGAGACTTGTAAGATGTCTAGCATCCATGCAGTGGTCTAGAGAGGTTTCGAGTAAGCTTTTAGTACATTGAAATACATGATCAAATCTGCGCAAGCCATGAACTCAGGTATGTTTAGGTATAGCATCATTAAACGCTGCCTTTAACTTTCGCTGTGACAAGGAATCAACTTTACTATAGACAACTTCAGCATAAGTTATCAAATGAGAGTGGTAACAAGTTTTCTTTTAGTATTCATTGGAATTCAACTTGAGGTCAACCAAAGCCACTACAGGCATCCATAATTACGTCTAATTACGTTATAATTGTGGTCATATCCAGAGAATTTTCTATGATTATAGGAAACACAATCTCTTTCCAATTCAGAGTTTTTAATAAAATAATAATAAATTGAAATAACACACAAAATACAAAAAGATACAAAAGTACAAAGAAAGCAATGAATGCACAGAAATTACAAAGGACAAAAAATGACTTCCTATTGCGGTCTGATCGTCGTTCTTGATTCATCTTTCGTGGAACGACCATAATTCTCGGCGCCAATTTTTATTAACCTCCTTCTTTATCTCTGCGAACAGACTTATGGTGGATGGTGGATGGTGGATCGCACCGATCACATCCTACATTAATAATGGAACCTGGACTAGTCACCGTGTTAACTATTTCAAGTTTTCCAGAAAGTGCGATGCTCGACAGGGAGTGAAAGAATATTTTGAAATAGGAATAATCTGTGGCTTCTTAGGATTTAACCTTAATCGATTTATTATAGCCCAACTCATCAGATTTCATGATTCATCAGATTTATCAAATCCCCTATTTGCTAGGATTTTTGGCCGAGTACAGTTCAACATCATTTGCATAAAGGTGGGCTGTTTACACACAGATGGAAGATCGTTAAAAAACAAGGAAAACAGGATAGGTCCCAGAATTGAACCTTGTGGTACGCCTTGGCAAGTGACACAACAATTTCGGAAATATCCGGCTTGCACTTAGAAGTATGCAAAGTAAGAAAGCGTATTCTTGTGTTTCATCAACTCCATTGCAGTCTCCCTAGACTTGTCTAGTTTAGAACTTGAGCTGGCGTATTAACTTGAACAGACCTCCGAGATCATCAAAAATGATATTAAATGTTTAGGTTTAACCCCGAAGCCCCGCCATAAATCTATTCGCATTCCAGTCGCTTGAGCTCACAAAGATTTTCATTCGAGAACTTGAAAACATCTTCATTTTGAAATATCAAGCCCTACTGTCTAGGGTGGTTAAAATACAACTGCAAACAAGACCCTTCTTATAACAAGGAACGATGAGTAACGCCACCAGAAGCTATAGCATTTTGATGAACAATAATTACCCTTATCGCTTAACTATTTGCACTAGATATCTACTGCTGCTGTTTCCTATTGCTGCTAGTTATACTTATCATAAACATAAGTCCATTTCAAAATGAAAATCAATTATCTATAGTCATGAAAGCGATCCTCCAAGCGCAACAATAAATCTTTCAATTAGCCATTAAATACCACAAATCACTCTAAAGCTCACCTCCGCATCGGAACCAATTCTAGACACTCAGCTAATTCGCTGAACCAGAAACAGGCCAATAGTCATATTTAATTAGAAAACACTAAAAACCAATTTAACGCTTTGCGATCCAAATCCCCTCCTGATTAGATTAGATGTGTGTGAATCTATACAACACCGCTTCCGCGAAGCTTCTCCTCGCATACTCACACAAGGCACATTCGATTTTTAAAACTGCATGCGCTTTGAGAGGACAGAGCCTGCTCAGTTCCAGTCCAGAATGCAAGTCCACATACAGCCGCATTAAATGTCGGAATCACCTAATTGTTGTTATCGGTCCCGAGTGTTTATCTTGCGGAAGAAGGATTACAAACCCATTAGACAATTTATGAATGACGCCGTTAGAAGTTTGCACCTGGCGTCAGAGGGGGTCCTGCGTGCGCTGTCTGCTGTGATTAACGTTTTGCGGCATTTCTAAAAACAAAAAAAGAAAGTAAATGCCGTCCATGCCTGTTGGATGCACCGCGGACTTGTTGGATAGCCAGCCCATTAATTAGCATTGACAGTAATCAGGAAACTTAGTCCGGATTCACCGCGGTGGCCACAAATTAATATTCACAGATATGCGTACCGCGTGTACAAGGGGGTGGGGGACTAATTTAAAATTGGAATTCTTCATTTGTCTACGTTGACATGAGCACTGTCGTTGTGAGGGTGGGAGGTGAAGCGCGATATGATGAACCCCTAAATCTGTGGTGGTGTAGGTGGAACTCCACTCAAATATAAATACTGGATTCATCCGGTATCTGGTATCATTAGTCAACAGGATCTTTCAGTGAGCTGTACCTTGAAGGCGCTTTGTCTACACACCGTTGTTCGAATAGTTAAGTTTTTTTTTTTCGACGCAACGCTTTCGAATCTTTTGTGATTGTACTTCGAGCAGTGACAGTGAGTGAATTTTTAAATTTAGTTTGAATACAAATTCGTGTGGTTATCTTTATTTCGGTTGAGATTTCAAATTGAGTTCATATTGTTTGTCTATAGCCAACCGATGTCGGAAAATTGAATTTCGTGTGTAGAACCATCCTTTCGACGCTGAGATCGTGACGCATTTATCGAAGTTGAACGTTAGTTTCTCTTAAGGGGGTTTACTGATTTCTGTTAAGATTGTGCACATCCTTTATAAATTACGAAAGTCCGACTTAGTGGGAATAACCTATGGTTTTCGCAGACAGACATGTGGTGCTCTAACTATGTCTTTAAATGATTGTGGTTTTGTAACTTGAACTTCATTCATTTAATTTGTCGTAATCTACACGAACTTTTTCATACATTTGATGCATCGTTTATATCCGGATTTACATGCATCTGCAGACGTATTAAGCGGCGTATTGTGCACTTTAAAGCTGCTTCCATTATTTACAAAACAAGAGTTCAGTTCAGCATTTGCTTTGTCCAAGATCTTCTTGATGCATAACTTCTCTAGAGCAGACAATTGTTGAAATGTATACAATTTTGTCACTATTCTGCTGCCAACCAAATCCTTGCTTCAATATGTGATGCTCCTACTTTCAATTCAGCATTTGAATCACTTTAAACTTCGACTCACTTTCCGAGCCATGAGCTGATGTTGCCTTCCATTCTTGGCAGACTGCTGCTACCAATAATCTACAAACTTATCTTGCAGTCGTCTTTACACTTAAGAATGGTCTTTCCAGAAGGCTCGATTTAATAGACATCTTGGGGCAGCATTGGAGTTGATGCCCTTTAAATAATGCCCAAGCCAGCTCAGTTGAAAAAATCATTCACATCTGAACTACATTTACAGTTCTTTGAGTTATATCTTCTTCAGCATTCCTTGCCCTTTCCAAGGTACTAAAAATCAGTTAATCATTGATGTTTCACTGCCAGTCGGCTTCATTTTAGAAGTCACCTTCCTTCGAGTTTTGGAGAAGTTTTGAACCAAAGTTAAAAGTGTGTTCCAGCAGTTGATTGTGGTACTTTGGGCTCTCAATTCGTGAGTAATAAATTAATTTTTTGGTGTATCCTCGAAGTCAGCGGACATCCTTTCCCTTGGGCGCTGGCACCTCAAATCTGACACCTGACCTATTTTCTTCAAATCGGATATTCGATTAAGGCGTCAGATTCGGAATCAAGGCAAAATTAATACCCAGCTTTGATATGTGTCTACCCATGTATATCGATTCGAAATTCCCCTGTCTTCGCCTCGAACAGAATCATGAAAGTGCCAATCGGAGGGATTCACACGGGCAAACATATCGAACAGACATATTCTGACAGCCTCGATATTTATAGTGTGAACTTAAGAAACGACAGCCTGTCACACCTGCCACATATCGTATGGTTTTCAAACATTTTTCATATTTTGTTGGCCTTTTTCGAAAGCTTTTCAAGCTGTGTGGCCCTTTATTTACTTAAAAAATGTCTGGTTTATGTCTAGTTTACTCATCTATCCTCAAAGAATTCAGGTTTAATGTTATGTTAGAATACTAGCAGAAAAACAAACTTAAATCGGTTTTGAATCCATTCTTCCATCCCAATTCGCTTCGAATATCTTGTTTCTATTTCGTCTTCTTCTAAATTGTTGTAATTGAAATTCCTTTGAAAAGCGAGGTCTGACAAACGCCAGGTCTGTCCGGTATGTTTGAACGGTATGTGAACCCTAATAATTGGTCAACAGCTGACTTGTTGCGCTGAAACACACGAAACCCTTACCTGCTTCTTCGGACAATAAACTGGCATCCATCTCGGAAAGAATATAAAGGGTGATTTTTTAAAGGCTATAGGGAAGTTTTTCAAAAAAAAACACATAAAATTCAGAAAAATGCATGACATCTTTACTTGAATCGATAGTACGGTGCATATAATTTAATGTTTGAAGATTATTTCATGCAAATGTTGACCTTGACTGCGCCTCAAATGGTCCATCCGCTTAGTCCATTTTTGGCATACTCTTTCCAACATTTCGGACGGTATCTCACGAATAAATGCTTCAATGTTGTCTTCCAATGCGTCAATTGAAGCGGACTTATCTGTATAGACATGAGCTTTAACATAGCCATACAAAAAATAGTCTAAAGGGGTTAAATCGCACAATCTAGGCGGCCAATTGACCGGTCTCGAACGTGAAATAAAATGTTCACCGAACTCGCCTCTCAATAAGTCCATTGTTGTGCGTGCTGTGTGGCATGTGGCACCTTCTTGTTGAAACCACATGTCATGCAAGTCAAGCTCTTGCATTTTGGGCAAAAAAAAGCTGGATATCATCTCACGGTAGCGCTCACCATTCACAGTTACGTTACGATTCGCATCATCTTTGAAGAAGTACGGTCCAACGATGCCTCCAGCCCATAAACCGCACCAAACTGTGACTTTTTCTGTATGCATTGGTAGCTCTTGCAATGCTTCTGGCTGATATTCACTCCACAATCGACAATTCTGCTTATTTACGTACCCATTGAGCCAAAACTGAGCTGACCATAAAATGGAAGAAGCATGCGATGAACTTTCTTAACAGAGCACTCATTTTGATAGTAAAATTCAATAATTTGCAAGCGTTGTTTGTAAGACGATTCATGGTAAAAGTTGTTTGACAGTGAAACAAAACACGAAACGTGCGTGAGTTGTTTAAACCAGTGTTGCCAAAAGATAATAGCTAAAAAATCACCCTTTACCACAATCGTTTGTTCAAAAAGCTAGATTCCCCCTGTCGTGGATCAGGCATTAAATTGATTCTCCAAATGATTAATTGTTTTATGTACGTAGTAATTTCCACGCCATACTGCATTTACTTTGCACTGTAATCAGTTCGGCTAAACAAAATGACTGGCCATTCATCAATTCAACAGCATATCAGCAGTATGTTTTTCTTTAATAAATCTTTTCAAATTATTTCCTCAGTTCTTGTGCAATGAATGCAAAATTCCTTGAGAAATCCTTGTACAAGCCATTAGCTGAAGAAACACAACCCAAAGCTATTGTCAACACGTATAAAAGCATCTCTCTGAATACCGTCGTAATGTGACTACAAATGTGTGCATGTTCGCACCCAGAGTACACACATTCTCGAGACTAATCCAAACAAAATTGAAAACGAGTTTCGAAGGCCTGTTGCTAGTAGAGACGACTCTTTGAATGACTACGTCATCGTCGCACAAAACTCAGACGACATTGGCGTTCTCTTCGTAAACTTTGGAAATAATTTAATATGTATCGCTAAACTTTAAGGGTTTCTTCCCTTTCAACAACTAATTAAACTCCCCATGTCCCAACATATGACCTTTTTTTCCCTTAAATCACCATCACACACGAGGTTTCATTTCCATGGCAATGAGTTTTTACTCTCTCTAGCTCTCACTCCACAGTTGTTGATTGTTTCAATCAAGACCAATGTTAACGGTGACTGCTTTCACTTTTACAGGAACTCATCAGACAACAAAAAAAAATGGCTTCTCATAATGTCTCCAGGTTTGGCATATTCCTCTGCATCATCATGTTGGTCGGCTGCATATCAGCATCTATGTCCCGCCCACCACGAAACAACGACATCAACAACATGGCTGACGCTTTGAAATACCTCCAGGACCTGGACAACTACTATGGCGACAAGGCCAGAGTAAGGTAAGCAGTTCATACTCCATTCACAACTTCAAGACGAGCTTTGCACACATTATGCATGTATTTCGTAGATTTGGAAAACGCACATCACTCCTGCTGAGAGATAGATTAATGGAAGAACCAGATATGGTAAATTTTCAGCAAGTTCTCTAGAAAGATTTGTTTTGTTTAAAAGTTGATCCATTTGCAATAGAAAGACTCACATAGCCAATACAGCTTCCGAAGATGAACCGTTCTAAGTTGAACAACCCAAAAACATGATATCCACGCTGATGGCCAATAACCACTAATTTTAATTAAATGTTGATAACTTATACTGTACTTAACTGTGGACATTGTTCAATAATGTTTTGCTGTTAATAAAGAGCGGCTTGGAATTTCTCATTAAATAAAACAAAATAGTTAAAAAATCAGTTCGTTCGTCTTTATTTGGTGTCCTTTGTGTCTTGTTTCCTGATTTACTCCTCATATTGGCAGCAGTAGCGTAAGCGATGCACACACTGAAAAGTAAATGTTGAATTTTACAAACGTTAGCACAAGAATGAAATTGAGAGGCTTATTGCAATAACAAGATAAGCCACAAACGTGAAATACTGAGGACATGTAGGGTTGCCATGCGTCATCTTTTTTAAGCCCGGCACGGAATGTTGTACAAAGTTTTACACTTTCCCCTAACAAAAAATTGCAAGGAAAATAAATTTAAAAGAAAAACAGAGCTAATAAAAATCTGGTCGAAACTTATTTCGACTCCCATGTGTCAACCAGAAACGAAGTATCATAGAGATGCCTCATTAACTTCTCTTGCCCCTTAAAATGTTTGACAACAATTTTTTATATCGTTTTTTTAAGCCAATTTGACCAATCACAGAAGGCATCTACGTTATTTCGTGAACAACCGTCAAAAATGCATGAATAACTGTCAAATGGTCTCTAGAATTCGTCGATGGACTAGGGATCGACAGATGATTGTCTATAATATCTCTATTATATTTCATTTCTAGTGTCAACCCTCCAAATGTCAAACTCCTTTTTTGCTTGAGTTTCTTGGACCGGTTTTTTTTGTTTTTATTTTGTCCTCTTTTTTAAATAGTTGATGTCCTCCAAACTTCGGGATTTTTAAACTCTTTATCCTGGACTGGCTTAGACAGCCATGGTAACCCTACAAAAATATGGCAATAATCAGTTGAACTGCTAGCTATTTTCATTAAATAACTGGTTGATAACTTACGAAATTTCTTCAATGGAAAATAAAACAGCGAATTTTATTTAAAAATACATTTTTGTTCTTCCTTGTAAAAAATGAACCAACTTTATATTCAATGTTACAAAAAATATATGTAAATGCTTTGTATACGTAAGTATTAAGGGTATTCCTGAGAGGAATACAACTCAAATCTCATTTTTTGAAAAATGTCGGCGTTATCATGTTTGTGCATTGTCATGTGTTTACAATAAGCCCTTCAATTGAATTCGTAAATCATTTTTAAAAACCCCGAATGGCAACATACATCTTCCAATCAATTGTAAGACGCAGGTATTCGTACTCGTCCACTGCTTCAATCAAGAAGCATTTATGACACCATTTAATGTTGCTACAGAAAGTAAGTTGTGGGAGGATATCCACGATTAGGGATATCTTGCAATCGGATCTTGCCAAGCTAGTGAAATGGACTAGCGAATGCGGCCTAGGCGTCAAAAGCGGACCTAGTCCTCTTTAATAGGAGTTACAAAACCTCATAGCACTCGACAGAGTGCAGATGATGGAATGCCTATGTATCAGAGGAGCACTAAGGACACCTCTTTCGTAGCTCTAAACATACTCCGTAACCCCTGCCACCGATAGACAGGCAGACTAATACGGCGATCAGACTGAGATCGCTTTACATTAGGAAAGGAAATCGGTTTGGGCACTCAAGGATCATACGAGGAAGGTATAGTTCTACATCCATAGAAACCTTCTTCGAGAAGAACTTCTACACCGGCATCCCCTCAGATATATTTGGGAGTGAACACCAGACGCTGGATGGTCGACTGCGAATCTTCACAGAACATCGACTCAAGTATCACTAAAATGAACCCAGGTGCTTTTTATTTTTAATTTGCACGCGCAGAAGGGATTGTTAATACTTTTAAGTGTCCAGTTTCAAGACACAGCACGGGCCGAAGTTGTAGAGTTAAAAAGGGAGAGGAGGTACCTGTGCACATGGGTTTTAATGTCTGCATTCCATATTCGTGTCGTGCGGCTGATGAACGAGTCTCTAAATTTCACTGTGCGTCCGAAAGTATGCTGAAGTGTAAACTGATGAGCATTCCTGGCGAGACGGGTATTGCGGGTGAATTCCTGGAGAGGAGGAATGCAGTTGGCGATAAATACGGATAGAGACGAGACGGTACGTCGATGTTCGAGTGAGTCTAAGACTCTGCCATATTGTTGTATTGTTGTATAAGTTTTATCGCTCGCTTTTGTATTCTACCTAGTAGGTGCAGGGTGGTTTTGGGGGCACCAGACCAGATATGAGCGTTGTACTCAAGTTTGGGGCGCATATACGCCTTATAAATAAAAGCCAAATCAGACGGGGTGAAGTATTTCTTGCATAGATTGAGGAAACCTAAGCGTTTCGCAGCATTTTTGTGATCGTTCCAACTAAGTGTTGTGTTGACACACTGATGATGAGAAATTAAATCTTCTTAGATTCTTCGACGTATCTGTTTTTGAACAAATTCAGGCTTGGTACGAATTCGAACATGCTCCGATGTTTCAGATTCTAAGACGACTGGATAGCGCGGTTGGTTAAGGGCCTGCCCTTGGTGGGGTCCTCGGTTCGAGTCCCCGTGAAAATAAAGTAAATACGCTTTTATCTAGTTTCTCGTTGGCATCAAATTAGCGGCACCTTCACTAGAGAGTTCAATCGGTGGTAGAAGTCCGACTGTGGGTATCACAAGACATGGACTAAGTGTGCTGGTAATTGCACTAGCAGCCCCCTTCCCCACCTTATTGCTTATCAAATTAAGTCAATTTCTAGCGCGTCTTATTAGATATTTGCAAACACACACTTTCTGAGAAGTTTCGTTGCTGCAATCGCCCAGACAGAACGAGTAACAACATAGCCTAGAGTGCAACCTATTTATTTGCGTCATACTTTTTGCGCATGATCATTTTAATTAACGAGCTAACGAGATAAACATATAATTAAGGAGGTGTGCATATGTTATGTAGAATTGGAACAAATAAATTATCTCCTCAACTTCCAGGTCACTGAATTCCTATTTGCATCGTTAACATTGCACCATTTAATGCGTCAGCAATGCTAAACGAGCCAGTGTAAGCATAGTAATTTTCCGTCGCCAATAAAATCGTTTGCATGTACGGAGGAACATATGCACCGTGAGTAAGCCGGCTTAGGAACTAACTGCTCATGTGTTGATCACATCAACACGATACGGATGATTATCGAACAATTGTTTGAATGGAGCTTCCGCATCATCTCGTTGACTTCGAGAGACTCTTCGACATACTCGTAGTCTGTCGAGTTGTCATCTGGAAGGGTACTAAGGCAAGGATGTATAATATCACCCCTGCTTTTCGTCAGTTTCCTTGACCATATTCTAGATCCCACAAACAAGGTCACCTCCAAAGTAACCCAATGGTCCCTGACGGAGAACCTAGACTACGCCGACGACAACTCCCTGCTATATAACACGTTACACGGCGGCGTCCAGGAAAAACAATCGTGGACCTCCACACCAGAAGAGCTGGTTTCAAATCAACGTGGCCAAGACAGGGCTGATTGGCTCAAGATGCAAGAAACCACTATTGCTGGACCGGAAAACAATCGAGGATGTCAACAAATTCTGCTGTACTTTGTGCAAAGATGAAGGTCTAAAATCAGGTGTCGTCTCCGTATATGCAAAGCTCGCCACGCTTAATCCTTTCTTGGCAACGTCTGGAGGTCCAACCAGCTCTCTACCTCAGTCAAGCTGCGGATATTCAGTACCAACTTTAAATCCGCACTGCTATACAGATCCGGGACTTGGAAGATATTGCAAGAATCATAGACGCCCGAAAGGGGGGATGGCAAGTGACCCACAATGCCTTCCACCTGGCTCTTGTTTTAATGTTTTTTTCCACAACGGAATTTATAAAAACAAGTAAAGAAAAAATGTCTGCGGGCGCCTATTTTTAGGCCCTTAATTGGAGCCTACAAGAAGTGCGTAGTCGGAGTCGTCCAGGCTTAACCTGGAGGCGGTCAGTGGAGAAAGATCATAGACAGGCTGGCAAATCCTGACCGGAAGTGACTAGGCTGGCCCGAGACAGTCGCCTGGAGATCATTCAGCAGAATCCCTGACACCGCTGTATGCTCCATAGGAGCAACGCATCAAATATGTCTGATAAATTACGTACAGACGACTCTCGATAATTCCAAACTCACAAATCGAATTATCGAGATTTGGAATTAACGAACAATTGTCAAAACGAAAAAAGAAAACAAAATAAATGCACACACTGAATTGCATTACTTGTAATTTTTCTTTTAACAACTTCCAGCACGCTTGGTTAAGAGCAGACAGCCGTTGCTGAGAATACCTCGTCGGCCACTTCTGTTATTAGTAAATGTGGACGAAATGTACTTTGTCTTCTTTGATGTGAAGGGCGGAATTGGTTCTGCTTCCGATTTGTTGTTGCTTGAATTTTAAGCTGCCAAAATTACGTCGACCAACAGAGCACCGCAGACTTCTACATCGTCGTCAAAGTGTACAAAATCATCGAAAGTCACAGATTCACCAAAGTTAAGAAGAAGGCTGCATCCATCGTGAGAAGTAGAATTTTTACTTACGTTGTTCACATCGCATAAGTCACGGAATCAACAAATTGGAAGCAACAGCTGGGCAGAAAAAATGGCAACAAAAAACAAAAACGACAACAAATTCGAATTACTGAGAGGAAACTAGCCACTGATTTCGAATTACCGTGTTTGCTGGCTGCCCACTTCGAATTAACAAACTTACCAAAACACATAGGTTTTGTTAGATTTATCAAGGATTTTCCAAGGGACCAGAGAATTTCGGATTACAGAGTCAACTGTTTTTTAGATTTTGAGGGTCAAATAAATTTTAAAAAATCTTCCTTGACGAAAGATATGTAACCTAACCGGAGCTGCGATTAAATGCGATGTTAGCAGGAATTTTCCGTGGAGAGTCACCTGCCAAAGGTACACAAATTATGAAATGGGTGTGCGTTATATATTTAAAACTGGCCAAGTCTTCCTAAAGATTACACAGTTTGTTAACCTAGACCATTTAAGGTTAGCCTTGTTTAGGTCTGAAGGAATAGCTCGGCAGCCCTTGGCATGAGTCCGGTTCTCTGTTTGACCAGTTCATTGGGTTGTCCATTACCGGATTCATCACTATGGAAGAAGCAATAGGCTTTATTGCAGATTGACTGTCAACGAAAATAGTTTTTATTTCCGTTATATGTTGATGCCAAGGATTTCCGCTTGGATGATACTGGCGAGGTTCGGGAGTCTAAAGACTGCAGTGATGTCCACAGTATCAGAGTAAATTCCGGCACCTACTCCGCATTTCATTATAGAGCCGTAGGTAAGCAAATGCCCTTGCTATACCACTCTGATCTTGTTGGGAGAAGTACATTGACATGTTTTTTAAGATCCAGAATAGGTGGAATATGGTCAGCAACTGGCCGATACGGTCATGAGCTGCACAGCCGAGACTCTCTGAGTCTTTTTTGATATGCAGGTCGGTAGGAAGAAGGTGGTTAAAGAGTCAGTAGGCGTTCTTCTGATCTTAAGAACCGGCCACCGATGGAACTGACTTAGTTTCAAAAAATGTTACCCTAAAAGTAAATTAATGGTGGAAGTCTTTTGGCTTGGAGTACAATGCGAACCAATGGGTTTTTTTTTTAATTTGCGCGAGCACAAGGAGTTGTGAATACCCTTAAGTGTATGGGTTCAAGACACAGCACGGGCCGAAGGTGTAGAGGGAGAAAGGCAGAGGAGTTACCTGTGCACATTGGTTTTAAATTTTTTGGGAAGAGCATTCTATATTCGTGTCTTGCGGCTGATAAACGAGTCTCTAAATTTAACTGTGAGCCCTGGTAAACTGATGAGCATTCCTGGCGAGACGGGTATTACGGGTGAAGGAGGAATGCAGTTGGCAAGCTCACTTGAGCATCGTTTGTTAAAATAGCTATAAAATACGGATAGAGACGAGACGGTACGTCGATGTTCGAGCTAGTCTAATGACTCTGCCATATTGTTGTCTCATATAAGTTATATCGCTCGCTTTTGGATTCTATCTAGTAGGTGCAGGTTGGTTTTGTTGGCACCAGACCAGATATGAGCGTTGTACTCAAGTTTGGGGCGCATATACGCCTTATAAATTAAAGCCAAATCAGAAGGGACGAAGTATTTTTTGCATCGATTGAGGAAACCTAAACATTTCGCACCATTTTTGCGACCTCTTATTTGTGGTTGTTCCAACTAAGTGTTGTGTTGATACACATACCAAGGATGGAAAGCTTTCCAGTTTCAAACAGGTGCCATTCATGGTTACCACCAAGTATTATACCGGTACATGATTATGACCCTAAGCACATAGCTGGTGTCTGAGCGGACATACCAGTTTTGCCACATCCTCTTTCTTCTTCATCTGCTAATGGCGCTACAACCCGTGGTGGACCTGGTCCCCAACCAACAAGCCTCTCCCAGCCAGCTGCCCTCACTTTCTCACACCAAGTTGGTTGAGGTCCTTCTCCACATATGCGCAACATCGGCTCCGTGGGTCTGCTCTATTGTGTGTCCACTGATTCGAAGACGAAGACTCTTTGGACAGGATTAGTGTTGTCCATGCCCTCAACGTGGTATAGCCAACCACATCCTCTGGATAAAATCCAGAAAAACAAATACCCATTCATATCGAGGGATGTACCCAAAACTTAGTTGGATCTGTTTATAGGAGAATGCCATTCGACTTAAAAGCAAGAGGGCAGTAAGCAAAATATTGAAATGATAAATGTTATTATATTTTTGTTTCTGTACCATTGAACTACTGACGTTTCTTTTTTATTTTGTTGGTTCACTGTATTCACTGGGTTAGTTGCAGGATATCTTCTAGGAAACAGTATTTAATACTCACAGATAATAAATCCAGAAAATATGTAAAACGTAAGCGTACAATTTGTTTCTAATATGGCACCAATCAGGTAACTTCCAATCACACTTCCGGATCGGCCAATCATGAAGCATATACACACGGCCTTTCCTCTTTATCGGAAAAGTAACACAATAAATTTGAAGGCTAGAGTACAACAAATGTCATTCGTCTTACCGTAAATGCGTAGGTATCAGTTCAACCAGAGCCCCAGCCAAGACCGAAACACACAATCCTGGCAACATAAGAAATCCACAAGAAATCCTTGCTATACCACTCTGATCTTGTTGGGAGAAGTACATTGACATGTTTTTTAAGATCCAGAATAGGTGGAATATGGTCAGCAACTGGCCGATACGGTCATGAGCTGCACAGCCGAGACTCTCTGAGTCTTTTTTGATATGCAGGTCGGTAGGAAGAAGGTGGTTAAAGAGTCAGTAGGCGTTCTTCTGATCTTAAGAACCGGCCACCGATGGAACTGACTTAGTTTCAAAAAATGTTACCCTAAAAGTAAATTAATGGTGGAAGTCTTTTGGCTTGGAGTACAATGCGAACCAATGGGTTTTTTTTTTAATTTGCGCGAGCACAAGGAGTTGTGAATACCCTTAAGTGTATGGGTTCAAGACACAGCACGGGCCGAAGGTGTAGAGGGAGAAAGGCAGAGGAGTTACCTGTGCACATTGGTTTTAAATTTTTTGGGAAGAGCATTCTATATTCGTGTCTTGCGGCTGATAAACGAGTCTCTAAATTTAACTGTGAGCCCTGGTAAACTGATGAGCATTCCTGGCGAGACGGGTATTACGGGTGAAGGAGGAATGCAGTTGGCAAGCTCACTTGAGCATCGTTTGTTAAAATAGCTATAAAATACGGATAGAGACGAGACGGTACGTCGATGTTCGAGCTAGTCTAATGACTCTGCCATATTGTTGTCTCATATAAGTTATATCGCTCGCTTTTGGATTCTATCTAGTAGGTGCAGGTTGGTTTTGTTGGCACCAGACCAGATATGAGCGTTGTACTCAAGTTTGGGGCGCATATACGCCTTATAAATTAAAGCCAAATCAGAAGGGACGAAGTATTTTTTGCATCGATTGAGGAAACCTAAACATTTCGCACCATTTTTGCGACCTCTTATTTGTGGTTGTTCCAACTAAGTGTTGTGTTGATACACATACCAAGGATGGAAAGCTTTCCAGTTTCAAACAGGTGCCATTCATGGTTACCACCAAGTATTATACCGGTACATGATTATGACCCTAAGCACATAGCTGGTGTCTGAGCGGACATACCAGTTTTGCCACATCCTCTTTCTTCTTCATCTGCTAATGGCGCTACAACCCGTGGTGGACCTGGTCCCCAACCAACAAGCCTCTCCCAGCCAGCTGCCCTCACTTTCTCACACCAAGTTGGTTGAGGTCCTTCTCCACATATGCGCAACATCGGCTCCGTGGGTCTGCTCTATTGTGTGTCCACTGATTCGAAGACGAAGACTCTTTGGACAGGATTAGTGTTGTCCATGCCCTCAACGTGGTATAGCCAACCACATCCTCTGGATAAAATCCAGAAAAACAAATACCCATTCATATCGAGGGATGTACCCAAAACTTAGTTGGATCTGTTTATAGGAGAATGCCATTCGACTTAAAAGCAAGAGGGCAGTAAGCAAAATATTGAAATGATAAATGTTATTATATTTTTGTTTCTGTACCATTGAACTACTGACGTTTCTTTTTTATTTTGTTGGTTCACTGTATTCACTGGGTTAGTTGCAGGATATCTTCTAGGAAACAGTATTTAATACTCACAGATAATAAATCCAGAAAATATGTAAAACGTAAGCGTACAATTTGTTTCTAATATGGCACCAATCAGGTAACTTCCAATCACACTTCCGGATCGGCCAATCATGAAGCATATACACACGGCCTTTCCTCTTTATCGGAAAAGTAACACAATAAATTTGAAGGCTAGAGTACAACAAATGTCATTCGTCTTACCGTAAATGCGTAGGTATCAGTTCAACCAGAGCCCCAGCCAAGACCGAAACACACAATCCTGGCAACATAAGAAATCCACAAAATAGCACCACAACAGCAGTGGGCTCGTCCACCCAGTGCAAGGCTAATCCACAAATTCCCGAAAGCGTTAATGATCCGACTAACAACACCTTTCGCCCCAAAGGATTTATGATCACACCCAGCAGTAAGTAGCCGAAAATGTACGAAGCTCCCAATGTTATTCCGTCCACATACGTCTTGGTACTTATTACATCTGAACAGATCTAAGGAAACATATTTCTTACTAACGTATGAGTGACTGCGTGCACAAAGGAATTACCACTTCCGAGATGCTATCCTCAATTATTGTCTCATTCGGAAGAAGACTGATCACATCACACACAGTCATTTGTCCCTGACTGGCTCCGATTCCTAGGCGGTTTTGTATTTCCGGAAACCACAAGCCCATGCCGGAAGATCTTCAAATGCAACTTTTTTGACATAGTCGGGAGATACATTCGTTTATGCATACTTACAGGAAAAACAAACCGAGCATGATAAAGCAGCACACTGAAAAGTTGACGATGTGAGGAGGCTTGAAAAGAGGCCACGTCTGCTTGCACACCATGAGAACTATTTCACACCTTGAGTAAGGAATATAAGTGGAATAGAGATCTTTGCAATGATTTCACCACTTACAAAGTCATCTTCATGGATCGAGTGTCTATGTAATCGGTATCCATTTCCGACTTGAGTCGTTTCACTTTGAAGTCCTTCGAAGACTTCCCGGTATTGTTTTCATAGACCCAATACAGGACTTTAAGGGCTTCGTCGTTTTTGCCACGAGACAGGTACATCTTGGGGGTCTCTGGGAGTTTCACCAGCCAAAGAACTCCGATGAACGCAGGAAGGAGGTTGAAAAAAATCAGCAAACGCCATGGTCGGAAGACGAAAAGTCCAAGAAATGAAAATGACCAAGTTTGTGAGAGTATCAACCAGGCCATAGCTATATAAAAAAAATTAGAAATTACATTTACTAAGTAAAATCTTCAACAGCAGCTAGTTACACAGACAGCAACATAGATCTCCTTACGCGGCGATGTTTAAAATGGAAAAACGAACCACGTCCGCAACGAACCAGAAAGGGTAATTGACTACAATCGGACATATCATGTGGTACGACTTAATACATTTAACATGACTTGGCAGCACTGCACAAAAGGCGATTTCGGGCAAACCAATGTGCCTTGTGGAGTTTGCTTGCAAATAAGCATAATTTGGTCTCGTGAAGAACACTTACGAGTATATTCTCAGTAAAGGGTAAAAAGGGTAACCCTTTAAGGTAGGGTAAAAAGATTAGTGATTTGAGACCCGATTATATTCTTCAAGTATCGCAAAATAACGACAATAACAAATGCATCCTCTCAAGATCATAGCTCTTCATAGGAAGCATGTTCTAAATTTAATTTATCTATTCATTTTTTGCAATAACATCTAACGTAATACTTGTTTTCAGCGCAATATGTTCACTTGAATAGATTCTTATCGCCAGCAAACAATCCTCCTTGAGATAAATGCAAAATAAAAGCACAAACTATCTGAAAAACGCAAGCTCATAGGTACGTGCATTCGCAACGATTATATTACCTGGTGTGTAAACTGATGAAATTCCCACGAACATACTTGCATAGTTGATCACAATTGGTCGGTATTTAACGGTGTTGAATTCACCCAAATATGCGTATATAGTGGCAGATGCACCAGAAATCCTGCAAAACAATTAATTCATTTGACAAACATCATCGACAGTCGTCACGTCAGTGTTTATTACCCAATTCCAGTTAGAAAGCGAAATGCCACAAAAGCCCACAGATTCGAGATAAACATTGATAACAGCGAGAATATTATTGCAGCTACCGTCGTTCGCAGCACGACTGTACGGCGCCCAACAGTGTCAGACAAATATCCCCACCAGTACGACGAGACAAATATGCCTGGAAAGGGAAAAAATACAAATTTATCACATACCTATTCATTCACCCATTTTATCTCAATCTTTGCTGTACCAGTGAAACAGGACGCACTCATGATGCCCTTCTCGTAGGAGTTTGTATCAAAATCACACTGAGACGCAATGGTTATAATGCTTATGCCCATGGTTTCGTTGATAACCGCCATCAGGAGAATGCCGCAAACAAACAATATCAGGAACTGAATTTTTCCAAAGCCTATTTATACGCATTGAAGAAAATGTTGAACAATCGAACGTTAATTTCGCACACTTACGAACCAATCATATTGAGAGCGTCTTCGAACGAATACTCCTCAGAAGCTTCTTTGGCCGATTCGACATCATTGTTGCTGTTAGCTTTACCATTTCTTTCGCTTGTGAGTACGTCAAGCCGGTTTGAAGACATCTTCCTAACTGGACCCAATTTGCTTAAGATTCTTTTGAATGTGATATTATCACAATCACCATCTGGGGGCTTATCTCGAGACTTGAGTAATGATTTAGAATAGCAGCCAACACGATAAAGCACTTTCATTGTTTTCTTACCTAGTGACCCACAATAAATGATTTATAATGAAACCCTCCATCAGAAGTCTCAAGTTTATCTTCAGAAGTACAGTACACAAACTTGACACAGTTGCCGAAAGATTTTTCAGTTATTACATGCAAATTTCCCCGTAGCTGTTGCATTTCTTCTTTCTTACGATTACCTTACTATCTCTCTAGTAGAATCAAATCACGTGGTCCCTTTGTTATCTTATATGTTTTTATAAGTCTGTCAGTTAGTCAGCAAATTTAAGAATACTCGTACTAAGCAAAAACATAGTACTGTATGTTTTAATTTGATTTTTGAGAGGTTAAGTTGATTTATGCCTGGATATTATTTCGGCCATATGTATCCATGCCAGCCGCGTACATGGCGTAATGACCAATTCTTGAATTATATTATCTATGTATTTAGCAGAACTCTGCTATTTAAATTGAAATTTTTTCGCATCCGCATGTTTTCCTATTTTAGAAAGCGTAACCCAGAAAGTGAGCGGGTGCCGGTAAGGTAGTGTTAAAAAATGATTATTATATATAGTCCGCACTGTAAACATGTTGTGACGTCAAATTGACGTCAAGTTGTTGCATCAAATGGCATTGGTTGCCGATTCTTTTTCAAAAAAAAATTATGATTTGGTGCAACAGAAAGTACATTTTTTTAGAAAACAAACAACAAGGTTGCATTTCGTAGCAATGTGAAGTACCATGAAGAAAAATCCGCACAATCTTCGAGATAAACATTGATAACAGAGAGAATATTATTGCAGCTACCGTCGTTCGCAGCACGACTGTACGGCGCCCAACAGTGCATTTTGCATTTTGTTCTGTGCATTTTGAAACAGGTCTTCTCGGATATTGTTCGCTTCTGATAACTAGAACGGTCCGATATTCCGAAAAACCCTCTTCGACTTCATTTATTTTTTTATGGTGTTTGTAAGTCTTCACCATTCACACTGTAATAAATGCGAATGTCATGCAATGAAGTTATTAATCTGCATAACCTTCTTTGGGGAATAATTAAACCGTCTATATCCGATTCAACACCGACATCAAATTTTCCAAACACCGATAGTTCATTCTAAGATGTTACGACCTTTGGAATGGGTACTAATAGACCTACTATTAGCTACAACACCAGCCTTTCTAAATAGTGTGATAAGCCATTGTAAACAAAGGATATCCAGCATCTCCTATTTTAAAGGAATGTAAGGACATTATTTTGATATACATATAATATGATATAATATTTCTCAGGAGTCATTTTGTTCCGCTTCTAAATACATAAAAAAGCCAATTTTATCCATATTATTTCACACATTAGATAACTATTCTACAGCTGATTACAGAAAGGTTCGATAAGGAGGTTTTGCGGTTCCATAATAGGGTTGAACTGCGGATGCGGATCGGATGAAGTGCCTCCGCAGTCGATCCGGCGTTTTCTATAACCGGCAAGATTATTTCTTATTTGTACATTGCAGTTCTTTGGCTGTTCGGGAATTGACATTTGACATATACGACTTGATAACAAGTTGTGTAGCTTTGCAATGAGGTGGACATCTTACGCAGATGGAGCAATCACCTTTCGGAGCTGCTCAATCCCGAACACGACACCAAGGATGGCAGACCCGATGTCTGAGTGGGGCGGAGAATAGTCCAACGGTGGAGGAAGCCATTTGGCAATGGAATCGCTAAAGGTTGGCAAATCCGCCGGTGTGGATGAAATCCGGCCAGAAAAGCTTAAGGCAATAGGCTTAGTGGCTGTGTCTCTGACACATCTGACACGCCTGGGAACGTGGTAAGACACCTGGAGATTGGCAAACTGGGGTGATTGTCCCACTTCTCAAGAAGGGGGGCAAAAGAAGAGACTGCTCCAACTACAGGGCATATCTCTTTTAAGTCTCCCCGGGAAAGTCTAAGCTAAGGTGTTGGAAGCGCGTTCTAAAGCTGTTATCGAACCCAGGATGGGGTATGAACAGTGCGGCTTTCATTCCGGTACACGTACAACCGAACAGCTTTTCACTCTAAGAAAGGTACTTGAGAAAGCTTGGGAGTATGCCAAGCCCATCTACAGTTGTTTTGTAGATTTGGAAAAGGCATATGACCGAATTTCTCGAGCTAGACTGTGGAGTGTTCTGCAGGAGTATCAGATTAATGGACCTCTTCTGAGGGTCATCCAGTCTCTATATGCAAACTGTAGCACCTGTGTTCTGGTTAACGGTGCTAAATCAACACCTTTCACCGTGGGCGTTGAACTTCGCCAAGGGTGCGTCTTGTCACCTCTCCTTTTCATTGTACATATAATTGCAGCGCAGCAGGAATGTTTCACATTGTGAGAGTTGAGGGTAAGTCATCTTATTTTTGCAGATGACTTAGTTATCCTCAGATCTTCACAGACGGAACTCCAGCGCGCACTCGATAGGTTTGTGGCCGTATGTCCTGCTGCTGCGCTGAAGTCTAACGTGGACAAATCAGAGGTTATGGCAATTTCCACTTCAATGCACTCTACATGTTAGTGGAGTCCCATTGAAACAGGTGAAGACGTTTAAGTATCTCGGGGTCTTTTTCACGAGTGATGGTAGGAGTGGGTACATTTTGAAACAGGTTGGCAGATCTGTAATCAGAAAGGCCGAGCTTGGTGTCAAAGCCAAGTTAACGATTTTCAAATCAGTATTTATTCCAAATATCACCTTTGGTCACCACATTTGGGTACTGACTGAAAAATATAAGATCGCGAATACATATCTCCTGACCCGCATGCTCCACTAAAGGGGTCGCGGGGGTAAGCCACCCACGAGAGCTCTCCGGGCAACTCGATCCTCCGCCATCGACTCTGACTCATCAGGTGTTATGCCCAAGCGTAACGTGGAGAGCTTTGGACGTGGTTCAACCCCCTCGTCCTGGGTCTGCCAAGCGGTCGCCGACCTGATGGAATCGCATTCAAGGCCCGACTCTGAAGTCATGATGAAGGCGACATTCGTGCCACCTGTTCAAACCACCGAAGCATAGCCCGTTCGAAGAAGCAGCTCCTCAATGTTGAGTTCCTCGCGCACTGCCGTGTTTCTTACCCTATTCTGGCGAGTAGTTCTCGGTAATCCCCAACTGTTCCATCGCGTGTAGAGGAAGTCTTTTCATAGCAACAAAATAATTTAGTTTTTTGTATGTACACTTCTTTCGATTGCCTTCGTGTAATTTTCTACTTTGTACTTGATATCGAATACAAAGTGCGAAAATATAAGAAGTTTAAGTCGTGTTTTCAAACGACAGTAAATAGGCAGTTATCTCGTGTTGAATTTAAAATTTAAATTATTTAGGTATTACCAGGTTGCTTGAAACACCTTCTAAATAAGGAATAAATACCTGCAACGTACATCTGCCTAGTTTGATCAAATATTTTGCGTCCTTTCCTCGATCCATCGTGATATTGTAAAAAAGCATAGGACTACAAAAAGAAATCCTCTAAAAATTAAACTATCGACATTATATTCTTGATGTCTATCTTTATTATATTGTTAACGCTTTTGTTGCTCGATAAGGTGCTAGCTTCTCAGCAACCACTCGTGTTATTGTTCTTTTCACGAGTGGAAGGAACCCACACTTTTCACTAGACATGTCAATGACTCGAAAGAGGTGGAGCCGCGAAAATTATTTCGCTTGTACCGGGAATCAAACCTGGGTAACGTTGGCTCAAGTGCGTAGGAATCGACTCACCCACAATGCAACGGCCGCCCACCTACTTAGTCCCCATTTATATTTTGACTTCATACTACGTGCATGGCATTGAATTATTTGAGTATGTTGAGATAAGAGTCACAGCACAATTTAATATTATTAATTATAATATTATTATAATAAATAAATTAAAACACAGTAGATATCTACATAATTTCGGGATTTCGGGATTCCAATGATATGGACTAAATTGATACGGGTTTAAGATTTTTGTATATTAGATGCAAATAATTTATAAAGCATCATGAAGCGATTTATTTAACAATGAACTAAATTTAAATAATTATTATTTTTCTAAATTAAAAAAATATATATTTTTGTTCTACAATGTCTCCTTAGTTATCTTAAAGTGAAAAGTATAAAAGAAGGTGAAGCTTCGTACTGAAGTAAAAACAGGCGAAGAAAGTATCAGGAAAACCAAACCAAAACAAAATGCAACTTCCTATTTCTGAAACCGTAACTTTAGAAACTTCATCGATTGTAATCACTCCAACACATATTTTGACTGTTGAAAATTCAGATTCTAAAGTAGTACGAGAACTCAACAGAGACATTCTGCACCTGAAGTTAATTCCCAAAATATGTCGTACTTCACGTTCTTCGATTGGAAATACAAATGCTGTTGTATTTGATCAGACCACCAAATTTATCGACATACATATACGTAGGTATAACTGGAAGAAACCGTAGACAGAGAATTTGCATGTGTGAACAAATTATTGGTTACTGCATAAATTCGGCCTGCGCAGGCGGTTCCAACCGACGCTACGCCACTGGTTTCAGTAGTAAGGTATCACAACATTGGTACTTTATTCTTCAATTTCTTTTTATTAAGGATTGAAGAAGATTAAAGCACTGGTCTTTCTTAAATTTGTCCGAACAGCTTCAGCTTCTGTGTGAGGAAAAAAGGACTGGACGATTGAGGATCTGCCCGAAATTGGTTGCAATTCACTATTTCGAGGACCACCCCAAAGTTGGCTGCGATCCACGATCATCCAGTTCAGTTGACGAACTGAGACACAGAGGGCGCTCACCCGGGTGCGTTCGGCTAACAAGTTATGAAATGCTGACAGTACAATATGTACTAACAGTTTTTAAAAATAAGCTTTTATCATTACATTCTTTTCTACTTTTTTGATTATGTATTCCAAGTACGTTTAAAAAGATAATTTAAAATCCAGACTAAAAAACTAGGGTCCCCCTCTCCCTTGCATGAATTTGATCGAACAGCTAAGTCCATGTTTTTCAGACAATAACGGTTTTTTAACAGCAAAAATCAGTCATATGTTTTCATTGTATCGTATAATTAATTTTCATGTAATATTCGTCCTTAGTTGGTAAAGAAATTCAAAGTGTTCGTGAAAGTGAAAACAAAATCAGGCTAATTTGTGAAATTTCTTAAGAAACTAGATGCTTTAACTAAGAAGGTAAGTGGTTTCCTTTAATTTTTAGTTACATAAGTAAGGCTTAATGTAACAATAAGTATATTTTATTGTTTCAGAAGAAGTAAGGAAAAATAGTTATTTATTAAAATATGTTGGGGGCTCGTTATTGGGACGAAAAAAATAAGGATATCCAATAACGAGCCCTCTAAGCTTTGCCATACAAGTTGTTATATACAGAAGTAATTCTCCTTGAACTGTGAAAGTCTGCTTAGATATGTATTCACAAACAAGATAATGTCACTTCTGTCCTACCCTTCTAGTTTGATCGTTTTAGATCCAAGATCGAATTAGATATAAATATCTGAAAGGGGTCAACCGACACTCAAACTTTTAATGTTTACATATGAAAGCCTTTATTTTTCCGAATTTTAATTGTCCTATTTGATGATGTTTACATCACCGTATAGGACAAGCTGCCAAGTTTTTTGGATACTTTATAATCATATTTCATGTAGCACCATGGTCTACTCAATGGATGCAAACAGACAATATAATGGATTGGATTTTGGGGTTGGAAATGGCTGGGGTCTGTGGTGTTGTTGAGGAATTTTTAGTTAGTCAGTCCAGGGCTATTAATTCATTAGTTATGTAAAAATTCAGCTCCATACATAATATATATGTGTGAATAATAAATATTATTTCTTTTTAAGTTATAACTTGTTTCGCTAATTGTGTGTATTGAATTTGTTCTTGTTTTTTACTTTTTTTCTTACTTTTTTGTCGTGGATTATAGTAAAATTCATGTGTTGTGGTTAATTTTTTTCATGTAGGTTGGGGAGCTCGGTACTGGCTCATGTCTTAGTTTCTACTTTATTTAAATTTATTAAATCTGAGTCCTATACTTAGTGGTTAGGGAAGGGGGCTGCTAGCAAAAACCAGTACACTTAGACCAGGTTGGTCCATTGTGGTACCCACAGTCAGACTACTACAACTGATTGACTACTCCAGTGACAGTGCCGTGAATTTGATTCCAACTGCAAATGGTGACTGGGACAGACTTGAAAACCAGAAAAGAGCATATTAACTTTGCTTTCACTGGGATTCGAAACGGGGACCCCACTTACCAAGGCAGGCACTTAACCAACTGCGCTATCCAGTCGTCTGAGTCCAGAGTCCTATACTTCCAAAAAGTTATTATTTATATCAAATAGAAATACATCCAGCTTTCCTTAAATGATCAAATTGTTAAGCTGTGTTCAAAATAATGGGAGCGATATATCACAAAATGTAAAAAAGATGTTCGGTTTTTACCGTATACCGGAGTAAATATTCTGTGTTGGACGGACAACGGACGTATTGTTTGGAACAAGTTCCTCCAAATACGACAATTTTGCTTTCGTCCGTCCAAAAAATCGGCGTGCCATTTGGCAATTTTGATCCGAGCTTGCAGATACTTACTTTTCAAGAGTGGTACATTGCGTGGCCTTCGGGCGAAAAAAAGCCTTCTACGAATCGTAACATAGGGAACTGAATCATGGCTGCTATAACCTTTGAAGATGTCGCTGGGTTGTTTTTTGATATGCGTACTATTAACCTGTAGCATTGGACCTTCTTTCCTTCCCCGAGATTCTAGCTTTTCGACATAGCGTATAGCAATGACACCACACCCAAGTGTTTCCTGAATCACCTTACATAATTTTCCAACTTGCTTTTTTTTCAACTTTTCATCAACTTGCTCATGAATTCTCTTTTTTCCGAATTTGTGTGCTTTCCACGGCCCACTACGATCAATTTTTAAACAAACAATTTTATGAAAAATCTAACAAAATTTTATTAAAAAATTTTACAAAAATCTAACAAAAGCTGTTTGTTTTCTTGCTTTTTGAAAGTTAAATTTTAGTTCCCGAAATCTGCATCCAAAAACAAATACAAAATCTGCATCCAAGTGCACTCATCAAAAATCAATAATGGAGGAGGAAAGTGTGATCCTTAGGAATCTTTGCTTGATCACTGGAAAACGCCAGTGCCTATAAAAGCGGCATTTTCAACAGCCTTCGTTGCCTTCACTCTCAACAAGCCCTTCCAAACCTCTATGTCTACTTTGTATTGTTTAATACAATTTTTATGGAAACTTTTTAATGCTTTTTTTAAATTAACACCAACAGGTTCTTACTGTTAGGAGAAATCAATTCGCATGGTATTACAAGGGACCTACTTTTTTCTAAGTTTGACTGTATAACTTAACATTACTTGAACGAGCCGAATTAATGCCGTGTTTATTCATAAAACAATTTATTCACCAGTGAGCCGAATGAGCAAATCTTCTTGATTATCATCCGTGCTTTCATCGAGTTTTATTGTAAACATATCAGCACATCTTCCAAGTGTGATATTCCTTCTATTGCTTGCTGTAACACAGCTATGTATGTCCTTATTACAAAGAATTAAGGATTTTATATTCATGTATGTGTGTAGTTCAGGCAGATTCTTTTCCACGTATCCAGGGATTGTCTCAGCTTACTTCCAAGGTGAGGAGCTGAACATCCACCATCCAGAATAACTTTAAATCATCTGAAACTGATTTTAAATCATAAGCATCAGCCATCATCTCTGTAGACCATTCGAATAACAAGGAAACGAAAAACAGATGCGATACGACACTTGTTACAACTAGGGATGTGGAACAACATTCGACATACGTTGTGATGTCTTCTTTTCATTTGACATTGGAATGTTGATCAGGTATCGACTAAAATTACCTGCATATCATCACAAGTTTTTTCTGTAGACCTGGATTAATTTATGTGCATATATTTCAAAAAACGAAACACGGTTTACAGAAATTTGTATAAGTAACTCATTTTAACTCAATTTCTTGAACTTGTTTAATCAAATCCATATGCTTGAAGTTATCTGGCTGCTTGGTAAAAGTCTCCAGGACTTTTAATTTCTCCGGATCATCTTTGCAATAGAACATTTGCAGTTGATTTGCTAGACACTGTGCTTCCTGCCCGGTAAGCACTTTGCTATCATATTCGCCGCGCATGAGTATAACACCCTTATCCCTAGTTTCTGTGTAGTGCACGATGTTTAGGCATTCCGGAGCGTTTTCAGCATGAACCTGTAAAAATGTCTATTAGAGTGCATTCTGATTTTAACTTTATATTATGTACTGACTTGATAGGCTAGGAGCGGTGTAAAGTGAACTGTGTTAGCTGCAAACTGTAGCATAATGAATTCAAAACCCTCACTGCGTGGTAATGGAAGAATGAATACTGGATGCTCCTTTCCACGAGTCATAAGTATATCAAACTGCTCAGGCGTTAAGTTGGCGACAATCACATCTTTTGTTTTATGATATTCCAGCCAAATCTGTTGCAATTCATCTGCGTTCTTGTCAGCAATCAAATCAAGCTTCATAATATCCTCAAGCTTTTTATGTGGTATTTCTGCTGTCTTTTCTTGCAAAGGCTTCTTGGGATTTAGTAGCTCCGAGTAATCCCTAAAATCGATAATTATAACTTAGGGCTTACAAACATTCTCATCAAATAAACTACCTACCGCGATTGTTTTTGTTTCGCATTCTGCTTGTCCACGACCTTTTCCATTCGCTGGACAAACTCATCTGGAGATGTCTTTTGAAGTGCAGCAATTTTGCCGGCATACTTTTCGAAATAAGGATTTTTCGTTTTGATTTCCTCAAGCACTTCTTGGGCCCGAAGTCTGGACGACATTGTAAAGGTTCGTCTTGTAACAGAATTTACTAGGGAAGGTAGTAACTTATGAGCACATGCCATAACAAGTTTAAAGACTTCTTTCGCACACCACCTCTTATTGCACAACAGAAAATAAATCGAACTCAGGGAGCTGTCAGCTGAAGGAGATCTGTCAAAGTTATGTGGTATCAGCTCTTCTGTTCCCGAGAACACTGAATTACACGGCACAAGTTACGTTCAGTATGTGTAATCTTGGTTTTATGAATACAAATGATTTATAAGGAATTTCCTCTGCTGCTGTATGCGTAACCAATTCTCCGGAACCATTATGTCAACAGCTTAGATTTACTACGATCTGGTTCGATTCCCTTTTCAGTCCTCAGGCCCTCTACGGGATGTAGCTCCGCCCATATTATATTATTATAAGGCAAGATTAAAATATTTTTAAATATTTTTTCAGAGTGATTTGGTAAATACACAAGCTTATGCAAAAACAAACAGGTCTACTTTATTGTTGTTCATGAACGTCAATCTGTCATTAATTTTCCTTACACAAATTATTGTCTTTCATTCCTTTCCCAGTGGTTCTGAGGACAATTGTTTCATATTTTCTAAATAAGTAGTTAACTCACCACTTTTATCGATATATTATCATGGCTGCGAGTACATCGGGTGAACAAATTGACTTAGAAAAGCTAAGCTTCGAACAGCTGCAGCAATTAAAGGTGGAATTTCAATCTGTAAGTTTAGCAGCATATCTTTATATGGCAATGCTCGGCATATGGTCTGACACATGGTAACCTTGTCGAATTCGTCATCGTCTTCTTGCAGGAAGTTGAAGCAATTCAAGAATCGATACAAACCCTTTACAATTGCAAAACTAAGTATGCAACATCAAAAGAAGCCCTTGAACAGATTCAACCTGATTGGCAAGACAAGGGGATACTTGTTCCACTCACGAGTAGTATGTATGTGCCTGGTACAATCAAAGACAAGAACAAATTTGTCATTGACGTTGGAACAGGCTATTATGTCGAAAAAGTGAGTAAGTTTGCCCCTTGTAAGTTCCTATTTATTATTTGTACTATTTATAGGACCTTGAGAGCTCAAAAGACTACTTCAAGAGGAGAGTAGAGTACGTTCAAGAGCAAATGGAGAAAATAGAAAAAATCCAATATCAAAAGAGCAGATTTTTGAGTATCATTGTTGGCGTTATGGAACAGAAGCAACATCTCGCCAAGCAAGCAGCATAAATTAAAACAGCATCATTTATTTAACAAAACCTTGTCACTCACAGCACGAACAATACCGGATAAGCATTTAAAAATAAATCTTGCAGATGAGTTGCGAAAAATTATTTACACTTCGTTTAGTTCCTCCTCGTCGCTGAAATACGAATCTACTTTAAACCTCTTCCTGGGCACAATGATTTCTGATTGTTCGCACAGTTCTAGAGATGGTTCATCCTAGAATGAGATTACTTGAAAATAGGGACAAGATTATGAAGATATTGTCAGGGCTGAAACCTCTTCACTCCTTTCTGAAATTCTTGTTGCACTATGACTTCTTCGAGTAAGCACTCGCGGTTTTCCACTTTTTTGTCGAGGCTCTCTATCGCCTAAGATATTCTGCGCACAGTTGTAACTTAAATGTCCACTTTCGCCACACTGGAAGCATCGGCTTTTATCGTGATATTCTCGTCTAAATCACAATGAAAGGGTAAAAATGATTAAAAGAGTCTATAGTGCCGGTTTTGTGTGTGTACCTCTTAATGAACTCAACTGACCGCCCATTATCTTTGGCTATACTTGCTTTGATGGTTCTCCCAAAAAGCTAAACAAAAACTGGTCAGTATTTGATACACAAAAAGGAATGTTAAAAGCCTTACCTGAGTATCGTTCAGATCCTGAACACAGTTCAATGCATCGTGAACTTTTAGGAAGTTTATAAACGAAACGCCTTTCGATTTTCTGCTGATCTTGTCGCACATAGTTGTAACCCTATAATGTGGGAAATTGCACAGTTAAAAATTTATTTATTTATTTATCATTACATTACATTCACATACTTAACAATTTGACCATATTTTTCGAATATTTTGTGGATATCATTGTTTGTTAAAGAAAATGGTAAGTTTGAAGCGTAAACAGTGCTTTTACTTGGTGCAAGTTTTTCACTCATTTTTAAAAAGTCAATGTTTGAGGGAATGAGTGGAAACGACTGTCAACAAGAAACGACATTTCCGAGGTATGTTCGCTTCGACATTCTTACGTTCATTTATTTCTAGCGGTAATCATTATATTCACCTCCTCCAGTCTCATTAAATGCTATTAAAGGTCATATAATCGCAAGGTATTTGAAAATTATACATTCGATTTTATCAATCATCTTCGGGGGCATAAGTCTGAAGAAACGGTGGTAAAATAACTAAGAGATGATTTTATCCACTCTTTTAAGTTGAGGTTAATGACGTTGCACCTAATATTAATTTTAACCGATTTGGTTGATTCCCTTTGCGAATTATTCACTTTAAGATCTGCCCATCCTTCAAGTCCAAAATATTTACTTTCCTCTGCTACAATATTCATACAACACGCATAGTTTTCTAAAAATAGCGTTTTCAAAATAAGTCTAAAAATACGGAGGCAGAACACCCAATACATGCCGAGTGCTGTTCAAAGAAATTGTTCTGAAAAAAAATACTGTAATTCACGAGTATTCTGTTAAAGATATCAATCAAAACCATGTCTGATAGTGAGAATAACAACAATCCAAATGGACTAGCAACGACCATTCAAAAGGACATAAATGAAAACCCAGTTGAGATCGATCAAATTGCATTTGAAGAAAGTGGAGCAGTTGGAGGTGCACCAACTATTGAAAATGACAAGCAGCAGCAAGAACTTCTTGATATGGTCTTCTCATTAGAAAGCGAAAAGCAATCTATAATAGAAGAATCCCGTCGTAGAATAACACAGCTGAGAAAAGACTTAGAGGTTAGTCTTCTTGGGAGTTTCAAGTTATTACAAAAATGTGTATATATACTTCTCTTTATTCCAGGAAGCTCTGTTGGAAAATGAAAAACAAAAGAAGAAAATCAATCAGTTAGAGCAAACACTGGTTCAGTCCGCTGCATTGGGTGGCGTTGAAGGCCCAAAATCGCGACAAGATCAGGAAGAACTTTTGCTAAGAGCGAAAACACTCCTCTTTGAGAAGACTAAAGTATGCAAGCAACAGGAACAGCAAATCGAAACCCTCAAGAATCATGTAGAATCGATGAAGGATGTGGTTGCGGTAACCAAAGATATGCTTAATTTAAAGACTGCCGAAGCTGAACATACACAATCCAGATTAGAAACGGCTGCGCTAAGGATAAAGGCTGAACGGGACAAGTGCATTATATTTGAAAAGAAACTCGCAATATCACAGGGTGTTTATGAGAAACTGAGATCCGAATACGATATACAATCAAACATTTTCAAGGTAATGTAGTACCGACTCGCCACACTAAGTAATAACGATTGTAAATGGATGTTTGTTTTTTTTTTTTAATTGCAGGGACTGAAGGAGGCTTACGAACAGAAAATCGTTGTACTTTCAAATGCATTGGAGAAGGCGAAAGAGACTTAAATAGATTTCTTATTTTTATAGTTTTCTGTGGATGTAACTTATGATCCATTGAAATGTAAAGAAATACCCGAATTTATATTTATTAAAAATGATTTCAGCCTATATTTTCACAAAAGTAGTTTACAGCCTATACTTGACTTATGTTCATCTTCTTAAATGGCACGCATGTTCCACCAAAGGGGTTGCAGAGGCAAGTGGCGCGCGACCGACCTCGATCCTCCGCTCCGAATCTAACTTATCAGGAGATATGCCCAAGAGTTTTAGGACTTGGTGCAACCACCTCGTCCTGCGTCTGCCAAGCGGTCGCCTGGCGGGTGGAATGCGCTTCAAGGCGTGTTTCGAAATCGTCATGTCACGTGACCAATCCGGATCGAAGCAATCTTATTCTTTCGGTCATTCCCAATTTTATGGCCATAGGTGAGAGTATGAACATATACCTGTCGAGTTAAAGACTGCTAACTAGGCCTTGATTACAGTTTTTTTTTCTAAATAAGCTCAGCATTAGTGAAAAAATTCTTTATACTTTAACTTCTCCACCTGCTTCAATTGGACTCCACCATAATATTGGAAATAACCACAAATTCGGATTCGTCCACGTTATCCTTCATCGCAGCATCAGCACATGCGGCAACAAACCTATTGAATTCACACTGGAGTTCCGTCTGTGCAGAAGATGACTTACCCCCAACATTCCCAATGTGAAACATTCATCGCCATGATGCGCTGCAACATCTTCATATATGCAATATATTACAAAGATATCACAAGACGCACGCTTGGCGAAATCAAACGCCCACGGGCCTTGGCGTTGTGGTTCGATTCCCGGTACAAGCAAAATACTTTTCACGGTCCCACGTCTTTTGAGTCACTGACAATGATTAAAGAGTAAAACTGTCTATAAACCGCATTCTTAATCTATGCGTCGAACAAGTTGGAATACGCTCAAACCTTTTTCATCTTCACACGGTAAAAGTATTTCTATTTCCAAATGATACAAAGGAACGTGCTTCATGGATGGTGCATACGAAATATGAACGTCTTTACTACAAAATATGCGTAGCCAGCATTTGCCGAACCGGTTGAACCAAGCGAACAGTCTATGACAGGTTGACTGGCTCTACAATGGGATACGCAAGTAAGAAAGAAGTGTAAGCCGTCTCCAAGCATGGACACAGCTGTAATACAGTAAGTCTCCCTCGCTTCAGCGTTAAACAGAGCTAAATACACGAATACAGAAATCGTGCGCAAAATGAATGATTACTAGATTCACACTAGCGATTTTGAGTTTAGAAGGTAATTGAGTAAACGGAGGAAGGATCAAGTTGGCTTATACCCCGCAGAAGCATGAACGAAAGGGAAAAAAGTTCTGTTTCAACCATGCACGTTGCTGGCTATTCATTCTATCTGAACAAGCTTGTTGGTTAAGTCCCAGCTGGTTGACCCCGAAGTATACCATCGAACCACGAAGATATAATCAGCAGAAGTTCATACACCTTTCGACTAGTACTCATGAAATAAACAAACGAGTGGGTGTTTCCTAAAATGCGAAACTAAAATCAAGTGATACAAAATCTGAATGTTGCTTCATTATTATTTCATCTCATTTAACTTCAGTTTAAATAAAATCAACTCAAAAGAAACGAATTCTTTTAAGAAATTGTAGATATTTTAATGTGTTAATGTTTTGTTTGTTTTGTGAATAAAGAAAATGCATCAATACACGTATGGGAAGTGAAAGCGAAACAATTAATAAGAGGTAAAGTAAAGTATAAGGCTATGGAATACAGTTCCGAACTAGTTTATCCATCGAGTTCACCGGCAGCACAAGCATCACCGTATGACTTTCCACCCTTCTCCTCTGGATTCAACTTGATCATGTCATCAATTCGCAGGATGGTAATAGCGGCTTCGGTTGCGAATTTCAATGATTTGATTTTTGACATTGCCGGCTCCAATACACCAGCCTTCTTATTGTCTTTAACGATTCCTTCAATCAGATCCAAACCTGTCCACTTCAGATGAGCGTGTTCGGCCTTCAAAAAGACGTACAATTAGAACTCAATCAAATTCAAAATTATGTAAATTTATGTTACCTTAGTCTGGCTAGAATTGTGGTAGGCACGTAGTTTAGCCACAAGGTCTGTGGCGTCTTTAGCTGCATTCACAGCAAGAGTTTTTGGAATAACCAAGAGTGATTTTGCGAACTCAGCAATGGCCAATTGTTCCCTTGAGCTCTGTGACGAAAATGATGTAAATACATTTTCAGTACAATTTATTTAAGTGTTTTACCAGTGAAGTGGCAAAATTCTCCAAGTAGATTGAGAGAGCGGCTTCAACGCAGCCACCACCAGCGACTACTTTCTTGCTCTCCAGAACACGCTTGACTACACAAAGTGCGTCGTGGATAGACCTTTCCATTTCGTCGCAGTAGAAATCATTGGGTCCTCGTAAAATGATGGAAGCAGCAGCCCTGTAATTATTTGATTAATTAACTACTTTAAATGTGCACAATGTTTTCATGAAGTTTACCTCGCTTTTGTTCCCTTGATCAAAATCAGTTCATCATCACAGATTCTATCTTGGCTCACTTCGGCCGCCTCACCTACCATAGATGAATCGAAACTCTCTTCACCTTCCATATTAGTGAGTGATGTACAGAAAGCTGCACCAGTTGCCTTAGCAATGATTTTCAAATCAGTTTTCTTCACACGACGCACGGCCATGGTACCGGCTTCAACGAAATACTTCATGCAGAGATCATCAATTCCACCGGAGCAGAGAATTACATTGACACCAGTCGCCAAAATCTTCTGGATTCTTTCCTTAGTGATGTCCAATTCACGAGCGCGGATGCCTTCCAGCTTATCGGGGTCGTTGATAAGTACTTGAACACCCATTTTCATTTTTGTCTTCTGCAGGGAGAAATCGAGACAGGCAATTTTTGCATTCACTATCTTCTTGGGCATTTGCTGGGAGGCGATCGTGCAGTTAAGAGCATATCCTGGAATCAGAATACTTTCCCTTGCTGATTTGCCATGTGCTTTTAGAACATTGATGGCTTTGATCGAGTATGCTGCATTGCCCTTTGGATCGGTGATCTACAATCGAAAATATATACCAGTGTTATAATGTTACAGAAAATCCTTCGTTTTGCCCTTATTACCTTAACGGCTTGCGCAGCATCGACGACCATAGTCGAGAAAATATCAGCATCGGCACCGATAATCTTAGAACTCATTGATGTTTTGGCAATGTTGATCAAACAGTCCCTGCCGAGCTCATCGACTGGGGCGGTTAGGTGCTCGGATATGTATTTACAGGCCTCCTTGCAAGCCAACCTGTATCCAGAGATTATGGAAGTTGGGTGAATTTTCTGCTTTACCAATTCGTCGGCGCTCTACAGAAGAAAACGATAACGTTAAACTTGAATATAAGCTTCCAAAAAATGTAGTACTACCTTAAGAAGTTCAGCGGCCAATATTACCACAGAAGTGGTACCATCACCAACTTCTTCATCTTGTAATTGAGCCAGCTCAACCAGAACTCTAAAATAGTTGTTTACAATTAGCAATATTCTCAACTTCAGATGAATAACCAATACTTTGCTGCCGGGTGTTCAACTTCCAATAGTTTTAAGATAGTCGCTCCATCGTTAGTCACTGTGACATCACCAATATCGTCAACCAGCATTTTATCCAAGCCAACTGGACCCAACGAGCTTTTTACGATGTTGGCAATAGAACTGGCAGCCATCACTAGTTAAAAATTACAAATTATAAATTAAAACACACATTTTATAAAACAGATGCGCGAGACGACAAAGGGTGTAGTGCCTCACGGCGTGCAGATAACCTAAAAATACACACTCGGCACAACAAATGCTCGCGTTAAGCCTATTTCATTGAAATAGCATACATTTACATCCACAAGTCTTCGAAATTTCGGTTTCATTAGATAAAATGTTATTTAATGGCGCAGTTAATATGTTAAAACATTTTAGGTTTGTCCATTAACCATTTGCATTTTTTTTTTTTCAGTTTTGAAAATCTTCAGTTTCGTTCTTACCATTCTGTGTTCGGACAGAAGCGCCTGATTGCCGAACTCCGGCAATGGACAAAGGACTTGCAATTGTCGACATGTTAATTTATCACAATTTAAATTGAATAAAATAATGACTATTTAAAAATTCAATAAACGCACGAGTACCGTCTGACTAATACTTTCCGTCAAAATTCTAGAAGGATTCGCTATTTTATGTTGGTATTCCCGTGACAGATAATTTTTCTCCGATGCTTGGCTGCATTGATGTTTAGGAGGTGTTCAGAAAAAAAAAGCGTTCAGTGCTACCAAGTCATGTATTGTCTGGTGCGTATAAGTGCGCAATCCGATGATGATAGGTGAATGTTTACGAACGAGTGTTGACAATGGACTGGCATTTTTTTTAGTGTAATTTTTTTATAGTGTCACTATTAAGTGACCAGTGTCGAGCAGAATATCCCACTCAATGTAGTTGATTATTGATTAGAATTCTGTGAACCATTCGAAGCACCGGACTTCAACGGGGAGATGCGCTGAGGCGTGGGATGCTGTAAATACGGATCATCTATAAATAAATATTCCAACTGTTGGGATACGCAATTCATATTGACAACGTTGCGCGTAATGAATGTTTTGCCGGCGATTGACAAACAGGCGAAACAAATATATGCAAGAAACATTACGCCCCACACCACATGGGGCAAAACATCACAATCGACAGTTACAATTTTGAGTTAGTGACGGAGTTTGTCTACCTTGGGGCAATTATGCAACCGATGCCACGAAACAAAACTCCTGACTCCACCAAAATCTTGCTCTACATGAGCCGAAAGTTGGACATTTGGACGGAGTTCGTCTACCTTGGGACAAATATGCAACCGATGCCACGAAACAAAATCCCTGACTCCACCAAAATCTTGCTCTACAAATTTTTTGTCCTGCTATATGAGCCGAAAGGTGGAAGTTTGGACGGAGTTTGTCTACCTTGGGACAAATATGCAACCGATGTCACGAAACAAAACTCCTGACTCCACCAAAATCTTGCTCTACACATTTTTTGCCAGTCCTGTTATATGAGCCGAAAGTTGAACGCTAAGCAAAGTGCTGAACTGATTCTTGGTGTCTTCTACGCCGGATATGGCAAATTATCCTCTGCCAGGAAAGCGAATGGAAGAGTAGACACAACTGAAAACTCTAAAAGCTGTACCAGGATGTGGACATCCACATCCAGTCCGAGGGGCAGAAATTCATCGACTGCATTGGCTCGGCCACATCGAGGACATGAACAATAAAGAGGGCCTTAGAATCCGACCCTCCTGGTTCGAGCGTAGGAAGCAGTGTGCCCAGGACCGTCATCGATGGAAGTGGGTTATTGCTCTGGCTGAGTCCCTCCATGGGTCGCCGGCCAGAGAAGTAAGTAAACTGAAGTCGAATAAAGCGACTTTCTGACTGTCTGATTAGAAATGGATTGTGCATGTGGCTCACACGGAGATCTTAAAGTTGTGTTCAGAGGAAAGCAATTCTGGTAGTCTTCAAAAAGATCCAACTGAGTCTTAACAATACAACAGTCAATAAAAAAGAACAAACTATACACATAAAGTTGTTATTTATATTGATTATTCAGGTAAATTCCATTCATTTCCATTTCTATGAACATTTGAATTTGAATTTATTCTTGAATTTTGTTTAGCATTTGTTTTTTATGAGTTCTTTTTGTTTTGTTTTTTATTTTTATATAGTTAACATCCTACATTCACTAAATAGTATGTATAAATTAAAAGTTGTTGGTTATCCATAATTTCGTGATTTCTTATTTTAATTAATTATCTTCCATGTCTCTCATATATAGTTTAATTTACATGTCGGATTTTATTTTTGTTTTTATTTTCCTTTCTTTATACTAAATAATTTATCAGTGCTAATATGTATGTACATTTACACAGTAAGTTGTAATCCTATTTATTGTATAGTACATAACTAGAAAATAATATTAAATTCTAATTCTGTTTATGTTTATTTTTTGCATTATTCACTTAAAAAGCAGCATATTTTCAATTAAAAACTAGATACATGTGATAAGTAGTTTCCACGACTTACACATGTTTTTGTTTGTTTTCATTTACTGTTCTTTTAATCACTGGGCTTTCGCACACTCTGAGTGTATTTGGGTGTGTGTGTGTGTGTGTGTCTGCGTGTATGCTTTTTACACTAGGAGTAATGTGTTTTCTCTTTTAATTGTGTTTATTTTGTTTTGTGTAGTTTGTGTATATATTCTTTTAGCTTTTGATTCTAATTTATAATTTAATTATTTTTTCCCATTTGAGTGACAGTTATAATTATTGTTTCGAAAAAAGCACGCTATACACAAACCTTAACTGCACATTTGCTTTGCTTGTTATTACACAACGACATACAAATAAGAAAAAAAAAAATATATCAAAACGAAATCTTAAAAAATACTCAACATTGAAACATTACAAAAAGTAATACATTCATTCTGAAGTGTGTATAAAAAAATAATAATAATATTTGAAAGTAATACGATGTTTATAAAGCACAAAGAATAATATAAAAATCTCTTTATAAGGTACATAAATATTTAAAATTATCAAATGAAAATCCTTTAATCATAGTTCATAGTTATAATACTACAGATGACACACGAGCGCTTACACCTACTACGTTCTATTAGTCGTTTAGTTTTATCCATTTTTGTTTGCTTCATCTTTTCAGTTTATAGCTATATTCATAATTGTATATTTTATATGTATGTATATAAAAAAATGTAAACAAAACTTTTATCGAGAAAATTATTGCAATTGTGATGTAATCTAGCTTAAAATGTATATATTTTCCCCCCATTTCGTACATATTTAGATAGAGTTCCATAAAGACAACTTTAATTAGTTTTTTTTTTTGTTTTCAAATTTACTTTTTCAATTTGAATTTGATTTGCATTCATTCAGAAAATTATGTTTTTTTTTTCTTTACAAATTTAGTAATATCCTCATGTTGCTCACATTTATTTTTCTTTGTTTTTTTTTTTTTTTTGTAAATTTTAAATCTTTGATTATGTCGAAAATTATGTTCCTTACGTTTTATGTGCTTTTAGGTTGCATTTCTGGGTTGCGATACTTCACTGAAAGTTTTACAACAATTATTGTTTATATTATAGCTATGTTTTGTATAAGCCGTATTCTAAGTGTGTAAGTGAGTTATACTATTTGTTAAATGTGTAGTTTACTTTAGTTGAAATAACATTGTATCATCTCTGGATTTTCGGGCTCAAGTATGTGTGTTCTATTCAATTTGTTTATACTTTGATTTACGCGATTTTTGTTTCTTTTTCCTTGCATTTTAGTTTAGTTTTTATTTATACTAAGTAAGTTAATATCCTAATTCACCATTAAGGTATGAGATTCCATTGGAGCAGCTGAATCATATAAGGTGTCAGTATCTTGAGTTGGTTCTCCTTGCAACTGACATTGATTAGTAAGAGTGCCAGCACCACAATCACAAAAGAATCTAAAAATTTAATTAAAAAAGTTTAAAATTACTGCTTCCTGGAAAGGTTTTTTTTTTTTTTTGTTAATTAAGATCCATAGTAAAGGGTAGATAAAAGAGTATCGGTTGAAGAAGAAAGGGGTGTAAGCATAAATTCACATGGTATAATTGTTTACTCTGCTAAGGATTAAGAGAACGGTCTTCCAATAGGAATTAAGAAATTCATAGCGGTCATCAGAAATGAAGTATGCTAGAGATGTCCAACTTCGCAGCTGATTGACCGCTAGTCCATCGACGAATTTCAGAGGCTCGACAGTTATTCATGAATTTTTGATGGTTATTCACGAAATAACGTAAATGCCGTTCCCTGATTGGTCAATTTGGCTTTAGAATACAATATAAAAAATTGTTGTCAAAAATCTTAAGGCACAAGAAAGGTAGAAGTTGGGCATCTCTATCATACTTCATTTCTGGCGGTCATCATATCGATGAAGATACATCTGCAACACATTGGTTGTTATTTAATTCAGTCTGCTTCGGCAAATCCCCGACGGACATAGCAACGATAAAATTATTTCATCAAAATGGGTGTGCCGTTCGGGGAATTTGAAACGCGCTTCGCCCATATTACAGTCGCCATAATCGTCCTACCCTTGAGCCCCATTTCTGGATGAAACAAACAAAATTGTCGTATTTTGACATGTCTTCAGAAAAAGTCACTGTTTGATGTGGATTTTTGGCTGGAGACGTCAGCGGTCCATATTTCTGACAGCACATAAAACGTAAGAGAACGACGTTTTCCAAGACTTTCCAAGACTTCACCGTCAACGGCTAGCACTATAGGTCGCTTACCGAGGTTTCAACAGGACGCTCAACTCAATCCACATTGGAAAATCTACATGAGCGATTCGATGGCATGGTCATCACGTGGAAGTGAAGTGTACTGGCGTCAGACATCGTGCAATATGACCCCGATTTCTAGTGTGGTTTTCTTAAGTCGCTGGAATGCTATGCGAATAAGCCACAAACAAGACAGAGCAGCCTTCAAAGCCAACATAAGTCATGGAAAATTGGACTCTTCGGAGGAGCGCCACCGCCGCGGAGATTTGAAAGACGATACATTCCATACCTAACGGCATCGATAGCCCTTTTAAACGAATAAACAATGTCGATATCTCACGCAAACTTTGACCCTTTTATAACCCATATTATATAAGTATATAGATTGCCATGCCTTCACGTCTATATGTCACGTCACAGATTTACAGCTGATTTAAAAATTTCCCTTCAAGAAATTGAGAGTAGCTGTCCACTACCCTTTATCGACATCGAAAGGCACATAAATTGCTATCAATTCCAAGCGGCAGAAAATAACACCAACAATTAATTTTACATGGGGATGGATCCCAGCTTTTTTCCTTCTTGTTTCCGACTCGCATACCCACTACGCGACGACATCTCGAATTTGCATGTTCATAAGGACAGCCCCCTTGTTCGGAAATAAATTTGATTTCCAATTTTTTACAGCAGAAGCCTTGAGTGACTTCGAACATACAGTTATTTTGTTAATACTCTACTCAACGATTAGATTATAGAAACGGTCGTCATTAATTGCTTAATTAATTCCTCGTATAATTTCAACATTTGTTATGGTTATTAAAGCAAAAACAAAACAAAAGATTTCACTCACCTGTCATGTCTTATAAATTCCACATCATGACCAGCATGACAATTTTTAATGCAGTTCACGCAAATTGCATTGCGATCAGTGGTATTGCATGTTTGACATCGATAAAAGTCATGCATTGGAAACGAAGTGTAGCTACTGATTTTATACAGACATTGCCCACCAGACACTGCCTTCTCCACTTCATCCTCATTGTTGAAAATACTATTTCCTCGGACTATGGGCTGCACTCCACTAGCCAGGCACAAGCCGCCGAATTTATTTTTAAATATTTGATTGTGTTCAAGTGTCGCCGTTGCATTGTTTGTGATTTCAACTCCAGCTGCTTGCCCATCATAAATTCGGTTTCTTCGCAGAATTGGATGACTTTGTGTTGAGATCAATACACCAGCTTGAGTGTTTCGAAAAATATCATTCTCCTCCAAAATGCCTTTGCCACCGTTAAATATGCAAATTCCACCATCACGGCCGTCATAGATTTTATTTCGTTTCAATGTGGGATTTGAATCTGTCTTTATCCAGACACCGGCCATTGCATTATCAAAAATTTCATTTTGCTCCAACAAGCCCAGGCCGCCGTTGTAAACGAGTACTCCTCCATTCTGGCCGCCCCAGATTTTATTTCCTCTTATAACTGGATTACTCCCAGTTCTTATTTGCACACCCGAATATAGGTGATTAAAAATATCATTATCTTCTAGTTTGCCGTGGCCGTTATCGTAAAAATACACGCCAACCTAATTAAAAAAAAAAAAAATCACAATTTATATGCAAAGTTTATTTTTAATGAAAATACCTGTTTCCCAGAGTGAATACGATTCCGTCTAAGAACTGGGGTACTGCCAGTTGTGATCCAAACTCCGGCCAATGTATTTGAGTACACTTCATTCTCTTCGATGAGACCTTGGCCTTTTTCGTGAACGTAAATTCCACCATGTTGACCATGATGAATCTTATTGTGGCGTACAATTGGATCGCTGTTGGTTCGTATCTGAATGCCGGCGAGTGCATTGCCATAGATATTATTGTGCTCAATAAGTCCTCGACCCTCGCCGAAAATGTACACGCCGCCTTGATGCCCATTGTAAATCTCATTTTTTCGAATGGTTGGATTACTGTTTGAGGTTATCCATACACCTGAAAGCAAATACATTTAGTAATTTTCAAACATTATTCACTCTTTGGCTATTAATGGGCTTATTAGTCATTTGAGACGTGAGTTGTATACGGAGACCTTCACACAGAAATGGTACTCGAAACCATACCCAGTTTAATCGAAACTTACCAGCAAAATTGTTGGAATGTATGCGGTTTTCGATAAACTGCCCGAGTCCATTTTCATGTACATAAATGCCACCAGTTTGCCCGTGATGAATTTCACACTTAACCACGGTCGGATTAGCACCAGCCTTAACCTCAAAGCCAGCTATTCGGTTGTTATGAATGTCATTTTTCTCAAAGTATCCCTACAAAATTCGATGTCATATTGATGTATTTATCACAGATAAAATTGTATTTACCATTCCATTTTCAAATGTGAAAATTCCAACATCTCGCCCGTGGTGAATATGATTCTCTCTCATAATGGGACTGGCAAAATTCTTAACCCATATTCCAGCAAGCGCATTACGACTTATCTCATTGTGTTCATAGGTTCCCTGTGCGTAATCTGTAACGTAAAGTCCTACGTTCTCACAGTCACTTATATCGCAGTTTCTTATCGCCGGATTTGCATTTAAACCGCCAACGCAAACAGCTGCACCCACCACTGAGGAACTGCGAATTATGCAATTATCTACAGTTGGACTACAATTCTCGCCAATATCTAAGCAATAATGCTTATGATGCGAAACCGTTGACGTTACGTCAGGTGAGAACTTTAACGTTATATATCCTACATATGCATATTTTGCACCTTCGACGAACATCACTGTTGAACCCCCATCCCGTTCTAGAATTACCGATTCCGCTACATTACCTGGGGCGGCACCGATTAGTGCGATATCTGTGTCGATGAACAAATATTCTCCCTTGTAATGGCCAGCATGCAGAAATATTAAACTGCCGACGTTCTCTGGACTGTTGTTGTCTTCGGCTCCATACAGGCTGCCCACATTCTGATGTGAACTGAGACCAGAAATACTATTTGGCATACCAATATTGGCAGCAGCATTTAAGGCGGGACTATTTGAGGAACTGCCAGCTATTTTATCTTCGGGGTAATCCAAAGCTGCCTGAATTGTATTAAAGTGCACTATATTACGGCCTTTGAATTTCTTCTCCTGATAACCGGGTCGCACATGAATACCCCGGTATAACTGTCGGAAGCTCTCTTTCCACGGATTTGCATAGTCAGAATCCTCCGGCTTGACAAACACATATTTACATATCTCAGGATTAAATAGTGGCATGTCGTATTCATACACCGACTGATAAAGGCGTTTCCATAACTCAGTGTCATTGGCGATCGTATTAAAACGTTTGCAAACCAAGGACAATCGACAAAGGTCTTGTTCTAATAAGTAGGAAAATATTGTGAGAAGCACTTCATCGGGCATCTCATATTGCAAGTAGTGAGCTGCAGATGGTCCACTAGTGTCTGTACTAGTTGCCGTGTACATTCGTTTGGACCTTTTTCGCGCAGGAAGCATGTAGCAGCTATCTTCACAGTGTAAAGAGGCTGACGTTGATGTCGATGGAGTAATTGTGTGATAATGAGCAGTGAAGTTCCCACCGGCGCAAGACACAACATTTGAAGGTGGTCCTACATTCGGCACAGTGGCAGCAGAGCATGATGCAGTTGCTCCACCGGCTGCACTACTTGTACCAGCAGCACACCATTGTTCATGGTTAGAAGGGGGTATTTTACGTCGCAGGTCGTACGGCGATTGATGACAACATCCAAGGGATGAACAGCTACTTACAGTGGCTGCTGCAGCCGCAACAGCAGTTGCATTTGCTGACGTTGATGGCAAGACAAAGCCTGATGGTGATGCTACGAAAGCAATACGAATATATAGGTAGTTGTATTTTAAATATTCTCTTTGGACATACCTGAATTAATCGCTGTGCTACTACTACTTGTGCTATTTATGGAATTTGTGCTATCTATAAATGAGAAGAGATAGAGAGAGTTCTCATTAAAACCGATTGGATATCAATTATGTATGAAATCTAATAAATTACTTATGCAATTGTGTGCTGAAGAACTAGTGCTGGTGGCGAGTAGGCCGCTTCCGCCACCTGTTCCACTGCTACTACCACCTCCATTGGTGGATGTTGCAGCTAATGCGGAAGATGTGGAAGCGGCGGATGATGATGAGGATGATGAAGATGAAGTTGAGGAAGAAGACGACGACGAAGACGACGTTGATGGCCCATTTGTATTATCAATATTTGAATTGAATGCATTGGTTGAGTTACTGGAACTAGAGGATGTACTTGCTCCCCCAGTTGCGGCAGTTGCGCTTGGTCCACCAGCACCTGATGGCGCTGCTCCGATTGTGGGCAAGTTCTGTAGAATTGGCTCAAGAATGTTATCTGTGGAACATATAAATTGTTAATGTTTTGGTTGTATGTAAATTTAAGGTTTTATTAAAATGTCGGTACATGGTTGGAGATGCTTTGGATGAAACTTGAAGATTTACAATAGGAAATGACTGAGCTGAGTCGTCAGCGAGTGAGTAACGTCAGCTTATGTTATTATAGGTACCACACGAGTTAAAGCCAAAGAACTTCATGGACTGTATTTCCATCTGCGAATCATTGCTGAATCGCAACAACATCGACATGAAGAGGATGGTGATTGGTGACGAAAAGACACCACGATAACGTCACGCAAAACGGTCCTGATCGAATCGGGGTAAGTCAGCGCAAACGGTTTCCAAACCAAGACTGAAGGCCAGGAAGGTCTTTTCGTGTTTGGATCTCCTACGGCAAAACTCTTATTTCCGACCTTTATTGTCAACAATTGGACGGATTGAATGAAATAAGCACTCGCTCAGAAGCGGCCAGTTTTGGTCCTAACGATCCATCAGCGTAACGCCAAGCCACATCGATTGCGACTCGCCGGAAGCTTGGTTGGGACCTACATCCAACTTTTAGTCCGGAATCCGGATATAGCACCACTCGTTCATGACGTTTTTGAGAGGCGTGCGAAAGTTTTCGCCAGTAGAGACGAGGGTTAAGTAATGTCAGATGAAAGGAGCACGGTTGAGGCAATAAAACAATGAACGACAGTTTTTACGCGTCTGTGCATTTGTTTAATATTGTGTTCTACTATGGATTTGACTGAATGGAGGTCGTGGCGTTGTGGGCCGCAGGCCAGTTTCGATTTCCGGTACGAGGAAAATCCTTTTCATGGTCCACCACAATGCTCGAAGAGAATTCACTGTTTAGAAAATGCTTATCAAATTGGCCGTTCGTCGGCATAAACCTGTTAGCCCTTCCACTCGCAAGAGAACAGTAGCTGAGAAGATAGGCCCTGGCCGTCTACGGGCTGCAGCGCCACCCATATTATTATTATAGATTTGACACAGGGACCTTATTTAAGATCACTTTTATTGCAAATTGGCTTAAGCTTGGAATAACTAATAATGAGGATGGCTGAACAAGGTCATATATTCTGTTTTACAATGATGACTGGACATTTAGGTGGTTTGAGCGGTTTAGATATCGCCGTTACTCAAAGGCTGCATAGGCAGCTATTTATCATTCGGAAATTTTACAATTTCTGTCATGTGGCAGTAACCGTGTCGTATTATGAACTTGTGAAACCATGACCACAGTAGAAAGAAAAACCGTATCATTTAGTTTCGTTTAAAATTAACATTCTCCACAAAACCGGTCGTCGTTGTGAGGTTATTCCATTCGTTTTCATTTTTCTTTGTTACTGAAAAACACATGCTTATCCATGTGCTTACACGTTTTTGTCAATTATATCAAAAAAGCAAAAGTAATTTACCGACAATAATCACATTGAAGCATATGCTTTCTATTTGGATCACTGTTTTGAGGTCTCTCTACGAAACAACATAACCACAGGAAGCATGTGAACAAGGCACATGTACTATGTATGTATGTATTGCCAGCTATAGAAAAATAACAAAAATAAACATTGTCTGTATATGCAATCTGAATATTGTTGATAGAATAGCTTACTCACGCACACAAGAAGAATACAATAAACTTTTTCAACAAGAATAAATAACGTAAACAAAAGCGTTCACTAATAACGTGCTTTATGCAGTCGAAAGTTGAATATGCTGAAATTGTTTGTGAATTAGTATTTCCCTTCAAGCTAATTTGCATATAAAGGGATAGCAAATGGAAAAAACATTCTGTAAATAAGATCACCAGAATTCACCAGAAAATTGTCGAACAAAAACTGAATTTAAACACTAGTAGGGATATAAGAACACATTTCATGCGCGGACACACTTCACTATTTCAATTTGATTTTCCTTCACGGATTCTTTGCAAATAAACTAGTAAATCAGCTGCGTTTTAAATTTTTCATTTGACACACTAATGTACACAATTTATTGCCAGGTCATTCTTCAATATGAAACAACACTTTGTTTGATTTATAATTGTTCCCAAACTCATTCATTTTTTTATCACGTTTCATTCACAAAAAAATAAAAATCTGCAAGGGCATAGCACTTGTGAGAAACTTTCAATAATTTATCTCCGTCAAAGAATGTAAATCGTTTTACCTCTTTATGGACCAACTTACCAGATGCTCTCGAGGGCAAGGCAATTCGGTTTGCACCTTTCCGACGAGACCGTCTCACGTACGATCTGGATGATGTAAACGAAGCCATCGGCATCTTCAAATCTCTTCAGCGGTTGTGTAGATGTATGTAATTTTTTTTTTTGTATTCTTTACTTCAGCTCTAAGTACACAAAGTGACTATTGCCCAGAAAAAAAAATATTTTTTTTTTCACTGGCCACTCTTCGTTTTTTAATTTGCCCCAGTATTAAAGCTTTTGAATCACAAATTTTGTATCCAATTAAGCCTGCGTGCCCAGGACACATTAATTAGGCTAAATTTAAGGATTTTACAGGACTACGTGTTTTGTCGGGGACGATTTTAATGAATTTTTCAAACCCCTAAACAAAGAGCAGAAAACTGGTTCCAACCCGCGACGCCATCTTTAATTTTCCCGATACACACACTCTGGACGGCATTTTTTACAATAAAATTCTGAATCAATTTTCCACGTTTGTATACGATATCGAACCAACACACTGATCACATTCACAAACACAAAGACCTTACGGCGAAGGCGAAAAGAAAAACTTGTAGTTGTATACCGAGACAAGTTGTATGGGAAAAAAAATTGGTTACCAATCGGGAGTTTACTTTCCAAATTTTTCATCAATCATTTTAAGTTTAACCAATTACTTTATTGTAGAAATTATTATGTACTGAAAATTGGGGTTGATTTGACTTTAAACTGACACAATTTATGAATTATAAATTGCATAATTTTTGAATAAAAAAGTACACTTCTGCGAGATACTCTAGAAAGTTAAGTTAAACGCAGACCAAAGTGTATGCAAGGATTTTTGGGTTTTTGACATATAATGTTAGGGTGCATCTACATGTTGGGTACGTCAACTTGTATGGACGTATAAACATTTAGTAAAATATTAAACGTTAGTTATAATATATTCGTAACGATTTTAATATTTAATTAAAAATTCGAAGCCGGATCTTATGTTCTAAAAAAAATGTATTTCTACAGAACATTAAAATTACTTTATTTCCAAAAGTAACTAAAACAATGCCATTTTTTGGGGAATATGAAATGTGAATATATAATGAATTATCTATATGTGCAAATACAGAAATAATGAGAAATTGGTTAACTACTTGCCAGCGGTTTTTAACAAATCTACCAGTTGTTTATTTTTTAAGAGTACCTAAAATGAATGTTCACATCTCAGAACCAGAGATGCTTGAGTAGACCACATGGTGTAATTTACTCGAATAACTACGCGTATTTATACTAAACTAAACGTCCGATTTGTTTCATTGATTATCTACATTCGTTACTTATGGATTTTGCTATGTTTTTAGAATGTTTTCAAATTATCCACTTACAAACACAATTAAAATGCCATACGCACATTGATATGTTTACTGCATTAACTACCACAATGAGTAGCAGACGTAACAAATGTTGTTATTCCAAAAAAGTGACATATCTGCCATCTCTGCCATCATAGTTAACAGGAGTGTAGACCTCAGTTATAGAATTTTAGCATGACAATCTACACTCATAGTCCTTCTGAATCTTCAAATAATAAATAATTTTATTTCATTTTTCATATTATCACAACATAATATATTATATATCAAATAAATCAATAATCAGAGTATTAAAACAATAAGATAACCTAAAACGAACAGACATCATAAGACGAACATAAAGTCACTCCATCGCAAAATAATTTGTCTTGGAAACAGAACTTAACGAAATGACAGTGACAGATGTATTTGCATTTATTAAATGTAGTTGCCGCAGTTACCAAACAAAAACTTTAGTGTTTCCTAAAATGACGAGAATAATAAGTTATTATTTGGGTGACCTACCAAAAATACCGCGAACAACGTCTGTGACATGTTGTTTTATTTTATCCATAATATATGTTGCTAGTCTATATGTTTGGAGTAATAAACATAAAAGGTAAAACCACACTTACTCTATATCAACCGTATACTATTAGATCACCTTATGTCCTTACGGACACGTGAAATGAAAATAGAGCATTGGATATAGAAATGTGCATATTACAGAGATCACCCATCCACCGTAAAAAGAAGATTTTGCAGCGTTTTTACAGTGATGATAATAGCACCAATTTTTGTCTATAAGTATTCATCGAATGAGCTATTGGAGCGCTATTCAATCTTCGAAATACTGGGCCTACGATGGCAAGGATTAGTGACTGCCATAATTGTCCCTTCACTACTCACATCCCTACTTTTTTTGGGACCACTTAGTGTTATGTTGTGTAATGGGTATGCTCATATTTACTCAGGTAAGTCTGTCTTTACTGTATACATATGCTCTTCAATGTTGTTTATTCTAACAGACTACAAGTACTGGATTGCATGTTTTAAAAATTTGTTATGGCTCCGTAATCACGTGGTTGCACCATTGTCTGAAGAATTTACGTTCCGAGCCTGTATGATGCCCTTGATATTACAATCATTTAGCCCAATGCAATCAGTGTTCCTAACGCCGCTATTTTTTGGCGTTGCACATTTTCATCATATTTCGGAAAGACTTAAGGGGGGTCTAGACATTAAGACAGCAGTAATAGTGTCTTGTGAGTTCAACAAAAATAATATTTGGTATATGTTTATAATCGACTTATTTTCCTTTTTTCTTTAAGGCTTCCAATTGACGTACACAACGCTATTCGGATTTTATTCGGCGTATTTATTTGCGAAAACTGGTCATTGCATAGCACCTGTGATTGCACATGCTATCTGCAACCACATGGGATTTCCCGATTTTCAAGAAATCTTTCAGAAAAATAAAATAGGGAAGATAGTATTTATGGGCCTTTACGTATTGGGTCTGTTGGGATGGATTGTTATGCTACCTTTGGTGACGAACCCAATTTGGTACGACAATACGTTATACTGGAGGCTGAATTAAATTTCGTGGCACAACTGACTGTCTTCCATAGCGAATAAGCAACCAAGTCAATATATTTTATACGCATATACGTACTAATTACTGTGTAGCTAAGATCAATTTTTTTACTAAACAAATAAATGTGTTGTCCTTTTTGTTCAAAAGTGCAAATGTTTTATTTTCAAGTTTTTTGTATCACAAGAAACAAAGTTTAACCAGTGAGAGTACTTATAATTTCCCCAGAAGACACTAGCTCCTTCACAATATCTAAACCCCCGATAAGTTCTCCTCGGGAGTACAGCTGTGGATATGTTGGCCAATCCGAGAATGTTTTTAATCCCTGTCTGACTTCCTCATCTGCTAGAATATCGAAGGTTTCATATTCCAAGCTAAAATTAAAAGATAGAGATAGAGAGAGAACAAGTTTATCGTTATTGAAAATTACTATAATTTGATCACATGAGTCATAATGTGTCCTTATGTGTAAAATTTGTTCTTACCCAAGGTCATTAAGAATTGCAACAATTTGCTTTGAGAAGCCACAGCGTGGAGAATCACGAGTCCCTTTCATAAAGAGCATAATGGGGGCTTTGTTTACCAGAGCTCGTAATATATCCTCAAGTGAAACCTCTGTACCAGCGCCAGATAGAGATCCTAGCTTTTTACAAATATCCGTGATAGCTGCAACGTTGACGCCATCAACTCTATCAACAGCTTGTCCTTTTTTGAAGAAGATAACAGTCGGCACGGCATCAATCTGAAACCCTCTTAGAGTTATCTTTGGATTCATTCACATCAGTTAAACATATACCTGGTGCTTCATTGAAACTTCGGGAAACGTTTCTGCTGGGAAATTGATAAACTTTAAATTTGTATAGCCGAGTTTGGAAATTTCATTCAGAACATCTAGAACTTGCGTACACTGTTCTGCCCACTGTGCTGAGAACAGGGCGACGGTTGTTTGGTCGGAGCTAGAGGATAGTCAGTGGTCAGGATGGATACAGATTTTTCTTTAGAATTAGTAAATGGTAATCTTGACTTACTTAATTATTTTGTTGTATTCGTCTTCAGTTTTTATTTCTACTACTGACATATTGACGGCTTCTTCAGGTTCTATTTGTTTCACGTAAGAATTAAAGAACAAAACACCACCTTGTTATTCTCATTTACGGCCTTGCTTTGGTTGGGTTATGCCAGTTTTTTTTTCTTCAACTTCTACAGCGGTGGGATTCACAATATTACAGCGGCTCTACAACTGAAGTGTGCTGTCTTAATGTTTGGTATTTTTAAACTTTAAACCAATATTTCAGGAAATATATAAACGCAGAGAAAATTTAGATTGATCCATAATAATTGAACGTCTTTGCATAATATGTATATGCTTAGTTCTGATATATCTTTGCTCTGGTCAGTCACTGTATAATGATAGTGGATAAATATTAAGAATTGTATGCAACCACGTCAATCACATACAAGATGAATGTTGACATAAACTTCACTATTCAGTAAAAAAGGAGCACAAATTAAAAACATTCAAATTATGAGTAAATGGTTAAAATGTGCATCCTTAAAAATGTCAAAAACAAGAATTTTACAATTTTGCATGAAACACGTTTATGTTCTGTCAACTGGTCATTGAACTGACTGCTGTTTCTGCTGTTGTTAGCTCAAATGTCATTTTTTCGTGATATTTCTGTTCGCGATGTACGAAGTTAAAAAGTAATTTTTTATATATTCTACAAGAAAAGACTTTACCATGTAATTTGGATATATTCCGAAGATGCCTAAGCCGTCAATATTGATATTGGAACCATTTTTTGGTGGGAGCCACAAGCAATTAATCGATACCATCATAGAATGTAAATTTTGCCTTGAGTGTTATCAATTCATAACCTTTATATGTGTTTACATTTTGTTTATCTGATAAGGTATACCGGCCGGAGAATATGAACTTTATAGTCTCCCAGCGAAGAAGTGGCACTGGAGAGCACGTACTAGTGCGTTATACTTCTCTCAAGTTATTCCATCTGATAATGACTACAAAGTGCTCTTCACCAGTTCTGTTCTAAACTTGGCGGAACTTATGGGCACTCGCCCGGATTTAATTGGGTGTCGAAAAATTGTATATTTCCATGAAAATCAGTTGGTCTATCCTGTGCGGGAGGTCAAGGAGAGAGACTGTCAATATGGCTTAAATCAAATTCTTACATGGTAATTGCATATAGTTGGTATCTTTTTATTGGTTTGATTGCAAATATTAAATTATTGCAAAAGCACACTACTTTCATAGATGCATGTGACAGCTACTTTGTTTCATTAATCCCAATCAGAAATCTGGATATTTAATAAGAACCAATTTCAGCTTATCTGCGGACCATGTTATTTTCAATTCCAATTTCAACCGTACATCGTTCCTAGAAAGCATCACCCCCTTTCTCAACATTCAACCAGATCTAAAACTGAAACATATCCGCCAAAAAATCGAACCAAAATGTGAAGTGCTTTATTATCCAATAAAATTCCACACAATGCCTAAGAGACTGATTGATAGTGATGAACATAACATTAACGAGAATGACTGCCTGCACCTGATTTGGCCTCATAGATGGGAACATGACAAAAACCCAAACTTACTAGTTGAAGTTCTATTGGAACTAAATAAACGGCAAGTTGATTTTAGAGTCACAATATGTGGGGAGAACTATCATCTAGTTCCGGAAGCATTTGAAGGTATACAGGAAAAACTTGGCCATAAATTGATCAATTTTGGTTTCCTGCCACGTGATAAATATATGAAAGCGCTCATGTCCGGTGATATTGTGATATCAACAGCTGGCCACGAGTTTTATGGAGTCGCTATGTAAGTGCTTTTGTTTCTCCCAACAATTTGTAAATATAGTCTTTCACTTTTCCAGGCTTGAAGCTACATACTGTGGATGTATGCCAATAGCTCCAAACAAATTAGTATATCCTGAAATATATCCAAAGGAAAATCTCTACAACACTTCCAATCAACTCATTAAAATGCTATACAATTGGTTTCGGAATCCAGTTTTGTTTCGTAAACAGCGTGACAAATTCTTTGAATACTTTACATATGATAAGTATTCGGCAGAGCATTTAGTACCAAAGTTTTTAGAAAAGCTTAGAACATAATTCAAGACAGTAGAAGCGCTGACCTTACGTACCATACACCCTAGATTTTTAAACGAAAGAGAATGTACGCGCACATGTACGTTCAAACATGGGCTACTCAATTAAGATTTATTTGATTTGTCTTCCATTACGATGGAATTCTATAAATAATAAAGAATCAATGCATACTCATAACCATAGCGTCGAGAAGTGTTCATAGTGGGTTAAAATGATTTTTATTTCGGTGTTACGTTAGTGCCAGTAATTACTTGTTTTAGTGAACCATTTTTTATTGCTGTTGTTATGAATTCGAATTTTAATATGAATAAAGTAATTTACAGATGTTGTTATGTACCAAAATCAAATTTTGTACTTCTATTTCATGTACGAGTATTTATTTGCATGTAGCAATCAGTTGGTCGAAAGAATTCAAATCCCACACGCAAAGCCAAAGCCCGCGCCGCGCCCTTCCGATGTCGGAATTTACGGAGAATTTAGTTGCATTGCATTAATGGTCACAAAGTCATTTCGGAAGTCAACCTTCTTTCTTTCTTCAACATTCAGCTCATAGTAGTCAAACAAATTATTCGACGCCTTTATGCCTAGTTGTTTCCAACATGCGACCTCAAAGCACGCGACGAAAAGAGAAAGACTCAAATACAAAAACTAATGTAATGCTTATTTAAAACGATAAGATCACTTAAAATATTTATTAAATAGTATATCTCTCACAGATTCAAGTTTCCTAAAGTACATTTTCATTTAATAAAATACAAAATTGATTTCTAAAAGGCTTAATAACAAATATTTGTGTGTGGCTGGCTATAGTATAGAGCCCACAATACACATTCGCACACTTGCGTTATTTTGTCAATCGAAACGTTTCATTTCTTATTTGCACAGTTTTACGCAGTGTTTGAGTAGCGACAATCAGTCACTGTTGTTTTGGTGTTGAGATTGATTGAGCAGGGCGACATTACTGGATTTTAATCTGGCAATTGTGGCATTCGATACAGTTGGCAAGCACGGTGACATACACGGTGTAGAGCAATGACTGGTACTTATATCACATTGATCCAGAAGGCGTAACAACTCGACCATATCTGGACCACCGGAACTTTTTTGCTTATGCGCATCTTCTTTCGAGGCCAGTGATAAGCCCGTCGTAAGATCCCACATTTGAATTGCTCCATTGCAGTGTCCAGTGAGAATGAACCGTGACCCCATCCGAGAAGGCCCTTCAAACTCATGCACACAAAACGATGTTATTGTTGAACCATCTACCGACTTAATCACACAGACTCGCTCTCCGTCTGAGGCGTAACGGACATACAATTGATCGGTTTCCGGTACTACTTTCTGCACAAAAATTGGTTCGTCGTATTTTCCCCCAAACGGACCAAAATCATTGCCCGCGGAATAGGCGTAATTTGTATCAGTTGCTTCAAGTGATACTATTTTAAATGAGGCTTCCGGTGTGGAGCCTGGTTGCGTCGACAACATGCCCCTGAAGCGAGGCACTCCCCATGTTCGGACATGATTATATTCACTGCAAACAGATATGAGATACCTTTCGGAGAGAGTGACCTTCAAAAACAACATAAAACAATCGTCACGATTTTATATAACAGCAAATCAATCTCACCTTTGTAACTGGACTCTGATGTACGCTGAAGGTTTGAAACAGTTGGGGGCCATGTCCCACCGTTTCGGGATGTTGCACGATAACCCGAACTGATCCTGACTTTGTACCATAAGCGATTTCTATCCAATTTCCACTTAGACCTGTAAGTTAATTATCATTTAAGCGAAAAGTCGTTGGTCCTGCTAAATAAAACTAATGCACAGAAACTGAGCAGATAACAACAGAAATCAAAACGTTTTTTTTTTTTTTTTGTACAAATACATCAGGAACTTATAGACACTGATCGACAAACAACAGAGTTCGTAAAACAATTACTCAATGAAATATGCCAGCACCGAGTAAATTTGAGAGGCACTGTAGTAAATATATATTTTTCTTTTCCTTGACTTTAGTTTTCTTATATATTTAACCAAACACATTTAGGCGTTTTATAGAATTCATGTATTGATGCACACGACTCCATTAATTAAAACGTAAAAGTGTAATGTTGGGACAAGGAACGGGTAATACTTAGGATTTTTTATGAATTACGATATATAAGTTCATAAACGAACAGACACATAAATGCATGAGCTTGATTTTCATTTCGTGGCTTAAACTAGTGTACGCTTAAGTCACTTGAAATTAATCTCCCATGAGCAGTTAGACAACAACAGATTGACAGGAGGATGAGTAGGATTGCTCGATATTCATTAAAAATGTATTTGCATTTAAAGCATTCAATTACAGCAATCAAACTGTATGAGCAGTTTAATTCCATAATAAAATAGTTAAGAATGATTCCAAGATCCCTTAAGCATCAGAAACAAGTTTAAAAGACATCAACAAAAAAAAAATTAAAACACTATTAGTAAACGACGGATATGACAGTTACAAATATTAGGATCGGATTTGAAAAGCACGACGTTATGTAGCAGAGGACTATGGACAACTTTAAAACAAACACTGCATTGACTGGACATGAATAATTGTAAAATTTTACTCGGAGATCGAACAAAACGATTCAAATTAAAAAGGAAATTACAAAAAGCAAGAAAAAGAAAAAAAAATAGTATTATGATTTATATTACCTTCAAGTTCTCTTTCCGTTGCTGACATTTTCCATTTTCATTTTTTGGACGAAGTTCAATAAAAAAAAATCCAATGAAAATAAGGCAGATTTCAAGATACGTACATATTTGAGCGAAAAAGGAAAATATGCTAAAGAATACAATAAAAGGCCTGGAATAGCGCACATATAAGAATTTAAAAAGGCAAGATGTTTAGGTAACGGTGGCTACACTTAAACCAAAGTACGTCCAGGCGACACCAAGTGGATTGACTAATCCTAATCTTGGAACCAGTGTTGTTGCTTATGACAAAGCGGTTTAGCTGTCTAATGCTGACGCTGTTTATCTTGTTGAGATCATTGGAATAGTAAGCCCCTATGTGGATGTAACTACTACTTGCCAGAGCGTGAGCAGAGGTGGTAAGTTGTGGTTTTCGCCCATGCAGCTTCTGCAGGAATCATTGCATGGGACACCCATCCTGAGGGCAAGTAAGTCAATTACTCAGTGTCAACTGGCATGAAATTAATAAAATTGTGTTTTCAGCATGATTTATACTTTGGAAAATTAGCTTGTATCATGCCTCATATTCTGGCATCGTGAATTAAAATGAATCAGATATGATAAAAGTTGGAAGTTTCTGGGTTTTCTGAAAAAACCAACCACACCACCAACCGACAATTGTTCATGTGATAACCATTAGACTGTCAAATAAATGCTGCCGTTATCTTCTTTGAACGCTTAGATAAAATTGGAAAGTTTCATATTATGCGGAAAATAAAACGAAATCATAAATTTATCCTTAATACGTTAGAAATAAAAACGTAGCTGTTGAATTCAAAATATCAATTAAAATACGCTGGGAGCCACAACGATATATCATATACAACTACTTAACCCTTTGTTGCCCGAATTACTTTCTTACTTTTAAAAAAGGTGGTTTTCCATTAAAACCTCCGGTGCTTAATAGAAAATAGTTTTCATGTTGAAACCACTGGGCAATAAAGGGTTAAGACAATAACATAAAATAATAGTCTCACAAAATGCTACTTACTTGCAGTTTTCAGAGTCAAATACACCGATATCGCCGTAATGGGATCCGAAGCAGGATCTTTATACAGTTCAGTCACAAGCAGATCATTGTCTTTCATTCGCAATGGGAACTTTTGCATATCTGTAAAATAATAAGCTTACATTAATAACATGGTTCTCTAATAATTACTCGCCAAACCTATATAGTATATAGATCCATTGTTGCATCCTAGCAAGAGAAAAGATCCGGCACTGTCAAATGACAAAATTGGAACAAGATCTTGGATCTGCCAATGTTGTGTCATTGCGTGCCATACTCCAATTTTTCCTGACGAAGACAAGGCCACCAGTTGGCTTCCAATAAAGAAAAAGTATTCAACACGTACATTTAAATTGAAAGTGCCAATGTCGGTTTTGTTGCCATCTTCCTGAACGTTCCATAATCTTATTTGACTGCCGTATGATATAGCTATCATTTTGCTAGGAACCTGATCAGCGCTTGAGAAATTTACTTTTGAATCCATTGCTATACGCTCTATGGTTGAATCTATATGTGGCGAGGTGAACACCAATTGCCAACCGGTTGAGTCCTTGAGCCTATAGCATGTAACAAAATGAGCATATGCAACGGAAATCCAATTATGATGTGCCTTTATAATTTGCACACGCAATGGATCGACCCAATTGGAAGATAAATTTGGACTGAAGACGAGGCTGACATCGTTCTTGATAAGCTTATTTAAGTCGGCAGACGAATTTCGAGAATGACGCATCAAGTCCAATGAGGCTGTTCGGGAGTGTCCTGTGTTGTTTACCCATGGACGGCCCTCTTGTCTGCCAGCCATACGCAAATCCCATGAAGAGTTTCTTGAGTGCGTCGAATGTCTGTTGCTGCTACTAACACTGGATGAACTTGACAATTCAGGTACTCGCACCATAGAACCAGGTCGAGCGTTTGTAGACAATCCTGTTGCTTGCGTACTTGTTGATGGTGCTGCTTGTTCCACGGTAATTTGTCCAGACGTCGATGAGTTTGAAGCGTTTGATGAACTGGACGACGCAGAATGTAATGGAATATCGTTGAGTGGTAGTGTAGGTGGGGGAAGAAGTCCATAAAATAAAATATCGCCACATGATGAGTGTGTTAGGTCCTCGCAAAGCATCAGCCGCTTGATCAGTGGAGTAATACCATAGTATTCAGATTCATGTCGCAAAGCTCTCACATCACATTTGCTTATATCAATGTCCTTAGTTCGTAAATAATTTAGTATTATGGAAAACAAAACCGGATCGCGGTCTATGAAAATTGCTCCGTGCTCATCGCGCAGGCTCGAAATGCGTCCACTTAAAAGTGCAGTGAAGAACGTGTCAGGAATCCAGGTCAAGGTTTGCCGTGAGGTGGAGAATCTGCAAATTACATTTACGATTGCTTATTTGATAATGAAAAATTATAAATTCCACTTTTTTATGAATTCAATGTTTCGGTATATGTACACGTTAACAAAAAAGAAAGTTAAAAATTATGTATACACCTCTGACCGCCGACATTTAAATTTACAATATCGCCTCCGTGCGAAAAGTAAGACATTATCTTCTATTCTTGATATGTTGCTTTTTGTTGGAACTTTCTGATAATGTTGAGAAATAATGATAAATTTTAATAGTTGTTAGATAATTATTGTTATTTTTGCGACAGAAAAATCTGTCGCTGACGTTGTACAACTTTCAATTTGTTTGTTGGACGACGACGTTAATTCCGATGCAGGGGTTTGTTTGTTTGTTTTCTGTTTGACATAAGCAATCGTGTTCACAGATACCATAGTTATTTATGGAATATTTTGTAAATACAAACATGTACAAATTGTTATAATTTCATTGAAATGTCAAAAACTACCATTGCCTTAATATATAGACATGTAAATGTTCCACAGGAGATAGATTTCTTTTATAATGTTTATCATGAGATGATATTTCTTGTGGTATATGGTTATGTCTTTGTAAAGATATCTAATAGTGGTTTTTTATTCAGGAATGTTATTTTTTTGCTTGATTACATTGTCTACTCATGATTATCTGTGGCTAGTGTTAGTTTTTTACTATGAAATTCTTATAAAACAATGATATATATATACATATATATGTTTACGACAACAGTATCAACAATCTCCCATGCAACAAGAAACGTCAGCGACAATATCTCGTGCGGAATGAAAACTGATTACACGATTTTCCCGGTTATGTAGTAGATATCATAAGTTTTCTTGGAGAGATACATCTCTACTGGAGCCGAGTTCTACTTTTTAAGCTCAGAGTTAAAAGTCCAAGTCTATGCTTATATTATGGTGAAGGAACAACCAACAACCCCTAGGTCTATACAGCATAGTCTAACAACCCTGACCATATTTTCGAAGCTGAATCTGACGTTTCTTAATCAAATAGAAGATTATAAACAGATGACAAATAATTAATTTTTATTCAGCTCATAAAACCTTTTTGAAAAGTGTTTGAATAAATATATAAAAGAATATAATATGTCTTGTTATGCCTGCACCAGGAAGTATGGAATGTTCTGCAAGGAGGTTGGACATTTTCTTACATTAACATACATACATTCATAATTATACAAATTTCGTTGTCTCCAGTCTGGCTGCAGCAACTGTGGATATTCTTTTTGTCTAAAATGTCTTAAAAAGGAAATCGAGGTCCCGAGGCACAACAATCAGAAACTCAGAGTCTGTTTACGATGTTACGAAAAACTTGCCTACGAAGCTGCAGAAGCTAAAAAGGTTGAACTAGCTCCAGAAGCAACCTTGATAAACCCTCTTGAACCAAATGCAATATTTCAAATGTAACCTTTGTAACTGTGTAATCGAAAAAAAGTCTTATAACCATCCAATTCTAGAACTGATCAGCCAACTTCTTTGGATCCGGTTCTCCAGCCAGTATCAATTAGTGCTGGTGCAAATGGTTCAGATCTAAACATGAACTCAAATGAAATTTCCAGTAATTTGGATTCAGAAATCCTCAAAAGACTGCATAATTTAAAAACTGTCGATACCATACCAGGTGACGACGAAATTCGCGCACGATTGTGTAATCTCCAAGGATTCCAGCAGAAAGAATACTCCAAAAAGGATATTCTGTTGTCAACTGACGAGCGCACTGAGCAAGAGAAAATTAACGATCTTTTGAAACAATTTGTTGAAGAGACTGACATCGATAAAAATGTAAACCGAGATGATAATCCTATTTCAGAGATTGAGAGACGTCTAGCTGCATTAAGAGATGCAGATCCGTCCGAACCAAAGACGAACAAACAAACAACGTCAAATCCAAATACTCCAAGTGACAATGAGGAAGACGATGAAACTCTGCTTAAGAATATAATACAAAGGGTGAGATTTTTGAGCATGGAAATAAATGTATATATAATATTTTGTATGAAAACAATATTTTTGCTTAAAGTATGTTGATGAAGTTCGATTGCCGGTCAATGAGGCAGCTGACCTATCAAATGAGCTGGAGTCGTCAATTCCTATAAATCCTTCTAATGAAGCAACTGAAGAACTTCCTTGGTGTACTATATGTAATGAAGATGCCGTTTTAAGATGTCAAACTTGTGGTGGGGACCTATTTTGCAGAACGTGCTTCAAAGAATGCCACCAAGACGATGAGGAGTGGCGTAATCATAAAACAGAGACGTACAGTAAACCTCCAACCTTCAAAGAGGACCATTTTTAAACTAATTGGGATTACATTTATGTACGGGATTATAGGAATGGGGAAATTTGCAATCGCTCATGATATTTGCATAGACAAACATATACATATTATTTAATCATAAAAAATACAGAAGTTATTTTTTGAATAAATGTGATACAAGTATAAAATCAGATTTTTGATTTGTAGTGTAAAGAACACAAGTTAATATGGTGAGTCCGGTGACAGCTGGTCAAGCCGATGTCGAATTGACTATAAACATACACCTCTATACAAATGCGCAGTCTTAGCTTTTGAAACAACCAGAGCGTTCTATTCTTTCACGAGTGGTCCCATCCACAGTTTTATGCCGACTCCGAGCGGAATACCCTTTGCGCAGTGGCTTGAAAGAGGTGTTGCCGTGAATTATGAAAGTTGCTCGAATCGCGGATTGAACTCCCGTGTACATGGATATACATACATACATGATGTAGATGTATACATAGATTTTCGTTAACAGCTCCCTTAAGATTTGTTATTTTATTGGATAAAAGGATTTTTTTAATATATTAACTTTTTGAATTCGAATTAACTAATTGAACTAATTGAGGTGTGTAAACATGAAGATTTTGAAATTGAAATTTTTTAAGTTCAAACCAGCAACACAAGCCAACGAAGTTCAGATTTCACTGTAAAACCGGACGAGTTAAACCAAAAATTTGAACTCCGTTTAAGGTTCAAATGGCTTAACTTAAGTTTAAACCTTCACTGTGAAACTGTTCATTAGCGATTGGCCTTCGAGTCGAAAATCGACTTGATGAATGGACTGAATTATATTTGTGGTCTTCTTAATTATTCAATCTTCGCATTATTTGGGGTATATCGGTTGGATAGTTTGAAAGTCTATAACGAACATATGTAGGTAGAAATATTTAGTGTTTTATATACATATAATAGCTTACACAAATAATATAAGACTAAATGGCTCGATACGGCTCACGGAATCAAACAAGAGTATGAAATAACCCCCCAAGGTTGGAATGGAGGTGGGGGATTTATTAATTGCATACATTCATACTTTTCGGTGACGTGAAATATGATCCGACGAAAGAAAGCATTTTTCATGTTGGCCTTATTTCGTTTTAAATCTGATTTGGCTTAAGAAAAGGAAAAAAGGACAATTTGGCTGTTTTCGTATTGTAAAATTTAAGGTTAATTTTGTTTTCTTTTTTTATTGACTGAAAATATAATACTGTACTGTGGGAACTAAATGTTCTCACAGTAGCGCACAAATATAGCGTCAGCAGAACGCAGTCAACACCTGTGTGCGAACCGAACGTGGAAGCAATCCTGATGCAGCGTCTGGGCAGAACTTAGGTTTAAGTTACATTTAAGGTAATTGTATGTTAGATGTAAGGTAGAAATATAATCCAATAAACAGGGGATCACTAGCTGTTTAGACTCCAAAAGAAGAGGTCGTGTTTTAATAATTACATATATACTTCTTAATATCCCAGAGTAAATATAGTTTAACTTTAGCTACAGGCGCCTACTTGACAGTTGCCGACATATGCTTAGCGGCTAAACGCTGCGGAAAAAAGGGTTAAAATCCTGTTAGCGAGCGACGCGATCCACATACCGCATACTTTATATACACCAGCCTTCCTTTTCTTCTCAATATTTCCAAATCAAATTTGGCCTTTTTTAAATTTGGTTATGGAAATAAAACATATTTGCCATTGTTTCCATTTTCCTAGCGAAGTAGGACACAATTTTACATTTGGCCCTTAATTCTGTGAACTTAAAAGCTCAAATGCTTCAACCCGCCTTTACACTTGAACACACATTGGTGCAAATGTATGCAATCATACGTACAATTTTAATTCGCACACATGTGTCCACATGATACAAATATTAAAGATACCGCAATATGTACATTGAAGAGTGTGATTGTCCTAATCATCGTTTCAATGCTTAGTCAGCGCAGCGAAAGTAAACACATACTTTTCCAATCTTAGTGCGAATTCTTCACCCAACCAAAACAGATGACGGATTGGGTGGGGTGATTATGCAGCACAAAAGCTATTTTTAATCATTATTTGATTATTGTTACTAGTCATCATATTCAAAATCTGAAGAATGACAGCGCTTTTGCTAGCATTAACACGAAATCGGCTAAAAAGGGTCTTGCGATGGACAATTTCAAATGCGGAAGAAGTTTTTGTTCCCTCCTTGAGACAATTGTGTGCGATCTTTGGTCCTGTTTGCGTTGATGACATCTGGAGGAGAAGAAGATTCAACCATGAATTGTACCGACTTTACGGCGGCCTTGTTTCCATCGATCCAGCGTCTAAGGCGACTGGTCTGTGTAAACAGGTGTGGCACACAAGTGGAGAAGGACATCAACCAACTTGTGCGCAACAGCATACATCTATAGTGCGTTGTTTGAGACTCAGGTCCACACCGGCCTTTATCATCACAATAAAAAGACAAAAAATAGGCATTATACAAAACATCCATCATTTCTCAAATTTTCTGTTATCTTTTTGTCGAACACTTGTTTTTAAATTTTTATCAGCAAATGAAGAATTAAAAAACATCGTACAATCAATGTCGTTGCCATTATCACGAATAAAAATAAATGCCTCCGTTGGGTAGCGTCGCCTTTCAGACAGAAATGTGATACAACAAAAGACAACAAGTTGCTGGGCTAGGAATAATCGGAGATTCTGACAAAACGCTGAGAATGCATTTCCACGCACACAAAACCAAAACACAAAAATATTAACTTTAGTTGACTTGGTTTATTAGGTTTTCATTTCAAAAAAGGAATGTATTTCACCTTTTGCAAACTACAATTATAGAATTCATACACCTATTCTATCTTTCAAGGCCAAATTGCTTCGATATTTGCTACACAAAGAAAAACTTAACTTTAATTTAAATTTATTGTAAACAAAAGATCAGGCTCAGATATAACCGTATGATATAATTATCATACTTTGTGTATAAAAAATATATATATATAAAACTCAGATCACATTCAATGTTTACCAAAACCAATAGAAAAGGAAAGTGCTTCTTATCATTACGTTTTATAATCATCAATTAAGTCAAACAAAAACAAGTTTGTTAAATAAATAATGTTATTCGTTGCATGAGTATGTAGGAAAAGCCTAATAATACAAATAGAAAATTTTCATGCGTGTTTCCAGTTTCGTATTCATAAAATATGAATTTACTTGAATAAATTTCGTTTTTTTTTGCTTGTCACCTCTTGACCGGCATTATTTGTGAATTGCTTTAAAGCTCACCGTGCTCTCCACCTTTCTTAATGACTTTTAGTTTTTCTTGTGGAGGTGCTGCGGTATCTTCGGGAATTTTTTCGACAATCGGCGCTGGTTCTTTCGGTGGGGTGCGAGAATTTGGAGATGGAGTGGGTGCCTTTGGCATTGGTTTAGTTGTTGTTGAAGGCTGAGGCATAGAAGGATTTTTAGTGGCAGGTTTTGGGGGTGCAGTCGTCGTGGGCTTAGGGGTGGTTGTTGTTGTAGGTTTCGAAGTTGTTGTAGTTGGCTTTGCAGTTGTAGTGGTTGGCTTTGGAGTTGTAGTAGTTGTAGGCGGCTTTGGTGTTGTTACTGGTTTTGGTGTTGTTACCGGCTTTGGTGTTGTTACCGGTTTTGGTGTTGTTACCGGTTTTGGTGTTGTTACCGGTTTAGGTGTTGTTACCGGTTTAGGTGTTGTTACTGGCTTTGGTGTTGTCACCGGTTTTGGTGTTGTTACTGGCTTTGGCGTTGTTGTTGGAGCGGGCGTAGTAGTTGGTACTGGTTTTGGTGTGGTTACAGACTCGCTAGCACTTTCATACCGAACATTACGGATTTTGACCTGTGGGGACTTTGGCAGTTTCACCTTCGCGATGAACCGATTGTAAGGTGATCCCAGAAGCAAATTATCCTCCAACTCTAGAACGTGCGAAATATATCCAACTGACTTATCAAAACCATGAAGTGAACCCAAAATATTGCCATTCCAATCGACTCTTACAATAGTAGCTCTTTTAGCCATCAAAGGCATAATTACTTCAACGTGGCCAATGGTGTGGATGAATTTCTGGGCCAAGGCATTTGGGAAGGCATTGTTAATTAGACGGAATGGTAGTTCGAATAGTGCCAGTAACCGAGATATGAACAGCCGAAACATTGGGAAATTCGAGAAGATTGCGAACATTGAGGGGTTTTCCGAGTCCTTAGCTGTGATGAGTGGTATCCAAATACCTTCATTGTCTGGTGTTAAATTGTCTGGGTTTCCTGGTAAACCATCAACGAATACTTCATGTTGTCCTTGCTTTGGTCCATTCAAATAGTATTTCAGTAAACGTGATGCTCCGGTTTCAGCAACAACAAGGAACTCCTCATTCGGACTGATCACTACACCGTTGGCAAAGAATAGCTCATCCATAAGACATTTACTCTCATTCTTCACTCTATCGTAGTGGAATAACCTAAGTTGGATGAATACAAGAAATGATTCAATTTAAGGAATTGTTTTCAGAAGTACATAATAAAAAGAAGTCATGTTGGCTTATACTGAAAAAAAAAACATTCGTTGCATCTCTTACCTGCCAGACGGGTTTGCGAAGACCATGAAAATCAAATCCTCTAGAGTATAGTCGGAGGATGAATCGGTCCAGAAAATATCACCCTTCTTATTAACAGCAATGCTATTGAATGTTTTTGCCTTGCGTTTTATTTTGCCGTCTAATTCCTGTTGTGGCGAAACAAGAAGTTTTTTCTTCCCGTTAGACAAATCAACCTCCCATAATCCATAATACGTGTCGGCCACAATTAAATTATTGCCTATTGTATCGAACGCCAAGCCCAGCGGACGCCCACATCGAGATTCTTCAAATATATCCTCTACAAAACACAATTCATTATGATCAAAGTTAAGTTTGTCTATTTGAGTTCTATACGCACCACATGGTTGTCCAAATTTAGCTACATGGGTAACATGGTCTGCTGTTAATTTAATAATCTCACCACCATGAATGCCAGTATATACTTCATTTTTCCTGGCTATCAAATGTTCCGGACCGTAGACCCGACCTTCAAGAAGTTTCTCTGCACCATCGAGGAGATAATTGAGCTCAAGAGCGCCTTTCAACTCCCTCGCAGGTGCGACTCTATCGAATATAATCCAATAAGTATATCAAAAAATCTACAGAAAAAGGTCGTTGCACTTACGAGAAGGCTTTAAAGGGAAATGTTGTCCGTGGCGGAATACCGGGTATTAAAATGATAATCAAGAAAAATACCATAAAATTCATTAAACGAATACCGATATTATATATCAGCCCCATATTTCTGCCTGTTTTAGTATTTGTTTCAGTTTTTTTTTTTACAAAAAAGAAGAGATTGAAAGTCCAACTAACTACACAACAATTCAATTTTTTCCCCGATTCAAAGAAAAAAAGAAATTATAATTCGAAAAGAATGGGACACGACAGCACACAAATTTACCTTCCGAAAGCAGCAACGAAATGAACTGTCATAAAGAAAGTCATCGAATTTATTCTGGTTATGTTCAAGAAGTATTTGTATAGTGACGTAATCAATGTTAATACAAAACCGATTCAAAAGGTTGAATTCAGATATGGCATGTAAAGAAAGCGTCGGTGTAAAAAAACGTAGAATAACGTAAGTTCAAAATTGTTCAATTTGTTGTTGTTCGATCTTAACATTCGATAAAAAGGTTCAATGAAGTAAATGAAAATAAAGGAGTGTATGTATAAGCAGTCATTATTTTATTCATCTTATATGTCAGTGGGCTGGTTAAAGTTCAATAAAAATTTTAAAACCATTTGTATAAAGAAAATTAGTTATCTCCTAAGGTTTTCATTCCAAATTAGGAGACTTAATGCATTCACAAATGTGGAGTAGCATGCAAATACAAATAATACGTAAATCATGTAAATGGACAACAAAGTTACTTAAGATAAAATAATGCCAAAGCAAGAATCCAACGCATTTTATTGATTGTTTTCCTGTTTGCTAAGGTGTAAACAATCAATGGGTACTAGCGTTGGTACAAATCAATGTATATTCAATTTAACAAGTTCGGTTACAACCTTGCATGTAAATAATTATTACGAAAATACAACTTTTTTAACGGTTCCGTCAGAACATGCCGCATAAACAGCACCAGCATCACTACAGCATATTGAATTAACGCAGTTTCCAACGTACACCTCGCCAATTAGCTTCGGTTTGGTTTTGTCAACGTCAGTCCAGCCCTTTATCTTACCATCGTATCCAGCGGAATAAATCCAAGTTTCATTGCCACAAATCGAATTTATGATCATTTCATGGCAGTCCTTCAAAGAGATTTTCAAAAAAAAAAAAAAAACATGTGGATGATTTCATCAAATGCATATGCTTACAAGTGCCTCCCAAAGAGTTGCAAACTTTTCTCCGGGAAGATTTTTTGTTAATACTAATCCCTTGCCTGATCGATCAGCATGGCATAAAAACGCTCTCTTATTATCAATCATTGGTCCAATTAGTGCAATCGGTGCTCTGCCTGGAAAAACTGCTTTATTCGCGTATTTTCCAGATTTGCCAGGCAACGCGTCTGAAACAACAACATCCAGGTCTCTGACTGTGTATATAAAAGTGTTCTCAACCACCATAGACTTAACTTCTTCGACAATGTTGTATTTGAAAAGCATTTTATCATTTTCCCATTTCGTTACGACTCCTTTTTCATCGCCAGTGTATAGAAGATCACCATCACAGTACATCGATTGTATGGCATCATCGCACCGAACGAGCTCTTCTATATTTTCACCATCGGCAGGCTCTTTTAGGAACTTCACAGATCCATCGCAACAACTTGAGTATAGTTTACCACTACCACTTATTGCCATGCAGTATATGTATGCATCGTGCATATCGATTGTTCTTTTCAACTTTAAGTTGCTGTCCCATACCTCAAGAATAAGATCAAATTATTATTATGTAATTTTGATATATTATCTTGGATATTTTACTTTAACTTTTCCGTCAGCACCGCCACTGAAAACATGATTTTTATAGAATACCACACAAACAGCCTCACCTTCGTGCTTTTCCATGGAAGAAGTTTCTAGTTTCGGCGTCATTTTGACTTTGTTTTAAGACGCTAAATACACAACTAAGACAACTAAGATCATTCCTGCTCTCAAAAAACAAAACTATTTTTAGGCCTCTAAAAATAATCATGATACAGCCGATATTTTCGTATGCGTTCAGTGCTTCAACGTATCGTGGGTTTTTTAAATTCAAATCCAGAAATGAAGTACTATAGAGATAGCTAACTTCTACCTCTCCCATTTATTTAATATCGTTTTCTAAAACCAAATTGACCTTTCAGGAAGGGTATTTACGTTATTTTGTGAATAACTGTCAAAAATTCATGAATAAACAATGCACAAAGAGACAGGCATATTCTAAAAAATCTCAAGTTCTTCCCGTAAGCCTTTAGAAAATTCGGAATTCGTAGTGTGCTCAGATAGCCCCCATGACACAATGTGTTCCCGCATTTGGCTTGAACTGAAAAATAAATTAGAGTAGAAATTGTCATTAAGTGTGAGCATAACACAATTGATTAATAATGTATCCCATCTACACATTTCTGCAGCTTAAATTTGTTTAAGCGGCGACTAGTTTTGTTGTTTCCGTTCTGTCTCACGTAGTTAAGAGACGACTGGATGGCGCAGTTGGTTAAGTGCTTGCCCTTGGTTAGTGGGGTCCCCGGTTCGTATACCAGCGAAAGCAAAGTTAATCCATTTGTCCTTGGAATCAAATTAGCGGCAATAGTCTGACTGTGGGTATCACAATGGACCATCGTGGTCTAAGTCTGCTAGTGAATTCACTAGCAGCCCCCTTCCCTATTCTACCTACTTGGTTTAGGGCTTTATTCCCTTTATTTCCTTCAAGTAGCAGGTTGCGGATTTTCCACGTACCAACATTTCCCCTCAAACCATGTATTTCAGTAAATTGATTTAGTTTTTCGTTCTCGACTTCGGCAGACCCTTTTCAAATCGCTTTATATCACAACCAGAGATGGCAGAGCAGACTACGTGAGGTAAACTACTCGATTAATTACGCATAGTCATTCGAATAAACCACAGCCCCGATTTCTTTCATTTATTATAGACATATCTTACGTGTAGAATTTGGAGTGTTTTAGAATATTTTCAAATTTATCACGTACAGACACAATTGAACTGACATTGAATTAATATCTCAACTACATTTCGACACTTTTGCTACGTCTACTACATTTTCTTACGTACTACATTAACTACCAGGAGTAGCAGAGGTAAGATGTGTAGTTATTCAAAAAAAAAAAAGTGACATTTCTGCTTGTGAACACATCAATTTACTGTGATCGTACCCTTATTTATAAGAATCGTAAAATTCATCACGAACTTACCTAATCAATCTACGAGATTGTTGAGACATGTCGCTCTGACATGCTACGTCAAATTCGTGGGGTAGGTGTGCCTAGAATTACAAAGCTGAATCCAAAGCAATATTTATATTACTAATATCCAAAATTATTTGCTAAACAAATCTTATCAGCCATTATTACATTTTTTCAATAACAAAGTTTGCAAAATGGATTCATTGTCAACGCGTCGTGTATAGTCCGAGATAATTGTGTACAGAAATATGTGTGAAATGGCAGACAATTTAATTACCAACTAATTATATGGCAATGGAATACTCAACGTTTTACATTGCTTTTATGACAATAAATGTAACATTAACATTAATAATGATGCTGGCAGCTTGTCTTTGTTGCAAGAAAAGAGTGCCCAAGTAAGTTGAAACATATTTTTTTCAGATAAAATGACTTGGTGCAGATTACGAAAGCCTTTTTACATATACCCCTAACGGCGGAGAGAAAGTCAGATCTTATACACATTCTAACGTCGATGACCCATAATTCATGCAGTGCAAAACATAAGCTTTGCTTGCCATGAGTTTCTATGGGTTAACATACAATTTTATGAGTTTTCATTTGTTTGAATTTAAGAAATGAATTTATGGGCTTGGAGGGAATGGTCAAACTAAAAAATCCCGATGATCAAATTATAATAAACAATGTGGATAATACAACATCACAAAATGACTTAAACCTTTCAACAATATCGAATGGCGATTCTGAGAAAAGGTTGGATTTAATAAATTATGCCCTTAAAATATTTACCTTACGTTCAATATATTTAAAGAGCCAGCAGTGCACCACATCGAAGTCTACCAGACATTCCTGTTAACGATGTAGTTGACAATGGATCAGAATTGTACGAGACTGTAGCCGAAAAGCTCGGTGGAAAATCCCAGGATAAAAGTCGTATGTTACCCACAATCAAGTTTTGCAAAGTAAGAATGAAATTGCATTGTCATTTTGTCTCGTAGCCAATCCAAGTTTAAAAAAGCAAACTAGTGTTTCCCAGCATAGTTCAATAAGCCAGGCCGATGATGTCAGCTCTCCTTATTCCAGGGTTAAAAACTCTCCACATGACTACGCTAAGGTATTTTCTAATAAGAACATCGATAGTTGTAATATTGAAAATTTACCCAATAAGACAAGACAAATAAGTACTTTCATTGCCTTAAGGTTCGTACTATGGAACATCCTTATGCTCAACTAAATGCGCCCAGTACAAGTACGGCTGTGGCTGGAAGCAGTAGTCAGCTGACATTTGAAACAGTTGGAGTACTCTCTAACGATCATTCAGAATCTCACCGTGGATCTAATCAGAGCCTATTGGGAAACACATCCGAGGCACAACAGGACATGATTCCAGCGGCATCTGCAATAGCAGGAATGGTATCAGCAAGCCAAGATCTCCCTTACATGACTCCACCGATAGTGCAGCAGCCTTACTTCAGCGGCGATTCACAGGATTCCTCAAGTATATCCATAAAAACAAATTCAGAGAGAATTGAGATAAAAGTAACATATTTTTCAGAAGGCTACACCAGCATAAGTGTACGTGAGCCGTTGGCAAATATATTGGCCCAATCCAAGGCTCGGCATAACCGTCTGATTAAGGAAGGAAACGATTCTCACTACGCAACAGTTTCTGACGATTCAGGTTCGGGGATAGGATATCATTGTGTCAACTTTTGATAAAATGAGTTTTCTTTTTGCTTTTTTTGCAGATGAGACCTACGCAGCGATCGAAGACCCAAATAATCGTGCAGTGGCAACTGAGATTTACACCAGTGGTTCAGAGACATATGCCCAAATTCAACCGTCGAATCCCATTGTCGTTGCCGTCGAAATTAATTCTAGTAGCTCATCCACTCTAAGGATGCAAGACAGCGCTGAGAGTGCTAGCAGCAGCGCTCGGACAACAGGTACGAGTAATAAATCGGATTGTACGCCAATTCCCCCGCCAGTTGATAGTTTACGGGCGCAAATGCACTCAAGACAAGCATCTTCATCGTCTAATAACAGTTCAATGGGTAATCTAGGCTCTCCAAAGCCGGAGAAACGACAAGCAAACTCCCCATTGCCACCGACTCCCAAAAACCAACAATTTTTGAGCAGCAATTCAAATCTCACATCAACGTGTTCTATTGCCTCGGGCAGGAACTCAGTCGCATCTGTGATCGAATGTGTACTTCCTCAAGATGGAAGCAGCAATGAAGATTCCCCAGTTAAAAAGAAGAATCTAAGTCCGTCCAAGGACATTGAAGGAATGTACGCAAAGGTATTTTGTTTTTGTGTGTTCCCTAATAAGTTCGTTAAGTGAATTTGAATTCTCAATAGGTTATGAAAAAGAACAAATTCTCGCAGAGTTCATCTTCTCAGAATAACTCGCCTGTTTTGGGCCGGAGGCTCTTAGAGAATAATGTGTCCTCTCTAGAAATGAATAAGATCGCAAATGAGAATGTTAACTTTAAGGAATATGTGATAAATGTTATGCACGACGCACCCTCATCCAGTAAGTACTGCATGTGCACTGCTCATAAAAGTTGATGAAGTGAAGTGATATGTTTATTTTTTTTTTTTAGACATCAGACGACAACGAAGTAACAGCTACTGCACAAAGGATGATGGCTACGAAACCATTCCAGCTGATAAAATCAAAGAAAAATCGAGCACAATTGAGAATCGTAAATCGGATTGCTATGCACAGATGTTGCAAAGTGAACGTCTTACTGAACGGGGTAACTATTAGCCAATAAAATTCTAACTCTAACCACTAGTACTGAAACTGAGAGAATATGCGAATATGTAATTTCAAATCTAAATGCTAGCCCATACCTAATTCCAAATGATTTATTGCCAAGTAAGCCAAATGATTTAATCGTTTTATTGTTTTATTCCACAAAAGTCATTCACGTTTTATATTTGTTGTTCAATTTTGTTATTTGAGTTAAACGTAAATAATTGTTTTCTTTATGTTTACTTTTATTCAATAGCAAGTAGATGAGACGTTACGGGTTATCTCTTTGATTTGTTTATGATTTCGCTTAAGTGTTAACTGTATTACTGTGTGAATGTGCTCGTTCGGTTTATTGCTTTTTTATGCGTGACTCTTGTTGAGGACGTAGTGTGTTCATTGTTCGTTTAAGAAATTCTGTTTAACATAAATATTGCATTAACATTGTTTTAATGAAATGACATGCTTTACTTCCGTGATAATTTTGAAACTTATTTAGAGTTCTTTTTACGGCTCACCCGTCAAATGATTCGGTAAAATATATAGAACACTTTTAAATGGGAGTTGTATGTATTTCCAGTCTTGCTTATAAATTTACAATCGAGGACTTATTAATTTTGAAGCAAATCAAGAAAAAAAGCGACTAGTCTGTCTCTTGGAGTTCCGATGGAGTGTGAACATAGTGTCAAGATTTAGTTTGTGTCTAGCCGTTGTTGTAAATTACCTTATTGTGTTTTATTTTGTTAAACATTTTGGAATTAATTCCATTCACATGAGCAGTCATTTAATGTGCTTTACTTTTTTATTTTGCCCATCCCTAAAACGATACAAATTTACAGATGTATTAATAACTTTATTCTTTGGAACTTTTTTAGGGCTTTCACCATCTCGCCCACCCTTAGCTGAGATGAAAAGCTTTGTTAATACATCTTCATTGAATCCAGTTTTAAAATTGAGTAATGAAGCCGGTTACGAGAGTCTACCAGATCAATCATCCGCAAACAACAGCGATCCGGGCTACGAAACACTCGTTAAATCGAGCGAAAACCCAACCCAAAGAAAAACAACTTCCGATTACGATCCAAACTATGAAGTACTTCAACCTGCTAAATACTGTACAACTGGTTCAGATGATGGATATGCAAAAGTTCTGGAGAAACCTCGAGCAGATTTTGATGATATGATCGATGGGTATAGTAAGGTAAAAGAAAGAAATCAAATTGATGAAGACATTCCCGGTTACAGTCGCATTGGAGAACCAAAAATAGAAATTAATACTAAGCTTCATGACTATGCTAGCATTGCTGAAGCACAAAAGTGTAAAGAAAGCATCACTATTAATTGTAATTTTAAGGACAGCTATGAGATTGAATCGGAAATATATTCGAAAATAGCACAACCACCACCGCCTCCCCCGAATGCGTTTGAACGACCACTAAACTCTCCTTTGACAAGCCAAAGCAGCACAGACCAAGTGCTTATAATAAAAACCAGTAGCGATACCTCGGCCACACTAAGCAGCAGCAGCACTAACCACTTACTTTCCGGCAATTATGAATCTTTAACGGGCAGCGATTCGGATCCAAACTATGAATCCGTTCGATACCTCGATTTGGAGAATCCGTATGAAAGACTTAAAACCGAATCGAATACTAATACAACTACCACCGTCAGCTCAGACATACCAGTGAGTACACCTTCAAGTATGGATGGTAAACCATCGAATACTGATTCAAAACTAATCAGTACAAGCGAGAGTGCTACACCAAGCGAAAATGGAGATGTGGGTGATTACTTCCAGGTGTAATCTATTTTTTATTTTGCATATTGAGTGCATCACAACATACATATATTTATACTAACGTCATCAGAGGCAACTACATACATAAACGTAACTACATTCTTTATAAATATATTTGATTTTATATTTTTTATGTATACACAAATACATTCTAAGTAATTCAAGTCGGTAGCGAGGACTCTTGTCTAGCGCACTATAATATATTATATTCACATTCATGCATACATAGTTCCCCGTCTAGCAGTTAATTAGATAATATATGTGATTCCAAGCTTTCTTATTATGTAGGCAATTGCATTTCTGTGCATTTATTTTTTTATTTTTGTTTCGTTTTTTTCTTTTTGTTTTTTTATTAATATTCGGAAATGAGTTTATTTTGTTGTACTTCAATGAGTTTTGTACAAAGTATTATTCACAAACAAGTTAATTCCGTTGAACGTTTATTATTTTGTTTCTTGTTTTGATTTGAAAAAAAAAAAAAATAAAAAATAACCTATCAAATAGACTTAAGTAAAAAATAATCATGTAAACATGAAGCACAATGACCAACATCAACTATTTTTTTTGTTTTATTACCTTAATTATATGTTTTTCGTTTCAATGAACATTGCTGTAATATTTTATGCATTTGCTTTTAAGCAAAACACTTATTTTAAGACGGTAGTTTTAAGAGGAAGATCCTTTTTATAATATATATGTGTGTATTATATATTTATTTCTTTACAAGACTTGCATAGAAATAAAAATGCTAAAATAATAAATTCAAGAGTATTTTTCGAAGACTAAAAACTACAAACCAATGTGGACTGCTGATCATAGTTCCTGCAGTAAGACTTCACCTCTTTTCACAAAAAACCCAAACCGACTTTGAACATCGAAGTTCGATAAGCTTTTTCTAGACACCTCAAGAGTATTGAGCATTGTCAGTGACTTAAAAATGGTTTAGCCGTAAATCATGAACGTTGGTAAATTCAGGTACCCTCTGCGTAGGAGTCGACGCACCAGCGGTTACGCACAGTTAGAAACAATAAATCTGAGTTATCGAACCTTCGAGGGGACAATCATAATGGTCTCGCGGGTGTCAATTTTCACTCTAGTAGACTACTATTGTAGGATAAAGTTCTGAAAAGTCTGCCAACAATTCTGCCCATATTTGGCTACTTCTTATCCTTCGTTTAGCATGTAGCCGTTCGAATCCAAAACTAAGTAGTCTTAGTAAGCTAAGTAAGCCGATAGGCTAAGTAAGCCGTTTATATTTTGAAAATCGTAGAACAAAAATCTTTACGAATCTTCGAGAGATTTATCGTCTATACCTGTTCATGTTAATTCGTTGTGTACTGTGCATTTCCAACATGAAAACTATGATCAAAATATGTATAGGATTTATGTGATTACAATGCTGCCATCCTAATCGTCAATAACATAAAAACGATCCACTTCGTATAAAAATGTTGGTAGCAGATTTGCATCTTGAGGTCTACGTAGAAGCATATTAAAGCGCTTCGAATATGATTAAAGCGCAGCATATGATAGCATAGTAAACTCAGCCTGAACAAACAGTGAGTAATGGACAAACATTTTTATACAACCGGTATCCACTAGTGCCGCGAACATAGAAAATATAAGACTAATAGCTCACAACTCCCTCTTTTATTATTTTCTTTAAGATAGCTGAAGAGAAACTAAACTCAGACTTTATTCACTCGGTAGATTCGAAAACATCAGTCAACATTTTTATACAGGAAAATTTATTTGAAAATCGAATGTCCTAGTAACTGGAGAAAGTATTGAAGTCGTAAGGGAATCCAATTACCTTGGAACATTTACATTATAAATCAAGTCTAAGGCAGCTGTCAGTTTGGTATGGAAAAATTCCAAAATTTCTGAAACACAGCCTAAGTTTGAGGAAGCAAGCACAATGTAAAAACGTAGTTTTGGTTTAACGCTCTTAATTATTTAATACTGAATGATAAAGTAGGAAGTTGTGAGCTTGATTTCTGTGTGTTATTTTTCTACTCTGTTACGCATCTTCGTTTTTGTACTAGAGGGTACCGACTGTATACACATTTTTGACTCTCGCTGTAAATTACTTCATTATGGATCTGTAAGGCGGGCAAATTTTGATGGTAGAAGCAAGCAGGGGGACGAGTTCGAATAATATACAATGTTACGTTCTCTAATTAAGACTAAACATGTTCTGGAATTTCCCTACATACAATCACATTTGAAATGACATTCTTGCTGAAAGGATGGAAACATGGTAATGTGTAGCTTGGAAGTAAAAAATTAACATAGAAATGATTGCGGGAATGATAAGAGTCGAAATTGTTCGTGGATTTTGCTGCTGGAATGATGGAGAAAGGTGCATAAGGACGTGTGACAATTTGTCAAAAAATGTCAATTCAAAAATGATGTGCGTTTCATTGTACGTAAATGATAATACGAATGGTATTTTTGTCATTTTAATCCCCGTTTGCGGAATGCAGTATAATTCCTCCATGTTCTTATAAGCGTCTTAAAAATATTGAAACATCCTACATCCTGTCTATAAAAAACATATTCACCATTATTCCTTTAGAGTGCACGTTTAAATGATAAAATAATTATTATATAGTATAAAGATTTTAAAAGGACTGTCTGAAAAGATATTAGAAATGACATTGCTTGCCTGGACTCTGCAAAAACAAAAAAATGTCAAAGAAGGGTTGAGTCTAAACTAAAATATAATGGTTTTGTTTCAAACATATCTTGACAAATGCATGGTGAGTTATTTCACCACCAATCCGTCTACAGCCAAAAAAGTAACAGGCCATAATATACGCGACGCGACATGTATCCACGGCGTTAACTTCGCAATTCGTGTAATGAACTAATTCCCAAAAGTAAATAAAATACAAAAAAAATAGTAATTACAGTGAAAAGCAATACAATACAACTAAGTTTCATTATTTCATTGGGAGAAAGCATTGGCAAACGATTTGCAAAGTCTTGAAAGCCTAGTTTCGTTTCTGAAAGTATATTTCCCGTGGTGAATTTCACTCTGTGACTGTGTTGTGTCATTTTTCTAATCAAAATTCCACCAAAATAGACGACCAAAAATCCTATTGCAGTTTTGCCAAACATCCATATATTTTCTAATTTAAAGTTAATCCAAGAAAGTTAAAAAAATAACAATCCATGAATAATTCTAAAGTGTAATAAATTCAGTTCTTGAACGCCATCTCCTCACGTCCCCGAACGCGGTGAGAAAATTCAAGAAAAAGAAGATTCGGTGACAAAAGCAGAAGAAGCTTAAAAAAATTGTGGTTAAGGAAGAACGAAAAAGAAATACGAGAGGGAAAGAAAAAAATATTTCTTCTGTGTGCAAAAAAAGAAAAGAAAACCCAAAACTTTCTTCGCGAAAACAAGAAAGAAAATTAATATATATTTTTTTTAACGGAGTGGTAAAACAGAAATAAAATAAATGTCTAGGTACTGTATGCTGTATATCTTCCTCTGCAAATGTTAACGCCAAAACAAATCTCTGAGACAGGTCAAAAAGCATAAACCAAACTTTTAAGTTAAACAATAAATAAGTGCGAACGACGCAAGTACACAAGAGTGTAGTAATTCGTTAGAACATCTCGCATTATTTGTCCCTTCTTCCCAAAACGAGCATAACTTTTTTTTGTCAAAAATATCTTATAAAAAATCTAAACAAAAGAATAAAAGTATTTCGGTAAAAGTAGATGAAGGTTTGCAAAACATTTTTCTTTGTTTTCCTTTTGCCAACTTTTGTTTCCGTTTTCATTTTTTTTTCTTAGTATACATATATCTACATACATATTGTGTATTTGCATTAAGTACATAACAGATAAATAAAACAGCCGCGTGTTTTGGTTCATTTTACATCATTTTTACACGGTTTCATGGGAGGAATAAAAGAAATAATTTCTCCGTAGCATTTTGGGATTGCGTTCCATCCATATTGTGTCGCTGATGCTTTAAATTTGGTTGTTGACATTCCGCACCGTTTTTGCTATAATTCATTTTTGGAACAGTTGGCATACGATAGTAAGATAGTAATTTCAAATGAGGACATAGACTTCTTGAAGGATTCATGATGACAACTTAAATATAATCAGTGGAGGAGTGTGGGAGGAATTGATTCATGATAGCTTTGCTGGGCAATTGATGGTAGTTGATAATTGCATCAATTATTTTGATTCAATTTTTGGAAATAAAATTCCACGCTCCTTAGGGAAATTAAGTTCCCGGCAATTCTGTATTCTATTGACATCTTAGTTTTAGTTAATGCATGAAAATGCCGCCTTGGTTATGTTTTTAAAGTTTCCGCCTTGTAAGGAGGGTCTTACCTCGGACGTCTTGAACGAATAGTGTCTTCTTTTTGGCTTATCATAAAGATTCACGACTCTTAATTGATGGTGACGGTATTGCGCCCATATACTCAATTCGACTTTGACTAAAAACTTAAGAGGCGTGTTAATAAGTTATTGCCCCAGGTCTGAACATAACGCACATATAATTGAGAGCACATACCTTTTGCTGAACATTTTAACTGCATTACGTGTCATCCTGCACAAACTGATTAAGTGCTTTAGGTATGTGATATCAGCCGTTCTAAATGCGCGGTAATAAATGTATCTACTGGTTCATCATCTACACGTAAATTTGCCTATTTATGCTGTCATCCCTCTTATTCCCCTGCGACCAGTTAGTGTTCTTTGTTTCAGTCTAGATGAACTATATGACGGAAATATAAAAGATGTGCTTACATTGAAGGTTTTTTCGTTTTTCTTTCAAAAATTTAGCAATCTTCATATGTATGTTACTTCTCTCAATAATGCATAAACTAATGTTTGAGAAGAAATATTTTCATAACATCTGTAAAATGCGTGACAACCTAACATATTGAAAAAACAACTCTGCACGAAATAACCTACTGCTACGGCTGAAAAATAAAAGATGTGCTTGCATATTTGTAATAAAGTTGGAATAAAAAAAATGTATTGTTCAGCCGATTACATTTGAAGATATGCTTGCGATCCACAAGAGCATGAGAAATTTAGATAATCAAGCAGAATTGCGCTGAAAAACATTCGTGCATCACAATATAAACTAACATAATCTGAAAACGTATTTTTAAAGAGTCTGTTTTCCTTTTCCTGCACATGAGTGTATGCTCTTATGTGCTTAGTTATGAGGTGAAATTCGGGCTTAATGTATGTGATGTATTCTTTAACACATGGAATTAGGTTCGATTAAATGTACTCTATTTGTGCGGCGATGTACATGAACAAACACTTGTTCGGAAATATATTTTCGTTTTCATGTCTGTCATCAACATTTGTTTATGTTTGTACACATCAGGCAATTGGAAATGGCTTTTAGAAAGAAAGTCATTGACCTCAAAGAGCATGGTCCTCTGAAGTGAAACACATCTATAATGTTTATTTGATGGCTTTCAAAATGTACTTCTGTATAGATCGTGTGAAGTGATATTATCTCAAATTTTGGGAGACATCGAGGATACACTGAGCTGTGTAGTAGCTAAACAGTATGGTCTTGTTTTAGAGTTGCCCCAATAGAGCAGATGGTTAGGTTCATTTGAACAGTGTTGTGACGTATAGCATATATTTTCCAAAGTCCGTCTCAGGAATCGTGTAAAACAAACCAAAATGAACCTGATACAGACGCTGAAATGAACTATTTTAAACACAGAGCAAAAAATAAATGTTTTAATTTATTTGTTGTTCACTATAACGTATTTACAATTTGAAACAATTGATGCTGCTTTCCTCCATCCAAAGCTTGTGTTCTAAATTATCCAACTCGAGTTGGTCCATATCATATCAGGACTATGCCCTTGATATTCATTCATTTAAAATCGCGTTGAACTGCATGATGATAAAAATCACTGTTTTTCCCTACTTTAAATGCTATTAAATAGACGTTTGCTTGATGCATAGCACACAATGTATCATACATTGTTTCAATCATATGCTTTGATTAATGCAACAAAGTTGAGAAACGTATATTTCCCATATCTATTTTGAAAATAGACCACCAATTGTGTAAATATTAAAATTATCTATATTTTTTCTACCCCTAAATTTATACATTCAAAGTACTTGCTTTGTCGTTAATTTATTTCTTTGGCATGCTCTCCCATGTTCAAGCCGGAGGTAGAAGCAGTTAACAATATTTCAGTGATTTCTAAATTGTTTTGTTCCACCTAATATATGCTTTATAAAATACAATTAATATCCTTGCCAGGAAGTACACAAAACAACAAATTCGGAATACATATACATACATTTTGAGAGCACACAAATTATGTCTTTGAATTTAAGTTTGGCTTTCACATAGAGTTCTTTATGTGTATAGTGACTGCTGTCAGTTTTGTTTTGTTGTTTCTATTATTTCAATTGAATAATATGAAATGCTTGTTTGTTTAGTTTCGTTTACGTTGTTTTTTTTTTTATTTTCTTTCACTAATCTATATATTAATATTTTGCAGACACGCTTACCAACAACCGGTTATTATGAAAGGTTATATTTTTTACATAATTTTTGTTTGTTGATCTTTACTATAAAATAAAATAAGAACATATGTACCTTTGACTTTTACAAAACAAAAAAAAAAAAATGATAACAAAAAAGAAAAAATCTTGCGTAGACAGACAGTGCTAAAAATCATGCAAAATATTTTCTTTTAGTTCTCGCATTAGCAAATAATGATATGAATGTATTTTGAAATAACGGTCAAAATCATACTCACTAGCATTTGTATTATTTAGGCAACTGTTACAAAATGTCTCGTAGCAAGGACAAATATGAAGGCAGTAACAGGCGGCAACAAATTATTATGTCGCCGGAAGAAGCTGCTTCAGGTAAAAAATCGTCCTGGTCTGGAATTGAGATAACAGGTAAATTAAATGTGGTCGATTGTGTTGGAGTTGTGTATGACAACGACTGTCTTTATTTTTTATTTTTCAGGGTATGTGCGGAATATCAGTCCTACACTCTGGCAGTTTGAACACTTGACTGCACTTTACCTTAATGAAAATCAATTAATGAGGTTGCCTTCGGACATTGGACTGTTAGTTAATCTTCGAACTCTAGATGTGTCTAGCAATAAATTGAGAAGTCTACCAGCTGAGCTGGGGGAATTGATTCAATTGAGGTTTGTAACAATATCATGATAAATTAAAAGCAAGATTATTCATATATTGCATTGTAACTCTTCAGAGAACTTCTGCTGAACCACAACTGTCTGCGCGTTCTCCCGTATGAAATTGGAAAATTATTTCATTTGCACGTGCTAGGCCTTCTTGGAAACCCCTTGCAGAAGGAGTTTTTATCTATATATAACGAGCCAAATGGTACACAGAAGCTGCTTACGTATATGCTGGATAATCTATCTTGTAAGTTTCCCTCTTTTTTATCACTATAATCGGGTCATTGTATCTTATTCCTGAATTATTAAACTTTTTTAAAATTGAATAACTTTTAAAAACAGTGTAAAAAGGTAATATTTTTGCAATATCTAATAAGGATCGGGTGATGTTTGGGATTCGTTACTCATTTTGAACAAAGTTGACCTTTACTTTTGGCTCACTAAGCCCAACATGTTCGGTCCATTGTGTCCTTGAAAGGCGATGTTATATTACAGTGAGACCTTCTTTTACTCCTTAAACCATGTGGATTATATATATTACTAGATTTTTCATTTCTCCACGAATCAATCATTCTATTTCCGAACTTTTCGCGTTGTGTGCCCTCACACTGAAAATTTGTCTGCAAAGTGCTGCCTCGTGTATCACAGCCAATTCAGCTTGGAAAACGCTGCAGTCATCTCTTAGTATCAGGGATTTGTCGAAGTGGTTACAGAAGACCCCCGCGTCAGTGTACATGGAGGATTCTCCTTCTGCTACTACTACTTGATCTTGCTTGTTGTCGATTGTTGTACTGTGATGCTGTCCAATCTAGATGTATGGAAGCGTGACTGTGGTTGAGATAATGTCGAGAGGACGGGAAATGTCGTTTTCATGAATATTCTCATACAGTCGAACGTATAATGAACTTTTTTCAAAGACTAGCAAGTTTTTCCAACCGGGCAGCCGAGGCGAATTAATTCTATTTCAAATATCCTTCGTCGGCATATTGTAAACGACCTCTGCTTGAAATCACCTGCCGCCGTTTAAGAGCTCTTGTATTTTGAAACCTGACTGACTACCACTGAAACCTGACTCCGTAACTCTACACTTATTCCTCCGTCCATGTGCCACCGATCTTCTACTAACTACTGAATGTCAACAGCCATCAACTGATCACAGATTCTGATTAATTAATTTCCTAATCAATCCTGGTCGCCGTGGCTTAGTGGATTGTGGAGGTGCCACATTCAATCTCCAAGTTTAACAACATTCATAGAGCATGGCTTCACCTCTCTTTTCATGTACTATGATCACATAGTATTCCTGTCTAAAAAAAAAAACTTCTCAAACTTCACAATTCAGAGTCTGCATAAAACATTGATTCAACGATTCAAGGCTGGTAAATAGGTGAGCAGGGAGATATCCAACATTGGGCAGAATTACCCCTTGTTCTCGATCACAAAAAATGAGAGAGTAGTGGAATTTCTTTTGTATTTCACACACTAAATCCATGGATCCACCTTCCCCGGCAGGAGATTGGTCTCAGCTGTTCACAACAGTTCATACGTATTCACAGAAACATCGTATAAAAAGCGAGGTAGAAGTTGGACATCTCCTATTTTATCTCTCCCTCCAGCTGTCGCGACACAAATCCCATTATTGGACCATCTCTTTTACGATTCTTATACCGAGCCCATGAGTCTGAGACTCAAAATAATTTCCAACACCTGTTTCCGACGCAACGCAGCTGTCGAGTGTTTCTCGCTACATTGCATACCACAATATTCTACACAAATTCACTGACGCAACGCGATATGCAAATAACTTTTTTAGCCTGATACTAATTTTTCCCAAATAAGATTCTATGCTTTCTCCATGATGCTATTTGGTTAGGAGAAAGGGCTTGGCAAAACAGGCAAAAAATGTTCGTTTTGTAGCATTAATTGTATTCGCCAGCATTGTTCCTGGTCCTTGACTATTGCATCTGATATATAGTCTTAAACGATCACCCACTTGCCAGGTATCGTCCAATATACCCATGTATGTATGTACCTATGTAATGACCCTTCTGAACACCGTCGACTCAGAAGAATTATGGTTTGATACTCTCCTAATAAATTGAAATATGAAAATATTTTCATAAAATCCATTTCCTCAGGGGAAAACTATGCAGACTGAAGTTAAAAAAAAAACCTGTTGATTATCTATATCTCATGCCGTCGAAAATCGGTTTCGTAATAATAATTTCCATAGTAAAAGTGGTAGAGAAGATTTAGATTCTATTTTGTATCATAATGCCATCGTTTTACGTATACCAGCAGAGGCGTGCGGCTTTCGAACGTCTGAGAAAAGATTTCGTCACGATTATCGTCATAAAACTATTCCTAATTGTTATTAAGTCTGAAAGATAAAACAAACTCTCTGAAATTTATACAATGAAAATCGAAAGTTATTGTGACTGGATAGCACTGAACGACGTCCTCCCTTTATTCACCTACAGCAGCAAATTCAGAATCTCTCCAGCAAGCACTGCTTGTTGGTAGGTAGTGATTACAGTGGATATGGATATCAAGAAAGAAAGAAAGGGAGAGAGAGAGAGAAGCAACCTCTCATATAAAAACTGAAATTCGAAGCACTTTCATTAGATTGGATGATCGTTGAGTTCGTTGGATGCATTTAACCGTGAATATGTTAAGCTTTGCTGCGCTGATCCGTTGAGCTTCCCCCATTAACCACGGAATGAACCAAAGAGATATCTATCGTATTCAAGAGATTTGCAAATGAAAATGAAAACGAAAATTACAACAACGACTGCTACGTTGATGACGACGACGACGACGACGACGTCGACGGTGGTTGTGGACAGACTTGTCGGGGGATATTAAGGAAAAAGAAAAGAGAAAGTTTTTCTTCTTGCAACACCATCACCAACAGAAGTAAGAAGACTCGTTGAACAGACTGCTATGGTGCATGGTTCCCGTTGACCGATTTTCCCTACACCACCGTGAAAATGCAAAATGTGAAAAGAAAGGTGCACTGACATATGGCAATTTGCAAACAGCGATGTGGTACGGCGGCATTTGTAAGTGCTGTGCATCTTTGCAATGATTTTCTGCTTTCTGTTATTAATTGCAGTGAATGTGCATGTATTTTGTTTGAAAGAACCCCGTAGCGGTAGGGTATTGTTTGAGCCGTTAGTGGAATACACTGAATGCCTGGCAGTATATAGTCAAGCCCTGATTAAGAACCAAAGCTAGATCATTATACAAAGAACACCTTGTAACCAATATTCATCAAGTGGAAAATTAACTATATCTCATATCTATAGACGACTGAAAGATATTGCGGATTGAGATGTTCATATACACTTGGCGGCGTTGAAGCCTTGTTCTGAGTATGGATGTAGAAAAAATAGCAACATTGGTTTTAAATAAAACGTTTAGTATAAATGTTGACAAATACAATTTGCAATGATTGAATGCTCAAGAGTGGTCACATTTAATAGGTGCTTGGTTTATAATTTTGGTAGTGAATTAGTGGAAGGATTGACACGATCCTCATTCTTATTTACCGAAGTCAGTAAGGATGTGGGATACAATTTTCTTACGATGAATCACATGAAGGGAGGAGCCTCCGCTGATTAGTAAGATGTCATTTTGAATGGACCTGTTTTCCTCAAACAGAGGCCAACTTGGTATGTAAGTGCGGCATTTGTAAGTGCTGTGCATCTTTGCAATGACTTTCTGCTTTCTGTTAATGATTGCAGTGAATGTGTATGTATTTTGTTGGAAAGAACCCCGTAGCGGTGGGGTATTGTTTGAGCTGAGATGTATAACATGTGTTCTTGGCTGACGGCAAAAGCCTTTCATATGACTGTAGAACCACACGACGTTTGGTAGGGCTTAGGTCTATTAAATATTTACATAATTCCGGTGAAATAATTTTGTTAATAAACTAATTCTCATTCATTTCATGTAACATGTTAAAGTTTCCAGCGGTTTGGATTTCAACAGGTAAACACATCAGCATGTGATAGATGTTGTTCCGCCTTAGCGTGCGTTTCTATCCACCACATGCTGCAGTGGATCGCCGCCGTTGATAGTAAATGTTTGTGGAACTTATTTATTTCCCCTTCTTTTCATTTTTTCTCATTCGGCTACGCTCTCGATCGCGCTCTTCTTTAGCCACTTTAGCCAACACCACATCATGCTCCACACCGACAGTGTTGTGTTGTGTCTTCCCAATCGCGGCTTGGTTAGGAGTTGCTGTTGAGTTTTTTTTTAGTTGGCCACTTACGTTGACAGCGGTCGGTCGGCTTCAGAATTGAAATACGCTCCTCATCGTCGTCGCTGTCATCATCGCAATCGCTGGTCGTGAGATTTTTTTAATTTCTTAGTGTGTCACAGCATTTCGTAACACAGTCGTTTTGATTTGTTGGTTTTTCTTGTCTCGCTCTTGGGGACAAGAAGAGATATTAAGTGCTACATTGCGCGAAAGAGCTCTTGTTGAAGAGGACGGCTTAAAGAAGTTAATGCTGAATATTTTGTATCTTTTGTGCCGATAGTTGTGTGTGGCCGTCATCATTGCGGTAATGTTGCGAAACTTTGGTAGTTGTTCGTCGTCTTTGTCGATGTCGGTTGAACGGTGAATGGGATTCAATAGTAGCGGTAGTAAAGAACGAAGACTTTTATTTCGAAATTGTGCTTAAATTGCCATTTGCGCAGAATATCGTGTGTATGAGGCAAAAGATTGTCATCAAAAGCTTCTTCGGTGATAAACGAATGGAATGCTCATTACATCTTCGCAGGCGATATTATGAAATCCAATGTATCGGGGCGAGTTGTACCGCAACCGGGATCATCAGGATGTAGGCCACACAATTTTTTTTATAACCATCCTGGAGCTCATCATCACAACCAACAACTCCATCATCAACACCAACAACAAAATTTAGCTTATCATCAGCATCATCAACAAGTACAACAGCAGAACTATGCAATGCTTCAATGCTTCAGTCAACACACGAGTAACGGCTGGGCAGGTATACCATTAATTTCAACCGCAGCCTCTTCAAATCGGCGACAAAGGAAACCAAACACTTCGACGCACAGAACTCCGGCAGCGTTATCCTGCAATTCATTGCACATTTACAATTCGACGAGGGATCAACACTCCAATGAGTATAACGTCAATCCGATGTCCAGATTGGCAATGCATGCTCAAGGAGCTCCGCTACTTCTCACGGGGTCGTACAATAGAAATCGCATGAATGGCGGCAGTTTTCGTCAAATGAAGGCACAAAACTCCAATCAACATGAAGGATTTACCTGTAAGCCGGGTGGGCAACTTTCTCTACATTTAAAAGCAAAAGAGAACAATAACGGCGGTTCAGGCGGAGCAACAAGTGCTCATAGTGAAGCAGCAGCTGCCTGCTTGCCGAGGATCATTAAGCCACGGAAAAGAAGAAAAAAGGACCGAAAACCACTAGCACCGTCGAACAATTTTATGAAATTGGATAATGAACCGGAAACAGTTGCGATGCCCAAGAACGTATCCATGAATTTTTTCGAACAGCAACATCACCATCAGCAGATGCCTGGTTTCGAGTACGAAACGCAATGCAATCTGAAAAATGATGAATCAACAATTGACGTACAGCAGGACCAAGCAACAGGGTCCGTTTGCTTTTGTCGTCAGTGTGACCCATTGAGCCGTATATGGGCGTTCCCGCTGCGCCGATCGCATTCAGATAATTCATCAGACACAACAAAATTCGAAAGGACCAACAAGAATGTCGGAGTTATCGGTTCAAATCGATCCAGTCATTTGAATTTAACTAAAAACACTCACACAGGAAGCCTGAGTGATTCCAGCGACTCGGGATATGGTGACATCCTAAGTGGAATCCACATCGGCGATGACGGCTTCAACAATAACTACCTGCAATTGCAGAAACTTCCCACAGATCTCCTACTGAGTCCCACGGCCGAGTCGCTCTTAACAGAAAGCATTAACGAGATATCACGCAAGCTCATGGAGACTTGTGACATCAAAGGAATTGGCGGCGGTACCAGCAGCAGCTCCTCGTCGTCATCTTCGGATAGCTGCAGTGTCTTCTCCGATAGTGGCCTCAGCAGTGCAACCAGCAGTAATCATCCAAGTGCCGATGAGCTTATATTCAACTTTGAAAACCTGTCTATAAATTCTACCGACCACTCCAATCTCCTGTTCCCCAATAGTGATTCCATATTCGATTGCTTCGCTGCAGACGTCAACAATAACAATATAACCGCGGCTGGAGATATCGGAGGAGGATCGCTCCGGATAGAGCCGCAACTTTTCAATTGCCTGGACATGCTCTGGGGCACTCAATCGCCTTCGCATCAAGATAATTCCGAGCAAAGCAAATCGAAATCATCGGAGTCATCCTCGTCGTCGGCATCGTCAGCATCATCGTCTTCGTTTTATCGACATACTGTAGCATCCATGTAGGGTCACTAAGTAAATAATCATAACTTTAGTATTTATTTCACCACCACCACCACTATTGTAAGAAAAAGGAAAGAAAAAAAAAATACATCGAAAGCAAAAAAAATAGCGATAGCACCTTAGAGGTACTATTAACGCTAACGCCCGCCCGTTCGCCTTCTCGATAAAAAGCGAAAAGTGAAAACTTTCACTTTCGACGGTTTTTGCATACATTTATGCGCGAGTGCGAATGTATGTGGATGAATACGTTTATGATATTTGTACGAGCAGCATCTTTTTCAAATCGATTTCATTTATTCAACGTTTTGTACTTTTTTTTTTGTTCGGTTTGTGCTTATTCAGATTCTTTACTTTGTTTTTTATTCGTTTTATTTTGTGGTCGGTAATTTTTCTCCGGCATTAGTGTTCAGGTTCTTTAAGCCTTTATATATTTTGTTTTAATTTTTGCGCCTTTGTTAGTTATTCGTGCGTGAGCTTACACTAGAGGGCCACAACAAGTGAAAGGGAAACAATAAAACTAATAAAAAAAAATCAAGAAGGAGGAAGTCATTCGGTCGTGTTTTTGTGTGTGGTCATTGCTCAATAACCACAGAGAATACAACGCTCTGTCTCTTTCTGAACAAAAAAAAAAATAAATACAAATCCGGTTTTCTATCATGATTCCCAATGAACTCTCCTATGACATTTTAGAAAAGCTTACAATATGCAAATCTGAGTTACTATACTGCTATGCTGCATGCAATATCAGTCTGCTGTCTTTTAATGGGCGAAAAACAAAATGTATAGTAAGGCGATTTTGAAGTTGTGCGAGTGTACAAGTGCCTCTACCTTGAGACACTCTTATGTTGCCTAAGTATTTTAGATTTGATTGATTCAAGGTTAGGTTTTGTGTTTTTTTTGTTGTTCATAATAGAAAATGAATTTATAAGCCTACCAAGCATGCCCACTAGTTGTATATACTACTCACTGAACTAGCGCAACAAACTGCGTTGAATATTTTTGCCGGATCAAATTTACCACAAAAAGGGTTATTTATTTATGAGATTTATATTTTTTATCTTGCGAAATCGGTCTATTGTTGTTTAGTTTTCTCTTGGCGATGCGAAAAATCGAGGTGGAAGATTGTATGATAGTTTTTAAGTCATTTTTTTTTGTTTTAAATACTCTATTGTAAACAAGTCTATTTATATACATAAGCACATCATGTATATCTTCAAACTGTTCTTATTGCAAAGTTGAATAACCTAAGCTGTTCCGAGAGACGCATTTCCTATTTATTTATTTAACAAACAAAAGAATAAAGCCGAGGTATACTTTGATCGTTTGCAATTTGAAACGTTTGGAAATTACAAATATCTACGTTTTTTTTACTTTAAATGAATACTTTTACTTGATTACATTGAACCAATAAATTATTTGTTGGAAGATAAAAATTAAACTTATTGCTTGTTTATTTATTTGACTGTTCCTTGGACATTTACAGCATCCGATTGATGAACATGATCCTTCTCCTTCAATTGTGCACACCAACAGCATATTCAGTTCAGTGCCCTTTACGATTTCCTTCGAAATGATGCAAAGTGCGATTAATTTTCGACATAATATCCACATTCAGCCCTTGTTGCGGAAACAAAGAATAATTCAGATTATGTTTTGCATAAATGAAGTCAAGGTTAAAGCTGTTAATACTTTAACGTAACCGGTGAACTCATGATTTTCTCTTTGTAAACAACATCCGTTTACATTTTCTTCTTCGCTTTCCCCAGCAGGTAAGAGATGTTCAGATGCTGGGTAGGTTTGTCATGACTCTTGCCCTGCGTATACACATTTAAATACTTGCCTGGGTTCAAAAAGCTTGAGGAAGTTATACGATAGTACATATTCTGCTCTTTTTTTGCTAATGATGCTTTTTTATACAAAAACTTCCAGTTATTGTGTGGCAATCTTGTATGGTAAAATGTTGATGTATATATGGCTGAATACAGAAACGCCAAATATTTGCGCAATGACGCGCATTCACTGCTCTTTTGTGATGCATACTTGATACATTTTGAACTGTTCGCTGAAGTTTCAGAATACATTGTGTATGTTTAACATTTTTGGGAGAATATGGAAGTTCTTCTTGTAAAATTATTAACGGACGATAATCCATTCTTGTTAAACATGTATGAAACCAGAAGAAAGCGCTCAGGCGGATGACGACACCGACAATGACCATTAAAATAACATAAATTCAGTATTATATAATCAGAAATGAAAGATATTGAAAATATTTTTAGAATATTTTTTTCTATTGGGTCTATAACTTAATTCGTGTGGTTTGCTAAGAGATGGCGTAACTTGTATTATTCCATTGGAACATGCGTTGGAAAGCTACTGTCATTGTAAGTCGTTATCCTCATATTCTGCAAAATTGTTTGCATTTTACGCTCTCCATACCAACCATTCTCAACAACGCATCAGGAATGATAACGATGCTCAAATGTTTAAGGTTTGCTCATGTGATGCGCGGTATTATGCTTAACCTTTGTGTGGCTACACGCTTTTCATTTTCAGATTATAAATTATAAAAATTGTTAGTTAGCAATGCATTTCTGTTTGGTTATAAATTCATATTTTATTTCATTTGACATTATTTTTTTTTTACTTTGTTCGGAAAAAAGCAAAATATTAAGTTTTATATATAAAGTGATGAAGTCCATCCTAAGCTTTTGGTTCAATCAGTTATAGCAACTGAATGTTCTGCAAAAACTGGCTTTTTGCATTTCTTGCAGGCTTCACGTGATGGTCTTCTTCTGGAACAATTACCCTTCTGCTTGATTCTGCAGATATTCAACAGTCGTTGTTACTAGGTGGCCCAACATACTTACGATTTTATTACGTGGTGGAAAATTTCAATTTTGTGAACGATTCTGAATTTCTGCTATGTTCACTCAACTGTTGTAGGAACAGCCTTCTACGATTTGTTCTCGTCTTCAAAGTAGTTTCCATGTAGATCCCAAATGTTGCTAATACAGCTACATCCTAAAAAATGCCATGGCTTTGGGTCTTCATTCTTATCTTCGTTGTATATTCACCAAGGCATCTTTCCATAGTCAACACCTCCTTTGCTTCAATTGTAATCGAGTATCATTCTTTTAGGACCTTCAACTGCGATACTATAATGGAAAGTGGAAGGAAGCACAACCACATGCTTTTGTTGCAACTGAATCAAAAGATTGATGGATTCTACTGCTCAGAATTCGTAGCCCAATCGTAAATTGTAGCCCAATACCTAAGTAGAAGCCACATTATAGCTCGTAAAAAAGTTGTCACGTACGATGGTTAGACGACTTCCATGGAACAGATTGCAACACAATCTTTGACCACACTTTCAGCTTGCTTTTTTTCTTTCTCTAGAAGGTTCCGTACCAGTATAGACTTGTCTCTGACTAGATAAGAAGTAATAGTGTCACATCCCATCAATCCTTAATTCTATACATCGCCGGTTTTGAAGGTATATATTGAGTGAATCCGGTGTCACCCCGACAAGGATAAAGTTGTTCGTCAACGGTGACCTTTGCTCATGCTTTATAGTAATACTGGAGGTTTCTGTTCAACATAAGGAAAACTTCAGGTATGGCTGCTGCTTTGTCAGTTTGTTAACGTTTGCTGGCGCGCATTTCCATCAACAAGTCTGTTAAAACGACTGATAGCCTGTAACTGTAACAAGAGAAAATACCTCAAACCATTCTTAGGCAAAACCAACTCCTTCTGTCGCCCGTGTTTATACATAAATGTATGGCCCGGGTATGTTGGGTATATGTTAATAATTTTTTAGATGTAGACACGGGTTAAATTCACGTTTGACATTTCCAGTGATTCACAAATTTGCGTTTATGCAAACCTGATGCGGCATCTATGCCGAACTGATGCTTTTTTGAAGTGACCCTGTGAACTAATTTCCATCTTGGGCAAGAACTTCAGATCCTTGATAGTATATATTGCAGCATAATGCTACTTTCGTGCGTACATTTTTGTAATTATCCGCAACCTCATTGACAAGCGATGTGTCAATGATCCAAAGCAAAAAACTCTAGAACTAAATAAAAAAATGTTCATTCTGATCCCCGGTTCTTCAGAATGAATTTTTCTACTTACATGCTTTATTTTAAAAATGCCTCCAGAGTCAAAGCCGATGAACTTGCAGTTTTATCCAAATTGTACCCGAAACGTAAGCATTAAAGTTTCTTCTTTTGAGCCACAATGCTGCAATGGTCCATTAATAGAAACAAAAAACCGCATCAATGTCTAAGAGCTGCACAACCCATCAAACTGTGATCCTAATTGCGGAATTCGTCAAAATCTAAAAAAAAAAAAAAAAGCTACAATGTACATGTTCATCGTCGAGTACTCATTCTGGAAATTTTCTCGGGCCGTCCCAAAAGTGTGAGAGAGAGAGAGAGAAAAAAATAAACGTCAAAAAGGTCATCGATTCACACCAACCATAAGTCGATCACCCAATCTGATTTATTGTGAAAGAATCCAACAATGAAAAGTCTTCTTATTTGTGCATCGTCATTCGGATTCGAAGCAAAACAGCAATCTAAGGGATAACGAGCTTTACTGTTCTTTCGACCATCTGTCATCCACTGTGTATGATTCACAATAACCTCTTGCGGAGGTATCATCTTTCTTTAAAAAAAATATATATATGTACATACAACGAAATGAGAATACAGGCAGAAAAAATGTGAACAGAACGAAACCTAAATGGGTCAGATTCAGTTTACAGTCCCCGAAAAAAAAGTGTCGTAATGTCGAATTTAGCGCTTTATGAGCAGTAGTGTACAGTTAGTAGTCATGAGGTGATTGCCGCTAACTGATCACATTACTTGGTCCGAATGGAATTTTACCACCTCTTGACCGCGACCCTATGGTGGTAGACGGGTACGACAAAGCACTCACATTAGATACATACATTCTTGAATCTGAAAAATGAAAGATCGTCGTTAGAGAAATTGCACCTGCTTACAAATTTACAGGTGTGTGCAACAAGCACAGCTTCTACGGGTATGGATGTTTAATTTAGTCTATCAAGAGCAAGTAGTATCTATCTACGGCGAGACATGTTAGGGGCATAACCGGTATATCCAGTCACCGAGACACAGCCATCTTAAATGCACTCTAGAAGTCTAGCAGCGAAACTGAAAATATGAGAAAGACAGGGGAAAAAAAAAGAAAAAGAAAAAAACAAAAACTGTTGCAATCTTAACGCAATGCAGTGCAACAAGTAACAGAAGCTATGGCTTCGTTGTAGTAGACCCTGTGAATGCAGAAACATTGTGATACATACACGATTCAAAAGCGTCAACTTCCAGATTTCAATTAACAAGCTACGGAGCGGGCTATTTTGTTGAGTGAGAAGAATAGAAGTAGATGGTGTCGTTGTAGCTCGTAGTCATCCTCACTGTGTCCGTCTGCCATCACAAGCACCAGCACCATGCAGACTTTAGAAGTAGCTGGTTGCACTTAGATTTTCTTTTCCATCCCAAGAGTGCACCACTGGTTGCGGGTTACTTGGTTTGACGATTCTCGTTGGCCACACACTTATTCGTAAGGTAAATCTTCCCAAAGCGGAAAATGAAAACTTCATTGCAGCTCCCGAGAGTGGGTCACTAGACAATTGGGTCAATATATCTCTGTATTATGTCTTCAGTTTACGCTACGATGGCTGAAGAAGATGATAATGACGATGCTGTTGTTCGTGGTGCTGTTGATATCGCTACTGCGGCACCACAGGAGGTGTTTTCTGTCTCTTTTTTGCTCCTGTACGCCAATGAATCTGTATTCCATTTGCCAATACCACATGTCTGCCAGTGTGTGGAAGGAAGACGAAGTAGCAAAGAAGCGCAATGTGATGGCAATGCATAAAAAGGAAGCGCAGAGACCATTGAAATATTGTTTTCTAATTTGTTGAGGAAATTGAAAGTTTTTGTTGACTCCAGACAACGATCACTGCGAAGAGAAATAAATGGAAAGATAAAAAGATGAAGACGTCCGGATGCATACGGTTATGAACATAAGAGAAACTAGTTGTTTTATAGGGTGTGAGATTTTTATTGTAGTTTAATGTGACGTGCTGTCGATATAGGTTCTTTATGATGCAACTCTTGGAGATTGATTTGGGTGTGGAAAAAGGTGGGATTATATGTGGTTTTGACTATAAATCAGTTCTTGTAGGTTTTATCTCTGGGCTACTCGAATTGATTCACTCAAATGAATATTGTGAAGTTTTTTATTGTGTTTTCTAATAAATCTGTGACGGCATATTCAGCTTCGCCTGATATCGAATGTTTGTTGATTTTCGTGATGACTAAAAAAATGTGTCCACATCGTATGGCAGGGGAGGGGTTCTGTCTATGTCAGATCTCATTTAGTGCTCTGCATGAGAACCGTTTGCCGAGGTAGCCGAATAACATGTTATTGAAAATTGAAATAGATACAGTGAAAAATAGGAGCTATCGAGCAACTTTCTTAGACGAACAACTTCCTCGAACGGACAATCATCTCACGACCGTGAATCTTGAATAGCCGGGCAAAATTGCTGCAACCATCGCTAACCGCCTATGAGAGCTTTCATTGTTTAGTGAGCAGCCTCTATAGCGGACAGAAGCAGGAGCAACATGATTGTCCGTTATATAGGGGTATAGAACGGACTTCTGAAGGTGTTGAAATAGACGAAGACGATCTTCATGACGCGACCATAATAAATTGTCCGTAAAGAGAGGTGTCCCTTAAAGATAAGAAATGTATGTGAAACTTGAATTTGTTGTTGCTTTCTAGACTATAATGATTGAAGAGTGATGCGTAAATTTTTTCCTATCTTAGAAGAATTAAAAATGACCACCATAATCGTTCACATAGATAAGCTGTCCATGCCTTCTACACGGTCTAGTTAAACGTTGGGTCCGCACGCGCGTAGTGTTCGTGATTGTATCTTCTTCTTCAGATACCATCAACAAAAAAGATTTAAAGGCTGAATTTCAGACAAGGTACATTCAGTTGGGTGCAGCACATTAGACGTCCTTTGTTGCGTTATCCCACAGTTTCAGAGTGGAACAGTCTTAGCCAGGGAGGTAAGCTGTCCATGCCGTCTACACGGTCCAGTGAACTTAAACGTTGGGTCCGTATGCGTGTAAAGTTCGTGATTGTATCTTCTTCTCCAGACATCATCAACGAAAACAGATTCAAAGGTCGCACGGAGAACTTTTCTCTGAAAGAGACCAAGGACTTCATCACCCGCTTTTCCATTTCTCATTCTTCTGCACCATACATCAGCACTAGGATGAACAATTTCTTGTACAAAGTCATCTTGAACCTTCGAGAGAGCCGTCTTACTCAATTTGCTTCTCGAGTCCAAAGAAACAGCGGTTGGCAAGAATTATTCTGCATTTGATATCGGTCTGCGGAGCCAAAGTAGATGAAGTCCTGAACTGAGATTCATCTTGTAAATCGCTGTCCAAGAAGTCGGTCACCTTCAGGCTAATTTGCGCAATAAAAGGTTTCGGTGAGCTCGTTACCAACCCATGGAGCAGCGAGAAATCTCCATCGTCATCATGTACGTAACACATGGCTACAGCAGTTTAAGTGACCAACACAAGGTTGAAACAAAAACCGTAAATTCATATCCCTACAAATTTACAAAATAAAAGCAATTTTTTGTCGAAACAAACATTACGCCCACGATTAGTTGAAGGAGCATGCAGCCCTGACTAAACATTAGTTTATTGTCTCTCTGGCCAGTGTACAGGCCAGCCATCACTAGTCGAAGGATGACATTTATTTAAACGTAATAAATGTGTTTGTCCAATTTTTGTATGGCCTTTAGCGCTCCCTTTACCACACAGTGATCGGGTTCATAGCTGGTAGGGATATTACTTTTTTTTGTAAAGGGAAGCAGTTTAGTTTTCTGCGGTTAATTTTTCAGTCTGCTTGTCTCCTTCTTCAATGATAGCACCCAGCATTGGATATGACGTTAATTTACATGTCGTCAGTATGTTTTTTTGTGCATACACCTATGTTTTTTTAGCTGACTCCAAGTTTGCATGCCATCATGAGAAACAATGTGTTTGACAGACGAAATGCGTGCCCTTTCAAGTATGAAACACATTTATAAAATTTATGCAAAAAAAAAAAAAAAACTGTCGCATAAACACTTTACATTTGCATGGTCGTTTTATCGTGCCGAAGAACCAAACTTCATAAGTGTTGCCTTGTTTAGTAGTGATATTCTCTACAACAAACAGTTCCAGATGTCAAAGAATCGTTTCTTATGGCAGAAATGCTGATACAACCTTTCCTCTAAATACAACACAATAGAAGTAAAAAAAAACATGTAAATAGAGATCGCAGCTATTTAAACAAATTTGAAGTAAACTAAGTGCAAACAGGGAAAATATACACGCCCGGAGAATGATCACGAAGTCTACATAATTCTAGTGAAATTTGCAGACGATAGCCACTTTCATTGCGTGTTGGTCCAAAACTTTCACAGCATGCTGAGGGTTAACAAGTGAATTCGAGTTGTTGTGGGGTATTAAACCTAAGAATAAAGGTAAAAGGTTAGTTTACAGAATTTATCTCGTTTCTAAGCCAACGACTCGAACCCAAGGTCAGCGGGCCCTCTAGACAATGGATAAATAAATGTGTGTGTATCAAAGGTGATGAGGAGTTTCATTTAAGCTATTAGCCTTATTAAGTTTTTTTTTCTGTTATTCTGAGGAGAAGTATGTCTTAGTTTGCAAATTAAGTGAAATTTGGATTCGTTTTACACATTTTTACGTGTCTTTCGGATGTGATCTGGTACTTTGAGAGCTAATTTATTTGGTATTGTGTGTGAGGTTCCGCAAGCGCCAAGCGCAGTTCGTGTGTAATGATTACATGTTGGAGAAACACTTTAGAGGCTGGATCACATACATTAAAGAAGTATGTTTGTGAATTTATAGTAGTCAGGCGCTATAGATGTTTACTGGCCGTCTTCAGATTAATTGATGCAGCAGGGTGTTGTGGATGCGTCGCCCCATAGACCAATTACCAGAACGTGTAGCTGGAGTCACAGAAAAGCCTCAGAAAGAGAGCCTAGCAGGAGATTCGCAAACATTGTCGACCCGTGCCAGTATAAGGCACCTCGACTTGTCAGAGAAGAGTAGCACCCGCAGTAGTAGTTAATGCCTTCAAGCGCTCGAAACACCAAGCTGATCTTCACCATCCCAGCCCTGTTCTATTGTACAAATATGTAGACAGATAAGGTGTCTACTTGCCATTCGTGGAGATGAGTCACTAAACATGCGAATTGAAAGGGTTAGAATAGGATGAAGTGACTGACAGCATTTACACTTCGGTTAATGTAGGTCAATTGTGTTACCACGCTGATCTGTTTGACCCTATTCCGCAAACCAATTAGTGGATCTTAACACAGCTTAGGAGAGGACTGACTCTGGTGATACTTAGTCCAGCCAGGTTGTTAAAGCTGGTGACTTCCTCGGGTTGAGAGAGCGCTGCAATTGGAAAGTAGATGTACAACAGTTGTCTTCCTCCTCCTCCTATCTGCAGCTTCTGCTAAAGTCATTGTAAGGGAGTCCAAATCTAGGGACGTGAATTCCAATGGCGCAGTGCCCGATTATAACGCCTATGGGAGTTCTGACCTTCGGCCCACTCATGAGAATGAGGTGAGTGTTGATGCGATCGAACAAATAAAGAATTCCATGCTTGATGAGACTGAGTTTCCTTTATCGCTATATTCCTGGCTGAAAGACGCTTAGTGCAACACACACAAAATACTTGTGAGCGCACCGCAGTGGGGACACACTTCCGGCACAGACGTCAAAGAAATTAGTACAAATTAGATCTTGATTGGACTTTGTCGACAACGGAATAGCGCTATGAGCAAACTTTTTGTTCAGAAGCATGCCATCTAGTTCATCTAGCTAGAAAACATTCAAAAGTCCTCATTGCCGGTTTAAAATATCAGAGCTCGTTACTCTCCGAAGAACAGAACGAAACCCACACACTGGACACCTTTAGAGAGTAGACACACATCTTCATCCATCTTCGGTCCATCTGTAATGAGTCGAGGGAGGCTTGGTGTTCGGACTCCCAGCATGATCTGAGGGGAGAAATCTTTTTCGACGAGGAGTTTTGGTGTCGATATCGGCTTTGGGTATGGATCTCCAGAACGGAGTTCTTTCCACATACGCAGCGATTGTAGCCTGATCGCCATACTAGCCAATGTCTGTCGACCGATTGAGTGTAGATTGCGGGAGATTGAGTATAGCTGCGAAGGGGTTGCCCTTTACGGCCGCTAATACGTACGTATAGGTCTGAGTATGGGTCTGGCTCGATATGAATATGGGTACTGGATGCACTCGGGCTGGCACACACCACTGGAGATGGAAGGGACCTCAACGCAGGATGAAGTTTTTTAGTTGGCTCAGAAATAGATTTGCCATTCTTTTCTTTAAAATTGTTAGTTTTTGGTTTCCACATAAAGGATTTGGTTTGTTCATCCTCTCTTTGCCCTCCCATTGTTATGGATTGCTTTGCAGCAGTGCAGGGTTTCCTCGAAATCTTTGACTGCCCAGTGACTGTTAAGATGCCTCACATTGAACGTGCGCGAACCAATAATGGTTGTCCTAAATCCATTAGCTGATGTTGTCAAAACTGTGTCGTTCCATAGCTGCAACTGGAGGCAGCTACCCAGAAATCTCGCTAACTGGGGAGACTTGTTGTTTGCGCTTCAGGTCCAGCCTGACTGTAGTGGCAAAATACAAACAACAAAGAAGATCTTGGAAAAATGTGTCGTTATGGACACACATCGGGACAAAGACTGTTGATTAGATGACATCCACTGACCTGACCATCTGATCCTAAAAAATTAGCAAATCAATGATTTGATGATCTGTCCTTTTCAGCTTTCCTTTGAATGCATTCAACCGAGCATGAATAAGTTAAAAGACAAAATCTGGAATCTGAACCGGATACTGGAAAACTGGGGGATATAACTATTTGCATATCACTTCCATGTCAATGTTAAACTTGGCCAACCTTCAAAATGAAACAATTTGTAAAACTATCCGTGTCACAAGACACAAACCCCAGCACTTAAATACACACAAATGCAGACATATGTAGACATCCATGCGTCTGCCGATAGAGACGAATGTTAAGGTCGTCTCGCGTAAATATTTGATTTCGAGAGCAGCGCGATCATCAAATATTCAATAATCCGAAGCAGACACAATCCGCTATGCGACGAATTTTTTGTTTGTTGCGTGTCGCTTCAATAAAATAAATAACTTTCTTTCATGCGACGAGCGGCAAAAACAAAATTATCCCATACACCATTCCGGATAATCAGTGCAGCCATTGTGGCCAGTCATGCCGCCACCCCAAAGTCTGAAGACGTCCGCGGTGATGTGATGCGCCAGGGAGTGCTGCAAGAAAAGCAAATGACGAGTAATAAAGTAATAAATGAAAAAGAAGAAAAAGAAACCGGCACAAAAGTGAAACTCATTTCAACGCACGTCTCCCTCACATACTATTTGTACCGCGGGCAGAGAGCTCACGCCATCGTTAGCGATCAATATAATAATAATCACAGAACTGGCATGTGCGGACGTAGTAGCTTCTTAATAATGATAACAAGCCAGGCGCAATTGCAATTATTCGCACCATTTACAGGCCCATGACTAAAATTCCAAATCTGAGCAAGCTTGTCCTCATGATCACGAGGCATGCGCGCAGCAGCCGCACGTGTGTGTATCCCTAAGTTGGATTAGCTGATTTCGACTGCGGATCAAGCAGCCGTATGGCAATCATTTCGTTCTTCTTTTTTTTATCAATTCGCTTTGCGCAAGTTTTCACTTCAGGCCTAGGTAAAATCTGCACAGCACCCCTCCTTGTGTGTGCAACTAATCGTGTTGGTTGACTTTTTTAGGCTGTTACATTCGGCTTTGGTCGATGTCTACGACTTTCTTTTCGATATGTGACCCTCTCCATCCACTTCATCCACCCGGCCCATGTGGAACAAGTAATTTATTCGAACGGCTTGTGCATACATATGTCAAAGCGACCAGTCGGCGGCGCGGCATGCTCTCCGGATATACTTAAGCGTGGGCAAGTGAGTACTGGCCGCCGACCGACGATCGCCGATCACTGGTCTTCCGTGCGTTAATAGAATTCGGAACGACGGGAGAACTCGAACTCAATTGTGCGACATAGTTTAAAATTTGGCCATCACATTGAACTGTCTTCTGTGGCTTTTGTTTTCATGAATGCAATCATTCGAATCACTCTGGCGCTAGCTAATTAAATATGTTCGGCTCGTAGTGGTGACAAACTGGTTTAGCGCATTGCAACCTTACTTTGGTTTTATGGGTCTAATTTGGGTGAAGCTGACCGAAAAATGAATTTCTTGCCTTTCTTTTATTTTTTCATTTTACTATATTACAAAACGCCATTTGGTGGGGAAAGCTCCAAAAGGGGCGATTACGTAAATTCAAAGCCAAGTAATTATTGCTGATCGTTATTCGAAACAATCAGCAAGCTCGGCTTAATTGCAAACCTTTCTTCGCGTCTACTCTGAGCGGCTTTTGTTACCTAATAATGTTTTTCGCATTGTCTTCTGACAAACTGGCGTGCGTTGCAAAGAAGAAAGTTCCGCCTCGTTGTCTGTGGTTAATCTTGAAATTTGGAAGAAATTGCAATTACACGTGAATGCTGCTTAGTGTTTTTTTTTTTATGGGCTGCTTCGAATAGTCACGGATTTTGCGCAGGATAACGTTTTCTAATTTAGTGTGAATTGATTAAAACAAGTTGATTAACCTCCATTCGTGGTCAGCAATTTATGTGATCTGTTATCGCGGGACTGCTGAATTCTAATCAAGGCTACCTGCCTGCGAAGATTTGGTTAACCATTACGGGTAAAACTTGCAAATCATCTTAAAGCCTGATGTATTCCTTGGTATCTAGACCTAGACAAAGCATCGATGTTGGGTGGGGCTAGAGGACGTGTAGAGCTTTTGTAGTCTCTCCTGTGGACTTAACTTATCTGAATTTCTAAAAGACTACGGTCAGCAAGAATAGTTGTCTTTAAAATTCCATTCAAATAGCTTTTTTTAATCGTGCTAAACCGATGGCGCACACAAGTGGGGAAGGACCCCAACCAACTTGGCGTGCGAAATTCGTGGCAGTCGGCTCACAATCGTGCCAGTGGAGAGGCATGTTGGTTGAGGCTCAGGTCCATCCATCATTGTAGCGCCACTAGAAGAAGAAGAAAAAATCAAATGGAATCGTAAAAGAAGGGAATACTTTTTTTTCTAAACAGAATTGTGTGTACGTGCAGCCATACACGGTGCCGATAATACACATACGTGTGCAGTGTCGCATCTGAATTGTGCGTTGACTTCTACAGTGGATGAAGTCACTACACGCACAACAATCACAATTGACGGCTTCAAGTGTATCGAGTCACAGACAATGCACTTCTGGTTCTGGTCCTAAGAATTTTTCTCTCAAAAAGGCCTAGGATTTCTTCAGAGCCACAGAGCAAGACTGAATGTGTCGAATGCCCTGACTACCTCAAAGCTGTATGTGCTCATATTGACGCTTTATCCAAGACATGGGTGTTGTGTGATCTAGTTTGTAGACAGTTTTCCACGTTTGTGGCGGCTGTGGCGTTCTTGGTTAGTGCGTCGACCCAAACGCACTTGAGCCTATGCCGCCCAGGTTCGACCAAAAATACTTGTTAAGGCCCCACCTCTTGCGAGTCGGCATAAAAATATAACCCCCTTCCAGTCGTGAAAGAACGATAGCATGTACAACATGAGTGGTTGTTGAGAATCTAGGGCCGGCTGTAGCGCCACCCATATTATTATTATTTACGCTTCAAATGAATGACATATACTGAAATGACGTACAATGACAGTAGCTTTCCAACGCATGTTCCAATGGAATAATACAAGTTACGCCATCTCTTAGCAAACCGCACGAATAAGTATAGATCCAATATTTATTTGCTTGCAAATACCTCATTGACAGCTCACTGTGTTTGATCAGTCATATCAATGTTAAATGCGAATGTTGCTTGAGTTGGTGGACATCGAACCTCTATTCTTGGCCAGTGAGATTCTGAGCGATACTTTGAATTGAATTTTTCGGGGAATTCGTTGCCAACCTTCATTCTTAGACAACCATGAGATGTTTATAGCAGAAATGAAGTATTATAGAGATGCCCAACTTCACAGCTGATTGACACATAGTCCATCGACGAATTTCAGAAGGTTTTTTTAAAGTTATTCACGAAACAAAATAAATGCCGTTCTCTGATTGGTTAATTTAGCTTTAGAAAATGATACAAAAAATTGTTTTCAAACATTTTAAGGGACAAGAGAGGTAGAAGTTGGGCATCTCTATCATACTTCATTCCTGGCTTATAGGTACGAGCTGTCAGTGACATATTGTAGGACTGTTTGCTTTGATTATCACTTCAAATCGTGTACTGCATTTATTCTTCAGCCAAGGAACTTGTTCTCGTAATCATTTCTCGGTGCTTTCACCAATGTAATAGTGAAGGATATTCAAATCTCGAACAAACATGATAAAACAAGAACTCTTTGACAATCCTTAAGCAGTTGCCTGGCCTGATTAAAAAATAACTCTTTGACGATCCTTGAGCAGTTGTCTGGTCTAAGATCTAGGCTAAATCTAGATTTTTTTTCTTTAAATTAAGATCTGCCCGTCACTGGAGTACACATCTCTAACTCCTTTTCCCACCACGCCTCGGCATCTCTTAACAACTCCCGTTCTGCGTTTAATGAGAGGCGTATATTTTATATATGAAGCGTTGTATTTGACTTTCGCCACATTTTTCCACAAACCACAAACATTAAATTTATACTCATCGGTAAATATTAATCTTTCCCAGAATATCCGATCGTTAAGATGCACTTTCTCGTGCAATTTTGTGACAATCCTACACTTCTGGTTCCCCTTATTTCAATAATATAATAACCAAATTTCTCTTTCGATGCAGGCTTTTGTGGGAAGATATACAGTGGCAAGATGAAGTGTGTGTTGCAGTTACTGTTATATTGCTTTAAGAGAAGTATTTCATGAGGAATTTTTCACCACTATGTCTGTTTTCTTACCCATTGGAAGAGCATTGTATTATGCAAGTCTTTTCTTAATATATATGTAGCTCACCAATTTGATTTGATCGATCGGATTAAAATGAACACTTTGCTAGCCATTTAGTGCTTAAAATTATTTCCCTCCAAGCCGAGTTTTGTACATTTTTATATTGTGCGCTTGTATCGTCGTCTTTTGCAATAACTATAGACTCTGCTGAACGTCGGCCATAATATCCTGTCCAGCGTACGGTGGGCACGTCTATAGCCGTTTTACACACATATGCGATGTACCGTGCAGTCCGGCTCAAGGACTTCCGAGCCATTTGAACCCCTGGAGTTTGCAAGTCACACTATCGTGTGATTTCTTCAATCTGGTACTGGAGAAGATCGCAGCGGTGGGAAGCTGCGAACTCTGAAGGCACTATCTCCTACAAATCAATTCGATTATTGGGTTAAGCAGATGATATTGACATCGTCGAGAGCTCACGAAGTTTCACGGCGAAACGAGTCTTAAGGTCAATTGGACATACTGGGGCAAAACATTACAATGGGCAGCTACAATTTCAAGGCAGTGAGGATGTTTGTCTACCTCATGGAAAACGTCAACTCCACAAATGACATCTAAGTCGAGAACCGACGTCGTCCTTAGCAATCAAAGGACCAAAATCATACTCAACAAACCACCTCCCTTCATTTGGCTATGCATGCAATGTGTTTCACCATCTGACTGTAATGGCATTAGTCTCATCTGAGCCTCGCGTCCAGTCTTCGGTTGTCCAATATAAGAAAAAGCGTACAATTTCTGACATTTTTGCTCGCCACAAGACGTGTCCGCACACCTCCTAACATTTATGTTATGTAGACCCTTAGAGAGTCTCAAATGAGGAAATTGGAATATAAATACCGCTTGATTTTTGCTTTAATCAAATTCCCTAAAGCGTGAACAATTTTTAAATCTCTAAATTCTCCAGGTCAATTGCATTTACTGTATTCAAAACACATGCCGTGTTATTTTACAAAACACAAATTAGTTCCAGTTTTGATGCTGTAACCAATAAATGTGACATTGTGACATACATAAGAAACCGATAAAGATAGACAATTGGTTGAATTTCTGATAAGTCTTCCGTGGCCGCGTCTTCGGTGTTGTGCGTGTTTCCTCGCTTCGTTTCATAAGACGGTCTTGATTGATTTATACTCACTTGTTTTGCTCTTTCGGATGTGGCATCAAATAAACATTCCCCAGCAAGTTTTATGAATTGATTGATGTACTATTTTGAAATGCTTTCAATGTACGTACATGTGTTAATTTAATGTGACTAGGATGTTAGTATTTTACGGTGACAAGGAGTTGTTTATGGTCAAACTGCGTGCCAATATTTGTGTTGACTGTGCGCATTCAAAATATTTAACATTCAATGAAGATGCGACCAGTTCCTTATTGCGAAACCTATATACCGACTGACACGAACAATGTAATAGATGCTTGATCGCGAGGAATGTCAGAAATCCTTCATCGTGATCGCATGTAACATCCTACAAAGCCGGGAACACCAGCATCTTCACAGATGACCATTATTTAACCGCCGTATAGACCTATTTAGATCAATAACTGTTTGTCATTAAAAGCAATGTATTAACCTTGTTAGAGTAACCATGACAAAAGAAGTCGTCATAATAATAACAAGCTTGTGGCTGAAAAAGGCACAAAGAAAAAAAAAAGCAAGAAGTATATAAATCAAAAAATGTTGAAGAGGAAAAGAAGCGGACTAACGTTACCGAAGATCGGTTGCATAATGGTTTCATTTCCTATTAATTGGATTTGGTTCGTTTTGAAGTTTAAAAGAAAAAAGCAATTAGGCGCACTTTGTCTGCATAAATATAAATTATTTCATCTTGGACACGACGATGGTTGTGGCTTATGTAAGAGAATTTGTGTGCGTTTATTTTGCGTATGCGGAATGATTTAATATTTGAACAATTATCACGGTTGTTAATGCGGGATGTACATTTTCGAAGTAGTAGTTTACTTACGAGTAAATATGTCCTTTGCTTGGTTTATTAGAAGACCAATAAATCACAGCTCCTAGAGCACATCCATACACTTAAATTTCCAGCGCCGTCATCTTGATGTCGCAGAAAGCTCATTTTTCATTTATTGTCCAGAGTGAGCCTGCACCCGATTCATTGATACCGATCAAGTGCAATGCTAGGAAGCTATGTCCGGTTGTCAGTGCTAAACGAACTAAATATAACTTCTTTCTGTCAGTCTTGAGACATACGTAGTGAGGAAGGGATGGCCATATTACTATGTGTTTAATTATATCTTCCGGTATTCCGTTGAAAATCTGTTGTTGAATTGTGGCTGTGCATCTGTTAACTGTGTTGCAGTCGGTACTTTTTGTCTTGAATAAATCTGTGTGAATCTGTGTGACAGCTAAAATTGACAGTTTTTGGTTGTTTTGAGGTTAGCTTGAGAGCAACATGTTAAATTTTTTTCAAATTTGTTTCAAAAACATGATTCAATTAGTTAATCTGGAACTAAATCTCTATTAGGTTGAGAAAAAGTCACCATTTAGCGCGTCGATGAGTCGGTCAAATCGTTGAATCATTAGTCTTATGAAATGATGATGGTCCAAACCAAACATGATTACTAATTTTTGACAGCAATTGGATTTGGAAGCGAACACTTGACGCGCTATTGCCGGTATACATACAGTCAGATCACCTGAGAGGAGAATGTAATTTTGGACGCGCTGCTATAGTATAAGAACATTTAATCCTATCTCAGTGGCAGTTTTTTTCTTAACAATACAGTGGTGGTGCAGTATAGTGAACGATATAATGTCCAGGTGTGTTTGTTAAATCGAGCAAATTTTGAGTGCACGAAACGTTAAATAAATGTGCGAATATTGTTTCTACTCATAAGTCACACTGTACCAGAACTGTCAAATGAGTAGGCTCTTTATGTTCCGATTCACATTAACACTAAAATGTATACTAACTCTTTCTCTTCTTACTTTGTCATGCGCATTTCATTGTTTCTTAAAACAAATAGACATTCATTAACGTTTTCTATTCGTCCATGTATTGTATTTCATAGTACGTAGTTTAGAGTGTTAACCCAAGATATTTTCTAACTTTGTCATAAGATATAAAAAGTTTAACCTTTGTGCTTCTTTGGTGCAATTGAGAGGGATAAACATTCATTCTTTCGGTCTCTTGATACATTTTTACCAAGCTTAACGAAATATGTAGAATACGACCGATAACTTTTACTACAATGCATATGTGCTTATTATGCTGCATTCGTTATATTGAGTGTCAACTCTTATATACACTAGACACTAATGCATTTGAAAAGAGTGTACCTTATATTGATCATTCGTTACTGGACCACCATCTATAGTTTGAAATGTTCGCCCTTAAGTCGAGAAAAAAAAATTAATTAAAATTAATTTAATTATAAAAATAAAATGCATACATTTCCCTTTTCGAGTGTCGCTCTTCACCCCATGCAAGCTAGGCAATGAACGTTTTTCGGAGGGTACGTAGCTACCCAAACAAAATCAGTGTTGTTGTGCATTCCATTCCTAAATAACTTAGTCCTAGTGGATTTAACGCATTGACTCCCAAGGCATTTTTGTAATTTTGTTACCGAGAGACAAGGATTGTTTTTCTTTTTTCATATTCGTGTTTCTCAATATGTAAAATCTCTTCCCGATCTTTTAAATATTTATCCTACTAATCTTCCTATAACAGCGTAACAGTAACAAGTGTCACAGGAAAATGTAAGTAAGAGGTGACCGCAGAATAGGTTTTAGTTATTTGTAACTATTCTGCAACAATGCTCCCGTCAACTGCCAACTACGTCTACAAGTTAATTCGCGGTTTTTTTCTCGAAATTTGAATGAATTACTCAATGTATAGCCCATCTGAAGCTATGAATTTTTTTCCCATCTTTCTGGCAATTTGTGGATCCCATCCCAAAAGAACTGCGCCGGCTTGGCAGCCAAGAATAAATCAAGCCAATTTTTGATATTCTGCTCTGATGTGAACCGTATTTCAGTGCGGGCGTTCTGCATCGACCGGAACAAATGGTAGTCAGAAGGGGCAAGCTCTGGGCTATAAGGCGGATGCCATCCACTGTTTTCCAAATAGTTCTTAACCGGAATAGCAACGTGGGGCCTAGCGTTATCATGATGGACAATTATTGTCTGGTCGCATATTCCAGGCGTTTTTCGGCTACTGCTCTTTTCAAACGGATTAAATGGAAAAACACCCGGCTTTAGCAGCTCACAATACAGCATACCCTTCTGATCCCACCAAAAACAGAGCATTAGCTCCGCCCCATGGATATTCGGCTTTGCCGTTGATTTGGCTGGTTGGTCAAGCCAAACTCACTACTTTTAAATCCCGTGCAAAATCCCGCTTTTGGCACGTTAACTCAGCTAGCTCATGTTCACCATAAACTTCCACCAAAATACTATGACTTTCGGCAGCAGTTCTCTTCATACTAAAATAAAGAAAAATAATTCCCCGCAAAAACACTTTTTCAGGCACAAAGTTCGAAATATTTGAGTAAAAAAAAAAAAATTGTTGTTTACGCTTCAAATGAATGACATACTGAAATGACGTACAATGACAGTAGCTTTCCAACGCATGTTCCAATGGAATAATACAAGTTACGTCATCTCTGAGCAAACCGCACGAATTAAGCTAAAGACCCAGTAGTACTACTTACACTACTGCCAAATTTTGATCATTCTGATTTGTTTCCTGTTTGACAGACATTGAAAGCAGAGAACCTAGTGAAATTTGTGAGCTAATTTAGCATAATTGTTTGGTTATTTGGAGTTTTGCGTAAAAAAACTAGAGATTTCTCACACTCGACAATAGGCGTAAGTGCGTGAACCTCTTTAAAGGATTGGACGATTTCTATTTCCTGCACAATTCTCTATATTTATCGCCATAGCCATTTTCAGAGACCCGAAGACACTGAAGTGGTGTTTAGGGCAAATCAGGCACGAGCGATTTCGAGGCCCCTCGATCCTCCGACATCGACGGTTTTCTGTCGAGTTTTTGGACTTGATTGAGCTTGTGAACATGGCTTGGTGGTGAGAGATTTGGTTCGAATGAAGTAGTCATCACTGAAACAAACCCCTATTTTAAAGATCCTTATGAAAATCTATGCTTTGGAGGACTGGACTTTGTTGAGAAATGGAACACTTATTTACGAAGAAATATGTTTTAATCTAAAGTCACTGACTGATCAAACGTCGAAACAATTCTTCTCCACTTTTTGTTTTCGACGGAGCTGCAATTCAGTCGCTGATCAGCATTTATATAATGTCTGTGTCTCTGCATCATCTATCCTTATCAGAATGCTGAGTCCCTAAATCTCGACAGCTTTGATGAGGAAAAACATCGATCTCAACATTTACAAAAATCACTAAGAGGATGTCCAAAAAGTATGGCACTGATGATTTCACTCCCGTGAAGTAAATCTTCTGGAACACTGAACATCCATTCTACTTTAACCATTTGATTATCCATTTCATGGCAGTACGCCTCCTAAATATGCTCTTGTTTATTTTTGTGGAAGTAAAAGTTAATTTTGCTCAAAACTACTTTATTTAAGATCAGATTTAATGCTCTCCTGGAGTTATAAATTCATCACTTTCTGCTGCCGCACTTATTTAAGGCAGGCCAAGAACAACAACAACCACTTTGGGTGCTATTAACTTTCCAGCATCAGGGCGTCATCATCCATTAGAAGGTCCCACAAAAAATATCACGTAACAGCCAACAGATTGCTCATGAAAAGTGAAAGCTTCCGGCAACCAGAGACCGGAACATGGCCAACAACGGAAAAAACCCGAGAACTTAATTGTTTAGTAATTATCTTCTTGTATAATTTTGGATACCAAATTTTTCGCCTTCTTTTGGTTAGTAGCTTCGCTTCATAATCCGCTTGCTTTCTTGTGAGAGTTCACGTTGTCTCTCCCCTTCGAGAAGACAAATGACTGGTAGACACGAAACAAAAAAAAAAAAAAAAATAGAATATTTAATTAGGATCCCAACAGCGATGTAGAGTGAGAGCGAGAGAGGGATAACTTGCGGTATGGTAGGTCAGGGAGAAGCGTTTCCATTTCAGTTGGACTTGCTAATACAATGGAAAACCGATCGAAACAGCTGCGTCCCGATAGAGTTATTATGGCCAAATATAATTTCGAATCACGAGGTGAGTGATTCGTCGTCTTCTCTTTCAATTGCTACCACCACCACCCATCGATGTGCGCTTGCCACTCGATGTGGTTATATTACATTCACCGGAGTCAAAGTTTCAGAAACCCAGTCACACGGAAGTAATTTGTAGGTCACTTTCTCCAAGTTCCCTCTCTAAAGTCGTGCGTCGCAACGGCTGCCGCCGACGACGGCAACAACTGTGACGATGATGACGACGACGACGCCGCCGACGCCGACGACGACTCAAATCATATGGCTGGATCAGTGGCTTGCATACACAGTCTAACTTGGCGAAGACATGTTTAAATTACCCCTACAGTTTTAGTTGAGAAAAAGTGCACGGATTGAATGGGAATTCATCGGATTTAAATCAGGCATGGGACCGGTGTGTGGAGACCAGCTTACTAAAAAGCAATTTCTGAAAAGAAAACAAAAGGCACTTCCATGGTTTGCTCAGGTTTCGTACACGAAACTGCGGTTAGTGTGCTGAAGAAAACCTGTTTCTTTTTTTCCTTTTTTTTCAACTTGGAGCGGCTGTAGTGTGGTGCGACGATAAAGATAGTGATGGTTGTTGGCCAAGAGCTAGCCAGCTTGAGAGCTGAGAGACTTTTACGACGCGCACACTGAACACACACAGAAAACGTGAAAACGTTTAATTGCACAGTCTTGGTGGCTATATGTTATTTAATTTTTTGTCGTGTTCCTTGTTTATGCCTCTTTCGATTTATTTTATAAATTCGTTTTCACTTTCTTTCTGAATCAGAGCTCTAGAGAAGTGCTCTCTGAGTCTGAGCCGCGCACAGCGATATGCATACGGATAGGAAGGAAGTTGTGAAGAGATTGAATTAATCATATTTTCTTAGAGGTCGTCTTTTCCGCCTATGTGCCTTGGTTGCAAATATATGGAAGAGAAATGCTGATATTCATCATTGAAAATGTATCTTTTTTTTGTGAAATCGGTAGCGGGATAACCGGCAAATGCAGATTTTTGCGAATTGGCCAATACCTCGTGTCTGGCAAAAGTTAGGTCTTTAAATAAAATTCCATCTTTCCCTGTAATCCAAAGCAATGCAATGCCTCTCGCGTGAATAATTATTCAAATTCGTTACGATTTATTGAACACGATGTGATATTTGTTTGCTTGGTTCTTGTATTTCTTCGTTGCCTTATTAGAGCTTAACAATTGGAGCGCAACTGTTTCACAAATTTGTTTTTCATTCTTCTTGTTAAATCATGTGAAAAAGTGGAGAGAGAGTACTATATACCATAAGAAGTACGAATAGTTAAAACAAAAACATTTCTATCCAAACAGAGTCTTTGGAGTGTAGAGGAAAATTTTCAAATTTTGCTGATTATCTCGGTGGAAAATGAAAGCTATAGAAAGTAACATTTATTGAAGTATTGAATGGTTAGATCAGATCGTGCGAGACTGATCTTACTGATGGTAGATAATATGTAAGCTGATCTGGATGGACAGTATCTTTGCGATCTAATGAGATGTTCCAATTAAATTCTTCGTCCAGTTGGTGGTAAGATAAGACGCACGCGTCCACACAAGTGGACAAGGGCCTCAACCAACTGGTGGCAGCTAGAAAAAGATTGTGCTATCTCAAGACCTCAAGCATCTGTGGATAGGCACTAAAATATCGTTGTTAGCTATGTAATCGTGCTGAAACTTCAAATGAAGAAGTGAAATAAAGTGTATGGTAAAATCGCAACAGCATTCCAATTCCAACTATGGTAGCCGTTCAAATTTTGAGCTTAAAATTAACTGTGAAGAATGTCTATTGAATGACCTCTGTAATGGGTATTTAAGTAACGACTAAGCATGAGGGCTATCGTTTATCTGACAGGAAAATTAAAATAGTGCCTGTATTGTTGTATGTCTCGTGAGCTCTTACAAACCAGGACCGACCATCTAACAAGAGCGCAGTGAGTGAAAAAATGTTGTTTATTATGACAAGTCCACGAGCCACACGAATTGTCAAAATTGGTCACTAGCTGACACCACAGTCAATGTGCTGCTTTAGCTTTGAATAATCAATTCGAACTGGAATAAATATAAAACAGCAATATTTTATAAACATAGTTTATTTGAATGTATTTTGATACACAACATTATTAGTTTTCTTTTCTGGCGCTTATATAAATAATCGCCTGTTCCCGTGACGGAATACCATCCACAATACTGATGCCACGAACACTTAACGACTCAGGCTGGGACAGCCGCACTGGAAATTGTAGCCGTTTACAGTTGAGTAGCATGTCTTTCAGAATGAAAGGAATGCATGGAATCAAACTTCTTCACCTATGTTCTTCCCTTTCAAAATTGTAGCCTCAATGACGTTTTCCATCAATTTGTCGGAACTGTCAAACGCAATGACATCTGTCAATTTTTTAAAATGTATAGAATTCACATTAATCACACGCGCACAATTAAAATAGTCGTTTGCTGGTTAGTTCTAGAAAGTGTGCTGAAGAGAAAAACTCTTTTGAAAAGACTTCGACGTGACTTTGTCCTGAGTTCAACATCATATTGTTCACCCATGAGTGAAGTTGGCCTATAGATATAAATTCCGATTCCAAATGGATGCAAAATGCGAGAAGCTTTTCCTGAGAACACTCTCCGACCAATGTCAGTGACTCGAGGGAGGCGGTGCTGTTAAGGGTTTGTTTGTCCGGACCTCGGTAGTAAGTAGGTTACTACGGTATGCTAGCCATAATCATCTTCAACCGCGGGTCGCTAAAGGGGTCCTTGGGCAACACACGCACGAATTTTCTCCAGGCACTCGATCATCCGCCAACGAATCTAACTCATCAGAAGTTATGTTCAAGCGCAACTTTGTGAGTTCTTGGACTTGGTACATCCACCTCGTAGTGGGTCTGCCAAGGGTTCGCCAATCTGCTGGGATCGAATTCAAGGTCCGCTTCCTTAGTCGTTGTGATGCAGACATTCGTGCCACGTGGGCAAACCATATAAATATCTTCCTTCCTTTTCCTTTCGAAGAAGAAGCTGCTCAACATTACGTTTCTGGCACCACAGATGAATCTCATCTCGGCAGCTTGTATTCGCGATCTTCTTCATTAGTCATTAGCTAAATGTCATTGCCATAGGTGAGAGTTGGAACAAGCACTGAGTTCAAAACCACTACATCGGTTTTTACCACGCGCTCGACCTTAAGGATTACAGATCTTCAAAAATTACTCCTCTCTTGGCCATACTTTCTTTACATTTTTTTTTTTTGCAATTTGCCGACCTCTTTTACGTGTTTGCCAATAATGTACCCGCTGAAGAAGGCGCCGATACCCGCTAACATTCTTACAAAATCATCGTTTCTTGTTATCGAACAGAAATTAAATGCTAAATATGAAAGTCAGTAAATCCAAATGAAGTAAAAATGTAAAAGTTGAACGTTGAACCTGAAGAAGAAATCTGGTTACCACTTGAAAAAAAAAGGAAAATATTCTTCTTCTCTTCTGAAATCAATTCAACCTCCCACACAAGACACAATTTAGGCGTTAGACACTCAATTGTGTGCCGAACCCCATTTACGAATTCAGTGTACGATTATGTTAATAATCATATGGTTTTCCGAAGAACATACCGGGATAAAGTAAACCTAAAGAAAGCCGCCTTGAGCATTAACCTTTTTATGCGCACACCAATATGTTACAGTTTTTTTTTTATTCATAACGGAATTTCTTTGAACATCATCACATCTTGACACTCATCTCGAGGTATTCTATTTAAATTTCCTAATCAGGTTCAAATCTCCTCGTTCCTTAAGTCATTAAATCGGCATAACAAAGAGAGATGAGATGTGAGACAAAAATGAAAAAAAAATCCGGTTCGACATGAAGCGAATGATGTTTGGTAATCTCTGGTAATAATGTTGAAACTACAACCACATAATACAGCGCACACATTAACGCAATGCAATCGCCTCAATTAACCTTGTCCGAGCGTTCTAAAACTCTAAGGTCATTAGAACAGTTGAGTAACGCACTTTTTGTGTTTTTGTTTTGTTTTCTTTTTTCCAGTTACCGGAACAGCTCCACCGCAAAGACCATGGATACCATTAGCAAAGCCCAACAAAACTAGACCGTCCTGTAAGTGATTCCCTCTCTTCAATTTCATAACAATGCACATGAACTTATGTTGTTTTCGTTTTACAGGTATCTTTACCGTGATGTGTTACAATGTTTTATGTGACAAATATGCAACTAGACAGATGTATGGTTATTGTCCAAGTTGGGCTCTTAGCTGGGAATACAGGAAAAAGGTTTGTCTCTCACTAGATGTGTCACATGTTGCCTGATGAATAATACAACTGTGTACATTTCAGGCAATTCTTGACGAGATTCGACATTACTCTGCCGACATTATCAGTCTACAGGAGATCGAAACAGATCAATTTTACAACTTTTTCCTGCCAGAGCTTAAGAACGACGGTTTCGAGGGAATATTTTCGCCGAAATCTCGAGCAAAGACGATGTCTGAAGTGGAACGCAAATACGTAGACGGTTGTGCGATATTTTTCCGCTCATCCAAGTACTTATCCTAATCGATTACACAAATGACGTACTTTTAAAACTGACTTTCTTTGCAGATTTTCACTCATTAAGGAGCACTTAGTTGAATTTAATCAATTGGCTATGGCTAATGCCGAGGGTTCTGACAACATGCTGAATCGGGTTATGCCAAAGGACAACATAGGGCTGGCGGCACTACTTAAGGTTAAGGAAACCGCATGGGAACCAATGACTGAGGTGACACAAATATCACAACCATTGCTAGTTTGTACCGCACATATCCATTGGGACCCGGAATTTTGTGATGTCAAACTGATTCAAACACTTATGCTAAGCAACGAACTGAAGACCATCATCGATGAGGCCAGTCACAGCTTTAGACCTGGGCACAAATACGATTCGAATAGTGTTCAGTTACTCCTATGCGGTGATTTTAATTCTCTTCCTGATTCTGGTGTAATTGAATTCCTCGGTAAAGGACGTGTCGCAATGGATCATCAAGATTTCAAAGAGCTAGGCTATAAATCATGCCTCCAGAGATTACTGTCAAGCGACACAACTGAATTTACTCATTCCTTTAAGTTGGCATCAGCATACAGCGAAGACATAATGCACCACACGAACTATACATTCGATTTTAAGGGTATCATCGATTATATTTTCTATACAAAGACCGGTATGGTGCCTCTTGGCCTTTTAGGGCCAATCTCTAACGACTGGTTGCGAGAGAATAAAGTTGTCGGCTGTCCACACCCACACATCCCATCCGATCATTTCCCGCTACTTGTCGAACTGGAATTAATGCACACAGCCAGCCAACAACAGCCCCCCAATGGCCTCATCAATCGGCGGTAGCAATAGAAACTCATCTGCCTTTTGGCCACATTCAAAGTTGTTGTGAACTGAATTATAACACACGTCGCCAGTCTTTCGATACGCCTCTCCTTTCAAAAACAAAAAAAAAAAAAAACAAAAACATATTCACATCTTATCATATATAGAAATATGTGTTAAGCAGGGGTAAACTGATTTGGCCTGTCCTGCCTGCCCCCTTCCTATTTCATTAGATCGACACAATTTTCATGTTAACCCTGTTCCCTCATCCTATTCTCTTAAATTCAACTCTTTCATATTTATCGTCGTTCATTTCATACACTAGACAAGGAAATTTTAGTTCTATTATCCTTCTCTCTCTAATTTTTGTTCTTCAAAAAAAAAAAAAATAAATAAAAAAACTGTGTAATTATTATAAAATAGTAGATTAATAGGAATTACATTAAAAGCAACCAAACAACAACAGAAAAAACATCAAAAGCAAAAAATAACAACTTCTCTCCGGGTATAAGATTAACATTTTTACAAATTTACACAAGTTTTAGAAGGAAAAACAAATATAACGTAATATAAAACAAAATGCAATGTAAAATATAATGAAAAAGGAAATAGTGTATTTTTATATAGACAAATCAAACAAATAAAGTAATAAACAACACCACAAAATATCAATAGAGAAAATAAAATAAAAAGTAAACATTGACAAATAATATCATCATAATCACGTCAAACATTAAGTTGCGCGTTTTTGTCTTATTATTTTATTTTATTTTTTAAATACACTATTCGTAGGATCTGTAGCATACTTTATTATATTAAGTTCAAAGAACAATAACAACATGAGCAACAATAACAACATATGTTAGTCTAGTTTAAACCATAAAACCATAAAACAAAAAAAAATAAAATCCTGTCAACCTAAACGAACGTATTCTAAAACACATTCATAGAAAAAGCAAAAACCACGGAACGCATTTTGTTTTTCAAAGTTTTTAGTTCTCACCTTCAGACGGCAAACGAAACAAGATATTGTAATATGTACTGTTAATAGTGGCAATTGAAAAGAAAAACAAAAAACAAAAGAGAAACTTAACAATAAAGTAAAAATAAAAATAAAAATAAAGAAACAAATCGTTAGAATTAAAGAAAATATATATATATTAAAAAGAAAATAAAAACATAAATTCAGTTGAGACGGTTTTTTTTTTTAATTTTTTGTTTTGATGACGCGAAACTATTCTGTTCGCTTGTTTTTTTTCTCTTCCAGAGGTTTTCTTCTCATTTCTTCCTTAATATTGTATATTGTATGGTAAAGCAAGAAGTAGAAATATTGCCAATCGAAGAGTGTAAAAAGTTTTTTAGGGAATGGATTGTTATACTAAACATAGTCTCGAATGTATTTTAAAAAATGAGATGAGATTATCTATTTAATGAAAATGAATGAAGCATATATACACATATATTTCTTTTGCGTGTGTATATTTTATTTAGTAAATTTTTAATTAATACAAACAATAGATCACATGCTTTGCGAAATACGAACGAAATTATAGAAATCAAATTTAAAATTAAATAAAACTTGCATGGAAATATTCAATTCTGCGTAACGAAGGAAATCCCACGTGTAATCTCACATATGCTTGCAAATTGAAAAACTTTTTTAGTATTAGTGAAACTATAATTTTTTGTTTCTTTATGACTTTTTTCTCTTTTCATCCTTTTTTGTAAGATAATAAAAAAAAAAAAAAACAACAAGTAACGTAAACAATTCAGGGAACATGCCTTTCATTCTTGCAGTTTATTCCATGCTGGCTAATTTTCTTAAGTAAAGCAAAGTGTAAGGTGGGTGACATCGTTATGATGATAGTAAGTATGTCTATTATGCCATCGTTATTGCTGGTATTCGTACCAACCTGGTACCTACCTCAAAAGTATACTTGCTTACCATGACGTTGTTGATAAGTCGTCGATAGCGTGATCCCTTGAAGAACCTCATTCACCGCTAAACACAGTTTGGCCACCATGCCGCGAAACGCGTTGTTGGCAGTTCGTTGTGTTCGACAAATGGTCATCTGACGTCGTCCGCGTATGCCAGCGGACTCTTGGTCCTCTGTGTTTGCAAGTGATTTCGGTTAATCTAAATGCTTTTTTGACAGAGATCTCGGTGAGTTTATTACCGACCTTGATGGAGAATTTTTCATTGTGATCATGCACCTGGCGGATTTTTCAGGAAACTAGACATCGAGGTGTGTTTGTGGCCGCTGTCACATGCGGCTTTAAAATCGGTAAATAGGTCGATCTGCATTTCTGGCATGACACCACATTTATACGGATCAGATTATTCGCGAATGGTTTCAAGCGCTCACACAAAACTCCAGAGGAGATCTTATAGGTGATCTTCAGGAGATTTATCCCTCGATAAAAGGGTAATGTAGCGGGCACACATACCTTCCTAGAGACACAAAAAAGTGTGTACCTTATTTAATAAAAGACTGCTGTCTTGTGTAAAAAATGTATTGGTACTTTATATGTTGTTTTAAAGCGATCAGAAGAGAGCGAGACAGACCGACGTTCGCATACCGCCGCCATTCAGGCCTGGCTTCAAATGGCGAGGAACTCAACATTGAGGAGCTGCTTCTTTGAACGGAGAGGTCTATGCTTCGGTGGTTTGGTCACGTGGCACGTATGTCCCCTTCATCACGACTTCCGAGGCGGGCGTTGAATGCGATTCCATCCGGTAGACGACCGCTTGGCAGACTCAGGGCGAGATGGTTGGACCAAGTCCAAAAACTCGCCTGGTTACGCTTGGGCATAACTCCGGATGAGTTAGAGACGATGGCGGAGGCCTGCAGATCTCTCGTGCGTGGCTTACCCCCTCGACCCCTTTAGTGGAGCATTTGGGTCAGAAGATGATGCTCATCTCTCTCTCTCTCTCTCTCATATTAAGAGATATCAAGGTTTAGGAAATGTATTTTCCTCTGGCAGCTTTTACACACGCGTTAAATTGGTCACACGAGGTGTTAACGCTACCTGGAGTCGATAGGGGCAGTTTTTTGAAAAGAGATGAGAAGAAATGTCCTATCGATTTTCATAAAAGACAGAAATAATTTATTGATCACAGTGGATGTCTTCTAGATTTACGTCATCGAGTTAAAATAGATTGTACTTCATTTCTGCAACACGCTATCGTGGCTTATCGCTTCGAATTTCAATTTATCATTAAAAGTCACTGAATATCGCAGCACGTACGCAGCCGCAAGTAAAAAGCTTGAACTTTTGGTTGAATGTAGAAAAAATAAATCAACATTACAACAAAAACTTATAATCTTGGTTTTGGGCCTATAACCAATTTGTGAAAAGCAAGCCCTTCACCCCTTCTGATTGGGCTTTAATTTACAAGGCGTATATACTCCCAAAACTCATACCTGGTATGGTGCCCCCAAAACCACCCTGCCTAAATAGAATTCAAAAGCGAGCAATAAAACTTATAGGACATAACAATACCGTCTCGTCTACATCCGTATTTTATCGCTATTTTAACAAGCGATGCTCAAGTGAGCTCGCCAACTGCATTCCTCCTCTTCATGAATTCATCCGCAATACCCGTCTCGCCAGGAATGCAGTTTACCCTTAAGCCTACTTTCGGACGCACAGTTAAATTTGGAGACTCGTTCATTAGCCGCACGACACGAATATGGAATGCTCTTCCCAGCCTAATATTTCCCCCAGAATACAATCCGCAGATATTTAAAACCAATGTGCATAAGTACCACCTCTCCCTTTCTCCCCCTACACCTTCGGCCCGTGCTGTGTCTTGAACCCGGACACTTAAGGCTATTAACAATCCCTTGTGTGCGCGCAAATTATAAAAAAATGCAGAGTCTTAAAACATATATAAAAGAGCGTACTTCATGAGTTGTCTCTATTTCAACTCCAATTTCCTGGGAAGTTTTGGCACTGATACTTCTACACTTTGAAATCATAGAATCTGCTACGAACCCTCTCTCCCCTAGCTATACCCCTGTCTCACCTTCATACCTCACCTCACCTTATATGTGAGGTGACTTACCTCGTGACCAATTTCACGCTTATAAAAACCGCTCACGCGATTTCATTGCTCCACTAAGGGTACCCCCTTAGCCAATAACCCTGTGACTGGCACTCCTGCAACAAAAAGAGAAAATGGTCCTTTTCGTAGCTCTAAATTCGCATGCACAAGTAAACATCTTTAATTTTTATTTTAAATTATAGTCTTCGTTTAACAAATAGAGTGCTTATCCTATCCAGGATAAACTAAAATAGAATAGTTTAGAAGTCAAAATGAATAAAAGCCTTGGTATTGGAGTCGTTCCCAATTTGACAGAACTTATGTCTTATTAGTCGAATTAATAAAAATACTATACAGTTTTATATTTTATATCGTTTTAATCTCACATTCCAAAACTCTATTTCCGATCAGCTAAATTGCATATCCATTCATTTATTTTACCTACATCTTAAAACCAGTACTTTTTCAAATGTGTGAAATATAATGAAAAGTAGCCACTTTTAGGCTGCACTGTGCTAACAAAGTAACGAGTGAAAAAAACACCCGCTAGCTCGCTTTAACATCTCTATATTCTTTCCTCCTCCTCTACACATACCTGACGCACTTATGTCATTCTAAAAGAAAAAAAAAATACTGTCAAAGAGGAACACAAATATTTTTTTGTGTAGTCGTATCTTTATCTCCAACCAGTGGTCTTGCTTCTGTGTTCCTCTTGCTCGATCAGCTATCAGATATTATAAATCCATTAGAACGTGTGGGGTGCAATTAGTTACAAGGAAAATTACTCAAGATGATTAGTAAATTGCTGGATACATCGAGAAGTTCCGTAGTAATTAGTACAGGGAACATTTTAAACGTTGACAAGAAACCTGGACGCAAATCTACTGAGGAACTTATAGACAGCCTCAAGTTAACGTTCCAACACGCCGATGCTGAATTGAATGCCGCAGGTGAATTGCATTGCAACGTGACTGAATTGAAGGGGAAACTATCCGAACACGAACGTGCAAATCTAAGTATCGGTGCAAAAATATTCCTCAATAATAATTCCACCGAAAACCTAACTCAGGCAGTGAATGCTCTATTGAGAATTTTGGAAGTGAATTGTATTGATAATGTGGTCTTAGCGTATCACCCGAAACCCTCATCGGATAGCGATGTAGACCAGACGTACGGTGTGCTGAAGTGGAGCAGCAAGAACGAAGAATCCATGAAGGGATTAAAATCTTTATGGGAAGTACTGGAGCAATTCTCAGATGAGAAAAAAATTTGCCAGTTGGGTGTATCGGACTTGGATACTGACACCGTCACCGAACTGTACATGAATTCCAGAGTTCACCCTTCGATTGTACAGATAAACTTAGCTTCGTGCTGTGTCGTTCCTCCTGCCCTGCAAGAATTCTGCACCAAGAATGACATTCAACTCCTGACCCACAGCGATCCGGAAATCATACTGGATGACGATACCTGGAAGCAGTTTGATCCGGTTGAACGGTGTCTCAACTGGGTGGTGCGATACCAAGTTCACGTCCGCTGTCGAGGTGTCCTCACAGCAAAGGGGTACATTGTTGGTGCATCTAAACCATCGCAGTGATTGGAGCCAAACGTCGCATTGCATAATGAGATGAAATCGAGCAAAACTATTTTTACACTTAATCTATCAGACGCATTTTTATAGGTTATTCTGTTCCAGGAAAATTATTTCGCTTATTGTTAACGTAATTCCGTAGTTTGTTTTATAAAAACTGAAAAAGAACAATTACTTGTACATATAATGAGGAAATAAAGAGTTATATTATCTATGTAAACAAGCGTTTCAAAAATACTGCTGCGTGTGTGTGTGTAATCTATTCTGGATGTGGGAACGCCACCAAGTGACTTGCATGATTCTCTTTAATTATTCTACACGCCATTAAATGATTTAGTACATCACTCAAATGACGACAACTTGTGGCTGCTAGTTGGTGAGTCATTCTATTAGAATACAAATAAAAATATCGGCACAGAAAAAAAAAAGACAGTTCGACGAGGATGGGATTCGAACCCACGCGTGCAGAGCACATTGGATTAGCAGTCCAACGCCTTAACCACTCGGCCACCTCGTCATGTCTGAAATTGTGACAGTGTGGACATAAGACACTCTTTAGAAGGGTTTTTACAAAAGTGGTTTTTACTTAAACACTAATTCTAAAATCAATTCAACGAAGAGTCAAAAATCAAATATTACATTCCAAGCAACACAAATGAGCCGTTCAAATAAATAATTTCACAGAGTAGACACACATATTGATACAATCTAATTCGAATATGATGAGTGTGCTATTTATTTGCTGATTTCATTAACTGATGAAACTAGAATTTGGAAGTCATGAGGTTTGTCAGTTTTATTTTAGCAAATAAAATTAGTATGTGCGTGTATCACTGCCTGGCCACCTGTATTTTCTACCTATGGATGGAAGAGATCAGTCAATATAGACGTGCGCTAATTGACAACAATTTGAATGAATCAGTACCTAAAGATTCTACGATCAATACTATTCATGAAACCGTGCTATTTGTTGTCAGCAAACAAACTGTCTTCAGATGTATACACAGTCGCGTGCTTAGTTTGACTTTAAGAATTGTACGCAACCAACCGACTTTGCAGCTTATAAGAAAGCAAACTACAAAACATACAAAAGCGACCCCAAGCAATGGATCAAAACGTGTAGACATAATGTATCATCAGCGGTAACGAAACTATTCCAGAAATAAAAATCACAGAGACTTTTTTCTTTTCGAAACAGCATGAATTCTAAATGCCTTGGGAAACCGAAGTCAGGTCGATTTTTTGTCTATGGATTTTGTCAGAGTATTCGACAACACATTCGAGTTCACCATGGTAAGTTGGGATTCAAGTCGATCTTCTTATTTGGTTGAATCGGATCTATCAAACCGGAAGCAGTAAAATTCAGATTGATGGCTTTCAATCAACACTGATTGACGTGCAGTTCGGAAGTACGCAGGGTACTTATTTGGGACTGATTCTATTAAATTTCTGTGCCGGATATTTTCAAATTCTCTAGATTACATCCATCATTCTTGATCTGGAGCAGATATACTAATTTAAGCTAAGTTTTGTCAGAAAGGAAAATCATTAGTGTTTTCCTCAACTCAATGAGCGATACTAACACTATTCGACGTTTTTGGATGTTCCATACGGGTTACGTTGTCACTTGACATCCAAAGTCGAGGAAATGTGTCAACGAACGAGCTTCCCACGTTAGCAGGCATCGCGAAACGGATGTCGACATTTGAAATATCATTTGTTATCGGTATAGACATATTTTTGTATTTTTGAATGTCAGTCAGTTGTAGTTGAAACGTAAAAGAATAAAGTGCGTTTCAACACAACCTTTTATACTTATTTTTTTCATAAAACCGAATTGGGGCGATTTATACGTAAGTTAAGCATTCCACAGGACTCAATATTAGGACCAATACTGTTCTTCACGTTTACTACTGATCTTCCTTTTGTATGAAAAGACTCATCGGTACATCTATATGCTGATGATGTCCAGCTACTGATGATGTTTAGCTACTCCATGCCGTTTTCTAATCTTGAACATGAACTTGCTTGCCTAATGAATGACGATAAAAATCTAGTCCTTTCTTGATCAATCAAAAATGGATTACTATTAAACCCAACCAAATAGCAAATTATTGCAATTTCGAAAAAGCATTTTAGTCTCGGGTTTTGACCTGATACTATCTTAATAACGCTCCTATTAAGACAGCTGAATCTACTGCTAATCCTGGATATGTCGAAGAACGAGAAACACGTGAGAGGTTAGTACTGTCTTTAATCTCACAGCTTGTATCATATCCTGAAGTAGTTTATATTAGCCTTAACTCGCTGTCTGAACGTAAGTTACAAGGAGGTACTGTATGCTTTTACACAAAATAAATAATTAATAATCGTAGCGTGTTTATTTAACGGACTAGCATTATCTCTTTTCTTAGCAATCATTTATGCTTCTCGCTCTTATTTTTCTTTCATACTGTAAGGTTAGGTTAGGATATGTTGCAGTGGAGGACTGTTGCACGGAAAGACAGCAGCCACACTTAGGCGAACTTAGGCCAATTGTGCTACCATGTGGATCTGTGTATACCTTTCCGCAAACCAGTTAGCGCTTTTAGTAAATCGAAGGAAATGGCCGACTCTTACGTTGCCTATTTCAGTCACACTATCGAAGTAATGTGCTTCCAGATATTTGAATCTGCGGGAAGAGAGAGCACTGCAGCTACACGGCAGTTGTCTTTCTCGGCCTCGTCCCACAGCTTCTGCAGAAGTCATCGTGAGACAGACCTAGTCTAGAGGAGTGAATTCCAATGGCGCAATGTCCTGTTATGACGAAAATGAGGGTTCTAAGATTCGGCCTCCTTAAACTAATCCGGTTGAGCGATCGCTTGGGGTCGATCGTAGGCCAGAGTTGTTTGGTAATGAAGCATCCTGTGTCATTTGCACTTCTGCAATTCATTGAGCTGGTGTTTCCAGCCTTAGCAGATGTTTTATAGTAGCGATAGTCATGGAGGGTGGATCTCCACCCAAAAAGAGTACAGAAATTATGCCCTCCCTAGCAAGTTCGTCGATTTCGCAATTCTCTGGAATGTCACATTGTCCTCGAACCCACTTAAGTTGGATGTTGAAATACTTTGTCATCTTATAAAAGTTTAATTTCATATCAGTACAATTTCAGAACTACAATTCTTCACCACTTTGCTACAACATCAAAAATTATGATTTGTTCCCACCGAAGGTTTCATCAATTTTCTCCGAGCATGCAAGGTTCTGCCATACATTTTCGGGGTCTGGAAAACTCACTGACAAACCTAGTTACAGCCCCTTGAATTCATCCGTCCATGTCAGGTTGTCAAACCGAACATGCCCTCAGCGTGAACGAGGATTGAAGTATGATACCGATGCACAACTTCTACCTCTCTTGCCCCTTAAAATGTTTGACAGCCGGTTTTTATATCGTTTTATAAAGCTAAATTGACCAAACAGAGAACTTTATTTTTATTGCATTTACGTTATTTCGTGAACAACTGTCAAAAATGCTTGAATAACTGTCGAAAAGTCACTCAAATTCGTCGATGCACTAGCGGTAAATCAGCTGTGAAGTTGGGCATCTCTATAATACTTGATTTCTGACGTGAACTTCTGTTTTTTTTTTTCTTTTTGATGTTCATTTTCTCATTTTATATCTTTCTATTATCTAGTGTTCCCAGACAGCTGTTCTAGGAGCCATTTTGAAATTGAGAGTGAGAGATATTTGCTTTGGCGGGCACTTGTTGGGAGCAGGTGACCTGGAAATCAGTTCAAAACCACTCAATGGGAACGGCCTATTAAGGTTTTAGTAAAAGTTCATCTGGACCTCGAGGTTTCGATTCGGATGGGAACCTAACATTAAACTCAGTGGGAACGGTCTATTCGGGTTTCAGTAAAAGTTCATCTGAATCTCGCTGTTTGGGTTCGGTGGGAACGTGCCGAACCTTATAAATATACATATAAGTAAAGCTTAACCTGATCCTTTCCAATTAATGTACAAAAAAAAAAAAAAATACAAGAAAGATAAATATCCTAATGTACTTTCCTATTAATAAATTAATGCAAATAGGCAACATGTGACTATTAATGAGAAATGTAAAAATATCTCTTTTAATTGTCAGCGCGATACAAGGTTTAGGGGAATTATCTTTGATTCTAAACTAAATTTCTCGGCTCATATTAATCTATGTTAAATAAGGTTAGGTATGTGGGTAGACGGAGGTAAGTCAGCAGCACCTCTAGAAGGACCATATTTAGAGTAAATATTATGAATACGACACATCGACTAAGATCCCGTAAAATTTTTACATTACTAAAAAATATCAAAAAAGGAACAACATTCTTTGATCAGATGATACAAATCATTTGAAACACTTAGGGTCGTTTTGTTCACTAAAAGTTAAGCGCAACTCTGGGATTTTTCTCTTCAACATCTGGATTTGTTTCCGTTCACTGAAATTTTATGGTTTCAAATCTCCACATTACAACCCATTGGTTTATCAACTGCTAGTTCTCTCAACTGATGGAAATACCAGAAGTTTTGGGATCAAATCGGGGATTCTCTTTTCTTTCGTTGTCGTAGTTGCCTGTTCTTTTTTGAATTCAAAAGTCAAAACAAATTCCATATTCAAATAAAACATCAAAGTTGCTGTTGAATTCAACGTAATTCAGTGTCAAAAGGGTGTAGAAATGTTTCGTTTTTGTTCCATTATCGTATTTCATTATCCGTTTTGCAATTCAAATTTCAAAATAAATAACACCACAGGATAGTGTGAATGTTTCTGCCCAAAATTGTAAGACAATCTAATGCTGGCGAAATGGTCACTCATGTTGATATTGTAAACATTGTGGTAATAAACTGCAGCAACTGAGCTAAGAAACTGATAAGTGGTTTCGATTGTTGTGTTTACAAAGAATTGCGTATGATGCGCAGACGTGTGCAGTGCGCAGAACGGACCTGCCTGGAGATTGGATAGAAATTGGGTATTTCCGACCACATTCAAGCAACACAACCACCACCGGAGATAGCAGGATTCCTTCCGAAACGCTTTTGGGAACATCATCGGAAGCAACTGAAAACGTTCGCTCTTAATTAGTGCGCACATATTTTCAGCCAATGTTATACCAATAACTTCTTATGTATAAATGCACATACAAATATGGATATACATATCTAATGGAGTTCAGGTCATCCACACATGGATAAATATGGAAAAGAAAAGGGAAAGACAGTTTGTTATTAAAATATTTATTTATTAAATGTTCAATGTAATGTTTTAAATGTTTTTCTTTTGCACGAAATTTCGTTTTGTAAATTCGCCAAACGAATCTCGTCAATTTCCTTCTCATATTGAAGTTGCTGTTCTGAGCGCTGTAGCTCAACAGCAGCACACTGTCGAACTATAAATTAGTGCATTTTCCATCAGCCGAATTTCGGAGCTTTATTTCCATTTTCTTCACTTTAAAGTTCTTATTGATTTTAAATTCAATTGCTTAAACCGCTCCCGAACAGCGAACACCACAAATTCAAACTTGAAAATGACATTTCATACGTCAGTTGTCAAAAATATCCCAGAGGAAATTTAGAAAAAGAAATTTTGACAATTTCTGGATTTTAAATTTCAGACTGGGAGTTAAAATGGTGAAGAAAATCAATTTTCAACTCGCCGATTAAAGTACGAGTTGAGACAAATTCCCGAGTTAATTAACTCACTGTTTTCCGGGAAGTTGAGCAATTGTGAACAAAACGACCCTTAATGTGACAATAATAACACAGTTAGGATTCTGAAGCTTTAAAGTGGTATAAAGGTCTACATACCAATTTTTTCTTTCGGAAATTAGTCCGCACAATTCACGATAGTATTTTCAGTGTGAAAATTCAATTTTAAGCTCACGATGTCTTGGAAGTTTCACATATTGTCTTTAAATCTTCAATCATCATCAAAAGACATGCGGCACTACAGCTGCCCACTGTGACGCTCAGTCCAAGACATTTTGTTTGTCTCTCATTCACCCCCAGAACCACTTTAGCCGCGTCTGTCTCAATGCAAAGAAGCGGCTTATGGACTGCTCGTAGAACTTCAACAGTTGTACGGATTATGTACGACTGATGATTTCTATTTGATCTTCTTCAATTCTTGTACTTTCGTCCAAACTTCGTATCAACAGTTGACCGTTTCGGTCAATATGACGGTGTTGTCAGTAAAGTGTCTGGTACTGTGTCTACGTCGCAGCTGCAAAGCAAGGAAAAGATAGGACTGAGAAACTTTCTTGCATTACCCCAGCTTGTACAGATTTAAATAGGATGCATTATCTTCCATGTTTCACGAGAGTTTGATAAAATTCTGTAAATTTTTCCCGGGAGGAATTGTGGAAGATTTTGTTACAAGCATTCGTAGCAAGTCTTGTCAAAGCCCTTCCAATCTTCGAGAAATACAGCTGAGCAGAGCTGTTTTCTATATCTTCATTAATTCGTTGTACTTATTCCCTCTCGTTTTTTTTTACAATTTTCTATGTTCATACAAACATATACACATGTAAATCGGTTTTGTAGAATTAAAGATTAATAAGAAAATAAAGGAAGGGCTTATCGCAGTAACATGATAAGCCACAAAAGCAAAATATGGAGCAAAAGGGATTCAAAGAATTAAATAAATACAAACTATGGTTATAAACAGTTGAACTTCTAACTATTTTTAATAAGTGGTATAGGTCACCATGATATTGGTGATGGTGATTGTTATCGCTGCTCTGGTAAAATCCATGCAGCTCGGTGTTGGACGTCGTTGGAAAGTTCTGCTCGTTTAGCAGATTTAACGCGCTAAGGTAGCGTTGTCCGGGGATTGTGTTTCTCAGGATCCTGATTTCTTGGTTAGGATGGTTGTTGATTTCTAGTAGCTGTTTTCTATCTATACTGTTGCAGGGGGGATGATGCTTGCTTGGTCGTAAAGCCTACTGTTGCTGTGTTGCCTTTGACGGTCCCTGTTGAAGGTGAGTTCGGTACATATTCGCAGTATTTTCCTTTCGAAAATTGCCAGCTTTGTCATGCTGGTCTTAGAGATGGTGTGCCAAATTGGGAAGCCCTACGTTAAGATCGGCCGTATAAGCTGCTTGTATAGCAGCAGTTTTGTCCTCTGGCTTAATCCATTTTGCTTGCGCATGAACTGATAGATGCGATGGAAGCCTAGGTTGGGCTTCTTAAGGGTCAGTTTCGAATGACTTCGAACGACTTCGTTGAACTTCAACCTTTCCGAGAAGTTAACACCTTTTCGTTTGTTGTTATTTCTGTACCGTTAGGGAGCACTACCTTTATACTTCGACATTTGGCTGCCGATCTGCATCCACCTCTAGATGGTCTTCTTAAGCACATAAGTACCGATTTCCCAGCATTGATACGAATACCCCATTTGGTATAGTAGTCAAATTTGTTCGCTGTTTGGATTTCGACCCTTTGCGCGGCTATCTGTGGTGTCAAGCTGGCATAAGTCAACGAGTCATCTGCAAATAGACAGCGTCTTACTGTGTCAGTTGGATGTGGTTGATCTGCCATGTCGATGTTGAAAAGCCACGGTCTCAGCTTTAATCCTTGATCAACTCCCGCCTTCGTTCTCCGCTCTATTGACTTGCTGCCTTCAACTGGGACGTAGAATCTTCTGGAATGCAGAAAGCTATAAATTATTCTGATGAGGTTGGAGGGGAATCCCATCTGGTTCAGCTTGTAGATGAGTCCCTCAATCCAGACCGTATCGATGGCCTTTTCTACGCCCAGGAAGCAGGCGACGGTGACCTCGTTATTGTTAAGCGCTGCTACAACATCGTGGTGGAACTTCATTAGAGGATGTAGCGTTGAATGTTTTTCCCGAAATCCATACTGAATATCCGGAAAGATGATTAGATCGGTAGACCATCGCTTTAGTTTTCGCACTACCAGGTTCTTCAGGATCTTGCTTATGTTGCTCAAGAGCGATATAGGCCTGTTTCCTGAAACACTTCCAGCGTTCCCCTTTTTTGGCATTGCGACAATTTTTGCTATTTCACACTTGCTAGGAAAGTAGCAATTGTTGATGCAATTGTTCATGATGATTGTGAGAAGTATCATCACTGTCTGTGGCATTCGCTTCTGGACGAAATTCGATATATTGTCAGCCCCGGCTTCTATCCTCGTTGGGCTACGTTGAATAATTTAATAATTCCCGCAATTTCTTCGGCCGTTGTGAGGTCATCGTTTCCTGTCGGGTCGTCCGCTGGGTTGGTTTCGTTGAAGATGATGCCTGGTGCGGATGAAGTCTCAAGTGCATTGACGTAGCTGTTGACTTCTGTGACAAATTCCAGGTCATCGGGCGGTGATGGTTGAAAGTTGCCTTCAAAAAACGATGAAAAGGCTTCTGCTTTCTCCGCCGGCGTGCTTGCGTCTCCTTCGCTTGGTATCAGTGTTTGTCGGAGCTTCTTCTTCTAACCGATGATTTGGTGGATTTGTCGGAATGTGTCGGGTCCTGTCTGTATCTTGTTGTGCGTTTGTTCCGCGTTCCGAAACATGATGTTCGTGCAGTTCAAGTCACTGAGAACAGCTTGGTAGTCTCTGCCTCGTGTGTTCAGCTCCTGGTGGTGTATTCGCTGGAGTCTTTTCCGCAGCCTTTGCCTGTAGTGATAAAGGTTTTGGATATGAACGGATGAGGCTAAGTCGGGAAACACATCATCACCCCATCACACGGACTTGATAGAACCATTGCCAGTTAAAATAGACAATAAATGTTTCAAAAGGCAACATAATCTATTAATGATTTCAACAAAAATACAGTCCATAAAGAACTCATACACTTACCTTCCCTGAAGAACTTTGGGTGTGTCCGACCAGGACACTAGTACTGTGACCATAAAGACCCATTGTACCATCATTCTCATTGATAGTCATACCTTGGCTCAAAATACCATTCGAAAAAAGACACAAGAAGAACTAAAGAAATTCTCATCAGAGAAAAGACTTGGTTCGAAAATGAGAAATCATTATCCTTAGAGGTTTTTGCGAATGTTAACCTTTTAATTGCACTGCGCTGGCTTATGAACAGTTTCTCACGAGCTACTTATCAGGGGCTAAGCGCAACCAGTCGAGTTTTTGGGCTTTCGCCAACCATCTCTCTGCAAAGCGGCCACCTATCTGATGTTGGAAATATTCTTCAACATGGAGGTCATCGCGCACTGGCGTGTTTCTCATCATATCATAAATAGATCTCATCTCGACTGCTCGGCATTCTACAACGACTGATTATTTGGTACTTCCAAAAGGAGGTCTCACCAAAGTAAGAAAGAAACGCCTTTCGGAACAATGTTTATAGTGTATTGCATTTTATTTTATTAGTCATTTTATTTCCCGCGCGGAAGTATTTATATATAATAATACTAAACATACATTACATATATATATATATATATAAATTTACATAAAACTATTTTGGTTCGGTGTCTCCTCGAAAATACACATTTAGTTCACACACATGTAAACATTGAGTATATGAATGCATGCATACACACGTCTATTCAATACAATGCATGCAATGCACTTAACAATAATAATTGATTTACTAACAATTTCTTAAAATAAAATTTCAATATTTCAATGTCCTTTCAATTCGAAACTAATTGCTTCACATGCACTTCACATAATAGGCTACGTATCACTAACGCAATAAAATTCGTTTTGTATCTTCTTTTTTTTCATAATTTTCCATGTTTTCTTTTAGCTATGCATTAGTTACATAATTTTCCTTTTAAAATTAAATTAATCATAAGATTCAACGTTCGATTCAAGTTTTAGTTTATTTTTTTTTTATATTCATTGTGTTATGTTTTGTGTGCACTCAAATCCAAGAATTGGCAAGAATACACTTCAATCGATTAGCTTTTGGTAACGCGTTTCAATTCGCTTAACACCTAAAAAGGTTTCAAATGAAATGGTGTAGATTGATTTTGTTTTGTTTTGTTATTTTCTTTAGTTTAATGTTTTTCTAGACCTAAATACAAACACACACACTTAATAGTAAGGGTTTTTTTTTGTTTCACGGTCATTAAGTTGTAACATGAACAATAACAAGATTAACGAGATACGAGATACTAGATTAATATAGTAGCAGCACAAATTTAATTGTAGTTCTAACACCAACAACAGCAACAAGGGATGAGTTAACTAATTTTTCATGGCTCCTCTTTACGGTATTCTTTCGTTTTTTTTTTTGTTTTACAAAGAATCTAAGGGGGACTGGAAAATCGAGAAGTTCATTTCTCACCACTGAATCAGAGTGCATAGTAATCTGGATGATCTTCTTATGTTTAATTGTTCATAAATTGTTTATACAGTATCGACTAAAAATATACATACAAAAATAATTTCATTAAGAAACAATTGTGTTTAGTTGTTGCCTTCTCTAATTTGCGTATTAGCACGTAGTACAAGTTCATAGAACCGTTGAGAATCTGTTAAACTATTTATTTTAAGGATAAATACAGACATATACACTGCAGAATCAACTAGGCTTTAATGTGTTCCTTACTTTTGTTTTTGTTTACCTAATTGACTTAAATTTAGTTGTTTTTTTTTTGTTTGTCTTAACTAGTGGTGTTTTAGAGTGTTTGGAAAGTCGAGTAGAGATAATTGAGGGACACTGTTGCCTCGATGTTACTATCTATGAAAGTCAGTCTAGTTCTGTAATTGGTCACAACTAACGCTGGAATGCGTGAGCTCTGTGGTTCATTAGTATTGACATTTTGATCTGAGTTGGGCGACGATATACAAAAAGAAACACATGATAAACAAATTCTTTGGTAGTTTCGTATGAATTCATGATTACGTTGCGATTCGCGGAGACCGAGTTTCGAGAACAACCTTTCTATTTGAGATGCTTAATTGTAAGAAACCAGATTTACTCATAAATTGAGTGCTTGTTTGAATCAGCACAAATGTCAAGAAGCAATTGTAATGAAGAAAATTAGCAATGTGGAGCATCATTTCGTGTTTTCAAGAAATCGCTGTGGCGTGGCGGTAGGTGAAAACCACCAGGAAGACTAAGCTCCTTTTGGAATGTTGAGTGTTTGCCTTCAGTAGGCATTAGTAATAAATTACTGTAGGTTCAGAATACAACCATTCTTATTGTTTACGCATCGGAAGAGCAAATTTGTATATACTTCGATGGAATCTCATACATTTTGCTCTTACAGACAGAAATCACATATATATGCACCCGTAATATTTGAACTACCATTAAACTTAGCTGTACATTAATGTCGTAAGGAAATTAAAAATTATGCTTCTCAAATGAGATGAGATTTACGATTTGAATGCTCAATTGCGGCTAGCAGTTCGTGTTTTTGTCGTACATACAGTCGTCCCTTTTTCCAAGGGTTTTGCAATTGTAATGGTTTGAAATCGTCACGTAAGCATCGTTCCCTAGCACCGATAACTGCTACTAAACAGAAATTATTCATCTTATCGGCGGTGTAAATTGGTCCATTATTGCCTTTGAGGACAGCAGCCATGTTGATTTGTTTCACCACCAAATTGATGACCTCTCGAGCTGTTGTCTTTGGTGTAACGTGCAATTTTAAACTTGTACCACTAGCTAGGCCGGTGTCATAGGCTGTGTATACTTGAATAATCCCCGTCTGCTGAGTACTGGTAGCATTTGAGGCAGTACTGACTGTTGCAGTTGTTGAACTAGCTACCGTACAGTCTTCTTCACTGGCTTGACGTGGCACTGGACGTCTGTTCGATTTGTTTGATACTGGCGAGGACGGTTCGGAGCAATGCGCCTTTGCATCGCTGCCTTTGATTTCGGTTTGCAAAGCATTTAGTGTTGATTTAAGAAAGAGTCCGCCGTCCTTAAGAGCAGCCGTAGTCTTGAGTTTAACCCTTTGAGCAATTGGATAAGACGCTGTTTCAGAGTCGCTTGATAGACTCTGCAGGGAATCGGCGACATTTGACTGACAATTGCTGCCTTGTGCGTTGACTGACAGGTAAGGGGCTGAATTGGACGATGGACCACTTTGCGTGTTCGGGACAGTCGAGCGTTTCCGATAGTGGAGATTGTTGTTCTTTTGATTTGCAGACAATGTATCCTCCGAACGAGATGGCGGCATACGATAAACAACACCGTCGCTGTTTTCACCTCCAGTTGAGTAGAAACTTTGAGTTAACTGCGACGAAGTGGAGTCCGCACTATTCTTTCGGTTGCTCTCGTCGTTTTTTGAATTGCCTTTTGGATGTAGAAACTGTTGAGGTTGAACTGATCCCAGATTTTGTTCTGACTTTGAGTGTTCCGCTGCCAGATAGCAATCGGAATTCAGATGTGAATTCGCAGCTGGTCCTGGCCACGACCCACGTCCTGGACCGCTTTTGCTGAATTTCGAATCCCGCACGGGCAGCTGCAGCAAGTGGCAATTGTTATCTGTGCTGTCTGTTATTTCCTCAACTATCTTTTCAAAATCCAGAATTTCCTTCATTGTCACTGTTGGGTTGCAGCTGCGATCGCGTGCAAAAGCGATGACATCCATCAACCACCTCACGCTCTTCCAGACCGAGTTCAGATTTGACGTGAGTTCTTGCAGTTTGGCTAACCGCTCTTTGGCTGTTTGCAGCTCAGTGGTGGAAAAGGCCTCACGGTGGGAGTGGTTGGCTAGCGCAGTATCTAGCTCCAGAATGCATGAGAGCCTTGAATACTTTTGGATAATCCCGTTTTGATAAGTGCGTAAGTGAATCATTTCGAATGCTTGAATAGTTAAACTAAGCAAATCATCACGTTGCAGGAGTAGCTCCGTCTGGCCGGGCACTGCACAAGATGACTCAACTGGCGGGCAAATGACCAGGAAACTAACGTCTTTCGTAAGCTCTATGATCTCAATGTCGTATAACCGGTGGGTTAGCGCGTCTTCCGGGCGAATGTTCATATGCTTGAAGAGTGTATGCGCAGCTGTTGTAATGTCACGTAAGAATATTCTCTGAACTTCCGACATCACTTCTGAATTAGCGCTAAATTCTAGAGGCTTTAGCTCGGATTTCGTTTGCTTGTTGAGAATATCCCACTCGTCGGCGGTTACATGGGAATTCTCCCGAACTTTGCAGTGCGGAAGAACGTTCGGCGTTTTCACCGGCACGACTACTTGAATCTGATCGACAGACGACTGCATCTTGAGGTAGCCAAGGTACAGTCCCGGATTGATTTTCGTTGTCGACGTCTGATGATAGAGAATTTGATCGCTAATGGAAGATATTAGAATCTCGTTGATATTGTAGTCCTCGTGTAAAGCCGTGATTTTCTTTTGGACTTTGTTAACAGGTAACCAGCGTGAGTTTAGGACTGAAATCGACTTCTGGGTTTTCACCGAGTTTACGCAGCACAACACCACAGTGCCATGGGAATCACGAAGTGGTCTGTGGTACAGCTGGCCAAGATCAGTAAGACAAAGGGCGGACTGCATGTGGCACGCAGCAGAGAGTAGTTTTGTTCGAAAGTGCACGGCTGAGGTGAGATGTCGTTCCATGTCTGTGCGCAGTGATTTGACGTCTTCCCAAGTGCACGCGACCTGAGTAGAAGAATACAGCTAAGTGGACATCAAAGTGGGGCTGATGAAGATCTTACCTTCATAAGCCAATGATAATCGCTATGCAGCGAACTTGGATACGTTTCATCGATCTCTATTACCGGTAGGAAATCTTCGCTTGTCACCAACACTTTGTCTTCGTAATACAATATGCAAGCAAGATAAATTCCTCTGTAATGGAGGTTCGTTAGATTACCCAAATGCTCATGAGTGCGAGTGTAGAGTACAAACCTCCTTAGATGCTTTTGAAACTTCGAAGTCACCGAGAATAGTTGCTTTATAGTTGTCTTCTTTTTGGGGTTCCTCCTGTGTGCTGCCGATGATTCCAGGGTCAACTCAGACGCGTCGCCCGGACGAGCTAAACGCACCGCAGTGAAGAGGTTGTCCAATACCCTAAGACGTCCGGTAAATCGATCATCACGCTCGGTTAAATCGCGCCAACCTTCAAGAAGACACATTACATATACCAGATGCAGGGAAAAGCTTCAAGCCATATCAATCTTACTCGATGGCACAACACTCGTCGGAACGGATAACCTTGAGGGACCCCAGCCCTTTACATTGCCACAGCTGGCACGTATGAAATACCGCCTTCCCTGTGTCAAATCATTTATCTTGCAGTTGGCACCCATTGTCCCTTGAAAACTATTCCATTCCAGAATTTCTCGTTCACCTACAACATTGCTGAAATCCGCTCTGGTTGACCATTGGACTGGGGAAAATTAAATTAGTCAAAGTACACACACTTTAAATGAGATTATCGCTTACCTTTGAATTTTGTTCCAATAGCCCCCTCCATGGGCTCCAACATTCGCACCATTATCGACGTTATCCCAGTGACATCAACACTAACTGCCGTTGGGGCATCTGGAGGACGTGCCTGATCCCAACCGAGTAGCATGCGACGCAATCCTTTCACACGTCTCTCCCAAATTCCAATTTGCTTATCGGTTTCAGTCCCCGTGCAGCCTGTCACTGACGGTCCACTATTCCCTGCAAGAGCATTCACACATACACACCATAAAGCATTGTAAAATTGCAATAAAAGGACTATAGGTGCACCACACACAAACTGGATGCCCAGAGGGAAGTCGATGGTCTGATATGCTATTTGCAGTGTCTGTGCAATTTCATCTGACATGCAGCCAGCAATTTTCTAAAATTATTTTCCTAACAAATCCCCGGTGATACGGCGGCGTGTACATACAGAAGTTATGCTCTGTCGTTTCCCACCCCCGCGGTGAACTGACACAACTTACCGATAATGATACTGGATATGGATGAACGTGTACTGCTGAACACTGTCGTCTGCGGGAATCCCTCACACCCGCTCAGGTCCTGTATTCGACTCTCGGCATCTTGCAGGAGTCCGTTCAATTTAATGCCCAGCGATTCTGTGGGAACTGAAATGAGAAGGAGAACCGTCAGTGAATTGCAAAACAATATCTCGGCTAATTTGTGTGCAATCTCGTAAACAATGGCCCCGCGCCGCGCCAAGCCAAGCTCACCACACAGCAGTCGCAATTGCTGTTATGCCAGAAATGGTATCGCACTTGGACTAGATCCAAACACTTACTTAACTGTGTGCCCCGCCTGCTTATCAATGCCATTTCGGGGGCAAAAAAAGTCCTCAGAATCACGAATATTACCTCGTTATAATTATAATAACAGCATTGGTATTCGGCCAGGAGCGACTAAATGCTGTTGACATTCGTCATGGAATAAATTTTACACAGCTGCTGTTCCCGCCGCGGACTTGAGCCCATTGTGGATGGCTGGGGAAAAGTTTTTGAAAACTTTTCACAGTAAGATTCAGACAGGCTTGGGTGTATTTTAAGTGATGGTGTTAGTGGTGGTTTGCTTTGCGAACTTTTCTCGCCCACCAAATTATATGAAGCTAGCTGTGAACATAAATTGGCTGTCTTCAACCAGACCAGCAGGGAGGGGCTTCACCTCAAGAATACTGAAGCGAAAGGGAAATGTATACTTAAAGTGGTATTGAATTAATAAATTTTGGGGATTTTGATGAAGCATCATTTCACGAGATTTAGTACAGCTGATTGCTGATGTTGGTGGGATATTAATTAGCGGCTGTCACACGGACGGGAGATGACTCTTGCCCCTTAAAATTTTCGACAACCATCAGAGAAAGGCATATCTTTTAGAGACACTCTCTTTAAGGTTTTGTAGGACCTTCTATAGAGTTCCTGTCAGCTATATAAGGAAAATTTGGATTAGAAAAGTTGTCCCCTCCTCTAGCGAAGGGGGTTTACAATTGAGTTTACAGTTTGCCATCAAATAATTTCGGTACATTAGTTACGTTCATCTTACTTGTTAAGCGATAAATTGTATGAATATTGGTCCGCGAATTCTATGAGCTGTACCAAAATGTGGATGCAGTCCGGAAGGCAAACCTTCGTCGATTGAACATGGTCAGCAATTGTCCAGCAAAGATGGTATAGAATGCGACCGTCCAAGAATCCACTACTGGGTTAAAGTCCAAACCACTGTAGACGCAAGACAGCTTGGTCTTGATGACTGAAAGTAGCGAACGATCAAAGATGGAACGCTTGCTCAATTGCTGATCAATATCAGAACTTCCATGGGTCGCAGGACGGACAAGGACGTTTTAGTTCACTTTGTCAGAGTTGAGATTGTTTATACCCCGGCTTAGAGAATATACGTCCGTTGACATTTGATACTCGTAGAGGGTCGTTTCGAAATCAATTTCTTTAGAGACAGCAGACATCTACCTCTCTAGCCATTCAAAATGTGTTGACAGCTGTTTTATATCGATTCTCGGAACAAACAACTGTGAAGTCGGCCCCATATTCCTTTTTTGGGAATTCGGACTCATTTGGCAAGAGGTATTCTGTGTTTAATCTCGGTACTGATGATGTTCGAACTGTTTAGTTGGGAGACGAGGTAGACGAAGGCCTTCACTAACTCGAAATTATTCCATTCGCGATGACAGCATATATGTACTTCGTTTTGCTCTCGTTTACCACCGAACCCATGCTGGCCGTCTTCGTTTCAGTGCCAGCAAACGCTTCATTGACGGCTCGTTGTGATCGACCAATCATCTACAATGTCGTCTGCGTATGCCAGCAAAATGTACGGACTTTCGGAAGATCGAGCCTCTTGTGTTGGCGAATGAGTTCTGCACGACCTTTTGAAAATTCATGTTTATAAAGTCACATGAAAGCGCGCCGCCTTGTCTCAAACCTTTTTTGAAAAAGAACGTCTAGGTGAGTTCGTTTCCGACCTTGATGGAGCAGCGAGAATTCTCCATCGTCATCCTGCGCAACCCGAAGAGTGCATAGAGAGAGGCGCTGTCATATGCGGCCTAGAAATCAGTGTGTCTCGATCCGCATCTCTTGGGTTTTTTCCCGGACAGTGACAAGAACATTAATTCTCAGAAAAGTTGTTTGATCTCAACGAAAAGTAAACCCCCCACACAAATACACAAATGGTAATCGGCTCGCAAACTAATCGAAATATGATTTTTCCTTGGAGAGACAATGTTTACTTTTGATTGGATAAACAGCCCCCCCTTGACTGATACTGGCAAACGTTTCAATTTGCTTTCTCTAAGAATTCAATTCCGTAATGAGCATTTGGAATTGGAAAACACTTTACATGGATCAGAAAGTGATATACAATTTGCAGGCTTGTATTCGCCCAAGTCTCAATTTCCATTAGTTACGGCAGATGGCTCAAGAGCCGTTCGAAAACTTTAGAATCTCCCTCTTACTCAGTCGCTCGGAAGTTTTTATTTAAGAAAACAATATCCTTAGGCAGGCAACATGATCTGTGCGGACAAAGAAGATTTATTTTCTTTGCAAACATTTCCTATGAAATACTTGAGGGCATTAATTCATTCTTTTCTCTCTGCGAATGGCGCCATACTTTGAGTGAATTGATTTTTCCTTGCAAAGCCATATTCAGTCCATTGTCTTTGTTTCCCTGACGGTTGACATTTGATATTTCAACTGAGGCCAACTGTCCAATGCCAACGGTACAAATCGTTCTCCAGAAAGAAGGCTCTTTCATCATGCGACATCCGTTCAACCCATTTAATGGAGATGTACGTCAAATGCACGGTCGCGACATGTTAGGCGGTGGTTGCCACCATCACTCGTTCATCAGGTGTGCTCACATAAGCTTCAGGTCAGAATGAAGTGGATAATGAATGTCAGCACATGATGCCTCAAGGAGATCAACGAGATTGTGGTTCACGTTATTAGATAAAATATCTTATTAAAAAGTTCACCTTAAATGTATTTGCTTTCGTCGCAAGCGGTCTTGAAGACAATTTTGAAAGTAAGCACATCAGGTGGCTGTGCGGGGAAAAGAAATATGTACATAACAGCCCGGAATGTGCGCGTATTGCTTCCGGCAAAGTACATCCGCTGTCTTCCTGATGGTTGTCAAGTTTGAATTTCATTTCATACAGCGGAAGGCTGGCTTCCGAAATGTGTTTAAAGTTGCAGCAGCCAATCTACGGACTTTATCGAATTACGAGAAGTGCGCACTTTTTTGTTCACTTCCATTTAACATAAATTAATTAACAAATAAGGACGCATATGACTTTCTATCGGACCGCGTTTTGCAGCCGCTTGGATATTTAATATTTCAGATGCATGTTCAGTGAACAAAAGGAAGTAATTTCGTTAATTAAGTTCGCAATAATTGAATGCGATGAACGAGGCTATTTTGTGCCATTAATTGGTTTATCGTCAATAGTGAATGAATGCGTGGGTAAACAATCAATTCTTGGTGCCTGTTCATGATCCTTGATAATGAGCATTACTGAACGCATTCAAATAATATTTTGGGTCAAATGCATGTAAATGAGGCGAAGAATACACACATTCGTGGCACGTATACTCTGATTGATGGTTTTTGAAAGAGATTAATTGCCGGTTTCCCCACTTAATATTCTCGAGATGAATGAGTGTATTTGGATCTAGGTTAGAAATAATTTAGAGAGAGTTCATTACTCCACGCTTGAAGAAGCGATGCAAGAGATCACATTACATCTAGAAATGCGCAAGTAGCAGCTACAAAGCTTCACGTATTAATGACTTGAGTTTATTTGACAAGCATTTTTGCGATCCTCTTGAATGCCACTTCTTGGAATACACAGCAGTGATTTAGTGATTTCACATCACGGTCGACAGCTACAATTTCGAGGTAGTAAAGGAGTGTGTCTACCTCGGGGCAAAGGTGAACTCCAAAAACGTCCTTGGCAACCGGTGCTACTTCGGTTTGTCGAAACAACTGGGCTGAAAACTCCTGACTCGAAGGACCAAAATCATGCTCTACAAGACTCTCATTTTGCCAGTAGGAGCCGAAAGCTGTGGACCTGAACCTTGGTACCTTCGAAAGAAAAATTCTGCGTCGGGTATATGGTCCCGTCTGAATGGAGGAGAAGACACAACCGCGAATAGAGCTGCTGTACCAGGATGTGGATGTTGTTTGGAAGGCAAATATCCGTCGACTAATCTGCCTCAGCCACATCAAACGAATGGACACCAACGCTCCAGCAAGAGGGCCTTCGATTCCGAGCCTTCTGGTTCGAGAAGGAGAGTAAGACCGAATCTCCGGTATAAAGACCAAGTAATCGCGAATGCAAGACAGCTTGGGCTTGATGACTGGAAGCAGCGTGCCCAGGACCGTCAACGATGGAAGGCAGCAATTGCTCAGGCTCAGACCCTCCAAGGGTCACCAACCTGATAAGTAAGATGTCACAGGCGAAGGATGAACGGCATCACCAGTGAAGTGAGGGAGTCTTCTGAGCATGTGCCTGCATTCGCCGTAAAACCGTCCAATTCCTGACGTATTGCCTTGGGACTTGATCCGAAGTCCTTCAATTCAGCTAACCAATTTCTTTGTTTCCGAATCTTCGTAGTCTATACGTCTTTGGCACGGGTACTGCTCCAGGAGTTGGATTGGTAACACGGCTGATCTCTTCCAGTTGACTGTTTGATGCCAACCCGATCGGCGATGGCTTTTCTAGACATGGATATTCAATGATCATTGTCAGCAACTCGAATAAGATGGAGCCGGGAGTTATAAAAGTTGCTCGTGGCGGGTATGGAACTTAGAGCCCAGCACCCAGGCACAATAGAGACCTAATTCTGTTTTTTCACGCGTGCTCTGTTAAGAAAGTTCATCGCGCGCAAAATTGTGTTCAGCGACGAAGTTCATTTTTGGCTCAAAGGGTACGTAAATAAGCAGAATTGTCGATTTTGGAGTGAATATCAGCCAGAAGCATTGCAAGAGCTACCAATGCATCCAGGAAAAGTCACAGTTTGGTGCGGTTTATGGACTGGTGGCATCATTGGACCGTACTTCTTCAAATATGATGCGAATCGTAACGTAACTGTGAATGGTGAGCGCTACAGTGAGATGATATCCAACTTTTTTTTGCCCAAAATGCAAGAGCTTGACTTGCATGACATGTGATTTCAACAACGGTGCCACATGCCACACAGCACGCGCAACAATGGACTTATTGAGAGGCGAGTTCGGTGAACATTTTATTTCACGTTCGGGACCGGTCAATTGGCCGCCTAGATCGTGCGATTTAACGCCTTTAGACTATTTTTTGTGGGGCTATGTTAAAGCTCATGTCTATACAGACAAGCCCGCTTCAATTGACACATTGGAAGACAACATTGAAGCATTTTTTCGTGAGATACCGGCCGAAATGTTGGAAAGAATATGCCAAAATTGGACTAAGTGGATGGACCATTTGAGGCGCAGTCAAGGTCAACATTAGCATGAAATAATCTTCAAACATTAAATTATATGGACGTACGGGTATCGATTCAAATAAAGATTTCATGCATTTTTCTGAATGTTGTGTTGTTTTTTGAAAAACTTTCCTATAGCTTTTAAAAAATCACCCTTTATATACAATCTGTCAGAAATCTGTTAGCTAACTGGCATAATGGTGAGAAATAGGCTAGTCAACTGGAATAATGGTTTAGAAATGTGCTAGCTTTGTTGGCATGACTACGTGGATACTGTCATAATTTGTTGTAATACACACAAATTGCTCAATTTCGTCTAGTGGGAACATACAATAAGTCGAAAGAAAAAATTAACTTTCGATGGATTCAGCGAACTATCGAATTAGAAATGAAGTATGATTGAGATGCCAAACTTGCCAAACCTCCTTGCCCCTAAAAAATGTTGACAACCATTTTTTACATCGTTTTCTGAAGCCAAATTGACCAATCAGAGAACGGCATTTGTGTCATTTCGTGAATAACTGTCAAAAAGTCCCTGAAATTGGTCGAGGGACTAGAGGGCAGACGAATCTTTCGAAGTCAGAATACAAGTAATTAATATTCGATTCACTTTCGAACGAGAGTGGTTTTCTAAATGAGCTGAGTATTTCGAAATAAATGGTTGTTTCGGTTCTAAAATATTTTCGGAACACTCATCAGCATAAAGTCATTTTGGTCGACTAGGTTAGAAGGAAGATGTTTATGGAAATTTAGGTGGTAGTTATGACTGCCGACATACCGGCTTTAGTAATTTCTAAAACGTAACAGTAGTAAAACTAAACACTTGCTGACAAAATAACAGACGGACTTTGCAAATATTTACTGGTCATGTTTATTTCTAGTGTGTTTTGAACTGATGCATTATGTGTGCAATTAAAAACTCATAGGTAGCTGATTGGACACACCAAAATTCAAAGAATGGGAATATATCGATGAACTTCGGTTTTTTATTCAGGCTTCACAATGCGCCCTACTGCCATATGCATTATTACATCCGGCCCTGGCTTGGATATTCCACTTGGGGGCCAAGTATTTCTTGCTTGTGTATAAACCGACCCTTGAGTCCTTGATGCGGTCTGTTTACGGTTTAACATATTGTCTGCTATGATGTCCAATTATTTGGTGTAAGTAAAGTTATTTCTTACCTTTTCTCGATTTATGGAAGGTATTTAGTGCATCATTGTGAACACCACAAGCTCCTTCTTGCACGGATTTGCATCCAGTCAGACGTTGTCTGCCCAATTTGCCAATCTATTTAGTGATTCTTGTACGTCCTCCTTGAGGGTATGAGCAAATTTGCCAGTAACGGCTAAGGCTATATCATCTGCAAGCTTATCATATTTGTCAGCCTGGAACATAGAGTGTCTGTACGAGAACTTGGGTTGTCTATTGTTACAGTTGATTTGAAGACAATGTATGAAAGGAATTATATATTTCCATATGGACCCAAGACGAAAACGAACTTTGTTTCCATGGTCTATTGGCGCATAGCTTGATTTATCAAATGTTCTTTCAACTTTACAAAGACCGGAAGCTCCATCTGATTTGAAGAATATAAATTTCAAAACACACATATGCTCCCTCTTTAAGCTACTCGTAAGTACGAGAAAATAAATTGATGTATTAAAGAGAATAATGGTGGCCTTGTATGAAATTTTAAGCTCGTCCTCACTTCGTAAAGAGTGTAAAGAAACAGGTGATAAAATACCTAATTGGTCGTAAAATGCAGCCAAATAGGCCGTTTTACAGGTTGATGTACGTGATATCTTTAATTTCAATATTGCTTCACGTTGTAAAATTCATTCATAAGTAATTTACCCGAACGACACCAAGTGCGAAGGTGTGTCTGAATGGCGAGAGGGGACAACAAATATGAAACCCACGTTTATGAATGCCACTTGCGCCGCATAGTTGCGTGTGGGAGTACCTACTTTGTCATAGGGCTACTCCTTGGAAACCAAGCAGATGCGGGTTGTGAGCATAGGAAATAGATATCTATCTTCCACGTAAGGGATGACGCTCGGGACGGTCATCATCTTGAAGTTTCATTGTTCTTTAGTGAAGGCGAGTGTAAAGCGGGCGGTTCTTAGTTTTGTGGTACAACAACAAGGGTCTCAGTCAAGACAGCAGTGGTTTAGGTTTACTGAAGTACGAAATCTTCGAAGTAGCTGTTTGATCCAGTTTGGCGCATGCACCAGTAGGGTGTGGATGGTGGAAGGTATTTCCTATAAATTGATTCGGGGCGTCGTTTGCCTGATTAAATTCAGGCTTACAAGGTAAGCCTTCTTCGAGGAGACATGGTTATCTCAGTTCTGGTCACATTTAGCGTACAATCTGCGTCGAAGGAACGAAAATTGATTCAAGAACTTTACAGGCTAATCAGCGACGGGTTAAATATAGCATATTTCTTAGAAAAGGAATGGAGGTACAATGGTGCAGACAAGGAAGTTACTTTAATCAACTTAGAATGCGAAACTGGAGAAAGGTGATACGAGATCGGGTTCATTTGAGAGACTACCCAAGTCCACTCGAGTTCCTGGCTGCTCTATTTTGTGGGACGATCGATCAACAAAGGCTGCTCTCGATTTGTTGCCGTATTGGATGGACACATTTCCTTCGTGTCCATCGCACCAGTCAATTTATTATTCCAGCAAATAACCTTTTGTTATCTCTCTTAAGCAGGACTTCAATGTGTTGTCCTATTTTCCAAATTGCCCTTCAATCATTTTCATCCTTTTTCATAAATTATTTATGTAAGATTTAGGCAGATGAAATTCAGATTAAAATGCTTGGAAGCAGAAGTCACCCGGCTCACGTTAATCGTGTTAATGCCTGCAAACATTCCGGGCTGTGTGCCTCTCTAATCAGAATCTAATGGATTTATATTTCGGATCCCATCGGATGGGTTGACGCACGGGCTCGCCCAAGAATATGCCGCTGATTCATAACACTCCCGTCATCTTGTCATGGCCAACATATTTTTTATCAAGCTGTAACAAACCGCCAACTCCCACACAACGTCTTCCCGAATGATTACAGCACAACTGTCTGACAGGACCAAGGAGGAAAAAAAACACACACACACAAATACAAAGCAATTTAGGAAATGATGGATGAACAGCCTGATTGACCGTGGGAAAGTATACGGTAATAATGTCTTCTGGAACTCTTGGGAGTGCGGAGTACACAACCGTACAAAGGTAAATATTACTCTGGGGGGAAATAATAAACTATTGAGCGATTCATTGAAGGATTGCTTCTCAAGCACTCACAAGCTTTATGCCCCAATTCCTCACGGTTCACTGAAACTTCTTTATCGACCAGCATTGGGTCGAAGGATGTAACATTGGATGAACATCGTTAAGCAGAAGTTGCCTTGTTGCCAACTTGAACATGATTTAATCAACGCCCTTCAGAGAGATGTTTCGCATATTTATTGATAAATTCGAAGAAAGTGTCATCCAGGGGACCATAGTTAATTTTCCAAACCGTTTGATTTGATTTAACTCAGTGCGTAAACCTTTTGAGGAGTGTCTTCAATGAACTATGCACGAGTGTCGAACTTTCAGCATTGAATCTGTCGGACAGAAACAATGAATCCCTTGAATTTTCAACTAAAGCGAACGGAAACAATTTCTAATTTATGCTGATCACACCCAAACACTGTTCGGGGTGTGACTGAAGATGGGCTTTCGAGCGAATAGGACCGTGCCAGCCTTTTTGTTATTCTAATAAATATGGATGGGTTATCCTATTCGGAAAACATCCAGGGCATTGCATGTGGAACTTGCGCAACGACACTTGATGGGCAGTCGGGGAATAATTGCGGTTTGGCTGTCTTTTTTTTTAATAAAAATTCCCGGTTGAATACGCGAATTCGGATTGGTGCTCTTGGAGGATCGATATTTCATTAAGGTCAGGTATTCAGGCATGGACATGTGTGGGTCGAAGAAATAAATCAGGACAGTAAACCGCAAAAACATGATACGGTTCTGGTTTTAGATAGCCTGCAATTTACATATTTCTTTTTTTTTAAATTTAACAGCAACTTTAATCGGGAAAGGGTGGTACACATGTGCGAATTTATATGGGAAAGTGCATTTATAATTCATCACTGTGGTTTGTGTAGTTTTAAGCGTTCGTTTGGAGGGCTTTGTGCTTATTCAAGTCGGATTTGCAGTCAGTTGTCAGTGAAAAACAGCCCTGAGCACGAACACCGTAAAAGTAATTGGCGGCGTAGTTTTAAAATCAACGACAGATGCATCGAAGTGATCTAAGAAATGTGGGAGCATAGCCCAAAACAATTACCAATATTCCGTATGTCGACTGTGTACTCGTATCTCTAGTCGTATCGCATCATCATTGCACAAGTCGAGTGGTCAACATACGATTGTCTCGCAATTTTTAATGTATGATCGCATATTTCCGACACTCATGCGGAGCAAACAAAATAAGAATAATAATTGTATCATATGTGTGCCAATTTTTTTTTATTTTTTCGTTGAAAACACTTGGTTTTGGCATGAAAGCATTAGGAATAGGTATAGAGAGAGAATAAACATTAAGTGGGCGGTTGCACTGTGAAACCACTAGGAAGCTTATGGACATTGTGAGTGAATCGAAAAAGGGTGGGGCCGCGAAAATGATCCGTTCCGGGAATTGAAGCTAGGCACCATAGATTCAAGTGCGTAGGAATCGATGCACTGACCCACAACGCCATAACTGTCACTGACGTAGATACCAATGAATCAATTTCGCAAATTGAAGAATTCTGTAGCCTTTCAATCTAACAAAAAAAAAAAAGGAAACTACCACCGATGAGTACAGAGGTTCAATAACGGTGCAGTACCTCCGAGATTTGAAAAGTAAGAATCCGAGTGCGTTCGGAAAGTTGGACTTGTGAAAAAAGAGAGTTCACGTAGAAAACCCATTCACAGTGCAGGTGCAGGCGCAGCTCGTCTGTAACTAATTCTAAAATTCCGTGGCACTAAGAGATGACTGCACTATTGCAGCGTGTTTGCTACACAGTAGCTTTTGCGCTAAGAGAACACATAACCATCTAATCGATCTCCATCTCCAAAAAACGGGCAATGGAAAATGGATCTAAGCGAGGAGAATGTCGGGCAAAAGAAAAAAGAGACTGGGAGACGAAGCCCTGGACAGAACTCGATGTCTTGGTCTGGAAATTGGAGCAACAGCAAGAGACCTGTGGCCACCGATGAGCAAAAAAGATATCAACATCACTGATAAGCGGGCTATGAGGGAGAAGAGGTAGAAATAGAATCCAGCAAACAAAGCTGATCCTGGGAAGCTTGAGGACTCTAGCGAATGATTTATGGAGTAAAAGAAGATGAGTGTAACATCTCCTTTCACGGGCACAATGAATTCAACATTGTTCTCTAAGACCAGCATGACGAAGCTCGCAATTTTTGGAAGAAAAGTACTGCGAATATGTACCGGAATCACCTTCGACAGGGAGCGTCAAAGGTACCGCAGCAACAATAGGCTTTACGACCAAGCACGCATCATCCCCCTGCAGTACAGTACATGGTGACACTGTTCAGAAAGAAGATACTAGAAATCAACAACTATCCAAAGTAGGAAATCAGGAACCTGAGAAACACAATCCACAGACAACGCCAGCTGAACGCGTTAAATCTGTTAAACGTGCAGAACTTTCCAACGACGTCGAACAACGAGTGGCACGGATTCTACCAGAGCTGCGATAGCAATCACCATTGAGGCTAGGTCGACTAACACATCACCCACACATAATAGTGTGAGAACACCAGAAAATAGAATGAACGATTACCGTTACGGTCAACGAACCGGTATACCACTTGTAGTTTCTTCATGCAGCGGAAACGCATGTGAAATTGACTGCAACCTATCGTGGTCAATACACATAAACCGACTCCATACATCGAGTTATTGGGAACGTGACCTAAGAAGCAAAACTGAGACGTTCGTCAAAATAATTCAAAAATAATAAAAAAAATTACATAATTGACAATCTGCTCATATCGTCTCGATGATAGTTTCAACGATGAAAACGGAAACAAGAAATAGAAGAAAAGCTGAAAAAAAGTCTAATCGCAACGTCAGCCAGCTCAAGCTGGCGTTGTGACTGAATGGTTACATGCCTGAAATGATTTTGAATCCTCATACACGATGTGTACAAGAGTAAGACTGATAACCACAGCGGTTCTGCTCAGTACAGCGGAAAGTTAGCCTTAGAGTGCACACAGACTGCAAAATCGAAAAGAAAACCTCAAGGAATCCTCTCGTTCAGCAGCGCAATATTCATGTTCTAGGTATTGTAACATACATACAATCTTTTGACTAAACGACCATGATCATTACTTTGCACAGAATTATTAACCAGAGTTTCATGGTTTGTCGAAAAGTGTAAACCAGCGTTTCATGGTTTGTCGAAAAGTCATTTAATCGCTGGAAGTTTCAATTTAATTCATTTCAAGAAATTACGATGTGATTTCCCTTGAAATTGCCATTCTCTACATAATCGAAAAAAATAATTCAATGTCAGTGCAATTCAGTGTTACTTTATGAAGCACTTTGACAATAATTTTGTATTCCCTTTATTCACTTTTTCACAGAAAACCAAGGTTTCGATTGACTTCACCGACCAGAATTTCCGAAATCACCGACGGGGCGCGATGTCGTCTCGTGCTTGTGACATGTGATTGACTCACATCGCATGTAGTGACATTCCCCATCCTCTCTCGGCCACATGATGTGTGCTCCAGCAGATCTGTCATCAGTGACATATGTCAAGAGCGGCAGAAAATTTAAGAAAAAAATAACCCTGACTCCTCCAGTCATAAATAGTCGGCGCAACCACAACTTTGTTAACTCCCGCAAACTTTTGTGAGTTTGGATGATGTGGTTGGTTTGAATAAGGACTATAAAAGTAAAGCGGCTTTGATTTACACCGTTAATTCCTTCCCACACTGAATACCCCTTTTTTAGGACAATTTCCTTTTCTCGTTATTGTTACAAAGGGTAAACTTTGGGCACTAAACTCTCAACCCAACATTCTGCCAGAGCTGGTGACTCTTGTTTTTTTTTCGGTAATTCTTGGTAGAAACTTTGTTTTCCTTTAGCAAAATAAGTTACCCTCAAAGTTAAATTGATAAATTGAAAACGTTTACGATGTCAAATGTTGCATTAATTGCTGAAAGTGCTTCCATTAACTTGTGGTAATCCAAGCAGAAACAACTAATTGCAGCTGGAGTCACCCACCCCAGCTTCACAAAATACAATTGGATTTAAATTCATAATTGCAATCATCGTCTCGAGTGCTGTGCAAACGCGTTCGCACATATCTCCATCGATGCCAGCCAGAGGCGACGTAAATATTCGGTATAATTCATTGTAGGGATTTAAAATATTAATTCGCATTTATTTTATCAATCGATCGATCTCAATTACACCCAATCGCACCACCTGCGGTTTCATATAAAAATGGTAATACTCGCACACCCTATCAAATGAAACACCAGGTGGATGTGTGTGAATAAACCTATATGTATGAATAACTCGTTTCCTCATAATACGCATCCGTGTTTAACATTTTCGCCGGATTCTCTGTTTAAAGTGCTGTGAAAAGCAAAGTACAGCGAATGCTGTGTACGAGGTCGTTTATTTGGCGCCAGGTGAATCATAATGAAATCCAAAGCAGTTTCCGTTTTCCACTCTGTGCACAGATGAGTGAAAATGGAATTGACACAGAGGATCTGCAAGGAAATTCACTTTCAGCTCGTACCCATTGGTGTATGCTGGGATTGCTGGGATTGTGGTTCCGGAATTTATGAGTGGTAATAGAAAAATCGTGCTCTTTCGATGGAATTTTTGACCATAATGCAAGCGAATAATGTGCACATTTTCTCGAAAATAACAATAGAGCAAAACCATAAATCAGATAAATAAAGACGGCGATAAACAGATAAACATGGTCAACAGTCTTTGTGTCGTCTTAATGGGAATTCTGTTGTTGTGCAGCTGTTTCTTTTAGATTTGGTTTTACTGCAAATAGAACATTTTTTTTGAAGTTCGTGTTGATGTATATTCCGATTTCTGGATGGCAGGTGTAAGTTCCGAATATTTGATAAATCTTTGCAAATATTCACTTCTACTCGTATGCTCATTTCATTAGCAAGAGCGGAATTGAGTTATATCTTTCAAAATACTCACTTCTATGGTCTATCCACAGTTCAAAAGGATTTATCAAACTCATCAACATTTTAACCTTTTGTTGACGGTACATGGAAGTACCACAGTATTTTACTTCAAATAAAAGCTCTATTCGTAGAAGATATGGTACCGAAACAAAACGTTCATTTCTGATCACAAACATATAAAACGGTTGATTTTGATTTTCGGTGCTCTAAAGTGCCGTGAACTCTATGAACAGCGAACTGTGAACGCGAACTTTCAAAAACAACCAATTTCCATCAAAGATAAGCAAAAAGGTAAAGTTCTTGGAATACAAAATGATGTGGATTAAATTATCGAGTTTCTTTGTCGACTAAAATCTCAACAATTAGTTTAAGCATCCTTATAAGCGATTTAAAATGTTTTCTCCACGAATCAATAATTTTGTTTGTGAACAGTCAACATGAGTTCGCAATACACAATAGAGGCAAACGCAATCCACAAATTCACGACAAAAAAATCACGATGAATTCGCCTGTTTCCATACTCAGTAAGACTGATGTGTAAAAATTGGCAAAGTTCGCAATTCGTAGGAAGCTCATATGAATGGCGAATTTCTATCAGTTTTCTGTTTGTGTATGATTTCCACATTGAACTTTGCGAGAAAAAAAGTTTGGGTGATATTGAGCTTTAATTTGGAAACTAAACTTTGCGACTGCCAGACACTTGTTGACTTAACAACGGTAAAAGGGTTAAAATCCTGTTGGCGAGTGAAGCGAGTCACCACCTCATACCTTATATAGGTCAGCATCACCCCCATTCTCAACGTGGACTTAGTCCCCTGCTCCGGAATTTACATACGTAAAATATGATACCTCCTAAACTAAGCGATTAATAATTTTTTCCCCTTACATTTTGTGCTTATTTCATTGAGAGAAAAAAATTGCGTCTTCAAAACGCGTTCCCACGGAAATCGTAATCGTGCCCAAATTATTAATCTGAAGACCCCAACCCTTATAATCCACTGCGTCCGAAGGGAGACGGCAAATTCGGCCCACAAGTGGAATGCATCTCGCCGGATGATATGGGTCATCGCCGTTGTATAAGGCCTCGGCGGAAGTTCTCAATTGTTGGACGACACGGGCAACCACTGGCGCAAAAGACTGTAGATACCTGAGGATCTGGCTAGAACAATATCTATATTTTAACAAACATGTAGATGCTGCTCTGGCAAGGGCCGAGACGCCTTTGCCCTTACAAAGAGACTGTTTTACAACACCCAAAAAAGGGTTATCTGCTACATGGCCCTCATCCGGCCAATGCTCACCTATGACTGTCCCGTGTGGTTCAACGTGAGTGCAAGCTTGATGGAAAAGATTCGGTTGTTCGAGAGGGCTTGTCTGAGGGCTTGTCTTCGCCTTTATAGAACTCCAGAGTCCTAGTACAGAAAATTCTATTCCAATGGGATCTTATTCAACAGGGCGAACCTTGTACGAGTCATACTGCCAGAGTGATGATCTCGGTCAATAACTTGATCTCGGGGGCTTACTACCCCAATTCATTATACGACGAAAGGGTACGGTCAGAACGGAAGCATTCCTCTATTTTGATTCGATTGATAGGATAGACGTAAGTCCATTAAAAAAATATCGTGCTTTGACAGTTCACAGACCGTAATATTGTAAGCGCGATCACAAATTTCTAGGTAGAGCTACTTCTACAGACTCGGGCTTTTGACAGTTGTGAAACAATTTTCTTTTATTTACTCGTGATTTTTCATTCTTGGCAGGCTATTTATGTAAGTATTAGTTTTTTGTAGAGATTTTATGTGAAATGACTGAATTTTGTTCGGGTTAAATGGATTTTAGACTATATACTTGTGAAATGCGTGCTTTTCACTGTGATATGGAAACGTGAGGGTGCCGCGCTTTGACATAACATTCTTGTAAACTCGATAAACGCGTACCGATGCCTGTCAATGCCCGACAACACGAACGCGACATTGTGATTTGGCCTTATTCATGCATTTTTTACGGTTATTCACGAAATAACGGAAAAGCCGCTCTTTGGCTTTAGAAAACGATATCAAAAATGTCTGTCAAAAATTGTAAGGGGACAGAGAGGTTATAATATATCATTTCCGCTTTCAGCTTTTTGTGCGGTTGACAGATGTTTTCATGGAAATTCATTCGGGTGCCCTTTATGTGTTCAGAAATAAAGTATTATAGAGAAGCCCAACTTCACAGCTGATTGACCCCTAGTTAGAGACTTTCTGACAGTTTTTCATGCATTTTTGACGGTTATTCACGAAATAATGTAAATGCCGCTCTCTGAAAAATTGTTGTCAAACATTTTAAGCGACTTACAACTCATACTCATACACCAACAAATTACACCTCTAAAATCCGCTACGTGCGATGCTACGCACTCTCAGTCATGCCTCAAGTCGCCTGATAAAATCAAACGGGAGTTGCGACCGAGAATGCGCAGCAGTGGCTTTGGAAGGAGAGCGAGCGGACCGATCGCACTCGACACCGAAACACTTCACTACACTGCACTTTGTTCTGATTTTTTCCCTTGTAGGGTACTCGCGACTTTTTTGTTGGTGGCGGGGTCGCGGGGTTTACGTTCTTTCTTTTAATGCACCGATGGAGACAAGTGCACGCATCGGAGGATGGCACTGAACTCCTTTCAAATGACAGTATGAAAATACCTGAAGACGAGCCGAAGAGTAAATGAAAGGCTAGGGTTGTGCTTCAGAAATTCCGGAAGGTAGTTTGTTTGGCACCCGAGTTTATATTGCCTGTTTTAGTCCTGTTGACGGTTTGTTTGAGACCTGCACAAAACATGACTCAAAGTGATTTCCTTGTCGCGTTCCTCTCCCTTAGACTGTGACACTGATAATATATCTTATCAATCTAATCTGTATCGCATTCAGAAAAATAATCCCCCTTACTCTCTTAGTCTTGTCATATGTCACTGTGAAAAATTTGTACTGCCTTAGTCACTTTATGTGCTATTTTGAGTGACTAGTTGAATACAAATTTGTCACAGTGTGTAACATGTCACTAAGAGAATAAGGGGGAATGTGCTAAACATGATGAAGTTGCTATTAGCCTTCATTGGAGAAATCTTTTTTATGGTATATCATAAACTCCCGGATTTAGGAGTTCCGTTGGTGGGTAAAACATGGAACCGTAGTAGATTTGAAAGCAGAACGACACATTTCGGTGGGAACATTTGAATTAAGTATTAAGGTTGAGTCCCACTCTCGACTTTTTTGTTGTGAATGTCATGAAATAAGGTAACAGTATTTCTTGGGAAAATGTCTAGGCTGGTTCATAATAATTCCATTTGTACTTACATTGTGATCCTTCGGTAGCACCATGCTGCAGGAGCATTTTCGTCATGGACCTGTTATTACTCAAAACAGCAACATCCAGTGGAGACAGACCATCTGCGTTTATACTAGAATGAAAAAAAAAAACATTCAAAAATATTAAAATTACCTTCCAATAGCATACTATCAAACTACAATTCTTCTCCCATATCCTAAATAAGTACTCACTTCCCCATCTCTGACTGTCAAAGTCAGCATCACAATTGCTTGCTTTTCCTCTGCTTTCATGATTTCTCGGATTCAATGAAAGATGACACAAGGATATCCTTGTCAAGAGGACTGACTCCCCAAGAAGCGTGCTCGAAATACCGAAGACGAAGGAGCACACATTTCAGGACGAGCCTGACAAAGTGCACAAGTAGAATTGCATGAATTTCACGAACATTCTAAGAAACCACATTTCGCAAAGATTTTCCTCGCAGGCAACACCGTGGATAAAGAATCCGAGAAATATTTTTGCCAACGAATGACTTTGGGTAACTTTCACAATCCACCACAATCGCAACAATCAATGAGAACGTAATAATGATCCAAATTCATGTGAATGTCGCGTAATTCTGTATCCGAATGAATCATTGCTTACCTAAATGGGGAATGGGGTATTTGTATGTACCCAAGTGAAAAGATTAATTTTTTTTTTGGAATTTCGGGTTATGTTGATAACGAGAATAGTCGGCACGTGTTGGTAGAACTTCCGCCAGATAAGATTGGTATCCCCTTTCCGGCAGACCTATTTATTGATCGAATTCTCGTGATTCAACATCATTTTTAATGAATCTTGAAAACAGTTAATCTACTAATTCCATTCGCTGAAGTAAATACATTCGCAGTACTTATCTGCAGTCGAGTGATGGTTTAAATTAATGAGCAGACAACTTATTGATTGCGGCCCCATTCACCCATCGGAATATCCTTAATTTGGGCTTATGGAACTTATTTTTCACCGTGGCGCCAACAATCTGCAGGATTATGGGTTTCATCGTTTGGGTTGGATTTTATTGCACCTCTATCGAAGCCAGATACACCTGTAAACTTGCACATGAACGAGTGCAAATACGGCTTGGATTGCATTGAATTGCCTACGGGGATTGGCTTCGGCTGCGTTGGGATATATGCCGGATTGAAGGATAAGGATACACACAGAACTGAAGTAATAAAAGTGTTCTGGTTCTGGTACTTGGCACCAGCGGGAAACGATTGAGTTACGGATAGGTTTTTTGTTTTGTTTCTGAATTCGTAGTTATAGTGTGCATTGTGAACTTTATCGACTCTGGAAAAATGTTGAATACATACACACAAATGGCGGTGATAAGTTTTCATGCCACGATAGTTCAAGCAGTTTGTGTGTTTTTGAGAGCCTGAAACTTTGGTTTTAATGGAAGAAGATGTAAGTTGTGCTGCATGGCATGGGTTATGCCTATGTTGTAAACGAGGTGATGTGAAAGTTGGCTAGGCATTGAAACTGTTTGATGCATGCAGTCAAATTGCTAGAGAATAAATAAGACATTTTGTGACAGCTGTACGATAGCTGGAACATAAGCAAAACTCGTATGAAACTAACATCAACCAGATTAAACTGCAATGGAATCATGCCCTCCTTGACAAGTGTGTAGAGAAAAATGCGTTTGGACTCTGTTCAAAATGCACTAAAAAGATTTAGGGTTTTGGTCTGCCTTCTGGTTGGCTGGCTAACTGGTTATGTTAGCCACCGTAATTTGAGGCACATTCGCATAGACCAACTACTTCTAAAAAATCAATATGGAAAAGTCTAATGGGATCAAATCCCACGATATCGCTGGCCAGTGCACTTCACCTACACGTGAGATGGCGTCAGCTGTTTGACACGTGGAACCCCATGTCGTTGGTGCCCATATCATCGAATTCAGTCAATCAGGGCAATTGCTTTTATCTATGCGCTTGGATGCTCTTGGATCTCATGTGGACTAGATTAGGTTAGGTTGACTAGATTATGTGGACTAGATTAGGAAGGTTGACTGCTGCACGGAAAGACAGCACCAACATTGTACTACCATCCGGGTCTGTTCTACAAGACCAGTAAGTGCTTTTCTCCAGATTCCAACATCTGGAGGCCTACTACTTCGAGAATCTGTCTGAACTGGGCAACATAGGAGTCAGCCATCTTGGTCGGGAGAGCACTGCAGTTGTACAGCAGGTGGTCAATGGTTTCTTCCACGTCCCTACAGATTCTGCAGGAGTCATTGCGAGGAAGACGTAGTCTAGAGGCGTGAATTCCAATGGCGCAATGGCCTGAGGGTTCTAGGATTCGGTCTACTTAAACTAATCAGGTTGAGCGACCGCGTAGGGTCGATGGTAGGCCAGAGTTGTTTGGTAATGAGGAATCCTGTGCCATTTTGCGATTCATTTGAGCTAGCCTTAGCAGATGTTTCATAGTAGCGACAGGCATGGAGGGTGGGTCTCCACCCGGAAAGAGTACAGAAATTGTGCCCTCCGCTTCGCAATTCTCTGGAAATTTTCAGTGTCCCGGCACCCACATATAGATGTTAAAATACTTGGCCATCATTAGAGAGAGAGTTAGTATCTTAAGAGAGAGTAAGGGCAGTCTTGGAGTTGAAAGTGACTGAGTTCAGAGATTAGATCGCTGCCAGGCCGTCGGAACAGAAGATATCTGTGTTTTTCTTTTAGCCAAGACAGGGCTTCCTTAGCCTGAAAGAGTCTACAGTGATTCGGTAATCGCAAAGAAAGCTAGATGTTTCATGTGGATTGGTGTAGTCACGTACCCTTTCATCCAGCTCTAACCATGTCTTCGATGTTAAGTCTTGCATCTTCCAGCTTTATTTTTTAGTTGGAAACACTTTATCGCCCACATATTCGAAGTTCAAATCTTATATAAGTCTTGGAACGCCAATTACGATAGCGAACGAAGGTAAATATGTTTCTTCGTTTACGAATTCCGTCGTGACGTCCTATCAAACATCTCCGGAGTTTTAAAATTTCCTATGATAAAAGCAAGAACACGGTTTTCCCGGAATCCAATTTTACATTTTGTAGTAGACGCAGCAAAATTGGTTTCTTGCTAAAATTGTATGCGAAATAGTGAAATCTCGTGGGATTCGATATCACAAAGGTTAATTTCTTTGATAACATTTTTTCCACTTAAGTTCATAAATTTATTGCCTCCAACGTCTTCATAGGTATACCCGCGCACATTTCCCTTGCCTAATCATAACTCTCCCATGAACTCAATCCGTAAAATATTAACTGCTTCCGTCGGAAATCGCGAATACAAAAGATCAACAAGCACCCTAAAGAGTAAGATATTCTGCATATTTCACAAAGAAAAAAGAACGTCCTTTAGTGCTATTTCCCATTATTTATTAATATCCTGAAGGGAATTCGTTAAAATGCAGCACAAGACCCCTTAAATCCTTTTCCCAAAATGAAGTGCTGCGCATAAATTTGAAAATTTACAAAAAATCTCGACCTCTTGTTAGTTGGTTATTGTTGCTTTTATGTTTTAATACGTTTCGCAATTCTATGATAAAATAAGTGGTGATAAGTTTGAAATAGCTCTAAAGGATAAGTGGCGGTCGTGGAGTTGTGGTATGTGCGTCGATTCCTATGCAACCGAACCTCACTGCATGGGTTCGATTCCCGGTATCAACAAACAATCATTTTCACGGCCCTACCTCTTTCGAGGCACTGAAAATGCTCAAAGAATATAACTGTCCGGAAAAAGCTTCTCAATTGGCCGTTCGGAGTCGGCATATTGTAGGTTTCTTCGGTTGCTGAGAAGCTAGGCCCAAGCCCTTTATCGCAATCGGTTTCAAATTATAGAATGTAGGAACGCACACTGGTCTGAACCGTCTCTAAATCTAAGAAAAGCCGTTCGTTTCAGTAAATGTCATTCATTTCACAATTCACAATAATTTCAAATATGTCGAACTTTGTGCCTGAAAAAGTGTTTTGAGGGGAGTTCTTCTTCATTTCTTTAAACTGCTGCCAAAAGTCATTGTCGATGCAGAACGCCTACACTGAAATACGGTTCACATCAGAGCAGAATATCAAAAATTGGCTTTGGTGGATATTACGTCCAGCTGAAAATACAACAGCTTTTCGCGAATTGTCACAATCTCTGCCAGAAGAACATTACAATGATCTTGGAGGCGAGTGAACAGCCTAGTATTTAGGCTGTACACACAGCTGCTCCACCGAAAGCACGTTCTTGGGAGGTATGAAGCGAGCTTTGTTTAGTGCTGCCACTTTTTGTTGAATGCACATTTCGAAAAAGCATAATTTTATCGGTTTTGGAAAACATAGATTTTTGTATTTATTATTTTTTATACTTCGTGAGAGTTATCCAACAAGTAAAGAACATTACTTCAAAATGCCGCCAGCACTGTTCTGACTGGTTAAGTTTGAGAAGTCTGACAGCTGGACATGACAGTTGAGGCACAATCCCATAGAATCCGTTGTGTGCGTTACGTTTTTAATCTACAAAAATCGTTATTTCCTGATTGCAAAGAGGTACCCAATGAAATATGTGCGTTGCGACCGAAATCCATCGGAGGGAACTGTCACTGTACCAGTCAACCAACTTCAGAGTTATTGTGACAAAACGTATACAGTCGTCTTGTCATAGGTGGCACCATGTTTGAGCACAAGGCAGTTGTGTGTCATCGAATAGGCAAGTAACCTCCAACCAATTCGACTATTTTGCCATCAGCCGCCATTATAGAAGTAGCCTTCTAGACGTGCGAAACAGACGAGGAGGACATGGGGTTGGTACGAGATCACCATCTTATGATAACTTTTGTCCATTACACATTGCTGCCGTTCGAACATCTAACGAACATCTAGATTCAACGTGCCCGCCACCATACAAGACTCCTATGAAAATTGTTTTCACAACAGGTGCTGAAAGGATGGTTTGTCGATCACAGGGAAGCCATAGGGCGTGGCTTTTTGAGGATGCCTGGCGAAGGATCAGCTAAGAGCTCGAATTGCAGCAGCTCCAGCAACAGGGACGATGGAGCTAAAGTCAAGGCATCGCATGAAGATGAGAGAAGTGCAGCATAGTGTGAGATAAGCGGAAATACATCAATGCGCTGGCCAGGCAAGCAGAATCATTTACAGAATCACCAAAGGGCTTAGACGTGGCCGAAACTCTACACAACATCCAGTGAAAGACTAGACCAGGCGGTTCGTTGCTAATTTCTGATGAGGATCAACTGGAGATGGAAGGATCATTTTGCTTCGGTTGTTCTCTAGTATGAGTCTGAATGCTGGGTCCACAGAAAGAAATTCCTGGATTCGCACCACAGCCCCCAGTAAAGGAGAGATTATTACCGCGATCAAAGCGCTGAAAAGCTGAGCTGAGTGGATCTGTTTCGAGTTGCGCCAATGGCATCAGTTGAGCTACTCTTCGTCGTTTTTCGGACGAATGGAAGAAGGGAATGGGCAAGCAAAGGCAAAAAGGCAATCTAATGCAGTGCGAAAATTGGAGAGGTGTCTGCGTTCTGCCCATAACGCTGGAGCGAACAAAGAACACCTCGAGGACGCACTCGACGCCGAACAAATTTCCGTTCTGGATCCGATCCATACGTTGCGGATCATCATCGAGCAGTGTGTTGAGTATCAATCACCACTTCACCTACGCTTCATCGATTTTAAGAACGCGTTTGATAGTTACAATCGGGAATTTATCTGGAGCGCCTTGCGCAGGACCTTGGGAGTATTGTCTCAACCCATGGCGAAACCAAACTGCATTTCTTGCTTCCCGCAGTTTGGCAAAGCAATGCAATTAACCTAATCAGCAAGCTACGACTGTACAGTTGCAACGTTGATTCCGTGCTACTATATGGAGGGTGACCAATTTTTATATTGCCCCATCGATGGTGTTTTGAGCGTGATTACCCCTCAATCCAGCACGAGTTATTGAGCTGTGTAATTATCAAAGCAGAATAGTTCAGCCAACCGCGGTAAAATTCGCATCAAAAATGCTAATGACATTTAAATTCAGGTTCATTCATAAAACAAAAAAATGCATCACTCGGTCAACAAAACCACTCATCACCGCCACAACGGCCGTCAAAACAACCGATTATCAATTAATAACTTCATTTAACGCCTCCTCGTTTTTGCACCTTTTTTTTTGCCACCAAGTGCACTGAGCCTTTTATATCAACAATTACATCAGCAAGCACAACTAACAAACCGTAGCAGCATCTCAAAAATGACATTTGACATTTTCTCCGAACAATATTTTGCACGATGAACCAATACCAATTCACGGTCCAGTATTTACGTGCCGATATGAGAGAGTTGAGCTTATCAAATCAGACGGCTGTATTCAGGTGGTGTGGACTTTTTGAATTGATCTCACCAGCCGGTGATAAAAATAACGAAAATGGACATCATATGAAGTCTAATGAATCGTGAGCAGATATAAAACCACGTGTTGAAGCCGTCAGAAATGATATGAATGGATGAAGGAGCACGCGAACAATAGAGTCGTTGTCTACATTAAATGTGAATCCACCCTGTTGGCTTTCGTGTCGAATGGATATCAATATTTTATATGATAGCTGAAATGTGGAAAACGAACGTTAAATTTGATGGAGCTATCCATTTGACATAATTTGCCATGTGTTTTCAAGAAAGTGACATTTTAACTGGCAGCAGTCCTTCGGGATTTATTCGCGTATGATGTGCATGTTAAACTGCGTTTTCGATTGGTAAAAAGAGAAAGTGGAAGTTTTAGTATTTTGACAGGACATAATTTTGGTATATTTACATGACGGAACAATGCAATGTTTCACAGTCTCGTCTGTATGTGAATTTATTTTGCGTGGCACAGTTTATCTAATGTACTCAATTTAGTAGAATTTAAGTTTCTGAGTACGCAAGTACATCTTTGCCATTTTCAGCATAAATTTGAACTCTTTGTACAAAATTGATTTATTCCTTTAGTCCATTTTGGCCGAGTTCATAATTGCAGCATCGTTGCCCCTGCACTGCACAAAATATTCTCTCAATACATAAATGAACACGAATGCTGCCGCAAGTTTGCAGCAGGTCAGTATTGTCAAAGAAGTGTTCATAAATGCAACATAAGTAGGCGACACAAAAAAGGTGTTTGGTTGCAGCAATGAAGTATGATAGAGATGCCAACTTCACAGCTGAATGACGCCTAGTCTATCGACGCATTTCAGAGTCTTTTTGACAGTTATTCATGCATTTTTGACAGTTGCTCACGAATAATGTAAATGCCGTTCTCTGATTGGTCAATTTTTGGCTTAAGAAGACAATATACAAAATGGTTGTCAAACATTTTAAGGGGCAAGAGATGTAGAAGTTGGGCCTCTCTACCATACTTCATTTCTGATGCTGCGTTGCTAAGCTTTCAATTTCGTTTTATTTGACAAACATTCGTGACAGCCAAATGTCAAATTTGTCCAATACTCTTCGTAAAGAATTTACAATGTACGACGGAATACGCGTTGCGGAAAAGTTTCCATTCCGAACGGTTACCTCGGCAGACAGTGGACGTTATTACGAGAAGTCGTCAGATCAATCGTACGGTAGTTCAACTTTTTCAATTGGTCGGGATAACAATTCTTCATGCGTCGCTGCGTCAATTCTCTAACGATTCCTTGGTCGACAGATGACGGACTATTTCGTGTATCTATCCACATGTAAGCAAACATTCCTCCCCTTCATTCTTCCATATTTCATCTGTGATAATCAACACTGCATGAGAAGCACACGCTTCCATGTTGATGCGACAAGTTCTGTCAAGAATAAAGTCTGTTAAGCATGGATACAGTGTGAACGTTCAACTTGGTCACGCGATTTGTAGTACATTGTGAACTGAGGTAACCAATTCCTACTCTTCTTGACCTTTGATATGTTCTTGCAACATTTACAACAATTTCCATGTGAATGATTAACTCTCATTACATCCCACTTCAGGTGAACAATTGATTGGTTGGAGAGCTCCAACAATTTAGTGAAGTGAATGACAATCTATCTATGAGTCTCCAATTCGTGTCGCATTTTTTGATTCATTTTCCATCCTCCCTTGTCTCATCGTGTATAGCTACTTCATATCAAATTGGAATCTTAAAATGTTGAATAACAACGCGAATGCGGCTCGTCGAGCCCTTTACAGCAGATGTCCTCCTCCCGAGAGGAAGGCTATACAATCAGGGATCCAAGGTCTGCTTTAGGAGATGACATCAATGTACCGCTTGAGAATGAAAATCTCATATCAAAGGCAACCAGTGACCCTTTTAACGGCGGGGCGTCCTTAAGTCAATTTAAGTGACAAAGTAAATTGTTTCCAAAAAATGGCCAATAAAGACCAGGTTACGATGTTTACCGAGAACGGCCTACAGACTGTCGGTACCTACAATGCACTGGGAGTGGATTCTTTTATCGCGAAATTGGAAGAAATTATGTTTTTTGAGTGGACCGCGTGTGTTCTCTCGTAAATTTGCTCGTCCAAGGATCATAATTTATAAGCATCGTAAAGGCGAAGGAAGCAAATTGAAGCCACCCTATGAACAGGAAGTAGATACTTATGATTGCACATTCCTGCCACAGGACTGTGGAACTTTTCAGTTCTGTTGTTCCCCGCCCGAGCGGCAGACAGGAAGTTCAGATCATAATAAAAAAAAGAGTATAGAGTAAATGTGTATTGCAAAGGAGGTACGTACCTATTTACATCGACGTCCGTTGATTCCAATATCGTTCGTGCCTTATCCAAATGACCATGTTCGACGGCAGAGAAGAGCGCTGTCAAGGATAAAATGAAATTTATAAAACCGTATGTACACATCGCAGGACATGCTTCAATATCTATGCACAAATGTCAATTGCTTATCCTTATGATAGAAGTCTACAAGAAGATGGGTACTCTCTTATTATGTAAATGGGTTGGAATTCGAGTAACTCACTACAAATACGAGGGATATTGTTATTTTCAAAATGACTTTTACACAAGTGTGAGCAGAGGAGGGTGGGATACAGTTTGTGTGGGTGCGTGTAAAAGAATGCTTGTATGCAGCAAACGGAGGACATACCATGTAAGTGAATATTGATTTGTGTTAACTTATCCAATTGTGCCTGGGCGATTTTTAGTTGCTTCTTGGACATCTTGTTGGGGTGTGGTGTGTGCGGCTGTTGGTTTGATCCGCCCTTTGAGCCAGCGCCACGTAGCACAACCCGCTGGGCATCGTCTTCGTCTGGATCTTGATTGTGATTTTGATTCATTGCCAAAGGATTCTGCTGGGAATAACGCGTTACAAAAAGCTTATTCGATTCATTCGTTATCCTATTCTGTCGGGATAGGGCCAATGTCTGTTTGCTCTGCTGTCCGGGTGGGTGGGGAATTAGAAATTCCATTTCTCGTTGACAAGCAGACGGATGATGCTGCAATTGGCCCGGAATTTTATTGAACAGCGGCGAGGTCTGCGTGTAGAAGTCATATGCCACCTGCCTGATGTCTGCCTCTGTTTTGCTGCCAGTGAAGTCTAAATAACGCTTACTACGTTGCGGGCGGATCGGTGGCAGAGGAACATCGCATTCATCTTGTCCTATAAATTGGTATAGTGGCGGTGCGGAAATGCGATTCTTTGCGGCAGATGATGATGATTTGTCACAGCAATTTTTCGACAGTATGTCTGGCAGAACATGGTCTGTGCGAAGATGAAATTGAAAATTCAAAAGAAACATAAAAAAGAAAAAAGAAACGTAAATGAAAATAAAAAAAGGTAACGACAATTCTGTTTAGTCTAGTCAATAAGTTCAGTCATCAGGTTTTATGGTGGCCCGTAACATTTCTGGAACAAAATGGGGGATGGAAAACGGTTACTTTATCGCTGTGTAGTGGTGGTTGCTTTGTTTCATTGAAGAGCCACCATCGAGTCGACGCCAACGAGGTATGGAGTGTTTGGCGTTGACACCTTGACTCGAGTGGACGTGGATAGATTGTCAATAAGGCTCTTTCGAGGTCAAATTCAATGTCAACACAAAAATATACATACTTCTAGCGTGCTTGTTGGGGGCATTGTCATTTTTAAGAGCGCTCTGAAAATGCTCCCAAAGGGGAAGCAAGGTTTTTGAAACACTTCAATGTCTCTTATTGAGACAATGTTCTTTAAAATACCAATTAACTCTTTTCCCCATGTTGGAACTTTGACTTTTGGATTGGTGGCAGGGGAACAGAGGAACATCGCTTCCTAAAGGAGAGCTTGACAAGACTACATTAAGAACCCAGTCCTCCTCTATCGTGCAGAGGCGTACATAATTTCCAAAGCACTTCGAAGAAGAACATTTTTGCGTACCATCGTTGACTTTGTTTGCTTTAATGAGATCTGAAGAAGGCGACATGAGTACAAGCATCCGAGTGTCCTGAGTGAGTTGAGGCAGTCGTCTAATTTCAGCGGTCGTCTACAACTTATCTAACTATCGACTGCTAGCCTGTGCGATAACGCTGGATTGGAGTGAATTCACACCGAAACAACGCGTCGGAAATAGTCGTTCAGCTGTTCAAGTTCAGTTCAACAAATGTTATTCAGAGAGAGAGGGAGAGGGAGAGACACAGAGATGCAGAGAAAGATCGTCGAGCTGCATGTTCATCAAAGGGGTAGGTAGGTAGGAGTACGGGGATACTAGGGAATTTACCAGCTCACTTCGACTATGTTGGTCCATTGTGATACCCACAGTCAGACTTCTACCAATGATCGACCACTCCAGTGGCAGTGGCAAATGGTGAATGAACCAGATTTGAAAACCAGATAAAACCGACCGCACTGACCAAGGGCAGGCACTTAACCAACTGCACCATCCAGTCATCTTGGTGAAGGGGCAAGAATGAATGCTGCCGAGAAACTACATTTGTCGTATCGTTACCGCGGTCAGAATTTTTGAGTCAGTGGAGCCTTTGCATCGTATTTTGGATGATTTCCATTTGTTTCCGTATACAGTGCAATTGGCTCAGAAAATATCGCCGGCGGATCGTCCACGCCGGTTGCAATACGGTCAGTTCGGATGTTTTGATGATTTGCATAAGCGACAAAGTCCCATTTCACAGTCTTGGAGACGCCAAAATTGGCGCATTTGGGGAACGGACGGAGAATCCACACAAGATCCATAAAACACCGTTGCCTGACTAAAACGTAACTCCTTGGGCCAGCATTCATGCTAAAACCATCATTGGGTTATTTTTCTTCAGAGCTAGCTAGATGTGCGTTGTTCTTTATGGCTGCCCAAAAATGTGTGGAAGATGCAGTTCCTGCAACGAAAATTCACTGGACGTGTGCTGTCGATAATTGGTCACACTGACTGGCAGATTAACCCCTCCCGACTTCTTTGCCAGCAAGCCTCAAAAGTAATGGAAAACGCAGCAAAAAGGGCACACTGGCCACGTGATTGATGGTGTTGGACGTTCTATGCAGTTGACAGAGTCATTGAATCATACCGCGCGTGTAGGGCAAGCAACAAAGGCAATTTATAGGAAAAGTTCATCGCCAGGTTAAACTGAGGTACTGTACAAATATTGGCTCTACAGAGACGAATGATTTTGAAAGACACAAATTTGCAAAATAAGCAATATTTTCCCTTATTACATATGCCTTCGACCGAGTCATCTCTCTGCTCTGCATTCAGCGCACCCTTCAGTAACGTATTTATTCAACTGCAAAAAGTTAGATTGGATCGAATGGCAATAGCACAAGCAAAGTATGCAGCAAGGTTTGAAGAACCCGAGTGGCTCTCTTCGCTGTGACAGAGAACGACTCCTCTTAATTCTACTCGAACGACTGCAGCTCTCTATTGCTCCGAGCCAATCAATTGTAATTCAAGACGTCGAATAAGTTATGCATGAGCTGTGCTCTGCCGACCGATGTTTCGTGCATCGGCCAGTGAATACTAACCATCCACTCTGAGGAAAGACATGCAGAGACAACTATACGCAAATAGAATCTCATTCGAGAGAAACTCATTGCACTGGCCCCATTAATCTTAATTTTGACGGATACACTCACTTTGGACTCGGACAATGCTGTGGTCTTCCCTAATTATGCAAATAAGTGACATCGTTCACATCGGACAGTGTCGCAGGCGAAAAGTAAAATTTGCTTCAAAGCTGACGGCATAAATCTTTATTTCCGCACATTTCCCAAGAGGGGACATTTGTAATTTCGTTTGTTTGGCCAGTGACAATGGCTGGCGAGTCGTTTGCCAGGGAGTATGTTTTAAGGTCAAAGTTATGTTTGCTGGGTGGTGCATGCCCTGGTTTGGGATTATAAACTCTAATGGCTACTTCAAATTTGTGTTCTAAGATTATTTCCCTGCAGGCGCATGGAAGCAAACTTACTCGTAAATCTTCAATTATGAATTGAGGTTGTCCTCGACTGAGAATGTGGAGAAGTTGTTTTTGAGAAACAAGTGCGGACAAGTTGTGTGTGCGTGTAGATCGGATTGTGTAGGCATTTTTGTCTGTATTTAGTAAAAGATCTTGGGAATATTCTTCTTTTATTTGAATAATTATGAGGGATAGTGCAGAAGGCAGTGCAGATTGAAACTTGTAGCCAGTTGGTGCTTACGTCTAACGTTGACGGCTTAGCTGGCTAATACAGGCGCCATTTAATAGTAGAACGAGTCTCGCTACAGCCAGGGCCTTTCTTTTCAGCAACCACTCTTATTGTGCGTGCTATTGTTCTCTTACAAGTGGATGGGACCTACATTTGTATGCCGACTCCGAACGGACAAGTTTGAGAAGCTTTCTTTGAGCATTGTCATTGACTCGAAAGAGGTGGCGACGTGAAAAGTATTTTGCTCCTACCGGGAATCGAACCTGGGCTGCGTAGGCCCAAGTCGCCTCACCAATCCACAATGCCAACTGACGCCATTTAATTCGCTAAAATATTGCAAGAGTAGACCCTTTGATGTGAGTGCCAAAGCTCTACACGAGCAGAAGAGACGACGTGTGGTTTCTACGACCACTTCATCCATGCAGCTGAAATCATTGAATGAGCCAACCATTCTGCGGGCGTGTGTGCCAATTGTACAGTGACCGATTATGAAGGCTCCTGATTGCCGGTGTGCTTAATCTGAGCAGACAGAGTGATCGTTTTAGATTTGGGGTTGACCATTAAAGCAGGTGGTTCCGTCTAGCTGCTTCCAGGTGGTTGTTCTGATTTTATGTGTCTTAAGGAGATGGTAGGCTGTAACGATCGCATAGAAGGTGGATATCCTCCTGGTGAGAAGAGGTAATTCACACCAAGTGACTTCATCGGCATATACCACAGTGTCCCGACACCCACGTTGGCAATCTCGTTAAGGGGCATCTTGCAGTTAAGGGATGTTTTGAACACGACCTTGTCCAGGGACTTACAGTCGAACCGATATGGAGTGATATGGAGTGTTCGAGTTATGGACACATTCAAGTCTTGGGTCCATTTAAGTCCGGAAACATTTGTTCGACTTAAAGAAACTTCGACCAAAGGATGTTCGAAGAGATGGTGGTGTTCCTTTTGGATTTTAAATTGAGCCACGACAGTGCTTCTTTTATCGCAATGGTAGTTTCAGTGAGAGGACAACATTGAGGTCTTTGGAGTAGACCCCCACATCCACCCATCTGTGCATGCAGAGGTGTGGTCGGCAGTGTCTGGTTATCAGACAGCCAATCCGTTCTAGAAGGATTGCCGGTGTCGATCTGATTGGGTCGGGTGTGTTGGAAAGTTGAATTCGTTAGAATTAGGTTCACAGCCGGAGTATTTTGAGTCTCAGGGTTGTGCTTGCTGCTACTTGTTTACCAAATAGTTCCAATGGAGGGAAAATGAGGAGCATATTAAGTACATCAGATTGAGGGCTTCTCAATGCTCCGCATGCATTGCCAGTCTTTACAACCGGTGTGGTCTGCAGTTTGCAGCTTTGTTTCAAACTGAGACTAATTTAATTCATGCGTTGTTTTTTTTCAAAATTGGAACGCTTATTTAGGAAGAACATGTACAATAGTATTATTCAAAGTATTGCCCATCTGAAGCTATGACTTTTTCCCATCCTTCTGGCAATTTGTGGATCCCATCGCAGGAGAACTGCGCCGGCTTGGCAGCCAAGAATGAATCAAGCCAATTTTTGATATTCTGCTCTGATGTGAACCGTATTTCAGTGAGGGCGTTCTGCATCGACCGGAACAAATGGTAGTCAGAAGGGGCAAGGTCTGGGCTATAAGGCGGGTGGGGTAAAACTTCCCTTCCACTGCTGAGCGTTGTCATGATGGAAAATTATTGCCTTGTGTCTGGTCGCATATTCCGGGCGTTTTTCTTTTTTTTAAGCGCTAACTTCACATGTTTTATTCTACGCTACGAAGGCATTCTGCATTCTGTCTCTAAGGGTATATTGAGTTTGCATATTTGTACGTTTGAATGCTTGGGAAGAATGTCTTTAGAGTTTCATCCAAGCGGTTGAATGATGGTTCCAATATTCCAATCAATTCTAATGCTTCACCAACGTTACGCAGTTCAACCTTCGATACATCTAATCTGCACATTGAATTATTGTTCCCATTACACACTCTCTGCCTCTCGTTCTCACGTAACACGGAATTACCGTGGAAAGAAAATTGTTTCACGGATGAAGAGCTCAAAATTAGATATGTAAATTTTTCTGCAGAAAAAAAATGTTATTGCGCCAAGAAAGTCTCCAGCTAAGAAGAAAAAACAAAACGACGATGAAAGTTGATGATTCAGGATACTTTTTGCAGAGCTCTTAAGAAATTGTTCGTCACTGAGACCAACAGCCGACTTTTGAACTTACCTTGTGACTGATCTTTGACTAGAATAAATCAATAAACTTAAATAAGTAATAGGAAAAATTAAAAAAATAAAATATAACCTTCCACTGAATGAATGTGCCAAGATGAATTATTATTCAACCCAAAACCTGTGTGAACCATTCGTTAGATGACAAATTCGCCCAATCAAAGCGATTGCAAGACCAACAAGAAAAAATGTAAATAAGTAAATGTAAATCCCTTCACAAAAACGGTTCAAATCGGTCCCTCATCCATCGGCCACAAAAACACACACAAATAGCAATCACAACAAGCAATTCCCTCCTCCAAAATGCAATTAGATATAAACAAAAACGCATACACAGTCCATCTCACATTATTCAAGCTTCCCGCAAAAAATTCCTAGATAGGGTTAGGCAGCAAGGAGGCGAGTATGTAGCATCAACATCAACCTGATGAAGGTGCCGCACACACACATAGATAGCTCTGGCAGCAGCTTACAGCAAAGTATTTCGAGCGAGTAAAATTTCATTAGTTCATTAAAAATGCAAAGTCATTAGCAGTCCTTGATAAAATGGATACAAATATTTGTCTCTGGCTGGTTGCCTTTATCCGCATTATTTCGCACACACACACAAAAGAGACATTGACTTGTGTACACCCTGTGGAGAGGTAGTATCTTGAGTGTAAAAGAGCGCTTGTAAATCCTTTTTAGCTCGTTCCAATTCCAAAAGGCAGAAAGGAAAGGTAAAACATTCCTTTAATCATCATTAAGTAGAATTGTAACGGATCTTAGGGCAGAACTTGCTGCTCGCACCCTGTCTCCAGCGCAGAGTATGCTCTTACATCCTCTTAGGGATTTCAATAATGAGCTAACGACTATCCTTTAAATGGGTTAAGAAGCGCACAGGCCTTTCCAGAATTGTTATTCATGTTTTGTAAGTTGTTGCTTTTTTTTTTCTGAGTTAAGGCATTCGTTTTTGTTAGAATGGGTTGGTTAATAAGTACTTATAAGTTTCTTTATGGAAAATGTATTGCGCAGACCAGTGATGACATGCTGAAGATGAGGTGAATTGTGTTTGTTTTTTGTTATGCCTTACCGGAGTTACACACTTTCGAAGAACCAGATGTATGACAAATTTGACGTATTTCGGCGATTGTTCCAAATGATTTTTGACGAAGCAGAACAACTGGTGACCGTAGACAATTGCCAATTTGAAGGTTCTTACTACTATCTGCATTACTACACCTGAAATAATGTGTTTTTGTTTTTTATTTAAATTTTCAAAATTATGATTTCAATGATTTCCAATAGTGATGGGATTTGTACAAATGAATAATGTGACTTGACTAATTTAATTACAATGGTATAGCCATTCGAAATATTGCTAAACCCCAACACGTAACTTTACGAAAATACCCTGGGTTCTAATGTGTTTTCTTTATTTCAAATAACGCCCAATTCCAGACAATCGCGTTGAATTCACATCAACGGAAATGAGAAGGCTTCCGCAATTATTGTACTTTCAAAATATGGAAATGCGGTAGAACCCTTCTTCTTCTCCCTCTCCTACTCGTTTGGAAACTTGCCTCGAACTTCAGAACTCACCCTCAACACCTACGGCCATTTTGTGGATTAAGAAATGGAGGAACACTGCGGCTACGTCTGGAATTTCATCAGCTAAATAAAAATACGCTACCTACTGACTTTTTATTTGTTTGCGAACATATCCCCAGACCAAAAGGCAACCGAATAAAGGGATTGTACTACAATTCTACTGTAAATTCGTCACCCGGTGGAAGCACACATTGTATTTTTGAATATTTTGCCGATTTGAGATTCGAAATTGGGGGCAGGTCAAAATGATTCGAAATGATTTTTAAATAAAAAGTGGAAAACTATTAACCTCTCAAATATTCAAATATTGAATTTACTTAAAATTTGCAATCAATTCCGCATTATACGATTTGAAATCTATGAATCTCATCTAAAATAAGTAAATACTCCTCATTTAGTGTCCTTTGTTTAGTCCTAAAACAGTATTCCAAAAACGCCTGCTGTCTGAAGTCGTGTTTTCTCCAAATAGATCGACATTCCTATTTCTCTCTTAAATACTCGCTTTCGTTCATCTCTAGAAGAGAGCAGCTCAACCTTCTCATGTGCCGGGTGCCAGACCACAGAGCTATTTCAGACAATTGGGCGGACCTTGGTATTCCACCACTCACCCTGACCGAACTTATGCTATGGCTGCTAGGCCTTCCATAAACCACCAGGATGATCAAGCTGTGCCTAGAATGGGTCCCGATCGCTCCTAACAACTGCTTTCTTTTAATAGATATCATATCGTCATCGGTGTCATTACATGACACAGACGAGTCTGGACGTCAGAACTATCGACTCCGGCAGAAGTCGTTCAGAATGTACTAAGCCCATTGTTATGTATCTCTCAGACGAAATAACAATGATTTTCTAGATGTTTGTAATCTTAATTCTATTTACTTCTAGTGGGTCAGACCTAAAGTTGGGTAGTTCCGGACCTGAATGGAAATATGTCCACTGTCGGAACTAGTTCCAATTGTTGCCCACTCAAGTCCCAAAAGTTCGAAATGTCCGACGAGATGTTAAATGGTCATATCCATGAACCTACACAGTTCCGGGAACATGCTTAACGCAGTCAGATCCATGGACCTACACAGTTCCGGGCACATGTTTAACGCAACCAGATCCATGAACCTACACAGTTCCGGGAGCATGCTTAATGCAGCCAGATCTATGGACCTACACAGTTCCGGGAACATGCTTAACGCAGTCAGATCCATGGACCTACACAGTTCCGGGCACATGTTTATCGCAGTCAGATCCATGGACCTACACAGTTCCGCGCACATGTTTAACGCAGCCAGATCCATGGACTTACACAGTTCCGGGCACATGTATAACGCAGCCAGATTCATGGACCTACACAGTTCCGCGCACATGTTTAACGCAGCCAGATCCATGAACCTACACAGTTCCGCGCACATGTTTAACGCAGCCAGATCCATGGACCTTTCATAAAGGGTGCCGAAGCAAATGAAAATAAATACATAAATACAAAAAGGTTGGCTTGCTCTTACGTCAAGAGAATAATCAAGAAATTCCACATCGTATGCAGACTTTTGGGACTAGGTGTACATCCGCGACATGATTAATTATCATATTAATTCACCGGATTTACTTATTCTCATTAATATACAAGCTTCGCAAAGATCAGATCGGGTGAGAAATTTACTTTACGAAAAAGGCACAGAACCAATTATCGCTGCACTATGGAGTCGGAGACATTTTTAAAATCCATATGCACGTTTAATGAGCTTTGCAGTGAGCAAATGCTTAGATATGTCCCCTCCTTTAAAATTGTGTTTATTAATCGGTTTTCATGTATTTATTTTGTTTTGTTTATTTAAAGCAATCTGTGAGATGCCAAAACTGTAGCTAGTAATTAGTCACGAAGCAAACATCTGTTTTGTAAAATAATGTGTTAAATGTCCTCTGCGATGGAAAATCCAGACATCGCAAGGCAAGCCATGGATGGACAAAGGTATACGTTTTTAGATAATCTTTTTTTTCCTTTCTTACAGGGGACACAGTTCATTGCGCTAAACAAAAGGGAAGTTCATTGCCAACATAAACTTGGTAGGAACCTTGAATGAATAGCGAAAATAACTTAAATGTGCTTTCCTGATTGAGTTTTAAAAAAATCACCACAACTCTCAAATCTTCGATAGTTTGTAAAGTTTGTAAAGAAGGCAGGATATTGCTTTCGTAAATCATGCTGATCCTCAGCATGGATAAGCAGACGCTTTCAAGTTTCGCCTAAGCACGTGGTTAAGGAAGCGACGCTTAGCAGGCAGCCGAAAAACCACTCCCCCTTAAGTCAGCACATTGATATACATAAGAAGGGAGAAGAAAACAATAAAACTCAACTTATCAAGACGAAGTTATTTAGAAGTTTTTCCCCGAAAAAATATGAGAGGTCAAAATGTAATCTCTAAGCTTGAAGTTAAATTACCAGGTCACTCAGCGCGATACCCGCATACCCGGTTACACGTATTTTCGGGTAATACTCGGATACCAAAAAACCCGTGTCATTATTGGTGCCTGAAAATTTAGACAAAATTAAGCTGCTACCAAAAATAAATAATGCGTTCTCAATGCATGCTTAATAAAGACATTATTCTTCTATTATTTTTAGAGAACCAACGAGGCATGTTTTCATAGCTGTTTCCTTTTCTTCTACTCACAAATAACGGTCTACTTCATTAATTTTTGAATTAGAGTATTTGCTGTCGGTAGTCGACGGGTAACCGCAAACTTGGTTATTTATTACCCGCATGATACACGAGTATTTGGGTAATTGCCGTACTACACGGGTAAGATCCACAGCACGACAGTCCATATTAGCCAACAAGGATTTAAGAAGAACGGATAACGATGCAGACTTGTATTTTCCAAAAAGCTACTGACTGGAGTTACTGGAAAGGGAAAGATTTCCACCGGGAGATGTTGCACGGGAACACAATATCCTTCGAGAAACGTAATGACATTAGGGGTTTTAGCTCTCAGATTATAAAATATTCACAATCTAAACTTTTTCATTTACAGTTTTAGAACAACCAGTCGATTGAGTTACACGATATCAATCGATAAACTTGTCGACTACCGATTCGATCGACTGTCGACACTCGCAATGAGCGCCATACCACACAAAAAATAACCGAAAGCAATTGTGGGCAATATTCGATTGGCCATGTGAGGACTCTTTAAAGTTCAGACATCCTGCAACTCTTAGAGCACCACTTAAGTCTTACCCTCCAGTGAATATCCATAACGCTTAACGTATCGCGTTATATCGCTCTATCATCCGTTTGAAATGAATGAATTTCATTTCGCTAATAAGCGCCATCCAATCGCATTAATTAACCGAGATAAATATTTTCAATCGTTTCCAATAGCGCTGTGCGCTCTTGTGTACATTCACTTTTATGCTTGTTTGTCTAGAATTATCCAATAACTCCATTAAGTTCCCACTTTAGATTGCTGGTGCGGTTTGTAATTCAGATTCCCCCGTTTCAGTGGTTACCACACTTTGGTGGTTCGGAAGCTTAACTCTTTACACAAGAGTTTTGATTCATTTTCAATGAAAAATCGATATATTCTTCCCGCTTCACTGAAATGCCTACTATTCTATGCCGCCTAAGGGGTTGCGGCTTTTCGTTTCTTTGCGAGGTCGAGAAGGGACTCATATTCTGTTTATTTGAACTCAAGGATAAATGACATCATGGATTTTGTCGGAAATGAAATCTGGGCGCTTCAAGAAATCCACATTGAGTCATAGAAAAAGTTCAAAGAAGACAAAAGACCCATTCATTACGACGGATTGTGTGGAGAGATACGCACGCATGAACAAAAAATAATAATTCGGGTGTCCTTTATTTTATCTGCGGCCCACAACTTTGCGGTTGAATGTATGAGGCGGCCTTAGAGTCATTTATAATTCGTGTGGTCACAAATGCTTAGCGACTGATGAGCTATCAATATTGACCGTAGTTTGTGCTTGCGGGTGAAGGAAGTAGTTTGGAAAGGACTTGTGCCAGAGTTGGATGTCAACTTTTTACGACATAGTCAGAAGATAGTGAAAAGCGTAGACAAGCTCATTGGCCTCTGGTTGATATGTGCACACATTTTTAGCAATTCGTTTTAAGTTCGCGTAAAGTGCACGTTTAATTCGCAGATTACACACAAAGCCCCCTTGCAGGGAATCATTAAGTCAGCAAAGTTAACCCAATCATTCTCCTGACGAGGAAGGGAAACGAATTAAAAACACTGACCTCGATCAAGGTAGATAATGTAAGAAGCACATACAAAGCGTTTAATTGTCTATAAGGCTTTCGATTTAAATCTTTAGTGTTCTCATAAATAAAGAATCCCACACTGCACGACGCCTGGACTAATGACAGCGGTTAGTAAACCCGTTTACAACAGTATCCATTCAGTTTACACTCATGCTGTTCCCACATCCAGATTATACACAACTCGTTATGTCTGCTGTGCAAATTAATTTATGTTCCACTAAAAAATAACTCGCTATTCAGGAACTTTATTAGATGCAATTAAAACTAAAGGGCTCTGTAGGATTCTGCTGCCGTCATCGGCGTTCTGACACGAAGCCAAAGCGTAAAAATAGTCTGCATGCGGCATTATTTAAGAGTAAGTGCCTTACAGACAGAAATGTACTTGGGAAACGTGAAAAGTAACATCCCTTCGCCCAATGTAGGCGACGACTTCTTTTTGTACATACATAGGTGGTTATTTTAAGGCAATACCTCTGTTATGAGTGCATGTGTAGGTGTGAAGTAAGCTGATGTTGGCACGCAAGGGTTAGCTACAAAGCATTATTATTCCATTCCAGGGGTTGGATATGACACAGCGTTGTCTCGCTTAATCTCTCCCTCGCCGAAGGATAATGGACCTTGGGTTTACCGAAAGATCATATGAAAGTATGCACATTTTGTGATGTGCACCTACATTGTTGATATGTGGATGGGTGGTTAACTGCATATGCTTGCAACCTCATGGGATGAAACATGAATGTACATCTATAATTTAGACTGTCAGAGTCATCTCCATGCGAAATACTTTCGTCGCAAATAATGAAACTGCATAACGACAATGAGTTTTAAAGCCAAAGTGGGGTTTTCTCTATTTCTTTATCTTACAACATGATTGAGTTCTTGGGGCCTTCAACAATGCGATACAATTGAAAATGTCTCCGTTTTTCGCCCATTATTTTAATTCAAGATCTGTTCCTTAGTCGTCAACAAAACTGTCGCTTGTGGGTTGTCAAGATCCAGGTGCAAAACAACAGCATCAGATACACCCAACAAGATGCACTGATGGGATCGGTTATCTCCTCTTATTTATTTGGTGGTCAACAAGTCCGATTCTGGCTAGCTGGAGCACTTGGTTGAGGTACTTCTTCACTTGGGAGCACCAGCTTAGACGCCGGTGTTGTCTGTTGCATTGTCTCAGAAGTTAGGAGTTGAGGACCGAAATTGAGTTGTCCCCGCGTTTTACATGGTCCAGCCTCCTTAGGCATTGGATCCGAAGACGCCTGGCAACTTCAATGTCGGTGTATTGAATCTTCCCCTCCAAATGACGTCAACGCAAACAAGGCTAAAGATAACAAGGACGATCTCTGGAAGATACCAAGGAATGATCAGTGTCTTATATAAAGTCAACTTGGTCCTTTGGGAGGCGGCTGTATGGAGTACATAGGCTCTGGAGCACATAGACAAAAAGTTCACTGCCTAGCCGAGGTAGACTAAGTCCTTAAATATCCCGATGTTATAGCTGCCAACGGTCTGTTCAAACTTCGTTTTAGATCCTTTCTAGAGGCCAGTGTGAACTTGATTTTGGACCTCTCACCGTTAGACCGATTTAAGCTGCTCCCGTCTCAATGCCACCAAACGCTTAATTGATGGCACGCTGTCTTCTACCAATCACGTCAATGTCAACCGCGTATGGCAGCAATTGCACGGACTTCTGGAAGACCTTTGTACGTGGCGTGCGAGTCTTGTCCATGTGCAACTTGTTTCCCGTCAGACCATTACATACTCCCAGGAATGTGCCCAAGATTTATTTCAAGTGACAGTACGGTCGATTTTAAAAATATACGATTAGACTACCAAGTGTTGTTTTATGAATCAGTCAAATACAAAAATTACGCTGAATAAAAAAAAAAAACACAAATTACTGGTCCAAATTTCGTTTGACCAATTTTTCGATTTGTGCTAAATTTGAGTGACATTGTTCTCAACAAATAACCCATCACTCAAAGTCCTGTTGTGCTTAAAATTGTATTTTTGTGCAAAATAGAGGTGACTCACCTATTTCTTCGAAAGAATGGGATGCCTTTAATGCACTGTTTTCAACTTCTAGCAAAATATAATTAGTCAGCTTCGAATTTTTAACTGAAACAGTACTAAACCTTGAGTTCGAATTTAAAGCTTTTCTAAGACTCGGAAGTCTCTTATTAGGTTTGCACTATTCGTTTGCTTTCGCATGGTTTTCTAGAGAACGTGAAATGAAATTACCTTTCTGGTTTTAAACGAGCTAGAAACTACGAGAAGTACGTACGTCAAGACGTGATCTATGTGAATAATTACTGAGAATTACAGAATCGGCATGGATAAGAGAATTCTGGGAAAGTGGTAAGTGTGAAAATCAATTGGCTTCACATATCCAGGGTAGCAGTTGTATATGGAGATCTGCTTCTTTTAAAAAGTCTGCACATCTACACCACTCCCGTTTTCACCAATTGCCAGATAAGGACGACTTGAAATCAAATGTAAATAAAGTAAGGTGTGAGATATAAAAGTGATTCTCGCTTTGTACATGAACACACAACATTCAAACAAAAAATAAAAGATAAATGTGGCATCGAACTGCCCCTTGATTTCATGTGAGCTCTTGTGAGCAGCTGAAACTTTTCTCCAACCGGTGAGGTTGGATATGTGTGAAATGCAAGCGAGTTCAACTACTATCTCATTTTTCGTGATCGGGGACAATTGGCTAATTCTGGCCAAAGTTTGATATCTCTTTGCTTATTTACTTCTGATACAAACGCCTTCGCTGGCAGTGCTTCAAGCGATCGGTCCAATTATTGATCACATGGGCCAATATGAGCGGGGTTATTCCGGCAATAGCGTCTCGAATGTTGACCACGAGTTCCATCGTTGGCCACTATCATAGACTAAGCATTGACTTACATAGCCCCAGACAAAAAAAATCGAGTAGTGTCGAGCCATGTAACGTGATCTTGTTAGAACCACAGCTTTGGTATATCGACGTAGATGAACTCTGCTTCTAGACGTTCACGGCAACAGAACCTTGTCTCCTTACTAATTTCGAAAGAATTAAGGTCCGATGATGCCGTCTTGCCATGAAACGCGCGAATTGATATTTGGTCGAGTACTTGTGAATTTTGTTTGCTTCAATTAAGGCAATTTTGTCATAGCCACTGAGACAGAAAGGGGGCTTTGTCCGATCCGAAACTCAGGCAGAAATTTACCGCGCTCAATATATGAACTCGCGGGGTTGTCCACTGTCGTTAGACCAATCCCATACGGATGTACGTCTTTATCCCAAAGCAAAATAATTCATAGGGCGTAGTCGTTATGGATTTCAGACGTGTAGTGTCTAGTGAATTTGTATACCACGCTCTCGTTGGAATTCGAAACTTAATTTGCACGCTGCATAAAAATGTATGGCTTCAAACGTTGGGAAGGAAGCCTGCATATGGACATGACAGTTGGGAGGCACTCATGAACACTCTCATCTGGTGAGCGTTTGATGTTACTGTTGCCCAAACGAATCGAATCTTTTCAAAATAAAACGATAGAAAGTTGGAATAGAACTCAAAATTTTAAGAGAACTTGGTATTTTGACGCAGCCTGACAGCAGTAAGCCTTTGGTAGCGTCTAACCGGTGACGGCTACAATGCATCAACAACCAGTGAAGTATAGTAAAAGGTCGATAATTCGGCTGGGGGAAAGGTCAGTCCGAATAAACGAGATGTTCCTTGCATGCAGTAAATCGTATTCGTAAATCGTGTTCCACAGAACTCAAAACGAAAATTATTTTATTCACACAAAAAACTTCTAAATGTGAATTGCCTGGATACCAACAATTTTTTGTATGGCTTTTCCCGAACTCTAAATGTGCATTCTTGGCGGTTCTCCTGTGACATTTTTATGATTTTATCCGACTTCTACATATTGGCGATCAAGCATAGCGTTATTTAATTCTTCGTAGATTAATTCAATTTTTACATTAAAAATTTTAAGTCAACTCTCATTTATTCGGAAAAATGTATTTAATTCGGAAAATAATTCGAATAAACGAATTTTCCGAATTAAAGAGCTTTCACTGCATACGGAAAAATCTCTCGAGTTTCGGTATTAAAGGGCTTTTAGTCTACCTTCGTACGATTTGAATGCAATTTCTTATAAACCGAGGAAACTTGCTATGCATTGGATGGACAAATGTTTGAGTTGTTGGTCCAATATCGCATATTTGATGCTGAGAGCATGGTTGCCGCTATGTGACTTGACCCTTTTTTGACGCGACGAGAGGCCATAAAATGACTCCAGCGAATATTTTATATGAAAAATATTTCTTTCACGAAACACGTGTTAAGCTTCTCATAAGCAATAAATTCATAAAAATGCAACTAAATGACTGCACCATCCCTCAGCTTAAGACCTTAAAATTAGTAGCGACTTTGGACAATTGCGACTTTTGATTTTTCCCGAGACACTTTTTTGTGCTACTTCCGCGATTTTTTTAGCGGCAACACCGCTCTCTCTCTCTCTCTCTCTCTCTCTCTCTCTCTCTCTCTGTCTCTCTCTCTCTCTCTATATATATATATATATATATATATCTCGCTCTCTCTTCTCTGTTAATTCAAAAATGCTGCGAAATGCTTAGGTTGCCTTAGTCGATGCAAGATATCCGCCAGCTTGAGTAGAACGCTCATATCTGGCCTGATGCCCCTAAGACCACCTTGCACATAGATAGAATCCAAAAGCGAGCGATAAAATCGATTTAACGAGCGATGATCCAGTGAGCTAGCGAACACCATTCCTCCTCTCCATGAATTCACCCGCAATACCTCCTCTCTCCAAGAATGTTCTCTTCTCCGTCTCTCTTAAGCCTACTTTCTGACGCACAGTTAAATTTAGAGACTCGTTGTTCAGCCGCACCACATGATTATAAAATGCTCTTCCCAACTTAATCAAATCCTATCAGACTAAAATCCGCAGATATTCAAGACCAATGTGCACAGGCACATCTTCCCTCTTTCTCCGTCTACACCTTAGACCCATGCTGTGTCTTGACCCCGGAGACTTAAGGGCTATGTAGTAACCTTGTGCGTGCAAATTATAAATAAAAAAATACATCCAACATACAAGAAAGACAACGAAATGTCTCTAATCACTTTGGTCTTCGATGGTTCATATGATAAGCAAACTGACCGCACAATCCAGGAGCCTTCTTGCGACCTCCCTTCGTGACAGTGCGGTATTTCTTTAGCAGTGGCACACAGCGCCTACAGTCTCTAGGATGTTAGGAGACCCAACGTAGTCTTTTTTTTGGCCCGAAACTGCCGCATTGAGGTTACAAAGCATTCCAAGAAGTCGTGAATTATAGGCGAGCTTTATTTCACAAGACCACCCTTATTGCCATGCTGGGACTACGAGTACGTCAAGAAGTATAATTAACTACTTAACAAGGATTTCAACTTAACCTTCACACCAACTGCAAAATCATTACACACAACAGAACCTGCCTGCCGACGGCGGCGTACGCCAGCACTTAATGAATTCATACTCGTGTTCAAAATAAAGTCATTTGTTAAACTCCAAATTAATGGTAAGTAGCTCTCGCCTGCCTTAAGTAGTGATTTCAGGAATGTGTGCTCGGAGCACATGAATAAGGTGTCTCCATGTCGTCTTGTCTGTGACAGAACATCCACATTTAATGGAATCTCTCATAAAGTCACACAATTTTATGTATTTTCTTCAATTACCATCAGCAGTTCAGAACGCCGCGACGCTCTGTCGTCTGTGTTACAAACGATTTCATGCTAATCACGCATGAACAACCGAACAAAAAAACAACAGCCGACTACAACAATGGGCTGGAGTTGATGCAATTAACAAGATAAACACTGTAGACATAAATGAATTTAACTTGTTTGCTAAAGCCGTAGGCTGAGAGAGAGAGAGGGAAACGCAAGCAATGGCTGATGGTAGTGATGTGATGAATTCGCCAGGCGATGGAATACATACAATCGTTTAAAGGAAATCTTTGTGGAACGTTGTTGGAATTGGGAAAGGTCAAGATGGGATGGAGAGAAAAAAACATGTGAATGGGGCTCTATGAACGATCACGTGCCCAGATTTGAGTTGTTTTCGTTTCCAGAAGCCCCTCCAGGACCTGTGAGTCCTTGCCGGAGTCAGCTTGGCAATTAAATCTACGTTCTAGGCATGAAATGGAAAAATCGTAAAAGTACACGTGATTTCACTTCAGCAGTGGGACCGAGAGTGTGTCAACTTTTCCACCCTGCGGGCAAAGTGACTCCTGTCTAGGGAAGAGTCACGAAACAGCCTTGGATTTGTATTAGAAACACAGGGTTTGCTACTAAATTATTTAAGAGACCAACGACATTTTTAAGTGAAAAGAAAACGCTGTCAAAATGCATGGCGGAAAATTAATGATGGCTTTAATGTGTGACACGTTTAGTTACCCGGATATGAAGTGCTTCATTTTTCCATCAGACGACGACGATTCCACGTCAAAGCTAAGTATTTTATTTTGGCGAAAAGTGTAATATTTCCTTGTTTTACCACTTACCTAGTGGAGCGTCTGGTTTGCCAGCGGTGATTGATAGGTTTTCCTGCAGAAGGCAGCTAGACCCGTGCTCCATACTCTGGCAAATTTGTTTCCGGCGTTATAACACTTGACAAGAATGGGTTTCACAAGGCGAGAAACTCCTTTTTCGATATTGCTTTCGCTCACAGGGGAGAAGGTGTGGATAATGGAAAAGACATCAATTTTGTATCAGACTGTGAAAACAAAAATTAACTCCAGTGGGACGTTGATATAAGAAACTGTGAATTCCTAAACCTTTTCTGCTCGCTCATTGAGATTTACTGGCATCTAGAAAAGGGATTACTGAGTATCTGTTCTCCGCACAAAGCGGCTCAATCACTTGGTCTAAGTGAGGGGCTTCGGAAGACCTATCACTTCTCAAGGGAATTTCCGCTCTTTAAGGTTTATACCTGTGCGCATTGTTTCAAGATGGAAAGAATCGAATGAGCGATGAGGGTGTGAATAGCATGCTCGACAGTTTGTCGGCTGCTACCTGCAATTAAGTCCATAAGGGGAAAAACAAAAATAGCCAAACACAAACGAAGGTGACCCTTCGAAATATGAAGAGCTCGGGGATTAATGGATGGAGATAGAAATTTTCCTAGGTAACTGCCGGGAATAATGAATGACATCAATCGTTTCGTTAATGTGCAGAGGCATAGCTTGAGATATGATTTTTTTCTCGAATCAGTTTCCTGCGCTATAATGATTCACCATCAGTTAAACACGCTATTGATTGGTCAACGACTGATACGCTCAGTCAGAAGGCATAGTTCTCGGTAATCTACGTGAAGTCACTTCGTTGCCGGCGTGTTCTTATCGTGATTGCAGACCCAGAATACTTAAGTGACCAGATCGAGTTGGTGAATAACTCATGGTGGCATATTTAAAGAGTTGGAAAAATTAAAACGAGCACTTTATAGTTGTAAAGGGACATGCACGAGGACGAAAGAGCACGTCAGATTTTGAAGAATATTCATAATTAATTAAGAATACGGGAGAAGTTGCAGGATTCAGTTAACTGACGGGGAAAGGGTTGCCAGCAAATTAATAAGGAGGCTCAAATGTTTTTGATGGCATTTAATTATTTATGAAGATATGTTTTTCAAAATAACGCCTAAAAATAGAAGAAAGAAAATGTTTGATGTTTCTCACGGCGATGGCGATGGTATTACCGGCCGGCCTCTGCCTTCTCGGTATGCACGCCAGTAGAATAGGAATGGGTTTCTGCCAAAGCTGTAGAGACGAATAAGGAGGAGAAACTTCGCTTCACTTCCTCGGCTCTTGTCCAAAATCAAGAAATTATATACTAGGCGTCTACTTTTCAGCAGCCTAGAGGAAATGTCACACTTTAAAATTCAGGATAGCTGCCAAGTTTGTCAGGAAAACAAATTGGTTGTAAAGCAGCACAGGAGTGGAGTATACAAGATGGGCCACTAAGAATCCAAGATAGACAAGATATCCAAGATATGCCATCTAAGAATCGCTTTGGATTAAAGAGGAACCGGTGCTGAGGACCCGGCAGTGATATCACAATGAATCCAATCACGATCTAAGTGGGTCACGACTGCCACAGCTGTGCCGATCACCTTAACCTAACCTATGTTGAAGTGGCTGACTGCTGCGCAGAAGGACAGCAGCCACACTTAGCCCATCTTAGGCCCATTGTGTTATAACCTAGTCTAACAAACGTCCTAGCCCAACAGACGTCGAGAAGCGATATAGTTTCATATTCTTTTTGGTAACAATATGTTAATGGGCATCTCCTGCTAAAATCAGCTATCGATGTTTTACAAGAGACGTCAAATCATTGCAGGAAAATGCATCCATTTGAAACGAATATTCCTTTTTCTACTGCGGAGATAGAAAGAAGGATCACTCTTGTCAATCGCTTTGTCTTTGGGCTTAAAATAAAACCCTCTCTTCAAGAACCACCATAGGTCCTATAGGGAGCTTAATAGACGAGGGGATTCCTAATCGACTCCACAGGAAAGTACTTGGTTTCGTATTTTCTGATTGTTGCAGGATTAGGAGACTGAATCACGAACTCTACAGCGACATCGAGCTGGTCAAACGAGTTCACGTCTTTCGTCTCCGACGGCTGGGTCTTGTAGTCTTAGACTCCAACCAAGGGAGACAACGCAGTAAATGATGACCACGTGTCCATTGCCGAACACAGCTGAAAAACGATCTCAATTAGCTGAAGGTGCTGAGCTGTTGCTGTTCAGGCCAAGATGCACCTCGAAATGTAGTGCCATCAAAGAAGAAAACAACACATTTGATGTTCCGAGTTTATAGAGAAATTTAGTTTTTCCATTCCAGAGAATAGATTTACAAATCTAATGGACTAGTGTCAGAAGCGAAGAGAAAAGTAGTTCGTGTCGGGTAGGAAGTAAGAAGTACCTGTCTATAGTCCCATATTTGCTTAAAACACCTTCGTCCACAACACAGCACCGGCAAAAAAAAGGACACGGCATTACTCTGTTTCCACCCGAAGAGGTCAGAACAAGATGCGTGGTAAGTGGTCTATGACGTGAGGAGCGCTTGCCATTTTCAGCGAAATCAATACAAACCTTACACATCTGCTTGAATAATACGAGACAACTGCACAAATGACACACAAGCCAAAATAAACAAATCAGCAAACAAAGCATCCTTGTCTGGAATGGCATTGTGTATGATTCCAAGAACTTTTGACAGGAACCAGAAGCGCTTTGACAAATGTCTCCCTAAAAATAATATTTGCCTATCACTAGTCAACCGCAACAAATTGTGGCGTGTATTTACACGTGGATGGTCACAAATCATTATTTTTGAAAGTTCAAGGTTAATACAATAAAAAATTCAATAAATTTCACAATTTTTTCAGATACTGTGACATGTTGATTGAAAGACTATTCACACAAGGCAGTTTGGGGATTTGTGATTGCTGGCTTGGTGATGTAAGTGAGGCGGACTTTACACATTTTGTTAATGATGATAAATTGGAAGCTGTGATAGTGAGGGTATGTGAATAGTAAAACCAGCTGTTGCCATGAAAAGTCTATGCAACAATGCTTCCCTGGGTGGATTTATTGGGCTGATGTTCTCCAAAGATGCTGCTCTTGCAGGCTTCGGTGCTACCGAGGTTTATACTAATGCCCTCGTTCATTTCTGTTGTTAAATACAAACGACTAGTGAATAGTTAACAGGCCTCGATTTTCTGAGATTTTGCGATTTCTAATCGTCGTCTCACCTACGCAGACTGGATTCTATTGGGGGAAGCTGTTTCTCGTTACCGGTACACTGAAGCGCGAATAACTTGCAATTTGGTTGTACGAAAAGCTCACTAGCAACCCTGGAAGGAGTTCGGCGAGCATTTGGAAGGCGACCCTGGATCAGCGAAAAAGGTGCTCTGGCAAACAAATCGGCGACTCAGAGGAAGGAACTTCAATATCATCCAAGGAGTGTGGTAGTCAGACTACTACCACCGATCGACCACTTTTATCTGAAAACCAGATAAAAGCGTATTAACTTTGCTTTCACTGGGATTCGAAACAGCGACTCCACTACCAAGGGCAGTCACTTAACCATCTGCGCCATCTTGTCGTTGGCGGACCTAGGACGAGGTGGTCGAACAACCAAGGGCAGGCACTTAACCATCTGCGCCATCCTGTCGTTGGCGGACCTAAGACGAGGTGATCGAACAAGTCCACAAGTCGACTAGTTGCGCTTGGGTACAACTGCTGATCGATTAGAGTGGATGGTGGAGAATCGAGTGGCCTGGGGATCTCTTGTGCGTGCTTTGCCCGGCATCAACGCCAGTGGATGATGGTTGTAACCGAAGAGAGATGATGGCGTCGTCTTCCCTCTTTGGTTAGAGATAAAGTTTAGGATAATGCCCAACCACCGATTGATGCACTTTACGAACACATCAGGACTATTGTTCGTGATATACAGTCGCAATAAATTGAGTCATTGTTCAAGAGAAAAGAAATTCCACCGAAATAATATTTTTTATTCCAATAAAAGCTCAACTCTGCGGCGCACGCTCACTTCTGATATCTGGTCTCTAGGTTGCGACTTTGACGCACTCTAGAAACACAGAATCTCAGGAATGCTTAGATACAATCTAGTCTGCTTACTAACGTGCATAGACACCTAGGGTTATGTTTTTACAAAAATACATGACATACAGTCAGTCAAAAAAGTGATGATGCAGCATAAAGTTGTCTGGCACTCCAAGGCAAAACAAAACATAACTTAACAGCTTTTAAATCTGTTGTTAAAATAGGAAAATATACAGCTAGTCATAAATCAAAATTGTATTGAAATTTTCATCGCAAAGGCAAGTAAACACACATGATGAGAGATCTGCCATAACCCATACTAAGGAGATCTATGGTAGCATCTCGTGTGGCTTATGTGCATTAGCGATGTGCCAACCCGAACATTCTTCATACCGAGTTAACCCGGGTTAAAATAGAAGCAGACCGAGTTGTAACCCGGGTTAACGAACTCGGTTCGATGATGATCCGAAAGCTAAAAACATGGATTATGCAATGGGGTAAATCGAGTTGTACTGTCCAATTCAATTAAGTTTCGAGTATGTTTCGGTGTTCTATGGGTAACGTGTTGGCAAGGGAAGCGATTGGCGAACGGCGTAGCCAATACCTGTTTGTGAGCAAATTGTCTCGATTGTTCTCCCTTCGTATTATCTGCTACTCGCAAGTCGCAACATCTTGTGTTTTTTTTTTTTTAGAACAAAGTTGGGTTATTTTCGTGCGGAACATATTTTATGAGACAAGACTGAGTGAGCAATGGTTTGTAAGTATAAATAATTTTTCATTTAGTTCTCTCTTCGCGCAACTCGCACGCTCAACGCAACTTACTGGCTTTGACACGTCACACAGAAGAGAGAATATAATATATTTTTTTTACAAGTAAGTTTCGTTGCGGGTTGCCACTTACCAGTGTCATCTGCAGCACTTACATATTATGTATACATACAAAACAGCGAAATGCTGGATGTGGCACTGGCAAGTGGCAACCCGCAAGTCGCAACGCAACTGACTTGTTTCATACATCACACAAAAAAGAGAGAATTTAAGTATACATACAAAACACACAATACGCCAATAGCTACCGAAATTTTGCAGCCTGCTGTGGTGGCTGCAGGTCAGGTGCCCCGAACCAATATGGAATGGAGCAAGTCGACTTTATTGTCTAATTCGATTTGGGGTTGGTTTTTACAGTTGGGCTGGTCTACAGTTTTTTATGTATTCGGTTGGCTTCATCGTTTGAGTTGATTTAGGTGTAACTCGGGTTAACTCGATTTCATAACCCGGGTTGACACACCACTAATGTGTATCAGTGTCCACTGGTCAAGCAATGGATGGGTTAACAATCTCAAGACCAACCTGCGTCAAACGCAAGGCAAGGCAAAGCAAAGCAAAGCTTGGTTATTTGTTGGTGATCCCAGTCACAGCGGTTAGTTTTAGGGATATCCCTACATTTATGTTTGGTTTAAAGTACATTACTAATTACTCTAGATCCACGTCTGGTGAATCTAGAATTAAGTTTACGTATATATATTAAGAAGAGCAAAGGTCCTACGACTGATCATTGAGGACCCCCTGACTTCGCACAAGAGATTGCATCACATAGGGAACCATTTAAACGAACAAGATGATGATAAGAGATGAGGTTAGATGTTTCTAAAACGGTATCCATAGTGTGTTCAGCAGCAATTTATGGCTGACTAAATCAAAAGGCACTGACTGTAGAAGGTAGACCCCAAAAACAATGCATGCATGCATACAAAACTACACACGACTTATTTTTATCCGGGTCAAATAAAACAATCTGACAGAGGCGATATTCTTGACAAGGATCCTGCCATCCTTTACGTGAAACCAAACTCCATCCCACTTGAGTTCCGTTCTAAAAATACACTTCAACTACTTGTAGCAACCACTTCGATTCTTGATTTCACATGGCTTTCAGTGGCTCCAAAAACAGTATCTCCTGTCCGACAGTACCATAGGCATGTCAAAATCATTTAAGACACATTGACAAGGAGTTATTTTTCGTTTATGAAGCTTCCCTCGTCTCAGCCATTTGCGATTTCATCGCAAAAGGAGATGAAAAATGATACATGTACACTCCATCTTCTCGTAAGCAAATAGACAGAAAAAAAAAAAAACAAATAAATAAATAAAAACCTTACGTCTATTAACCGAAGACCTCCTCCGAATCGTTGCTGTCCTCATGGTTCCATACACCATGCAGTTGACGGGAGGACTTTTAAATTCAGGCAGTCTCCCATTAATGCTCCCCACCGCGATATCCTGGTTCATTGGTCTTACAACGTCACATGGTATTTGCAGAAGCTGACACGCTTTCCTCGGCACCGAATCAGGGATAATTGACATTAATTTCTCAATATCCTGTTTGTAGTGAACGATACCGCCACCACCCATGGCCGTGTGGTTTCGTTCAAAGAAACGTTCACTTGCTGTGCGGTTGGTCCTGGTGACGGTATTCTCATCGACATCACTACTGTCACCAGTCACTGAACTTGCTCTGAATTTGAATGGAGACGGTTGATTTAGATTTTCATGAATTTTGCCTTTCAATAGGCGAAATGAAGCACGAACCGAACGCGACCGCCGAAACCCACTCCTGGGGTAGCCTTGAATAGGACTTAGTTTTGAATACGTACAGCTCGTATCTTTGAATGTGCGCTCCATATTTGCGCGGAGTTTCGAAAAGAGTGTTCTACGATAATTTTTCACGGGTCTTGTTGACTTCGAACGCATATTGAACTGATAAAACTTGCAGGATTAAGTGCAGCTGCATTCTGCCACAACACACATTGCACAGCACAAAATGGTAAACTTACTCGAGCACCGGAGTAAACACAAGCACACACCCTTATTTCGCGTCAGCCGGCTGTCAACTGATGCACGACCGACACATCTGAATTCAAAAACACCAGCTCAGCATAAACTGTGATTCTGATTTCTGTGGTCCTAGGTTTTCCCACATTTTCAGTACAGTCTGCCTGTGTGGTAGTGGATGATGTGATGACTACAATTGTGGAATTTTTAGTTTAATACCGAAACAGCGATGAGGGCTGACGGCAAAGAATAATCTTCCCCCTTGTCCGTGGCATCGATGTGTGTGCCAGCGGAGGTTATCAGGAACGGCAAAGAGAGAGGGGAATGTTTCTTTCAGAGTGGTTCACTCTGCTTTTCAACCCTGATTGGAGAAACGAACACTAGGGTCGTTCACAGGGTGATGGGAAATTTGAATGTGAAATTTAAAATATTTTTAAGTCGCCGCCGCAGGTATGAATGAGTCGACCCAGGTAAATTTGCTGTCAATTGGAATGGAATATTGGGTGAGTGGACAGTATGTGCGTTTGATAGAGAAACCAATGAGAGGCCATTTTCAGGGACATTCCGGGAATTTGCTGGGTTTCCAGTTGTACAAAGGTCAACGTGAACAGGTTGCATGCAGACTCTTATGTTTGGCTGTGAAATTTCATTTTTTGCAGCGACAGAAGGTGTGTGTTTATTGTGTGTCCATACCCTCTAATCGTCTACTACAGCAATAAACGAGTAGCCGCCACCGAGGTATTCATCAAATAGAAACGTGGCGTAGTTCGAGCCCTTTGTATCCGCCGGCAGACAGCCCAAATGACTTGAATTCGTTCCTTTCTTACCACATTCCTTGAGCTCATATTTTTTACTCCGAAATGGAACATTTACGCCTATGGCCAAGGATGGAAAACATCCCACAACTTTTCTTTTGTAAATACAATCAGTCGGAAAATTTAATTATGACTTCAACTGTGATCAGAATACCTACAGTAGTGTTCAGAAAAATGTGTATATTAGTTTCTAGTTTATTAAAACCACACTGTGTTAAATTGTGACTTAATGTATGGAACATCGAGACGTACATGTATACGACCGCGTGGACTTCAATGCTCCTAGGAAAGTAGACATTGAGCCCCATGATCCATTTAAGTAGAAACCAAGGATCAGATCCCCGTTGTGACTAAAGGTTCAGCGACGATTTATGTGAGGAGGCTTAGATCGTCTTGAGCAATCGAGAGAAATGATACACTGATAAGAAATTACCATTCTTACCACTTCGATTGGTTTCGTTGAGTTTCGTTCAATTTCGCTTTCTTATGTAAAGAGTGATAAAAACATAGGTATTTCTATATTTCTAAGAAACTGGAACCCATCAGATATTGAAGTCTAGCGAATACAGAGAAATGACAGACTGATCCGAAATAACCAATCTAACTACTTCGATCAGTTTCGTTCACTTTCGCTTGTTTAAGTAATGAGCGATAGCTAACAGAGGACTAAGATCATGGTATCGTTAGAATTTAGCATTTTCTTGAGATTAGAATGAGACTTAACCTCTGACATGAATTGCTCAGAAGCATTTATAGAATTTTAAATTTAACGGTGATTTTGGCTTTTCTGGGTCGGTTCTTCATTAAGATGGGATTACTTACATACGTAAATTATGAAGATCAACTATAGACAAAATTTAACTCGGGTTGAGTGGTTGGCTTCAATATAATATTAAGAATATGAGTGTCGCGGCAGACCAAGGTGTACCTTCAGTGATTTGAAAGAGGTGGAGCCATGTTTTATCATCATCATCTTCTGACACGCATGATCTCCTTAAGGGATCACGCATACACAAGAAAACTCCAGGCAACTCGATCCTTCGCCATCGATTCTAACTCACCGGGAGTTATGCCCAAACGTAACCAGCCGAGTTTTCGGACTTGGAGACTGGTCAAGCGGTCGCCTACCGAATGGAATCGCATTCAAGGCGCGCCTTGGAAGTCGTGATGATGGGACATTCGTGCCACGTGTTCAAAACATCGTAGCAAAGCCCATTCCGTTCCTACAACAACGAGTAATTCCTACAACACCACGTGTTTTATGAAAGTTTGTTTCTGGGATTGCACATGGCAACCTCGGTTTTTGCAGTCGACGCATCATCCCACTACGCCACGATGACCTCAGTTTGGTCGTTTGGAAGTATAAATCATCTTCCTACATTTGTGTCTTCTCTTCCCACCTCGAAGACGTGACTAAATATGTGCCATAGAATTTTTATTTCAAAGGATTCTGGAAACAGGAACAATGGAGGAAAGGAATTTTGTAGTTCTCTAGACATGTCTACATCGGCTCTCCACAATGGTCTTTAACTGCCTCAAAATAAAGAAAAAAAAACCAGTGTGCACATCTCACATCTTCTATTATTATTATTGTTAAGGGTACCACGACCTATAGATCTATTGTGCCCCCTATTAATACCTTTGCTTTCTTAAGAGTTCCCTTCTGAGGCAGCTTTTTTCAGAGTTGTATTGAGGGCTCCTGTTACGCGAAGTTGGAAGAGATTTGTCCTAGATTATTCTCTCTAAGCCAGTTTCCTGAGAATGAGATCTGGTTCCAGTGACTTCAATTCTTCCTCTGACATTGGTGTGTGCCTATTATGGGCAAGTGCCTCACAAAATCCCACTATGTGTTTAGCAGAGTACTTCGAAAAAGTGTTTACTCATGAAAAAGACATAAATTCAGACCCGCCTACAATGGCCGCCCAACCAAACACAACAACCACCAACCCAAGAATAAGGGAAATAACTGTACTGGAAAATGAACAGTGCTTCAAAAATAGAATCGATCACAAAAAAGCCCCAGGTTATGACTCCATTAACGAAAAAACGAAACACCACCTTTACAACGAACTACTCAGGCTACAATATTTTCCCAAAACTTGGAAAGTGTACAAATAATAGCTATACCGAAGCCTGGTAAGGATTAAAAATTGTCTCATCATACCGACCGCCTACTCCCTATGCTAGGGGAAATATTTGAAAAACTAAGATATGATCGACTACAACCAATATTAACTGACAACAAGATTGTACCAAAACCATCAATTCGACTTCCGGAGCGAACACTCAACTTTACAACAAATCCATAGGGTTGTCAACAAAATCACGGCTGACTTTGAAGAAAAGAAGTACTGCATAGGATTTTTTTTTAACGTAGCAAATGCACTCGAGAAGGTTTGGTATAAAGGACTACTGCGTAAATTACATAACCTCCTTCCACGAACCTTTTCTCACATTATTAAAAGCTACCTGAGTGATCGATACTTCGTTGTAAAATATAATGACAAGCATTCGAAGATATTTCAAGCAAATGCAGGCGCGCCTCAATGATCCGTACTAGGACCATTGCTGTATGTACTGACATTCCTCTGCCAAGACGACCAACAAGTACTACTATGTTAGCTACAATTGCAGACAATACAATTCTACTGACGTTCGATGTAAATTGAGATACTGCAACTACTCTTGCCCAGCGCGTCCTGGACCGGAAAATGCAATGGTTTGACGACTGGAGCATTCAAATTAACGACGACAAAACTCAACAAGTTATATTCACCACTAAATCTAACTTCTCCCATAGCCCAATAAAAATTAAGAACAAAATTATTCCAGTTGACAGATCATTACCTTCGCGGCATGGATATTCGGGTTTGCCGTTGATTTGGCTGGTTGGCCAAGCCAAAATCACCACTTTTATATCTGCACGTTCGCTCAGCTAGCGCATGTTTACCATAAACTTCCACCAAAATACTATGACTTTCGGCAGCAGTTTTCTTCATGTTAAAGTAATGAAGAAGAACTCCCCGCAAAAACACTTTTTCAGGCACAAAGTTCGACATATTTGAGTGAAAAAAAAGTATTGGTGTTTACGCTTCGAATGAATGACATATACTGAAATGACGTACAATGACAGTAGCTTTCCAACGCATGTTCCAATGAAATAACACAAGTTACGCCATCTCTTAGCAAACCGCACGAATTAAGTTATATACCAAATAAACTACATTCAGAAAAAATTTATTACTCTTGTTAATTGTTATTTAATTGTATTCATTGCAGTATTAATTGTGATAATAAGTAACTATGTAAATATCCTGCACAATTACACAAGAAAGACTAAGTCACTAAGCCAGTCAATTAAACCCAACACAAATTGCAAAAACATGTACCAGGTGTCTTTTAAGATGTTAACATTTCGGAACAAAAATATGTCTATATCCTAGTTTCAACAGTGTCCTGTTAGGAAGCCTGTTAGGATACGGACCTTTTCCGGTTATATTGGCCCAAAAGCTTCTTGGCCTGCTTCATGCCACGAGCGTTGTTCCAGGTATCTACCCGGTTACTTCTCTCTAGTTCTCTGAACTCCTCCCTGAGGACGTGATCTCCTACACCGCAGAATGGTTCGAGGCCAATGATAGGTTTCAATGCCCCTTTCCTAGCGAGGGAGTCGGGCATTTTATTGCCTTCTATCCCCATGTGGCCGGGTATCCAACAAAGTTTTAACCTGTTACTCCTGCTCAGCACCTTAAGTTTCTGTAGGCATTCCCACACGATAAAAGAGTCTAGTGCCAGGATAGAGGCACTGAGAATGTCCAACATTATTGCTATGTCGCAGTTGGTATAATTCCTGTCAAGATTTATCTGAGCGCATCTGTCTATGGCATGTACTTCGGCTTGAGGTCCAAATACTCCTGCCCATGTTCCTTCATCAATTATTGATCCATTTGTAGACCATTTCACCGTATTACTGCTCAGTCTGTGGATTATGGATTCATTGCTCCAGTCTTTTTTGGTGCTGAGCTTAATAGAGAACTCCTTTTGGAAGTTGAATGTCCTGATCGCGTCATTCTTCGGAACGGCCAGGAGTGGAAGTCACTTCTTCTAGCACTGCATCAACATTATCTTCTTCTTTGTTTGGCGCTACAGTCCGGGGTGGACCTGGGCCTCAACCAACAAGCCTCTCCAGCCAGCACGATCTTTCGCTAGCTGCCTCCAGTTGTGCACACCAAGTTGGTTGAGGTCCTTCTCCACTTGTGTGCTCCATCTCGTTCTATGACGCCCTCTTATGCGTTGTCCCAAAGGCTCGGAATCGAAGACCCTTCGGGCCGGAGCTGTGGTGTCAATCCGCTCTACGTGACCTAGCCATCTTAAGCGTTGGATCCGAAGACGCTTAACTAGGTGCATGCCGCTGTACAGCCCGTACAGTTCGTGGTTGAATCTCCCCACAATAATGCATCAACATTATAGTGGGCACATTATAGATGTTTCTTTGACATATTTTCTGGTTTAATCACCTTTCACAGTTCACATTTTAAGATAAGCAAATTAGTCATTCGATATTTTAAATGAATGAATAGTACAAGCGTCATTTATTCGTCGTAAGACTAATTGTAATATTTCCAGAATGTGTACAAAGCTTGACGCAGTTGTCTAAATTTAACTGAGCCATCAACTACTCCCAAACACGTGATTAAACTTCATGAAATAGCCCAGATTCGTACTCATAGGCATGCGTTTTAGGAACATGTGCGCCTCAGCTGAAAGTCACCATCTCCCTGTTTGCTGTCGCAACTAGATATTCCCCCAAATCTCAAAGTAAATACCACAGGCTACCAGTCAACTTCACTGCCGTGATAAGGGAGCTCATATACAGTTCCACTCATAACCCACATATAAAATCATAAGATAATAAAATCAAAAAAGAAAAGCCCAGAAGGAGAACGATGATGACGAGAAAGGAAGCAAAATCTACGGAAGTCCTAGAGATAAGCCCCACACGACCCGATACGAGAGTGAAACATCGAGGCCAAAATCAAAAACACAACCACAAAATGCCTAATGTCGGCGGCTGCTATTGTTTCCTTGGCAATTGTCGAATGCTATGCATAATTCATGGCAAAAATGGGTCGATTTGAAATAAATTGCGTCTGCATTTACGCCTCCCTTAAATATTTAATTCAAGAGCAGGAACACTCAATGGGGTTGGTGTGAGCTGTGTGTCTTGGCGATAAGGGTACGCTTTCTGCTGATGCCTTCGCGTTCGTCAGGGCACGATGAATTCATTTATCTCGATTCATGATTATTTATTATTTGTTCCCATCCAATTGAAGTGAATTGGACACACCACTTCACTGCTCTGCAGTTCGCACATCCAGTTCCCAGACGCAGCTCGGAGGAGTTCGCTGGGTCGATCTTGTTTAATTGAATCCACTGCGGGTGTGTTGAGTCAATTATTTGCTTCCATTTTTTATTTTCAGTTTATCTTGCACATATTTTTTGTCTCTTGTTGACGTCGCGTAGTCCAGTCCAGCGAGAAAGAGAGAAACGAGGACGCTTAACATTCCCAGCGTTCCAATTGGAGATTTAATTGCGATTTACGGGTAATCCCGGTGAATAGACAACTGGCACAGGTACAGTGGCTGCGAAGAGGGATGGCCTCGTGGGTACCTGTTTCGCTTAATCCTCTATTGAGGGTAACAAATAGCCGAAGATGAAATGGTGAGCTGATGGCGCTGCTGAGCCTTTGGGCTGTCGTCGAGTCACCCACCTTTTGTGTTGCTCTTACCGTAATTTACGATACCATGAAGAGTGTATCTCCTGCGGGCTTTGTGACGGTGTACGTCCTTGCTATTATGCGAATGAACAATCGCTGGTATCCTAGTGGAATGAACAATGATTGTATGGGTGGTTTTGTTTTCTCAAACGTCAGACTAGGCGGGATGGGCATAATGTATTTCTCGAGTAGATTTGGGTTTGGGGAGAGCGCTTTGTGAAGACATTTCGGGCGTTTATCGTATTTCTTGTGTGCACTTGTGGAAGATTATACATTCGCCGAGGACTTAAATCAGACGGCGGCACTCTCTTTGGCTTTTGTCAGATCACTCTTCGTATCGTCTACGATTAGGTGACAAAAATGTGGAATATTGGAATAAGCTAAAGTAAGATTTATGGTTTTTGATGGCTTAATTATGCTTAAGCTCAAACGCCAACACCGGAGGCACAATCTTTCAAAGGTCGATGCAATTACTAGCGCACGCCGACGATATCGATATAATTTGCAGGACACAGAGGGCTATCACTGGTGGGCTGGCTAGTATCGAAAAGGAAGCTGGCAAAGTGGGTAGCAGTAAATGCGGGCAAAACCAAGTCAGTGCTGTCGACAAGAAGGGATACACAGCATCGGACAGAATGTCACAATCGACAGCTTCAACTTTGAGGTAGTAAGGCACTTTGTCTACCTTGGCTCTGCTATAAGCGCCTGCAACAACACCTCGGCAGAGATAAAATGAAGAATTACTTTTGCCAATCGCTGTTTCTTGTGTGAATTTAGCCTACACCGAAAATCCATTTTTTGTGATTCGCATGTTCTACAGCGATGCGATAGTGTAGTGATTGCTTCTTTTATTTTGTGAAATAATTGTCGTTGAAGGGGTCGATGCTTTAATTCGGCACTCAAGGGCGGTCACATATGCCACGTAACAGCTCAGGGGTATCAGGGACTAGATGAATGAGCCAAAAGGATGTGTCTTCTATTAGTCAAGTGGGGAAGGGTGTGAACCACATGCTATTTAAATTCATGAGATCACAGTTTTAGTAAGTTTAAACTGATGTAATTGTAAAAGCTCCCAAACAATAGGAGGTGTTCCACCTTCCTTGCCAATCGCTACAGCCTACCATCTACTTAAAATACACACAATCAACATCAGTCATCGTAAATGGCTAGAAGGTACCACTTGTCTGAAAACAAAGGCCATCGATTAATATCAAACGATCACTCAGTCTGCTTAGACTCAGCAGATCTCAGAACTGCACATTGGCACCCATGCCCGTGGGTTGGAGCTTCCCTGTAATGACTTCTGTAGAAGCTGCATGGATGAAGAGGAGATTGAAGCCACAGATCACCTACTCTGCCCGTGCAGCGCGCTGGCAGGTCGTAGATACTTACACCTAGGGCCCTACTACTTCAACAAGCTCAATGAGCTAAAAAGCGTCAGTATTAGCCAGCTAAACCGCTGTGTCACAAGCCCCCTAATTGTTAGGGGGAATCAATCCGCGTGATATCACAACGGGCCTAACCCAACCTAAGTTTAAACTGAAGTAAAGAAGTAGACATCTTCTAAAATTATAGACAAGTATACTTGGTGTCCGTGGCGTTGTGGGATGATGCGTCGACCCTTGGGCCAACGTTGCCTAGGTTCGATTCCCGGTACGAGGAAAATAATGTTCACGGCCCCACCCCCTTCGAATCACTGACAATGCTCGAAGATTGTAATTGTCGGGAGCTGTTTTTTGTTAATCGGACTATCGAGTACAGGAAGGAAACGTCATAATCTCGAGCTAGTGTCTGCCGCTTCTACTGCTTTAACGATTTCACATTTTTGTTTCAATGTTAGGTGTCTGTTAAATAATTCAAAACCCATCTGGCACGTGTTCAGCTGAAAATAACGAAATTCAAATGCATGCAACATCAGGCAAGTAACAATTAATAATGTGAATGTGTGTACATTCATAATTGTGGTTCCCAGAGAGCGGATAACAAGTACCAGCTGAATAAAATTACAATAAAAACGGAAATGCACAATGCACTCGATGTTTTTAGTTGGAATTCGGATTAACTCTCGTAAACTTCGGTAGGTTACTCGGTAAACTCGGTAAGTTTGGATGGAATGATAGAGATTTGGATCAGCGCCATATTCGGATTAATGGCTGTTCGGATTAACTAGACATCACTGTTGTTCAGGAGCGTTTTCCTGAAAAGCTGCACGAAGCACTTAAACTTGGAACGGGTCGTGAGTGAAAACACCACGCACTTAAACTTGGAGTTGGTTAAAGGTGATGTAGTAAAGAAAGAATTAAGTAAAAAGCGTTCAGAGAGTTCGCTTAACTGACTGACATTTATTCACAATTTGTTGACATCTTCTATAATTAAATCTAGCTTACACTACACATTACAATTATTTTTTAACCCGAATTATTGCTGGTAATGCCGGCAATGCAAGGTCAGCACTGGCTTGACCCAGTGCGAAGTAATGCATTCGCATGTTTACATTTCTCCATATTCACTGCGCCAGTGCAGAGGTTTAGTGTTGCAATGAATTCGACTAGCTTTATGTGTGTGTTGCGTCATCGGTGATTCAGCTGAACAAATGTATATCCCTGTACTACAGATTATGTCCCGTGTACTGTATGAACCGCATACGGTAAGCCGACTATACATTAAACAAATCTTCGCTGATGCCCAAAATTGAGGCACCGAGAGTCATGCGTTAGAAAACGACTAGTAAAAGCTGTTAAAATGTGTCCGCATTCGGCAACATTGAGGGCTAGCTGCCTCACCGGACTGTAGCCCCAGCCAAAGAAGAAGAATTGTATTTGAACGAGCAAGTCGGTTCGTGCCTATCACAGAAGATACCGCTAATGATGATTCATTAAGTCTGATACCTACGCCAGAGGACACAACAAAAAGAAACGTTCAGTTGACAGAAACTAATGGATTGGGCTTCAGAAAATTAACTTCCTTGCGAAGAACAAGATGCTGATGCTGAGAAAAATGCGTGAAAGACCTATCGAACTTGGATTGAAAAAATCTGTTTAAACATTGGCTCAAAACGAAATTAGATATTTTATTTTCTGCTTTGTAATATGTAATTTAATTTCATTACGTATCCTATACAATTTATTTTATTTTTCCAATATTGAACGCATAGAATGATATTAACCAACATTCTGAGCCAGAGGTCTTACATACGGTCAGTGGTTTCAAGAAAACGGGGTTATAAGCCAAGCGACACAGCACTGGAAGCTGTGAAGGATTCTGTGAAGGTCACTCGATTATTTTCTGTAGGGAATCGTCCAAGCCTTTGACTACGATCTTTCCACTATGGAAGACATCGAGGCCAACTGTCGAGACGCTTTTGGCGGAATAAGGTCACACATATTGGACCGACAGCTGAAAGCATGCCTGGCAGAGCGACAGCTTCAAAATAAAGTCAAAATCAATTGTATAGCTCATACATTTGGTTTTATTTAATTTTTTTTCCTATCGTTCCTATCTGGTCACCCTGTAATAGAAGTGTTTCTTATAAAAACTCTAAAAACTCTAAACTAACTCGATTCGACTTCATCTCTCCCAAGTCAGTGCTCAAGGAAGAGCACCACGAAGCTGGGACTTCGGAGCCGGCATGGATCTGTTGAAGGATTAAAAGACATTCAATTCAGACAATTACACTGCAACTCTCCAAGAATCCCCCAAACCAGGATACAAACACCAAAAGATGCCCGTTCACGCAGAACATGACAAGAGCAAGTTTCTCTGAAACCAGTCGTATTGGGTCATAAGTGGGTTCCCGACTAAAAGCAATCCCAAGTCTCATCTGGCTACTTGCAGCACCCTTTCAAGGAACAACAATCATAAATTGACAGTTTCATTTTACATCGATTTGTAATTGAACAACAGCTCCCATCCGGCCGCATATTACTCAATCGACAATAAACCCAATCATGTTTGACAAGCCCGATGAGAGAACAATCCGATCAATTGGCGACACAGAAATGCATTTACCCCTTAAACCAAAGGCGACAGCACTCGCAGTATTGGGCTCCTTGCCATCTGTGGTCGCATCTGAGCGGCAATCGAATTGCATACTCGAATTAATTCGTCCAAATTGACCCGGAACACGTATATCTAGATGGAGGCAGTGTTTAACCCAGTTCGCCCACCCCACCAAAATTGATGTTTGTCTAAACCGCATCACGGCCGTGCACAAGTTCTCGTAGTCGCCTTATTGAATCTAAGCATTATCACACACACATTTGGATGAAGTTATACGCAAGGACATCCGTCTGCCAGGGAAAGTGCCTGTGCCCCGTTGATGGGGATATCAAAGTCTGCCATGGCTGCGATTCTGAAAATTCATGCATGGCCGCCCATTTACCTAACAGAATTGAGATATAATTTTTGTGGCACTTAAATATGCACAAGTGCCGGTTCCTGGCAACGTGTGCATAATGTGTGTACGTAAGGCGAGAGTGCGTTAGTTGACAGGCTTCTTAGAGCATTAAAGGAACTTTAAGTTGATTACGTTCCTCGCGGAGCATGCCCTTGCAAGATTAAAGCGAGCATTTTAAAGCAAGTGCCAGGGTGGGGACACAAAGGGTCGAGATTTTAATTGCTTCTGAGTTGTACGAGCGACAAGAAGGGCTGGTGTCCATAAAGAATTTGAGTGTACGATGACGACTGATGGTGGTGGAACGGAAATACGCCTTTTATGGGAAGTACGAGCATAAATTGAAATTGTATTTGTGAAGAAGGCACATAACTGTCAGAACTGTGTCTGTGAACTTCCGGTCTTACCTCAACCATGTGCAAAGTGTGAAGGATGACTGCTTGAAGAGTCTACTCAGCGATGGGGTGGCAGTGAAGGAATGACACTTGAGTGCTTTCGAATAGAACTGTGATGAATCTTGGACGCCGTCAGAAGAGCCATTATACCGGATTAAGGTATCAAGTGTTGTATCTCTGGAAGCAGGCGAAGAATGAAAAAGAGTCATGTTAAAGGTGTTCTGCCTCCTTTCCTGTAAAAGCATGCTTAGCTCACTTGTTTCCCCCTTATTAAGCAGATTGTACGAGCAGCGTGGGCGGGTGGCTTTTAGGGGTCTTATAAGTTGAAACTTATTTACATTTAATGGCTGTCCACAAACAAAATCAGGTTCGCAATTTCCCTCAAAAGAAATACAATCGAAAACAGTCGTTCGTCAATATGTACACACGCTTTAAACTGTGCTCGTTTGCTGCACAACCTCACGCCCAGCCCAGGCAGGTGGAAGAAAGCACAACTCTCCACCGTCCTTTCGCCTGTGTGTTTGATTGAACATCACAAACTATTGATGTTGAGTTAAGGGCCAGGAAAGAACACAAAAGCCAATCAACGGGCAGTTACTTGGCGAGACCTTGGATGAATAACGAACTAAAAGAATCAGTAAATGCCTGGTATGCTTCATGAGCTGTTGTTTAGGTGGTGGTGGGTGGAATCAAGTCCCAGCGAGACGCTCAAGACGTGAAACGAAGCAATACGATTTTTGCGCTTTTGAAAGATTGATTTTGATTGATTAAACGCGATTAATTGACGAGAACATCGTGGAGACGATGCTCGACCACAATCGTGAAGTCCTCATTAGCTTGATGAATGTTATACAGTATCCTTGTCGCCAGTGTTTTCAATATGGGGGAAATGATGAGGGAATACAGTTGGGATTTTGACAGAGGGTTTTCTTAGGGGGAGCTCGTGCAAGGTTAATGAGGATAAATCGGAGATTATGCTGTGAATTCAGAATAAATGAATCGTACACCAGTTGAGCGAAATTATGACAGACCATCGGAAAGAGAAGATACGAAGACGACTAAGGATGTGGGAGAAAACTGATGGACCCAGACCATGGATTGTCATTTGAATTTATGACTAATGACAATTTTCAACATGTCCACTCCACAACATTAACATTTTTTTCGAAACGAATCACAAGCCACAATTTCTGGTTGAGTTAGGAATAACAAATACGAAATCCTCCTCGTATTGTGCAGTCTCTCCGGGCACGACTTACTTCCCAGCTCCTTCCACTTATGCACAAATCGGTGGTTGAGTTTTATCCTCCAATCGCAGTCAACAAACTTTTTTTCAGACGAAAACCGGAGAAATGTGCATCTGCTTTTGACATATTCAATACCTCTGCGTTGTAACCCATAAAAAATAACTTGGAGCGGGAGGATCTAAATTTTATTCAAAGCCTACTTGGTTTTTTGAAACTCTTCCCACTTCAATCCGAAAATGAACCAAAGGTACTCGTGTTTTATTTCTGCTCTGCTTTGCTCTTTGCCGCTGAGTGGATGTAAGTGAAGTCTTTGAGGACTTCAAAGAAACGCGGAGCATTGCAACGCACATCCTAACCCATCCATGTTGTGGCTCTTATCTCCAGACATTTGCCAAGCTTGGCAGCATTTTGTGTAGGGCTCATTTTAAACACCAGCATATGCATCCAGGACAAGCTGTGTTTTACCAATCACGTCAATATTATCGCGGCTTTTAGAAGATAATACTTCCAGAAAATATCCCTTCACATAATGACTTCGTGTGAGACATCATTTTGTACTTCTTCTGCAAGCAGGATTCCGTAAAGGACATAGCCGTGTCAATCGCCGACCCACGAACAGCTTTTGACGAATATAAAGCAACCCAACTAGCTACACTTGACTTCTCGAAAGACAGGAGAACTGTGAATGCCTCGTCAGAAACTGTCCGCTCAATTCAATTTCTCTGATCCCACAAACAAGTTAATCTCCTAACTAACCGTGTTCAAGAAATTTAATTTTGTTAATGTTTAGCAGTGGTGTACCCCAAGGTTCTATTCTCGATCCGTTATTATTCATAATTTTCATTAACGTTCTTCCAAAAGTTGTGTCATATTGCACATTTCTCATACAGTGGCGAGAAGCACACAAATAGCACACAAAATCACAAATTTAAGAATTGTTTGTACATCTTTCTTGTGCTGAGTATTGATGAATGCAAGTCTTGTCTGTTCGGGTGAAATGGGAAAAGACATGGCAACAATTCAGAGTAGACGGTGGAAAGTTTAAGAAGGGGGCTGGATTGGGTGTGGACAGATTTTTCTTTGCAAGGCATGGGGCCTAATTGGATCAGCATGTGTACAAACGTGTTATTCAAGAGCACATACTCCCTTATGACGAATAAAATATGGCAGCAATCTGACGATTTATGCTTGATAACTTATCGGCTTGTGAATGGTTACCCTAGCGATCCAAATTGCACCATTTTGCAATGGGCCGTCCAGTCTTCCGATCTGAGGTAGTGAACATGTTGAACGATGTGGAACATTTCAACGAAACTAATAACTTGTGGAATCAGATTCAAATAGCCTGTGATTTCATTCCTAAAGAACGATGTCAAGTTTTGGGGGACAGTTTTCCAAACATTGACTTTTACGACAAAAATAAGAATAATAATATGGATGGCACTACAGCAAGTACAGTGCCAGGGAAGCTAGGCCACTCGTGTTGTGCGTGCTACTGTTCTCCCACGAGTGGGAGAGATCTACATTTTTATGCCGACTCCGCCGAACGGCCAATTTGAGAAGCTTTTTCTAGACAGTTATGCTCTTTGAGCGTTGTTAGTGACTCGGCCGCGAATATTATATTGCTCGTACCGGGTATCGAACCTAGGTAACGAAGGCTCTAGTGCGTGGGGTTCGACGTACCAACCCACAGCGTCACTGCAGCCACTTTTACGATCCAATATATAAAATGCACACACACAGGCCAATATTAGTTTAATAAAATTATTTTTATGTCTTTCGAAAATATCCGCAAATACCATCATTCTTCTGCAGTGTGTGTGTTTAGGATTCCGTTAAATAAAATTAGTACAAAATTTGTTGCATAATTACAGGCTGAAAAACTGCCTGTTATTGGTGAAAGTGCAAGTGTACTATTTAGTCGCCCACCACTGTCATAAATCTACTTAAGTGTATTTCTTGGAATGGTTGGAGATTCAGTTGCTAAAGTAAACGTGATCAACTTCTGAGTTGGCTAAGGAAAGTGCTCTCGTGTCAAACTGACATGCCTGGGTGGTATACTACAGTGAAACTTCTCTTTACGGACACCCCTCTACAAGGGACACGTCTCTTTACGCACAATTCTTCTTTGTCCCGCCATAAAGGTATTCGTGTACATCAACCCCTCAAGAACGGACACCCCTATATAACGGACAATCATGATGGTCCCGCAGCTGTCCACTACAGAGAAGTTTCACTTTACTAGAAATTGTAATTTTAACAACCACACCCCCGACTCGTGACGGCAAATTCAGGTAGTCCTCATCACTAAATGGATGGACGTTGTCATCAAAGCGCGAAATCCTTCTGGCCAATAAGTCACTCACTCCATCATTTTGAAGATTCTCGACGGAATCCTTGACAACGATATACGAGACTCTATAGCCCAACACGCATTCTTCAAAGGAAGATCCACAGATACTACTCTCCAGGAAATAGTCCAGACAATTGAGAAGACATAGAAGGGGCCTTTAATAACGTTCACACGGAAGCGATCATAGGAACCATGCTTGTTTTCATGCTTAGCACTTGGTGCATTCAAGCAACGCTAAGAAACAGCCATACAATCAAATTCGTAAAACACCTCAAGGCGGTGTCATGAAGAACAAAAAGGGTTAAGGCATGGTTATCTCGGTATCTCGCAAGTGTCCAGCCGTAATCCGTTTGTTCATGGAAGGCGTTTCTTAGTAAAGGAAGGACCTGAGCTACAAGATGCAGCCTAGGTATCGACGCAAGCAAATCGGAACTGACGCCCTTCAAAACCTAGACCAGCGAGATAAGGCAGCATGCATGCGTCGTCTAGTCAAATTATACCCAAATATATTGCCGAGGTTAGCCTAAGGCTTCATCGCTCTGGCTTAACAGCTAATTTGTAATTTTTACAAGCTTTTTAAATAAATAAATAATACCAAGGGAGAATGTTGCCATAGTCAAGCAGCCATCAACGCTTTAATTTTCAAAATTAGGAAAAGAATGTCGAGTTGGGCTTTATTTTAGAGAAGGCCAGCTCAAAATGTTGTGACATCCCATGTAATGCGATGGTCGATGGTAGGGGATCCGATATCCCATAGAAATTGAAAAATACTGTGCAATATCAGAGTTGCCAACATATGCTGCAGATTTGTGTCTTCTAGTGGGATCAAAGGCGGGAATTGCACAAGGATCAAAGCTGGGACCGTGGCTTTTCAACATCTACACGGCAGACACAGGGTCGACATCAAAACAGCGAGCAAATTTGAGTACTGTACCATGGTGGATGCAGATCAGCAGTCAAATGTCGAAGCATAAAGGTAGTGCTCCCTAACGGTTCAGGAATATCAACAAAGGAAAAGGTCAAGTATCTTCACTTCACGGAAGGACTCACTCAGGTTGGACTTACAGGTATCTCAAAATATCCATTGGCATTAAAATGAAACATCGGGGTAATAAGGTTCTAATCGAACCGCCACTTTTACCTTCTAACCTGACATAAACAAAGGTGTTTGATTTTCAAAACACCAACATACCAGCCTCACCTTCAAATTTCATATTTTTCTAAAAGAAGGTACCTTATATACAAACAAAAAGTGTATAGGATTTGAAAATAATGTGGAACAAATAATTGAAAATTCAGAAAGGATTTCCGTGTTTTGTGCCGACAATTCAAGTTCCAATTCAGAAAAGCGGAATATGGACAGGAGCAGCACATTAAATGTGTAAATTTCTTCCCTAGCCATTTGCAATGCCTTTGTATTTTTCAAATTAATATTTTTTCGTTGTCAAATACAGTGAAACTTCTCTATAGCGGACAGCAACGGACTATCATGATTGTCCGTTATGTAGGGGTGTCCGATCTGAAGGGGTTAAAACACACGACTGTCTTCATGCCGGGACCCTGAAGAATAGTCCATAAAGAGAGGTGTCCCTTATAGAGGGGTGTCCGTAAAGAAAAGTTTCAAAAAAATTATCAAAATATTGGTAGCAAATAGAAAATAATGATTCTTTTATCCACGATTATTTCGCGAGCGGCGATAAATATCTTGGGTAACTTAGGCGGATATGGGATTTGTTGTTAGGGTTGGAGTATGTGCAAATTAAAATTTAAGCGTATATACGCTTGCAAAAGGACATGCCTATTATAAATTTTTACATAAAATAAAATAAAAAATAAAAAATTGCCGTCAAATATATAAATTGGATTAAAAATCTCGTATAAGTTCCTTCCATAGGAAGAAGTCTCATCGATGCAATGACAAGATTTGACAGTTTGTTGCATCTGGATGCCTCCATTCACTGTTGTCCCAGGTTTTCTTTCGTTGATTCTGGCTAAGACCATTGCACTGAAATAAACTTGATTTTCCCAATAAAAACCAGCGCATTACCAAATTAGTCTACCACACCACCGCTATCCTCAGATATTCCGATTTTCTCGGAATCTCTCTTGAGGGTTTATCTGAGCACCAGCAGTTAAACATTGATTTGCCTATGGCCAAAATTTCAATAAAAACCACAAGCTACACATTCCAAGTCTAGGTCTGTGCTTCAACAGCTTTCATCTGCAAATATCGATCACATCACATGCGGTTGTGATGGTATCTTAAATGAAAATTGCACAGATACCTGCAAAACACACAGGCTCCCAATTTGCCACATAATTCTCAAATAATGTTGCCATCCAACGATTCAACCCCTCGTGCATTAATTAACCAAAATGTGATTCGAACGGCATGTCGCAGGGCGATGATAGCAATTTGTTAAATCAGAAATTAACCACAATCATTCAGGTGATCCATTTTCATTGAAGCTGCTCTCGGAGGCAGGCGCTTTTCGATATCGCCTGAACGCATCTCGCTCAGATGGAGGCTTTTAGGGATGGATTGGATAATTGATGTTTATCGGTTCACTGGAACGACTGGGTTATATTTGCGTAAAAATATGGAATGGTTTACCAAATCTGGGGGAGTCTGTGAAACAAATTACAATTTACCCACGCTGGGTATACGAAAATGTTTGCGCTGAAGTGAGTTTCTGAGATCTCAACGGGTCATTCACGCGGGAAGATTGTGTAGGAGACGAGGTTGACTAATTCAAAAGTATCTAGACGAATATGTAGCTGATGGTGTGTGAGTAAATTAAAGGGAAATTTGCATTAATCACACCGAGTTCGTATCTGTAAAGCTGACACCATAAGGTTCAGATCGTAAATGACCTAGCATTAAATTAGGCGATTGTGCGCAGAGCGCCAACTTGGAACGGTGATGATGGAATGCTTCAAATATTCCGATCAGAGTAATAAAACAAACTCCATGCTATTTGTGAACAGTTCGACGAAGGAATTTTCTATGGAATTAAAGAATACAAGCGTGTGTGTATTCTTTAATTCCATGTAATGGAATGGTAAATAATTATTTAGGTGATCTATTAATCACCGAAGGCGAAAGGTTTTTGACGAGAATCTCCGGAGAAAATCACCACCTGTTTACTTGGGAAGATGATTTTTCACAGTTGATTGCGTTACTGGGAACGTGATCATTTGCTGAAGAGATAATTTGTGGGCTTTTGACAGCAAAATTGATTTTTCGTATTTTGGATGGAATTCTGACAAGATCAATCGGATGCTGCTGACGTACGAAGTCGACATGTTTGGTTGGTATTTTGTCTTCGATGACATTTTTCAATTTGTATTAGACAGTCGTGAAAAGATGCCGACAACAATTTCCAAAAGTACTTGTTGCTACGTGAGATAAATGGTCTAATGGTTCAGCACTCACTCATGTTCACTCAAGAGCTAGAGTGAAATTTTAACGAAATGCTTGTGCTCACCTATGAGCATTTGACACCAGCCCATGCTCGCTCATGAGCATTAGAAATAAGAAGTGGACGAGGACCAGTCGACGCTGTTGAAATGAGTAGTTTTGAAACAGCTTAGGAGATTTGTAGTCACGAAGGCCGAGCTTGGTGTCAAGCTCAAGAATTTTTTATTCCAACTCTCCTCTTTGATCATGAAATTTTTATTTAGGTAATGACCGAAAGAATAGGATCGCGAATACAGGCTGCTAAGATGAGACTTCTTCGTGCAGTTGTGGAAATTACTCGCCGGGATGGGGTGAGAAACACGGAAGTGCGTGAGGAACACGGCGGTGAGCAACGGAAATGTCAACGCTTCGGACAAATGTCCACATCATCACGACAGGAGAAGGTGGTTGGACTAAGTTCAAAACTCGCCTGGTTACGCTTGGGCATAACACCTGGTGAGTTAGAGGCGACGGCGGAGGATCGTGTTGACCGTAGATCTTGCGACCCCTTGGTCGTAAGATGGTCATGGTGGAACATGCGGGTCGGAGTGCGATGATGATGATGATTAACGTCAGTATCGGTTAGGTTACTGACCGCCTGAATGACGTTTAGTTAAGTATGGATTTAAAGTTTTCTCCATTCCATTGCCCAACAGTAGTAGGCGTTGATTTTATTGTCTATTGGCTTATCTCGTCGTATTCCAATTGGCAGGAGGTGGCATTGGCCAACGTCCACCCATTGTGCTATAGTAGCCGAATATTGATAAACAATTAGCTTGTTTTTACGGGCTTCAGAACACGCTGATTCGTTTGACTGTTGGTCACATTTATTGGAGCTGCCATGGTCATCCCTTGTTCCACCTTCTGTTCGCTAACCCTATGATTGTGGCATCCACTTTATTCTTGACAGCCGCAATGTTTGATCCATAGCATTGGGGTGGAGTGGTATCGGGCCCTTTCATGGACATCTCTATGATCTGATACTCAGCAGAGAGTAATAGAGTGCTGCGGGCTGAAAACCATAATGCCCGCTTCACAATACAGCGTTGGTGCTTCGACTTCGTACTGGTGACGAAATCTGATTTGACGCATAAATATGTCGCGATTATCTGTTTTTTATTTCAAACTTTGTTAAAATTTCCCGCCTAAAGAAAATGTGGAGTATCGCAGGGAAATGTCAAAAATCACAAAAATGTTTCAGCTTGTTGAAACAATTTTGGTCACAGAGTGCTTCGCTTACGTGAGCTCTCATTTTTCTTATACATTTAACACTGCAATGTGTAGATTGAAAAACGAGGCGACAGACATAGGAAGGTGGCATAAACTCTTCACGGCAACATGCGACCGGCTTGGACTTGATTTCTACTATTTCTCAAGAACGATAGCTTGGTATAGCAACTATAATAATGACTCAATAAAAATTATTAACAAAATTTATTGATTGATTGAATTAGTCTCTATTCCTAGTTTTTTCAAATTCGACTTATCTTGGTCCAACTAAATATCATAAAATAATATGTGTGCGCCCGTAGATTGCCAGAGCGTAGTTTCTGCATCAACCATTCGTGTTGGGCATGCTATTATTCTCTGCCGAGTCCGAACGGCAAATTTTGAGAAGCTTTTTCTAGACATTTATTTTTTGAGGATTGGCAGTGACTCGAAAGAGGTGAGACCGTCTACATAATGTATTTTTCTTCTACTCGTACCATGAATTGAACCTAGGCAACGTCGACGCACAACCCACAACGCCACAGACGCCAACAATTGGTCCACCTACATATCTTAAAATGAGAGCAGGTTCCAGACAGCCAGTGAGCCTCGGGGATGTGTAGTTGTAAGAATATACTGAACACATACTAAGTACTACGGCAGTACCGCATTGACTTTGAATTGCGTGTGTTGAAGGACGACTGCAACACTAACGCGCCATTTTGTTTCAGGAATAAATCCCACAAATAGGATCATAATGAATATATTGTACATGCCATTTATTAATCATTCATTAATTATGAACATTAGCTTTGTTGGTTTTGGCGGTCCACCCCTCCATACTGATTAAATTCAAACGGAATTTGAAAAAAAAAAATACCGAGAAAATTTTTAAATAAGAACTCTTACCGAGCGCATCAAGGGGCGAAGATAATTTAAAAAATAACCACAATCAGATGAAACCTGAGTAGTGTAGCGTTTTTATAATAAAGGATGGGGATTGAATTATCGAGGTTTTTAATCGACTTAAATCTTTCTTGATAAGTAGACTTATTGATAATCAGTTTAATTGTCCTTATTAACGATTTTTAATTGGTTTATCCACGAATCGCGAAATCATCAGAAGTGAAGTAGGGTAAAGGTATCCCGACAGTGCTAGTATCCGGACACTTCGTTGTCTATTGTTAAGTAAGAGAATTTACAGTCGAACCCGGACAAACCGTTTAATAGCACACTACCGATAAGCCATTTGTCTTTTTTGTATATTGGCGCAAACCCCTTGATGTGCTATTACTTCGCTTAATGGCACAACCGGCTTTATATCATAACAAAAATATGACAAAACAAACAGTTCACGTACAATCGTGCCCGCTTATTAGCACATCCTACACGGACCCATAATTCACTTGATTTCCTAGAGAAGATTTTTGTTTTGAAAATGACTTAAAACATGGGTCACATCTACATGTATGTTATACTATATACTGCCTTTGACTTCCTGCCTATCCTGGAAGTTTCCCACTATTTTTATGGAAGACCCTTTTACTGTATTTATCGCATTTTAAACAGTTTGTAAGAAAGATCGGATTTTTATCACACAACCCGCTTATGTCACATTTTTAATTAACATTATTTAATTGCATGGTTAATGTGCTATTATCTGGGTTCGACTGTATATTTTTTTTTCAGTCACACGCTTAGTTTCCAGCAGGAATGAAGTATGATAGATATACCCAACTTCACAGCTGATTAACCCCTAGTCTATCGACGAATTTCATAGACTTTTTGACAGTTATTCATGAATTTTTGACGGTTATTCACGAAATTGGGCAATTTGGCTATAGAAGACGGTGTAAAAAATGGTTGTCAAAAATGTTAAGGGGCAAGAGAGGTAGAAGTTTGGCATCTCTATCATACTTCATTTCTGGTTTCCAATAGATGCGATAACTAGTTTAAGAAATACGCATCAGTACGGTTAGTACGTGGTAGTCCTGAAGAGAGAAGCGTTTCTTATAGAAAAAACTGCAGCGCTATTTTTAAAATGTGAGTATTTTAAACATTATTTATTGGATTCACACATCAAAGTGGGTTTAATTGTAATTTAAATAACTAAGAAACCGACTGTCCGGGTACTGAAAAATTAAGTTTTTTACCCGGACAAATGGTTTTTTTTATGCATTAAGATATGTAAAAAGTTAAAATGCAATATTTTTGGATTTATTTACCTAAGAAAGGATGAAGGCAGGCTTTAGAAGATATTCGAACAAATAATTTGAGTTTTACAAAGACCGCTGACAAATACGGTGTGTGCCGATCAACTCATCGTGACAGACTAAAAGGTAAAAGGCTAATTGGTGAAAAGGCAAGAAAAATTCCTGATGAAAAACTCTTTGATCCTATGGTAGTGTTCCCATACTTCTGTCCTCGAAAGAACATCGTTGAAAATGTGCCCCAATATTGTATCCTAGGGAAAATCTAGGTTTGACGCCCATATTCATATCTTTATATTAAATATCCTTTATGAAGGGTGTTTTGTTTAAGAGCATATTACTATTGGGTCTATAATTATTTGTGCGGTTCGCTAAGAGATGGCGTAACTTGTATTATTCCATTGGAACATGCGTTGGAAAACTACTGCCATTGTATGTCATTCATTTGAAGCGTAAACATCAATATTTTATATTTTTTCACTCAAATATGTCAAACTTTGTGCCTGAAAAAGTGTTTTTGTGGGAACACGACGCACAGGACTCACGACGCCACAAAAGGAAGTCATTTTTGCATCGGATTGTTACTTGTTAGCGCAAAAATCATATGTGAAACTCGGCCAACCAGCCAAAACAAGGGCAAAGCCGAATATCGATCAGAAGGGTGTGCTGTATTATGAGCTGCTAAAACCGGGTGAAACCATCGGTGGACAACGCTACCGAACTCAATTAATCCGTTTGAAGAGAGCAGTAGCCGAAAAACGCACAAAATATGCGACAAGACGAACCCCGGCTACTGCTTGTACGGGAGAAAGCATCAAAGAAGTCGAAAAACTTGTTCTTGAGGATGCCCCAATAAAGGTGAAAATGATGGCAGAGATCACCAAGCTTTCAATTGGTACCATTCACACCATTCTTCATGACCATCTTAACCTTTCGAAGGTCAGTGCAAGGTGGGTGCCAAGAATGCTCACAGCGCCTGAGAAAAAAGTGAGAATCGCATGCTGTAGAGAGCTTTTGGAGATGTGTAGTGAGAACGCGGACGGTGTTATGGATCGAATTGTTACTGATGACGAAATATGGGTCCACCACAATATATAAAGGAACAGACCCCCCGAAGAAGTTCAAAGTCACTCAGTCTGCCGGGAAGCTCATGGCCACAGTTTTTTGGGAAAAGGTGACACCACCAACGCCACATCCTACGCTTCCACTTTGCATAATTTGCGGGAGGAAATTAAAAAGAAAAGACGGGGTAAACGCGCAGCGGGTATGTTGCTCCTTCATGACAACGCTCTTGTTCACACGGCGCGAGTTTCCAAGGCTGCTGCACGAGATTGTGGTTTCGAAGAAATCGAACACCCACCCTATAGTCCAGACCTTGTCCCTAGTCATTATTTCCTGTTTCCGGATTTGAAAAAATGTCTTCGTGGAAAAAGATTTTCGGATGATGAACATCTAAATAAAAATACATTGATGTTAGAGGAGATTATATTGAAAAATAAAAACAATTTAAATTGAATTCGCATTTTCCTTCATATCGATACCGAGAATATATTGAACGCCCCTCGTACATCTATATATATAAAAAACGAGCGTCAAATCTCTGTCGCCGATTGAAGTGAAGTTCGGTAAACATATGTGTGTGTTGTGCAAGCGTTAAAAAGTACATGAATTTCAGTACAACGTGTTTTTTGCGTCGCATTTGCTCTGATTTTTAGTGTTCGCTATCAAAGTGAAAATTATTGAAACTGGAAGCAACCGAAAAAATATCCGTTTTCGTTTTCGGTAAATGTTTCAATCGTAAGTATATCATGTTTCGTTCATGGAAAGAAAATTAAAAGTTAGAAGCCCCCGAAGAAAGATGCGTTTCGTTGCTTTTAGCATGTGTATCGTCGTTTCAGCGTTATTTTCACAGCTTCAACTGATTTTTTATGAACCGTGGTGGCTCACACCAAGTAATAAGCCCGCAGCTGAACTTTCACTATCCGAGATGTTTTCGACATATTTCATGTTGTTGTTTCATTGATTTGCATATTCAACGGCAGTTTTAGTACGAAATGTGCAGTTCGACCGCCCTCCAACAATGTCAGGTGGATTCAATGGATTCCATGAAGACAAAATAACTGCAAACAAAGTACGAATTTGGTGTGGATGTGCAGACACTAATGCTTCTGCTAAAGGGTCATCCGAATGTCAATCAGATATATTTTTCGACATGCGAACATTAATGAATAAAAGCCCCCCTTATTCTCTTAGTCGTGTCACCCAACAATATGTGTCACTTTGACAAATCTGTATTCTCTTTGTAACTTTACGTTTCTTTTGTCAGCCTCATGGCGTTCCTGAGACTTCACTTAGACATCTTTCATGAATTGTGATTGTCGTAAGGGTGACAAAAGTCACATAAAGTTTCAAAGAGAATAAATAAATATAGGAAAAACCGACAGTAAAACGAGTTTTTTTCATTCTTATATTAAAGTGATCTGCCTAGCGAAGCAGGCACAGGGTCCTCTAGTTGTTTATATACCCAAGTTGTTTCAGTGAAACTCAAGTTTTTTTCCAAATAAGTAAAGATTTGTGTTAACTGTCCGTCTACTAGTTCCCCCCTTCTTTAAAGATGGCGAACTTCACAGCTGATTGTCCCCTTGCCAATCGACGAATTTGAATGCCTTTTGGACTGTTATTCGTGAGTTTTTGACAGTTTAAGTAGGATGGGGGGCTTTGACATTTTAAGTAGGATACACGTAAATCCATTAAATACGTCAGAATGCAGCTGTCGCGCTTTGATAGTTCACAGACCGTAATATCGTAAGAGCCAGCACAAGTTTCTAGGTAGAGCTATTTCTACAAACTCGGGCTTTTGACAGATGTGAACAATTTTCTGTTATTTCCTTTTTTTTACTCGTGATTTTTTCGTTTTAATTATATGTGAAATCAATTTTTATTCTACTTTTTTAGTTGTCAGTGAAACGCGCGCGTTGGATCGTGATTTTGAAAACGGAGATGGTCGTGCTTTGACATCACATTCTCGCAAACTCGATAAAACGCGTACCAAAGCCCCTGTGACTTGGCGTCTATATTTGCGAAAAAAATTCGCGATGAACATGAATTGTTTGTTTGCTCAAATTGTACCCATTCCTCTCTGCGAATGAGAAAACTCTATGCGAATGTGTTGTCAGAATTTGAGAAGTTCGCGATTCGTAATGAGCTTATATGAATGGCCCTCCTTTGCCATAGTCTACTTAATTCGTTTGTGCGAAGCAATTTCCCTGCAAAACCCTCCATTTCACTCAATGTTATAAACACTTTATTCAATCAATGAAATCTAAGTCATGAGATTATATCTCGTTTCGAATTTATTAAAGAAAACCATAAAAAGCACCCCGCACTAGCGCTAGGAAAATGTTTGTAATATTCAAATCGATTTGCTCATTCAATCGAAAGTTGTTCTTATGCCATTGTCTAGCAAGTGAAGAAAAACACAAGCAACTTCTTCAGCCAACACGCTCCTTGTCTGATTTGTCACATTAAGCATCCAACCACCCCGACAAGAGGATTTATTTTACCAGCAATTCCACTGAGCCGGATAATCCTGTTGACAATAGAATTACCATTTTTCATTCCACTCCACTCTATTTGCAAATCTGCCGATACACCGATATGCATACCTATGTGCATAAGTACACGTAGATTTGCAATCAATATCGAAATCCGGACAGTTTGCAATTTTAAAGCACTCCCTGACAATCCATTAAAGAGCACATCACCATGCACAGAAACTGGTATCGGATTCGTTCCACAAATGACATCCAGTTGACGGGCCCCAAAAATCTGTCGCTATCCGCTGAACATGGCAATGACACCAGCGTACACATTCTCATACACACTTCAGTGGGCCACGCAGGAAAATTATCCAACACAAGACGACACATCACCACGCACTACGCAGTGACAGACAAAGAATCAAAGGAAACGTATTACCCGCTTGAGTGTGGATTGGCAGCTGTTACGGTGCGGGCGCGTCTTGTGTGATTATATTCACAGTTCACACACGCGAGGGTGAACACACTAGAGACTCATTTTAACTTCAAGACGCCGACAGCAGTCGAACTTCAGGAAATCCCCAATAAACGGCATCTCCAGTCGTATTCGTGGACAATTTTATGACTTCATGATGATGAACTCTGAAAATGGTAATTCGCGGGGCGGATGAGCAATTTTCTGTTCTCTGAAACCCCCGACCTCACTCCGCTTTCCCGTTCTCCACGGCGCGTCGTGGAGATCGTCGCGTCGTCGCGTCGTCGTCGTGTGATGGATGGGCATAAGAGTACTGCGTGCAATGACATCGTTAAGTCAGTTGTCGCTCAATGCCCGCGTTGGAACAAGAGTGTAAATACGATAAGTGGGGCGGACCGACAAGGATGCTTTGTTATAGCCCTTGTCCTTGGGACCTCGGAAAATTAATTGGAAACTGAAGTAGACGACTCTCTAGCGGCCATGCGATAAGGCGAATCAGCCATTGATAGAAAGTGTTCGCTTTTCCCATTAACAAGCGATAATTTGATTTATAGAAGGAATTACCTCAGGGGTGTCTCACCTAACACTGATAGAAATCCTTTTTTTTTCTCTTCTTTAATTAATACCCCGACCGGGATCAACTATTTATCAGAGTTAATTAACTTAATCGGCGATTATGCTTTTGATAAGAGCCGAGTTATCACTTTTGTGTACCGATACTTTGAGGGCGATCCAGACGCCGCCGTTGATAGGATGTTCTGCAGTTGGATGGGGGACAGAATGAGGGTGTATGGGCTTAGCTTCAATGAGTGACAAAGGATATGAAAGTTGTTAGAGGAGTAAATCTCTAAAAGGGTCTTGGGCAGACTGAATTATGCGCTGACGGTGGTTGAGGATTAATAAAGTGGTCGACGGGAGAGAGAAAGAGACGGACTAACAGGTTTCTCGTTGGGTGGGGACTTTTGTTTATCCCGTCAGTTGAATGTAATTCTTTTAGTCGTTATTATGTCTACTTTATCTGTTAAAAGGGTACGCTTTTTGTGTGCACTACTAACAAAAAAAAAACAGCGAAACAAGTTCTACAATGGCTCAGCTTATGCTTGGCACTTTTATAGGTAAAGTGGTCAAGCAAAACGAAGGTGAACTAAAATTGTAACTTGATCAACAGGACGGAATGGTTGTAAAAGTATTTGAGTTGTTAGTGTAAAGTTATTGTCAAAGTTATTTTCTAGATCTAGGCCTAGTCTGCAAGTCATGCAACTCTTGAAAACATTGATTCATAAAAATAATAACAAGTGAAGTAGGTCGAGACAATTTCCCCACAGACGTTGGGCTTGAAATTGTCTCCAAGTCAATGTCTGGATTCCAACATCAACTCGAATTATTATTCCTTCCCATATCACTGCCAAATGTCAGTGGCACCAGCGAGGTGCCGAAATGATGTGAAGAACTTGTCAATGCACACGAAATCGATTCAAGACGTAGGAATTGTTGCAAATTCAATCCACGTCGCGGTGTGGACACATGTACACTGGTACGAACAATGTTTTTTTTAAGAGATTCAAGTCTACAGTTTGCAATACGTCGAACGTGGTTAACTTATGTTCCTTTGTTGGGGCAAGGAACATAAGTTCCTTTCTTGGGGCACGTTGCTTATATATGTAAATAAAGTGCTGGATCTGAAGTGAAGAAAATCCACAACCCTGTTTGCAGATACAACCAAACCTCTAAAGGCGAACATCTTTACGAAATTTTCTATAAGTCGAACAAAATTTGTCAAATGTTGCAGAACTTAAATTGTCCCTTATTTTACACTCCATAACTCGAAGATAATATCCCGTGACTCTTCGACTTTCGTTTGACTGCAGTAGTTACTTTTTGGTGTGAAGATGAGATTGTATTAGTGACGCTACAGCTCGTGAATGATATAGGCCTCAAGGCAAAAACCACTCTAGTCAGCATTATCTCCATTTATTTTCATCAGTTTCGTAGGGATCCCTCTTCCTCTGCTGGCTTTATGGGAGGTGTCAACTTCCACATGGCCTAACCACCTTCGACTGTGGATGAGACAGTGCAGAAGAACAGTTCATTTACGAAACTTCTAATGTATAATATTGAAGAAGTGGTCGGACGAGGGGGAAAAGTTGCTGAGAAGTTTTGCTCCATGTTACGGAATTATAAGAAGTTCGTCGTTATCTCGAAAATGCTACACATGTGCCGCTTAGTTTCATTGCGCGATATTTAGTTTGATTTTAAGATGTGTCACAAGATAATCAAATTTCACACAATCCATTTGAAGTTACGATACACAATACGAACGGAAACGTAGGTTAGGTTATGTTAGAGTGATTAATTGCAGCCATACTTCAAGTAGGCCCGTTGTGTTAGCACATGATCGAATAGATCCTAATCCGCGGACCATCTAAAGCTTTTAATAAAGCTATGAAGTTGACTGATGCTAACACTGCTCAGCAATTGCAAAGAAGCTAACAAGTGAAATAGTTCACAATGTCATTCTATTTTAGTTCGTTTAGTTCAGTTGTACATCAAACGCAGGTATACCTTACTCACCATACCAGAATGCAATTCAATTTTGAATTATTGTGGTATTGTGCATATCAGGGTTGTTTTTGTATAACTACCAAGGCACATGCACATCGAGCATCGTTGCGCTGCCGGCGGTGCATGTGAAGAGGATGTTAAAAATGTGTGTGTCTGATTTTTAGAACGATTTCCTGGCGCGATGAATGGATGCACTAAACGAGATTTCTTTCTGGTTAAGTCTTGTGTATTAGTTCTGTACAGTACAGGCCCGCTAGTCCAGACACATAAAGTCTCGGGAGCGTACGGAAGAGAGAGTGAAAAAATAAAATGAAGTGGAAAACCGGCAACTTTTCAAACACCTTACAGATATGTAGATCCTTTTCATTGCAGAAGCCGTAATACATATTTAAAGGAGAAAACTTTCAGAAATTCCACCACATAATATCCGGCCTATCCTTAAAAAAAAACAACTGAGACTGACGAGCCTTAATGAATTACAGTAGACTTCGCTTATAGTGACCTCGCTTGTAACAACATTTTGGTTATAACGACGAAATAAAAGCTTAAGTTTGATTTCCATTCAGTAATGAATAACGCTTATGTCACTCCGATATAACGACATCCGCTTGTAACGACGGGAAATTCGTTTCCGATGAGTTGTCGTTATAACCGAATTCGACTGTACGAACCTACAAGACAGCATGAAATTAAAAATTCATATGAAAGTCCACTTAACCTAGCAAATCGCAGCGGCACAATGTACAGACTCAAGACTGCGTCCTCCAAGACTGGCAGCGAAACTACTAGCGGGGGTATTCCCATGATGTACACCCGTACATATGTACGTACGTGTGTACATAGAACAGAGTCAAAATATGTACGCATTATAATACTTTGTCCGAACTGCAGAGGTAACATTTTGAAAGTGTCCGAAATATAGAGGTGTCCATACTACTGAAGTGTGTGGTCTAGCGAGTGTCCGGAATAATGAGGCTGTATGTGCGTATTGGTAATTGACATGGTAGTGCTAGGAGTCGGAGTACATTTGAAAGTGTCCGAAATATATAGGTGTCCGGTCTAGCGATTGTCCATAATAGCGAGGCTGTACTCTATTTCACTTAACTCATGCGTATTGGTAATTGACATGGTAGTGGTAGGAGTCGCAGTACCTACCAGTACTACCGCCGTTGGCTTAGAGCTGCTCTGTTCCTTTCTTTGATGTGGTAATAGAGTATAGAGTAGAGACGGTAATAGAGAAAAACCTATTACCGTTTACATGATGATTTATATACATATGAAAATGGCTTCTAGTTTTACCTATTTTTGTGTGGTCCTTCAATGTCCTGAGCAGTGTACTGCATTGAACTAAATGAACTAGAACAACGAAATAGTTCAATAAACAGATTTAAACTATATTGAGCGCTCTCTGGACTGAATTAAAATGCACAAACATTCTCCACACTCCTAGTGTTTACTAGCAAAATTCTTCATAAAGGTAGAATTTCATGTGGACTGACCCAGTACGTACCATATAGGGTTTATACATAATTGTCAGCCTAAAAGGCATTTAACTATTCCAGCGATGTCAAATCTGTTATTTTATTCACTCACTAATTTATGCTTAACAGTTACACCAACCTATGTACAGTGAAAACTCTTTTGGGCGGACACTGACCGTCGACTATTTGTGTTGGCTTAATATGAGTTGCCGTCTAATGTGTCATGACTTTTCTGCCGTTCTGATGTTTTCAGTTCAACGCGCAGCAGAATAAACAAAAATCGCAAACTCTTTACTCGGGGAAATACCCAAAATAGTTTTGTGCCTCGCGTTCGTTGCTAAGAGGTTTGCGTCCGGCTAAAAGAGGCGCTTTCCAAAATTCTTAAAACATTTTATCCATCCAAGAAGGGTTACATTTTTCGGAAAACTATAGAAAAAATTGATTTAAGAGAAAGTGTCCGCGCTAGAGAGGGCCCCCCGACTGTCAAGTTTTCAACTATGCAGATCCCGGATCGCAGATCTAAAAGCTCTCGTGTTGGTCTAAGATTAATAGGCCGGATGATCCCACTTACAATTCAAAACACATCTCAATTCATTTGCACTGACACTTAAAACCCCGAATCACGGATGAAAAACAAATTGTAAGTTGTAAATTATCACTTGATAGTTCCACAAAAGGCACACCACTTCTCAACTGCATGCAAATACAGAGAATTCCTTCCATGATAGACGCACTCACTTCGTAAGCCCCTAATGACACGTCTGAAATGATCGTCAATGCACATTGCAATTGGTGACAACCTTATTTAAGAGATAAGTGCACCATTGACTGGTTGGTTGTTTTTTTTAGTTCTGTGTCATCTGGACGCAGTCATCGTCATCGGCACCGAAACAAGTGTTCATTTGGAATATGATGCCATGTTATTCAAAGTGAGATACAATTGTGCGAACACACAATAGGGGTATGAAAGAGAATCCGGAACGATAATTGCAGTGCATTACTTTCTAACGTGTGGACTTATGAATGAATGCGTCAATTACAGATGCTCGCACATATCTAGTTTCTGAGAGTATTATGTTCTTTCGATGACAGAGTTATGCTGACGTGAAGTGATTTCAGGGAAACGTTTTGAGAGAGGATGAAAAAAAAATACCGCCATGACACAGGAGGTATGGCGTCGACACCTACGCTGGGTGTCTGGGGTTAAATCGTCGTTTGAATAACATTCACAAGTCACGAGGCAAGCCCTCGCAAGTATGTCAAGGTATGCAGAAGGTTTCTCAAACGTGGGCGTTCGGCATAAAAATGAAAGTCGCATCCACTCCAGAAGCCTGACCAGGGTCCATCGACGAATGTAGATTAAGGAAGAATATCGCATCTGAATGCAATCCAAATTCGAATCACTCTCGCACTCGAATGACAAAACCAAGATGTCCCCTCGCAGATGATTCTTTTGGCACTTTAAAGAGCAATGTATGCTGCCTGTGGCTAACCTCGTCGTTGATTGACTAAGTTAGTCATTCTGTGAATTCCGAATAAATTTCCACGAAAACTTTTCTTCTTTCAAGTGGTCCGACATTGAGCGTGCGACGGAATTGAGAAATTAACGATAACAAGAGTTAACTTAGAGATCAAAGATCAAAAGCTTAATTAATGCCATTAGTCAGTTTTCGGTTGACCTAACTTGCGACCGAGAAAATTTTAACATCAATATTTTTTGTGCCATGTAACAATTGTTTCTCGTGCACAGATGAATTCACCGGAATTACTTTGTGCGCAGAATGTAACGTCAGATGCGTATCATAATACACATGGGTGGTCCTTTGATGTGTGCTTAGGAGGCGGTGGGATGGACCCAGAGACAGCATTGTGGTTCCGCATGTTACCAGACAATTCTGGTGGACGCCACCAATGTCCACTAGAAAGTCATTCAATTCCCTTTTATTCACAGGATTCGCACACAGAGAGGCAATTCAACTTGTAATGAGTTTTATATCACCATCATTTGATTGCATCATAAGAATTGTTTGCCATTATCCTTGTACTAAAGTCCTTATGGTATTTATTGAAATAATAAAACCCTTTTCACTTGCCTTTGCATTCTTTAGAGAGAGACAGAGTGAACAGCCGAGGGATGATGTGAATGTAACAGCTTGTAAATGCGCATATCAGACATTCCAAGTCATATTGTCAACAACACGAAGGGGGTGAGACGGGGGGTTCCTTGAGACGGATGGAAGTGTGGATGGCTAGCGATTGATTTGATTCTCCATTCCTTTCGTTCTTTGACTCTGTTTATTATCGGTTAGAGAACGTCAACGAGACGATTCTCTAGGATTCACAAGTGATTCAAGAAGTCGTGCTGTTTGCATACGTGAGGTCTTTGTGATGAATTACCAGTACAAAAGTATCCCCAAAAGCCACCTCAAACCATTCACGTACGACGAACAGGTTACCTACACAGTACATCACATTCCATACCCATTTCTGCATCAAATCTTCACGTGCTGTACATCAACCAAATAACAGTGCCAAAGGGCCACTTGCGAAGGATGTCTTCCTTCGGAGGAACACAGAAGAAGAAAAAAAAAGGAAAAGAACGTGCGGATTCCTTCATTTTCTCACGTAAACAAAATTAAATGTCCCTTTTCACGTTACAAACGAAAAACGACTGACACGTGCCCAATCTCAAAAGGAGGATGCCTACCGACGAGCTCTGTTGCCATGGACTGAGCGGAGAAAATCTCTGAGAGAGAAGTCTGAAACATTTCGACTCGACCAACGAATTCAAGTCCAGGGCTTAAATTATTCCTAACCTGGTTCGCACTTCAACATCTTCAAATGCTCCTACACCTTCACCGCAAACTATGAACACACCAGTTACACCGGGACATCTGAAATGTTTTGATAATTTCCCAAGAGGCACTCCAAGGTTAGGATTCCACGCTTTACAGACCCCGCTATCATACATGACTCATTTATGAATCCGTCGCAGGCGTGGATATCATCTTGAAATTCGTGTTTCCGCAATCGGCTGGCGGCGATAGAAAATATATTTGTTTCTTTTTTTCAAATAGACATTATCCCCCCTTGGAGACCGGACGATCACCCACGAGGCGGGGACGGAAGCCAATGTTGCCCAAGACGATACTCGACCAAACGAAAAGCAAAAAATAACAATTTTCTGAAATTCCTTTTATCGCTTCCCCGAACTGGAGATAAGGTTGTGTTAAGTTAATTACACAAAAAGTAGAATAACACAACTGGAGTGGATAACGGTGGTGGATGGAGGTGTTCAATTGCGTGAACTTAAGCAACGCTTCGGATCAGCTCTTTAATCGCACACGAACGATTCAACAAGCACCTTAATTAGTTTGATTTAGTGAATGTGGGTATGTGAGTGTGGGGTCATGCACTAGGTGGTTGTACCTTTTTCCAGCCACCGCTGTGATTTTAATCGATTTCTATATCATTCGGACATCCAGATGCCGTAGTCAACGGAACAGGAGTAGTAGCACGCGTCCATGTGCACATTGTGGAATGTAACACACGCATCCGTGTTCATACAGATATAGTGGGTGAGGGTTAATGTTTGCACGCTGATTACTGTTGGGAAAAGTGACATGCCTGAAACGTGCGTGGGATCTAGCGGTCACCTATGCGGACGTAAGGTCCCTGAGTTATGATTTGCAGAATCCTCGAGAATGTGTTCAATTCCATGTTATGTCGCCAGATATGGCAGAGCACGAGACGAGGGGAGCGCCCTGGGTTCTATGTTGACTTTTTTTTGTTCTCCTAAATATTCAGGTATGGTTGCCAGGCAGAATGTTATTTGCTCATTGGGAAGTCACTCTTGATCTTATTCGTAAGATTACTAAAGAGATTAAGTTCTTCTTCTTCTAATGGCGCTAAACCACCCAGGAAGGTGATCATTAGGCAGTTGCCTCCTTTTTCGCACGTCAAGTTGAGCGAGGTCCTGCTCCACTTGTGTGTGCCATCGGCTCCGCGGGAGTCGTCAATTACGGTGTCCCACTGGTTCGGAGTCGAAGACTCTTCGGGCTGGGGCAGTGTTGTCCATCTCCAAAACCATGCGATGGTTTTTGGAGAAGAAAAAAAGTTAAATGTCCTCCGTTATTGAACATAGTGCTCCCTAACACGAAACTGACCATTAAGAAGGCCAACCTAGGCTCGGATCACATCTGTCCTTTGATGAGCAATGTAAGGATTAAGCAGGAGGACAAAGCTGCTGCTCTACAAGCAGATAATACTGATTTTAGCGTATAACATCCCACTCTGGCACACGGTTTCTAAGACCTGCATGGAGAAGCTCACAATTTTCGAAAGCAAATACTGCGAATATGTATCGGTCCCGCCTTCGATAGTAACCATTGAAAGTATTGCAGCAACAAGAAGCTTTAAGACACAGGCATACATCAAGCCCCTGCCACAGTACGTGGTGACACTGTTCAGAAACCTTATTCCTCGAAAATTTGTGTGACATTTGTCACCCGCACGTCGATAGTGTATGATCCTTTGGTCACATTTCATGCGAATTGAGATTTTGGAATGGGAGATATTTTGTCACTTGCATTTTTGTGGGTTTTGCCGAATGAAGTAAAAAATTTTGTGTTGACAGGAATACAAATTATTTAATGTGTTCACGTTTAGTGTTATGAGAGCAAATTTCTACAATTTATTATGTGGCACATCTCTTCCTACATTATCTCTGGTCAGTATTGTTTAATACTCCAAAGCCTACTACAACTTACTCTGAACGTTCCACAAGGAATGCCGCCTTCCTTCGTTCATCTGCGGCACTTTGAGACACTCCTTTTAGTGCTGCCAAGTTTCGCCCGATTTCAATTGAAAGTCGACTATAGCGGTAATATAATTTAATAAAATTGTGACCACAAATATTAGCTATAGCATTACACATCCAATCACACCCAGAATCCCCTTTTTAAGAAAAGGAAGCGTTTGGGTTGTAATATTGGGCTATCACTGAAATGTAATCCATTATATACGCGCACCAATGCTCCCGAGTTCTGCACCAAAGGCAACCTGAAATTGAAAAAAATAGCAAATGCAACAACCTAATGGAAATTGATCCTACTTGAAGACACAATCTGCAGCATTTCTTGCCTACTTTGTTGAATCTGTTTGGATTGAGAATTTAAGTGGTATTAGTCACCTCACTTGAATTCAAGAATACAGGTGAGGTGACAGCAAAATGTGAGACGAGAGTTTGTCACCTCGTCTAAGAGAATAAGGGGGTCAGGAACCTGAGAAACACAGTCCCCGGACAACGCTACGTCAACGCGCAAAATCTGCTAAGCGAGCAGCGACATCGAACAACAAGCTGTACGGCACCGAGGCTAAATCGGCTATCACACCATCATGCCAACCCAAAGGGACCAACATGGACACCCGGAGCACTGGACACTGTAGGACATAAGAAATATACGCAAGACCGGACTAATTCCAAATGTTAAATTCAACAATATTTGTTGAGCCAACGCCCTAACTCTAAGTCTAATGCCTCTTTGTCATCTCAAATGACAAAAATAATTTTCATGCAAATTAAATTTTTATTTGCTTTTTAATTGATTAAGTAAAAGGATGCCCAAAAACTGCAGCATCTGATGATCTGAGATCGCACATGTCCGGCGTTGGGTAGCCATCGAATTGAATTCAAAGACAGCGAGACTTCTGTAAAGCGTGATGAAAATTTAAATTCCAATGTTCAGAGAATGGGTAAGTAACCAATAATCCCTTCCACACCACCGCCTTAGAAGCAGATTGACAACACATTAGGAAAGGTGGACTGTAAATGAAGAGAATGATAATCCCTTTCAGACCATCAAAGTAGAAGCAGATTGACAACACATTAGGAAAGGTGAACTGTAGATGAAGACAAGACGGTTCGAAGGACTGGCGAGATCAAGGAAAACTCACCGACAACAGTGGAGAATGAAGCGCGTCAGTTGGGTGAGTGAAGAACTGGAGACTTGTTTTAAAACGGTGGACGACGACGACGCATCCACTCTCGTATTACATAACTATACTTGACTTCAGTAGGTGCAGTGCCATATGGTACAGACTCAGTGTAACAGCTTGGCATTTGGTATCGATTTTCATATGTACTGTACCGGTTATGTAGGTACATCTGCGATTTTTTTTTAGAAAAAGGCAATTTTCAGCAAAGAACTGTTTCCTTGTACGTGCGCATTGAATTGAGATTCAAATATATAAATTCCGTTGCGTGTGTTGCGTTCATACTCCACAAAAATGTCTATTGCCGGATCGCAAAGAGGTGCCCAATGAAATACGCACGTTGCGTCCGAAATCTCTCACCTATAGTCTGAAATTTGGGTAATGACCGAAGGAATAAGATCGTGTCTACAAGCTGCTGAGATGAGATTTCTTCGTGCTGTTGTGGGAGTTACTCGCCGGTTGAGAAACACGGCAGTGGTCGAGGAACTTAACATTAAGCCACTTCGAACGGAGAGGGCTATGCTTCGGTGGTTTGGTCACGTGGCACGAATGTCCCCTTCATCATGACTTCTGAGGCGGGCGTTGAATGCGATTCCACCAGGTAGGCCACCGCTTGGCAGACCCAGGACGAGGAGGTTTTAGAAAGTTCAAAAATTCGCCTTGTTACGCTTGGTCTTAACTCCTGATGAGTTAGAGTCTATGGCGGAGGATGGAGTTGCCTGCTGATCTCTCGTGCGTTATTTATCCTTTAGTGGAGCATGGTCATAAGATAATGATGATGAGAAAAATGTCAAGAGCTTTTAAAATTTTAAATTGTTTCTCTGCGAATCAGTCGTTCTATTTGCTAACTATCAAGCCGCGACTGATTTTCCGTCCAGTCACCTATAGAACAGCATATTGTATCTCCTCTTTACTCCCTACCCCAGGTATCGCCAACAAGCTTCATCCAAGAGAGCTATATCTTCTCCAGACGGGACTTGTAGGTCACATTACATGTTGTTGGCGCCACCACTCATTGTTTCTCCCTTCATATTTACACACTTTTTCTAGCGCCTGAAAACGTTTTTATTGTCATTTTTACCTGTTACGTCCTTCCTCGTCCCATGGTTCAACTTACATGTTTCTGCAGCAGTGGTAATGCAGATAAAACAAAGCATCTGTGCACACACCTTGTGTATATCTCGGTGAATTTTTCTCAACAAGGGTGTAATTGGATATGCTCTTGTAGTTTTAAGCAAGACATGTAATGTAAAGTAGGAAACAAAATGAGAGCAGTCACATTATGAGGGTGGCCTCCGGACAATACCGAAGTGTTTTGTTTGAATGTGAACACTTTTGCCAATAAATTTGTTGATGAGTTGTTCACACATTCCTCTATAAAACACAGCAGTAAGGTCGGCTGCAATCAACACCGGGGTTGATGCCTCCAAGATGCCCATATGTTCGTTGCATTCGATCCCTGCCTACGTTGCCTTGAATATACTGAGTTCAATGATATTTTGATGTCAGATCACTGCCTCGTTTCTCGGAACAAATAGCATATTCTATCCAACGCATGAAGCAAGTCGTCGCAATTTAACTTTGGGCGCAGTTCTTCAAACCCCCGCAGATACATTATCCAACGCACAGATTATTTGTTGAAAAGTCCGAGGGAAAACACGTCTCTTCGGTAGATTCAGCACTCGGAGGCAACGAACTGAACAGACAAACACGGTCCGTCCTTTCCAATAACTGGAGGCAATTTTGAAATGTTTCATAGTATTATCGATCGGACGTCAGATGAGAAATACAAGAACCACGTCTAATTGCCATGATTGTGGATGGAAGAGGAAGCACAGCTCAGGGCGCGAGAATAATTGTCAAAGCACTTTTTGAAAAATTGTTTCGTATTCAAAAATAATTCTGCGAACTCTAGTCTAGTGCCAAGTGTTTCATTTTCATTGATTGCTGGTGCAAATGTCATTCATCAGTATGTGATGTAACGGTATTTTATAGCTCTCTATCTCAATCAACTGATTTGAACTATTAAGAAAGCCGGCAGAGGATGAAATCAAGTCAAGTCATAATTCTTCATTCACCATTTCATAATCTACTTATTCAAATGATTGACCACTTCACATGAATAAGTAGTTCACATGTCGGCGTCAACCGCCTGTCGACGGTGGTCTCTGAAATTTATGTCATCACAAGTTAGCACCTTGTACACGAAATCCATATTACACGTAGAATTCATTTCACAACTTTTCCACGCAATTAGCAAGCAATCAGCCATCCCCACATGATTATCCAGATTTAATTTCACAACAAAATATACGAACCTCGGGTGCAATAAATTATGTTTATTCGCATTTGACATGATTTCACTTTCGGCAGCGCCATTCTAGGCCCATGCCAAATCGAAGCAAAAAGAAAACAAAACCTTCTAACGCGTGGTAGTCAATCAGCAAACCCCCACGGTGAGAGTTAAATATCTAATGGTGCTAGCGCCGTAGAAGGAGCGATATAATGCCGAATTTGTGCGCCCTATTCGGCTTTACACAAATAATGTTCACCAATTAATGGCATATCGCTAATAAAAGAAACATTTAGAGACAAATTCACGGAACGTGAAAACTCCGTGCTAATGGTTTTATTCGTACAGTCTTGACAGGAAATGCACGACAGTTGATTGCTGTTAAGAAATTATTAAATCAGCAAGGGTTTCGAAGGGATTTACAACGGGATTTCGCGTTTATTGGGGTTGAGCAACTTTACACCTAATTCAATTCTGTAGGGCGAGTCAACGGGAAGAAATTACAGGAGAGAAGCGAAATCGATAACCAAGTTGTTTGCTGGAATGGAAGTTGGTGAACAATTTGGCATTGAGTGGGGAAAGTGAATTGCTTTGAGTGCTCGGAAACGAAAGGACTGCGACTGTTCTTGGAAATCACCTATTTGGACTCCATAGGAATATAGTCGAATTTATGAATGTCTTTATTACACTAACCGATTACCAGGGTTTCTTTGACAAAAAGGGTTTAATTTCTTTGTATGTGCAAATTTGGTCATAATTAGGTAGATGAACTTCCAACAGCAGCGCCAGTTCGGCAATAAACTGTTCTTTGATCATCGTATGCGTACCGTCATAAAAAGGTAGGTGCCCTCTGCTTCGATCTTTACGGTTTTGCCCTTCACTTATTCGATGATGTTGAGCATTTCAATGTTTGACACAATGATTAATAAAAATCAGCATGCACACCGCTTCAATTCGAACAGATTTTGTAATTCTGAGAACAAAGTACGGTGCACATTATATGAAGATATTTCAATTCTCCATTGATTTGAAATTACTTATTGTACCTTTTCTAAGTCGAACATCCTAATGACGAATATTCTAGTAGTCGAATAAACGTTTCAGGACTTAAAGCGATCCAAGACTTGAATGTTCCATACTACATTCCATACATTTATTTGTTCCTGTTCCACTCATGGAACGATTACTAGTGTAATTCGATTGAGCGTGAAGACACAGCCTCTCGTAGCAGACAATTCATTATGGATTAAGTTACTTTAAGTAAAACTTAAAACTAAAGTTACTTAAGTAAAAATTATGGATTAAGTAACTTCTTTTTGCGTAAAACTCTCTAAGCGGACAACTCTTCGTGGGCACTGGCGATTATAAATTTAATTTGGCGACACAAACACAGTGAAGACTCTCTTAGGGTGACAACTGACCGTCGGACAATTTTTGTCCGCTCAAGAGGAGTGTGGCCTGATTTATTGATATTTTTGTATTCATTTAAGATTGGTGAATAGTGAAGTAAAGTTTTTGTATCTAACAAACGGAAAATATTTCAAAATGTGTACATGGATACAGTGAAACTTCTCTTTACGGACACCCCTCTATAAGCGACACCTCTCTTAACGGACAGTTCGTCATTGTCCCGACATGAAGATATTCGTGTATTTCAACCCTTTCAGAACGAACACCCCTACATTACAGACATACCGCTGTTGTCCGCTATGGAGAAGTTTGTGTTTTCTCCCATTCTGACGTTCACACTTAATCGCGCCAAAATTAAATAAGGCACTGCAAGCGCCTTATTATATATAGAACAAAAATCGCTGATGCTATTTTTTATTGCTTCACAATGCATAAAAATATTTTGGAAAACAGAGCTGTCTAGGAAAAAGGTTCACCAACACCGATGTCTTAGACAACACCGATGTCTTACTACAGACAGCTACAACTTCGATGTTGTGAAATTTTGTCTACCCAGGCCAAACTTAACGGAAGCAATGACACCACCTCGGAAATGAAACGAAAGACAACGCTAGCCAATCATAATGAGGGATAAAGTCCTCTCTCGAATTATATCCCCTGAATTGTCCCAGTCCGGTAGTATGGCGCAGAGCCATTGACATCAATCGGACGGGAAAATTGTTGATCGCTTCGAGAGGAAAGTCTTTCATCTTTGTCACCCGTGTATACTGATGGTGTTTGTACGCGTTGTACAGCGACACCGATCGGGCCAAACGAGATCGGGTCTCTCGTCTTAGATGACTACGGCATGTAGAGCGGAATGGACACCAATACCCCGGCCCGGAAAGTCGCCGAATCCAATCCCGAAGAACAACGCAATAAAGAACTACCACGCATCCGTTGGAATACGGAGCTGGAATGTGAAATCACTGAAAGCTTTTTGGTTGATGTTAATTTTGCTAATTACTATGAATTATTTAATAAATTGTTTCTTGATTATTGTTGACATTAAACAATTGTTGTCCGGTTTTGGAGATTTATTTTCACGCTGGTGACTATGGCGTTGACAATTTGCAAATTTCGCAATTTTGATTCAGATTTGTCGATTTTTATACTTGAAACCTGACAAGTCTGATCATGGATACAGTCAAACTTCGATTTATGGACACCGCTTTATGGAGTACCGGTCTTAGCGGAGAATTCGTCATGGTCTTCGCAAGAAAATGAGATTATTCTTTTCAATAGGTTTAGAACGGACACCCTCTGTATCGGACACAGGCATTCATTTCAGCAGTTGTACACAAAATGTAAAGGGGTAACACTTTCCTGTGCCAAGGGTGCGTCTGTCACCTCTCCTTTTCATTATGTATATAGACTTGAAGTAACGCAGCCCTGGCGAGATATGTCTGACATTGGGATAGTTGAGGGTAAGTCATCCTCGGCGGAACTCCAGTGCGATGGGTTTGTGTCGGTATGTGTTGATGCCTGGATGAATATCCGAGGTTATGCTTACCTTTAGAAACCCCTTTCGAAAGCACTTTACACCTTAGTGGAGTCCCATTGAAGCAAGTGCAGAATTCTAAGTATCTTGGGGTCTTTTTCACGAGTAATTCTGAAAGTGTTCTAGCTTAGAAGATCTGAAGCCGGAGCTCGGTTTAAAACCCAAGTTAGTTCTTTACTTGTATACTCAGATGTACACTTGTAATAATACCCAAACGTTGTAGAAATGAAGGTCCTTTGCTGACACAAATGTTTTGTATTTGTACATCACATACGGATGAAATTGTTAGAAACAGTCATCGTGGTCGACGATACATACAGTATTTTTGATCTTGATAACTTACATTTACCCCTTTAGAACGGACACCTAGACATAACGGAGAAACACTTTGATTTTGAGAAGGAAAAGTGGATTGCCTGAGGACAGACATACTGGTTCATCATAATTATGCGCTTTCGAAAATTAAATTATTGAGACCGGTCATGACAATCACCTACTTAGACTTTACAAGAACCTCTACATAGCGGACAACCATGATGGACGCCATAGCGAAGTTTCACTTACATCAACAATGCATTTAGAGCGGAATCTGTTTATTTGTACAGCCTTTGCCCATACGTCAATCCCACGTGCAACTTGCACAGTATACTCAACACAGCAGTTTCACCTCTCCAGAGCTTATTCAGTAGTTTTTCAAAACATCAATTGCTACCGACAAGGTTAATGTATTCACTTTTATGAGAGTCAAGCAGTGCGCCTCACTGTCTGCAGTTGCTTTATGACACATGCACAAGCTAGTAAACAACGAACCGTGCAAAACATTGTCAACTGCATTATACACGAGAGTGAACTCGAGAAACTGGAAATTCACGCTTCATATTACCGACTTACATGATAAGAGAGCGGTGGTTCGTTCATGCTTTCGTGATAAACTCACTATACGCGGTTCTATTGTAGTCTGCTTAACCAACCGATTTTACGGCTAGAACTCCACTTAAGTTTTGAGCACATGAGCGTTTACAAAAGTTTTCCTCGGAAACACTCGATTATTTAGGGGATTCCTCACAGGCCATTTACCGTGAGCATCTGCAAAGAATGTGTTCATCCCGAGGGAAATGTACATGGGAACACATGAGTGTCACGATACACACGTACTTTGGTTGTATGAAATGTGTTTTCTTTGTTATGTGGAATTATTAATATTTTTTCGATGGCATCGGATGTCAATTTTTCGATGATGTAAAGGATATCCCTAAAGAGTTCAGACCCAACTGAGGACAGCCCCCAAATCGGATCGTTTTGCTTTTTATTTGAACAGGTAACAAGAATGGCAGGCACATTCGGGGGTGACTAACAGCCTCTATCCGTCTCGTCTCTATCCTAATGAAGTTAGCCTTGTTTGCTTGGGTTTCTGCGTGCTTAAAACAACTTGTTTGACGACATCCCAAAATAAAAATCCCCTATTTAGCTAATTACACAGAACAACGTGTAGATACTCACAAAAACCAAATTTTCCCTCAAACAAAAAAAAAGAGAAACCCTTTTCAAAAGAAACAAAAATAAACTCACATCTAAATTATATACAGTCCAAGGCAAGGCAAAAAAAAACGGAAAAACTTTTTTCATTTGAAACAATCTTTGAGAGCACGAATTGAATTGGTAATCCAATATTCAACCGCCTTTTGATGCCAAACCTACACAAGACTTCTACGAGTCTATCTACATTTACTCATGACTGATGTTCACGACTGCGAAACCTTTTTTTGTTTTTTACTCGAAGAGATACAAATGGAAAAGAAAAAAAATAAATAAATACCTAAATGTTTTCAAATTCAGTTAGAGACTCATTGGATTACCTTTTCATCTTAAGCCCTTCAAATCAAACAGACACTTGTGCGGTATGTGTTGAACGAAGTTATCCAAAGCAATGCACTCTCCCCTGTCCGACGTGCAGATGTAACTAGGCAACAATTAATCAATCAAGGATTGTTTTGTTGTTTGGGTGTTAATCCGTGCGAAAACATATGAAATCGGAAAAAGTTCCCGAGAACTGTTCATGGATTTACTTTCGTTGACTATAATAGATACACAATTTCAATGAACGAGCGGTTACAATAAAAGCGAAACAACACGGAAAAATAAAATCGAAAACAAAATGAAAACATCGCAATTCCCGTTTACACTGGTTGCAATACTCTCGCGCGAGTTACACAGAGACGGAATTCTTAGCACAAATGGAGCTGTGAAAACAAATGAAATAGAGGTCAACACACACGTGAAGTTAGCTGGGCTGCAAAATCCAACAAACTGGTTATGTACAGATACTTTCTTATCTGACAGGTAACATAGCACACACTACAGCACCGGAGAGCACCACAGCAGGTAAAAAATTACACAAACACACACAGCCACAAGCACATCACAAGCGTGGATACGAGAAACTCTAGCGAGTTATTGTTGGTGTTGCTGCTGCTACCAGTTGAGGTGTATTTGAGTATTTTCGTATTTGTCGTATTTTCGTATTTTCGACGCGCACACAAAGCGAAAGCGAGATGGATCACCTTGCGGATTGGAAATACACCGAATTTCCTACCATTCAGAGGATGCACCAATTAGAAATTGAAATTTTCTTAATTTTCACTTGTTTCTTGTTGATGGAAAATACGCATGCATACATAATTGAACACTATTCAAATTGCAGCAGAAACGAAAGGGACTACGACTAACAACCACCGTCTCAGATACCCATCCGCGATCACCGACTGCTCTGTCACACTGTCGCACTGTCTACTGTCTTCGATGGCAGATAGTGCGACTGGGAGCGTGTAAGAAAGAAGATGAACGCCAATACAAAGACGCGCTCGCTCACCTACACTAGCTTGATGTATCTACAACCAAACAGGAAACACCACAGCTAAGCCCAGCTTGATCGGAGCAACGATGGATGTGTAGTTTCGTTCATTTTTTATTCATATTTCTTTATATTTTTTCCTTCTTTACTTTGTGTCTCAAAGAATGCGTGCAATGGAGTGCATTACTTAATTGTTGCATTATCAAACCGGAGAGTTACTCGAACCGTCCGCCTCTGTCTCTGTCGTTTGTTTCTGCCTCCGCGCGGGCCTCACGAGCCGGGACCGAGAATAAGAAATATTTTTAAGTGGAATTATGTATCTATGTGCGACTCCCGTCATTTGACTGCAGCACAATTGAATTACCCGTAATTTAAGTGGAGACAGGGGAATTCAAGTGAATCGAGACGCTAGCACGTTGCCTTGGTGAATACAAATTTCGCTTTGGGTTTTAATTTGGATGGGAAACTGTGGAGATTTCTCAGAATCACCTGTACCCTGGGATACGTACACCCAGCACAATGGGGGGTGATGTTCGGCATTTAATTTACAGGCATTGTTGGGTGTTGAAGGCACGCAGTGCGAACAAAAATTTGGCTTTCATTCCATTAATGCGACATAATCTATGGAATTTAATAATGAAGGTACATTATAGGGAAGGTCTGAGTCTCTTGTTTTAGTGATCTCTGAATGAATGGAAAGTTGAGTGAATACAGCTTTAGTGAACCCAGCTAGTCCTTGGTACATACTGCTGAGCGCGATGAAGTTAAGCAATTTTAATTGATACTTTTCACATATTTCGAAGAAACTTTGTTAAATTCACCGACTTAAGGTTTGTTCTTTGGTAAGTAAATTGGGTACTCAGCTCAGTACAGTGAAACCCGCTGAAGTGAACCTCGCTTAAGCGAAATACCCGCATGAGCAAAAAAGATTCACAAGCCCCCGTAGCCAGTCCCTTCGTTAAAAAAGTTGACCGAAATAGTAAATGCTTAAATTTAATTTCCTGAGATTTTTTTTTACCAAAAATTGTTCTTCTGTCTGCATGTACAATTCTGTGCGTAAGCGTTTGTAAGCGTCGAAGCGGACTTTTTAGTGAAAAAAAAGTATATAGGTGCATTGTATGATTATTTATAGGTCATTTACAGAAAACAAAAATTATAAAATATAGTGTTCAGTAATCTTATAGAGGGGGGCTGACCTTAGGAGGTAACGTGTTGTCAATTCTCATAAGGTTAGCCACTGCTGCCTGCTGGCTACTACCGTTGTCAACTACTTGAATATTTAGTAGTCAGCCTCAATTAGGGGTGAGTTACAGCTATCATTGAAAGGCTGACTACTGGATACGCAAGTGGCTGACAACTGGATCTGAAGGGCCTGACTATTGCGAAATCGCATTTTTATTGTAAATAATTTCTATTGCGGGAGAACTTATCTATAACTTTATTCGTGCGGTTTTTTTTGTCTGGTCGCATATTCCGGGAGTTTTTCGGCTACTGCTCTCTTCAAGCGGATTAATTGTGTTCGGTTGTCCATTGATGGTTTCACCCGGTTTTAGCAGCTCATAATACAGCACACCCTTCTGATCCCAACAAACACAGAGCATTACCTTCGCGCCATGGATTTTCGGCTTTGCCGTTCATTTGGCTGGTTGGCCGGGTTTCACATATGATTTTTAGCGTTTGGGTTGTAGTAATGGATCCATTTTTAATCACCAGTAACAATCCGATGCAAAAATGACTTCCTTTTGTGGCTCGTGTGTGCCGTGTCCCCGCAAAAACACTTTTTCAGGCACAAAGTTCGACATATTTGAGTGAAAAAAATTATTATTGTTGTTTACGCTTCAAATGAATGACATATATTGAAATGACGTACAATGACAGTAGCTTTCCAACGCCTGTCCCAATGGAATAATACAAGTTACGCCATCTCTTAGCAAGCCGCACGAATTATGTTATAGACCCAATAAATAACGCCTAAAATTTATAATCTACATTCCCTTTTCAAAAGTTTAATATTGGATTTTTAAGGACCAAATTATCATCATCATCATCTTCTTCCGACCCTCAAGCTCCACTAAAAGAGTCGCGGAGGTAAACCACGCACAAGAGATCTCCAGGCAACTCGATTGTCCGTCATCGACTCCGACTCATCAGGAGTTATGCCCAAGCGTAACCAGGCGAGTTTTTGGACTTGGTCCAACCAGCCTTGGAAGTCGTGATGAAGGGGACATTCGTGCCACGTGACCAAACCACCGAAGCATAGCCCTCTCCGTTCGAAGAAGAAGCTCCTCAATGTTGAGTTCCTCGATCACTGCCGTGTTTCTATCCCACAACAGCCTCCTATCCCACAACAGCGCGGAGAAATCTCATCTCAGCAGCCTGTATTCGCGATCCCATTCTTTCGGTCTTACCCAAATTTCATGACCATAGGTTGAACAAATACTGAGTTGAAAACCGATAACTTGGCTTTTACACATCTTCCCAGACGGAACTCCAGCGAGCACTGGATAGGTTTGTGGCCGTATGTACTGATGCTGGATTCGTTTCAGGTCAACGTGGACAAATCGGAGGGTATGGTCGTCTCCAGAACGCCTGTTCAATGCACTCTACAGGTTGAGGTTGAGGTTGAGGCAGGTGGAGAAGTTTAAGTATTTTGAGGTATTTTTCACGAGTGATGGAAGGACCAAATTAATATAAAAAAAAAGTCAAAGGGCTGAGTACTAGTGCCATCACTCTAAAGGTTGTTACATACAAATTACCTCGTTTAACTGAGGTTTTAATTTTTCGTCGTTTCGCTTAAGCGGGTTTTACCGTACCCACTTTTAATATCAACGGTCGCCCCTAATTTATACTCCAAATGTTGTAGTCTTAGCTACGTTCAAAGGCATAATATGTCAAAATTTATTATTTTTAATTTTCGAAGAGGAGGGCGCCTTAATCAGCTGCCAGGGAAAAGGGTTTAGCGTTTTCATCAAATTCAATCCATATTAGGTTGCATTTCTTAGCATCCTTACATAGGAGTGCGAATGGTCTCTCTCTTTGTAGGTAATGCCATATGTGACAAATCCAGCATCCATGAGCATGGATAGGAGTTGTTCTGTTTTCTTTTCTGAATGGCACCATACTCCGGGATAGACATAAGTCTTGCTGTGTTCACAACTCACACTCACAGTGTATGGACATGCTTTTTGTTCTATGATGAGCGTGAACACAGGAAAACCAGGATTTACAACTGTAATATATATCGACTTCGTAGAAGGTGGCTCCTTTAATATTGATTCCATCTGCATAGTAACTGGCGGACTTCGCTACAGCGCGTGCCCCTAAGTAGGTAGAATGACTTAAATGGTTAATTAAGACCGTGCTCCACTGAGGCTGAAAACACACCGGATCAACAAAACGTTTCTGATTCGATAGTCAAAAAAACGTTTCTTTATTTGAACACTCGCCAAGCGAAGCAGAATGTAATGAAACAAACCGTTTTGTTTTCTTGTTTGGTTTGGTGTGCGTTGAAATAAATGAAAATGCTGTTCAACAAGTGGTCGGACTGAGAAGTCGAAATTGTGCCAGGTTTATATACAATTCTCCAAGCAATTGAAGAAAAGAAAGCAAGTACCAGAGAATAATATTTATTTATGTAATTTTAAGCGAAATGCTTGTGATGGATGTGATAAGTTTAAAGCAGAGTTAAGAGCTTATACTGAAAAATGTAATGCTTCCACCATAATGCAAAGATTATTTATAACTCTGAATCCAAATTTTGTTTTGCAAAACAAAACAGGTCAACTAACGTCAACGTTTCCGTTTTTCTTTGGTTTTTATGTTTCGTTTTATTTGGCGTGTGTTGCGTCAGAAGAAAGAAGGCAACTATGAGTATTGTTGCATTCGGTGTGTGTTGCTCGTATACAATGGCATGTATTTTGGAAAACCGCCACCAAAACACAAAAACGTGTGTTTTGTTTCGTTTTTTTTTTTTGGCGTGTGCACGATAATGTAAATTATTTAACAATTAAAAAGGGTCAAGACAAATAAAACACTTGTTGTTCGATTTCAATATTATATTCAACTGTTGTTGAAACACACTTTTCGTCGATTATTACCTTCGTTGTTTCGGCTGTTGTTGGCTCTGGCAAATTGTGAAAAATCTCTAAACCTGCATAATGCAATAATAACGCTTAGTCTCATAAGGAACAATGTCCTCTTGTTTCATGAAACAAAAAACACGTTTTGCTTTACCCGGTGTGTTTTCAGACTTAGACCCCTTTTTAGATCTATTATGCTGTCACTGTCATGTTTCTGTCATGTCATGTCTCCTGGCTCTTCGCTGATCTGACTATAGTTCTCCCTGTTTTAAAGTTGTTGAAAATTTGTAATGACGCTTGTCAATTCGTCGTGGTCTTTAAAATAACTTGACGCTGGAATAACTATCAAGCAATATTTTACCGAGGAAGTGTACTACAGAAGTTATTGTAGGTCGCTTCAAGTCGTCCCTTTTGATTGACTATGAGTGTCTCGTTTTTATGTCCACCAGTTTGACAATTTCCTAACTCTAGTAGAGCTGTAGTTTTTTTAGATTTAATGCAGGTCACAGAGTTTTCGCTTTCCTACAGGTTTCCGCGTTTACGGTTGTTCTTATCATTTTGAGGTGTTTATCAGTAACAATGATTTTATTGCGTTCAGTGAGGGATGGGGTGTGTTCTGATTTTGTACTGACAGCAGAGCCCGTAATACATTCGTGCTCAGACGACCCATAGCAATAACAAATGGCAAATGGCGGCCGTGGCGTTGTGGTTAGTGTGTCGACCCCTACGCAGCCCAGTTTGGATTTCTAGTGCGATGACCTCTTGTAAGTCACTAACAATGCTCAAAGAGTATAACTGTCTAAATAAGGCTTCTCAAACTTTGGCCGTTTGGAGTCGGCATAAAACTGAGGAGTCGGCAACAAAACACGATTGGATGCCGAGAAGCTAGGCAGTGGCAATCGACGGGCTGTAGCGCCCCCCATATTATTATTATATTAAGTAATGGAAGGAGCTAGAATCTCATAAAGAAGAGGCGCTGGATAGAATAAGATTGAACCATAAAAGAGATATCTGCTGATACCAGAAAAGAGGCGCCTTTTCCCTTTACCTCGGTAGCCGATCCGCTCCTGTACATGAGTCCATTACATATTATTTTGCTAAATATATATGTTTTTTGGAAACTCTTTCTTTGGAAATTTCTTTTCTTTTCAGGAAACACTTTTGGAACTCGCCTCATGACAGCCACAATGACAGCCGAATGGAGTAGTCACAACATTCCCTATCGTAATTTGAGTGCGTCACGGGTCATGATCTAACCAAAGTTCGCATGAATTCCTAGAGAGTTGAACTACAGACGCCCGCAAAGAAGACAGATACCCAAAGGCAAACAAAGTTTTGAATTGGAGGATGCCTCAACTTCATCCTTAATTTCAATAAATTTTGAACCTCAAAAGCCCGGCTAAGAGCAGTCAATTTGAAACTTTCCAAGAACAATTAAATGAGACACCAATTCGAAAAATTGCAAAAAATATAACTTTCATACTACGTGATATCCATCTACAATAGGTAAAAAAATACATAAATATGTATGTACGTAATATTTTAAATTTCTTAAGGAAAATATTTGCTCATGATTGACTTTTGATTTCGATTTGATTAAATTTGAATAACAACAAAATTTCGCTCCTGGGGGAAACCTTATTTGTATGCGTGAATGGCTAATTTCCGTTTGATTCTGTTCGCGAGAATTTCAATCAATGGAGTTCCTTAAAATGCTTATATTTGCTTCCTTTTTTGACTAAAAATTCTATGTGCCTGTATCTAAAAATGTTAATATTCTTGACTGAAAGTTGAATCATTCAAAATTGCTGAGTAAAAGTGTAAGCAATCGCGGGATGGCGAACGGAAGCGTGTCTGATTTTACGGAAATTACATTTTTAATTGGTAACAAGCGACTAGAGTTGGCAACCTAAAGCTGGAAGTAAGAGTTTTAATTTAAATTATTTAATTCTCAATGATTTTGAGAGGTTTTGTTTAGGCGGATCCCCGATGCGAATCCCAATGAAAGCAAAGACAAAATACTTTTATCGGGTCTTCGAATCTGTTCCAGGTACCATTTGCCATTGTGTTCAAATTAACGACACTATCACTGGAGTGGTCGATAAGCGGTAGTGGTCTGACCGGGGGTTGCTGCGTGGCGGTACAATGCACACAGTCGATATGTCTGAGTGCGCCAGTATTCACAAAAAACAAAAAGACTGTGTACACTGTGCAGTCAGTTGTTGAGAAAAAAAAATTCGGAAGAGTTTCATCTTTTCCTCAAACTTTTCTAAAACTAGAAGACGAAGCGCAGGCAAAGGCAGATACGAGTAAACGATGCAAAAAAATGATTCGAAAAAGTTCGAAGCCTCAGTGTGGAACAGAAAAAGTCTTTAATTTTATGACTTGCATTTTCATTGAAATTCACATGCAAACAAGTGAAAATGCCATTCGTCAAACGGTGCTGTAGGCAGATACCATCGTCATTCCATTGCGAATTCCCAAATTTATTGAGGTAATCAATGTTCTTTCCAAACGACGTTTAAACTCTTATAAACCCATTCCGAGGCATACAGGTGTGTACATTGATGGGATGGTTGATATCCAGTGCCTTTGTGAAAACACGTTCAACTAAGAAAACAAGTTTATGTAAGTCTCAGCTGCATCTTGATTGATTTGCATTTGAAGCATTAAAATAGAAAGTTGAAGCGATGAAGTTTATGCCTTGGCGCGAGTATTTTTATGCACGATCTGATGAATAGGCATAGACTTTCACACTGGCAAATAGTTTAAGAGATTTATTGTGTTATTTTTTCATTGAGAATGCTGAACAGCTAGCCGTTCTCGACTTTGTGAAAGAAAATTTATACAAATACAAAATAATACACTCTCCATGTCCTGCCGACAAAGAGTTAAATAATTTCTTCGCAATAACGCACTTTGTCTACACCTGGATTAGCACAGGAATTTGAAATAAACTACTCAAACTCATTTATCTTGCTTTCTACTGGGCTGCATTTAAACTTTGAAACGAGATGGAACTCCGAAGTTTAGGTAACTTTCGAAGTTTCTTGATGAGTCAAGGTAATTTAGAGAGTTTATTAAATTAGAGTCGGATTTTTGAGATTATGGATTAGATTTTAATTAACTTAAGGAATTCGCTTCTGGGGATCTTTGTAGAGTCTTGCCTTCATTGTTTTTTAACACCTTTGTAGCAACTTCCTTGGATTTGTGTTGGGTGTCGAATGGGAAACTAAGCCAAAATATCAATATTCGTTACTTTATCCAATCAATTCTTCCTGCTGCCACTTGTCAGTTAAAAGTAAACTACACGAATGAACAAAACAAGTGTAAAGCCCTTATTGAATGGAAAACATCCTTCCTGACGATGCCAAATACCGCTTACTAACCCAGTGCCAGACGCAGCCAGCAGTACCACTCGAATTTTGCCGTTTTTACAGTACAAACCAATCCAACAAAATATGTTAAAGAATCCTACATCACAAGGCTTAAAAAAAAAAAACAGCGTCTAAAAAACGACTTGAAAAAGCTACAACCCTTAAGCTAGAGTGGTAGGTAGTAATTCAATCCACGACCAGTGCGTTAGACTGCAGCATTCTTATGGCAAAATCATTGTCACGAAAGAATCATCAGAAAACCTTAAGCCTTAACTGAGCCCCCCTTGAAAGCTCAAATCTAAAGTCAAACTAAGTTGCCACCAAGGCCGGCCCTACTATGTGTGCAGGATGTGCAAATGCACAGGGCGCTAAGCTAGTATCCTATCGTTCCCAAGCAACATAGCTCATCCCACACAATATGTTTTTTATTTCAACAAATGCGCATGCATGTAACTTAGAATTAGGCTTAACGGAGATAATCTGGAAACGACTTAAGATGTAACAAATTATGAAGGGGGCGCCAAACGAAGGGCTTGTACAGGGCACTCATTTGGCTCGGGCCGGCCCTGTTTACTACCAATCTGCCCATGATGTCAGCCCTTAGGAGGACTTGCACAGGGCACTCATTTGGCTCGGTCCGGCCCTGTTTACTACCAATCTGCCCATGGTGTCAGCCCTTAGGAGGACTTGCACAGGGCACTCATTTGGCTCGGGCCGGCCCTGTTTACTACCAATCTGCCCATGATGTCAGCCATTACACCCGAAGTGGCGTGGAAACCTAGTTATTCAAGGGACTGAAAGAGCTGAAGATTTGGGCTACAAAAAATGTCCTAATGCTCAATCCAGGCAAAACCAAATCCATCCCGTTCTCGAAACGATCGCCTTTCCTATCCAATTTCCCGCCAATTGAACTTAATTCGACCGCAATTGAATATGTTACATGGGTAAAAAAAAACCTTGGAATAATGGGCAATAGTGAACTGACGTGGACTGACCACATTGATAGCGTAGTGTCCAAGATATATAAATACATCCCTAAGAGGCTTGTCAATCAGCAAATATAGTCTCCCTATCAGCGTTAAATTAAAACTTGCCAAAGCACTCATAGTGCCAATCTTGACATATAGTTCAGAGTTGTTCACTGACTGTGATTATTCTTCTTCGCAAAAGTTGACAAAGGCAATCAACGCGGCTGCACGGTACGTTTTTAATCTTCGCAGATTTGACCATGTCTCGGAACAACGTCGGAATCTCCTAGGATGCGAATTGGATGCATTTCTAGGTTCCAGATCGTGCATATTACTCTTCAAAATTATTCACAGGAAACAGCCAAATTATTTATACGAAAAGATCACCTTCTGTCGATCGAGTCGTAACCTTAAGACCCCCAATTCATGCCCGTTTAATGTCACGCAGGCACTTCTTCATTCATGCTGTTCATCTCTGGAATCACCTACCTTTGCAGGTGCGGTCTAAGACCGAGTACAGACAATTTTGTACCGCTTGTTTCTCCTTTTTTCATTTTTATTTTATTTTATTTTTTACCTTTTTTCGTATTTAACATTGCAAAATGTACGCTCTGAAGCGAATTGAATTTGAATTGAAACTGAAATTAATAATTGCAATAATTCGATATCACTGTAATTCGAGCACGTCACTTAAAATTGTATATTATTTTATATTGCTCCTGTACTAGTAAAAGAACATAATGTTCTTAATGTACAGAGATAAATATCAATAAATGAAAACGAAAATGAAGCCGGTTAGTTAAAAGTTCATCTAGAAATAAATCCGAGACCATATTTGTCCCAAATCTATGCGAAACCTACACACAAGGGCCAAACCAAACACTGACCATCTAGACTGAACCATTAGTTACGAGAGTGTTGGGACTTTACCACAATTGTGGTAGATCCATCACTATTTTGCGAAATTTTAACGTCTACCACATCTACTACTCAAAGTGCAAAATCGACCACACTTTCGACCTTTCACTTCCCTTTTTTTGCCACTTCTTGTTGTTTTTTGTTTTTGAAACCCTTCCCAAAACACAATTTCAAACGAAATTAGATAGAAGTGTCATTAGTAACGATTGTGCTTCAAAAATATGAACACATGGGAAAGTAAGGAGCCCGTTCGTTTCATTTATGAAAGCATACACGTAGTATGCGACATTTCTTGGAACACTTTGAAAATTTGAAGTCCCAACACTGTTTACGAGTATCCTTTAAATTCATTCTGCTTAGGGAGGAAAAATGGCATCGTATGGTTGGTTCTAATCTGTTTAAAACGAATCTGGAAATTTAACTGTGCGTCCGAAAGTAGGCTGATGAGCATTCCTGCCGAGACGGGTATTGCGGTTGCATTCATGGGGAGGAGGAATGGAGTTGGCTAGCTCACTTGAACATCGTTTGTTTTGGACTAAGAAGAGACGGTATGTCGATGTTGGAATATTTTTGTCTCTTATAAGTTTTATCACACGCTTTTGGATGCACCAAGTCAGAGTGTGTTGCAGTATTTCTTGCAGGAAACGTAAACATTTCACAGCATTTTTGGCGACCTCAACTACGTGACCGTTCCAACTAAGTGTTGTGTTGATACACATACTAAGGATGCTAGAGAGTCTGATATGACACAACATGTCTACATATCCAAGTTGGGTTCTATGAAGCTGTCTAAACCAAGCTTGATAGCAATGAAGCGTATGTCAGTACTTGTATTCACAATAAAAGAGCTTGCCGCTAAATAAATTCGCGGGAAACCTAATGAGAGCAGACTAAGATTAATCAAAGTCCACATTGCCGAAGCGAGATACTCGGATAACAATCAGTTGACACGAGCTTACATCCCTACCTAGGAGTTCCAGCGACAGATAGGCGATTCAGAGTTCATCAAAATTGCCCCGAAGGGACAGTTGAAGTTGCGATTGATACCATGCTGGAGCCCATCTACTGCAAAGCTTTCATTCAGGTAGTCATCCCCAAAAAGTCCACACATTTTGGAAACAATATGTTTCATATGAGTATTTGATTAGTTTTAAGTGGGTTCACGTTTGAACAGCTATAATTGCGATCAGATATACAGTCAGCGTCAAAAGTGAGTGCACAGCATAGAAAAAAATATTGAATGCAGTTTTCTAAAGCATTCAGTTATGCACTTAAAACAAAATGGAGATATCTGAGAAACTATGGGCACGGCGGGTCACCGATAACCGATAAATGTTCCTTCTGGTATTTTGCTTGCAAACATAGCTCGGGTTACTCTTTAGATAGTTCAAATGACCAAACACATCTATTTTCTGATAAGTGGACACTAAATTGACCTCATTAGATGCTACCTGAAAAATCCAAATTAGTGCAGATTTCCTTATGTGATTTACATGCTGTACACTTACTTTTGAGATGCGACTTTCGCTTCATCGTTTGGTTTATGACTCGATGTGGTTATAGTTTTTGCTTTATGTATATTACAAATTTTAGAAAACTGCATTTAAGGTTTCTTCCTGGATTCCTGTTTGCCTTTATTTTTCGTTGAGAATGCCTTTATGCTGTACACTCACTTTTGACGCTGACTGTATGTAGCGTACAGATCCATGTTCAAGTCATTAATGATAGATATTTCTTTAGAATTCTGAAATTTTAAAAGCTGCACATAATCTCCGTAGATATGGTGCTCACATTTTGGATACGTTTATAAAGAGAACGGGAACGGACCAAGAACACAGTCCTGCGGCACACCCAAGTTCGTTGAACAGAACCAACACCTTTTCGGTGGCAGATGAAATTCTCAAAACCAAAAAAGCCTTTGTGAAGTCTAAGACAAACAGTTAGAGACAACAAACTCCGAACAAAACCAGAACTTATACCATCACCAACTTTCAGCAGTATCATACACCTGACTGCGAGGAAACTAAGTATTGTCTTAACGAAGTCGTGTACAACGAGAACAGTACATAATTCGTAAAAATTTTTATCGTCGCCTCAAGGAATTTATTCCTCCCGAAGCATTACTCTGCTTGGACAGGACAAGGGGGAGATAAATATGCAATTTATCTTTTATGGCAAACTCAAAGCTACGAACGGGATGTAGCTGTTTAATGGTCACTAAAAAAAGTTGTGCAATAAGAATAAAGGAACAACTATGCGGAATGTGGTCGAACCGAATACGTTCAGATTTTTAAAGCAGTTAATACAGTTTAAGTATTTTTTAAGTTTAGTTTTTAACAAATGGATTTAATGAAAATGCATAGAAAAACAAAATTCCCAATCAGTCGCAATTTTTCAATTCCACTTTGGTCAACATTTCACATTCACATCACGATGAAATTAATGTAATCAGAAATCATGTACATAGCGACAGCTATGAAGTCACAGCTGAATTGAACTAATGGCTGTCTGAGAATATTTTCATTTTTGAATTGAGATTATTTTTTTTCTTTTGTTGAAGTAATGTGCTGATGTATTTAGCGCGAAGAGGCCTGCTTGGAAGATTGTGGACGCTCTGGGGAGATGCATATGTAAGTTACAACGACATAGGCCCACAATGCCTGCTCCTTCTTCACTTTCTGTCGGCGTACAACATTTTGGCGTATGATTAGATGGTGAAAATTGGACCGTGAGAACTAGACCCCGGATCGTTAGACCCCGGTATGGATCACAGACGGATGAAAGATACATTCCGGAGAATGGTCCGGTGTCTTTGGTTGGGTCCAAAGTACCTATGGCAAAACCTACCAAATATTTCCGTACCTATAGGGTCGGTCGGGTACTATCGAGTTTCAATCCGTAATCCCCTCCATTAAGATCTGCGCCAGATACGATCTCCTCAAAGGTATTAAAGCCGCCAGAATTCAAAAGACAGTTCAGATAGTCAAGCACCACCTAAGGCATTATTGTCCAACCCAATGGACTCCAAAGCGGCAAATCGTTGCAACGATACACTGCAATCCATTGCCAGACACCAGAAATTGAAGCTCGGTTGGGTCCCTGGACTAAAGGGGATTGCAGACAACGAGTCCGCACATACGCTCGCATATGTCTTGAACCGGAATAACGAATAGAAAAACAAACCCTATATCAATCCAAGCAATTAATCAGGCCTTATTGCTATAAGGAAAATTTAACTTTGCTAACAAGCTTTTTCACTGGCCATTGCGGTCTGAAATACCACCTTAACAAAATAAACCTGTGCCAAAGACAAGGTGTGTCGAGTTTGCCTGGAAGGTTATGAAACATGCGAACACACATTATGTGAATATCCGGCATCTGGGTAAGGCAACGTATTTCCAAAGGGCGATTCTCACTTCGGAAACCAGAGGACACACTATCTTTCGCAAGGGATTTGGATTACGTCAACCCTTCTCTTCAGATCGCGGTGTCGTTGCTTTGACGGCATAGGTTATTCAAGAAGTCAAAAAAAAAATCTTTGAGCGTCGTCATGGAGCGTCTTCACAGCTCATTGCCAAATTCTCCATCGATGAGTTTGTGCTACATTTTGACAGTTATTCATTAATTTTTGACAGTTATTCACAGTCAGTCGGCATGGTTTGAGAAGCAGAGATAAAAACGCTGACAACAAATGTATAAGGGGCAGGAGAAGCAGAAGTCGGCTATCTCTATTGTACTTGATCTCAGACTGTATCTGGCAAACCTTCATTATTTTTATAAAATCCCTTCACATGCGTTGTTTCCTTGTGGAGCTCTCCATTTTGAATAACCCTGACTTGACATTGTTGAGGAGTCGTTGTTGAATTTTGTGTATACTTAATTTTCGATAGTTTATTGAAATATTATTGTGTGGTGTGAGTCACTGTCAAACCAATGATATATGCTCTGACTCACTGTGCAGCTACATCACGCCACTCGCATGCAGTTGTACTTTGGTGGCACCATTTTCGACGCCATCCAATTGCGTGAGCGCCTGATCGCACATGAAGGATCATCTATGAGATCGGTGTTGGGATGTCCTTGAGCTGATACTGGTCACTAGTAGATGGACTAGAAGACACTTCGTTACAAGATGTGGTCAATTACACATCGTCTTTGCCTATATTGTTTAAAATCTCTATCTATCGTTTTGTATTAATTGCTTTCTATCTATTGTATTACCTACCTCTTTTTCTTCGCATCCCTCGGTTAATAATCATTTGTTGCAAACATTGAACATTCTCCTCGTTTACTTTTTCGAATTTATTGTGCTTTTTCTCTCGTAATCACAAACCGTCATGTTGGAAGACGTTTTATACAAATGTCACAGAATCTAAATTTTTGTGTGAATTTCAGGAACATGCCAAGAATTTGTCCCGCCAGAAATGAATATTCACGCAACGCAAATTAAATGAATAAGCAATTAAAGCTCAAAACAACAAACAAACCAAGTTGTCAAATGAAAATAAAACACAAGTGTTTTTGACTCAAACGAATGAAATAAACCGCTAATGAAATTGAATTATCCGTTGCTCCTAAATGCACACATCATATTTCATTATTAATGCCTTTCCGAGAATTGGGAGAGGCATCAGTAATTGTTAAACATGTTTTCTCAGCCTCAAATTGCTGCCAGGTACTTCATTATTTTCAAATTATATATAAAGGGTGATTTTTAAAAGCTATAGGAAAGTTTTTCAAAAAAAAAAAAAAAGCACACATACAATTCAGAAAAATGCATGAAATTTTTATTTGAATCGAAGTTAAGTTTCAGGCGTAAGGCAGCGTCAGCCATGTTTATCCGGTTGCAAACCTTAAGTTTCGGGCGATTCACGCTATATGCTGTCCGTCAATTATATTTCTTCTCGAATAAATGCTTCAATGTTGTCTTCCAATGCGTCAGTTGAAGCGGGCTTGTCTGTATAGACATGAGCTTTAACATAGCCCCACAAAAAATAGTCTAAAGGCGTTAAATCGCACGATCTAGGCGGCCAATTGACCGGTCCCGAACGTGAAATAAAATCACCGAACTCGCCTCTAAATGAGTCCATTGTTGCGCGTGCTGTGTAGCATGTGGTACCGTCTTGTTGAAACCACATGTCAAGCAAGTCAAGCTCTTGCATTTTGGGCAAAACAAAGTTGGATATCATCTCACGGTAGCGCTCACCATTCACAGTTACGTTACGATTCGCATCATCTTTGAAGAAGTACGGTCCAATGATGCCACCAGCCCATAAACCGCACCAAACTGTGACTTTTTCTGGATGCATTGGTAGCTCTTGCAAATGTGGGGCCATTACTCTTTCATTTGTTCATAAACGATGTTCACGCAATTTTCAAATATTGTAAAGTTTTAACATTCGTAGACGACTTTAAATTGTATTTATCTATAAACAGTTTTTTATCTATAATTTCCAATTTATCTATTCGATATCTATGCACTTGTGGAATGGTGCACGCACAATGGACTGCAGGTGAATATTCAAAAATGTAATATTTTTACGGCATATCGAGTTACATCCTCGATTGTCCATGATTATTTCATGAATGATCATAGACTTAGTCGCCTAGAAGACGTTGGTGCCTGCCATTTTTGATACTAAATTAAATTTCTCATTACATTACGATTGTATAATTGCGAAGTCTAACGCTATGTTAGGTTTTCTGAAAAGAAATAGTAAAGATTTTCGGAATATAACTCGTCTTAAGTTAATTTTTATTGCTTGTTAGTCAGACCGTATTAAGAGTACTCTTCCATCATTTGGGATTCCCCATATGATACACAAGAACTCCGATTCGAAAGAGTACAAGAAGATTTCACGCGATATGCTGTCCGTAAATTATATTCCTTCGAAGGACTCCCTAAATATGACAGATGTAAAATAATAGGCTTGAAAACTTTAAGTTTCAGGCGTAAGGCAGCGCCAGCCATGTTCATCCGCTTGCAAACCTTAAGTTTCAGGCGTAAGGCAGCGTCAGCCATGTTCATCCGCTTGCAAACCTTAAGTTTCGGGCGTAAGGCAGCGTCAGCCATGTTCATCCGCTTGAAAACCTTAAGTTTCAGGCGTAAGGCAGCGTCAGCCATGCTCATCAGCGATATTATTAATTGCCGTGTAAATTCAGCAGATTTATTTTTTCTCATGAATATATCTGCTCCCCAAAGATCTAATGAACTTTGCAACGAAATTGGTTTTAGCTTGTCTCATTTGGAGCTTACAAAATGTATCCATGCACCATTCTTTAATTAATACTGTTTATTTGATGCAATCTATGAGATTCAAAACCGCTGGATGATCCTTAGTCGCGCAGCAAAAATCTGCTGTGTAAAGCGATACTGAGAGTTAACACTTAGAGAGCGTAGTGTCTTGTGTGATCTGTGATGGAAACAAAAAATAAAAATAAAATTTGCCCGAAAATAAAAACTAATGAATTACTAATGACATCCAGACCGGTGACAAAATCCCACCCTTCAAATCAAAATCTCAACGTAGTGGAAGATACAGGTAATTAAACCTCATCGCCTTAGTCAACTTCAAAGGGACATGTTGTCTTTCTTTCCGTTTTAAATGTGCCCAGGTGACGAGTTTGGTGTATCTAGCACGCACATTATAATCCACGTTACTGTGTTCCAATTAAAGGCTTGGTCGCTTGGCAAGCAGAGATCTTATTCACGCCTCATCAACTCCTATTAGTCTCTCGAATTCCCGTCCTTGCGCGTAATAAGATGGAATGAATGGATGATGACGAGAGGATGAAGAGGGGAAGTGCACAAAAAGAAAAGTACCCATCTACACACAAATATACGGAGAAATTTTTTACAGCAAACTTACCGTTAATTATGCGAGTTAACTTGTTTCTCCGCGTTGATGAGGGACTGAGAACACTTTCGCGCCGATTACTCCCCGGATCGACGTTCAACTGCGACGGATGCTGTAGTCCACTGCTGGTGCTGCAGTTCGAAAATAGACTGCTGGATGAGGGTCGGTGTTGGAATGGAAAATGACGAGGTACTGCTAGGGATGGTCGCGGTGAGTCGCTCCACACCGCATCCGCCATGGAGTCAATGCTGGCCGAGCGTGGCAGCTTCCCAGCGAGAGTGTCCCGCCTAGGAGAGATTAAGATAGTTTATCTAAGTTTCTTTTTGTATTTCAACTCGTAACTGTAAGTCTAATGTAACTCTCTATATGGCATTCGCATTCAGTAGGAGGAAGGGGACTAAAGGTAGGAATGGATGCTGGAAAGCATTCTCTATTTTTAGGAAACAATCATCGATTTTCGAAGGAAACCACCAGCTTTCAAGTACTCCTACGAACCACACATACACTCCAAGGCACCCTTGAATTCGACGAACACTCGCAAGGCGTCAATCGGCGGACTTAACGTTGATTGATGTGAGTCATGATTAACCAATAAATGGATATTCATCCCCCTGCTTGTGAATACTCTAGCAAAAGTGGTGCATGTTCGCAAACAAGTACAAGTACTCGGCGACGAGGACACGAGGTAGAACGTCCCCCGTGTGCGGGGGCGATGCCTGTGCCTTGAATATCATTATTTCGAGGGCTCATAAGTAGATTCGCTTTTATTAGTAGGTCATGAGCTGTAGCTGTTGTGTGTAGTGCAAGCATGGAGAGTGTCTGTGTGCATGAGAGTATGGAAGGGGAAACCAATGTCAATGAGTGTCAGAGTGCCTGTCCTACAGACAATCATGTTTGTTGGCGTAGTTGAATAAAACAAGACAACAGCAAAACAAAACAAAGCAAAAAAATAAAGCCAATATCAACACGGCGACATCAGCATGTCCAATAGATTGTCTTTCATGAGATCACTTGACATGCATTTGAATATCGACGAAGGAATGCCAGTTACGGAATTAGTAGCGTACCTCTCCCAGGACAGGCGACGCGGTGGATCGTCCGCGTCCATCATTGAAAAATGATCATCACTGTTTGACATGGTGGCCCTTGTTGTTTGATTCAACAGCTTCACGAGGCGACATAATGCTGTGTTGGTTGAGCTTGTCCCACTGCTGATGCTGCCACCACTGCTGCCAGTTCCCCCATCTCGGTCACGACCGCTTCCACCACCAGCAGCGCCAGTTGACTTTCCAACTTCGTCCTGTTGCCTCCTCGTGGCCGTCGAATGTTGTTGTTGAGGGTTGTAGTATTGTTGTTGCTGGTGATGGTGTGAGGAAGACTGCTGCTGATGCGAATGCTGATGATGCTGATGCAAGTTCACGGGGCATAGGTTTTTCTTCGCCTGACTGGTGGTCGTGTTTGATCCCGTTGAAACCCGGTAAGCTCTGGCCGCCACGATGTGGGGCGCTGGTATCCTGTTACGATTAAATAACTTCACATTAAAAACACGTTTTACGTCTACGTTTACTGTGTTCTGGTGGGTGGGACACTGGGACACGGGCGGGGTGGGTGCGAGTGGAATGGAACGGGAAAAGGAGCAATCAAAGTGTGTCCTGGGGTGAAAAATGTTCACTCAGTGGATGGAGTCAAGAAGGTCAGTAAATGATGTGGTGTGCTGTTAGTGGCCCTTATATAGCAGCTGTGATGGTGGTGCTTCGAATGCGGGTAGCTTTTAGATACTTAAGATACTTTGTGTATCGGGGATTTGGATATTGCGAAATGTCGAAAAGGGGATTTCAGAAATCGATTTAAATTTAAAATACGATACGATTCGCACTTTATGCGAGCCATAGGAAATTCAATGCAAAAAAAAAAAACTCATGAAGAAGCGATTTGCATTTCTAACTAACTCAGACTCAGACTTCGGTCGCTTCAGCGAAAGTGGAGTGGATGGGGAGGACGAACAGAAAATAATGCACTTAGACGGTTATGTCGATTGAAGGAGCGGAATATCTTTGCAAATGCGGTGGATGTTTGTTCTGACCTAATTCTCGGTAATGTTCGATTTTAGGAGTCAGCTGTAATGCCAATGTGCACTGCAATGTGGATTTAAAATACAATTCCGAATGGGAGAAGCAAAACAAATAATGGAACTGAATCGTAAGCAGTTCTCGCAGATATTCCGCATGTCTTTAAACCATTTTTGTTCCCAAATACCAACGAGAATTTCACAGTCTAAACTGCCAGCCGGGTGATCAACACATTCAATTTCCATACTGTTCACATGGACCATCTCCATTGACAGGAGGAGGAGATTGAGGTCGAGAGTGACTTAGTCAACCCAGTACAGGACATGGGACATTATACGTTCACAGTACTTCAAGTACAAAATGCAATCGAGAAGGCTAAGGCAGGTAAGGCGCCTTCAAATGATCGAATACCGGTCGAGTTTTTTTTTAAACAGTTCATTAGAATTCTTATTTGCACTAACAAACGAATTTAACAGAATTTTTGAGACGGGAGCTGGTCCGGAAGCGATTATATTCCGATTGCATTAGGAAGGTCACTTTGATAATCCTGAAAACTACAGCGGCATATAATTTTTGAATTCACCAGTCTAATGTATTTTGTGCGCTTATTTCCAAAAGCCTAACACAATGCATAGAGAATAAAGGAATTTTGAGCGAATGCCAAGCTGGATTTGGACAAAATTACTCTACTCTGGACCAAATTTTTACGATACTGAACATTGGAGAGAGATTCATGAGAAGAAATATGAAACTTTATGCATTTTTTGTCAGTTTTAAAGCTCCCTTTGACTCAATCTCGCGAGAGGCCTTTTGGTATAAGCTCTATGGGATTGGAATCTCAAGCTAAATTATCAAGGTACTGAAAGGAATGTACCAAAGTAACGTCGTTTGGGACGGGGAGTCTATTTCAGAAAGCTTTGGTACCACAATGGGAGTCAAGCAGGGTTGTGCCTTGAGTACCCTCTTATTTATTTTATTTATCAATGACATTGTTGAGGCAATCGGAGGTGGAATTTATTCCAATGGGCAATGGCATGGGCAATTTGCAAATAACTGGCTTGTAATACACTGATGATATAGTTTTTTCTATCTGATTCTAAAGTCTAAGGTATGTCTAAAGATATACAGGAATAGTGGCGGTAGATATTTTCGTAATGAAACATAAGGAAATAATATTGAAATAGTGCGGGATTATAAATATCTGCATTTCCAGGTCAAGTTAGCTGAGGCGAAGAGAGCAAAAGTTGTATTAACAACAAATATGTTATATATAAAGTATAAGATATAAGATAAAACTATTTCGAGCTACTGCCACTCTGCTTTACTGTGCTCAAATCTGGAAATGCAGGCAATTTGATAAAGTGGAAAAATTCTTAAGATAGTTCTTGAAGCGAATCTTCCGTTTGCCAAACTACACTCCAAATTACATGCACCATTTGGTCACAAAAGTGCCTTCTCTGTATCTAGACACCCTCAAATTACACTTCGAATATATACTAAAAGTGTTAGGAATGGACGATGAGAGACTTTTAAAGCATGATTTAGCTACAAGAGAACTGCTCGTTGAAACCGGGGAAGAGCTGGGAAATGTTTTAGGTATTGCTGAGCGCATATCCGAAAATATAAGCATAATTGCTCTTAGAAATAATTTTAACATCATATTGGAAAAACTGAGTCACTCAATCTATGAAGAGATGAAGCACAATCATCCCAATTCAGAACTGCATACAGGGAGTTACAATTTGATCTGCAAGAAAATACGTACTTCCACAACCGATTTTCTGTTGATATGATAAGTTCAATTTTTGAAACCAGAGGTGAAATATTGGAATTCAATTTCATCCCGCATCAATCAGACTTACCAATTACCTGTGACCTATGTAATCTGAACGAGAGAGAGGACGTATACCATTTCATCGCAAGGCGCTTCATCTTAAAGCAACTCCGACTAAGGTACTTTGGTATAAGTAAATATGGCTAAAGTGTTTAACGTTTGAAATGGCAACATTAGCTGGGAAACTTGGCACATAAGATGTAAGCGACGTATAATCGAGGGAGACTTTTAGTAAATAAACACGTTATACAAATATTTAGTATTATAATAAGTCAATCCGGTAGACGGCTTTTAGCCACATCGCATGAAACTTCAAATTAATTGTAAAATAAAAGACGTAAATAAAGTTTCTGTAAACTAACTAACTTACTAGTGAACGAACAGAGTTACAAAAGACACAATACAGTGGACATTATTCTTTCATCAAGTTGAGGTAATTGAGTTTAATACTCGCTGTGGGATTCATCACACCAGGTAATCAAAGTAGGGACGCACAGTAGACTGTCGTTATCATGAAAACCTATTAGTGTGAGCACCGGATAAAGTGAACAGATATTTGTTTTGCTTTCTAAAACGTGAACAAGTCATTAACACTCTAAATCGTGAAATTTTTGCTTCAAATTTAAGCTTGAAATTTCTTACTTTTGGTGCAATACTTCGTCTTGTACCGTTTCCGGTTTGTCAGTTCGTGTCAGTTTGTTCCTCGTTGTTCCTTAAATTAATTGTTTTTGATTGTCTTTGTTTTTTGACATCATAAGTTTTATCCGCGCTACGACTTTGTTCTTTGTTCTTTGCGTCAACATGTCCACAAAGGATCCAACATAAATATGGAATGCTCTTTCCGGCCTAATAGATATTTAAGGCCAGTGTGCACATGTAAAACGTCGATTAGAATTCGCAAAGGAGCATTTAAACAAACCCTTCTCATTTTGGAAAAGAATACTCTGAAGCGACGAATCCAAGTTCAACATGTTCGGATCTGAAGGCAAGCGGTACGTAAGGTGACCTGTGAACAAAGAAATCGATCCCAAGTATACCATCAAAACGATTAAACATGGTGGTGGAAATGTTATGGTGTGGGCAGAATTTTCCTGATACGGCGTTTTTAATGGACGGATGGATCAGCATGTGTAAAAAAGCATTCTAGTGAACGTTATGGAGCCTTTTGCTTTTGAGAATTTGCCAGTATCCTTCAACGGTCCTAAACACACTTCACGGTTAGTGAAAGAAGGTTTGAGAAAGAAAAAGTAAAGGTTCTCAGCTGGCCAGCTCAAAGTCCCAATCTCAACCCCATTGAAAATGTGTAGGCCGATGTTGAAAGGAGTTGGGATCAAAATCCTCCAAAAATTCCGAGGAGTTATTCCAGAACATCCAACAAGCTTCGACAAATATTCCAATAAAACGATGTCAAGACTTGGTAGCTAGTTTACCAAAACGTTGCTCAGGTTCTTTTTTTTAAATTTTAACGTTTATTAAAGAAAAACTTGTGCAACAGTATTATTTAAGGTATTGCCCATCTGAAGCTATGACTTTTTCCCATCTTTCTGGCAATTTGTGGATCCCATCCCAAACTGCGCCGGCTTGGCAGGCAAGAATGAATCAAGCCAATTTTTGATATTCATCTCTGATGTGAACCGCATTTCAGCGAGGGCGTCCAGCATCGACCGGAACAAATGGTAGTCAGAAGGGGCAAGGTATGGGCTATAAGGCGGGTGGGTAAAACTTCCCATCCACTGTTCTACAAATAGTTCTTAACCAATTCACAGTCATCACCATTTTTAAAACTCCTCCATCGAGTGGAGCTGCAGACAAGGGGGACATGTGCCGAATCACTCGTGTTCTGTGTTCGTTTAGATGGAACCTACAACTGCATCCCGTTTCCGAATAAAGACGTCTTATAGGCTTTAGAGGCAGTGGCCAGATCAAAGTGGTCCCGTAATTTTGAATGATATTCTGTCAGTTATAACCCAAGGACCTTCCCTTAAAATTAGTCTGTTAATACCAATCCAAATTCTTGAGCCGAAAGTTTATCAAAATCAATCAATATCCCATTATCTCCTTCCAGCAACGCCGAAATCCATCTTGACAAACTATTATTTTCTCCATTTTCAATTTACTCTTCCATTTGATCTAATGCAAGCAGGTAGATGTGTATTAAAACTTTTAAATTGTGTTTACTCTTCTAATAAAGGCAAATTACAAAAGACCCAAATTTTTTGGGTAAACCCCATAAAAACTTTCGCCTTATTAGAGAGCTTGGGAAACCCCAAAAATTCAACGCAAAATACACCCTGGTTGCGTTGCGAACGCCTACATTAAACTTTCACCTTCTGCATTGTTTGGCCGACCCAAGTGGAAGTGGAAGCATTCACATATTCATCGAGTCATCAGCTGCAGGCGCCTCGCTCCTTTAATGCCCTGACTAATTTATGAAACCACAAGCCAAGCGCTCCGGGCGAGGTGTAAGGACCACAAAGTCCGACTACCAGTATTCATCTCATCTCCCCTCGTTCTTAAAATGAGATTAATAATTCAAGCCATGTTCTTGCCGTAGATGGATTTATGTTTCAGTCGGTAACAAAGGTGTTAACGCAGCGAAGCGGAGTGAAAATTGAATGAAACTGGCACTGAGACCATTTTCTTTTTTCTCCGATTTTTTTTACGAACTTTCATGAGATGTTAATGAACGTGTCACTCAGCTTAAAGGTTGATCACATTTTAAATCCATGCAGACACAGTGGCCTGTATGATAAATGGACGGACTAATGTATGTCGATGGCCATCCGAGCATATGAGCATCAAGGTCGGGACAACAGAAAGCAAAAGTGTAAGGCTATCAACTTGTTCCTTTGATTGATTGTGTATGCAAATGGTGCATGTTTGTTTTCTGAATTCATGCAAAAATGAAATGTTCGTATGTTTTTATGAAAACATGTGGAGTTTCAGTCGGGAGGTGAGTATTAAATGATGCGATGATTACTTCCGCACTCTTAGATCATCATCAGATGCGGTTTCCATCAATAGATGAACTGATTCAAGAGGAGGTTTTATTGGTGGTGGCTACGACTACAATTTTCAAATTTCAAATTTCAGGATGTGGGAAGAAATCATGTCGATTGAGAGCTCTCACCGAAAAAGCTTTTTTGATGTTGATTTCATCTGACAGCGTTTTTATATGAAACCCTTCCTCAACCGGGGAATGCGGATCCATCCATGTTCGCTTTCAGCCGAACATGTCACACAAATTTGTGCACATGTGTTCTTCCACGTTATGAGTAGTAAGAGCGATAGTGTCGCCCCGCGATAATTCATGAACACCAATCAACACAGTTCATCTAGCGCTGACGTCGCCATCTATACCTCGGAATAGACATAGCTCATACTTTCGAAGATCTTTCCCAAAACAGGGTTGTATAAAGTCACCACCACTGCATGTATCCTGGCATGGAGTTCTGCACATTTCCATAACCCGATGACAACAGTATGATCTAGAAGGTATAAGCTGAACCAGATGGGATTCCCCTTCAACCTCATCAGAATAATTGATAGCTTTGAGCATTCCAGAAGATTCTGCGTCTCAATTGAAGGCAGCAAGTCAACAGAACGAAGCACCAAGGCGGGAGTTGCACTAGGACCAAAGCTGGGACCGTGGTTTTCAACATCTACACGGCAGATCAACCACATCCAACTGACACAGTGAAATGCTGTCTAATTGCGGGTGACTCGCTGACTTATGCCAGCTCGACGTCACCACAGATAGCCGCGCAAAGGGTCGAAATCCAAGCAGCGAACAAATTTGACAACTATACCAAATGCGGTATTCGTATCAATGCTGGGAAATCGGTACTTATGTGCTTAAGGGGGCCATCCAGAGGTGGATGCAGACCGGCAGTCAAATGTCGAAGCGAAAGTAAAGGTAGTGCTCCCTAACGGTACAGAAATATCAACACACGAAAGGGTCAAGTATCTTGGCGTTAACTTCACGGAAAAGTTGAAGTTCAACAGTCATTCGAAACTGACCCTTAAGAAGACCAACCTAGGCTTCCATCGCACCTATCCCTTGATGTGCAAGCAGAATTGATTAAGCCAGAGGAAAAAACAGCTGCTATACAAGCAGCTTATGCGGCCGATCTTAACGTGCGGCTTTCCAAACTGACGCACCATCTCTAAGACCAGCATGACGAAGCTCGCAATTTTCGAAAGAAAAATACTGCGAATATGTACCGGACTCACCTTCGACAGGGACCGTCAAAAGCAACACTGCAACAATAGGCTTTACGACCAAACACGCATCATCCTCCTGCAATAGTGCATGGTGACACTGTTCAAAAAGCAGCTACTAGAAATCAACAACCATCCTAACGAGCAAATCAGGAACTTGAGAAACATAATCCTCGGACAACGCTACCTCAACGCGTTAAATCTGTTAAACGAGCGCAACTTCCCAAAGACGTGAAACGCCGGATTCTATCAAAGCAGCGATAGTAATCACCATCGAGGCTAAATCGGCTACCACACCATCACCCCATCCCAAAAGGACACACGGACTATACAAAGCGAAAATAATAATAAACAATAATTTAAGCAAAGTACATCAGTTGGGCCCCTATTGTTGAGCCAACGCCCTAACCTTTAGCTTGTAAGTCTAGCTGTAAACCCAAATACATTTTTAAATCGCTTTTAAAAAGGAATGTTGGGAGGTATAAATATCGAAACAGCGGCCGAAGCAGCACAGTGTTCAAAGTGTTAAATCGTTCGTTCTGCCTGCATGGCAGTATTACGCACGACATACGAATAAAGCCATGAGAATGAAGCCAGTTTTTGTAAATAAATTCTTGTATTGTATAAGTTTTGTGTTTCATTCATCACAATCCACTGATCGAAACCTTTGTGTGGACAATATGATTAAGTTTACGTGGATCGTCTTTTCGTGACAATATCAATTATTAATCACTCCGAAACGAGTTTCCGAGTGCATTTTGGGTACTTTTTACGATAATTTTGGTCAATCCAAATTGAATTGGTTAGAAGTGCAGAAATGCAAAATCCAGAACGCCTTTTCAATGCACTCTACAGGTTAGTGGAGACCCATTGAAGCAGGTGGACAGTATTTGCTGGTGGTAAGTATCTCAGGCTCTTTTTCACGAGTGATGGAAAGAGTAAAGCTGAGCTTTCCTGTAGGACTGGTCAAGCTGGGTCAATTTGCTGTTTCAAACAGCTTGGTATATCTGTAATCAGGAAGGCCGAGATTGGTGTCAAAGCCAAGTTAGTGGTTTTCAACTCAGTATTTGTTGGTCATAAAATTTGGGTAGTGACCAAAAGAATAAGAGATGAGATTTGTCGGTGTTTTTTGGTGGGAATTTCAAGCCGGGACAGGGTGAGAAACACGCCAGTGAGCGAGGAACTCAACATTGAGGAGTTGCTTCTTCGAACGGAGATGGCTATGCTTCGTTGGTTTGGTCACGTGTCACGAATGTTCCCTTCATCACGACTTCCGAGGCTGGCGTTGAATGCGATTCCACCAGATAGGCGAACGCTTGGCAGAACCAGGACGGGATGGTTGGACCAAGTCCACAAACTCGCCTGGTTGCGCTTGGGCATAACTCCTGATGAGTTAGAGTCGATGGCGGAGGATTGAGTTACCTGGAGAGCTCTCTTTGGTGGAGCATGCGGGTCAGAAGATGATGATGATAGAAATGCAATTACGAACAAATTGGAAGACGTCTTGTGTTAGATGAAGTTTTTTTTATGTACAACTGCTTGCATCCCGTCGACTTCACTGCTGAGAAAACTTCGATCCCAATTCCAGCAGGAAGTTTCGCTACTCCAATTACTGAAAGAAACTACTGTCGAAGTTTGTTTAACCAATTATATAAGGAGCACCGGAATATCTTACGTTCAAGGCAATAAATCTAATTTGACTTGCTGTAGCAATTTTGTCTGGAAAATGTTGCGGTTAGAGTCTTATAAATGCGGAATGATCTTAGCAAATAAGTTTAGTGCTAAAGTGGCTGTAAAAAAAAAATAAGAAAGTAGGGTAATATTTTTAGATATAAATAGATTCAGAGCGAAGGACAGTTTTTCGGGAGACGAAGTCGAACTTCGACTTTTTGATCACCATAGGCAGAAGCCAAATATGATGGTATTACGAAATAATATGATTTTTTATACTCGTTATTGTTCTTTTTTTGGCAGCGAACTACCAAGTGACAACGACTCGGAACCTATTTTTTTTTTAATTGATTTCGTATCAGTTTCAGTTAAATAGCCAATAAACTGCCACTTCTGTCTGTATACCACTACAAATAAATTGCATATTTTTATACAGACCACTTAATAGTTTACCAAATTGCAAATTCCAAATCTGTCTCTAAATCTAAGAAATTTGGTATAATGACGCTTTTGCCAAATGTTAATATTCGGCCTAATGACGGTAAATCGTCATATGACCAATTTGGCATTATTTACTAAAATATGCAGTGAAAAAGGGATGGAGACAGCATGCCCCCCAGTCTTAAAGATATAATTAACTTAGCTCCAGTTCCGGGCCTGCCTGACAGTTGTTGACACACCCTGAACGGATCGAGGAAGTCGCGTGAGGGGGTCAATCCTTGAATAAAAAGGGGTTAAAATCCTGATAGCGAGCGAAGCGAGCCACCCACTCCCTAAATTGAATTCACAAGTCTTTCTTTCAAGCTGGATTTCAAATACCTCTTTGCCTTTATTTAAAATTCCAAATCGTAATAAGGCCAAATTTGTAAGAAAGTCACTCCGCTAAGGGTATGTCAACAACTGTCAGGCAAGTCCCTGGAGATAAATTAATTATAACATTAAAACCTTTTAATCGATTGTAACGATTGTTGACTTTTGGCCTGTGGACTTATGACCCTGCACCAAATTTGGTACATATGACACATTTGAAAGCGACATTATGCCAAGTGAAACTTTCAAAATCGTCAGTGTACCAGATTTCGCCATTTGGCACAATGTCACGGCACCGCAAATTTAACAAAACCAATCAAACACGACGTGACATCCTCACCCGCAAAGAAAGTTACGGAAAATACCGTGATTCTATTTTTAAAGAATATTCAACATTCTGCTTCGGCAAAATCTTCGGTCTCACATGGCCAAAGCCGAATGTTTTGTCGAAGGTGATCTTATCCGCCGAAGGTGGCCGAATGTTCGGTCGGACTCTAGACATAAAGGAACAGAAATAAGGGGCGCTTGAAAAATCGCACTTCTTTTAAATTATGCCCTAGTGAATACCCGCATTAAGGAGTATTCAGTCTACGTTTCAAATACGAGAGGAAAAAACCATTGAATTATGTCACCATCATTATGACTGAAAACATGAGTACATTTGACGAGACTACGTTTATGTGAGACCGTGATGGGAAATGACGAACATGAAACAGTGCAGTGGAACCCTCTACTGAGCCAATGATGCTGTGGAAATGTGGCTAATACAAAAATAAATAATATGCAAATCCGTTTTCATTTTTATATTTAGAATACATTATGTATTTGATTTTTGCCCGTCATCCTTCCATTCCGTAATAATGCCAAGGATCATATTTTGTTCAAGGGAGACTCCTAAAGCCAAAGTTCACACGTTATTTTAAGAACTTTATGTATTCTCTCCCTCTGTGAAACATTTAAATAACTAAAGAACATCAAATCTGTGATATATAAAAATAATAAGCGCTACTAAAAAATACGCCCACACAAAGTAATGACATTCCTTTGTTGAGGCAGCATAGAAATTCTGTTCCCTGACAATTAAAATAGTTTTCAAGCCACGCTCCTAACTGCTCCATGTGTACCCCTTAGGACTCCCCCTTCAGCAATGTATATCCTCGCAGTCATCTGAAATGCAATTACTTGAAGCTCTCTGGGTCGGAGTGCACACAGTTGAAGTACAAAAAAAGTGTATCTCTTTCGTGGGCAAAAGGACAAAAGTCGAATATTAATCAGAATACTGTCGTGCTAATAGCACAATTGTCCTCCTTCGTTTTGCGGAGCCATATGCACTGCGCACAGCGTTGAAGTGCCAACGGAAATTGATGGAAATGGGACGGTGCAAAGTTAAATCTGCGAATACTAAAGTGAAATCAGCTGGTGTGAAAATGAAATGCAGGTTAGAGAGTCAGATTAATTGCTTTCGGAATTATCTACATCGAGAGGAATTGGTTAATTCTTTATTGAAATACACAAATTGTTGAGTTCTACTAATTATTTATGACTTTTATTAAATAATGTCAAATATGTTGGCAGTAATTTGCGTCGTTTTGGGGTAAATGAGAACAGTGTTTTCAGTTGATGTTAGAACGTTTGTTACAACAGTTGAGCTAGTTTTGAGCATTTTGGGAAAATTTATATAAAACGAAAATGCAAGAATTTTTACAATAAGGCAAATTTTTTAGAAAAATTATGAATTTTACCCGTTTAAACTTTTGAAGACGGTTATTCTACTAATTGTGCTTGAATCTAAATAAGCCTAGTGACTGCTGCACTTTGGACCTTGCGTGGACCACATGAATAAAAGTATCTGTCTTTGACTACTCCGTTCAAGGATCAGTTTTGAAAAGGGATAACGATTCCAAATCCAATTCCATGCTTGGTTTTGTATTTCGTAACCAAAGAATTTCACGATCCGTGCCCGCTTAAGTCACTGTACACGTCACTTATTCGTTCCATTTGGTGGTGTGGACGTATTGAAAAAAATGAAAAAGCGTTTTACGAAATTTTCTCCGAAAATAAACTGGAACAATAACATGTCCTCATATGAAGCAAAATATGCGCTTATAATTATTATATTTACTACTCTGTTCGTTTCGCTGATGATTTATTAAATGGGCACATCGATATTGTTCTCATTTACTGCTTAATTAAATAAATATGGGTATACGAACCCCAAACTAATTTATGGTAGTTTTCACGTTTCCTTCCCTCTTGTGTATATTTCCCTCTCAGTTTCAGTGCCGTGGTAAATGGGGGCATCCATTTCCCACTGTCATCATGTCAGATAGAAAACTGTTGTACGGAGAGAAGGGTTTTCAGAGGCACACCACAAGGAGGAGTTTCATCTCATACTCTCTGGATCATAGCAGTCGACGATATACTCAAAAGATTAAGTTTGATCGGATGCAAGCAGATGATATTGCCATCATAGGAAAATTCCCATAAACACCATCAGAGGCGTTGTGGAATCGCCATTCATCCTGGAAAAGTGTACAGATAGCGTTGGACTGGATGTGAACCCTTCCAAGGAACGCGTACTGTTCCCTAGTAAATAAAAAATCCCCACCATCACTCCATCGAAAATAAAATTGAAAGAAGTAGCATTCACTGATCGAACTAAATAACTAGGCGTTAAAGTCTACAGCAAACTAACCAGGAAATATAACTTACAGGAACGTCTCAGGAATGTATCGATCGCACTATATAAGTGCTAGAAAATCGTCCGAACCAAACGGAGACTAAAATACTACAATAGTGCGGCCAATACTGGCCTAGCATGGTGGGTGGGATTAACAGTCAAATTAAATGTTATCAAGATAAGAAGCAGCATTCATATGTATTAAAGGGCACGCAGATCAACGCCCTAGAAATGATACCACATTTTCTCCCCATGGACATCAACAACATACTTTTGGCTACGCATACACCAACGGTGCAATCAATATCAAACAAACTTCGTTTTCACAGTCGATATTTAACGAAGAATTTCACAAAAGTAGTAGTTTAACTTAAGCCACAGACTCCAATGGCTATTGTGTCAATATAGATAATGCTTATAGAAATGCTATTCGTGCCTTAAAATAATCTTAACCTCAAAATAAATAACAAAATCCCACATAACAACCAAATATTCTGTCTGGCAATGCTGTTGAAGATAACATAACGCATACAAACTTTAAGATGCGTCACATATTATGAAAGCATCTTTATCTACACAAACATTCCCTTGTTGAGTTGGTGCCAGAAATTAAGCATTATAGAGCAAGCTAAATTCTGCCTATTTTGACCCCTAAAATGTTTGACAACTATTTTTATATCGTTTTCTCTGAGCAATCATAGAACGGCATTCACCTTAGTAAAATAACTGTCAGAAAACCTCTCAAATTCGTCGGTGGGCAGCTGTGAAGTTAACCATCTCTTTAATACTTCATTTCTACTTGGTGTTATATTTTCCTCTCTTCAGTTCGGTGCTGCAGTCCGACACGCGTTTGTGCAATCACGATCACTATCATCAGGATCATCTTCTGACGCCTCCGCCATCGACTCTAACTCATCAGGATTTCTGCCCAAGCGTGACCAGGCGAGTTTTTGGACTTGGTCCAACCATCTCGTCCTGGGTCTGCCAAGCTGTAGCCTACCTGACGAAATTGCATTCAACTCCCGCCTCCGAAGTCGTGATGTTGGGGACATTCGTGCCACGTGACCAAACCACCGAAGAATAGCCCTCTCGGTTCAAAGAAGCAGCTCCTCAATGTTGAGGTCCTCGGACACTGCACACTGAAATCTCATCTCAGCAGCTTGTATTTGCGATCTTATTCTTTCGGTCATTACCCAAATTCCGTCTGGGAAGATCTGGGGATCACTAAGTCGTCTGCAAAAAGAAGATGACTTACCCTCAACTCTCCCAATGTGAAACATGAATCGCCTTGGCTGCGCTGCAACATCCAGTCCATAAACACAGTGAAAAGGAGAGGTGACAAGGCGCACCCTTGGCGAAATTCAACGACCACATGAAAGGTATTGATTTAGCACCATTGACCCGAACACAGCTGCTACAGTTTGTGTATAGAGACTGAATGGCCCTCAGAGGAGGACCTTAAAATCCGATACTCCTACAGAACACATCACGATCGCTATATTTTTCTAAATGGTTTACATTGACACTCAATCCATGGTTTACTTTAAGAACACATAAATATTGACTTAGCTTTAGAAAACAATATAGAAAACGGTTGTCAAAAATGTTAAGGGGCAAGAGAGGTAGAAGTTGGACATCTCTATCATACTTCATTTCTGTACCCACTAAAAGAAATGCCACTCGCTCTCATGTTCTAAATGGCCGCCAGAGCAGCTGTATGTTCACAGGACATAATTGTGTGAGAACATTAGAAAATAGAAAGAGACAAACTAAGAAAATGAACAGCAAAGGAAACAAATGACAACCTCTCTCAACGAGGTTTATCAGAAAACGTGAGGTTTTCAGACCCCGTGGCAGTAGGTCCGAAGAAAATTGATGGAACCTCGCGGTTTCGTTCTGTTGAAACGTAGCATTAGCTAAATCAGCAGATTAGCTTGCACTGTGAAATCGGGCTTAAGGGAATGTAACCGCTAAGGTAGAACCCACAGCAAATGAAACAGAATTTCTGACGCCGTTCTTGGATTTCGAAAGCACAATACACCCAATTCTGTTTTTACACGGCTTAGGAAAAAAATGATTCTGTTTTTCACGATTACATTCGATTTAGCAAGATTAAAAAAGGATATTAATTGAAATTTAAAAAACCGAGCATTTATTTTTCTAATTTATTCTCATCTATTAAAAAAAATCATCATTATTTTATTTTGTGTATTAATCAATAATTTTTGGCATTCTTACATTGGTAAAGGATTGGAATCCCCTTCTTCTATTTTACTAATTTATTTCATGTCTTTTTTACGCAGATTATGTGTACCATACTTTCCAAGAGAGAAGATTGGGACGAAGCAATAAAATCGCAGATGCCGTAAACGACACCAGTCGAAGTTGGGCGGGAATGGATACATGCAGAGTCCTGAAAACGATGTAGCTGGCACTTAATCAAATGAGGTCTACAACTCTCCTGGAGCTAGAGAGGAAGAATAGTAATAAACTAATTGGTATTATAAATGGCTACTGTCTTATAGGCAACCTCCAATGTGTAGGGTTGAGGAGGAAGATGAAACACACTGCATGACATCGCACTTGTAGAAAATAGAACTATTACAGGCAATTATTTTTTCAACTGCCTCGAAGATCTACCAAGCATAAACATTTGTACAAGCAAATGCTCTAAGCGGAGCAGGATTATATGCACTACCTAACTTGCGTCTCCTAAGTACGAATGCGGTTGAAGGAACAGACATATTTGAATTTCCTTTAAATTACTTAATTTTTTATTTTTATTTTGTGTATTTTAATGTATATTTAAGGTTAAAAAAAAACAGAGTTAAAAATGACACAATAGTTCAGGATTTAAGTTAATTGCGAAAAATAATCTAAATTGCATTTTTGAATCGAGTGGCATTAGAAATAGTTCTGATTGTTATTGGAAGAGAGTTCCGAAGTTTTATGGCAAAGATAAAAAAACAGACGTGACAAATTCAAATAGTGATGAGGTGGTGGAATCAAACACAGGCCATCACGACATACGTCTGACTCATTCCAATAGTTTAACGTGGACACCACCCGCCTCTGTTGTGGAGTTACCCGTCTCCATGGAAAATATAGCAAGACATCGGTGAAAGTTGACGTAATTGATTTTTTTAGAGATGGAGCTTCTAACAAGACTTCACTCTCATTCAAAAACGACACAAAAATGGATAAAAAATATAGTTTCAAACATCATCTCCACGGATGAATGACCATCTGGAAGTCCAGACCTTCGAGAAGTGTTTATATTCCGTCTAAAAGACAATGACTTGTCCTAGACGACACTCAAAGATTTAATCTTTGAGACGCACGAGTCATGTACCTCTCTATTAGTAACAATCGGTCATAGATGGCTAGGACTTAGCTTCTATAGCAACCACTCGTCTTTTGTTATCTCTCAAATGGAACACATTCTTATGTCGACTCGGAATGGCGAAAACACACGCTTTTCATCGTGTCACATCACACACTCTTTTCTCTAAACAGAAACACTCTATGAACACTGTTGAGCACTGAGAAGTAAAACTGTGATTTATAAAAGTTGTTCAGTTTTCAGATTATACACACCCAAACGTAGGGGCTGACGCACCTGTCCACTGCCCCACGGTGACTTCATTCACATGGTTTAATTGGGACGATTGAATCGATTGCAGTTACAAATTGTGAATATTTTTCAATTTGAAAGTTTCATTCATTAATGCGATTGTAAACCACTAAAAAAACCACCACACCGATATTGAGACTAATTGCTGAAAATAGTGGTTGGCGCCCAATTTTGAATAACCCCTAACTATCAGCTCACGAAAATGGAGACCCTCTGAATCCTCACTCTCTGAACATCGCATGCAAGATACAATCTGCCGCGTTGTGTGAACGCCAAAAGCCCTTCAACAACTTGGTCGGTTAATACCAGTGTGGTCCATTCACCCATAAATCAAATATTCGTACTACGGCAAATTTTAGGAAAAAACCCAGGAACAACAGATCGATACCCATCAGCTTTTCATCAATTTCAAAAGAGACGAGTTACACAGAGCAATGTCTAGTTTTGGCATCCCTATTCAAACTCGTCCGTTTGTGTAGGAAAATGCACGCTGCTCCATCAATGTGGGTAAAGACTTAATCGAGACTTTTGATGTCAAAAAAGGATTCAGACAATGCGACGCTCTGTCATGTGACTTCTTCAACACAATCCTTGACAGAGTTGTTCAAAACTCGCAAGCCAACACCAGAGGAACAAACTTCCCGAAGTCCGTCCAACTACTCGCATATGCCGACGATATTGATATTATCGGAAGAACTCAGCGTGATGTCAATAGCACCTTCGTGAGTATTGCGACGGAGGTCACGAAAATGTAAATGAGGGCAGGACTGTCAATGAGAAGGGACTTCCAACACGGACGTCTGAGAAAGAACGTCAGTGTAGACAGGTATAACTTTGAGGTAGTCAAAGATTGTATCTACCAAGGAACCGCTATAAATTCAGACAACGACACCAGCGCTGAAATCTAGCCAAGAATGACTCTTGCCAATCGCTGCTCCTTTGGGCTAAGAGAGCAATTGATAAACAAATCCCTCTCTCGGACAACTGAAGTGATCCTCTATACGACCTTAATCGTCCCGGTCTTGGTATTTGGCGCCGGGGCATGGGCTTCCCTAAAAGCGAACGAAGGTACTCTTGGTCGCTTTGAGAGGAAAATTCTTCGGGTGATTTCCTGTCCCGTCTGCATAGACGGTGAGTGGAGGGGGAAATACAACGACGAACTGTACGGGCTGTTCAGCGACATCGACTTAGACAAATGAGTGGATATCCAACGATTGAGATAGCTAGGTCATGTAGATCGGATGGAAACCAATGTGCCCGCCCGGAAAGTCTTCCTCCTCCCTAGAGAGATGGCGCAGTAGAGGAAGGCCGCGAATCAGGTGGAGCGCGCAAGTGGAAAGGGACCTCAACCAACTATGCGTGCTAAACTAGAGGCAGCTAGCTAAAGATCGAGCTGGCTGAAGACGCTTGTTAGTTGAGACCTAGGTCCACCCGGACTGTAAGTTAACCATCAGCTTGTGCTCTGTACGTGCGACTTTTTACAAATCTAAAACTTCTTCATAACCGGGTTCTCTTTTGAGTGCAATACACTGACGCGACAATTTCGCTAAATTTTTGAAATAAAATAACTTTTATTACACCATGCCAATTTCCCAATTTGTGAAAACCGTTGCCACTTGATGTGTAAAATGGAATGTTCACGACACAATTACTGTTGCTGCAATTGTTTCACTGCGAAGCGTGTGTCTGTGATTTCTATACAGTGCAATTTGTGAGTAATAAAAAAGCTGAGACACAATTGAATGTACAAGTGCTATTCTTGGAGGATTTCGCACATTGAGACAACAAAGACACCTACTCACATTAAATCCGATTATTTGGTACTTTCTGTGCGAGTAAATCGAGTGCACAAACTGCTGCATGTAAATACAAAAGCTGTGAGCTTCAGTTAAATCGAGGAGAGAGCATTGTACATAAATAAAAAAAAATGGTCCATGAAAAGATGAAAGGAACGAGTTTGCAACAGAGGAATAACACTTAAAAGATTTGCTTGTTTATTCAAAACATCTTATTAGGGGGAATATTTGAGGAAGATAATGAAGAAGTAGGAAGATGAGGAGATGCATAAGAGCACTGTCGTATCATTCCTAAATCTTAAATCTGCAATTGCAAGAGAAAATACTTCTCTTTCTGTGTATGCACGCTTTTAAATGCTAAGCCCCAATGAATAAAAGGATAGTCAAACAAAACATGGATGCAGGTTTTCAAAGATTCAACTAAAGGGTGAACAGGTAGCGATGATTGTTTTTCAAATGGTTGTATCTGTCAACTGTCAAAATATCTAGCAAGACTTGCAGTTCGTCATGTATCATTTCCCTATTGTGGAATGTGTGAACATTTTTGAGAAGAGTTACGGAAGTTCCGTCTCAGTTGAAAATACCCAAAGTGAATTTCGTCGTGAGGTAGGCCCGTATCACGGCTTCAGTGTGCATGTGCATGTGCTTCAGTGTGCATACTCAGTTGGGATTTTCAGAAAATCATTAAAATGTAAAAAATCATAGAAAAAATGTATTTTATGAAGGAGAATATTCCGAAATGTTTAGCTTAGTAAGACCGGACTACTATTTAAGGAGTTGCATAACTTTGAGTGAGACCATGTCTATGGGCATGACAATGGTACTCAAAACTTTAAGCACTCTTTTCTCGTGGTCACTGTAGCTTGAGAGCGGCTTTACCGATTAGTTTGAAATTTGTATCACTTATTTTTAGCCAAAAATGTGAGAGAAATAAATATTGGCTGAATCAACAAATTTGATTTATAGTTGAGCTCATCAACATCATTAACTAATGATCTTAGTGAAGAGCTGCAGGGATCACGTGTTTTTTTATTGACTTCTCGCGAATTATATTGGGTCTATAACTTATTATTCGCGCGGTTTGCTAAGAGATGGCGTAACTTGTATTAATCCATTGGAACATGCGTTGGAAAGCTACTGTCATTGTACGTCATATGTGTCATTCATTTGATGCGTAAACAATCAAATATGTCGAACTTTGTGCCTAAAGAAAAGTGTTTTTGCGGGGAGTTCTCCTTCATTACTTTAATATGAAGAAAACTGCTGCCGAAAGTCATCGTATTTTGGTGGAAGTTTATGGTGAACATGCGCTAGCTGAGCGAACGTGCCAAAAGTGGTGATTTTGGCTTGGCCAAACAGCCAAATCAACGGCAAAGCAGAATATCCATGGCGCGAAGGTAATGCCGATCACAATTAATCCCTTTTAAGAGAGCAGTAGCCAAAAAACGCCCGGAATATGCGACCAGACAAGAGGCAATAATTTTCCATCTTGACAAAGCTCGGCCCCACGTTGCTATTCCGGTTAAGAACTATTTGGAAAACAGTGGATGGGAAGTTCTACCCCACCCGCCGTATAGCCCAGATCTTGCCCCTTCTGACAACCATTTGTTCCGGTCGATGCAGAACGCCCTCACTGAAATACGGTTCACATCAGAGCAGAATTTCAAAAATTGGTTTGATTCGTACTTGGCTGCCAAGCTGACGCAATTCTTTTGGGATGGGATCCACAAATTGCCAGAAAGATGGGAAAAAGTCATAGCTTCAGATGGGCACTACTTTGAATAATACTATTGTACATGTTTTTCTTAAATAAACGTTAAAATTTTGAAAAAAAAACGCACGAATTAAGTTATAGGTCCAATATGTGTTCAATACAATTATTTATATTTTGCTATAATGTATATTAATTAAATTGTCCTTAAATAAATATTCTTAACGTCGAAAAACACTTGCTAATAATTATTTTAATGTGTGACCACAAGAAAAAATCACAAGAAAAACTATTTTTTGAAGTTCCAACTAAGCCCACCCCCTTAAGCAACCACGCAGACAAAGATTGGTGCAAGTACTGCAGCCGCCGCAGTAGCCAGAGACGAAGAAGATTCGGAAATGTCGATTTTTACATCCGTAGACGATTGTGCTGACACAGAATTGGACAACGTAGTGAGTTCGATAATTAGGCGCTAATAATGTTGTATGGCGGCCGCGGCCTGTTATCGACCCCAACGCACTTGAACCAACGTTACCTATGTTCGATTCTCGGTACGAGCAAAATAATTTTCTCGGCCCCACCTCTTTCGAGTCACTGATAATGCTCAAAGAGTAAACCTGTCTAGAATAAGCTTCTCAAATTGGCCGTTCAGAGTCGGCATAAGGCCTCCCTTCCACTCTTGAAAGAACAATAGCAAGTATAAGACGAATGGTTGCTGAGAAGCTAGGCCGTGGCCTCATACGGGCTGTGCGCCACCCAAATTATCGTTATTATTATCAAAATAATGTTGGCGTGAGATCCGAATTTTGGCCAAAAATCTACTTCTCGGACAAGTCACATTTTTTCGAAAAGAACCGCAATGCTTTCGATGTAATGAAGGACACATGATGTATCATGTCTTATCCCGTCAATGCTCTCACCAATCACAAGATTTTAAACGACTTTCTGTGGACAGAGTTGACAACGTCGATGATGCGAAATGGATTGACACAGTAAAAGCTCCCATAGGCGGACATAGACGGTCGCAGCACTTTTTTCCGTCCATGGGAGTGTATGTAACTTCAATTCAAAATCCACGGTCGTGAAAAATTGTCCGCTTAAGGGGATTGTCCGCATAAGAGAGTTGTCCGCAATAAGAGCTGTCACTGCATTAATTCGGATAAAGAAGTCAAATAAATTACGTTATGATGTCTTTAAAAAGAGTGTAGGATTGTTGGAGAACCAAATAATTTAAGCGAGGCTCATTTGCATTTAAACCTAGTTAGGGTACGCAGTTCTCTCATAAGTCATCAGTGCCACTCTTATTTTTTGTCGCATCGATTTGAAGTTGAGCTGTAATGATTTAAAATGGATGTTAAATCGGAAAGATGTGAGAACTGGAAAAGAAATAAGAAGAAAGCAAGCTGAGACAGAAGCAGGGGCAGAATGCCTTAAGACACTGTTAATAAAGAGCAACAGTATCACGCAATGTGAGTGTAAATCGAAAGCATAACGTGCAAGTTAAATTTCTAAAATGCTCCGTCGCTGAGGAATGCCTTTAAAAAGCATTCAGCTTAGAAAGAAGCAAGTGTGGTAATTTCAGAGAAGCCTAGTGACCAATTATCATATAAGCAAATGCAAAAATATGCAATTTGCTGAAAAAAAAAAAAAAAACACTTAGAACTCACCTCAAAATGACTGTTCCATCCGGTTGGCATTCGAATTCATCACAATTGAACGAGTACGGATCCAAGTTGCTAACAGCTCCAATTGAAATACCACCTTGTGAACTACTGGACGATTTGCGCCGATATTCCAGACTGCTGTCGTCGCACACAACAGATCCTCGTGGCTTGGGCAACAGTGACCATCGGTGCGAGCTGGTGCTCCCATGGGCTTTGTCTTGAAAGAAATTTAGGTGTCAACGTTCAGAGTTCATTCAGCATCAGGGGAATAGCAATTGTCTTACCATTTTGAAAGCGATTCGTGTCGGGTTGGGCTGCAATTATGGATATTCCAGGAACGACTATCGCTGGTAGGGTTCGCGATCTGAGCAGAGGCGGTGGAACCTTTCGACATGATCGACTTTGATTGGCTGCTAAAGCAGCTTGTTGTAGTCTGAAAATGCAACAAAATTAAGTTTTAAGATGTAAATTTGATGTCAAATGTGACTTCTTTTAGACTGGAAATAGAGAAACGAGATGCTAATGTGTGGAATTGGAAATGATTGGCGTATCATAGCTACATTTGATATCATTGTAAATACCAAAAGTTCGTACTCTCTGGCGTATGTGCAACATTTGCTTATCTCTTTAAAAATATTTCATTCAAAAACTAATAAGTTCCATGTTATTATGCGTGTAAGTCAGGTTAAGGTGACTCAGCGTCCAGTGATAAGTTAAGAGATTCTCTCTACTCATTCTGATCAGACTGTTTGATCGTCTCGGGTGAGCCGTAATTGTTTCCTAGAGAGGCAGCCTGTGTCAGTAGACAATCTACGATTTATGTAGGCAAGCGTTTCATGCATCAGTATATGTTTTGCAGTAGCTATGGGCATGTAGCATCACATCTCCATGTGGAAGGAGTACTGAACTAATGCCCTTTCTGGTGAGTTCCCCGGTTCGCATTTTTCTGTATGTGTCACAGTGGCCCGGCCCCACATAAGTTTGATGCTAAGTACTCGTCTATCTCGTTAAGAAATGGGTGACAGTTCAGGGCAGACTTTCATTAAATAGTCACTCCACCCAGAGATTTCGTCGCCACCTGGGTGTCAGAACAAATATCAATACTTGTTTTTAGTCAAGACAAAGCTTCATTAATCACTATATTCTCTACATGAAGGACATAACAGTGGTCTGGACAAAATACTGCTTGAGCTCTCTCGACGAGGCTCCTCTCCGTGTAATGCTGTCGGTGTCTCCAGGTACAGATCTAGGTCCACCAAGGATAATGGAGTGTCCATAAGGGAGTTCTTTCTACATACGCAGCGATTTCAATATAATCGTCGTGCTTCTCGGTATCTGCTTGCAGATTAGGTCTATCGGCCAAAGAATAAGTAGTCGTCAAGTGGAGTTCACCATGGCACCCCCCAGAGAGAAGTATGGGTCTCACTACTGATATGAATAGCCATTTGATGATGTGAGTCTGTAGTCCCCATTTGCATCTCATTGCCTTCTGGAAGCAGTGGAAGATATTCTGAAACACTGTGGGTCTGCATCTTAGTTTCTTGTCCAGGATTAGATGCAATAATTGTGCACTTGTCACTCAGCCATAACGATGCAATACTTTCAAAAATCAAAACAACAATTTTGGTTTAAATTCTCATTTACCCGTATTACTACCGAATTATCAATGAATCGGGAGTTATGTGTTCATCAAAACTCGGTGATGAGGCTTACCATAACGAAAACGCGACAAGAGATGTAAATAGGGAGAGGGGGCCTACAGTTGTATGCCTCTAGGTCTGTAAAGCGAAGTTTAGGTTTTTCCTACACGGTTATACTCTCCGAATATGGTGAGTGACTTAAGAGACGTGGAACAGTGAATAATTAAGGGAGTGTGAGTCGAGGCAAGTATCCACCACGACACGGCCACAACTATCAACATTCGTACCTATTTCAGATTTAATATAGCTTTTTTCTTTGGGGGCCACCACGCATCTATTGATCCCGCATACGAGCTGTATTCGAAATAAGTAGCACTGGAACTGACAACATCCAGAAACCAAGAAAAGCCATGCATCCATGTCTAGATGGTCACAGGACAGCTTTCGTAGATATACATAAGCGGATGTACCTAAGTTGTACAGGGTGTTCCATCTAGTGTTTTTTTCTTTTTAATCATAGGTTATTTTGGCACTGACAGCTGTTGCTCGCTCGAAGTGTTGAGCGAAAGTCAGTATCATATCTCCGCGGAACGAAATGATTCCGATGAAATTGACCGATGTTATGCCAAGAATCCGGAAACGATGCTTAAGGCCAATATTATGCAAGCAATCCGTGAGCTACAGCCCGAAACAAGAATTCGCTTATGCGATGCCTGCCAGCCGTTGCAGTCACTTCAACGACGTAGTATTTTATAATGTTTGTTCTTACTAACAAAGTCATACTACATTGAACAAATTTACATTTTTCACTTTTCACAAACTTCTATCTGGCCCACCCTGTATGGAAATGATATGATAAACCAAATTTAATAAAAATCAACGTCATTAAGTGTGATGATGATAAATTCGATCCGAAAAGCGTGCAGTTTGGCACTCAAATTCGTCTGAAATTCACATTTTTCGGTTGTAGGTTTTATATTTAAAATTCACACCCGCCGGCTTGTAAGTAACAAGTTTAAACAAATGAATCCAATTTGAAATGTCAAGCTCCGCGAGCGCATAACGGACTGTGGAGGTTGAAACAGATTTTTGGTGCCAGAGGCCCAATGGAAATTTATTACTGGCTATAACTTTAAACGCCTCTGGAACCAGGGTGTTTCAACTGTTGCTGGGGACTTTTTGGCTCAACTGATTGACATTTAAGAATTGAAATTAATGACATGAAATAGAAGAAATATCGCGTAGTCTCATGGAATCAAGTCCCGACTGATTGATTTATTTTTTAATAGTCTGATTAAATTCTTAGTCTGCCCTTCTTTGCACACAGTGGGGGATCGGTAATTAGCCTGATGAAATAGAAATTAAGTGAAAGAACAATTACCTCACCACGGTGTTCGCGGATGGTGTGGCGATGACAGACTTCTAGTGTGTGTGTGAGTTTCAGTGTGAGTTCCAGAAATATAACACATATGATTAATTTTACACAACTCACAATCACTCATACAGGATGATGTCCTTAAAGAGAGTCACAACTGAATTAGAGTAAAAACAAACGCTCTGAATGGGTGAGGAAACGTCTTAATGAATTTCTTCTCAGACAGAAGCAACATTTAGAACGGACACCTTTCCTTGAATCGCAGACATTCAAATCATACACGATTTGAAAAGTTTTGCTCGCAAACAAAGACAGTACCACAAGTTTGCTAGTAAACCGACAAACAGTTGCTACCAGAACCAACAAATTTGCTGGTAAACCGACAAACAGGTCACAAAAACAGAGGACATAGTTCAAAATGCAACGCGATCTCTCCTAATAAAATCCAAACCAATTTATTGACCATCTATCCCTCATTTTTTTCTTTTTTCGAGTCATGATGGATTTGAATCAAAGCCTTTTCGGTGGGAAAAGTTTAAAGGGTTTAATACAATCCTTACTGCCCAGTATTCAGCCAAGACCATATATTATTAAAAAAAAATCGTGCTTCGTGAAGAATGTTCTTCGCGCACTTCGAGTATTTTGCGGTCATCAGATGTTTCTGCTGTAATGGGAACGTAAAGAAACAAAAATATCACATACATTCTGGTGAGTAACCTACGGCAATACAAGAGTTTGCAATGCGCCCGGTTATTTTAATAAAATTTTCGCACGAGTACGATAAATTTGGCGTAAGAATTAAGAAAAAGAATCAATATTGATTTGTAAAGGGGTAAAAAAAAGTATTTTCTACTTTGGGGGACCGACACGCCCCTTTTAGTAGGTAGGTGCAATTTTAGAAAAATATGACTTCAAAGGAAAAATATTAAAAAACCACGGCATTCAAACTATTGACATAAATAATACGATTTAATTTGACTTTGGATAAAAGAACAGGTTTCGGGCTTTAAATTTCGGATGTGTTGCCGTTGTTTTTTAATACTTCTTTTCTTCTAAACTTACTCATACCTCCTACGCGTGTCCGTTATCAATTAACTCTTCTCAAAATTTTGAACATATGGGATAAGTTCGTATCATGGTACAAACATTTTAGAGTAGTTTTGTATTTACTTCTTTCTTTTTTACTTTTATGACACCAAAATTAACAACAGATAAAAATATCCGTATTCACAATCAGAAATATTTCAAAACTGATTCAATTCTACTTTGCATCAATACAATTAATATAATTAACCTGAGCTCTAATCCAAAATTTTCACAGTACGTAGTTTGCTTCAAAGGTCAATTAAAAGGGTTCCGGAGTTCAACGTATTGTTTTTTAGTTTTTTTTAAATTTGTTATTCATGAAAATACCACGCTTCTAGCTATAAACAAATACTTGGTCTCTCGCTGGAGCTTCTGGAGTTCTCTTTCTGCAACAAAAAGTTGGCTGCAGCGACTAGGATTTTGTATTTTTAAATTCAAATATATGTTTTAAACATAATTTTACTTCCTTCATCAATTTTCCGAATGCTGAAATCGTCGTTTTAATAAATTTCAGAGAGCTAACGGTACAGCTGCATGAAGAAATATCAAAATTCATAAAATAATTTTTAAGAATAATTGGCAAGAATTTATTTAGGAACTCATTTGAAAACTGCATACACTTCTGTAATTGTGGCGGCCGTGGCGTCGAGGGTTGATGCAGGCAGACCAGGTTCGATTCCCGGTGTGAGGAAAACTATTTTCACAGCCCCACCCCTTTCGAGTCACTGCCAATGCTCAAAGAGTATAACTGTCTAGAATAAGCTTCTCAAAATGACCGTTTGTAGTCGGCATAAAACTGTAAGTCCCTTCCTCTCGTGAAGGAACAATTGCACGCAAAGCACGAGGTGTTGGTACAAAGCTAGGTCCTGGCCCTTTAAGGCCTATAGCGCCACCCATATTATTATTATTATTATTATTATTATTATTATTATTATTATTATTATTATTATTATTATTATTATTATTATTATTATTATTATTATTATTATTATTATTATTATTATTATTATTATTATTATTATACACTTTCTTGTGCTTTTTTTTAATTTTACAATTACAAAGCTAAAAATAACACCGTTTTACCATTGCTAAGTGAGCTATTTCCTGTTTGTGCAATTTTCATTTGTCCACCTAGACCATGCAATTTTACGGCGTTGTCCTTTGCCTTTTTGGTTTCTAAAGCCTAGAGGTTAATCCTAGGTTATCCCCAATTTTTGCTCCTCAGTTCTTAGTTATGCTGCTACTGACAGGTTCAGGTGCAACACTGCAGCACAGGTACAAACTAATTGTGTATGCATTTCAATGATTGCGAGTTGACCTGTGATGTCCTTAATTCGTTTAATTGAATAATTTCGCGTGATTACATACTAAGCAGAAGAAGACATGTTTACATATTATGTGGAAAGCAAAAACATCTGTCCGAACACTGGCTAAATCGATTGTAATTTTCATCAGCTATAGATTAATACAAATATTTTGGGATTTGTAAACGCCTCTGAATAATTAATAATTGGAAACTTAAATGGTTTCTGTATTTATTGTGCTTGCTTGCTTTTGTAATTAAACATATCGTATACCAAGTTGATTAACATAATTGACATATTTTGAATAATAAGTTACCGGTCACGTTCTTGCTATGTTTGCTTATGTGATCACAACTACGTTTCGATTGATATGGGTTAAGAGAGAGAGTGTTGAGCTTATGATATTTTTGCGTGTGAGGCAATAGCCTGCTACCGCCGTGAAATTTTTGCGGGAGATGAGAGTCAATTGAAATCTGAACAGTGAAGAAAATATCACACACAAACACATCACAGTCATTGGTCAACTCTTTGGATGAATTTTGGGAATACAAAGTGATAGTGAATGGAAGGAGTGCTGGAAACTCTCTAGAATCAAAAAATTGGAGCACAATTATGGGCGCAGATGCTAAAAACACAGTGTTAGTATCACCAGTGAGAGTAATCATGACGGTGTAACACGTTTGACACACGGTAGAAGGCAATAGTCTCGATCAGAAATGAAGTATAATAGAGATGCCCAACTTTTTCCTGATCCTTAACATTTTTGACAACAAGTTTTTATGTCGTTTTCCAAAGCCTAATTGACCAATCAGAGAATCAGAGATTCCATGACTAACTGTCAAAAAGCCTCTGAAATTCGTCGATGGACTAGGGGTCAATCAGCTGTGACGTTTGGCATCTCTATCATACTTCATTTCTGGTCTCGATACGGTATCCATATGATAGTGGAAGGGAATGCAGTAGAGTCGAAATCGACGGTTAGGCAACAGGCCAGGCCAATTTAACGCATTTGCACAAGGTCCAGTCGATGTTAATTTAGCTGACCATCGATATATGATTACGATATTAAACTTTAAGAATCAAAAGCTTTAAGAATCAAAAATCAGAACTTACTCCACTTTTCGAATACTAAAAATCTAAGAACCGCGGACTTGGTAACAGAATTGGAAAAAATATGCGGAATTTGCACCACTCTATGCGTATATTCCATGGAGTCCTGAAGAGGATAGTTTCATACTTCAGGAAGTTATTGAATTTGAAAATAGCGTTACAACAAATTATTCATCACATCAACCTTCGGACCTGATCGGCTACTAAATCGTTGGACTACACTTAGGGAACCTGTAAGATCTAGGCGAATGCCTAGATGATGTGGTAGATGTTACGTCGCACTTTTCACGACGTATTTTCTGCCTGTTGTCTTGTCATAGATAATTCATAGCAATAATTAACGAATGCCTAGCCATACCAGCTTGGGAAGAGGCGCTCCAACCCAACGATTCAATCGCCAAAATGACTCCCTACACCGTTATACCATTCTCCGCCCCACTCAAGACTACAGGTCTGCCTTCCTCAGTGCCCTGTACGCGATTGTCCAGCTCCGAAAAGTGCTTGCTCCATCTGCGTAAGATGTCCACCTCACTGGAAAGCAACACACCATCTTTGGATTCGACTCCTTCGATGATGTTGAATTTTTGAATTCCTTCCTCTGAGTCGGCGAATGGTTTGCCAGAACACCTTTTTCGCAGATTTATGGCCGCTTTCCAACTTCACACCGAACTTTTAAAAATATATGAAATAATTTAAAAAAAATTTGACACTTCATAAACATCTGTCAACACGTAAAGGGCCTTCCAATAGCGATTCGTGAACTTTGACAGTTGATAGCGGCTGTATTGTTGAAGCTACATCTGTCAAATTGGTTGTCGTTTATTTTGTCTTTTTTGTCAAATAACCAACTAAGGACATAGCAACACGTACTTGCGTACAATATACATGCATCGACGCTGACTACCTCTTTGATTGGTTAAGCTAGTGCTTTCACTGCAAGTAGAGTAGCCATTTAAACACCGAAAACTTTGAAACACTATCTCGATAGCTATTTTATATAAATCTGTATGTTCTCTTGTCGCAATGTTGGTTTATCAGTACTTAACCGATTTTGATGAAATCTGAGTTAACTTGCTTAATTTGGTCCAACTTAGAATATAGAATAATTGCTTCTCGATTATTGACTTCAATATTAATTTTAGCTGTTGTCACGGTTTTACTTTCACCTCGTTCGAATCGAGAACCCCTTTTGGAAGTTGCTGAATGTAAGAACTAACAGAAAAGATCTCGTAAATGGAGCATTTCAAACAGCATGCAAATATATTTGCAATTTGTCGTGCACATCAAACTAGTGTTGTCCTTTATCAAAAACGACGTGATTACATTTTAAGCCACATATGTGACGAGTGGGTGACACATTCCCAAATGGAAACCCCGCCCGGTGTCACTATTCCAGCAATCAGAACTGGCAGAGATACTTGGGTGATTTTAAATTGGAATATTCCCTATTCGCAAGCACTTTGAATGTCTTATCCAAATCCAAGAACCGTCCTCAGGCAGTAGAATTGTAAATTGGGATCCTTGAGATGTTTTCCTCTTCGCAGGGGAAACCACGAGGAAAATCAGAAAAGTGAAGGGAAAACACAAATCCACTGTGCGGTAGTTGAAGGGTTCGATTCATAAATTATTTATAAAGTCAAACATCCACCCACCCTGTTAGGGGTGCTCCTCCAGCATTACTTGAACCATAACTTGAGACAAGGAAAAAATAAATTTCGCTCTGCGAGTGGGTCTATGTGTGTTTATAGAAGGAACGTCCTCCATGATTTGCCAAATAGGTACGTGTCGTATTCATTGTGAGGTCTTACTTCGGAAGAAAAATGTGCAATCACTCTTTGGTGATTGTTTTTATGAAAGCCAATTCCACGTAAGCTGACCCAAGGATCGGTGCTCACATTCGGGTGTATTATTTGCGTTCTTCTGATAAGAAAATTCATTCTAATGGATTGTATTGAGGATTTACGCCTCCATCCTTAGTATTTCCTAGTAGCCAGCAGAGCCACATTATGTATGTGTTGGGGAAAATATTTGATTTGATGAATCATTTACATTTTGTGGCGCAAAAATGTACACAAATATGATTCAACCGAATTGGACATCGAATCAACTCAGCTATTTGAATGTTTTTGGTCAAAGATTGTACGTATGTCATCACATTTCTTGATACACGATGGAATGCCACTGTAACAAAAGCCAATGGGAATGCCTGCTATGTTATGGGCCGAAAGGCTTTTTTTTTTTTGGGTCCTTGCTTGGAATTCCAAGTTGAGAGTAGAATAACCTGCGTAACTTTGTGAGTATGTTTCTTCGATGCCCCTAGCACCTCCTCCGTACATTAATATTAATATTTGTGAGATGCTACTTATCTTGATATTTATTGCGGACAGGGGCAGACGGCAAAACGAGTGTGTATGTCCGGAATAAGTGATGAGTGTTGCTGAATTTTCACTAAACAAAATACATAAAACATTTTTGTACAGGGTTGAGACACACGCCCGTGAAATTCACACAAATTCAATAGACGCTTCTGCAGCTATAGGACATGTATGGTCACACCGCTACAAAGTAAAAAGTCTGGGTATTTACTAAGGCTAACATAGTTATCAGCTGTAAGGATTTGGATAAAGTTAAATGCAAAAAGTCATATGTTCTCTTAGTTAGAGTTATAAGTCGACTCTGAAATCTGACTAGCAATTTTAGGAAAGCCTCTTTTGGACAAAACATTTCCTTGAGACTGACACCGCTCTGTAAGACAATACTGACAGCTTAGGAATCGAAGTTAATATACAAGGACGACGTTCTGTAATATCCCTTGCGACGCAAATTTGCTCAGTTATAGTTATTCATTTGATGGCAATCAATAAAAATGCAGCCGTTCAATTACTCGTCGTCCAAACTCTGAAGTTCATGTGCAGTGAAAGCCCTGATCTGAAAAGCCAGACATTTGAAATGGTCAACCATACCATCCTGCTGGAGAAAATGGAAAAATCGGCTTTTCGTGGGTTAATGCTCGACTGGTGCAGATCGTACTTATCAAACAGAACACGAAGATTGAAGATTGGTGGTATGAGAAGAGAGATTCGTTTTTTTAATTTGGGAGTTTCTGTGGTGGTACCCATTTTATGCTTGATTTATAAAAAACTCACTTTTTGCACTTAATTTTACGGATCACGTTGGCTGCTCGTAAGGCTCACACAGTGCTTTGGATGCATTTTCGGACATAAATTGTGAATTTGACCTTTTCAGAACCTAGTTCACTGAGCATGAATTGATCATTAGGTCAAAGACGAAATAGCATTAATGCAGATGTATACTTTCGAGTAAATTGCAGATGTATCTCAGACTTATCCCTTCCAACGTTCCATGCGAATCTAAACTGCAGTGACAAATGGTTTTTGGGTGAATTTAAATACCTGTGGCTTACAAGGGATTCCAAGGTGTCCTCTGCAAGACACTCAGAACCCCTAAGAAATTAGATTCGAAATTCCGATTACAGTATCGTGGAATCCTTTTCCCTGCCATTATTGTGTAACTTATAGTGCGTTTACACCGCACCCAAATTCTGCATTTCGGCTAGTTTCTGCATTCCAGCCCAAATACTTTGCATTTCGCCATACATTTCCCGAATTCTGTTGAATTTCGTCGTTGCATTTGTAAGTTCGTCAAATCGAACAATGCCATTTACAGATACAGCACATCATTTGTGCTGGAAGCAGATGAAAATTATATCTAGCTGAGCGCAAGTAAATTCTGCATGCAGAGCAGCGCTGCTGTCGGTCTCTGTTTCTAATTTCGCTGCGCACAGAACGTGCTACCACAACACACTGTTGTTAGGCATTTGTTTATTATTTCTCCTAAGAAACGAATGCAGGATATTACAATGGATTTTACAAATTTTGCACAGATAAATTTTTGCATGAAATTAAATTCTGCACGTCTGTTTCGTGTGCAGATATGTATGCAGCAGAAATGAAGTATGAAAGAGATGCCCAAATTGAAAGCTTATTGACCCCTAGTCCATCGACGAATTTCATAGGCTTTTTGACAGTTGTTCATTCATTTTTGACATTCACGAAATAGCGTAAATGCTGTTCTCTGATTGGTCAATTTGGCTTTAGATAACGATATAAAAAATGTTAAGGGGCAAGAGAGGTAGAAGTTGGGTATCTCTATCATACTGCACTTCTCGTATGCAGTGCTGCCAGCAGAAATTCTGCACATCTGCTTCCAGCATTAATGACTTTGCAGCCTGCTGACATAAACAAAAAGCAGCTGTCAACAAAACAATCAATTCTTTCAAGTGATAATTGGAATATATTGATTCAGCAATATATCTAATATGTCTGAATTAGCACTAAAATACTTCTTTAAATTAACATAGCTAGCTAAAATGGTTCAACCACTTCTGATTTCCAATCAGAACAAAATATGCGTAAAAAATTCTGACAACAGCTGTCATTTGAAATACTGAAGTTGCAGTGGGAAAGAAATATTTCCCCGAAAATGTTGGATTTGAGTCCGGTGTAAACGTACCGCCTTAATTTATTTACTGCATAACCCTCCTCATGAAATTAGAATTAAAATGGTCACCCCACCCATATACAATTTCTATTAAGAGTAAGACCCATTAAAGTGGCGACGCGAATATGATAATTTTGGCGTCATGAAATGTTGACGGTATTTTATAGGACGGTGTCTTATAGGGACTCGCATTTTTTACTATGGGAGCGAGTTTAGAGGCAATTTTAGAAAAAAAAAACATTAATTAATTATTATTTAAAAAACAACGCCAATACATTCATTTATGTACTATACCGAATTCGAAAGTTAGGAATTCGTTGTTTAGTATAATATTTGTATGAAATTATTCATGTGAATAGTTTCTGAATTCTTTGCATTACAACTCAAATTGTATCAACAATGCAAAAAAAAAATATTTAAATGAATATTTTTCAAAATTGTGAAATGATGTTTTAAATTCGCTTATTGCGGTTATGCTTATATCATGACATTATATCTTATATCTCACTGAATTTTATACGTCAATTAACATAAGTTTATATATGTACATGCAAAGATGTAAGGATAAAAAATAATAAAACAAATACTACAAGTGTTACTTTCGCCATCATCATCATCATCTAACACGAATGATCCAGCCACGTAGGGGTCTTTACCCACGCAAAAACTCCCTCGCCATCGTGTTAGAAACAAGTAACAAGGGTGCTGCTGCTCTTTATAGTTAGTAAGAGGTCACTAACTGCTAAGCTGCCTAAGCTTACATCACAGTTCAATTAAGTATATACAAGAGGTGAAAATGTAAATCACGAATTGAATTGCAGATTGATGTACGATGAAAGGAAATATTATATAGGAAAATGTTACAATGTGCAGAAGCTAAATGAGTAGGAAAAATATATTTCAAGTGTTTAAATGTCTGTTGACATGAACATCGACGTCACGTCAATAGAACTGCCCAACACACCATGTTTACTTACACCATGACGGCCTCATAGCTTTCTGTTCAAAAAATATTTAAAGAAGAATCACCCCTAGGCACGGAGCCAAAGCTCGAACAAACAATATTCAAATCCTTTGATGGCAACTGAGGTCGAACGAATGCGTTCAGTTGACATGCAAATACAGTCAATGACAAAAGTAGTAGCACAGCATAAAAGTGCCTGGGGACTGTGAAATCCGGATATGACGACGTTGAAATGACCGAATGCTGGAGTTCAATGGCCTGCGGTCATTATAAGGTGCGGATGGTCATACAGATGGCGCTGCAAAATTAAAATAAAACAAAAATTACTGGATACCTCGTGTTTTATTTATTTCATGTTCATACTGCGACGTGAGTGGTATAACGCGTACGGACACCAATCCATCTATACGCAATTAGAAGAACGATCAACCTCGAAGAGTTTTTAAAAAGGGATACCGCCCCCTAAACACTGATAGATTACAAAGAATCACGTATGTAAGCGTCAGCGGTGAAATTCCATAGACTCGCGGCGACAGTAGGATCTAGAACCAATACTGGGAGTATAAATATCGGCACGATCGTCGATGCGAGTCAGTTCCGTCAAATAATTATTACAGTTCAGTTTGGGATTTTATAGTGATCAAAGTGTTATTCGGTTCAGCCTGAAAGGCAGCAAAGAGTTTTGTAGTAAGTAATAGTGGTTCTTACGGTGTAATAAAATATAAGAAGTAAATCAGTGTTTGCAAAATCAATTCAGGTATAACGTGAATAGTGAACTTTTGTGTTTCATTCGTCACAATCCAGTGATCGAACTCGTATTTGTGGATAATTTAATAACGCTTACGTAGACTCATTTCTGCTAAACGTAACAATACTTTGACATTTTTAAAACCAAGTCCAAGCAACTTACATAAGTAAACTGCGAAACTGAAATAGAAGCTATTTAGATCTAAGGATTTGGCTCCCCTAAAACCCAACCTCCTCCAATTATAACTTATAACGAAAAACTGTAACTTATTTCGGCGCGATAAAATACTTATTTTTGAAAGACATTTCATCCGTCAATAATTTGCAATCAAAGACGAAAGTTTAATGAAGTTTTCGTAAAGTATGAGATAGCAATAGACCACACACCCTACATCAACGTCAGTCTTTGAGATTGAAAATGTCAATCATAATTTGCGTGCTTTAAACATAACACACTTTTGTATTTCACCTTGCTCAGTATTTCATCTTCATTCAAATGTGTATAATCCGAATTGATGATAATAAATGACACTGAAGTAAAATCCTCTTGAGCTTGTTACTTAAAAAATCGATAAGGTAGGTGGGGTGTATTTTAATCTAGTAGCCATAGGAATGGTGTCTGAGACATTAGAGAATTGCAGGGAGGCTTCCGAGTGTTCTGTGTTTTAGGTGACGACAAATAATTCACAGCAATGCTCTCTTGATCGCAAGGAAAATCGAATGAAGGAAGTAAGAGAAATTGGTATTTCTCGAATTTCAGGACACCAGTAATTGATCTAATACATGGTGTATCGCATCTCACGTGAAGTAACTACGAAAAAGGAGTCATATTACTTTTGCAAGCTTTTGATGATTCTACTGGATAGAAGTTTGGGCCTTGAAGTAGATGTCACTTTCAAAAGAGTGTACAGACCATCAAAGTGGATCCATTTTCCACCTGAAATGACCTGAGATGAGACACATTCATTTCGGGTGAGTACTAACAACATCATCGGAGTTGTGTATGAACTTCAAGAGACATTCACCTCGGAGGGAAATGGTTTAGAGTAATGCTATGGAGCTTCTTGCGAGTCGTTTGTGCCACAAGCTTCTTGCGAGTCCAATGCCACACAACAGGACTTTCAGAGAATCACTAGTCTCTATCCTTTTCAGAAATGGCTCGATGTTCAGGAATGCGGAATTCCTTTCCAAGAGGTACTTTCGCATATTGCAAGTACATTCTTCTTGTATTCAGTCTTGTTCAAATGGTTTTGTGTCTATGTTAGGTTAGGTTAGGGGGTGGCGGCTCAGACGCACATACTAAACTAAGCCATCACCACTAAACAGAGTAAACCTAGTTGTAGTCCACTGTAGCTTTATTTAAGCGGAATGTTCCAGTGGGTCTTGCGAAATTCATAAGATGTGGTTTCACTATGGCCAAATCATTTTTAAATAATGGTTGACCTAGAGTTCTAGAAAGGAAGCCGTTTCTTTGCAGTTTCAAGCCTAGTCCATGAGCATGGTGCACCACGAGGCAGTGGTGATCCCTACAAGGATATTGTAGCAATGTTGTATTCGGGCCAGAAGATTTTGGTTTTGTGGCATGAGTTAGTACTCCTCCACGCATTGCTTGATGTTATTAGTTGTTCATCGTCGAGTTCATTAGAGAAGAAGCTGCGATACTTAGTTTGTCATTGTGACTTAGCTACGTAGTTCATCAGCTGTTTCGTTTCTCTGGATACGATGTGCCCAGGCACCCTTTGCAAGGAGACTGCGGTGTTACTACAGAGCCGAAGCTGTTGAGTAGCGTATTGGACTTTAATATTTACATAGATGTTGATGCGAGTGCGGTTAAGGCTCTCTGTTGCTTTCTGGATTACTACCAGCTCTGCCTGAAAGATGCTGCTTCTGTTTGTAGCCCGCAAAGACATCTTCATGTTGCATTGAGGCATCTGTGTATACATTAATGGGTTCTGATCAATTTCGAAGCGGAAATTGCCAGGTACGGGATTGCAACCGACTCATACCGGACAATTATGTGCATCAAACTACCTCTGGTGCATGTATGAAATGAAAATGAGACTGCAGCGGCGATGAAGAGGAAAAAGAGGACACAAATTGGGACACAAAACTTGTACTTATTTTTCTTCTAAAGGCGCTACAGTCCGCGGTGGACCTGGGCCTCAACCAACATGTGGCACGATCTTCAGCCAGCTGCCTCCAAGTTGGTTGAAGTCCTTCTCCACTTGTGTGCGCTATCGGTTTCGTGGTCGTCCTCTATTACGTTGACCCTCTGGTTCGGAGACGAAGACTTTTCTGTCCGGCGCGGTGTTGCCCATGCGTTCTATAAGGCCGAGCCATTTTAGGTGTTTAATCCGTAGATGTATGGCTGGGCCACTGTACAGCCCATACAGTTCGTGGTTAAATCTTCTCCCCAAAACTCATTAACTCAAACAGGAGCAACGACCACTCGAAAAGACGAAGAGCCTCTTCATCCGCTTTGGATATTGTCAATCTGGATACTGTGCCTCTGCACCGCAGAGCTGGACGGGGATGATCAGGGTGTTATATTATGTTAACATGGTCCTTCGAGAGAGGGCTCTACTACTCAATTGCCTCTTGAGCCCAAAGAAACAGCGATTGGCAAGAGTTATTCTGCGTTTAATCTCGGCACTGATGTTGATTGTAGTCCTTCACTAAAAAGCCGATTAGTCGATGTTGTGCGTCCTTTGTCGATGATTCGTTTTGCATGTACTTTCCGTTTCAATACCAGCAAACGCTTCATTGACGGCTAGCCGTGTTCGACCAAGCACTTCAATGTGATCCGCGTATGCCAACAACTGTACGGACTTTTGGACGATCGAGGAGCGGGTGGGTTTTGCACGACCTTCTTAAAAATTATGTTGAACAATTCCCACGGCAGTGCACCAACTTGTCTAAAACCTCTTTTGACATTGATGGTCCCCGTGAGTGCGTTTCCAACCTGGAGAACCATTGATCCTGCACAACCTGACGAGTTTGGCAGGAGTATCAAAACTAGACATGGCGTTGTATAGCTGCTCTCTATGCACGCTGTCACATGCTGCAATGAAATCGACGAATGGATGTTGTGTGCCGATTTGCATTTCCTGTATTCTTTTCCACGTTTCCCCGTAGTGTGCAAATTTGGTCGTTGGTGGACTACCCCGGCCTGGAGCCGCACTGATAAGGACCTAGGGATGGTTTCAGCCGCTCAGGCGCTGTAGACGATGTTTAGGAGACTAGTCCAATGGTAATTTTTTTTGTAGATAGGGCAAACGATACTCGTCGGTCATGCTTTTCTCCGACCATCTCTTCCAGATGAATCGGTGCTTGCACCCTACCAGCTCACCTCCTGCTGTCTTGAACTGCATACTATAATTTAAAAACTTAATTAATTTTTTCTTTACAAATTTGTTCATTGGGTCACTGTCAGTATTAAAGTCTTATGATCCACTATTTCTTGAACTTAGTTTAAGTTATGCTTAGCCGACCGTAAGTCCATCTTGATTTTTTAAGCGAAACTTAAACCACTAAGATCGCATGGAGCTATTCGATGCGATGGCCGAATTCGGGATCAACTGATCCGGTTGTGTCGCAAGACGCTAACACACTCGCGATGCACCGTGCAGTTCGGCTCAAGGATTTCTGAGCTGTTTGAAACCTGCACCGGAGATGCTTTGTCGTGTGATTTCTTTAATCTGGTACTGGAGAAGATAGTGCGGCGGGCAGCTGTAAACACGGAATGCACTATCTTCTATAAGTCGGCCCACTTGTGGGGGTATGCAGATGATATCGATGTCGTCGCGTTCCCAACGTGCGGTAGTAGAGGCTTTTTCGTCGATCGTGGAACAGGCGAAACGAATTTGTCACAAGGTCAATGAGGACAAAACCGAACATATGCCGTCGATCAAAAAACGTTCCGCCGCACACCACCTTGGACAAAACATCACGATTTTGCTACAATTTTGAGGTAGTTTGTCTTCCATACGTGAACTCCACAAACGACAGTGCAGTGGAGATCCGACAGAGAATCGCAATTGACAACCGGTCCTACTTTGGTTTGTGGAAGCAACTGGGCTCACAACTCCTGATTCGAAGAACCAAAATGATGCTCTACAGAACTCTCATTTTGTCAGTCCTGCTCTATGGCCCCAAAAAGCTGGATAAGCAAAACTGCAGAGCTGATTCTTGGTACCTTCGAGAGAAAAATGGTCTCGTCTGCGAGGAAAGTGAATGGAGAAGACACAACCGCGAACTCTATGAGCTGTACCAGGATGTGGATGAAATCCGTCGACTGCAGTGGCTCTGCCACATCGAGCGAATGGACACCAGGACTCCAGCTAAGAGGGTCTTCGAATCCGAGCCTCCTGGTTGGAGAAGGAGAGGAAAACCGAATCTCCGGTATAAAGACCAAGTAATCGCGGATGCAAGCCAGCTTGGTCTTGATGACTGGAAGCAGCTTGCCCAGGACCGTCAACGAGGGAAAGCAGCAATTGCTCAGGCTCAGATCCTCCAAGGGTCGTCAGCCTGATAAGTAAGCAAGTAAGTAGATCGCTAAGATGAGTATCAGCAAGGCGCCCTTTATAAGATTATCGAAACACGAAATAAACTAAAAACATAGAATAACCATGCATTCATTAAATTGAGATTAAACCAGTTGAATGAATTCCATAGAAAAAGTGTGGATCCGGCTCTAAATGAAAAATAAAATTGAAAATTCCTACACTAAATTAAAAACCCCCAGCCCGCACTACCTAACCTACATAATAACACATAAATATGGGTGACAGCCGGTAGAGGGCCATGGGCTAGCTTCTCAGCAAACACTCGTGTTCGGCGAGCCTAAAGTTTTATGCCGTCTCCGAACGGCCAATTTGAGAAGCTTTTTCTAGACAGTTATGCTCTTTGAGCATTGTCAGTGACTCGAAAGGTGAAACGTATTTTTATCGTACCGGGAATCGAACCTGGGCTGCGAAGGGGTCGACGTACCAACACACACCGCCACGGAGACAGCAGTAACCTACATACCAGATTTGAAAAATATCTCTGAACCTACTTAAGGAGGAAGTGGAAAAATTCAAATTGTTATATCTGAAACCAAATAGGTAGCCATTCATTTTTATTTACAGCAATAATCTTCAAGTGTCGTATAAAAAATACGATATTTTGGGGAATCTTTCTCCACACAAATGTGAAATCAGCTTTTTGAACATCTCAATCCACGAACAAAATCTTCCACCTACACTCATCTCTCAAGTATATTCCAGTACATATCCGATGCCTCGTGACTCTTATTGCTCATCAAATGTGTGGCCGCACTCTAAAGGTAGAATTGACTATAAAATGTGGCCCTAAAGGTCCTCACAGAAGATACTTTCCGACTCGATGGAGTTTTAAATTTCACACTTCTCCTTACCACATATTCGTGCGTTCAATGTACTGACATAAACACGACCTCTCACACGTCTTCTCATTGCAAGCAGCCACAATATATTTTCACCACTACCTCTTACAGCCTCCTACCCAACCCTCATTAAAAGATAATTTTAGACAGACACCTCTGCTTTAATTGTATAAAATCCAAATATCACGGAAACGACTGACACGCTCTCCTGTGCACATAGTTAAAGACGAACGGATTAGGTTTTCCTTATGACACAATCAAACGCCCCAAAACAAGGGCTGTTCGACTCGCTTAAAGTCTACCTTCTTACCTAGAAAGTGGATTAAATTGAAAGTACGCATCTCCTTCTCGGTATCATGGCAATAACAAGTACCCCCCGTGTGGCGACAGGCCGGAAGAGTACTCCAGACTTAATAGGCATCCAAGGCGATTCCGAAATTGAAATAGTTAAATGGCGTGTGTATGACATGTCATACTGTAGACGGAAATATTCATTCTGATTCGGTTAAGTAGATTCTTGATATTTATTCTTTTCATTTCACAACAATCTCATTGGCATTTCCCAGATACTCACTAAAGGTCTTGGGTTTCGGTTTCAAGAAGTAATATACAGAAAAATCGATTCACATTTGAATTCACCCCCGTCCACCTATGAGTGCGGGAAATGTGTGTAAGCCATGTACACGTCCACAGACAAATGGTCTGGTAGCTGTTTGGGTGTCATTATGTTTTTTGTGAAAACAGTACTCAAATTCTCTATTATCCGACGATATGGATTTCGGAGGAGCCTGAAAATGATTCTCCCTTCGGGGTATCGCTTTCACACTCCTACCCTTGGGCTGGATGCTGGAAAATTCATGAATAGAGATACAGACATACAGGACTCCTTAGACATTACATAAGATTACAGCGGGATCTCCTACAAATCACATTAGCACGGATTCGAAACCAAGGGTCAGAAACAATTTGCCCCAACATAACTTCTGTGGATGGCATCTATCCGGAAAAAAAGGAACCAGCTGCGGCTTAAGAAGATGAATGAGATCGATGTAATGCAACGCTTTAAAGTCTCAACCAGATTTGAATTCTTTTGCTAATTTTACACAGGCGATGTGAGTGTGGTAACCAAGTGACAATGGAATGAGAACACTTTCCAAGTCCAAGTAAGCAGTCATGGGTGGTGTTTTCTTTTCCTCAAGTAATAACTACAAAGAAAGAGATATATTTTGTTCCCAGAATTGCTGATTCACAGTGCTATAACGGTATTTGAACAAACAAAGCAAACCAAGCGAAACGCTTTCGAAAATCTTTTCATTTCTTTTTTTTTTTTTTTTGCCGAATGAACATTGTGTTCGGGTGTATCTATGGATTATTTCCCTTCTGGGGAGGTCTTTAACTGCTCTTTGTAAGAAGTTTGCTGAGAATTTAAATCCGTGTGTAGTACATACTGTGTGTGTGCCTCTCATACTTATATATGTTTGCACGTTTTCCATTTTTACATTCACGTCATCGTATTTAAAGCTGGAAAGTTTGTCGTTTTGTCGATTTTCGTATGTTTTCTTAGTTCCCTTACAATAATGTTTTGGATGCTGTGGCAGATAAACATTATTGTAAGAGCGAAATGCTAACAAACAACTGCACCCCATGCATTTAAGAAAATCAGCCCCCTCTTCTCCAAACACAAGTCCGAGCATAGTCAAATCTTCACTGAATCCTAAGGAACATACCTAAATTTAGAATCTGACATTTGGTTGATTGAAAAACTCAAGATTCTGCAGTCGCACATTGGCCGATATTCCCAACAACGGGACCAAAACTATTTGAAAATCTTGTCAGAGAATGGTCATTCTTTATTTGTTTTTATTTAAAGGTTTGTAAAAGCCACTTAAAAAACTATTTAATTAAGCAAAGACAATTCAAGTTTTCTGCTCAATGTGGAACAAAAATGAAGTATAATAGAGACGCCCAACTTCTACCTCTCTTGTCCCTAAACAATTTTGACAACCATTTTTTATATCGTTTTCTAAAGCCAAATTAAACAATCAGAGAACGGCATTTACGTTATTTCGTGAATAACTGTCAAAAATAGATGAATAACTGTCAAAGAGCCTTTGAAATTATTCGATAGACTAGGAGTGAATCAGCTGTGAAGTTGGGCATCTCTATCATTCTTCATTTCTGATGCCGAAGTTCAGAACCGAATGCGTTCCGATTTTCAATGGAACCGTCAAAATATTTTCTTTTCTTGATCTGTGTCATGTACACTTAGGAGAAAAGTTGCATTAAAGAAGAGTTTCATTAAAGCAGAGATAATGGAGGTTTTAGATATCAAACTTCGGGCATTTGTACCCCTAGCGAAATGGAGCCGCAAAGAATGAGACTGTAATCGACTTCCCTTGCATTTTACAAATGCTTTTAGAACGTTCCCGGTTCGACCACGTATCGCAAAATCGTATAAAAAACTCTGTCAGAAGAAATCAAGTAAGTAACAGTAAAGTTGGATAACGTGGACCACTCTGCTAACATGTCACCAGCTGTTATCGCCTCACACAAATGCAATCGAGGTGAGGACTGGTTTCGACTGTGCGCGACTTGCTTAGACTTACCTCAGTATAGTTTAAGCAGTCAGGAGGGGGTCGTCTCGAAGTTGCACGGATTAAAAAAAAAAAACACAAAGCATTGATCATTTTTTTTTCGTAAGTGTTTCTCCTTTTTCCTCGGTTTAAATACATTTTTTTTTTTATCCTTTTCTTTAAAGTCTCATTTCTTTGTATAATAACTTTTTCCCAAAAAGTATGTTGCGGGTAATATGTACCACGGTAGGGGAGGCTGATATGGACTAGTGGTCCATTATTAGAAGTTAAAACTAGCATTCTTCCTCTTAAAGGCCATGGATTCAACAAAAAAAACGAAAATCAAAAGAAACACACGTCATGGGATCCGGACGACATGAGAAAGGCTATTGAGATGGTAAGAACAAATTCGTGTGGCTATTTAAAAGCCCAAAAATTATGTAATGTACCAAAAAATCACGCTCATAAGACTGATCAAACAAAAAAATACTGACAGTTTAATGTTGGTAAATATAAATTTAGGTCGTAGACCGGTTTGTGGTGGATATGTACTCACTATGGAGAGTAAATTTGGGCTTACGAGAAATGACATTCAAAATATAGCGTTTGAACTGGCAGAAACAAAGTGGTATTCCCCATCCGTTTCGCAGGAAAACTAAGCTGCAGGAAAAGATTGGTTGAAATCATTCCTAGAGGGAGCTGCTGATTATGATGTTTCCCCACGACAAACGAGACAATTAAAGAATCTGCTGTTGAACGTGAAACCACCCCAGAAGCTTTTGGGTGTTCAGTTCCAGAAACGCCCAGAATCCATCTGCCCACAAATGTTGCTGTTCAATTTTCATCTGGCACTCTGCACACCGAAAACATATCCCCAAGAACAGCAAGTAAAAATGTTATTTGGACACCAGCTGACATATCTCCGGTTCCTGTCAAGAAAAAGGCCAAAACTATTAGTGGTAGACCAGCCGGAAAATCAACATTGCTACACATACAAAAGAACTTTGGAATTGTTGATAAAAAGAACAAACCGAGCACTTCTAAACAATCTCTTTCAAAAGCTGAGAAAAAATCTGCCACTAAGAATAGATAGCAGCTTTTTTACCTCTTTCAAATAATTATCTTGAAACAATTTATTTCTTAGGTAAGAACAAGAAAAAACTGCAGAAGACTCTAAGAGAAGGCCCATCAAGCCCGGATAGTGACCGAATAACCTACAATTACGAATCGGACGTCGAAAATTGTCCAACGCATTCCGTCACCGCCGATGATAAAAAAGATGCTAAATGTATCTACTGTTGTACCCTGTACTCGGAACATCTACCCGCCGAAGTATGGATACAATGCGTTTCTTGCCACATTTGGAGCCATGTACTCTGCGCAGCATGTGAAAAAGCACTCTTTATCTGTGAATTTTGTTCCTCATAAGGAAATCTTATGTTCCAGGTTGACCATGTGGTCCATATTATCCTCCACTTTTTTTTGTTACGTTTTAGAGTTACTTAATTTTTATTTTTTGTTATTTTTTTATAAAATTAATTTTTTTGTTGCTACTTTTTTAATAACAATGAACTGATATTTATTTTGCAAACCTTTATGAAAACTTTCACCGTTTGTGTTTCATTACATTACTCGAGTTAACTCTAAGGTAGGTAGAAGTTGGATTTGTCTATCCTCCATTATCTCAGCATTGAAGAAGAGTTGTATTAAAGAAAAGAAGAGTATCAAGGGTGCAACAGTTCATGCAATAGTTCACTCCCAACCACTCGTGTTGTGCGTGCTATTGTTCTCTCACGAGTGGAAGGGACCTAAAGTTTCCTGTAGACTGCGAACGGTCAAATTGAGAAGCTTTTTCTAGATGGTAATACTCCTTGAGCATTGTCAGTGACTCAAAAGACGTGGAGCCGTGAAAAGTATTTTGCTCGTAACGAGAACTGAACCTAAACTATTAAAAAATATATTTGAACGGAAAATTATTTTTACAATTGAGATGAAAACTAGACTTACAAACTAAAGGTTAGGGGGTTGGCTCAACAATAGGGGCCCAAGTGATGTACTTTGTTTAATTTAATGTTTATTATTATTGTCGGTTTATTGGTTTTTTTTTGTCCTACAATGGCTGGTGTATACATCCGGTTGTTCAAGTCCGCGTGTCCATGGTGGTCCTTTTGGGGTGGGGTTGTGATGTGGTAGCCGACTTATCCTCGATGGTGATTGCTATCGCTGCTCTGGTGGAATCCATGCAGCTCGTTGTTCGACGTCAATGGAAAGTTCTGCTTGGTTAGCAGATTTAAGGTAGCGTTGAGGTAGCGTTGTCCGGCAAGTTGCTTTTCTCATTAGTCTTTCCTTGATTTACCATGGGCCAGATCGCTATCAATATAGTATCAAGTTCTGACTATTTCGCGTCATCAATCGTGATTTTATTGGTCTCAGTGGGGGTTGGGTGCCGCCTGATCTAGTACCATTTGCATACCCGTCTATTGGCATACCCATCAAATATTTCAATGGCCGGAGTACTCATGTGCCCGGGGACCCAGCATAGGACAATTTTGCATCTGGCCGCTATCTCCCTTAGAGATGGACAGCAGAGTTCTACCGTCTTGGAGTTTATCGATTGTGCGTCCAGTGATGTCCTGAATAGATCCTCCATCTATTGGGCTCATTGATAGCTGCCTTTTGAACAGCTGTTACTTCCGCTTGGAAAACACTGAAGTGGTTCGGGAGCCAGCTTGCCTCGGAGATCTCTAACAATCTGGCATAAATGGCCTCCGATTTGGACCCGTAAATTTCCAATGCAGTTGGGTTACAGACTTTATCTTGGTCCCATTCTTCTCTGGTGGGAATTGAAGTCTTTTGTTTTATTTCGAAGTCCATGAAAGGCGTCGACAATCTGTCTCCTTAGGGGCATTCGAGTTTTGTAATATTCCCTGGTGCCCTTTTCCGTGAATTTTGTTCCATCGGGTGCCTTCTCTTAGTCTTATGGTTCCATATGTGGCCACCAGTTTGCCACAGGTGTCCATAGGAGGGAGATGTAGTACAATTTTTAGGGCGGCTGTGAGTGTGGTTCTTGTTGCCCCTGTGCATGCAGATCTCTGTATACTCCTTATCTTTGTAAGACTTTGTTGTGCAGTCCACTAGAATAGTACACCATTCATCAATATTGGCCATATAACTGCGGTGTATAGCTAATCTTGGTCTGATTCTCCATTTGGGACCGACAATTTTGTCGCATGTGTAGAGTGCAATCGATGCTTTCCTGTATGTTGCGTTTCCTGCCCAATTTACTGCCAACTATAAGACTTAGGTATTTGCCATGGTCAGTGAAAATAAGTCCTCTCCCTTATAGCTTGGGGTGGGCTATGCTAGGGATTTTATATCTGGGACCATCATGATTGTCCGTTATGTAGGGGTGTCCGTTCTGAAGGGGTTGCAATACACGAATATCTTGTTGCCAGGACCGTGACGAAGTATCCACAAAGAGGGAGATTTTAACGGTGCTTTACCCTCGTGTAACTTAAACTGCAAAATGTGTAAGCGACCAAAAGTGGGGTTTAAATTTCTATTTTAGAACTAGGCATTGCATTTGTATGTCAACATCGAACGGCGACGTTTGAGAAGCTTTTTCTAGGCAGGAATACTCTTTGTGTTCGGGCTTTGTGTGTGGCATGAATTAAGAAAGCATCTCCGGGGTAGGAGTCAACGCACCAACCCACTTCGCCACGGCGTCTACGACCCATATTAACTATATTTATTATTAAATGTATGCATGATTATACTCATGCAATGACTATACTCATCGGAATAATTTATAACTTGTATTGGCTTCTACTTTCAGGCAGTAATGACCAAACTGGCCATAAAGCGCTTGTCCTATTTTCTAACCACATCCTCAACGACTACAAATATCAGCGAAACGCACAAATCTTTCATCACGCACTAGACAGAAATAAAATAAAGTAACTGCCACAGACCACGAGTCCAATAAAGTAACCAACATTCGTTATTTGCACTACGGAGTGGTTGGTTGACCTTTCCCATCGTCCATTGTAATTACGAAGTATAATCACATGGATAAAGGACACGTTAATTGTGAATATAGTGAACGTAAGCTGTGTCCGTTCGCTTTTACCATTTTGGCCATTACCGCTAAAAGTGTATTTTGTCAATTACAGTTTCAAAATAGATCCATCGACTAAATTGGACGTAATAAATTTTATATGCGAGGGCAGTCACTTTTTTATGAGAAGTAGTCCCTAATGAACGTTTAGTGACGTTGGGTGCAGCAAGCGATGATAATATTGTGGAGTAACGAATATCCGGTTATTTAAAGGAAATTTTACTGTCTGAAAAGTGTACTCGTTTCGGTCTATTATAAAATAAAGATCTCCTGATCTCCTTCAAACAAGGAAGGTGCACAAGCTACGCCACGGAAGTGGAACTTCATAGCGATTGAATTTCTAGAGATGTTTCTCTGAGGATTATAGGTAGTCTGCCAAGTTCCGGATCAATGAGCGGGGCAAACTTCAGAGTTTACACCGCCAGGATAAAATTACCGGAGTTACAATATTAGAGTTGCTGGCAGTATTTGTATTTTCTGCCACTCCGTACGACGCAAAGGCTCATATCTTCCCAGACGGAACTCCAGCGCGCACTCGATAGGTTTCTTGCCGTATGTGGTAATGCTTAAATTAATTTTAAGGTGGACAAATCGTAGGTTATGGTCATGTCCAGAACGCCTACACACTACATGTTAGTGGAGTCCCATTGAAGCAGGTGGAGAAGTTTTAGTATCTTGGGGTCTTTTCACGAGTGATGGAAGCAGTAGTGCTGAGCTTTCCTGTAAGATTGGTCATGCTGGGTTAATTTTAAATTGAGAAGCTTGGTAGATCTGTAAACAGGAAGGCCAAGCTTGTTGTCAAAGCCAAGTCAGCCGTTTTCTACTCAGTATTTGTTCCAACTCTCATCTATGGTCATGAAATTTGGGAAAATGACCGAAAGAATAAGATCGCGAATGCAAGCTGCTGAGATGAGATTTCTCCGTGCTGTTGTGGGAACTACTCGCCGGGACAGGGTGAGAAACACGGCAGTGCGAGAGGAACCTAACATTGAGGAGCTGCTTCTTCGAACGGAGAGGGCTATACTTCGGTGGTTTGGTCACGTGCTACGAATGTCCGCATCATCACGATTTCCGAGGCGGACTTTGAATGCGATTCCATCCGGCGACCGCTTGGCTGACCTAGGACAAGGTGGTTGGACCGAGTCCAAAAACTCGCCTGGTTGCGCTTGGGCATAACTCCTGATGAGTTAGAGTCGATGGCGGAGGATCGAGTTGCCTGGAGATCTCTCGTGCGTGGTTTACCCCCGCGACCTCTTTAGTGGGTTAGAAGACGATGATGATGAAATGCTGTGAAACCACATCAGATTATTGCAGCTGTTTTGCGAAATACTAAGAAGAAGAAACTATTAGATGTTTTCTTATTTTTAAAGTTTTAAATTTTCACGGAAAAGTGCATGTATTCTAAATGCAAACAGCTCAAATGGCAGCGTTCACGTTGGGCTAAATGATTTCTGTTGGAAGAGGGGTTGGTGGAGTGAATGTTGGAGAATGTTAAGAAGCAATATTGCAATTTTGAGTCACAAATACCAAAGTAAATTATTCTTAGAAGGCTACGAGAACAAACATTATGCAGATAGTAAAAGTAGTGTGAACAGATATATTGTCTCAATGCATCAGTGTGGTTAACGAAGGACATCTTTGAATCAATGATAAGTCCTAAATATTTAAACGAGTCAACTCTTTCAACTTGAAAGCATTTATTACAACAGTCAGTGAATCTACAGACAAGTTAAATCCCAGGCATTCATGTGCATGGTAGATCAGCTTAGCGTCACAGTTATAGAACTTATTACAAGACTATGCTCTGAAAACCATCAAATGTAATTACCAACAAATGTAAGTCAAAATTCATATCACAGATTAAATTTAACATACTGCTTGAAGCATATGAACAGCCATCAACATCATCAGTAAAAGTGGTAAGAGCTTTAGATCAAAAGGGAGTTCATGTATATTAAAAACAGAATGGGACCTAGAACAGAGCCCTGTGGTACTCCAAGGTTAATAAATATTCTGCTACTTCTAACTTCGTCAATTTTTACCCTTTGTGATCTGTTACTTGGATATAATCTGAACCAGCTATGCATGAAACCTCGACAGCCAGCTTTTTCAATATTTTATATCGAGAAATAAGCTTGCAGTGAACTTTCTATTGTCAAGGCTACTTGAAATTTCAGACCAAAATTTTTGAACTGCATCTTCCGTAGATTTGCCTTTAGGAGAACCAAGAGACGGACTAAAAAAATGTGTACTGTTTAAAAATCGTACAACTCTATTTTTGATTGTTTTTTTTCAAAATTGGTCAGCTAGTCCAGTCTTTTTTTTTTAATTTTTTTTTTAAGTGCATCCGAATATTTTAGCCATTCAATTGGAAGTAAAGATGCTTAAAGGTGGATGCAAGGCATGTGCTATATAATGCAATATAATTCACGGCGTCTCGGAAGACACCAGAAAAAATACTTTTAGTGAAAATATCCACAACAAAACATGCAGAATTCTACTAAAAAAACCATCAACGCCTCCAGAGCTCGAGTTTTTTAAGGATTCTATAATTTTTACAAGCTCGAGAGCAGAAATTTGTTGAAAAAAGAAGGACTTATTTTGAGGAGAGTTTATTGGACGATCCAAAACATTGCACATTCTACAAGAAAATTCAGGATTGGGTCTCAGCGTTTCAGCTCTATTAGCAAAGTACATATCAACACATAGAGCAATATTTTTATCTACCGTGTGTGTAACTTTTTCAGGTTGGTTACTATAGAATCTGTCTTTGCATATATTGCAGGAATTTCTCTTTTCAGTTGTAAACATAGTTTTTTATATCGTTTTTGCATATTGGAAGATGACGATTTTTGTGTTCCCGAGACGCCGTGAATCATAGTGCACTATACAGCATATACTTCGCATCTACCTTTAAGCATCTTTACATACATCCTTAAATTTCAAGAATGTAGTTTTCAAGCTTCAGCTTGAGGGAATGAACCTACTTTGTGGACATTTTCTATCCACATCAAATTGAGTATAACGAAGACTCTTGTCTTATATTTTTGCACTCGGAGTGTTCCTTTAGTTTCTATTTCACACCACCCTTCAACAGATCAAGCAGAACTCAACTTCACCACATATGGTAATTTGCAGCTACACTACGACTCCATTGAATGGTGACAATGTAACAAATTGCAGTCTTTTTATGTAGAAACCTACTTTCTCTTATAGAAAATGATAAAGACTGACTTCAAATTCACCGCGACAATTTAAATTCACATATAGTGAATAGACGTAAAAACGGAATGGAATCCGCCCCCAAGTCCACTAAGGAGTGTAGTGCCACCCAAGGGCTCCCTCTTTTGTATCGTAAAACTGCAAAAAGCAGAACCTAACACTTCTAATGACTATAATTTCTCAATCATCCTTCACGGTTCAATATTTGATCCCAATCGCACTTGACACAATACACGAATAGATACAAGAAAAGTGTGTTGTAACAACAGTAACCCTGTGCAACTAAGTGGCGCACAAGCACTGTACATCTTATCGCTTCCGACATTTCACTTTATGATGCCATAAAATTGAACATTGTTCCTGTTTATGGTGCAATATTTTATGAGAATGATGTGTTTTATTGTAAACAACGGCTTGTTCATAAACGCCTATCCGTCTTCCTTCCGGTTTAGCAATTTGTGCTATTATGCTAAACGATTTTGAAGTAACTCCTTCCCTCAACGTTCGTGCTTGGAAATGACAGATAAATGATTACCGGGAAGAGCCACGCTAGTGAAGTCTGCTTAAAGTCTTAAAGTTCGAGTTAAGAAAGGACTTTCTAGTCACATAATATGTTGGCATTACAAGACACTGGGTGGATGAGAAAAATGCATCTATTGCCTGTGATGTGTTTGCTGTGAAAGAGATGCTGTGAGAAGAAGTGAAAGTAGAATATCGAAATTAAGCTTTTCAGATGTGGTTACATTGTAAAACCAGAAAGTATAAATCCTAAGAGCATACATTCTAAGAACTCCTTTCGAAGGGCTACAGGCAAAATGAAATAACGAGAGAAGATGAGTTCACTCGTGATCTAGGAGCAATAAAGTAAAGACGTGTTTCCTTTAAATCAAATGAATTTGCTGTGTTTCAGATTTTGATTTCGAGCACTACTCAGACATGCTTCTTTGTGCGGTAATTTTGTGAGTCCAAACTGATTGCGATTTTCTGTACAATTTTTCGACCAGTGAATACGGGTGAACACCCGATAAACTTCCCCAATCGTACTAATGAGGTAAATTTCAGTTCTCATTTGACAATTTGCCCGTTACGTGAACGTTTAACAAACGACCAAAGCTCATGTTTATGAAGTAGAGCCATGGAGCTCCCGTTTGTGGGAATTACCGCCATTTTCCTGGTGAATCCAGGAATCTGCCGCCACTTTCTTGTTGAAATTCGTTGATTGAAAGTACATATCCAAGGAAATTGCACGTTGAAAATATCGCCACGAACTTAATGGCAATTCTGAGCAATGCATATGCCTTAGGTAATTTATTTCGGTGATGCTACCGACAGTTCTTCGCCTGGCACTAGTATCTGGGTGGAACCAAAAACTTTTTCTCCCCAGCACTAACCTTAGAAAGCCATATTCATCTTAAACGCGGTGGTTAATCTGAATTTCTTTCAGCCAATGCTGAATGGCTTGAAGCAACAGTCTGCAGTGAACTTCGACAGCAAACAACAAACCACCTACCTGCTACCAGTTGTTCAGATGAAGGGGCCACCCAGTTGTATGTGCAAACCCCTTATATAGATATTATGCGCAGAAATCTTCTCTTGAAAAACGCTTTAGGCTGAAAAATGTAGTGCGTGCTAAATTTTTTTTTTTACATATTTATACTTCTTTGGATAGTCCGAACGTACTCAAATTTAATCTATATATTGGGCCTTAATTCGTGTGGTTTGCTAAGAGATGGCGTAACTTGTATTATTCCATTGGAACATGCGTTGGAAAGCTACTGTCATTGTACGTCATTTCAGTATATGTCGTTCATTTGTAGCGTAAACAACAATATATTTTTTTTTTCACTCAAATATGTCGTGTTTTTGCGGGGAGTTCTTCTTCATTACTTCAATATAAAGAAAACTGCTGCCGAAATTCATCGTATTTTGGTGGAAGTTTATGGTGAACATGCGCTAGCTGAGCGTACGTGCCAAAAGTGGTAATTTTGGTTCTGCCAACCAGCCAAATCAACGGCAAAACGAAATATCGATGGCGTGAAAGCAATGCTCTGTATTTGGTGGGATCAGAAGGTTGTGCTGTATTATGAGCTGATAAAACCGGTTGAAACCATCAATGGACAACGCTACCGAACACAATTAATCCGTTTGGCATTCCGTGCGACTATCATGACAACGCTCGGCCCCACGTTTCTATTCCGGTTAAGATATATTTGGAAAACAGTGGATGGGAAGTTTTACCCCACTCGCCTTATAGCCCAGACTTTGCTCCTTCTGACTACCATTTGTTCCGGTCGATGCAGAACGCCCTCACTGAAATACGGCTCATTCTTGGCTGTCAACCCGGCGCAGTTCTTTTGGGATGGGATCCACAAATTGCCAGAAAGATGGGAAAAAGTCTTAGCTTCAGATGGGCAATACTTTGAATAATACTATTGTACATGTTTTTCTTAAATAAAAGTTAAAATTTTGAAAAGAAAAAAACTGCACGAAAAGCCCGATATATAAAAATTTAGCCTCAAAAGTTTGTCACCGATTCCCGCCTTAACGCATTAACCAATGTCAACCAAACTGTCACACATCTTTGGTATTGGTCTATATATGGTTTATGTGACGTTTGGTGACAATCGGTAATATTTAATACATATGTGTGATTTATGTGAAAAAACGCGTGAATTTTAGTACATTGAAGGTTGTTTCCACACATTAGCCGAGTTTTTTGCGTCGGCATTTGTATATGTAGGAATGTCACACGTTTCCAAAAAATCGATTCGCAGTTGCTTTGATTTTTAGTGTGTCAAGATATATGAAAATAACAGTCATCGCCTGTTGTTTTGGAGGAACAACACATCATCCTAGAAGCATCATCTAGACATCTATCATAAAAAAAATATAAACCAACGTATTGACATCTGCTACCATACACAACGAACATCTGCTATCATTGACGAACAAATGAACAGTTCTGGACAACACTTACGACCAGACATAAAGCGGAGGCATGGACAATCTCAAAAGCGGATGAGGACGTCGTTGGTCCTTCGAGAGAAATCATGGACAACACCGCTCCAGCCCGAAAAGTCTACGACTCCGAACCTGTGGGACAACACAACCGAGGTAAGGTGGCGCACCCATGTGGAGAAGGACATAAATCAGCTTGGCGTCCGGCACTTTAGGCAGCTAGACAGAGATTGTGCTAGATGGAGAGGCTTGCTGGTTGAGGACCAGGTCCACCCGGTACAGTAGCAAATAAAGAGGACGAAGATTGGGACCGATCTTTATTTGCTGAGTAATTGTTAGAATGTGACCGTGTTTCACACTCCTGAAACAAATTGCATATTGATGTCACACTATTTCAGGTAGTCACGCAAAACGGCAGAGACTATGGACGTTTTTTTTTTTTTTTACTGAGGAGACTTATCGTGCGATTAATCTCACAGTCAATGAGACTTTATTCCATGTGGATCCGACGCACAACACTAGCATTCCGTGTACATACAGCGAATAATTTCCATCGCCAGAGAAAAGCCACAACTTGCACTCAAGCAGTGGCAACATTGGTTTGGTTGTACAATATAGGTCAATTGTGCTTCATTCCCCTTTCTTTTAACAAAATGTCAAACCAAATTTTTGGCATGAATCTCAGTCGTATTCCCAAATCAATTTCATGTTTAATTAACACCAAAACGTCTGGTCTCCCTCTCGTTGTCCTCGAGACCGTCAATGTCAGTGTCAAAACTGAAAATACACATCAACACAAATGTAACCCAAGCCTAATAGCACCCATCAGTAACTCCTAACAATTACCAACATTGTCCATATAAAATCTTTAGTCGCACAAAAGAGCTTCCCATCGAAATGTAAACACAATGACACCTCCTCAACTCGATACGGGTTGGTAAACATTAATGTTTACAGAATGATATACACCCTTAAAGAAGCAAACAAGATGGCTTACAGACCGTTTTGAGTCCTCGAAAATCCTTTTTCCCCACATTGAAGACATGTCCGCATCAATTTCAGCTTAAATGGGTTAAGTTACCCGAAGGAGACTTATTTACCTTAATCAAGTCCCTTTGACTCAAAAATAATAATCCGCAATAAGGTCGGAGGGCGAACACGAAACCGTAAAACCGACTCACTAGAGACAACTCCAAGCCCCCCACATACGTCACCTAAAGACCCGCCACGAATTGACGAACACACACATTCTATCGAACGTAACTATCAATATTGGTCCACTGACCAAGGTATACACTCATCTGCTCGCATTCGACTTTGCAGGTGGAGCAGCGTGTATCCAATTCCCATGTTTGCCATTGGTTGGATCACCTCAAGGGATTTCAGTTGAGTTCTGGTGCGGAAAACTCTGTGGTGTGGGTTCCTTGCACAATAATGAATCGCTGGAGGAGAGTATCAATCTCGATTGTCTGGTCTGTCCGACTGTCTGTGCATGCTGATTGAATCAATTATCATAAATAAGTTATGTTCGGTGAAATGTGCACGCTTCGTGTGAAGGACTGTTGACAGCAATTAAGTATCATTGCCGCTCTGCATAAAATCGAAACTTCATGATGGTCATTCAATTGTTACCACATTTGTGCAGATGTTTACATCCTGGACGTGACTCCAGTTCCAACGACATAATTCATTTGTAATCCTTCAAGATTGCCCAGGAGTAAGGCGACCATGAAACATCTCTCCGGAAATGAAGCTACTTCAAATCGTGCTCAATGGGATCCGTTTTCCTGTAGGGATTTTCATGAATATGCGCTACCTGAACTACAAGTTCTCGGTAAATATGTAACTTTACACGGAATCATAAATGACATTTGAGTAAGTGTAAACGTTTTGTCGCTGGCAAAATGGATTCTGTGTGGATTTCACTGCACTTGAAAGCAGAGAGGATTTTACATGTTATCAAATTGACTTGAAAGGGTAGTTTCAAGAGAACTTTGGAAAATGTGTGTGTGCATGTTTACGAATGCTGTGAACGGCAGGAAATGAAGGTCATGTACCATTCGATTTGCACGTATGCATACTTGCAGCACACACGCATTTGCAGCTGAAACGTAGGGTGCCTTAAATCAAGGGTTCCCAGCATACATATTCAGATTTCATTCTCCACTAAAAGCGACGAATTTTATTTGTCTAAACTTAAACACAGTCTATTTTCTAAAAAGCATTAAATTTCGAGTAATAGTTGCTCACAAAGCTGTACAGTCAAACACACGTCAATCGCAGCTGGAAGAACGTTGTCTGAAGTTAGGGACTTTGCTCGCAAGTTTAGAAATAAAGGACAATTTATAAAACAAGGCAGGTAGAGGACGAAAGAAAATCTTGTCAGCTGCAGTCAATGAGGGGTTAGAAAATTTAGGGAAACTCAAACTGACCGCTGAGATGAACTACTGACCTTTAATGTCTTTCGTCCTCTCGTTACGGAAGTGAATGGGAAAAAAAACTTGCTTTCGCAAAGAATATGCCAGCACGGGTAAGAGTTTTGTAGATACTTATTTACTACAATTTGGCAGCACATTCACAGAGAAGCTTAATGGGGAGAGGAAAAAAATCGCCGTGATTCTTAACAGAAATGAAGTATGATAGAGATGTCCAACTACACAGATGATTGACCCTTAGTCCATCGACGAATTTCAGACTTTTTGACAGTTATTCACGAAATGACGTAAATGCCGTCCTGTGATTGGGCAATTTGGCTTTAGAAGACGATATAAAAAATGGCTGTCAAAAATTTTAAGGGTAAGAGAGAGTTTCTGATTCTTAATTTCTAAATGTCACAAATGAAGTATTATAGAGATATACAACTTCTACCTCTCTTGCCCCTTAACATTTTTGACAAGAATTTTATATATCGTTTTCTAAAGCCAAATTGACCAATCAGAGAACGGCATTCACATTTTTTCGGGATTAACTGTCAAAAATACTATCAAATTCGTCGATGGGCTAGGGGCCATCTCTATAATACTTCATTTCTGCTAAACTCTTTCTTTTTTTAAATTACACTAAATAACTATAAACTTTCGGAACTCCTAATAACATGAGTTACCCTGTATCAATATCAAGTAATCAATTTTTCGTGAAATTGTTTTTCAGGGCCACACAACATTTTTTTTTAAAATTTAAATATGGAATGTCACTAACTTTCTTATTCTTTGTATTTTATTTTACAAAAGTTAAGTGTACGGAAAAGTTGAGTAGGTTTCTGTCTCCATGGGTCTTTTAGCTTTTTTTTCCATTTTCGCTCTTTATTAAACATTTCTACAGTGTTATGAGCTAATCCGGTATCGTGAGCATAATTGAAAGAAAAACACCTCATTTGACCTCTAAAAACACCCAAAAATTTGCTCTATAAATTCCAAACCTAGAGTTTTGAATCCTTGGTTTCACCACGTACAACAAGCATTTGCCCGAGCTGTAGATCCCCTGCCACACTCATCGCAACATTCTGAAAGTCATTCCTATGCAACAAATTGATGATATTTTGAGGATCTTATATTTTCATTTACTGTAATATCTGTCTACTGTAATTATGTACTGCCCAAACTCGATTTACGCAACTAATAGAACCTAAGGCACTAACCGAGGTTGTTGCACTTAACGGTAACAGAACCTACATTGCATGTAAATATGTTTTAACTTGGATCATTGTCTTGGACATGTTATGAATTCGCTAAAGTTAAAAACGCCAAAAACAAACTACTTAACTTTTTCGAGTCTGTACTGTATTATAATTGAATTGTATTATAAAATCCTTCCTTCCTTCCTTGTAATTGAGTAGACCTTACCGTACCTTATTTGTCATTCCCGTAATAATTATCTTTACCCAGTTAAAGCCAATAGGCGGACAGTGGGACATACGCTTAGATCTTTTAACATACGAAATGGATTTTACTGCAGATGAGGAAGGAATATACGTATGGCTTACGATAGTTTTATCAAGCCAACTGAAAGCTTTCATGTAAAAATTATTTCTCAGAAAATTGCGTGGGACTCCCGTTCTCGTGTATAAGCTTTACAATGAGTTTTCGCTATTTTTCTCTCTATTTGTGGTGTTCTTCTAAGCGTTGGGTATCGGAAGCATGTAAAGCGGTCCATGCACAACATCCTGTGCGCACACTGTGAAGGGGAGATCGGTGTCACTTTCCGCCACACACGTGACACAAATTCATAGACATCATAGACAATAAGCAACTCGACTCACAATTTTAAATGGCCCATACACAGCAAACTTGTGTACACTTGTGTCGGTGTCCTGAAGTGTGGCATAGCTCTGTGTGATATAGTGTAAGCTAAGTTAAAATGTTTTATTTATTTGGGTCGGAGTTTATAAAAGTGTGATATATGTGGATTCCGCGACGCACTTTCATAAAAAAAAAGTTCGTCCTTTGGAAAGACTGCACTAAAAATCAGAGAGCGATCTAGACCACCCACAGAACACCGACACAAGTGTGCTGTGTATGGGTCACTTAACTCCCATGTTGGTCCATTGCGATACACACAGCCAGACTACTACCACTGATCGACAACTCCAGTGATAGTGCCGTTGATTGGATTTCAACTGTAAATGGTGACAAAAGCGTACTAACTTGGCTTTCCCTGGGATTCGAACCGAGGACCCACTAATCAAGGGCAAGCACTTAACCAATTACGCCATCCAGACGTGTTATTTCTCTTTATTAGTACTATGGCAAAAATGTCAACGATGACATATGGTTTGTTTTACAAACAGGCTCCAAACATGACTATTTTCATGTTTCAAGAAAAATGTATACACATTTTGTCGATTTTGGAAGGCTACTCAGATGGGTACGATATGTGTCCTTTCGAAATTAAATAATTTAGGAACTATAAACATCATATCATTGCTTTTAAAATTAAAACAGTCGCACAACAAAACTAAACGCAATGCATATGTCGAACTTTCGACAGTATCCTCTAAAGACAACATGTGTGTATCGACAAACAGCTTTAAGCATTGTATATAAAGACATCTACACGACAGTCAAGTATGAGAGTGATTCCACACTGACACCACACTAGGATCTGCATTGTACCCGCGCCGCACAAAGCGTGTCGCTAATGTAATAATAAAATGTTAACATTAGTTGTTTCTGAGTTTCAAACTGAAGTTAACTCATTAAAAAGATTCATTAATTAATTGCTTAAGAATAACCCCTCAGGATCCAAAATCAACTACAATCTAACACAGGACTCGAATCATCAGCACCAATATGGTTTGATTATCGATAATTTAATTATCACTGTCGATTTATTTCACAGAGTTACTTGCGCTGTCAGCTGCAGAATATTTTGAACAGAAATTAATTTACACAACAGTGGGCGAAGACCGAGTGTAAATCAATAGCTGACAATAAAGGGTACATAGAGAGGAGCGCAGATTCAGTATATTAAAGGCGAATTAATTCGGGCTCAGTGTAAGGAAACGGCATAATATTTTTGTATTTTAAATGCATTCAACATATCTCTTGAAAAATACCGAAAAGTCCGCATAAATCATGCAACGGTGGACTTTAAAGTGTTTTCAATGTATCTAAATAAACTGCTGTGAATGTGCATGAGAGCAGTGGGCAAATGCGTTCATAAGCGCAATGTGAGAGCCAAACTGCGATCAAATTGGCAGTGGCTTCTGTTTTGTTGCAGGAATGCAGGCGAACCGAAAAGTGGACTTTTTCATGCGAAAATAGTTCCTAAGAACGTCATACGGAAATTCGCTTATTTTTTTTAAGAAATTTCTGTTATTTGGAACATGTTTTGACTTCCAATTCTTTTTAGTTAAAAGCATGGCCCTTTTGCTGCGTAATTTGCTACGGTTTCATTGTTTGATATTTTTGAAAGTTGGTCAGTTTACTATATTTATCAAACATTAAGCCTAGTATCTTCTTAGACATTATGTAGACCTTCATTTTATCAATAGAAATGTCACTTTTTGTGTCGTCTATTGATGTTTCATTTATGAATACTTTTTTGACAGTGCTGACCTGCTGCAAACTTGCGTCAGTATTCATGTTCATAAATGTATTGAGAGGATATTTTGTGTAGTGCAGGGGCAACAATGTTGCAATTATGAACACAACCAGAACATTTACTTGCGTCAGCGTCAGCAATACTTTGACAGATACATAAAATGACACGTAGCCCACCGCTGACGCTGACGCACCGGATGTAGTTGAACAACTATTACCTTTTTTTTCTCATTCAGTGTTGACAATCGTCACTGTGTGACATTTCATTTCATTAGAGGCAAAATTTGAAATACATGAAAAGATAGGCAAAGATTTGTAATTCAGTATTTATACAAAAATGAGTTTCTCATTGGGGCACGAAACTCTGTTCACCCACTGTACCCATTCTTTTTGAATCCCCTGTTAGGTTTTACTCAGCTAGCATCACTCTCTCTTGTCAGCTCAAGAATTTTAAATGTACCCAAAAGGAGAAAGAACAGAATTAAAATGTTTTATTCGGCAAAAAGTAACAATGTAACTTTTTACTAAAAAATGAGTTAAGAATGGAATGTTTTCTCTATTGGCTACATTGCACCTTTGCGTAGATAATTTGTGAAGTCTGTTCTTTTCATATAGCAAGGAATATACATTTTATATATATACACATTTTATATATTTTATGAGTTTTTTCCGTACAAGAAATCTTGTTCCGTAGACGCTTTTGTTATTGTCCACTAAAAACCTCGTTCATGCTTGTTTTGTAGTCGATGTCCTTGATTCTGTCTTGTCAGAAGATTTGACCCAAGCTTCTTAAAAAAAACAAAGTAGCAGCGTTTACCATTATCCTACGTTCCCAACGGAACAAAATCGTGAGGTGTCATCAAATCTCTCCAAACCTACCAGGTTTCTCCACACGTTTTCGAGGTATCGAAACCTCCGCGAAAGCGAGTTGCAGCCCAATTGAGATCATCCTTCCGTGAGAGGTTGTCAAACCGAGCCTACATCGTGAACTTCAGTACATTTTTGTGCAATATTTGATGTTGGACACTGTAATTGCAAGTTTGTGCAACATATTGTGAAAAATCAAATCGCTTTTGATATTTATTGCCAAATATGAAATAAATGTATCATATGCTGTTGCAGTTGCATAATATTTGTTTTTTTCACGTGCCGAGCAGTAAACACCTCATAGAGTCTTTCTTCAGTATGTTGTCTACACAAATAGCAGCGGTCTACTCTTATATACAAAATTATTGGAAAAAATATTGCACCGTCTGGGGCGCCTAGTCAATACTATTGGACAACATTTTGCACAGAATAATTGAGCGTCTAGAGACCGATTTTTATACGTTTTTTTCAAAAATAAACAACTCGGATATAAGAATCAAATTGGGTGTATTTTGGATGTATCTTAGATCCATCATTGACGGTACTTATATTCTGTATTTAATTTTATTTAGGCATAACACAATAATTTTCACTATAATAGCTATGTCCTTACAATGTTACTGGCTGTTTTTGACTAAACCATTATCCGTTGTCTGTGAAAACGACTTATGATGGGCGCGATATAAGAGTGAAGGACTATCGATAACAATCGATGGTTTGTGCAAAATTATCGATAATTACCGTTAGTTATTGATAATTATCGATTAGTTGATAGTTAACGATAATTACCGATAGAAAAGTTCCAGTAATGGGAATCCCTCTAAAATCCGATAAAGCCTTGTTTTAATTGGTTCATATTATCCAGGGGCAACTGTATTTATCTGTATCAAATTTATGAGGCTGCCCGGAGACTGTGGCGTTTCAAAATATTGGGAACCCGACAAACTCTCTAGGGCCCTAGGTCCGTTTCCTTAGTCCGGAGGGAAAAAGTTCGCACATATTTTGAGGCCTGAAACTGTCCACTGACACAGGAGGCGTCACTACGAAAGAATTACAGCCGAACGGCTGCAAGTCGAACATCCTAAGGTCGAATTTTGTATAAATCCAATAAATGTTTCAGGACTTTAGGGACCCAAGACTTAAATTTCCCCATATTTTACACTTCATTCCTTAAATGGAACACATTATCAAGGTTCGACTTCATGTCTACTCTCGTTTCTCAATTATCGCACAGCCTGATTAGACTGATTAACCCGAATCTCAGAACCCTTATCGGCGTCATATCGTGGATCAGCGTCAGTATGACTTACGCCTCAAGATTGGGTCTGCCCTTCAACGACTTCTGCAGAAGCTGCAGAGACGAGAAGTAGGAAGAGGAAAGTATCTGTTTTTGCAGCGCCCCCTCACTGCAACGTAAATAACCTGGCTGAACTAAGCAGCGTTAGCGTCAGCCTCCTGTTTCACTGCTTCATCAGAAGCGCCAACTGGTTTTCGGAATTGGATTGGCTAGGTCCGCATGGTTACACAATGAGCCTGCTTGCCACCTCTCAGCCACTCTAACCTCTACAGACATCCCTGCAAAACACAAATTGTTGCTTATCTACATGCATGCACACATAAGGTGCTGTATTTGTGATGAAGAACATTGACATTCTCTCACCCCCGCATCCAGCGTCTTATAATCCTGATAAATTACAGCTTCCTAAGGTCAACTGAGCAGTGAAACTGCCATGAAATCGTAATTCCTTTGAATTGCTATATCAACATCCAGGGAATCGCTGTCAACAAAGTGACGCACTTGGAGCAGCATAATTGCGCTCCACTTCAAGACAGCAAATAGCACCCATATGTTTCTATCTACACAGATGCATACATACACATGTGTGTACCATAATGTGTCGTGCTTAATCAATTCTCCCTTGTTGCACAAGTTCTGTGATGCCCACACGGGTATGTTCAATAACTCCATTAAACATAGTTAACGCCTTTAAGTGAGCAAGTGAAGAACTCATTCACACACATGTGCGTAATTTGTGTTTAATGCCGAGACAATAGATACAATTAACACTATACTCCCTTCACTCGCAGACAAATGGACTAAAAAGAAGGACTAATGGCTGCAGCCCTACAAGTTGTTCCCTTAGTCTCAGACGTTAAGTGTATCGTTCGCCTGGTCATGGCAAAACTTTTCGCTCCAGCCAAGCGTGCGAGGCATAAAAATATTAATTCACTTATATGACATGCAATTTATTGGATAAACTTCGCATTGGCATAAGGAATGAGAATGAAAGGAGCACTGAGAAATGAGGGAAAAGAAGAAAAATGACATGAGGCAGGAGTATGAAGTACGTTTCGTTCAGCTATCCATCTAACCACGTTTTCTTCTTCATTAGAAGTCCTCTGCTGGGTGTGTGTATGTGTTGAATACACGAGTAAAGTTTCAGTTCAGCCCGGTTATCCTTTTTGTTTCATTTGCAAGACGGGACGAGGTGGATTGTGTGGCGAAAAAGAGTGATTCGTTTAACTGAAGATGATGCCCCTGCGGCATTTGGGATTAGCTTTCCCTCTTTGTTCGAGTAAAAGGTTTACTTTTGCCACCAGTCATACCCTCTCCGTTCTGTTCCATTGGTTAGATGACACCTGAAAAGGATAAATTTCAACCAGCCACCTAATTTCAACTCTCTCTACAATCACTCATAAGTCTGAGATATACGAGTTGAATCGAAAAAAGAATCTATCTTTTTTCGCTTCGAAATTGTTCTGGCATCCGGTCATTTATAATCTCCATTGGACATGCACTATTGTAATTACACATTCACCAGCAACGGCCAGACATACACCGCATCTGTATGTAGAACACTTGTGCCCATCAGTTTCTGGCCCGAACATTATTTATACATTAGTGAGAGATGGCCGGAGAGAGTCCAGGTCACTCCAAGGTTAATAACACATATCAAAAATCAATCATGGGAAAATGAGTGTATTATATCGCTGGGGCAGGTTCGTAAACTACTCAATCGGATCAACCTCAGCTGCATGTAAGTGCGTGTGTAGCACACGAAATAGGGGGGGAAATGTTGTCACCCAAAGTGAATGACTTATTTGTGGTTCCACTGAGGGATCGGAATGGCTTAGCTTGCAGGTGAAGTGAATCGAAAACAAACAGCTCTCCATGTATACGTGCGAACACACATCAATTTTTACGTCGATATTTCCCTTGAGAGGAGTCTTCTTCGTGCCCTTCCACCTTCCGTCACAACACTGTGAATGATTGAGTTATCCAAAAAGAAACACCGGGGCTCCTAAGTCGACCTGAAACGAAACAACATGCTCACCTCAATCTAATTCCATTGAGTGGGGCTTGATATTGAAATTTTTGAATTTTTCTGCATCATTTACTTCATTTTTGCAGGCGAATGTCAGGCTGACATTCACTAGAATGAACCCGTATTTCAAATTCAAATTTGGTCCCTGCAACCGACACTGGCGACCATGACCGACCGAAACATATGAGATTTTGATAAGCTGAACGTTATTTATTTTTTATGGCAATTTTTATTCGATCACGAGAGACTAGAGAGCGGGAATGCGGATCCAGAAGACATTTGTTGTATCCTTTTTATGGATGTTTGAGTTCCCAGTTATATTGTTTATTACCAATTCTCTCTGCACGCGTGTGTGTGAGCATAGGTTCTCTTAAATATTTAATGCTGAGTAGATATTTATTTTACTCTTGATAAATGATTTCCACATTTCGTAAATGTCAAGAAGGGAAGTTACTTCTTCTTTGTATTGTTTTATGACAACTTAATTTATATCGAATACAATTTTTCAAACTCCTGCGGAGAAGGCAACGTTTCCTCCAGGGTCTCTAGTGGAGTGGGCACAAATCATTAACTTCATCAGCAATCGACATCAGACGATGTTAGACATTAATGTGTCAATTTATGCAACAGATGGCGTACGTAGTTTGACAAATGACATGTTAATGCCGTATGACATGGTATTTGAAAACGCAATTTGTGATCAAGTTCAAGGTCTCCTCCCGCAACAGAATTCACTCGTCCATTATTTTCTTTGTCAGCCTGGGGAATTTTCGATACTAACTCTCAACTGGAATGGACGTCTGTGAGGACTTTGAATCTATTTCTGTGCGGTGATTCATAACTCGACTGTCCATTGCCCAAAACGGTCCTGCACAGAGGAACAAATATGTAACACTGGCTATGCAAGTGAGTGGAAGACCCTCGAGATATCATTGTGCCAAACGCATGTGAACACTTTGTTACAACACTATTCAAGGATACAGACATTCGTATCTCAGAGCGTTTTATGCCAGTTACCAGCGACTGCGAGTGGATCGTACACAATGATTAATACGAGCAAAACGAAAAATACATAAAACATTTCAGAGGTTCCTGCACCGGGAATGGGGCACTAGACCGGGGATAAATTGATTCTCTATCATAAAAGAGTGCGAAAGTACACCACTCGTGGGCATTAAAGAACCTTGCCAGATGAACACGAAAAACAATGTTTAAAGAGGAATTTGGAAAACATTGCTAGGGAATATTCTGTAAAATGTTAAATGCCGAATTTAGGTTACGGTGCATATGTGCACGTTTATGAACGGAGGTTAAAAGGTGTCTGAGCTCTGATTAATTTAACTGGTTCCCTTTCTCCTATTTCTGTTGGTGGATTCACTCTGGAGATACATCGTTACTTTGTATGTTTCATATCGATGTTTTAGTAAGTTAAATTTATTAATTTATATGCTTGACATTAATCTTGATAAATGTCGCACAATTTATGCATCGTGTCATGAGGAAATATGGTCGTAGGCCATGCACATCACAAGACTGCTCCAGGACGAAGAGTTTTCCAACCGCGTAGGGCAGAAGGACACCAACAAATCCGATGGCGCACACAAGTGAAGAAGGATCTCAACCAACTTGTTGTACGGAGTGTGGTGCCAGTAGAAGAAGAAAAGGCACGAGAATATGAGCAACTGTCTTTTCGCACACACTTGTTAGATAGGCCCCAAGCCCATTTGATGATATTATTCTTAAGTCCAATTCTTGTCTAATTTTTCATGCCATTATTTTAGTAACCATAAAACCAGTTTACCAATACTATACTACATATGAACTTGTACAGCGTTGTATATGTGCAAATTAAACACGCATTCTTTTTCGTTTCCCTCTATGAGGGATTTCATTTATTAAAATCAAAATGCTAAGGTTACTCAGCCCGAAGTCAACTTAAAACTAAACTTACTCTACTTATTCTAATCGTTCGATGTCGTTGAACTACGGCCTTGATGTTATACGGTCCCACGGTGGATGGTCGGCGACTCTCCCACGGTGGTGTCGGATGCTTTCGCAGCGTCTGACATGCTACGTTTAAAACGCTGAGCTAGCTTCTGGCTGTTCACACACTGCAACTTTGAGAGCGTGTTAACTTGTATGCAGGAAAACTTACAAGTTATAAGAAAAATTAACAATTCTTTTAGCAAAAAAAAAATACTGTGGCCTTTAAAAATAGTACTTCTTTGCTATTTTCTGTACTTTCAGAAGAATCATTGTTCGTTCGAAAACAAAACTTATCAGCGATGCGAAGTGGCAACTGTACTTTGTTTTTGAGTCATACCATGTGTAGTCAAATGCCACTCCGCATACGACGCTACTGGTTGAAAATTAATTTTCGACTCACAAAAAACAGTTTTGTCCTGATTTGTATATCGGGTTGCCTTTTAATTTGAGTTCCTACATTATTTTTTATTTTTTAACGAAATGTTGGCGTGAACTATGGGGTTTATATTTTATTCGTGCGCTTTGCTAAGAGATGGCGTAACTTGTGTTATTCCATTGGAACATACTTTGGAAAGCTACTGTCATTGTACGTCATTTCAGTATATGTCATTCATTTGAAGCGTAAACAACAATCATTTTTTTGTTCACTCAAATACGACGAACTTTGTGCTTGTTTTTGCGGGGAGTTCTTCTTCATTACTTTAATATAAAGAAAACTGCTGCCGAAAGTCATCGTATTTTGGTGGAAGTTTATGGTGAACATGCGCTAGCTAAGCGAACCTGTCAAAAGTAGTTTCCACGATTTTGGCTTGGCCAACCAGCTAAATCAACGGCAAAGCCGAATGTCCATGGAGCGAAGGAAATGCTCAGTATTTCATGGGATCAGAAGGGTGTGCTGTATTATGAGCTGATAAAACTCGGTGAAACCATCAATGCGCTACCGAACACAATTAATCTGTTTGAAGAGAGCAGCACCCGAAAAAAACGCCCGGAATATGCGACCAGACACGAGGCAATAATTTTCCATCATGACAACGCCACGTAGCTATTTCGGTTAAGAACTATTTGGAGAACATTGGATCTGTCGCTCACTCGCAATTCAACAACTATTTATTTTAATTATTTATTTAAATTGTTTACTATTTTCCACTAGTTGTTGCGGCGCTGAAAAAAACCGTCTTGAAACACATCGATCCCAACATCTTCAGTAACTCGTGTCTGTTGGATACACCACACCAGATGACAGAAGAAACCGAAAGCTAACAAGAGTCTCAGATCTTAAAAATACATTACAAAAATATCCACTGCACGAAAATAAAATATCGTAACATGTAAAGAGAAAAAAAGTAATTCATAGATAAAGGATAAAGTTCAGCCGCTCATCACAATCCCCTTCCTCACGCAAGCAGAAAAGTTTTTAAATTATCAAAATACAACATCCTAGATTTCAAGGTAAATTTTGTGGCAACAACTTTACGGGCTTACATTGTTACACTTGCAAAACATTTTGCGTTCTTCGAAACTTCGTATGTCTGTTAATAAACTATGTTGGCTCTTGCTGCGACTGGCATCTATGAAATTACCGAACCGCATCTAAATGCAGGCACTGTGGTCCCGTTTCGGGTGGGCCGGCTCTTAACCCGAAAAACACATATCCGCAATGAGGCAATAGCGCACTTTAAGAAAACACCGTCATTTTGAACGTCGAGTATGGCATTTATGGCTGTCTGGGCATGCTGTGAGTGGAAGGAAGTTTTTCTCTCTCACAACCCTCAACTTTGAAGCTGAACTTTTTTTCGGGCCGTTTGAGTGATGACAAGAAAGTTTTTATTCAAGTTTCAAGAAGGAAAAGTCTTTAATGGTTTATGAGAAGCGTGCGACGGTTGGTGGGACTGCATTTGGGAAATTGAAATTTATTTATTACGAGCAAGTTAGCAGTGGTTGTTCCTTTCGGCGGTCCCATTTAAATTGATAAATGGTCATTTGCAGAGGTCAACAGGAGACGCAACGCTGACTCTAAGGTTTTGCTGTACAACTTGAATTGGCTTAATTTATTGCTTAATTGTGGTTTCCATTCTCGAGAAAGCTAAGATTAAAAGAGGTGTTTGACTTGACTGCACATTTTTTGTTTCTATGTTGAAAGAAGAAGTTTGGTTGCTTACACTCGAGGTTAATTTTTTTTATTTGATTTATGAGGCTGCGTAAATGTGTTTGCTTGTGTTTCTATGATTTACATTAAGGGACCTTCGGATATTTACAGGGTGACCAGAATACAGTACAATAGGAAAAGAAATTTAAAAAAAGTCTCCCTTTATTTTAAAGCTTATTCTCGCCATCCTTAAACGCGTTTGTTGGCGGTGCTTCAAGAAATCAGTCCAATATTTGGTGACTCGACTCAATATTGTCTTCAAGCTCTTCCAAAGTGTTGAAGACTTGATATTGCCCAAGAAAAAATTATCGAGAGGTGTCAAGTCGCATAATCGTGGCTACCAATTGATGAAAGTTCGTCGGGAACGATGCCACTCACCAACTTTTCCCTTGACAACTTCGATACTTGAAGTATGCGATGGCCATGAAATGAGTACCGACGACGCCCGCTTGCAGTTCCCCAATTGATGCTCTCTTGGAATGTATTTGCTTCAATAATGGCAATTTTGTTTGTTGAAACAACCATAAGAAAGCCAAAATCGAACTTCCCATCGCCCCCATCTGATCGGCGCCGAATCGACATTACTAGGCCTTCTTCGATACTTGCCCTTACGGCACAGAGAGTGTTATTTTGCTAATCTAGCGGAACTTAATTCAAACAAAAGTTTAGTGGTTTAGTGGTCTTTTAGTTAGACCTTTTAGAAAGAATCATGTCGTTTATGGATGACGAATGATGCCCCCTATCGGTGGCCACATATTCCTACAGGTCTTAAAAATTTGATTATTGATGAACTACTTTATTCTGCCAGTAAATAGGAAAATCCATAGTTTGGCTGGATTGGCAAAATTAGACAATCTGCGGCGGTCCAAAAGAGTGTACTCGTACTCAATCTTTTATACTGTGACAAATTACATGCACACTGAAGCCGTGATGACAATTAAAACTGTAAAACTGAACAAGAACTTCGACATTTTGACAGCTTGATGTCATTAGTAACTTCGACAGCTGTTAGAACAGCATTGGAAATAATTGGAAAAAGTATAATTAATATATTGGGTCTGTAACTTAATTCGTTTTTCTTTTCAAAATTTGAACTTTTATTTAAGAAAAACATGTACAATAGTATTATTCAAAGTATTGCTATGACTTTTTCCCATCTTTCTGGCAATTTGTGGATCCCATCCCAAAAGAATTGCGTCAGCTTGGCAGCCAAGTACGAATCAAACCAATTTTTGAAATTCTGCTCTGATGTGAACCGTATTTCAGTGAGGGCGTTCTGCATGGACCGGAACAAATGGTAGTCAGAAGGGGCAAGGCTGTAAGGCGGGTGGGGTAAAACTTCCCATCCACTGTTTTGCAAATAGTTCTTAACCGGAATAGCAATTTGGCCGAGCGTTGTCACGATGGAAAATTATTGCCTCGTGTCTGGTCGCATATTCCTGGCGTTTTTCGGTTACTGCTCTCTTCAAACGGATTAATTATGTTCGGTAGCGTTGTTCATTGAAGGTTTCACCCGGTTTTATCAGCTCATAATGCAGCACATCCTTCTGATCCCACCAAATACAGAACATTACCTTCGCGCCATGGATATTCGGCTTTGCCGTTGATTTGGATGGTTGGCCAAGCCAAAATCGTGGAAACTACTTTTGGCAGGTTCGCTCAGCTAGCGCATGTTCACCATAAACTTCCACCAAAATACGATGACTTTCGGCAGCAGTTTTCTTTATATTAAAGTAATGAAGAAGAACTCCACTCAAAGACACTGCAAAAAGTTCGACATATTTGAGTGAAAAAAATTATTGTTGTTTACGCTTCAAATGAATGACATATACTGAAATGACGTACAATGACAGTAGCTCTCCAACGCATGTTCCAATGGAACAATACAAGTTACGCCAATGTCTACCACGAATTAAGTTATAGACCTAATATAAAGAAAATTACAAGAAGAGTGGCTGATGTTTGCATGAACTCACAGCTGTTAGTGTGTGAAATGATACAGTGAAACCCGGGAAGTTGGGCACCAGTTAAGAAAGGCTGAGTTCATAATTGCAACCAGAAACGATCACACTTCATTTCTGATTGCAACATTGTTACCCCTGCACTGCATACAATATTCTCTCAGGACATTTATGAACGCAAATACTGCCAAAGCTAAAATCTCTGCCACTTTGATCGCAGTTTGACTGTCACCTTGATTTTATGAACGCAGTTACCGACTGCTGTCATGTCAGTCCATTTTATAAAATTATTTCGTACAAAATGTTAAAAACAAGCCTATGTTGGAAGCCTGTCTCTCTTGGGAAAAACACTGACACGTTTGGATGCAACTACACATTTGTACCACACCAGACAGTAGCAGGGCAATTATGAACACGTGTTTTATGATTTGCAACAATATGTCCTCATGACGAAAATGACGCTCCTGCACGAATTTACTATATTCGTATCAAATATAAAAGAAAATGGTTTTCCTTCACTCAACTTTACCATTTTTAAATCATACACCATTTCATATTGTCCACCAGTTTTCACAGCGAATGACCAACTTAGAATGGTTTCACTGTAGTCGTCGTCTGCCATAACGGATTTAGAGGCGACACTTGTTTGATGCTACCTGTCATACAGATAACAATCACAATAAGTTCAAGTTTGCTTGTAAGAAAACAAAGCGCGAAGAAAATGTTGGCATCATCGTTATTTTATATAATTTGAAAACTGTCATCCAAAAGCAGACAACGTTTCAACCACACAAAGCTGCTGAAGGTTATAATTCCAACCGCCCAACTCGCAACCAAGTCCAACAAACCTTCGTCATTCAAAGGGATGACTTCAAGCCATGCAGACAATTGTTCATTTTGATTAACGAGGTGACTTTTATTTTCTTTTTCACAGACTGTGCAAAAATGTTAATCATAAGAAGATTAAGGGTTAGGATTTTTCAAATGCAACTTCTGGAAAGCTCTGTATTTTAATTTATTTTAATGGGCGCCATGACAACTTGCACATTTCTGGAGTGTACTCTGTCGTGGTTGCTTCGTGGATGTGTATTGATGATTAAACATATTCTCCAAATATTCTATGCAACTGGTGACTATTTCGGAAGGAACAATTCCAAAAGGCAGTTACTCACTCCTCCTTAAAGCATATACGCTCAATAAATGATTAGTTTCTAAACATTCCATACACATCTTGACATAATCATTGCAATGATTCACATATTGGACAAACAAAGTTGAATTCCCCATTCATGCAGTTATGTCAATAAACTTGCAGTCTCAATTAATATATTTTTGATATGACATCCACAGTTGATCAACTATGCTTACATGTTTTAGGCGTGAGTTCAAATTGGGTTCATTTGTAAGCCACACAACCAACGAACCTCTGAATTCGGAAATGAGTTGCATCTGGAACGTGATACGAGTTAATTTCACAGTCTAGAAGAATGCATTAGTTTTTGCCTCAGGTTAAGATGAACAGTGCTCTTTGTGCCAATTGAAGAAACTGACGTCGTGTCTGTGTTTAAGGTGGTTGAAGGAATAATAGCAATGTTAGACCCCATAACTGGCTCAAACTTCAAGTCTGCTATTTTTTCGGTTTCACAATTTCGTTTAACCCTTATTGACCGAAGGCATTTTAAAACTAAAAATATAGTTAATACATCAAAAATCGAAAGGAGGGATTGCCGCATTAAACAAGCGAAGGTCAAATGAACTGACGTTCAGAATCCACTGTGACACTGGATGAGTCACACCAAGCATTTGAACACGGTTTAAGGTTCAGGTTTGAAAATTGGGTATACGACGTTTAAGACAAGTTGTGGAGGAAAAGCGACTTATTCCTAATCACAAATTCACAATTTAGAGTAGGGTAGGGAAGGGAGTTGCTTATTGAATTTGACAATAATACCCACAGTCGACTTCTAGCACTCATCGACCACTCTAGTGATAGTGTCAAATGTTGGCTGGACCAGATTTGAAAGCCGGATAAAGCGCATTACCTTTGCTATCACTGGGGTTCCACCGCACGATCCAAGGGCAGGCACTTAATCAACTGTGGCATCCAATCGTCTACAAACTTGGGTTTAGAAGTAAGCATTCGTCTGTTGACCAAGTCATCGGAACATCGAATTACCAATGTTACAGAAACATTGTTTTCTACAACAACCCCTGTTTCGTGAACTGTCGTCGGAATAATGCTCGATGCCTATTTTGAGATATCGTGCTTGGTGCCAAAACGCATATGGTAATTCGTCTCACCTTTTACACGTCACAAGATGTATTGACAACGGATTGGTTGTGCACAAGCAAGTACCTGGATGTATGGTATACAACTATGGGAATGTTCCAAAGAAAGCAAACAAAATATACTACTAACATCACTGTCAACGTACCCTGGTCCATACAAATTAACCATATCCACAGAGGTCTTGAAATTCCATCAATTCAAGATAAAATTGAGAAAATCACATAAACCCTGATGTCCAAAGGACTAAACTTCCTGACTGTGAATTCAGCCCGAACTTAGTCGCCATATTATAAACGACCTCTCAGTGGAGATTTTCATGTCAACTTATAAGTCTTATAAGTCTTATAAGTCTTAACTTATAAGGTCTAGTCGTCTTATTTGTCGTATAAGTAGAAGGGATGTGTCTTTACTGGATAAAAGTCTCTTTAACTACGAGTGAAAGGTCCCCAACGTGGTTTTTGTAGATCATCATTCATCATCTACACTCGCCAAGAAGTATTTTCTTCGCTTATGTGTGGCTTACAACACAAGCCGTCAAATTGTAAACGTGTATCCAGTCTCTCTTCTCTCACTTTCTACAAAATCTTTATTTCAGTGATAAATATTTTGTAACAGTAACAGTAACAGGATGAGGTAAAATATTTTATCCACATTAGAATGAAATTCAGAAAACATGTAGACAATTTAAGAAAGTATTTTAGTGGCTGCCGGGACAATCAGACATTCCAGAGAATTGCGAAGCGGACGAACTCACTAGAAAGAGCACAAATTCTGTACTCTTTCCGGGTGGAGAACCACCCTCCATACCTATTGGTACGCCTAACGCTTGTTCAAACAGTTGACATCAGGCACAGGATGCCTGATTGCCATACAACTCCGGCATGTGATCGATCCCAAACGATCGCTTAGCTTGATCAGATTAAGCAGGCCAAAGCTCAGTCCTCGCCATCGGAGCTCACGCCTTTAAACTGGGCTCTCCCCATAATAACTTCTGCAGAAGCTGCATGAACGAGGACGAGGAAGAAACCATTGAACACTTGCTTTGCAGCTGCAGTGCTCTCTCATGCCGCAGACTTAGACTACTGGGGGCCCACTTCTTTGACAATCTGACTGAACTAAGCAACATTTGAATCAGACTTCTTCTAAGCTTTATTGAACGCAATAATTGGTTTGCGGCATATGTACCCTTAGATCCGCGTGGTAACACAAAGTGGCTATGCCTGGCCTAAGTGTACCCGCTGTTTTTCTGCGCAGCAGTCAGCCACTTCTACCTAGCCTAACTTAAAAAAGTATTTCCGCTCCACGCTAAGACATTTGTATGGTTGTTTGTCAAGATATTTCATAAGCTGATTTCATGAGCAGCGTTTCCATGAACTTAGAAAGAAGGGACGTGGTGGGTGACGAAGATTCGCCCTTTTTAGGGACGGGCTGAACAAATGCTGTTTTCCATCTGCTCGGAAAAAGACCTTAAGAGTAGGATAGATGAAAAAGCTTACGCAGTAGATTTTGCCAGCGCAGAAGAACACCTCTTCTGAAGAATAGGGGGAATACCATCGGGGCCAGCGGATTTGTGCACGTCGAGATCTTTAAGTACTCTTGCAACCTGGGACCCAATCTTTGCACAATGCAGGCGAAAACAAGATCGTTGCGCTTTATATTTCCAAGGCATTTGACAGAGTTTGGCATCAAGCTCTCTTGTCGAAAATGCGTGCCTATGGTGTCGACGAATCTCTTCTTCAATGGATTAGAAATTACCTTTCGAACCGTTCAATTCAAGTTGTTTTGGATGGGTTCAAGTCTGATATCCACCAAATAAATGCTGGTGTTCCCCAAGGCTCTGTTCTGTCTCCGACACTCTTTCTCATTTTTATAAATGATCTCTTGTCCGCTACTTCTAATCCAATCCATTCCTTCGCTGATGACAGCACCCTCAGCTTTTCATATTCGTTCCAAGACTCACGACCCCGCCCTTCTGCCGTAAAATTGGAACGGCAGCGTATGATAAGCACATTGAATTCCGATCTTGACAGCATGATCAATTGGGGAAACAACAACCGTGTGGAGTTCAATGCTTCAAAAACTCAATGCTGCCTGCTGTCACTCAAGCGAACGCTTTTTAATCAGCCATTATCCATGAATCTCACCTGTGTCGATGAAACCGGAAAGCTTTCCATCCTTGGTATGTGTATCAACACAACACTTAGTTGGAACGATCACATATTTGAGGTCGCCAAAAATGCTGCGAAATGTTTAGGTTTCCTCAATCGATGCAAGAAATATTTTCACCCCTTCTGATTTGGCTTTCATTTATAAGACGTATATACGCCCCAAACTTGAGTACAACGCTCATATCTGGTCTGGTGCCCCCAAACCACCCTGCACCTATTAGATAGAATACAAAGGCGAGCGATAAAACTTATAGGAGACAACAATATTGCAAAGTCACTTGACTCGCTCGAACATCGACGTACCGTCTCGTCTCTATCTGTATTTTATCGCTATTTTAACAAACGATGCTCAAGTGAGCTTGCCAGATGCATTCCTCCTCTCCATGAATTCTCCCGCAATACCCGTCTCGCCAGGAATGCTCTTCAGTTTACCCTTAAACCTACTTTCGGACGCACAATTAAATTTAGAGACTCGTTCATTAGCCGCACGACACGAATATGGAACGCTCTTCCCAGCCTAATATTTCCCCCAGAATACAATCCGCAGATATTTAAAACCAATGTGCACAGGTACCTCCTCTCCCTTTCTCTCACTACACCATCGGCCCGTGCTGTGTCTTGAACCCGGACACTCAAGGGTACTAACAATCCCATGTGCGCGCGCAAATTATAAAAACAAAAAAAAAACTGGCAGGCCTTTTCTACACGGTCAAAGTCGATCAAGCTCCCTCGAAAGTTGATACGATTTCTGATGTACAGAGAAAAGTAGCGCAATCTCACTCGAAAACTGTTACGATTCCCGCATTTTTCGATTAACTTGCCTCAAAGCTCGCATTTGATGGGACCAAATTTTATATAAACGCGACCTTTCATGCGCCTAATTATCGCACCACGGCAGATTGTGATTTCTTCTTTCTTCATTACTACTTTGCATGAAATACAAACATGGCCATTTAAAATAATTCATTTACGACATTGGTGATTTATGTTAATTTGGACTCATTCCATCCAACAAGTTCGATTCCTTATATTTACATCAGTCGATTGGAACAGCTATTATTAAGTTCTCTTTCGGTATAGAGTTCGGTTTGTCAGAGCAGCGGCGTAATGGGTATCGAAGATATCGTGCTATATCGCAATTTATTTTCACTCAACGTTTAGACATAAATTACGGATGTGCTGCATTAGAACGACAACAAAGCAACAATCTTTCGTTCCCCAGTTGCACCCCCAACTGACCTCTTTCTATCACAATCAAAACCAATTACGAAACTCTATGCGCACAACGAGGGAAATATGTTCCCATCGTCGTCGCTCCAAATTTGGCTGACTTAAGTAGTCCGTAGAATGCTCGGCGATTTGATGGCTATGTGCAAAAGTATTCCGGATACCCATCCCTACGTACGAGGTCTAAGCTTCAAAGAAGGATCCACAATTTGTGGAAAAGATTAAAGGTTAAAAATAAGATGGGACACTCTCTCCATCACCTCCATCACTCCACCCACACTCACTGAAATAACTATTTGATAAAGGTTCGCAATCGAAGTTGCCCTTGTCATCGAAAAGGGATCTTTGTTCTCCCTGAGCCTCTGGGATTTTATTTCAATAGAAACATTATGATACACAGCTTGTGAAAGGAAATATACGATATGACCTTCTATTATTAGAGAGCAGATTATTTGGAGAACAAGTGGAAGGACGCAGGCCAATGTTATCTGCTTCAGCTAATACTCAGCTAGACATAAACCAAGCTGATATTTGCGTCAATATGGCCACACCTGTTGCAGAATATGAAAATTCGGGGTTGAATCAATGTGGGTCCTTCAATAGACACAATGAATATTTACTTTTCACTTTGAAAGGCTTTCACTGATATGTGCTGGCACTTAATCGAATTTTCGTCACTGAATAGAAATAGGAAATTGTAAGCTGCTGGAAAAAATCATGTTGGCGGTGTTTGGCGTCATCGCGGGAATTTTCGAAAGAGAGAATTAAATGAAGAAACATACGAGTACATATGAACAGTTCTATAAAACTCGTAGCATTTTCCTACATAATAGCATTTGCCATCGAGCCATGAATTATCAATCAATTGATTTCGTAAAATTTTATTAATTTTATGTTGGCAGTGCTGTGTGGTGAAGTTTCCTTTACCATCCCTCACTTGAGCGGCTTGGAGTGGCGGCTGGTGGTGAGAAAAGAACCGCGTGGTTTAAAACGTTTCAAGAAGCCATCAGAGAAAAGAAGAAGACCTTCAGAGACTGGATTCAGAGACTGGATGTTGCTTTCCAATGAGTTGGACATCTTACGCAGATGGAGCGAGCGCTTTTCGGAGCTGCTCAATCCCGAACAGGGCCATGAGGATGGCAGACTCATTGTCTTGAGTAGGGCGAAGAACAGTCCAATGGCGGAGAAAGACATTTTGACGATTGAATCGCTAAAAGTTAGCAATGCGCAAAAGGAGGGCACGGCCTGTGGATACAGGGCGAAGTTGCTGATCGCTTCCAATGTAATTACAACGACGACAAGTCCCAAAAAACGGACAACGATTTGCTAGTGGACTCCTGGAATGTAAGAATCTTCAACACTCCGGGGCAGCTCTCAAACTGGATGATGCAGTTTGTCTACCTCGGGGACAGAAATAAAGTACTATAGAGATGGCCAACTTCACAGCTGATTGATTTTTTGACATCTATTCTTGAATTTTTGACGGTTATTCACGAAATAAAATGAATGCCGTTCTTTGCTTGACCAAGCAGTTGGTTTGAAAAAACGATATAATGTTAAGGGGCAAGAGAGGAGAATCCATGCAGCTCTTTGTTCGACGTCGTTGGAAAGTTCTGCTCGTTTAGCAGATTTAACCCGTTGAGGGAGCGTTGTCCGGGGATTGTGTTTCTCAGGTTCCTGATTTCTTTGTTAGGATGGTTGTCTTTGTTAGGTTTCTAGTTGCTGCTGAAACTGAACAGGGTAGCCATATACTGTTGCAAGGGGATGATTCGTGCTTGGTCGTAAAGCCTATTGTTGCTGTGGTGCCTTTGAAGGTGAGTCGCAGTATTCTTCTTTTGAAAATTGCGAGCTTCGTCATGCTGGCCTTAGAGATGCTATGCCATATTGGGAAGACGTACGTTAAGATCGCCCGTATAAGCTGCTTCTATAGCAGCAGTCTTGAGCTCTGGCTTGCACATCAAGGGATAGATGCGATGGAAGCCTAGGTTGGAGTTCTTAAGGGTCAGTTTCGAATGCCTGTTAAACTTCACCCTTTCCGTGAAGGGCATCGACCGTCGTTCCGATATTCATATCTCTCAATAGTTCTTTTAGATCATACTGTCGCCACGAGTATATGGAATTTCCCCACTGACGCTTATATTCATGGTTGGTGGTGACATGTATTCTTTCAGTATGTACGACAACTTTGGGAAAACTTTTCGAAGTTCATCGTTCTTCCCCTTGCGAATAGATGGCGTTTTTGTTTTTGTGGTGGTTGGTGTCCTGATTATCTCATCTTATACTATTCTATCTTTTAATATTCACGTTACAATACATTTTTCACATTATTTTTATATATATAGATAAGCTGTACCCGGCGCTACGCATATGAAACAAATCAAGTCATAGAGTTTTGCATGGAAAACAATGCACCAAATCGTTTTTCACAGATTTCTGAACAAAGTTGCCGAAGGCATCAGTGTTCAAGTCTGGTTGGAGCTATTATTTTTTTGTTTTTTATAGGCAGTATCACGACATTTCATAATCTGTCGTAGACACAAAATAAAAAAAAAAAACAGCTTTTGAGTGAGCTTCCATTATTTGTCTGTGTACATCAGGGATCGTTTCAGCTTTCGAGAGAGCTTCCGCACTTTTTGCTCTTTATTCCTGCCTATTATGCATAAATTTCTCTCGGGGCTGTTTTTCTTATTGGGAATTCCGGTATTGTGTACAACATTCGAAATGGAAAAGGTAATGGAAAAAATCTTCTTGCAAACAATGAAAATATCGATAGAGACAACAAGACAAAAAAAGCTATAAGCTATAAACAAACATGCACCAATTCTAATTAAAATGTCAGTTTTCACAGTGCACGCTTATCAGTGCGAGCTAACCAGCAGCTCGAACTGGATATTACACATGTTGGGATATTCTTCTTCAAATGTTAGTAAATACACCCAATAAATTGTGCAAATGCAATTTCGAGTTTACCCCACGGAAAAACATTCCGACAGAGGTTAACAATAGGCGTGTTTTTTTGGAAGCGTATATACTCTTAAATTATATGTGTACAAAAAAACGATCATCGGCGCATAATAATTCATCACAAAATCTTAGCAGAGCAGACGACATTGTAAGATGTTGGTTGATCGTGTCTATGGTGGAATGTATAGCAAAGACACGCCGGGTGGCGCACTTGACTTGAAAATTAAAATTATAGAGGGTCCACATGAAGGAAAAATAATTCCAGGTTCGGACCTTCGGACAAAAAAGTTTGTAAAGAAATAAAAATTACTTAAATACATTGATTACATAAATGCGTATGAAATTCTTCCTGTCTTAAGACAGGCTTTCTACTTCTGTCTATATATATATTCTAAATGTTTTACAGGAAGACCAAAGCTCGCGAAGTTTTATAGTTCAATCAGATCCAACTCTCATCTTCTGTTTTGAAGCTCCTCAATTTAAATATTTTTCCGTGTTTTTTTCCCCCTTTTTTGTAAAAATGTAGCGTCAATATTCACAACAACCCGGCTTGAAACCCCTTATGAGCTTCAAAAAAATTGACTTCAGCCATAGAAATTTATTTTTTGGTGTGGTTTTCATGTCGTCGGTGGTGTCATTGGGCCGACATTTTATCAAAAATCCCAATTCGATGATTTCGTGTTTTTCCGAGAAATAGTCATATGCGATTTTAAACCTCTAGAATTTTGTATGCGGCTGTGTGCAGTCATTGGACTGTAGGAGGAACCCGGTGTCGGTATCGAGGAACTCAGAATTAATATTGAAGTAGCGGCTGTTGTCTGAAATTCCCAAATTAGTAAGTCCCCTTCCCACATGTGTGCACCACGATGGCTCGTAGTCAAAGATACATTACAAAAGGCAATAACAAAAAAGATATACACATGCAATTTCCTCTAGTACTGAATTTAGTCATTAAGCGTGCTCGTAAAAGTCAGTAACATAATCTATACTTTACCAATATACCGTTAGCTTTCTGCTAAGATCCTTCAATGTCATTCGAAATATATAACGTCAACAAAGGTCGAACAACAACTACAAGAGCATTGTATCACGAATTCCAGTCGAATTACTCTCTCCCGTTCTGTGTCGAGAAACACATTAAGGGCTAATAATGTTTCGATGGAAAAAATAGTGCTCAGTGCTTAGATTAGTTGATTACGCTTTATCGTATCCCCACTGTTGGGTCGTTATTAAATGTCTAACGCTTAATTGTTGGTAGAAGCGACCTCTCACAAGACCCTTTTCCAAGGCATCGAAACTGCAACAGAGTGAGAATCCGCAAACAACCATGAAAACGAAAAAAAAACCATGTCTTGCTGACAAATCTTTCTAATAAGTTGGTAATGAGCAGTAAAATTACAGTCATTAAGGTCACTATTGCGACTATTCACCTATTTCTCAATGTTCACTGTATTCGTGAAGGACGGAGGAGAGTGGGTGCGGATGAGTGGCATCTACATGATGAGGAGGACAGCATCCCCAGTGAATTTTTATAAGGAATTCTCAACATCCAACTAGTAGCTCTAAATAATAGGGGTTAGTTAGTTGGAGGAAAAAAAATGCACTCAAAAAAAAACTGTCATTGCGGTTCTGGTACTAACAAGAGTCACAAACTGACAGCGGAAATTGAAAAACTCTCAGGAATTGGATGGGCAAGTCCATTTCAATCAGTATTGAAGCAGCCATAATGGACGACGATAAAGTTAATTGAAAAGGCACAATGATGATAGCAATCAAATAGGGGTGCCTTGACAGCGACATCGTGACAGAGATTAGTTGTGTACGGGTTGCGTAAGGAGCCGCAGATGATGTGCGTAACTCTTTGCCACGTCTTTCGAAGACAGATGCTTCGGAAGCAGCGAAAGAATATATGCGGCAGGACTTTTGCTGAAAGGAAAACAGAACATCAATTTGTTTTAACAGACATCAGGTGGTTAAAGGTTTGTCGAAATAATAGGACTTTTTCAAAGATCACGCATGTTTTTTTATGTTATGTTTTTCTTCTTCTGTATTCTTGCAAAATTTATTCAGCTGTGTTACGAAAATCTGCGTTCCATGAAAAATGGTATTCCCACACTTGAAGCAATATTATGATTTGCATCATCGACCTTTCGTGTTCGTTATCCCCTCTTTACACTACTTTCTTTGTGGCTATGTGAAGCCAAAAGTCCTTTTTGTAGCCTCCAAGGCATGGTGGGTTGTTGGTTTTGGTCCTGCTTTCATATTACAGGGCATAATTTAAAAAAAAAATACATGGAAAATGTTGAATGTTGATGGAATTTTGACGCTTCACACGAATCAGTTGATCTCCTGCACCTTGAACCATTCCAACATAATGACAAAGTGACAGAAATAGTTCATACTGATGTAAAATATGTAAGCTCGCCCAAGAAGACAGCCGGCAAGCCACGTCTCACTAAGGTGCCCGTTACGTTAATGTACCTACTTCTTACTCGTTAAGTTGGTGTTGATGTGTTGCTCAGCCAAATCTGAAAAGGGATTTAGTGGAACTGGGTCAGCACGGGAACTGGGTCAGCAATAGAGGTATAGAGGAGTGTCCCCTTTTTCCTCTACGTCGCCGAGAACAAGGTTCAATTTCATGCAGAATACTGACGATGGCCACTTAGTGCTCCGGCTTCCATGGCCATCGGTTACAACTTCTGGTCGGTTTTTGCACTGTTCAACATGAGCCAGAGAATCAGAGTGGTCTCGCAGGTGGTTCCACATTTAGCTTCCTCTGCGATCCTCTTTTTGGGGTTTGAGGTATTCCGACAAATAGGATTGTCTGAGATGGGTCGGATTCGGACCCTTTCCTGACAAGTTCATCAGCAGCTTCATTGCCGGTTATGTGCCTGTGAGCCTGCACAGGCTCACAGCAGAATCTTGAGCTTGCACTTGATGTTTCCGAAATTGTTTCATTGCTATCTTTCTGGCTGCGCGCTGGACCATTTTGCAAGGACAAACCGCTGCTATAGTTAGGGATTCGGATAGAATAGGGCCTGTTTTGCAATTCGGAAATAATGCCCGCGATCCATATGTCTACACTGTAGGTATGATCGTATCGTTGATGGGCTCATTTGTGGTCCCTTACGCACGGGAGTTCTTTTTTTTCGCAGTATTATAACACCTGTTGCAGCATCTATAAATACTGAAAGTGTTGATTCTGGTCAGACTTATTCACATGTGAAGAGGTTCTCTTTGGCTCGAGGCGAGTAAATACGTTTGGAGCCAAATGTTTGTGCCAAAGCGAGTACTTATAGACTACATATTTAGTTCTTAACTACGAGTTCACCATTGTCTTACAATTATCTACGATTTCCTGCAATGTCACTAAAAAACATCTACTTTCTTTAGGAAGCTATGCTTCAGTTGGCTCATTTGAACTCAGAACAAGACCTTTAAAATAGCAGTACACAAAATACCCTATCCTGCGACTATTAAAGAGTGTTTCTTTAGAGATGGATGACTTTAAATTGCCAACATTGTTTTCAGTGACAGCTGATTTGACAGTTCTCGGTTGGTTTGCCATTCATCATTAATAAACTGACGCCTCAGAAAAGTTAAGAAATTGTTCAAATAAATTAAAAAAAAAACTTGGTCGTTGTCAAAAAACAATTACATCCAGAAACAGACACCCAAAGTTGGTGTGCTTTATAATGGGCCGGTATCAGTGGGCGGAAAGAGGCATGCAACACTTGGAAGCCAAGTTTCGACGCGTTTTTGTCGAAATACCAGATTTATGTGAATATGTGAAAATCAGAAATGAAGTATTATAGAGGTGCCCAACTTCACAGCTGATTGACCCCTAGTCCAACGACGAATTTGAGAGGTTTTTTCACAGTTACTTCATGCATGCTGTGTATAAGGACAGCAGACAGTGTCTGAAGTAGCTGACTTCTACGCAGAAGGTCTGCAGACAGTGTCTGAAGTAGGTGACTGCTGCGCAGAGGGACAGCAGACAGTGTCTGAAATAGCTGACTGCTGCACAGAAGGACTGCAGACAGTGTCTGAAATAGCTGACTGCTGCGCAGAGGGACAGCAGACAGTGTCTGAAGTGGCTGACTGCTGCACAGAAGGACAGCACACTTTACACACTTTAGCCAAGTGTAGGCCCATTGTGTTACTACGCGGATCTATGGGTTCCAATTCCGCAAACCAATTAGTGCCTTTAACAAAGCGAAGGAGAAAGCTTATTCTAATGTTGCTCAGATTAGCCAGTTTATCACAAAAGTGCACCTCCAGAAGCACTGCAGCTGCATAGCAAGTGTTCAATGGTTTCTTCCTCGTTCATGCAGGTTCGCAAAAATCATTATAAGGAAGGCCTAGTGTAGAGGCGTGACTTCCAATGCCACAATACCCTGTTAGAACCCCAAAAAGAGATTTTAGATTCAGCCTTCTTAATTTGATCAAGCTAAGCGATCGTTTGGAATCGATCATAAGCCAGAATTGTTTGGTAATGAGGCATCCTGTGTCTGATGTCCATCTGCGCTTTGTTTGAGCAAGCGTTTCAAGCGGATGTTTATGCATAGAGTCTGGATCTCCCCCTGGAAATAGTACAGAAGTTATGCCCTTTCTAGCGAGTTCGCAATTCTCTGGAATATCACGATGTCACGGCACCCACATAAGATGGATGTTCAGATACTTGGAGAGAGAGATCTCTCTGAAACTTGATGGAAAGATTGATTGTGTTAGGTTTACATAAAATACGAACATCTCTGCTAGTTATAATACAACCGCGCCCACTCCGACAGATGTACACACAGAGAAAGCCAAGACCATCGCATAGTTGCTAACCTTATCGCACCCACGCACATTACTACAAGAACTTGACACCAACGAAACTCATTTACTCTCTTTAATATGATACGTCAAAGAAATTCAATACTCTGACACCACCTTCCGAAGACCATGGACAAATGAATGACAAATTTCCTATTACTTACCGTTGCTGGGAAACTAAGAAGCGAACATAAATAAGTGTCTTATTAGCCCTTGTGAAGGTTTAATTAGCTCATTAATGTTCAGACGATCTGAAGGTATTTATCGAAAGTGTAACAGAGTTCCAAAAAAGAGTGAATGCAAAAAGGAAACTAAGAGAATGGACAAAACGAAAAGTAAAAGAATGAGCAGTCCAAGGGAACGCAGTACGAATGCGATCTTCAGAACATTGTATTACGAGGACACTTCAGAGAATCACGCGCTCTCAACTTAACTGACATTTGATGAAAAAGTTTTTTTGTCTGCGAGTCGTTTCCCCTTGGAATTAGGTTCTTTCGTTCACAGGACATTTATAGTAAGTTAAATTCAATTAACATTCATTTGGTCCTTTGTGAGTGGCGGAGTACCCTTTTCCCGGCAATATTTGCTTGGAAATTTCGATCTGAGAGAATACATGGAATGTGATGGTGAACTCTGTGAACATACTTTTACTTAACAGAGAGTTTTATTGTAGCGGAAAGTTTTTATGCGGTCCTGGATGGTGAACGGGATGATGTCATGAACTGACAGAAATTAAGTACAACACACTAGGACTCTGAATGTCATGCTGGGTTATGTGATACAGTGAAAAAAATTAAGTAGATTTCTGTCAGCACACACTGGCTCACCATGGATGGAGAGCATGGGTGAATAGTTAGCGAAGCACAAATGTAACCATACGTTTGCCAAATCGAATCGGAACAAATCATAGTATTTTGTAATCATTGCTACCTTTCTTGTTGCATGGTATGTGTGTATATACTGACACATCTATGGGCAATCTACTCCGTCCCACAACGTGAGGAGCAATGTAATTATGCCCTCGAGGTTACTCAAGCCAGTCGTCTTGCTTTACAACACGAGACGGTGTAGTATTCTCTTATTTTAAGACCTGTGAGGAAAAGAAAAATACCAACCTTTGCAAATAGCCCAGCTAATTGAGGAAATATGATCTCTGCACTCGTGCAGAAGTAATCCCGAGTAATAGTATGAAAAGGATATCATACAAATTAAAGCACCTACGCGACTTGCAATTTGATGTGTCTTTCTTCTTGCTGATATCTCATGCCATCGAATATTGGATCCTGTTTTCGTATAGTCCGATTACAATACTCTACGAATTCGATCCTAATGTTAAGTAAGGTACCATGATTATCAGGATCAAATGATAGCGAAAAAGAAGGTATAGTGCACGGATTAAGAAAAAGCCTAAGACATTCCAAAAGTCGATGGTTGGAGAAGTGAGTAAGTCGCAGCAGGAGACATCGGGTGGGCAGCACACAACCGACGCAGCAAAAGGCTTATACGCATATCACCATAGCGCGTTCTCGCTGTTCGTCGGGGTCTGACAGTTTGGGTAGCATAGAGTAGATAGCAGCGATAGCGCTCTGATATTGCACAGACCGTATTTGGTAAGCCCGCGCACAAAGGGTATGTAAAGCTACTACTACACTGCTTCAGTTTTGAAACAATTTCGTGATTTTTCATTTTTGGCTGGCGGAGGCAACTAAAGTCGAACCTCCATAAGTGGAGCAGCAAGGGAACATATATTTTGTTCAATTTGTGGAACATCCACAAAAACCAGACTACACATGCTTAGTGTATTGGGTCTATAATTAATTCGTGCGGTTTTTTCGTCTGGTCGCATATTCCGTTTTTCGGCTACTGCTCTCTTCAAACGGATTAATTGTGTTCGGTAGCGTTGTCCATTGATGGTTTCACTCGGTTTTAGCAGCTCAGAATATAGCACACTCCTCTGATCCCACCAAATACAGAGCATTACCTTCGCGCCATGTATATTCGACTTTGCCATTGATTTGGCTGGTTGGCCGGGTTTCACGTATGATTTTTTGCGCTTGGGGTTGTCGTAATGGATCCATTTTTCATCACCAGTAACAATACAAAAAATGACTTCCTTTTGCGGCGTCGTGCCCCACAAAAACACATTTTTGCCGGCACAAAGTTCGACATATTTGAGTGAAAACACAAATGTTGTTTACGCTTCAAATGAATGACATATACTGAAATGACGTACAATGCCTGTAGCTTTCCAACGCATGTTCCAACGGAATAATACAAATACGCCATCTCTTAGCAAACTGCACGAATCAACTTATAGACTTAGGTATTACGTATTAAGTTATATATAGCTTCAGATATTTTTGATTTCGTCAATAAGTAGCATTTTCAGCAATTAATTTTTTTTTATTTCTCAGTGATATTTTACTCAGAAATGAAGAGATGCCCAACTTCACAGCTGATTGACCCCTAGTCCATCGACGAATTTCAGAGGCTTTTTGACAGTTATTCACGAAATGACGTAATTGCAGTTCACTGATTGGTCAATTTGGCTTTAGAAAACGATATAAAAAATGGGTTTCACAATTTTTGAGGGGCAAATGAGTTAGAAGTTGGGCATTTCTATCATACTTCAATTCCGATTTTAATGAACGACTTTACTATCAACAGACAGATGTCAATTGAATGAATTTTTTTACCTCTGCATGCCTTGAAAGAAGTTTATGATATGAGAGAGAATTTTCATAGAAAAGTAACACGAATAAAAATGTCGCAAGGTTCGATTTGAGGAAGTTTACAGATTTGTAGGCTTGTTCTGAAAAATTTGTTCGACTTATGGAAGTTTCGACTTAAGGACGTTCGACTTATAGAGGTTTGACTGTACTTGTGTATGTTTTGTGGGGATTTCGTTTATAGTAATTGCACTTGTGAAACGTTCTGTTGTGATTTGGGAAACTTAGGTTGGTGCGCTTTCACATAACATTCTCCAGTTTGAATTCGTTCATCGAGCGTACTAACGCCTGTTAAAGACTGACCACGCGAACGCGCTGTTTTAATTCAGCCCCTAAGTTAACAAGGTAGTTGAGGAACTCGGTTAATGATGAACCGAAAGCAAGCAATATGGATTATGGAGTGGGGTAAATCTATTTTGTTTCGGGTTGGTTTCGGTGTTCTATGTGTATCCGAAGACGGGGATTTCTTTCGATTTGTCTCTCTTCTCTTTTATCTCATTCCGTATTTTATTCTAATCGAAACGCAACCTACTTGAGTTAATAAATGTAAGCATGCAAAACACACAATACGCGGCAAGTTACCGTGTCCCGAACCAATATGCCCCAAACCAATTTTGAATAGGGGAAATCAAGTTGTATTGTTGATTGCCATTCTGTTTCGGGTTAGTTTCGGTTCGGCACTCTATGCTCACATCGAGTTATTTTATGAATTCGCTTCATCGTGTTTCCCAATTCGCCTTGATATGAGTGTAACTCGGTTTAACTCGGTTTACGTGTAACCCGGGTTAACTCGGTTCGCTAACCCGCGTTGACACACCACCAGAATTGATGTTTTGTTTCAGCAGCTGTCAAAGCTACCAATGGCATTCAGCTGTCAACATATTAAGTATCTATTTATCGTTAATTTTTGATTCCATCCAGGACGAATTTCTGGCTCACTTCTAAATACGCAATGTGAACCTCGTCCGTATGCATTCAATATAAACAGTGAGTACATTATTTTTGACCTTAGGTTAGGTTAGGTGAGTGAGTCACGGCTCGCTTGGGTCCAACTGGACCCATTGTGATGACCTTGTTTGACCTCCTAGTTTCTACTCGTGTCCTTCCTTCAGATGTTGTTGTGTTGGCCATCCAGAAATCCTGACGAACCTGAAAACAGAAGTTAGTGGGATTTCTGCCATTTCTTAGAGATTCGCACTAGTGTTCTACGTCTCAATTGGCAGAGACTGCGGCATTGACAAAGGTAAAAGGAGGAATGTCATATTTTTCCATTTCGTCCCCGCAGCCCCTGCATATGGTGTCAAGTGTAAATCCCATTGTGTGTTCATGATATCTCAGATGATTATGTCCAACTACCATCCGCAACAGCCTTTTGCTGGAGTTTTTCGGTCTTCGTCGCTGTTGATCTTAGGGCATGACGTTAGGGAGGTTAGAGAGTTCCACCTGTCATTAGCTAGCTCCATTATTATGCCATTTTTTTAATTGATTTCTGCAAGAGGTGGATTGATACTTGGGATTGCCTGCCATGGGTCGTTTTCGGGCCCGTTACTGGCATGTTCATGTCACCTCATTTCAGGTTACGTCCACATAACCTGGGTCCCAGCATAGAATAATCGACTGCTGCGTGTCAAGAACCATAAGCTCTTCGCTGCAGCATTCGGCCAGCATAGACCGAAATTGCTTTGAAGGCCGCTTGAGTGTCAATTTCGACAATGATATCATTTTGGCTTCTCTTGAAAAATAATGCCTGATATACCTGACTACGGGCAGTGTGATATTTCAGCGCATGTCCGACAACTCGGAGGAAATACCCGTGCCCCGGGGAATATCCCGGGTCCGTTAATTTCTTCCATGAATTTTAGAAAATTAAATAAACAGATGTGCTGCTGTTTGCATCGTCATTGTCTTCGACGCTGAAGATCCGGTTACCTACACACTTTTTCCAGACATCATAGCATCTCAAGGGTCGCTGACAATACTCTGAGAGTATAACTGCCAAGAAAATACCTCTCAAACTTCGCCGTTTGGGTTCGGCATAAAACTGTTGGTCCCACTTCTCTCGTTAGCATAAACAAGCTTGGTTGCTGTGAAACCTAGGCCCATGTACACCAAGTTCACCGGATTGACGACGTCCATACATCGGCGAACATACATCTTCAATGAACTACGTATCTTAGAAAATGCTCATAAAACTTGCACGGAATCTCTGAGTGCCTCGTAGCAAACTACGTCCATATGTATTGTACACATCCGTGTCTAATAACAATCAAAGAAACTTTTCCGGTGCGTGCTAGTCTGTCATCCTGTCTACGTGCTTTTCAAACTCCACTTGAATTATGCACAAGTTGGCAACCAGAAGCCACGAAAGTAAAGATGATGTCTCCCTTGACAACATCCAAATTGAGTTATTGGAAGCATTGGAAGGGGACATTCGTGAGGTGAACCCTCTGGTCAAGACCCATATGCATAAATGGTTGGTCGATTGACAAAAACATCTTTTATGAATCTCCGGGAGAGTGGCAATTAACAAATGGCTTCGTATTCAAAGCGAAAGGGGGAGTATCTATTAGCAACGTATGGGCGACATAAGAACGCTGATTGGAAATGTTTTTCTTATTTTTTGTTTCCTCTCCTCTTTCGGTCCATTTTGGCTGTCCATAGCCATAAGGCTTCGATACAGAATCATGGATATATCAAAGGGAATACCTTCCTAATAGATTAGATGAAAGGTTCTGCCCACGTGAGTACTCGACGACGTAAGCTCAAATTTCTGTTGACCTTTAAAGACGTATGCATACATGTGCATATTAAACTGCCGTTCATTTGGCTATTATAAAATCAGAATGTTCCAAAATTCGCAACAGATCGAATGGCAGTAATCCAACATTCACGCATTAAAAAGTACAGGAGTGTAAACACTGTTACGATGGCGGCCGTAAACGTTGTATGTACATAACCTTAAGGGCAGTTGAAAAGCAGCATTCACATTTATAACAACCCTTTGCGTTGGCAGATAAGTATTGCGGGCAGAGGGCTTTTTTTGAGTGATTGGATAAAATCTCTCGCGAAATTATATCTCCTTCCCCTTATTTTTTATATAGGGGGTTTTATGAGTGACCTTGAACGAAGTATGATGCTGGGCATTGATTTATCATGGGTCAAGTAATTATGAGCAATCTTCAAACTGCTTTAAGTGGACATTGGACATCAGACGGTAGTTCGAAGTCTACAAAATCAACAAATATCAAATATAATAATTGTTTTTTTTTTCCTTTCAATTCAGTGCAAATTTCCAAGCTCGCTCTGCACTGTTCTGTGACATGTCTCCTTTGTGAAGCTAGTTCTCTTGCATGCTATGCATTTGAAACCATTTCGTAATGCGTAGTGCATCCGCCACTCGCTCCCCATCGTTGTATGAGGGGACATAATACTTGCTAGCCAATTCTATGGTAACAGTGTAACAGTGCTCGTTAGGAATACGATTGGACCAGAAAATCCGCAGTCGGTAGGATATGCACCAAATCACGAACATTTGCAGTTTTCCCGTGAAAGTGGTGGTCACTATTTATGTCATACATACACAACACATATCAGCACGGATACGCCGAACAGTGCTGCTAATTGCATACAACTTACAACATGGCTATCGCGGGCTTCGCTTTAACTGCTCTCTTAGCAGTATGCGATTTTTTGAAGATACTGGAATTTCTGTATTCTTTCTACCAGTTGCTCTGTCCAAAATGGCTGGTGAATTTCGTCCTCTCCGCCTTTATTTTCCGCTCCCGCCCTATGATGCGGAAATCCATTATTTCGTGCGAATGTGAGCACGAACAAAGGGCAGCATTCCCTGTCGACTTTTCCTTAGTATTTTCAATTACTCGAAACAAAAGATTGCATGGACTAACGAAGGTGGCCATTATAAGCGGTAGGTCGCTGTAACGGATACACCAAAACTTTTCTGAATTTATTTATTTATTTATTTATCTCTATATGTAAACATGAGTTTGATATACCTTTGTCCATTCATATCTGGAGGTATTCTTTTGTAGCAGGTTTGAAAAACGGAATTGCATTCTCAGACCAATCGGAAAGACTTTCTCAATTGGAAAATCCATCGACAATCACACCCTAAACATCACAAACAGAGGACTTCCCATACATCAATGCTTTAAAAAAGAGGAAAACAACTCAACAAACAAACCGGTCTACATATCAATCAATTAAAGCGTAAGTATTGAATTTTATTTGAAAAGTAAGTCCCTGTAAGTCCCAAATTTGTCCAACATTTTTCATAAAGTGTGATTTTTTAGCTATTATCTTTTTGGCAACACTGGTTTAAACAGCTGACGCACGTTTCGTGTTTTCTTTCACTGTCAAACATCTTCAGTTTGGTCTATAATTTAACCATGAATCCTTTTTACAAACGAACAACGCTTGCAAATTATTGAATTTTATTATCAAAATGCGTGCTCTGTTAAGAAAGTTCATCGCGACATCACATGTGTTCGACATCACATGTGCAACGAAGCTCATTTTTGGATCAATGGGTACGTAAATAAGCAGAATTGTCGATTTTGGAGTGAATATCAGCCAGAAGCATTGCAAGAGCTACCAATGCATGCAGAAAAAGTCACATTTTGGTGCGGTTTATGGTCTGGTGGCATCATTGGACCGTACTTCTTCAAAGATGATGCAGTCAAGGTCAACATTTGCTTGAAATAGTCTTCAAACATTAAATTATACGGACCGTACTATCGATTCAAAAAAAAGATTTCATGCATTTTTCTGAATTGTATGTGCCCTTCTTGAAAAACTTTCCTATAGCTTTTAAAAAATCACCCTTTACAATAATTGATTCTTGATTGTGTTAAATGCCATGTTTTTGTTCTGCTCATAAAACTTGCATGCAATCTGTTGGAAATCTTGAGCTTGCTGCATTTAATTACAACAGCTCAATCGATTAAAGTTCGCATCGATCAGTTTCGATTGGTAAAATGGATAACGTCTGTGAACATTGCAATTCATTGGAATTCTCGGCAGAAGTACCCGGAATGTGCTGTGAAATGGGAAAGTGAAATTGCGTCCACTGAATCTGCCTCCTGCCTGCGGAATCATCGGAATCGAAAAATGTTTGTCGAATGAAATGGATGGATTTATGGTGGTAATTTGTGCGCGTTTCTGTGAACCAGATTCAAGGCCGAGTTTATCACAAAATTTCATCATTGTTACAGTTCCTCCATTTAAACTACCAGTTTTTGCAAATGAATTTCATGTGCAATTCGAATGCCGGTATCAAATTGGCTGTGGTTCAAGTGACACCAAGAATTTTAAACGAAATAAATTAATTAGTTCGATATTCTCAAACTTCAGTCCTCGACCTCGGGCAAAAAAAAAACACAATCTGTCAGAAATCTGCTTGTTAACTGGCATAATGATGCAAAATCTGATCGTTTTGTCTGTTTTTATTTTTCAGACGACACTGGAATAATCTGTTATAATACACAATCCTCACCTTCTGACACGCATGCTCCACTAAAGGAGTCGCGGGGGTAAACAACGCACGAGAGATCTCCGGGCAACTCGATACTATACCATTGACTGTAACTCATCAGGAGTTATGCCCGAGTGCAACCAGGCGAGTCTTTGCACTTGATCCAACCACCTCGTCCTGTGTCTGCCAAGCGGTCGCCTGCCTGACGGGATCGCATTCAACGCCTGCCTCGGAAGTTGTGATGAAACACAATTTCGCTATTTTATTGAAATTGATCTGAAATTGATGATTGAGGCAAATTTTAAATTGTTTCGTTGTACAAGAAATTGCGCAATTTCGATCCTGACTTCGAGGGAAATTGCCGAAATTACTCAATTTCGTCTAGTGGGAACATACTATGATACTCCAAATATGTCAACTTCAGCTTCACGTCCTTCTAAATACAAATGTTGCCGTTTATTGACATACATACGCACGTGTATTGGTCAAATTAATGGTGACCACCTACTATTCTGGCACTCTGGCTAACACTCTGCCCTAAGAGATCGCTTAGTCTGATTAGAACTCTCATTGGCGTTATAACAAGGCATTGCTGCATCGGATATAACGGCGTCCCCAACAACTTCTGCAGAAACTGAGGAAGGATGAGGAAGAAACGATAGTACATTGGCTATGCACCTGTAGACTTCTGGGAGCCTGAACTAAGCAGCATTACAGTCAGACATCTTCTTCGCTTTATTAAAACCACTAACGGTATATGTTAAAACCATATACAAAGGTTTTTTTCGTGTGTGAAAAATGACTAGGGGTGGCATAAATTGGGTCTGCCCCGGGCGGCCACAACTCACTCTACGCCACTGCCTAAGTCACATAAAAAGTGTGAATCCTTGAATCTTTGGTGGTATAATCCGTTTGAAGAATTTTTTTTCATAAATTTGTAGTCTACATCTAGGCTGTAGTTAGAACCTTATTAGCAAAATGAATCGGACTCAAAGTAACCAATTACATCCAGCTGTTAAAATATTTAATAAGGCCACCGAACGAGTTCAAAGTATTTAAAAATTCCGTCTCAGTTGTAAACAAGTAGCATCAATTTCGTCATAAAGTCGGTCATCATCATGGCATTCGTATGCAGGCAATTTGTTACACCGTAGAAAAGTTTGACTGTGAGTACACTTTTTAAAGACAGGCGGCATCATTTGGCATTTTTTCTTGCGAAATTTGGAAGGAGACACCGTTGCCTTAAATACCGGTATAGAGCGAAGGGAACCGACTTGTGACAAATGCTCGACAATATCGAATTATACGAGCTTTAGTTGTACACACCATAAAACCATAAAAGCCACCCAACGCTCGAAGTTGCGAAGGATATATTTATCGACTGTGTCAACTCAAGACGCGGCGTGGTGGTCGTTCAGAAATTGGCTGAGACCACTTGATTACTTTCCCCGGGCTACATCAAGGCCTTTGTCTACGACAAAATAGCCAACCACATTGGACGTGCTGGAAGCCAACACTCGAGACAAAATAACGTCTTTGGTGGTTACTCGGTCTAATACGTAAGTAGTATTAGACCGAGTTGCCAAAACTTTTACCAACCGATTGAAGGACCAGCAATAACGAGGGGGCCATATTCTAGTAGGAACTCCAAGCGTGCGACGACAGGTGAACATCGCACCCTTTCTATTTGATTTCTTCTTGACTTTTCGATGTTGTTTATGGCTGACTTGATCCCTCTCGTGTCGTTGGCAATGCTCAAGAGAGTCGACGGAGACGACACAAAATCTTACTTTCGCCATTGTCGGCCGTAAGAAACAAGGTAAACGGAAAAAGTTGTTTTAAGAATCGCACAGCACATGCAAGGGAGCGATATGAGTTCCTTCCCAATCCACTTTAGGATATCACAAGGACCTGTGGGAAGTGTGGCCTTTGCTCCGTGGAAACGTGTATCTTGTTTATTTTAGAAGTCTATACTCAACGAAAACAAATGTACATACATACGTATGAAAAACAAGCTTCATCCTTCGAGCGAAGCAAAACTTTGCACATGCAAGGAGTTTTGTCTGCTTTGGCCCCTTTGGGCAAGGTCAATAAAATAAATCAAAGTGAACAAAAAAAACGAAAAAGAAGAAGAACTCTTTCGCAATATAAAACATAGCCCAGTGGCGGAGAGAAAATAAATCTTCCTTTTATGAGAATACGTTCAGTCAATAATCACAGACAAAACACATTATCCATATGTTTCGCAGCGCCTAGTAAACATTTGACAATAACCGAACAAGGAATGTTTATTAGAATCGGATTGTCTGCCTAGGTCAACTGAAAACTTGCATGAAGTTTAAACATCTCAGACCTCCTCTCCACCCGGCCGGAATAACATCAAAAAAGTCCATAAACCCAGCTGCAACGAGGCTGTGAATGTTCCAATGCCACATTTCATGCATCAAATCCCAGTCTGGGAGGGAAACACAAACAAATGATTCCACTTTCCATAAAATCTAATGCTGTCGCTCGTCGAACACGTCGAAATAAATGACAGTGATTGCCGCAGCATTTCCCTCTCAATTGCCGCCGAAGAACTTGTGTACTCTAACGAAACGTAAACGATACTCTCACTCTGTGTGGTCTTGCCACAAAATTAGCAATGGAACACGAGGCGCTACTTATGAACAAACACCGCACTGGAAAATTTTGAAACTTTCGTTTGCTGAGTATTTTATGGGCTTTTTCGGGAAAACCATTCTGGTGAAAGCTTCGAATTTATGTCAATAAGTAACGTGACCCACAATAAAATAATTTACGGGTACGCCTTGAGAGAAACCTAAGGTACTCGAAGACGATCAGCATCAAAACTACGCATTTTCCTTGCTGCCACAAATGATGTTTATGTTATCGTAGTTTCTTTTACGGCCTCACTTGATTCATAGAGCTGAACATAAACCGGAAATGTATCCACGGGGAGAATATGTTGTAGCATCAAATTGACTCATCAAGGGTATTAGCAGGAATCCTTACATTGCGCAATATTTTCTTTTTTTCCGATCTGTAAATTAACAGCAAATGAACGGTTGTTTCAAACATCCAGATGGTGTTCTTGCGCTTGAATTTCACACACGTCAAGAACATTCTTCGGAAAAGGTATTTCCTTCCATTGTACTGGTCCCATTGTAAATGTCTACTCTCCCCAAGGTTGCAAGTTTAAATTACTTTCAAGACTGAACGCTCAATCATCGTGTAACGGCGGGGAAGAGAATTATGCCCAGATGTCCAATTTCGTTATCAGAAATTATGAGCAACAATGATGGGTCCAAGACGACGAAGTAGAGTCGGAGTTAGTACGGAAAAGAAAGTGTCTGTCGAACAATAAAATAAATGAAACGACTCTGAGTACTTATAAAAGTTCTGCTGTTCAGTTGAAGTGAGTTCTCGGGTGAAGTAAAAGAATTGTAAGTTTTGAATGGAGAGAAAATATCCCGAAAGGAGGATACTGGACAGGACCCAGAACTGATTCAGCCAATTGCATTCAATTTCACGCAGATGGCTCAAAAACGAACTAAATGTTGGAACTGAATGTTTTACTGCCGGGAACATTACTGTAAACCGTATTACATATTCCATGTTGAAGTCGATGCCCGGTTAGGGTGATTTTGGATTGAAGTCAAACGAGTGTTTGACGAAACGTTGGTAATTTATTACAAGTAGGACTATTTGTTTTTAAAAATGTTGTAGCATGTTTTCAATCCCACGTCCATAATGATCTACCTTAATGAATTTGAACTGCGACAAGACAGCGAAAACCATTGTCCACGCATCGTAGACGAATAAACTAAGACAATTTTTGGGGGGATCTTAGATTCCTTAACGAGAGAAGAGGAAAGGTAAAACTGTAATTACTTAATAGTACTTATAATATAATAATACGGGTCGCGCTACAGCCGGTAGGGGGTCAGGGCCTAGCTTCTACAGGAACCACTCGTGCTGTGCGTGTTATTGTTCTCACACGAGTGGAATGGATCTACAGATTTATGTCAACTCCTAACGCTCAAGTTTGGAAACTTGTTCGAGGCAGTTATCCACTTTGCTTTGTCGATAACTCGAAAGAGGTGGGGTCGTGCAAAGTATTCTCCTCGTACCGGAAATCTCCTATCTCGGAAATACATACACATGTAGTCACATTTTACTCCAATTTCACTTTTTTTTTCGTCCAATTTCTATTCGCGGGTAAAATCTGAGAATTTTATTCGACCTAAATTTGCCGACCGCGTCTGCCTCTTTGTGGATCAATTTTTCAGTTTCACAAGTGGCCAAGGGATATTGCTGACTCTTGCGGAGTTTTTTTTTTTTTTCGATAAAAAAACTCTATAATTTGACGTAGGGACATAGGACATTTTAACATTTTAAATATTTAATTTTAAATAAATAAGTTGCAGTAATCCAGACAAAAAAAAAAATCAGATTATGAATTGTCGCGACACCGGGGGATGAAGACACTTGTGTGCACACTTTGGTGTAAACATCTGTGTCACACAAATTCGTACGCACTTCACGAAACGAAAATATTTTCATTTTGCTCACATAGTGCTGCACACCAAAAAGCCGTGAATGGAATAGTCCACGAACATGACACACTTCAGCACACGAACACAAATGTGATGTGTATGGACCGCTATATGCGGCTTGGATTTCGTTGAAAATTCTAGTTGTGAAGAAACCTTATTCATATAATTCTTGTCTGTTGACTTGAAATGTTGGTGGCTTGCAGTAAATAATGCAAAGTCTGATAAAGACGAAATTTTAAATTCCCATCGACTGCCGCATTCTGAGACGGAGGGGACGCGATAAGAACATTAAAAACATTTTAAACGTCAAACTGCAGCAGTCGTAGAATAATTAAATAAAATATGTCTACAAAAATATTTTGTACAAATTTGTTCAGCTGTGATCTATAACTTTTGGCGTATTGGAGTGGAGGGGGTACAATTTTTGCATGTCAAATTCGCCATACATATTCTACACTAACCCTTGGGTACAAGTATTGAAGTATTTACTGAACATACCCCATAAACAAAAACGAACTTCTAAAATTGTGACTGAACACACTTCATATTCATCATCATTCTTTTTTCTCATCAACAGCAAGCAAGTTGACAAAATAAAGTTCTCTTTTAAAAATAAAAATAAAGTCTATTTTTCTGTGATCAAACCAATAGCATAAGCATACTGGCACAAACCATAAATATTTCAGCCATAAGCAGCAGTTTCCGCTATCTAATTTCATTTTACTTCTTTGATTTAAGATTTTAAAAAACTTGTCATGATAAAAATTCTCATTACTTCTGTCAAATAATGATATCAAACGACATCCTTTTACGTTGGATACCACGCCACGACAACATCGTCTTTCAACACAAAACTAAATCGAGTACCAAATATACACCGAATAACATTGTTATGTAAAAACGCCATAACTTTTTAAATACAATTCTAGAACTGCTGAGACTCAACTATAACCATCTGCCCATTCATTCAATCTCGTTAAGTTCAAGGTGAATAAACACCGTGTCCTACACGCAAAATTAATTAAAACCAAGTGTGCATTGAAAAAAAAAGCAAACAAAAAACTTTGCAAAAGACGAGAATCCCCATTCGAAATGAACTTTATAACAAACCGGGTTTTATCTACGTAGGCATGTACGTACATATGGTAGGTTACATACGTACACAGGCATGAGCTCTTCTTTACCAACTCCCTAATGACATTACATATCTCAATTTGTTTGTCGCAAAAAAAAACATATGAAAAAAATAAAAATATGAGAGAATTTGAAATTTTGTAATTTGAAAATAATGTGATTACGAGCAGGTGACATATGTGTGTACATCTATGTAGACTGGAAATGCTTAAAGGATAGATCTTAAGGTATTCACTCCTTCCGGAAATTTGTCATTTATTCCAACCCAGTATATTACTAGAACAATATTGAGTAGAGTGAATAAAAATTGAATGTGAACGTTCCGTCAGCATTTTGGAGAGAACACTCCATCTGGTGTGAATAAAAATGAATTTCGTTAAGTTTAACGAAACCCCTCCACTCAAATATTTTGACAATTCAGTATAAATCTTGGGCGAAGGATAATAAGGTGCAGGAATGAAGTATGATAGCGATGCCCACCGTCACAGCTGATTGACCCCTAGTCCATCGACGAATTTCATAGACTTTTTGACAGTTATTCATGAATTTTTGACGGTTATACACGAAATAACGTAAATGCCGTTCTGTGATTGGTCAATTTGACTTTAGTAAACGATATAAAAAATGGTTGTCAAACAATTTAAGGGGCATCTCTATCACAATTCATTTCTGATAACGTGTGCTGTACAGCCGTCTCTCTTTCCTTTTTCTTTTGTGACGTCACTCAGGGTCCGTTTTTGACATTCGATAGCTGTGCCTCTAAAGCATCGGCCGCAATTTAAATTTCTTCAAAAATGATGAGAGAATACATTTCATTTACTGATTTTATTATGCAGAAAAATGCCGCACTGTCCAGTCAGGAATAGACACTCTGTTTTCCATTGCCATCTGATCCGGTGGTGCAAAATGCATGGATTACTGCGTGCAGCAGAAAAGAATTGAATTGGAAAAACCAGGGATTGCTCCTTACATTTCTTCGACGATGACTGGTTCCTTAAGGATAAGACATTGAATATATTGGGAATATTACTTATTATTCGTGTGGTTTGCTAGGAGATGACGTTTCTTTCCATTGGAACATGCGTTGGAAAGCTACTGACATTGTACGTCATTTCAGTATATGTCATTCGTTTGAAGCATAAACAACATCTTTTTTTTTTCACTCAAATGTGTCGGACTGTGTGCCTGAAAAAGTGTTTTTGCGGGGAGTTCTTCTTCATTACTTCAATATGAAGAAAACTGCTGCCGAAAGTCATCTTATTTTGGTCGAAGTTTATGGTGAATATGCGCTAGCTGAGCGAACGTGCCAAAAGTTGTGATTTTGGCTTGGCCAACCATCCAAATCAATGGCAAAGCCGAATATCCATGGCGCGAAGGTTATGCTCTATTTGGTGTGATCAGAAGGATGTGCTGTGTTATGAGCTGCTAAAACCCGGTGAAACCATCAATGGGCAGCGCTCCCGAACACAATTAACCCGTTTGAAGAGAGCAGCAGCCGAAAAACGCTAGGAATATGCGACCAGACACGAGGCTATAATTTTCCATCATGACAACGATCGGCCCCACGTTGCATGCAGGACGCCCTCACTGAAATACGGTTCACATCAGAGCAGAATATCAAAAATTGGCTTGATTCATTCTTGGCTGCCAAGCCGGCGCAGTTCTTTTGGAATAGGATCCACAAATTACCAGAATGATGGGAAAAGGTTATAGCTTTAGGTGGGCAATACTTTGAATAATACTATTGTACATTTTCTTCTTAAATAAACGTTAAAATTTTGAAAAACCGCACGAATTTAGACGCAATAAAAGAAGAAAAAATTTCATTACACAGTACCTAACAACAATGGTCGATGAAAATCTGAATTGTTTTGACGACACTTCCAGAATATTAGTTGAAGAATTGTGTATTAGAATAAAGTATTTACAGATACGAACAGAACATAAACTTTGCAAAAACAGTTGTTTCAGCCTTGAAATTTCTATTGACATGAAAATTCCCGCGAAGACGTCACGCAGGGCCTCTGTGGAACTGTCAAGCACACCTTATTATACTTCCACCTTGAGTGTGAATGAAGATGGAATTTATTGAGTAATCGCTTGAAGAAGTCCAGTGTGTAAAGGAGATTGAAAAAAATAGAAAATACTGTTTCGGAAGAGGAATACTTTGACGGAATGGAAGACGAAGATTTAAAATTTGTTTGCAATTTTATCCCTGCTTGTTGGAAAAAAAGCCGAACTCCAGACATGAAAACTAGGATAAACTAAATAGGCTTTGATATTTCAAAATTAGTACAATAAAGAGCTGCAATTTCATTGGAAAATCTATACTTGGCTTGTCGTTCTTGTTTTGCTTCGCTCAATTCCTGGATCTATGAATCCCAATGTCCTCACCAACTCCAACTTGGAACCTCGGATCGCGTATTGCCAAACTGTATACCAGTACAGACATCGGGCGCTACCAGTACCAGTACAATGTGATCATGTTAATGTAGAGCAAAATGTATACCGATTCAGAGTAAACCGCTCCTCTTATGAACAGGATTTTAACCCGTTTTAAATGTTTCGTTTTATTTCGTTAAGACTGTAGTAGCGTATAGGTTGCTCCAGTGGTTTCATTAAATTACAAGCAAAACTATGGGAGTATGTGCTCGTATACACTTTGGCAATAACCCTCGGGTCACAGGACTATTTTCATCTTCTCAATTCTTGGTATACCACCACGGCTGTACCAGGGTGTGAATGTAGCCTGTAAGGCAAAAATACATCGACTACACTAGCTCGGCCACATCGAGCGCATGAACATCAATGCTCCAGCTAAGAGGGTCTTCGAATCCGAGCCTCCTGGCTTGAGAAGGATAGGAAGACCGTACCTCCAGTTTGGTGAGAGACAATTTGGTCTTGATGACTGGAAGCAGTGTGCCCAGGGCCGTCAACGATACAAAGCAGTTATAGCTCAGGCTCGGACCCTTCAAGGGTAGTTGGCCCAATAAGTAGATAAGTTACATTTTGTTACGTATACTACATTAACTACCTCAATGAATAGCGAACGTAACAAATGTAGTTATTCCAAAAAAGTGACATTTCAGAAATCTCTAGAAGGAACCTACTTTTAGCAAACATTTTTATTCACACCAAATTGAGTGCTGCCTTTAACGAAAGCACTAAATACATATGTTTTCACTCGGACTGTTTGATTAACAGACTTTAGGGCAATCACACATCTGGCGCAGTAGACATGTAACATGTACCTCTGATTTGAAAACTCAACAAACTAACAGATAATCACGGCGAACAATAAACTGGCACGCATACACATACGTTGTACATTCAATTCGAAAGAAGGTCACAGTTCACAGGAAAACGGAAAAACCCAGAAGCTAGACATGCAACTGCTGAAACTTGCATGCACCTGACTTAAATGCAGGACACGTAAATATATCCATTTTTTAAACGGTTTGCAGTTTAATTTAAGAACACTGTTTTTTGGAATACCCCCGCTCCACACAGAAAACGGAAACAGTTCAGGGCTGAAATAAAGGTTACAATCCAAGTGCTCACACCCAATACATGGTCCGCGAAGTTGTTACCAACGCAAACTACTGACAAGGGATTCTCTATGCATGTCCCTGACGTGTCGTCTGCGGATCGGTTGGGGAAAAACGACTGAATGCTTGGATATGACCCCCAATCAAATAATCAAACATTGTTTGGGACACACGCACACATAAACTCATTATGTATTCTTCCGAAGAAGTTTACGCCGAACAACCGAAAAACTTTTCCGGATATATGACTCTGTTTTCGGAAAAAAAAAACCCGCACAGGACCACCAGAACCCAAACTCGGGCCAATGAAAAAAAAGGTTAAATGGATAACAATACTTACTGCCTTTCTTTTCGCTGTTGTCTCTTCTTTTTGAATGCCTTTTTGACTCGCAATAACAGGAAAGCGGCTCGATCGATGGATAACGCCGGAGGATTGCTCTTCTTGGGGGCATCATCCATTTTGATTTTCTGGATATTCCTTCTTTCTTGTCTCTTTCACTCTCCACCTCTCTTTCTCTCTTGATACAAACTTAAGGGATTACTTCAGACTACTTTTCATCCAGTCACATGCACAAAGTCGATCTTGCACATTGCAATACACTCGTATCTTTGCAGGCAAGCCTTCTTTCATCTGGTTTGTAATATAGATTGAGGTTGCAAGGACAATTCCAGGAACGACCAGAACAGGAGAAATGCAAATTAAGTAATCGTCTTATGCCACCTAAGACGACAACGGAACACCACCAACAAACCAAAGACCGAACCTTCAAGGGCGGAGGGTTTTTTTGCTTGTGTATGTGGGGAATTTAAGGAAAGCGCCCGGATTAAGGAAGTCGTAAATAAGTGAATGCCGGAAATTTCAATTGATTCGAGAGTATACACAGTCACACAAGTGAAAATGTACATGCCTACACCCTGATTCCGATGAGCTCAATCAACAACGATTCGATACATTTGAAACTCCATTACTAGGCCTTTAGGTGGCCCCAAAAGCATGCCTTTTGTATGTAGATGTACGTACATGTTCATTGTGTTTTCATAGTGACGAATGTGACTCGTCGGATTAACCACTGAAAGTTGAGTGCGAGATGGAGAAGATCTCACTTGGATATGTACATGTACGAGACTTCTTTTCTCACCCACCACCAGCAGCTATCCTTAAACCCAACCAAGTTGTACAACGTAAAAGAACATGAATCCTATGAGCGTATCGGTGTCTAAAGGTCAAAGTCTGGCAATTTAAAGTGTCTACATTCTGGCATCCCCGGTGGAAGGCAACATCACTTCGTGTGTATGCGTCCGATGAAGCCCACGGGCATCGTTAGGGAAACTTTAGCACTTTCCTTCCCATCCTATTCGCGCAAACTACACGACCATTAAAGTGAAATATATTAATCAGATTCAGAAAATGTGATTTCATCGGCGCGCCATAGAAGGGGGCAGAGACACTCGCCCCCAATGTCACGGCGTCAAAGCCGACACACAATTTCTTATTTATTGCATTAATTTCACTTAGCAATTAACCGCATAAATCCGTGACTGCTAGACGAGGGCCAATAATAGCAATATCACATATGGTAAGCGTAGAGCCTGAGTGATTTATGATAGGAAGTACGGAGTCACTTTTCACCTCAGGTGGTCCTCGTTTTGTTGGCGGCCGTTCCGGGGACGAGCTTTAAATCCTTGTCCGCCGTTGCGAGGTTACCGTGTTGGTCCAGAAATTTAATCATGAATCAATATCATTTTCGACAACCGCTAAGTCAAAGAAAACACAAGCAATGCGGAGAGATGAAGAAAGGAAGAAGTTACTTTCTTCAGTCTGGGGGATGTACATATGTGTGTAACCACCCGCTACACTAGCGGTGACACAATAACCGCATCCAGCACATACACGACACTTCGCCGAACAAAAGGAGCTACCGAAAAACACAACACAAGTCCTTTAAACAGTATACCCGCAGGGATCTACGATTTACACTCACTCACTCACACTGACATTTTCCACAAGCCAATTATAACAAAAAAAACCAAAACAACACAAATGAAACCCAGACAAAAACAGCTCAATAAAATTATGGTACAAAAGCAAGGATTTGCCGATCCGGTAAGTAATGGTGTGTGCAACCGTGTTTTTTTTAAATTTTTTTCAGTTCGGTTTCTTCTACAGCGGGAGCACTATTTACCGTTGACGAATCGTGAGAAAACTAAGGACGAAAAACAATATTACTGTGTCCTTAAGCTAGAAAGCTCTCCATAGGCCATCAACTGTGAAAGACGAAGAGAGCCGGAGAGAAATTGAGAGAGCTTTCTAAAATCCGTATCCTGCGCATCGGTGAATTAGGTTTGGGTTCACATTAACCCATACGGTTAGCATAACGGGAATTTGCAGAACAAAAAAACAGAGTCTATTTCACGGCTTGAATGTAGCTACCTGTGAGTCTCATACACGTACTCATGTCGGTCTGTACGTGGTTTAGGACCGAAAAGATTGTAACTTTGATGTGCTTAATTTAACATAAGCATCTAGTAGTTATTTTCAGTTTTATTTCAATGTACAGCGAATCATTGTCATATGTATGCATGTGTGACACGAAATTGAATTACTGCGTGGTGCGGTAGGATGCTTGTAGGGGGTAATTAATTTAGGCGTACACAAATTGCAAAACATCGTGTCGGCCGAGCACTGTTGGCAGTGGCCGAAAGCTGTCAATTGTGTGACGTTGTAGTCCAGCGACGGTGGTTAGATTTCAGCTAATTGGTGGCAGTTTGAGTTTGTGTCCAAAATTCTGAAAATCACACAATTTGCGATGGATAATTAAAGTTTAATTGAGGTTCTTTTTGACGAGAAAGTGTCACCTAATTTTTATTTTATTTTAAAATTGGTGCGGTTTGTATTTAGTCTCCCTGAACTTTTCATGATAAACAAACACTGGGTGAATGTGACTATCACGACTGTTAGATATAATACTGTGTCCCTTAAAGGGTATATCAGAGCATTGTGTTCAATATACTTAGAGTTAGTTATCAGAGCTGGAGCTGAGCCTGAGTGGACCGGACGCATCATACAGTACTTTCTAAAGCGATTAGTTATATATTGGGTCTATAACTTATTCGTGCGGTGCGCTAAGAGATGGCGTAACTTGTATTATTCCATTGAAACATGCGGTGGAAATCTACTGTCATTGTACGTCATTTCAGCATATGTCATTCATTTGAAGCGTAAACAACAATACATTTTTTTCACTCAAATATATCGAACTTTGTGCCTGCAAAAATGTGTTTTTGCGAGGAGTTCTTCTTCATTGCTTTAATATGAAGAAAACTGCTGCCGAAAGTCATCGTATTTTTGGTGGAAGTTTATGGTGAATATGCTCTAGCTGAGCGAACGTGCCAAACGTGGTGGTTTTGGCTTGGCCAACCAGCCGAATCAACGGCAAAGCCGAAGGTAATGCTCTGTATTTGGTGGGATCAGAAGGGAGTGCTGTATTATGAGCTGCTAAAACCGGGTGAAACCATCAGTGGACAACGATACCGAACATAATTAATCCGTTTGAAGAGAGCAGTAGCCGAAAAATGCATGGAATATGCGACGAGACACGAGGAAATAATTTTTCATCATGACAACGCTCGGCACCACGTTGCTGTTCCGGTTAAGAACTATTTGGAAAACAGTGGATGAGAAGTTTTACCCCACCGCCTTGCCCCTTCTGACTACCATTTGTTCCGGTCGATGCAGAACGCCCTCAGAGAGAAGCCCATCAGAGCAGAATATCAAAAATGGGCTTGATTCATTATTGGCTGCCATTTGGGATGGGATCCAGAAACTGCCAGAAAGATGGGAAAAAGTCATAGCTTCAGATGGGCAATACTTTGAATAATACTATTACAGTACATATTTTTCTTAAATAAAAGTTAAAATTTTGAAGAAAAAATCGCACGCATTAACTTATAGACCCAATGATTTACAGAATTAACAGAAAAATATATGAGGATGTTTCATAAACTAATAAACTTACAAATTAACCAAAAATTCGCAACACGAAAGTAGTTTGTTGTTCTCTGAAATTTAATTTCTGAAATATATGACAACAAGTTTATCATTTAAGAAAGGCTTTATGTATTTCTCTTTCATATAAATAATAACTTTTTGCAAATATACCCCTCGGATTTAATAAATTTAAACAAAGTAGAAAATGAGAAATGAACCATTACCGATCCCCCTCTGTTTCCAATTCGATCCTACACAGCCAAGACTCCCAATACGAGCAAAATACTCTTCACGGCCCCACCTCTGTCGAGTTACTAACAAAGCAAAGAGTATAACTGCCTCGAAGAAGCTTCTCAAACTTGGCCGTTTGGAGTCGACATAAATCTGTAGATCCCTTCCGGCCGAGGTTCGATTCCCGGTACCAGAAGAATACTTTCACGGACCCACCTCTTTCGAGATACCAACAAAGCTCAATGAGTGTAACTGTCTGAAAAAAGCTTCTCAAATTGGCCGTTCGGAGCAGTGTTACCGCTGAGAGAAAAGAAAATGCGCTAAAATCCAGTAGAAATGTTAGTTTCCGTATTGCAAAAATCCGCTTGAAATCGCTAAAATATCAAGGAGAAAATAAGTCTTTAAAAAATATATACTACATACAAAAATTAAAAAAAAAAACAACAACAAACATTCACGATAAAAAAAAAATCAATTTAAGAAAAAAATTGTCATTTCTTGGCTGACTGTTACTCCCAAGTTCGCCTCGACGCCGACTCCTGTTCATCACCTCTAATTGATTTTCTATATATTTATATATTTTACTGTTCTTATTATGGTCGGTTTCGTGTACTAGTACTTCTTTCGACTTCAGCATTACAGTCGATAGCACAGTGATTGCCGATTCAGCTAATTCTAAAAAAATATTTATACCTGCTGCGTTTCTGTATTTCACAACATGTGCCCGAAACTTAATTTCTTCAGCCAATTCAATTATATTATTGAAGCATATTCTCTTCACTTAAACCCGTACTTTTCATCAGAACAGAATAATAGCTTGGAAGTTTATGTTGAATTTCTATTGCTAGCTTTACAGTGAAATCATTACATCGGGTTCTTACAGAATTTATTACATCAAGAGCTAATTGAGTTTATTCAACTGAGATTCGAAGAGATGTCCTAAATAAGGTTTTGATGTTAGGTGACCTTCAAATTATACAGTTCAGTAGTCTTTCCTAGAATTTATAGCAGATGGTAGCAACATTCTGTTACAAATAGAACGTCGGGATTGGAATTATCGCCTTTAGAAATGTTTAGCCCCATTCGCACGTCACTTAAAATACTTTTTAGAAAGCAGAGATATTTTCGATTACAGTGATCATTGTACATTGTCTGAAGTAAATCTGTTGTTTTGGACAGGGTTTGTAGTCGGTGTGGTAATGGAAAATCGCTAGAATCCGCTAAATAGTATTTTATTGAAAATCGTCGAGTTTTAAAAATTCGGAGTCAACATAAAACTGTAGGCCCCTTCCACTCGTGAAAGAACAATAGCACGCACAGCTCGAATGGTTGCTGAGAAGGTAGACTCTGGCCCTCTACGGGCTGTAACGCCACCAGTATTATTCTTATTATATAAAAATAAATAATGAAAAAATGTAGTTTCATTTGTTTTTGATATATTTATTACTGTTTTTTCATATTGCATCATGCATTTGTGAAAATGAAATCAATACACAGTTTGGTTCATCTGATGAAGAATCATCTTCACTTCCAAAGTCTTTATTTCTCCTGCCTTGTGCTTCTTCAGATAATTGTCCATAAGAAAAGGAGCAGCTGAAATGACATCCGAACAGGATATCAAGAGTATCCTTATATAGGATAGGTCCTAATCAGTGTCGTTTCAGGCCGGGAAAGTCCACACTACGGCAGATCCTGAAAAAGACCCAAAAAATGCAGATCGACACCCACCACCTTTTCGTCGATTTCAAGGCCGCATATGACAGTGCAGTCTCGTCAGGTTGTGCAGGATGACGATGGAGACCTTTAGCTTCTCCATCAAGGTTGGTAACGAACTCACCAATACCTCCAATGTCAAAAACTTTTTAGACAAGACGACACGCTGTCATGTGATTTCTTCAAGATCATTCGAAGCTCAAACGTCAACGCCAGAGCCACGATCAGAAATGAAGTATGATAGAGATGCCCAACTCACAGCTGATTGACCCCTAGTCGACCGACGAATTTCAGAGGTTTTTCATGAATTTTTGACAGTTATTCACGAAATAACGTAAATGCCGTTCTCTGACTGGTCAATTTGGCTTTAGAAAACGATATAAAAAATGGTTGTCAAGCATTTTCAAGAGGAAGAAAGGGTAGAAGTTGGTCATCCTTATCATACCTCATTTCTTGTATATGTGGCTAAACATAGGGCTCTCCTCTTCTCCTCCATTCACCTTTCTTGCAGACGGGACCATATATCCGATGTTTACTTTCGTCCAGCTTTTGGCTCCAGGACTGGCAAAATAAGAGTTTGTTAAAGCATGATCTTGGCCCTTCGACTGAGGAGTTTTCAGCCCAGTTGTTTTGACAAACCGAAGTAGCATTGACTGCCAAGAGTGATTCTACGTCGGATCTCCACTAAGAAGTCGTTCGTGGAGTTCACAGTAGCACCTCAAAATACCATACCACTGATAGCTACACTATCGATCGTTTGTTCCAGATTTTAAGTGTTGGAGCTATTATATATTTTCTCGACAGCATATCGTGTTTACCTCATTAACTCTAAGACCAGCCCGTTTCGCTTGTTCGTTTGTAGAGCTTCCACTACGCAACTCACGACGATGCCTGCTATCCCAACAGTTGGACTAATTTACAGAAGATTGAGCATATCGGGTTTTCTAGCAGTCCGCCGCACTGTATTTTCCAGTACCAGATTGAACTAATCACACGACAGCGCATCTCCTTGCCAGAACCCGGTGCATGAGCTGAACTACATTGCCCATCTCGTATTTGTTAACTTGGAGTTTTTTTGAGATCCGCTTCGAGGAAGTCCTTGTGATGTCATACGCGGCTTTAAAGTCGATAAAGTGATTACGTGTATCGACTTAAAACTCGCTAGTCTTCTCCAGGATTTGCATTATTCGGAATGTTTTGTCAAGTTGCTGGTCCGAAAGCCGCACTGATACATGTCTTTTATTGCAGTACAAAGGGTCTTTAGAAGCGCACACAGTACGCTGGACAGAACCTTATAAGCGACGCATGCAATGTAACCACTTGTCGTTGGCCTTTATGTTCGACTTGGCCATTCCGGAGAGTCTCACATAATTTCTCTCCGTAGGCTCTGACAATCTTCGGTATGCTCATATGTCCAATGTGAAAACTCCTCTTTGTTGGCTGGTGAAGCTTTCTGATATTGGACAGTCGAGCTCTGATCGTGCTCGTACGAGTAAAGCAGACGTTTTCTCCCCTGTATGTTAGCACCCCGGAATGTTCGACCTTAACCTATTCCTTATAAAGCACCTATTCCTTATAAAGTGAACTTCATTGACCCTTGTCCTATTCACCGTATTTCCTGGATCGTTGTGATATCCCCCAGGTACTGCGTGAGGACCGTTTCTCGTTGATGAACATGACAATCTTGCAAACCAGTCATCACGCGATCATCCATCTTATGCGGAGAGATAGAGAATGTAAGCATCCTACAACGGAAGCTGTTCATTGAATGATGAGAAAGAGTCTATCTTTTATTTTTGTTTACGCTTGGTCTTACATTTAAACCAATACTGGAATTTCGTCTTCGTCTGAATGACGGCACATTTCCATTATAATATTTTCTCACTACAACTTTGTGCATTATTTTTCAAAAAATATTTTCAAAATTAAGCAGCAACTGTGCAAGTTGTCATTCTTTTATTCAATTTCTTCCTTTTTCACAGGGAATTCTATTATAGATGTCAAAAAGAATTATATTCATAGATGTTAAATCCAATTCAGTTCAAAACATATGGAAATTCTAAATCTGCGCTTGGCCAGAGTTATAAGCCCTCAACACAACCTGTAGCCGATGGAAAAATTAAAAACAGCAGACTTGCCGAAGATGAAGAGTTCTACAAGATTATGGAATTGTTTAGAACCGAAAAAAATGAAATCGAAGAGAAACCAACACTACCAGAAACAGAGCAACAGGAGGACGATCCGGATGATGAGGGCGAAGAGGTTTCATATTGTATGCTGTCTATGTTGATCATCATACTGCTAGTGGCTAAGATAATTCAAGGCTTTCAGAACATTGTAATGAAGGTTAAGGAATTGTTTGATCAATCTTTTCCTTTCATATGGAACTGGATGAAGTCCATGACTCGTGGAACGTATACAGTAATAGACGGGAGGGTTGGACTGTTCCTCCTATGTGTTCCGCTTTTAACTTTGTTCTTGTTCCTGTATTGTTCAATATTGGCATTTAATGCAGCAACAGAATTATTATTAACAAGTGCCCCAGCATATGCAACACAGATGGTAGTAACAGAAAAGCTGTCTAAAATGTTATCCCGTCAGAAACTCATTTTATAAAATGTGTGCATTCATCGCCAATAAATTCTATATTGCCAATTACTTCAGTGTATGTTTGAACACTCGTTCATGTTCACACATTTTTTGTACCATATCTCATATCTATTTTTCTCCATGAAAATGTTTCCTTCAGCACCCTGTGTATAGTTTCTAAGGCTCTCAAAAGCTCACCATTAAGAAAACCGTATTAATGACTTTTCTGTAAAAGTCAAATTTCTATCGACTTGATGTCAAAAGAAAAAAGGAATTCTTTGAGCCAAGAGGAGTAGTGTATAATTTAACAATAAATTTCTACACCTTGAATTAATAAATATTCGTTCAAAATATGGCGCACTACAAAGGAGCGGCCAGTGAAGCGGGCCGCGCAATGCAACTAATGAAAAAGCGTGAAATCGCACAACAAGAGATTGAATTTCGTAAGAAGAAAATTGAAGAGGATCTGAGGATTTCCAACATCGAAAACAAATTTGCGAGCCACTACGATGCTGTGGAACAGCAACTCAAGACTTCCACCATTGGTCTCGTCACCTTGGATGAGATGAAAGCAAAGCAAGAAGATATTGTAAGAGAACGTGAAAAGAAACTAGCGCAAAAGAAGGACGAAAAAGAACGCGAGAAACTACGCGCCCTGGAAGCGATTCAAGCTGAGAAGAACAAACAAAAAAGACAAATTCAAGCCTTATCATTCAGTTTGGAAGAAGATGAGGACGGTTCTGAAGATGAAGAGGAAATCGAACCTCTTGAAATCAAGCCTGTTAAAAAATGGAAAACCGAGGAGGAGACAAACGAACCTCAGAAGAAGAAGATCTGCAAAAATCCAGACGTAGACACATCATTTCTCCCCGACCGTGAGCGAGAAGAAAGGGAAAATCGATTGCGAGAGGAACTGCGCCAAGAGTGGGTAGGACAACAAGCCGCTCTGAAAGATCAGGAAATTACGATAACATTCAGTTACTGGGATGGTTCCGGACATCGGAGAAGTGCTACAATGAAAAAGGGCAATTCCATTTATCAGTTCCTCCAGAAATGCTTGGAGATATTACGAAAGGAATTCAACGAACTGAAAACGGTTATGGCGGATCAACTTATGTATGTGAAGGAGGATCTCATTCTACCCCATCACTATACATTCTATGACTTCATTGTAACAAAAGCCAGAGGAAAGAGTGGTCCACTTTTTCAGTTTGATGTACACGATGATGTTCGAATGATAAGCGATGCCACTGTTGAGAAGGAAGAGTCTCATGCTGGTAAGGTGTTGCTTAGGAGTTGGTATGAAAGAAATAAACACATATTTCCCGCTAGCAGATGGGAACCATACGATCCAACAAAGACATATGACAAGTATACGATTAAAGATAAAAATAAAAAAGCTTAGATTTTCATTAAATTGTTGTTTAATTTGCCGGTTCACATTCTGCTTTTCGATAATCATTTGTTTATTATTTAGTTACAATGTTTGAATTTGGAACATAACGGTAGAGTATATGGAAAACTTAATTTCCACACTACGCTTTTCGAATCGAAGGATACTGGTCAACACAACACAGGTCCGCGTTTTGTTCCTAAAAATAAGTGGATTCTCTAAAGGACACGTTCCCTTTCATTTAAAAAAAAAAAAGCACCTTGCAGTACTCCCACAAATACATCTACTACAATTTACGACAGTCTATTACAATTCACTTGACATATGGGCGATTCACAACAATCATGTATGTATACTGCTCCCTTTCTAATCATCAACCAAAGTCACTTCAGTGCGCCTCGTTTTGTGCACTGCCCTCAACATTTCTCTCTCAGATTTTCTCTTGTCGTTGTCTTGTTATGTCGTATGTTGTGCGTGCTCGTTGATAATCAAGAAAAAAAAAACACTGAAATAAGTTAATTTACTCACAAAAATAACTGCAACGAAAACTATGAATTGATAAAGGTATTCATACCCAGCACATTTCACTCATCATCATTAAATAATCCATTGTGGCCAGGGTAAGTTATCCAAATTTCCAATTGGAAATCCAGTACCTGCTGTATATACTGATATTGCTAAGAAAAAAACAGAAGAAAAGAAGCAGCTCCCACAAAAAATTATTCAATCGTAAATGCATATTAATTAAATGCTGTTACGCTTTGTTTTTGCATCCCATCATTCGATAAACAGTTGCATTAACTGTAAACAAGTCTGTTTTAGAGGAATCGCTCATTGAATCAATTCACAATTATGTAAAATGTGAAATTTCTTTTGTGTGCCTTCGAATGTTGGCCTGATGTGAAAAATCAATAATAAATGGTACGTTCCCTCTTCGTCCCAAATGGGATGGACTTCACAATCCACCCATCGCGCACTTTACACTTGATTTTTTTATGTACATATGTTCTTATGTATATACAAACATACATACTTACATATGCATGTATTATACACTTTTTTCAAATTTGCAAAAATGTTTCGTTTGCAATTCACTGGAAAAGGCTGTGTACATTTTTTTGACGAATCTTATCTTGAGTTTTATTTGGTTTTGTGATCTAATTCGTGCTTATTAGTAAAAAAGCATTTATCACTCGATAAAGTGATAAGTAACTGGCAAATAATTGCGCGAGTGTATCATGAAAATAATTCGCCGGGAAGCAGCGTCGTTGCTTGTCATATAGAGGAGTGAAAAAAAAAAAATAAAAATGTAAATATTTGTGGACTGCTGTGCTGTGGTGAGCGTGAATCATTGCCCCTTGTTGTTGTGTATTCATAGTTGATGGCCGGCTCCGGCTCGGACCTACTTGTAATTCTGGATGCATTCTATACATGTAATATAAATTGCTGGCAGTGCTGCTCAGGGTATTCTGGGGAGCTTGTATATTTATAGTTTTGCTTATAGTTTATTTCCGCGACGTCATTCAAATTTAGTGATTCGGAGAATAGTAGCCTAACGAATATTTTTGTCCAAAAAAATATGCAAACACAAGAAATTTATTATAGGTGTGATTCATTCAAGCGTATGTACATTTTTTTATTGGGTTGTGGATCGTACTGATATTTTGCAAATCATTTCCACTCTTTATTGCAAATTTAAAAAAAAAAACTCGGATTACAGATTTTATTTATCCAAAAGAGTTATCCGCTAAACATGAGCACAGAGAGAATACGATCCTTCCATTCCACACATCTTCGCTGGGTCCTTCCCCATATTTTGCGAGCACCCTCTAATGGTTTCGTTCGGAATATGTTGTTGTTTTTTTTTTTCTAAGATTTGGGTACTAAAATAAGTAGGAGGCACGATTACGATTTCCGTGGAAACTTTTCACAATTTTCCTTTTCTTTTTCTGATATAAGGCCAAAATGAAAAAAAGTTAAATTGGTTTAAATTTTAATTTTTTCCTATGTAAATTCCGGTGCAAGGAACTAAGTTGAAAATGTGGGACGGAGGGGGCATGCTCTCCAATATAAAGTATGAGGTAGGTGGCTGGCTTCGCTCGCTAAAAGGATTTTAACCCTTTTCCGCATGGTTTAAACCGCTCACACGACTTCGTCGCTCTGCTAATGGCATGTCAACAACTGTCTGGCAGTCGCCCGGAACTAAAGATTAATTTCTAGATTTTAGAAGATTAGATTTTAGAAGATTCTAATTTCTAAAGTAGGACTTTCTTTTATTTAATTATTCTCTTTGAAATCGACATTCCATTCCCTCACAAGCGGATGTCCATTTTCTCTATCTTCAAATATTTGATAGTTGTTGGCGTCTAGTACAGAACATGGAATATTAACCGTCCTTTGAAGCCTCAGTTTATGTGAGAATAATTCGAATCAGCAAAAATGTGCATATGTCATCCTAACTGAAAAAAATTCTTGAACCAATGTTCACACTCCCATATTTTTCCAATATTCTCTTGTGCATTCAGAGCTATAATTTCATTAAAGTCTTACGTCTCTTGCACAGCATTTGTAGAACTTAACAGTCACCTTAGAATCCACTCGCATTCAATAAACAAATGAGCATAAATAATAATGTGCTCTTCAAAGAGGGGGTTAGTTTATAACCACCGCTCCCATTTCTACTTTCATGAAAGTGCCAGTTATACTTTTTTTCCGTTTGATACTTGCGTATCGTCTTGTTGGCATGAATATGTATAAGCTAATTTCTCTTTTCAAGTAGTCGGCCAGTAATTATGTCATGTGCTTTCAATTGTTACCTTCGTGCGGGCTTTCTTCAAGCGTTGCACTTTTTTTTGCCCACAATTTCGATGGGCATCATCCACCTACTCTAAATACTCACTTATCGGATCAATTTCAAGTGGATTCTTCTTCCTTCAACACCGTACATAAACCCACTTCATTATAAACTCGTAAAGGCGCCCACGAACAAAATTAAAAATTATCGTCATATGCAAAGTGCTTCGTTTTGCTACCGTCTCTAGGTCAAGGTGTGAAGAAATTAGTTTTCTTTCTTGCTTTACAAAAGCCGTTTGTTTAAAGTGAGTCGACTTAAACTAGACGTGAGAAATGCCAAAATAATGCATTCCAAGAACGATAATGTCAGAAGGAATACCATATCGTAATCTCTTTTATCTGCCACACTAATTTGCTCTTTTCTTTTCAAAATGTACTACATGACAAACTTGTTAAAGCTGCTGACTCAGTCGCGTTTCTTCTTATAGGCATACAACAATTGGGTGCATATTTGTTTATTCATTTGCTTTTCGTTTCGTAGGAATGACGACAGCGTGCTATTAATTAATTCAATGAAGAGTGATACATTACAAACGGTTTAGGGCTTTTAGTTTTAAATTCAGACTGAGTTCTACAACACGTGGTTACACTAAAATTACTTCTGTGGTTTATGTTGCTAGGATTTATAGTTGAAAAATGAAGAAATATTATGTATCAAGCTTCCGAAACTGATTACAATCAAATTATCACAGCCTTATTGCGCATCAGTGCTTTAGAAACCGTTGAATTTCCTGTGTGACATCTGCCTTAACGGCTGCTTTGTCAAAATATTCTAGTTTGATCCATGACATATATGGAGTGCACAAATTTATATCGAAATCTTGACCTGTTTCACAGTCATGCTAATCATTAAAGTACGCCCATGCATATTGGATAATCGTTTTCCACTCTTGAACATAATCTCAATAACGTGTTTAAGACGCATCACACAATGAGTAATCGAACAATTAATGTCTTGCCAATCTCACAACTGGGATTTTGATTTATAGAAATCCCACATTTTACCCATCGACATTCGCATATGAAGCAGAACTGGATAAAAATACAATGGAATTAAAACAGCAAGGAGCTTTGCATATGGGGACGTCAATTTTATGTTGCCATCATTAAGATGAGTAATCTTTGGAGAAATCTATTTTATTTTTATTGACAAGTTTCTGAGTAGATCGAAAAACTTGACATTCTGCGTCTGTTATCAACTACTGTTGTGTAAAATCTTCCGAAAAGCTCATACATTTGATTTCGACGAGCACATCATCGATCTAAGCATGCACAAAACAAAGAGGAGTAGAACTCTGTGTTTAAGTTAATCAAATGACAAATACATTTGCACATATCGTCAAACAAGTACATATGTGTAATAGTGTAGATTACAAAAATATCTGACAAAGACTATCAAATTCAACCCTAAATCCCATAAACACCTTATATGGGGCATTAAAGCAGCTACGATGTTGTTTAATTAATGTAGACACATCAATGATGTGTAACACTGTGTTTGAGGTCAGTGATCGAAAAACTTTTTCGTAAGACATTTTGTTCATCACAAAAATATTCCGAAGACCACAGCTGACTATGCATACAGTCGAGAGCAATCCAAATAAAGGAATGTCTCTGTTCGACTGGTTTAAACCACAAGCAGACTATTACCATGCGTAGGTTTCTAGTTCACATAGAGAACCAGTCTCATCACTCTCTTAGTGGTCAACCATAGTGCAACAGTGACTAGTAATTATAAAATTAATTCACGTAGTTTACCTTGCTGGACAAGACTACAGCAACTGTCGCCTAGTTTTATATAATTCTCCCTTACGGTGTTATTGATTCCATAACAGCTGTTTATCCAAAAAAAATACGCACTGCATCAAAATGTGTTCTTCTAAGAGAGACGGCCATTAATCTCTCCATATCTTTTGTTTTACACTTTTACGCAATTTTGTGAATGTTTTCTTTTTTCTTCAACATTTGTAATATTCATAAATAGCATCTGTCCGAATAGTTTGCATTTGCGTGGCGTCGTTTTGATTTCTTTAACGTTCACAAATTAATTATAAGCGCCTGTGTGTTGTCATAAAAGAAAGCAAATGAGATGCCGGCGCACCGTTCGCCGCTGTCACTTTAAAAATAGACATCCGTATTGAGTCTATGCTACGATTAAAACATAATCTTTGCCTCTGTTTTGATTTGTATTTGTAGTGTTAAGATGACCCAATAACTTGTAGCAGAATAAAAGAAAAGCAACTTGGAAATACTATGTCATCTTCGCAAAAAGAACACACGCGGTCGGACTCTTCCGCATCATCGAATCAAGATCTTGAGGATATCTACATTGACCACACTGACTTAGTAGCACTGGAAGATGTTACGCCTCAGAAGCGTCATTTCTTGGACTACGATGCCGTCGCACCGCCAGGTTTTGAGGAGAATTTCAATGGAGTACTGACAATAGGTGCGCCGCAGAGTTGTTCGCAACAGAAAGCGTCATCGTCCACCAGCTCTGGCGTCGGTGAAAACCTAAAGATCGACAAAAAGTTCGAACGAGACGGCGAGGTTAGTGACTACGAATTGGCTGCCAGTGGTTATACGAAAAAGGAATTCACTCAAGACGATAACACACTGGTGGTGAGATGTTCAAGCAGCAGTGCCAGCGGTGCTTTTGGCAAGAAAAAGCATTTTCTCGACGAAAATCCAATTCCCCCGGATTATATGCTCGAAAAGGATATGCGTGAGCATAGGAGTCTGGATAGAAACTTCGAAAGGCAGCATGACTTCCAAAGATCCACGTCTGGTTCGGGTGGACGAAAGCATTCACTGGATAGAGATCGAGACTCCCGAGGATCCACTCGGAAGTACAAAGAGCCAAGTTACACGTTGTCACGATTTATCGAAAGCGACTTGGTCATACCCCCTATTGATAGTAGTTTTGCTTGGGCAGAGGAAGCTACAGATGGAAGTCAATACTCTGGTTTGCCAAAAGCAGAATGTGTCTATTCATTGGCTTCTATGTTGGGTTCTCACGATTCGGTGGAGGTGTCCAAAAAGTTTCTGGAATTATCTCGCACCAGTGAAACCTGTGTGACACTTCGTAAGTCAGGTTGCATTTCATTGCTTGTCCAGATGATGCACTCCGACACTAATGATGGTGTACGCAAATACGCGGGGATGGCTCTGCACAATGTTGTTCACAGTCACCCCGATGACAAGGTGGGTCGTAGAGAGGCAAAAGTTCTTCGACTCATTGATCAAATACTGGACTATTGCAACTTCTTAAAAACATTGCTTCAAAGTGGCGGCGAGGCAATCGCAGACGATTCAGATCGGCATCCACTTGCTGCGATCTCTAGTCTTATGAAAGTCAGTTTCGATGAGGAGCACAGACACGCTATGTGCCAACTTGGAGCACTGCAGGCAATAGCCAGTCTGGTGCATTTGGATCATGCAGTCCATGGTCCCAAATCGGAAGACGAATGCTGCAATCCTCTGCGAAGATACGCTCTAATGGCATTGACAAACCTAACATTCGGTGATGAAAATAACAAAACTCTTCTCTGCGGAAACAAAGAGTTCATGGAAGCTCTTGTCGCTCAGTTGGACTCAGCACCCGACGATCTCCTTCAAGTAAGAGAAATGTCCTCCCAATTGTATTCTCATATTAAACTCTGTGCGTTGTTTATTCCAGGTAACAGCAAGCGTCCTACGAAACCTTTCATGGCGAGTCGACAGCAACATGAAGGCAGTGCTTAACGAAATCGGGACTGTAACGGCCCTAGCTAAGGCGGCAATGAAAAACAAAAACGAAAACACACTGAAGGCTATCCTATCAGCACTGTGGAATCTTTCGGCTCACTGCAGCACAAACAAGGCTGAATTCTGTGCTGTACCGGGAGCACTTGCATTCCTCGTTGACATGTTAACGTATGAGGGTCCCAGTAAGACGTTGAAAATAATCGAAAACGCAGGAGGTATCTTGCGCAATGTCTCTAGTCACATTGCTGTTCGAGAAGATTACAGGAAAATTTTACGCGAAAGAAATTGTCTGGCAATTCTACTGCAGCAGTTAAAGTCGGAAAGCCTTACTGTCGTTAGTAATGCTTGCGGAACGCTTTGGAATCTATCCGCTCGTTCGGCGGAGGATCAAAAATTCCTTTGGGATAATGGCGCAGTACCAATGCTACGATCGCTAATCCATTCGAAACACAAATTGATATCGGAAGGCAGTTCGGCTGCACTCAAGAATTTACAAAACTTTAGGCCCAGTGTACTTAATCAGAACAGCTTAGACCCAATAGCTCGATCAATGGGCCTAAAGGAGCTACCCACATTGAATGCCCGTAAACAGAAAGCTCTTGAGCAAGAGCTCGTAAATCAGAATCTGTCGGAAACATGTGAAAATATTGACGTTGTAACTCCTCCAAAAGAGAGAAACGACTTTACCCCACTAACTGATCCCCGGAAATTTCCTCCACCTCCTGTTCGGCTCACGCGATCGGCTGTAGTATCTAAAAGCGAAAGCAGGGATTCTATATTTTCAGCCAAATCAGATTCAGCCTACGAGATGTTGCGTGTTAATTCAGCAATCGCTCGTGGGAAAATGCCACCGGACAGGAATATCGACTTTGCAGCGAAGACAGCTGCGTTTGACGTTGAGACCGATGCGGAGCAGCCAATTGATTACTCTGCAAAATATTCAGAGAACGCTACGTCCAAATTAAATAAGTCACTTGCTGAACCCTCGCCAAAACCCAGTTCAAGTTCCAAGGGGCTGAAGACGGCACGAAACTACGCTACCTATCAGGAGACCGATTTGGATCAACCGACTGATTTCAGTCTGCGTTACGCTGAGAATCAGGTGGAATCAGACGTTGAAGAAAAAAACCAAATCAACAACGGTAGTGAGATCATTTTGATCCTCGAAGACAGTGTCAAATGCTATCAGACGGAGGACACACCCTATGTAATATCGAACGCTGCTTCGGTTAGTGATCTTCGTAACACAAAACTCGACGAAAATATAGCTCAAACCAAACCCCAACCATCAGTGCTTCCGACAAGCAATGTTATTTACGGCTCTGGTTCGAATACGCCAGAGAAACCAATCAATTACTGTGAAGAAGGAACACCTGGATACTTCAGTCGCTACGAATCGCTCAGCAGCCTCGATGAGCCTACACAGAACGCACCAATGAGCGGCACAGCTCCAACAAAGCCAAAGGCAGAAAAGGATGGCAACAAGGAAAAGAGCGGAAAAGTTCCAACACCATCCGAAGTAAAGGAAGAAAAACCTTCACCGGTTGAAAATACTCAAGATGCCGAAGCTAGTCAGATAGCGCCAAAAATAAACTCAGCACAGGAAACTCCTCTGATGTTCTCCCGTCACAGTTCCATGGATTCCTTGGCAGAAGAAGAGGAAGTTGGAGCGATAGTGGCAGACGACAAAAGTTCAGTGGTTAGTGACTTTAGCAGACTTGCAAGCGGAGTCATATCTCCCTCAGATATTCCCGACTCCCCCACGCAAAGTATGCCGCAATCACCTCGACGAAATAGCGTCTCCCAAATGACCTTCCCGACAAGTGTGACAGTAGCCAACAGTTCTAAAGGTCAAAGTCAAACTGTTCGCCTACGCAGCGTCTTTGAAGACGATCTGAACACATTCCAAGTGGAAAACACACCTGCTCAATTCTCATGTGCCACTAGTCTTAGTAATCTTAGTCTGGACGATGAACCGCCGGCTAACAAAGATCCTGATTTGCTTAAACCTCAGGAATTGCAAAACTGCGAAACTCCTGATGATGTTATTGATCAACCGAAATCATTAGCAAATAAAGACGTCTTATCGGAAGGTGAGGAGGAAACAAACGACGATATTCTGCTAGCAACTTGCATAAACATCGGAATGAATCGAGAACGCAAAGACAATGAAACGCACAAAGAATCAGATATAATGTTGCCGCCACCAGCTGATGACGCGATCAAACAGTATTTCACCGAAGACACACCAGCGCTTCTATCAAAGGTGGGCAGCAACACTAATTTGTCCACGATTTCCATATCAACCAATGCCATAAGTAATAAAAATGAAGGTGAAATGGTTGGCAATCTGTCTGATGATGTCAGTTCTAATGCATCTGAAGCAGCGCTTGATATATTGGAGCAGTGCATTCGGGATGGAATGCAGAAGACACCTGTTAACGCGTCAAAAAGCTTAACGAAACTTCCTCCTACACGGAATGTAAATCCGGCAAGCAAAGTTGAAGAACGAAGAGGAGCAAATGCAACGACAAACGATCCCATTGCCATGCTGCGTCGGGGTGGTCTTCCCATGCAATCGTTTATTCCGGGCAATGATGAATTGAACAAGTATCTTGTAGAGGACAGTCCTTGTAATTTTTCAATGATATCGGGCCTTTCAAACCTAACTGTTGGCTCAAGTATTGTTGGTCCAGCCTCGATGAAGAGGTATGTTAATTTGTTTGTTCCTGCCTGCGTACTCCTACAAGACTGTTTTTACGATTTTCAGAATGCCATCAAGAGGCAACGAATGTAGAACGGACGATATCAACGAGAAGAAAAAAATGGAACAACCAAAACTGCAACAGCACCCATCTCACGTTGCGGATGACTCTCTCAGCTCTCTCTCGATCGAGTCTGAAGATGACACGAATTTGCTAAGTCAGGTAAGTTGCAGAGGAAATGGGATTTCCAGCAAGGCTTTCAATTTGTTTCTTTTTAGGCTATTGCCGCAGGATGTAATAGACCAAAATCTAATCTTGGCTTCAATTCTTCACACAATCGTCCTCTTTCATCATCCCAACCAATTCCCACATCATCACGGTCTGCAAATCAGCAACTTCCTTCGGGTAATCCGAAGACTTTCGATGGAAATGATTCGATAAGTTCGGTCGATTCAAGTGATTCAAATGATAACCAGTCGAAATCGCTTTTCGAGCAATGTATTCGAACTGGTATGAACAAAAAAACAAGAAACAATGGCGATAGACTGCAGCAACAAGGACGATCTTCAACTTCGAATCCGAATTTAAATACCATGCCAAAACTATCGCAGCTCTCCAGCATACCACGGGTACCGAATTCAAAGACACCAGTCCGCTTGGATCGCGAACGCCAAAGAGATCGAGACCGAAAAGACGAACAACTCCTGCAGGAGTGCATCAGCACCGGCATGGCAAAGAGTACCAGCAATAATCAGATCAAACCACCGGCCCGGCACACCCGACACGTACTCTCTTCGGTGGAGACAATGTTCAATCAGAGACGGTCCAACGATCCAAACCAATTACAATATGTGACAAACTTTGCACTCCCTTCTCCTTACCCGCAAGCACCACAATCACCGGCATTAATTCCAACCATGGTTCCGATGATGCAACAAAAAAATTCAAAAAACGGGGAAACTACGTCTGCGGCTGCGTTGGAACAATCTCAACATCGGGAAACTATTATATCTCAAAGTGCCCCCAACACAGCTCCAGACGTAGGGACGAACGAGTATCCAGAAGGCACAAGAAATCTAGAAAATCATCAGGGGCTACTGTTGAGGGCGGAGGAAGTTGCATTAACCCAAGACAACAGCCGCCCAACGACAATTGGGTCTAGCATAGGCACTGTGGAGGTCGGTGCAGAATCTACATTATTGGCTAGCATGAATACTACATGGACAGATGAGTATCCCGGTCAGGAAATGATAAGTAGCCAGGACTCATTCCAGGAGTCCCAATCTGGTTCCTTCGATATGGATGATTCAAATTGCAAGCATGTTGCACCAATCGTTGCCAATAAGCACAAAGATCCCGACCTCATGCTAAAATCTGTGGAACGACTCACGCAGGATTATGTATCCACAGCTGAATTTCTGCGTGCAGCTGACAATAGTGATCATAGCGATGGAGCAGCGATGAGCAACAAATATATCAGCAATACAACTACGACTTCAAATAATACGTGGAGTGAGGACACCTGTCCGAATGATGTGTCTTTCCCCAGTGTAAGCATCTCAGCGCCAATGATTGCTTCCCTTCAAGATGACGACGACGATGACGATGACCAGACTTCGATGATAATAGAACCGACATCGTTTCGAATAAATGGAGAAATGCACGATTTTGCCGAAATAACACCAACAAATGAGGCACAGCCATTTGAGTCGCTCTCCATGCAGACCATGAATACAGTCGAAGAAGTAGGCACCTCACAACCCAATTCGTTGGAAACAGAAACAGATACGCTGGTCAATGACGATGTGCCAGTAACAAGTTCAGAAACTATGCAGTCTGCTGAGCTGTCAAGTGAAGGCATTCGATTCCAAGTGGGTGGTGAGGTAAAACGAGTACCCTTGCAGACCTCGTCAACAAACCCCTACCTATCATCAGGACCACTGTCCTTTGGGCCACCATCAACTATGACGAATTCTATCATTGCACTTGAGGCAAATCGTCTTGCGGACAATCTAATCGACGAAATGGAACAAAGTACCCACAGTTTGGATTTGGATAACATACGCCCTCCGTCGTGCATGGAATCACTGAGCATGTCGGGATGTTTTGAAGTACCCCTGAGTCCTCAGATGTCACGACTTCGAAAGAAGTCACTACCACATGGAATTGTTGCCAAACGAGCTTTAGGCCAACTACCCGCTGGTTTAAATGGCAGTTTAGAAAGCATCAACTCCAGCTGCAATTTGGAGAACATTAAACCGCCTTCGCTGATGGATGAGCTACTCGATTCAATGATTAGCGTGGCCAGCATTCAGTCCGAAATCGTTGACCAAAGTTTGAACACAACCCTGAGCAATTACGAAACCGCGTACAACGATTTTGACGATAATACAATAACTCTTCACAGCTGTACAGAGACGCTACCTAATGACGAATACGATCCGAATGATACTCCGCAGCAATCAGACTTTAGTTCGGCCGAATCAACACCTAGGAAGTACCGAAATATTAATGGAGTAAAAAGGGCGCTTACCCCCAAACAGAAACGAAAGATGGTTAAGGATCGATTTAAAACATACACAATTGCAGCCGACTTTGCTCTCAATGAAAACTACAATGGCGAGCAGCAAGAACTGGAAGATGAAGTACTGCAGATTGAGATTGAAGAAATAGTTGACGTTGAAGTGACTAAGGGCCCATCATCCGCACGAAGGAATGAAAACCCAGAACGTTTTCGTACACGCACAATAAGTTATACCTGCGAGCCGGAATTGAATAATTGTGATGTAAGTCAAATCAATTTACACTAACGATCTGCCGAATTTACAAAACATTTCTTCTCTTTCTTATTTAGATTCAATCCATTGGTGCGAGTAACGATCAGTTAAGTCTAACATCCACAGATGATTGTTCAGAAGAGATGAATTCCATAAAAGCAATGACAAAGCAATTCAAGTTCATTGCTTCAACGGAGCTCATCGCGAGCACAAAACATACTGAACTAAAGGAAGCTAGCTCAATGCAAACGATAATTGTCGGTCCTTCCATAACAACAACCATTGAAAGCGACTACAACAGCATGGAATGTGATCAAACATCGGAAACTGAATCGTGCTATCAAAACAACTACCGCACAGATGAGGAGGTTTCACCCAAACGAAGTGGCCCACGCATTGTGAAATTGGGGGACAAAGACTCAGGGACCGAAGTGAATTTTAGTGAGGATGGGCTAACTCCGCCAGAATCGGTTGTAAAAGCTGTGCGCGGGCGTAAGAAACCGCAGTACATATCACCTTATCGCAAAACAGCACGGCCTGTATTTTCTGGTAAAACTCAAATAAGCAATATCAGCAACATTGCGGTAAATAAGACCGCCCAATTAAAGAAATCATCCGTCACTAGCATTAAGCAAAAGAGCATTAAGTCTAGCAACTTGGCTAGTTTAAAGAAACCCGATGTGCCATCCAAATTAATTGCTCCGAACACATCTCATAACAAAAAAGCAAACCAAAGTGAAACGAGTGCACCAATGTTGCTGGCCCCTCCTACACTTGAGCGTCAAGGAACTTTTGTTCAAGACGAACCTACAATTACTGATGTACCAGTACCTGTTGTGGACGTTGTGGTTTCACCAACACGGGCCTCAAAATTGCCTATGAAAAAGTCAATCGGTGCAAAATTGAAGCCGCCGTCGGCAAAAATTGTCCCAACAGTTGCTGAAAAACTTCCCAGACAAATATCTATGCCCGCCCGGCCCTACACAGCGAATGCAGCTACTGCTTCCGGCACTGATGGCAAACGAAGAGGACTGATTGGAGTACGCAAATCACCCAGTGTACCAACAGTACCACAGCGATCAAATAGCAATGCAAATATCCGAGTTACACCATCAGTGCAGTCGCTTCGTTCCAATCTTCCATCAACCACACCTCCATCAAGGAGTAATTCCAATCTTTCAACCGCAACCAAGATAAATCAAATCAGCAGTCGCATTGCGGGTATATGGAAAAAAGTTGATGAAGCTAAACGATCAACAAATCCAAAGGCAACAACGCCTCTAACGAAACAACAAGCAGGGTCGGTGAAAAGTACCCAGGTGAAGACGACGGCAAAAATTATCCGAAGCTCCACTTTTGACAACACTCCAGAAGAGATAACACGAAAACAAGTAAACCCAGCATCTGGAGCTGGTGCAAAAGGTGCTAGCCACCCCTATATATCGCCAACAAGGAGAATACCCATCAGTACATCACCAAGAAAGTGATCAGATTATTGTCTGAACTGAACTACAAGTTTCTTGATCTTACCAATTATTTTTCACATAGGAAAGCTTAGCCAAATGTTAATGTTAAGATCTTTTGATATAGAGTCAAAGCAATGGATTTGTATTTATTATTATTTCTTAACTTTATTGTCAGAAACCAAAACTTGAAAGACTTGAGAAGCATATTATGTGTATTTTGATCTATTTTTTTTTTTTTTTTCTATTATTTTTTCATTTAAATTACTTCTAGTTAAGTTTTCTTTTTAGCTTAGGTATTTACATAAGCACCCTTAAGTTTGAGGCAATCGTCTTGAATTGAACAGATTGATGTACCCTTAATCTACATTTGGGACACCAGCTTCCAGCTTAACGGTGCTTGCAAAAGACTCTTCACAAAGGGCGTATACATTTAATTTTAATTGCGTAACAATTTCTAAGTTGAACACTTTAATTTTTAGACTGTAAAACTTCAGGGTAGGTCTGACAATTTACTGATCTGATACATACATATGTAAGTCACTCACTTCTTGGGGACTATTTGATTTCTTTTGAAATGATTTATAATCAATAAATAAACAAATCTGTAGATCTTAAGACATAGATTCTATTGTAAGTAATTTATTATTATATTTTTGAAATAAAAACTGTAGGAACAACATACATATATGTACTTGGGAAGTCTCCTGATAGAATATATAGAAAAGATGATGTTTTTTAAGAAGATTGCTTTAATCAAAAATCCAAAAACCCAACCTCCCCTCTTGTAGACATTTATAATAATACCACATAACTGTATATCCCTTTGATGCATTAGATCCATTTGTTAAACTGAAATTGCATTATAGAAAACAACAAATATTGTCTGTTCCTCTAAAATATAATCAAATATATACATAATATTATAAACTCCAACTTGAATTTCAATTGAGCATTATCCTCTACTGGAAATTCATTTCACTTATGCAAAATACTACAGGTGGTGGTGTTGGCAGCAAGCAACCATTGTATATGAAACCCAGTTCCTATACTATGCTACCACTCATTCTTGACATAACCTTGCAGTCCAGATGGACATTAGCCTCCAGCTAGATTGATATTTTGCCTCGTGGGTTAGGTTAGGGCAATTATGTCTGTTCACCTTGTGCGTGGTGTACATTTTTAATAAATTTAAACAGCTTGGAAGATCCATAAACAGGAAGGTTTGACACCAAGTGGGCCAAGTTAGCGGCTTACAACTCGATTTTTATTCTAGCTATCACCTATGGCCATGCAATTTGGAATAGATCGCAAAAGCACGCTGACAAGATGAGATTTCTTCGTGCTGTTGTGGGAGTTACTCGCTGGGATAGGGTGAAAAACGCGGCAGTACGCAGTTGGTTCTTTGAACTTAAATACATAGCCTTTGTGACACGTGCCACGAATTTTGCTATCATAACTACTTTCGAAGCGTGCCTTGAACACGGTTCCATCAGATAGGCGACCGCTTGGCAGACGCAAGACCATCTGGTTGGAACCAATACTCTCCTGGTTCCGCTTGCGCGTACCTTGTGATGAGTTAGAGTCAGTCTCTTTAGTGGGACTGATATTTTCCTTGTATCACATAATTAAAGATTTATAATGTTTGACTATATGATTGTGTATGATTAAATGGAAACCATTCCGTTATTGTTACCAAGTCGAGTGACTGGACAACCATCAAGCATCTATGAGTGGTAAACCTATTCCAATGCTTTGATCCAGTTAGAAGAAGAACACTGATTGCTTTATATAAATTATATAAGTAAAATTGAAGATACGTCATTTAGTGTGTGTTTTGTAATAAAATGTCAAAATAATGTTGCATATGTAGTTTATAGTTATTTCGTTTTCGTCCTCCGCATCAACTCGAAAATTTTTCAATAATTCGAAAGTGAGTTTCGAATTCCATCTGAAAAATAAAAATAAAAAAAAACTGAACAAAAATGTTATGCAATGAGACAAACAGGAATGCGAACATTTTCCATAAATCAATTGTTAATTTGTAACTCTGACACTTCTCGTGTGATTCCGCGAATTGGTAAAATGCCTCTTTTTTGTGACAAGGAACAAGATTATATCCCTGGATAGACATATTAATTCATGCCCGAATGAAATAAATACACACAATAAGCGCATGAGTAATAAGACAAATCTTCATTTATAAGGAGTATCTTTGTTTGGTGTTTCTGTATCCAGCGCTGCTAGTTGTGCGGAGGTGCGAACATAAGGTATCCAGAATAACGGACTTTAAATGTTAAACTACAAGAGGCATGACCTTTAACATGACATCATTATTTTTTCTGATATATCTTTTCAGCCGATTACAAGTAATCGCAATTCAATGTCCACTTGCTTTTGATAACATAAGAAAACGAGCATTCATTATCTTACTACTCTCTCTCAGGCCATTTTGATATAACCGCATTTCATTCGGTTTTCTTTAAAAATATTAAGAGCCTCTGGTATTTTTGTCACACATCCGTAATGTTTGTGAGGAATGACCCACCATGCACAAGCACATATGTGCACATATTATTGATAAATCGGAATAACTTTTATCCTATCATTTCGACTCAGGATTTCATTCTCAAATCAAACAAATTTATGGTCAACAAATTAGACAACAGTGGTAGAAATATACAAGTTCCTCTTTATTTACACCTGTTAAGTTCCCCTTTATATTTGTACAAAAATTTCAGAATGATTCGATGCTGCCAGCTGCTTTAAATAAATACACGCTCATTGTTTTTGACTCAAAATGCATTTTTTGTGATGTCCTAATATTCGTTCCACTTAAATGAATCTCATGTTTTACAATATTTTGTTTTCTAATAAATTACTTTTTTTTTATGTTTGTTTCTGTTTTGAAGATTTCAACAATACTGCGGTATTATCAGACTAGTAAGTCGGATATGATCTCTTTGGAGTTACTTACTGCAACTTCGATCTTCAGTCGCATCGTCCTGTCTTTTATCTCATTTTGCAGAAATTTTTTATGATTTCTGAGTTACAATAGGAGGAATAGCATTAAGACTAGTAGAAACGTTTTTTCGCATTCTTCTCTTTGTAGTATGAAATTGCAAAGATGCAGATGGCTATGCAAGCTAGCATTCCAAAGAGGAGAATGAAGAAAATCTTCGCGTTTGACATTCCTGGTTTTGGATCCTCTTTGTGTTCTCTCGGTGGTTCAAAAGACTCTGCTTTGGGGATGATTTTTGTACGCTCCAATGCTTGAGCATGCTAAAGATGTTAGTGGTTGGGGTTAGAGGAAATATAGATGCAAATTATTCTATGATATTACCGTAAAATCTGTATCTAAATCAAAGAATTTAAATGCGTGAATGTCATGGTTATCAGATAAGTCTCCAGTTGTAGCAGACATTCCGAAGAAATAACCAGTTGGTAACTCTACATCCTTCACCACAAAACAGCTCTTCCATTCGTTTCTATTTTCCAAATCAGTCAGTACAGATAGGATATCATTTTCGTAACGTATCCTAATCTGTGTGTCGAAATCGACATTACGAAAGCGCACTTCGCATCCCGCTAATTGTGTATGTGTTCCATCTCGGTCATGGTCGTAGCTTAGAGAGCCATTGTTTACCATTGCACTGAGGTACGGATGATTGTGCTGGAAAGAAATAAAGTTATGTTTTGTGTGATATAAAAAAATATATAAGCATATTCTTAATTTTAGTGCACATATCTCTGCCAGCGGTATGATTAAATCAGTCTATATAGCTCAGTATATAGCTCTATATAGCAGTCTATATAGTCTGTAGCTCATTCTAGACATGTAGCTCATGCAATATTCTTTTTATAGGAGAATGAACACTTTTAGTGCGAAGTTTTATTCAATTTTGCATTAATTATCCCAAACTCTAAATTGAAACCATTACCATTCAATAGCATTATCTATCGTGTCAACTTCTTCTCTGTATAGATTGTGTGAACGTTGCTAGGTACACTTATTCTTTGCTACCTGACATCGAATCTCTTTTTTAACAGGCTTGAGTCATAGATAAAAATTTAATGACACAAAATTCGACCACGTGCAAGTATACCGGAGATAGCACGGAAATTGGCTTTTATTACATTTTATCTCTGCGCCTCATTTCAACTATCTACTTCCTTCCGTGTACATACAATATATATCACTAAAATCTCAATAAAAGTATTAGTACTTACATTATGTGGTCCATTATGATTACTGTAAGTATCCATAATAATAGCCAAGCCGGAGAACAAATCTTTGCTACCAAAGACCGGGCCACTAATCATTCGCTCTTTAGCATACCAAATGGCGAATCCATCACCAAATAGTTCAGTACCTTTGCCATGCACTTTGAACATTACGTGAACTTCCCAATTTTTCGACATACAAGGCTAAAGAAGAAATTATACATAATTAATTATACGATGAAAGTAGAAGTCTTCCTGTGTGCTACTTACTGCAAAGTTCCATATCGCTCCACTCTTCGATTGTAAGTCGGGTGTCAGTCTTATAAAGTTATTCAAGACCATAGTGTTTCCCAAAAAGTCCCAAAATGGTAGGTTCATTCCAGACCCTTATAAAGAAAGAGCACAGCACACAATTAAATAAATACTTTTCTATTGAATTTTTATCACTTGCCTTGAAATGGACGAACCAAAGAATGTTCACGTTTCATGTAATCCTCGCCATCATTTACCCTAGCATCAATATGCCATAGGCATAATAAATGAGTAAATATAACTAAGATCGTATTAATTTTTGGCATTTTAATTAAACTACTAAAGATAGTCAACAGAAATATACTTTTCTAAGGTGTTGCTGTGAATGCTATATCATAATATATTTTAGTTTTATGAATGTCACTTCATAAAGTTACTCTTGCTGGCCGTTGATTGAAATAGGGGCGCTAGTGAATTCGATCAGCTTTGTTTCATTCGTAAATTAAATCGGGCGGGGTGCACATTGTCAAACATACCGGACAGGCATAATCTGTCACTCTCAAATTTGATCGTGTGAACGTATGAAATGACCGTCTGTGCCATGGTGCAACGAAAAAGGGGTGCTGGATAGATCTATTGAGACCATACATGAAGTCATCGATTATATGGCAACATAAACTTAAAGGTGGAAACAAATAAAGATTGTTCACACACTGTTTGTAAAACGGATTACTTCTCAACTTTGGAGACCTTCGAATGTACATTTCGGCCAGAGATGGTAGAAAAGAGTGATTTGGAATATAGTTATTCCATTATTTCCTACATTTGATACTCATAGTGTAGTTAATGTAGTAGATGCAAAAAAAATGTCGAAATGTAATGTTGAGATGTGAATTTAGCGTCACACTAATTGTGCTTGTATGTGAACAATTTGAAAACATTCTAAAAACAATGCAAATCGACACGTAATAAATGTAAATTCAGGCGTATAGTTTATTCGAACAAAGAGTAATTAATTGAGAAGATTACCTCTACACTGCTATCTCTGATTATGGCATTTTCTATTAATACAATCCATCAATCTTACATCAATTTGCAAGTCAATTCTTACTTTTCATGTTTCACTTTCGTGCATACTAAATTCAATTCATGTAAGCTTAAGCAACAACAATTTGTCCAATGTCAAAAACCAACCCTTCACGTCACGTAGCAAAAATACGGCGGTTTTGACAACCTATGCAGTACACTTTATTTGTCTTACACCACGGGTCTGTGGGAGATTTTAGATAGTTTTGAATTATTTGAATATATTTGAAAAGCCTTCAAACTGTTTTTATTGTTTTGTGTTTAGACATACATATTTGAGAGTGTAAAGGAAAAATAATTTGGTAGTCCAACCGAACAAGTCCACAGCGAGAATTTTAGTTCATTTTGGTGTTCACTCTCCTTTTACCGCTCTCCATTATCTCGTGTTCTCACACTATTATATCCTATCAACAGACAGGTGTTTGAATTGCCATTTAAAATTGAGAGGGAGTGGCAATTGCTTTGGGGGATGCTTATTAATTGACTTGACACTTGAGAGCTAATGATTTTTGAATATATTTCAACTTGGTGGGAGCGGGCTATTGACGTTTTAGCAAAAATTCATTCAAATCTCCCGGTTTTGGTACTCAAGTAAAATTATCGAAATCGCGAGGTTTCATCAAATTTCTCCAAACCTCCGAGGTTTCGTCACACATTTTCAGTTTTCGAAACCTCGCACTTTCGACGAAAACTAGTTGAAACCCCCTTGAGTTCATCCATCCGTGAGAGATTGTCAAACCGAACAAGCCTACAGCTTGAACTTCAGTTTATTTTGGCGTTCATTTCTAGATGTCAAAACATTGTGTGGCCATCGGACACAGAAGTAAATATTTTAAGCATTTAATGAAAAACATTTATACATTTGGTAATTTTTTTAGGTAATGGCAATTAACAATAAGTCTAGAAAATATAAAAACAGACGTCTGTGGACGATTGAAGAGGAGGAGGCTCTGGTTGGATTGTGGGAGGAGAAAATTGGCGAGCTCCGTGGCACTCGGAAAAATAGCCACATTTACGCCGAAATGACCAACAGGCTATGCGAGATGAACATTATTTCTACCCCGGAGGAAGTAAGAGGTAAAATACACAACCTCACAAACCGGTACAGGTATGCTTTCTTATGCTTATTATACCCAAATAAACTTGGACGAGTTCGAATCCTATTTACATACGCTTTTTATTTTAAGAAACGAAAAGAAATTGATATCAGAAGGATCTCCCTCTCAATGGCACCTTTTTAAAAAGGTTCACCAAGTCCTTGGTGGCCTGAGAGTATTAAATGCGGAACTGCTAGTTCAGGACAGCATCGTCGAGAGTAAGAAATATGATATTACATTATTTGAAACTGCTCAGTTATTTACATACATACATATGTATTTATATTACTCTATAGATGATGAAGTTATGGCTCCATGGGGTGATTTACTGCACTCCTGTGATTCGGCGGCAAGCATCTTCGATGCAGGGGCATCAACCTCAAACCTTTCAGTGGCAAGTAGCTCCGGTCCCAGCGCATCGACCTCAAGCACGTCAACACGGCAAGCTGCAAAAAAGAGAAAAAAGGACGATCTCGATGAGGAAATAAGAAAAACGCTAAAAGTGATTCGAGATTCTAGCCAAGCATTTCTGCAAAAATATGTCGAAATTGAAAAGGAAAGAAATGACCATTTGAAGGAATTAATAAACATTTTGAAAAATTAAAAAAAAAAACAAATAAAATGTGTTTTCTACCTCGCATGTACTTAGTTGTTGCTTGCGATTGATTGAGCTTTCTTCCGTCTTTTTAATAAAACTTATGCCTTTCAACAAACAGCTGGTTTGCTGGCCACTTCAAAATTGATAGCTAATGACATTTGAAAATATTTCAAGCTCGTTGAGAAAGACCTATTTAGGTTTCAGTAAAAGTCATAATGCTACGTTCCCATCGAACTGCCAAAACAGCTGTCTCTTGACAGGAAATAATGGTGTGAGAACACAAGAAAATATAGAGAGACAAAATGAGAAAATGAACACCAAAGGAATAAAATAAACTAAAATTCAAGCTGTAGGCTTGTTCGGTTTGACAAGCTCCCATTGACGAATGAATTTGCATCAGAATTTCAAATCCGAATAAGTTCGTCCCGTTCCAGGAATCGCAATGTTGCAGAAAGTCTTTCTTTGTGGGAAATACAATCACCCTTGTTTTTATTTTGTCTTTCGATAGTTTAATTTTCGCCAACAATTCATTATACGGATTCGTGTTCATCGTCAAAAAATGTATTAGAAAATTAACATAATAAAACTTTAATCGCTCTTGAATCCATTCTTTCGCCCAAATTCGCTTTCATTTTCTCTGCAATCTTTCTCCGATTTCTCCTTCTTCTAAAATGTTGTCTATTACAAGCACGTGAAGTCTGATGAAATTTTTGATACTGTGAAGTACCCTAAATATTTGCCGAGTACACTATGTCGACCAACTTGATCGCATGAGCACCCATACACTAAGAGGGTCTTCAAATCCGAACCTTCTGATTCGAGATGGAGAGGAACCCGGTATAAAGACCAAATTATCGCTGACCGAAGACAGCTTGGTCTTGATGCCTAGATGAAGAGTGCTCAGGACCGTTAGCTACGGAAAGCAGATATTTTAAAAAAGTAAGTAAAATAAAACAGATGTTTTGTTAGTGTGTGGGGAGTTTCGACTCGTTTATTGATATTTGAATGCTGCAGCAGCACATAAGGACGAAACCTATTCGATCTACAACTGAATATTCTTACAGTTCGACTTTGATATCATTTTTTCAATTCCATTCTGTTGTACGCTTTTTTCGTCCTGTAATATCCCAGCAATAAACTTCATCTGTTTGAATACCATCTGCATCGTGAATACCCGCTTCGATGATAATGTTCAACCAAAGATCAGAAATCCTGACTTCTTTAAAATTCTGAACATTTATGATTTGTTTATAATGTTATTTTCTTATTGATCACCCTGTAAACTATAATGCATTTTATTTCTTAACGTCAATATTTAGTAGTCAGCTGTTTGTGTAAGTGAAGGATAGAAAGTGCAAAAACATTTTTTGTTTAAGTTCCTTAAACCCCAGATACGGATTATTGGGTGATTTATAATTTAATATAATTATGTGAGAATGGCAACCGATGAACGAAATTTTCGGTCCAGCTATTATGAAAAAGTTGGATGTAATAGTGTTGAGGAAACAAAATCTTTAAATATTTTGCTTAATGATCAAACCCTGACTAGAGTAAAATTACAACAATTTTGTTTAAGATTCACTGTGCCAACTGCTCAGAGGAGTTTGGTATGGAATATTATACTAGGTAAATAGTGAATGTACCCTTTCAACACATCATAATCGGTTTGGTTTCCAGGAGTTTTTCCTTTGCCTGTTCATCAAAATGCAAAGGATTACGTTATGGAACAAAGAACAGCAGTATATGAAGACGTTCATAGAGCTGTGACCAAGCTTAGATTCATTGATGAACGTACACCAAAGCATAAGGTTCTATATGCAATGTGGTTACTGGAAAACAAGAACCTTCATCCCGATACAAACATTAATGTGATACAGATTATGTTCCTTGAACTGAATTCATATATAAACTATTATGCTTATAGGAGGACAAACACTTTGTTGAAATAGCAAAAGTACTTCTCGAGGTTTTTGAAAACGACGTAGAAATATATTGGCTTTGTAAGGAGTTCTATGAACTTACAAAAGTCATAAAAGCCGAAATGCCTAAACTGAAGGAAATGACCCAAGCCATACTAAGACAGGATGATATATCACTTTATAAGTAAGCTCAAATTTTCTTTAAACGCAACAGGTAACTTAAGACCAAAATATAAACACAGACATTTGGAGAGTCACCAGTTCTTCAAGAGCAACGTAATCGAAGAATGGTATGGAACTTGCTTCGCGGGAATAATTCATGTTGCTGCACTTGTGAAAGTCTGGGATAAAATATGTGGCGGATCAACGAAAATTTTGATATACATACTTCTTGAGATCTTAAAAACTGAAACCTTCCGTATCGCTTTGTCTCAATGCAAAACAGTTGACGATATGAAGAAATCTATCGAAAAGGCCAAAGATCAGGATGTCTCTAGTGTGTTAAATAAAGCCATTAAAAATTGGAAATCTTGTAACAAAATACACAACGAAATAACAATTCATTAAACAAATATCTTGGCTTATTCATTTATCTGGAAACTTAAACGAACAAAATATACACGCAATAAATAGAATCACATCTTTTTACTTCGTAACTTAGATATATTTAAACACAACATCTTTCCTATCAGCAACTGTTTGTAATTCAAGGGTCACTGGACATTGCAGCCAATTAGAAAGCATTTCTTCGGTATAGCCGATGAGGAAATACATCTTTCTAGCCGTTATTCCTTGTCTTATGATGGCAGCAATACGTATATGATTAAACTGGCGTTTAATAATCACTTCGGAACACACAAGGGAATGCCAAGTTCCCGTCATGAACTTGCGTATAAAAACATCTTCGACAGCAGTTTGGGAAGGACGAATGCCATCAAGAATTGTAGCTACAAATCACAGTGTTTAAAATACATTAAGAAACCGATTAACTCGAAAAGACATTACAAGTGTTCCATGAGTTCCAAGATTTTCGGTGCACTATGTGATGAGGAGCATTTGCCATTTCATATGTCAGTGGCCTGTCTCGTTTTGGGGTTATGCGATACCGACCTGCTTGAACCTTACACAAAGCAGTGGTAGTATGCAATGTCTTCTTTGACAATTCATTTCCAATTAAGTTTGGAGCGGTCTAAAAAGAGTTTAATTTATAGTTGTACAAGTTTGGAAAAGAATAATTTATTTACCTGCAGAAATTGCTTCAACATCTTTTCGTCTTCTGTTTTGTAACACTTTTTGACAGATATAAAAAATGACACTTAAAAAGTACACTTGTGTTAAAAAAAATTGTTCATTGTACAAAAACATTGAAGAAACTTGTTTGACATTGCTTATAATTGGTGCCCATGTTGTTTGCAGAATTCAGTTTTGAAAGATGCTGATGATCCAGATACGTTTATTTTCCTAGAACTAACTTGAACTCTACCTACTAAATATTTACAATCAAGCTCTATAAAAACAAAAACGATGAGCGGCAATTACATTAGCAGTCAGAATGTGTTTTAGTAGCAATTAGTACTTGCGCCAGTACTATACTAATACTGACTAAACCGTTGAAAATTGTTGATGGTGAGAAACGTACCATTATAATTTGACATGTGATTGATGTGAAGAAAAAAATATGGCGAAATGTCAGTCGTGAAAATTTGAAAACTGCAAAGTTTAGCAAGATTTTGGTGTTTACCCAATTAATTTTCGTTTTCATTTCTAATATTAATTCAATTCAAAAACGGATGTGTTTGCTTTTGTTATTTGAAGTGATTTAACATTCACAGTTTATTGTTTTTCATGTCACCCAAACACAATACATCCATTCACAAAATTTCATTCATAAAATATGTACATATTTATGCATTCGAATATTGAATACAACATTTATATACAAATTTGTTCGCAAAATTTAAAGAAAATCAAACTTAAAAATTCAATCACAGAATAATACAATTATTGAATTCGAATTCAATGAAGGTGCTTTACTCAACCCCACATAATTTTGCGTGTAAATCGATAATTTCTCATGTAAACCACCAAATGCAAAAAAGCAAGAATGAGATAAATCGCTGATGAACTTGTTCTACTTTAATCAATGTTATTTATTTTGCTGAGATTTGGTTAGAATAAATACATAATTCAATTTTGCGAAATACAATCTTCGATTGTCTCTAAATAAACAATACATTTAAATCAGTAATATGGAGCAAGAAATCGGAACTTGGGACTCGGTGTTATTGGAAAATCTGTCCGAAGATAGTTTTATAAACAATATTCATCAGCGTTACAAGCGAGATCACATATACGTGAGACCATGCATTTTGAATGAGATGAATGGTAGAAGTAATTTTTTTTTCTTCGTTGTTTTCACAGACGTACATTGGAACATCAGTTGTTGCTGTTAATCCATACCGTCACATATCAGAACACACTTCGGAAATCATAAGAGCTTATGGAAGTAAAGGCATCTTTCAATTGCCTCCTCATATGTGAGTATTCAGTAAAGTGTTTTTGAAGGCTTTATCACACTGCAATGCCCAGGGGAATGTAGCTTTCAAATTGTTACTGCATAGAGACGTCTGATTATAACCATGTCCACAAGCAAATTTTAGGCAGTCCACTTAGCTTTTGTTTCTATCATGTAGCGTACTATTTAACCTTCATCTTTATTATAAGCCATTAAATATGACTATTGTGTAGCATCAACAGGTAAAAAAATGTATTTGGGAATCACTTTCGAATTCCTCGCACTCATAAGAAATCGTTTAAGTATTCCACCAGAGTAAATTAGTTTTTAGCATTTAAGTTCTGAAGAACACACCTCTTCTAATATATTAATGTTTATTTTGCTTGTCATTAACCAGATATGGACTGGCAAACTTGGCTTACCAATCTCTGAAGGATCAAAGTGAGGATCAATGTATAATACTGCTGGGTAAGGCTTTGTCATTGGCTTTATGCCCTCATACCTAGACTAAAAGTATGATAATATACCTGCAGGTGAAAGTGGTGCTGGGAAAACAGAATCATTCAAAATGGTTGTGAACTTCCTTACACATATTCAAGAAGTTCAAAAAAACAAAGGTAAATGCGCAATGGGTACGTCTCGACGACGTGCATCGAGTAGCTGTTCCGGAAGCTACATTGCATGTCCAAGCTCACGCCTGTCAACTCCAAAAAAACAGTCTCCCGCGTGTGTATCTGCAGCCTCAGATTCGGTTATACGAGTTCGTGCAGAGAGTAGTGATCGATCATCGAGAGTGAGTTCCCTTAAATTTTATGCATAATCTACAAATAAATTCTATAAATTGATTGATTTTCTGTTTCAGAAACATCTTCGTGAAAAAGTTGTTGATTTTGATTTTTCACATCATAAAAGCACTGAAAACGTAACCGAGATTCCAGCACAGCGTCAGGATAGATCATCAATTGTATCCACAAGCATACCCACGAAATCATGTTTCAAACATAACTACAACGACGTTTCCATAAGTCGTCATAAAACAGCCACATCAAATGATAAAATTTTATGCGATGCCTCAACAAATGTGTCCATGGGCAAATTTTGTTCTGGTATCACTTGTGACTCAACCCCTTATAACATTGCGCCTAAAGCGCAAACGTCATATAGCTCAATTCCGGCTTCGTTTAATTCGGGCTGCAGACAATGCGGACATAGCAAATGCACTCGCCAGCGTAGTTTTGAAGTAGATGAAAAAGTGTGCGGTAGCTCGGTTTCATACAAGTTAAAAGCCGATGCCAAAATAAGAGGTAGCTGCTCGAGTTTGGTTCGCCAACATTCAACCGAAAGTGCTACTGGCAAAGAATTATTAGCCAGCTCCAGTGTTAGTTCATCAAGGATGTCCCTATTTGATGCACACAAAATGAATGCCATGTACGGTGAGAATTTGAAGGGGAGCAGAAATATGTCCTATGGATCTGTAATGATGCAGTGTAAAAATCCTCGAATGAGAGAATGTGTCACATGCGCAGATGTATTTTTGGAAGCTATGGGCAATGCAACAACCCTAAAGAACAACAACTCCAGTAGATATGTAAGACTTTGTTTATCTACAATCATGTTGGAAGTATTTTAATTTTGATTATTTTTAGGGCAAATTCTTCGATATTGAAATCGATTTTAAAGGGGATCCTATTGGAATACATGTAACACCATGTGAGTATGAACCGACTTTTGAACTATTCATGACAAATGTATTGAAATTTATTGATGGGTTGAAGGTGCCTCTGTCTGTGCTATGGATACTGATGCCATTGTGCCAGTGTATTAATAATCCAATTCTTTTTGATTCTTTCCTATTGACCTTTCAATAGTATTCCTAACCATTATCGAAATTGACACAAATCCGTTTGTCTTAGTTAAGTTCGACACATTTACAGTATTTACACATGTAAACACTGCACGGTAGCAACAAGTCGATGGACAAAGATATACATTGTAGAATTGTCCACAATGTCTATTAGTCTGAGCTGCATTATGTTCAGCTGATAATTGCATGAGAAGTGGCCAGTAAGTGGGTCATATAATATATTTAGGTTTTTTTTTTATATAGTGTTGATATGTGCGTGTTGATAGAGTGCTCTTTATTTAGCTGTTTTTTTCTTTAATTTTGAGAGCCGAGGACATTCTCATGCTTTAGTCAGCGCTGTTAAACATCCCCTCTATATCCATGAAAGCGACCATAGCAACCTCTTTGGAATGTAGGGATCTCTGTAAGTTTTTATAGGACGGTTATTGTGGATTTTCCCTTTTGACAAGCGAGTTGAAGCTTGTGTAATGACGATTTTACCAATGCCGGTGTATAGTCCTCAACGAAAACCTGTTGGTTTATTCCCTTCTTTCGGGTTAGAAACAACCCTTACCGCTTTCCAATTTTTCGGCATGTACCTTGAAAGTAAGCAAGATCTAACAATTTTTACTTGCTTACTATGTCAGCTTTGTAAATCACTAAAACTTATATTAACACTCCAAGATGTTGAGAATCCGACCTAAATATGTCAAATACCTGAGTTATCACACACACAAAATATGAAGATATACACAACCCTTTGCAGGATGTTAGGGAGAATTAAAAAAATTATTATCACCCTTAAATATTATCACACAACCTTTCTCTGTTTTTATATTTATCAATGCAATCGTAGATATGTTGGAAAAGGTGCGTGTATTTTATGAATACATTCAAAATATATATGTTGCCATACTCATGTTCTTTTTGACCTCGTTTCAGACCCGCATAACTCATTTGAATGTAGGCGAGAGGAATTTTCATATTTTTTACCAACTGCTGTTAGGAGCTGATGTCCAATTCTTAAGTAAGATTGCTTTGCTTGCATTTACAACCAATTGTTGATATATATTGTTTTAAGAATCCTTAAAACTGTATCGGAACGTTGAAAAATATGAGATCCTTAAAAACACCGCAGCAATCGAGGAGGACCGAAGTAATTTTCACTACACAAAGGTAAGCAGTTATACTCGCAGATATACAACATATTTACTAAACATTGAGTATATTTGTAGAAATCGCTGGAAATTCTTGGCTTAAGTTCAGATGAAATTCAATCAATATTCCGCATTATTGCTGTAGTACTTAAGTTGGGAAATTTTATCTTTGTGCCAATCACAAATATAGACGGCACTGAAGGCTGTCAGGTTTCCAATGATTATGGTAAATTGTTAACATTTAGAAGTGGAAGGAATTGCCATCAATTCAATAGTGTTTTTATTTCGTAAAGAATTGCAAGAAACAGCTCAGTTACTTAATCTAGATGCTCAAATTTTATTACATTGCCTTACGCGAGCAAATGCCGCTTGTGTGCACGAAGATGCAGGTATGTTGGCATTTTCACAATCAAACAAGCGGTCAATATATGCAATATTCTATCAATATTTTAAATAGGTTCTGAATTAGATGCAAGGCAAGCGACAGCAGCAAGAAATACATTGTGTCGAACACTTTACAGTCGACTCTTTACTTGGCTCGTCAATAGAATTAATGACTCACTGAAATCAAATCAAAGAGAGAAGAATTTAGCTTTACTAGATTTCTATGGTTTCGAAATTTTTGATATTAATTCTTTTGAACAATTCGCAATTAACTACTGTGCTGAGAAAATACATCAGGTAAGAGCTGAACTAATGCTTCCTATTGCAGGTACTTGAAATAATCCACTCTTTATTGCACAGAACTTTGTTTACAACGTGCTCAGGTTAGAGCAAGAAATATACGTGAGAGAAGGACTGGAATGGTCTCGTATTGACTTTTTTGATAATGAGTCCATATGCGAACTTATCGATAAGCCATGCTATGGCATATTAAGTCTAATAAATGAACCGCACATAAATACGGACGAAGCACTTTTAATTAGGATACAACAATGTTGCGCAGGTCATCCGAATTTTCTTACAAGTGGCCCAACGATGACTTCGATGAGTTTTAAGTGAGTTGAAACGAACAAACAATTTGTCAGCATTTTAGCGAATACTGTTTTTGAAATAGGATAAGGCACTTTGCAAATGTAGTCAACTATTCTGTTCATCGGTTTCTGGAGAAAAACTCAGACGTGCTTCCCAAAAATATTAGCGCAGGACTCTTTCAAAGTAAAATGTCTTTAGTACAAAGCCTTTTCCCAGAAGGTGAGTAAACAAGCTAAGCAATTGCTTGAGGAGTACTTATTTATTTTATTCATTGGAATTTCAGGCAATCCAAAACGTTCAACCAAAAAACCCACTACCTTGAGTGCCAACCTACGCACGCAGCTACAAACCCTTATAGCCATAATCAAAAATCGACGTACCCATTATGTGTTCTGCATTAAGCCGAACGAAACGAAACAGCCAAGAACATTTGATTTGGCCTTAGTGCAACATCAAGTGCGTTACATGAGCCTTATGCCTTTAGTGAATCTCTGTCGAACCGGACATTGTTTTCATCTCTCTCATGGGAAATTTTTCAATCGATATAAGCTTCTAAATAGTGTGACTTGGCCACATTTTCGAAATGGTAATACCGTTGAAGGTATCGCTTTGATCATACGAAATGTTCCTTTACCATCTGCGGAGTTTACGATCGGAACGAAAAATGTGTTTATTAGAAGTCCGCGAACTGTCTTTGAATTGGAGCAATTTCGAAAGGCAAGAATGGACGATCTTGCTGTACTGATACAAAAGACGTATCGCATGCATATTAGAAGAAAACTGTTCTTGCAAATGAGAGAGAGTCAAATCGTCATATCGAGTGCCTGGAGAACATGGCGGGTTGGTATTTTTTGTGCATATACAATTTTATTATCAGAACTTACTTTGTTACAATTACTTTTGCTTTATTCGATTATGTTTCCTTTGCACGTTTTTTTGCATGTATTGTGTATCTTACGTACGTTTGCATAGGAGTGTCGCTTTGGTATTCCGTTTACAGGGCGAAGGCATTTGTGGAGTTTGTACAGAATTGTAAGTATGCGGAGGGAAGTCTAATTTTGCTTGCATAACATTTAGCTCAAAATGTTCATCTTTTATTTAAAATTTATTTTTGCCGGAGGGTTTTTTTTGTTTCAAAAATGAATATAATTTCCCTTTTTATTTTAGGCCCGTGAGGAGTACCGCGCCATGAAATATAGGAAACAGGTTGAATGGGCTGTGCAAGTGATCTTTCAATTTTATCGAAGATGGAAAATACGACATTTTCTACTCACGCTTCCGCTACGTCTTCCACCCAACACACTTAGTCCACTCTCCACAGAGTGGCCAAGTGCTCCAAAGTTTCTTTTTGAAACATCGCGAATACTACGTGCCATTTACCATCGTTGGAAATGCTTGATTTATCGAAATTCATTTGATCAAACCTCCCGAAATCGGATGAGAGAAAAAGTTACAGCGAGTATAATTTTTAAAGACCGTAAGGCATCATATCCCCGAAGGTATGTTTATATTTGACGAAACATGTCTTTCAAATTAGATACGGAGTAATGTTATAACGATTGCAAAAAGCAAAACACACAATCAATCTTCTACTATTATTTTATTCTAGTGTTGGTCATCCATTTGTGGGTGATTATGTTAGGCTGCGTCACAACCTGCAGTGGAAAAAGATCTGTGTGGAAACAAATGACCAGTACGTTGTATTTGCCGACATCATAAACAAAATAACTCGCTCGAGTGGGAAAGTACGTCAATAAAATATTACCCAACGATTAAGGTTACAAGTTACATGCTTTTTTGCAGTTCGTTCCGATTTTATTAGTTTTGTCAACTTCATCGTTATTACTCCTGGATCAGCGTACATTGCAAATCAAATATCGAGTACCTGCAGCCGAAATATATCGCTTATCATTGAGTCCGTACTTAGATGATATAGCTGTGTTTCATGTGAAAGCCGTACGTCCATACTTGTACAATTCATCGTCATTTTTCTTATTTCTGATTCCATTGCAGTCAGAATTTGGACGAAAGAAAGGAGATTTTGTCTTCCAAACCGGGCATGTGATCGAAATAGTAACCAAATTATTTTTAGTAATACAAAATGCAACAAGTAAGCCCCCAGAGATACACATAAGCACAGAGTAAGACTAAAGATTTCATTGGTCGTAATATGAATTGATTTATTTTATCTCCGTAGATTTGAAGCAAATTTTGGCCAGCAAACAGTTGTCTTCACTTTTAAGTACGGTGGTATGTCGGAATATACACAGGGTCCACCTAAGGTTAGCAGGAAAGGTAATCGAATGGAGATCATTGTATGATCCTCGCTAAGGTGTAATCAAGGACATTTTTCTTATTAAATCTTCGGCTTTATCACATTATGTGCCAACAATTTAAATTCATTTGATTATACAATCGACAACCAATGCAAGGAAACAATTTCGAAATTCATCGCTAATTTTATTGTGCCAACCATTCTCGGATGTGTGCCAGGCTCATTCAAATTTACGTCAGCATTCCTGCAATTGGGGTGTTTTTGCTTTGCTACAAAGCATTGTAACTGGCAGCAGTCACAATTCTCACACGGCTCAAATATCGTAGAATCAACACTTAAAGTTAAGTAAAATAAGATCGGACAGATGGATAGAAAGCATTATTTCCATCAGTATTAGGACAATCATCAAGTCAAATAAAAACCTTACCATCTCAATTGTTTTTCGAACTATTGTTAACATATCTTCACAAAATTAAAGTTAAAGAGAGAGAGAGATCTAAGTATAGTTTTACAGAAAAGCAATTCTATTTTAGCAATCATCAAACTGTTTTTTCCACGGTGTAAATTATTCCTTAAAAAACAGGCTAAAACATTCAACATAGTTAGAGAGATTGACATTTTTTCCCCTTGAAACATTAATATTTATTATTGATACAAATAAGACGAATATGTATTTTGTTGATACCAAATAACACTGCCACTACGGGCGTATACAGCACTACTAATATTATATATTCAAATCGTTAAACAGTTATGTGAAATTAAATAGTTAAACAAATTTTGTGTTGAAGCATCAAATATCAAACAACAATAAATAAATAAACGGTTTTCCATAGAGTATACATACAAACGCATAGCATATTTAACATATTTTCAAATATAAAACTCGACTTTTGTAGTTACCTACAACAAATAGGCCGACTATATAGAAAGGTTCAATTAATTTATAGCCAGTTAGTTACACGCGATTCTAAACACACCATCGTAAATTTGTATGAACAAATAAATAATATATAACGCAGTTAGAAACGTAAACCAAATACGAGCTCATAAGATTGTTGTTTTTAAATTAATATTATATATATAGAGAATAGCAGTAGAAGAAGAGAGAGATTTTAAAATGAATATTTTTAGGTACAAATAAATATGTCAAGTTGTGTAAATACAAATGTATTACAATATTTACATAGTAGTTAATTTATAAAGCTATAAGTGGATTAAAGTTAAAATTTTATTATTATTGAAAAACTATGGTTTCCTTATTTTATTCGCTGGGAATACATTTGTTTCCCTTCAGTAAGTAGTCATGCACTTGGCGAAAGAGGTAACTCAAGTCATGAACTCTGCCTGTAACCAGGCAGAGGGCGAACGATAAACCAACATGCCCCTCGCATAGGCATGAAATGTCTCAACGGGTCAACAATTTTAAGTGAGATTAACTACAGGGGTCCCTATACAAGAGGAGACCAGAAATGAAAACAAAAAAACGACAGTGAAACTTCTCTACAGCGGACAGCAGCGGGACCATCATGATTGTCCGCTCTGAAGGAGTAAACAAAAATATAGGATTATCTTCATGCCAAGACCATGTCGAATTATTCGTAAAGAGAGGTGCCCCTTATCGAGGGATGGCCGTAAAGAGTACACGTTCTCTTAAGAATAAGAAGACTGTAACGCAGAATAAGAAGACAGAGAGAAAGAGAAGTATGAACAGAAAACAGAGAAGTGACGAAATTCTGATTGCGGCATTGTACAGGGACGCTTGAAGACAAGAGTTGAACAAATTTGATATTTCTCTAAGAGGTTGCTAGTGCGGTTTACCGGACAGGATGGCCTACTTAAGAACTGAATGTAATGTTAAAATGGGCGGTATATGACATCACGAGGCTTGAAGAAGGAATGAATTATACAAGAACTAAATGTATGAGGAAGAAGCCTTTGCTGGCATTTCCCCAAATAACAAGAACTTTAATTTTCAAATAATTCATATTTCACGAATCCATATTACAAAGAATTCAATCAGTAAGCATTTCACAGAATTGAGATTTCACACGAATTTCATGCCTTTAATTATGAGTTATGTAGAGTGGTTGTATGTTCATTTGTGCCGAGAACAGGAGAAAGTTAAATCAGACGTCGTATACGCTATGGGTTGCTAATGTGGTTCTGGTTTGAAGTAGTGTACTAAGGGGACTTGGAATTACGGTAAATGTAGAGGTAAGGTTTTGAATACAAGAAGTGCATGGGGTGAATAAAGGCTATAATTCAATACATTTTAACAGGTCTCAATGAACCCAAAATGACCTATATTAAGCTTCCTCGATGTTACCGAAGTTTTTGAACGAGTAAAGTGAGTGGTACGAAATCATCTCTCGACAAAAACCGAACATTGTAAAACCTTTTGTCAAACCCACTCACTCATTTTACGTTATTTCGTGAATATAACCGTCAACAATTCATAAATAACTGTCAAAAAATCTCTGAACTTCGTTGGTGGACTGGGGGCCAATCAGCTGTGAAGTTGGGCATCTCTATAATACTTCATTTCTGACTACTGCTTAGTCGACTTCGTCAGTCCTCGGGTCAAATTTCATACTCAATAACCTGTTAAGACTGGTTCTAACATCAAATCATGACATGAAATGTAATGACTCCACAAGATTCATCGCATGATAAATATGATGAGAGAAATTATGCCCTGTGGAGTCGGCATATAGCAGATAGGAATAGTCTGAAGCTTCCAGCAATGGAAGATCCGATAAATAGCTAAAACGATGGGTACGCTACTGGTGTCTTATCTTTGTCCTCTTCTGTCAATAGTAATTTTTGACAAAATAGCTTCACCTACGTGATACATCATGCCTCAAATATATTATCAGTATATTATGAGTCCAAATTTGTATTTTTCGAAAGTCCAAGACATTGCACATCTACCTTAAGTCTTACAGTTCAACATTTGTGGCCGCTAGTGTTGTCAAAGTCATTTGTCATACACTGACAGGAAATATAGTACTCTTTCCTCATTCATAACAAAGATTTTCAATTTATTACTATTGTTCTAAAAAACAAAATAATAATACTGAAATCAAAATAATCATTTGGAGATGGGTGACGAAAAGGTGTCCGTCAGCTTTGCCTGCCAAAGGTGCCAAAAACCACTCATAATTGATGGAAGTTTAGATAGCATCAATGAACATGCGATGGCAGAATTATCTTGTAAGTTAAACAAATTTCGTGTGGTGAAGATAATTGATTTAAAATCCTTCTACGCAGTGCCAATTTATGCGACGAATATGGATGAAATTGATCCCAATGAAAGTGGCTTCGATCATGTTGTGCCACCATTTCGCTTGAGCGATTCGTTAAATGGAACCGAATTCACACTGGTCTCTGATGGTAAAGAAAGCAAGAAACTTAGCTCGGAGTTTCTTACCAAAGCACAGCTTTTTGATGCACTGTCATCAAACTCTGAATTTGATCACCCTCTATGTGATGAGTGCACAGATTCGATGCTGGAGCTTCTACAACGTGAACTAAAAATTGCTGAAGACGAGTGGAGGGATTACAAAAACTACCTTGAGAAACTGGAAAAAACTGAGGTGAAACCAAATGTCCCGGAACTAAGGAAGCAGCTGGCAGATTTAGAATCAAAAGAAAAACATCTACTGGAAGAGCTTTCCAGATTGAAGATAAAAGAGACTACATTGAATGAAGAAATAAAAGTGGAGGAGGCCGAAAAGGCCAGATTGGCCGAACAAGAAGTCAGTTACTGGCGAGAATACACGAAACACCGGCGTGATTTGATGCTTACAGAAGATGACAAACGCAGCTTAGAGAACCAAATCTCTTATGCTGAACATCACCTTGAAAGGCTACAGAACACGAACATATTTAATGTTGCGTTTCATATCTGGCATGCCGGCCACTTTGGTACGATCAATAACTTTCGTTTGGGGCGACTTCCCTCAGCTTCGGTTGATTGGTCGGAAATAAATGCAGCGTGGGGTCAGACAGTTCTCTTACTTTGTGCTCTTGCACGTAAAATAGGGTTGACATTCCAAAAATATCGCTTGGTTCCCTTTGGTAGCCACTCGTATGTAGAAATCCTGGCTGATGGACGTGAACTACCTCTGTACGGCACTGGCGGATTTAAGTTCCTTTGGGACACCAAGTTTGATGCTGCAATGGTCGCATTCCTTGAATGTCTCATACAATTCCAGCAGGAAGTAGAAAAGCGCGACACCGAATTCTGTCTACCGTATAAGATGGAGAAAGGAAAAATAATTGATCCCTCTACAGGAAACTCGTACTCTATCAAGTAAGTACAATTCAATGATATACCACCTGGGTAGTCTTTCACGCATGAATTCGTTTGCTTCCAGGATACAATTCAACTCAGAGGAGCAGTGGACCAAAGCCCTTAAATTCATGCTTACCAATTTAAAATGGGGTCTGGCATGGGTATCGTCTCAATTCACAACACATTGATCTCTAGTCATAAGCGAAAATGTTTTATTTAATTTAGTTAACCTATTCTGTATTTAATCGAAATAAAGTGACTTCAAACATTTTTGTTTGAGGTTGACGGTTTGTTGCAATTCTTGTTGGAGGTAGATGGCTTTTCGCAATCCGATTCGTCTGAACCGTCACTGTCAGTCCCCGATGAAAGATCATCACCTAACCAAAGGGCTGATTTTTTATTATTCGCTTTTGTTATCTGCTGGCCCTTTCGCTTTAAGTTTGGTTTTTCTAGATCCTTCTCTACGGCCTTTTTGAATCCTTCTTCAACCGAATCGTTTACTTTCTCTGTAAGTTTTGACCTAGCTTCTTCGTATTTTGGATCTTTGAACTCATGCTTGGGGACGTGAAGCAGTTTTTCAACTTTCTTCTTTTTCTTTTCCTCTGCTTCAGCCTCACGATCCTTTTGTTTTTCTAGCCATGCTTTTAGTCGTTTCTCCTCATTGATATCTCGAAGTCGACGTCCACTGAGATCTCGGCATGCTTCACGATTTGTTGTCTTCTCGATTTGTGCTCCGATTGCTCGCAGCATTGAGCCAAAGCCGCCTTTACCGCCAAGTAAACGCAATTGGATGTGAATAGGTAACGATTCGTCAACGATTTCATTTGATAGAGTTCTTCCATTTTGAACTAAGTAATAGTCAAGTCGTTTAAGATTCTGAAAGAAAATATAATGTGATGTCAGCCAAACAAATATTTCAATACCCACATACCGTTTCATCACTAATGCGTTGAATGATATCATCTTTGTCCACGGATTTGCAGGACAATATTCTGTTCGCGTTCAAAAAAATGTGCACCATTTTAAAACAAAATTAGGAAAGTTAAAGACGTTTTCTAATTATTTACAAATATTTTGATCTGTTTTGACAAATTAAGGTGACAACTGCTTCAGCTTGGTAGGACTGTCAAGGTGTTTCGGAGTTTCGCTTTGTTCTATTTAAAGATGAAAATATGACACTGGTTATAATGGAAATCCCATGAACATTCTTTCATTTGTAAAACATTTTCATCATCAGGATATTTTATTTTGACTGATTCAATAAATAGTTGCCTACCTCTATTAAGGCTAGATTCTTTGTAGAATCTTTTTGTTTTTAGTTACATTAAACGTATAAACATTACTTAACAAACAGTAATTAATTGTAGGTAGATGCGAAAGCAAAACCTTATCGTTTCGTCAAATTTAAAAGCAAACGTACCTTTTCCGTTTGCTCTTTGAACTATTTGCATACACTTAGGCGTTTTGCCGCACCATAACTTCCCAATAGGTGGCGATGTAATAACAACCCACACACTTCTTGAGATGAGCAAATGTCAAATATTGTTATCCAAATAAACCACACGTGAAATTAAAAATATCAACAGATCGCGTATTTCAATATATATATAAGTAAATATAATATATTCAATTTAAATCATGTCTTCACCAGAATCGAGTAGCGAAAGCGAAGCCCATGTTTCAAGCGATGCCGAAGAGGAAAATGTCGAAGTTGTAAGAGCTGCAGTTTTTCCAAAGCATATCAGTTTAATAAAACCCCGTATATTTTCAGACTGAGTTTAAAAACAATCTTAGCACAATGTCCTTTGAGGAATTGATTAAGTTGAAGGACGAATTAGGTGCAAGAGTATTTAAAGAAGCAATTTTTGGAGCTGCTCCAGCTAAAAACAAGAATAAACATGTGAAAATTAAACGTCTAAATAAAAACCGACCGAGGGAACAGTCATCCAGAAAGCAGGTTCCCTTCTTAGGTGGAGTGAAAGCATCAAAGAAATCCGCAACTGAAGTTAGAGACCCCCGTTTCGATAAAAATAGTGGGGAATATAATCCAAACAAATTCAAGGAAGATTACAAATTTTTAACCGGTGTTCGAGAAAACGAGATTGAGACCCTTGAGAAAAAGTTGTCGACTACAAAAGATGAAAAAGAGCGTAGTGACATAAAGTTTGCTATGCAAAGACTGAGGAATAAAAATGTTGAAGAAAAACGTTGGGAAATGAAGCAGAATATGTTAAAAGAGGAACAAAAGGACATTGAAACGGCAAGGAAAGAGGGACGGCAACCTCACTTCGCAACTAAAAGTAAGTGATTATGGCCTTGACATTGCAGTTGTTACATACTTTACTTTTCAGAGGAACGACGTGCCAAAGAACTAGTACAGAAGTATGAAGAATTGAAATCCAAAGGCAACCTTGACAAGCATCTGGAGAAGAAGAGAAAGAAGAACGCCGCGAAAGACAGGAAGAAGTTTAGTTTTGATTAACATCTTTTATTGTAACAGCTATTTATAAGTACTACATAAAATTATTATCCCGTTCGTAACATCTTTGCATCACGCTTCTCTTGAAGCTCCTTGCGTTGTTGTTCTACAATTTCTTTCCTCTCCTCCAAGAACTTGGCGTATTCTTCGGCATCTAAATCTTTGACTACTTGTATTCCGCAGGTTCTTGCAATGCCGACAAGTTGTTCACACATTTGCTAAACAAAAAAACGGCATATTTAAGATATTTCCCTTTTTCGAATTGGATAATTTGCCCACTTACCTGCATTGTTTTGAGGGCATTTGGAGGGTCTTGTATTTTGATGGCAGCGATTTCATAAAGGTGCTTTAAAGTTATTTTACCAGATAGTTCTCGCCCCGGGCTCATAGCTCCGCGTTGAACACCTGCAGCTTGTTTAATGAAAAATGTGGCCGGTGGAGAATGGATGACAAGTTCATAGCTTCGGTCACTATTTACCCATACTCTGCATGGCAGAGGTATGCCTTCTTTAATGTCCTTTGTCCTCTCATTGAAATCTTTGCAGAAGGCTGCAATATTAATCGATCGCTGGAAATATATATGATCATGTGTTCTTTACTTGAAATCATCATTTGTGCATATGAAGACAATAGTTACCTGACCCAACATTGGCCCAAGTGGAGGACCGGCTGCAGCCATACCAGCTGGTATATTTGTTCGTAATTTGGTTGTGTGCGTCACTTTCTCGACGAACTTTTTCATGGATTTCAGTTTTCCGGCTGCTTTGGACATGTTTTCAGTTAAAAACCCAAGTATTTATTTGAAAGATTGGAACGAGATTTATTTTGGTTATGAAATAAGTTTCTTCTTCTTATTGCAATGATTGTCGGTTGAAGACAGGTTGAAGTAGTGGAGCATTTATGAGTGTGTTCAGACACATTCCATGTTATTTGAAATGAAATCATTTATTAATATAAATCCGTTCTTGTTCTTGCAATTGTCTAAACCATGAGAAGGAAGTAAAATTTAAATAAACTGCAGACGTATGTGAGGCTTTTTTATTTTAATCCTTGTGTAAAATTGTGAACTCAAACACGTATATGTGCATACATCAAGAGAAAACACACTCACTTTTCAGCCATTAAATTTTCCACCCCTAAACGACACACTCTATCGTTGTGAAGACAAACAGTTCCAATTGAAAATGTCAATAATTTGTAAAGTAGGGGTGAAAAAACTAGTGGTTGCAATTTGTGGTGGTTTTCTTTTGTTATTTTTGATAAAAATATAAACAATAATAATGTTATAAGTTCAATTAGTTATTCAGAGATTGTCAGTGCATTAGTTTTGGTACAAATTTCGTTAAATTACTCAACCAAAACGAATTAATTTCTATGACAAGCAAACACTTGATTTCTTCTAAGCGGAGTGGTATAAGGAAAATAGTCACATTCTCTAACAAAAGGGTATTCCTACACCCTTTTTCGTCAGTCCATCCGAATGGTTCGAAACAAAAGCATTGCAACTCAATCGTCTTCGGGCAATGCAAGTAGTAGTAATAGCAGTAGCAAATCTCCCATAAAAAATTCGAAAACTCACCGTAAAAGTAGCAGCAATTGTGAATCTAGCGTCGCCGAAATCGATGACAGAACTAGTAGAACCCCCTCCCCGGATGACAGTACAAGTACCCAGGGATCGGTGCATAAGCAAAATTTATATGTGGTTTCTTTTCCGATAATATTTCTTTTCAATATTTTGCGTTCGTTGATCTATCAACTCTTTTGCATATTTCGTTATTTGTACGGTGCAAGTACACGGGTTATATATCGGCCGCACAGGCGCGAGTGTAACATTGAAATCGTGGTTGGAACTGAGATAGAAAGAATACAAGCAAAGCCCCTTGCTATAGCTTCAACGAGTACAGTTCACTACCCTTATAATCATCATAAACACAAGCAGCTGGAAATGTCGTCATCAAAGTTAGGGGGTGGCGGTAGTGGTGGCGGTGCGCCAACATCTCCTGGACCTGGAGACCCTTTGTTAGCGAAACAAAAGCATCACCATCGACGAGCGTTCGAGTACATTTCAAAAGCCTTGAAAATAGATGAGGAGAATGAAGGTGAGTAACATGTCAATTCACAATGTGCGGCAAGTTGATCTTTATTGTTTTCAGTTTCAATTCGCGTTTTGTTAAATTATTGAAAGAATTATTATTTCACAATAATAGCGAACTCCTCAAGCGTATAAAAAATCATACATTTGTTTCCCTTCATAAAATGACAGGAGTATGTATATGTTATTTATAGCCGGCAATTTGTGCGGCGAATACATAGTGTTTGTTTATTCCGAGGTGGGTAGCTTAGTTAATAACCGATAAATGATGTCACATGCATCTGCTGATCATATTGTGGAAGGATGAATGATTTATTAATTTACATATTCAAGTTATTCAAGATTGAACTTGAGTTGAGTTAAGAATTTAATTCGTAAGAGTGATCCTTCCAGCCTTTTTGTGGCTTCAATCCGCTGACTTCTCAAGGAAAGGAATTCTATGTTTTAAATTGAATATATGCACTTGAATGAACACAAACCCATTTTCATACTAACTTTTGGCAACAGCATAGACAAGCGAAAATATTCGAAAAGCTAAGTTCAATAATAAATAACATAATTGCAGGTCACAAGGAACTTGCCATTGAACTCTACCGGAAGGGCATTAAAGAGCTGGAAGATGGCATTGCCGTTGATTGCTGGAGTGGACGCGGTGATGTCTGGGAAAGAGCACAACGTCTTCATGACAAAATGCAAACAAATCTTTCAATGGCTAGAGACCGCTTGCACTTTTTAGGTAAATATCAACACAAATATTTTATACGAATGATAATACTCTACCGATCAATCGCTTTGAATGAACATAAGCTGATGAAGATTAGAGTCTTCTTCACTTACTATAACAACAAAAAAAAATCTTACAACTAATGTGTTGTTTTGCTCGTGGCTCTTTGCACAGATATATGTATGTTTGGACAAGTGTATTTTTTGTATTTCGATTGATTTATTTTCTTCTTAGTTTTTTTTATTGTTTATTTTTTGTTTTTGATTTGTTTGATTTTGCATTTGTTTTTCCATATTACTTTTGTGCCAGACCTAAGAAACGCCGAACTAGAATTAGAAAATATGAGGATACAGGAACAGAATAAGAATGCTCAGCATTCATCAAGACCAATTGCTGCTAAGCAGCGGAAACATGTAATACAAGTTGTCCAACCAATGACTAATTCCTATGACAATAATAACACCATAACGAATGCTAACAATAAGTCGAGTCCAGGTCCTGTAAAGAATCCTACAGACTACTCAAGAAGAAGTAATTTTTCTGTGCCTACCAGCAGAGCTCCCCCTAAACGCCAAACGCACACATTGTCGGTTAATAGCAATACAGTATCAAGTTCAAGTGCGTCTAGAGCCCCTGCGAAAGCACAAACAGCGGTAACCAAGAAAATCGAAGCAGGTAAGATTACCAACAAATATATGAACAAATCTTATAAAGAGCTGCAAAAATACTGTAAAAGAAACTAATTATGATATATCTGGTACAACATATTGGGAATTTCTAGTGACTTCACTTACCGCCGGCTTTGTCTGACACCTAGTTAAGACTGTTTATATAATTATTATTTATAATGTTATGAATTTTTGTATTGTGCTTTAGTGCTTTAGTGTAATATAGGTTTCAGCTAATATAACTGTAGTATTCACCGCTACGATTTGTTTGGTGGGTTGCACGCTTTTATGAATTTCACCCACTAAATCGTACCTTCTTCGATCGTACATAACCCACGTATTAATATATTCAATCTTAAATTCGTATACAGCATCAGGGCGTAAACTTACAATTGGCACCAAGCGACCTGGAAACTTGGGGGTAATCAACAAATCTCAGACTTTACCAAGAAACCTGGGCTCAAAGGCGGCCATAAATGGAACGCGTCAACCGTTGAAAACTGCAGCGACTCCACCAGCTGTAAGGCGACAATTCGGTGTAAGTTTTCTACTAGAGTCTAAAGCATTTGCATGTCATCACATTAAGAAATGATGTTTTATACAAGAATACTTTCTGATATTAGATATTAATGTGCAATCGTTAATCAATCTTCTCGTGACTCAAATTTTCTTGAAAAATATTTCCTTTTTGTATTGCAATTAATGTTCCAAAGCACTGAAACCCGTTTGGCTAATCTATTTTCGCCAATCGAAGCATCAAGTTTAACTTTGCATAGTTCGCAATGCAAAGCCATAAATTCATTCAAAAACTATTTGTTTAAGATGTTACAGTAATCGAAGTTGGTAGAAGAAAGTGTTCTTGCATTAAGTAAGCATTAAGTAAATATTTGGGCCAAAGGCACATTACCCCGTAGACAAATCGACGTGAGGATGAGCCGATTTGTTTGGCGCTTTGCCATATGGGCTATTATCATGCTGGTTTATTAAACATTTTTGTAGACATCTGGGCGCAATACCCCACCGCAACGTTCAAGAACACCAATTGGCAATGGCCCCGGTAGTGGTGGAAGCGGTGCTTCAACCCCAATGGTCAGCGTGAAGGGTGTTGAACCCAAGTTAGTACAAATAATAATGGATGAAATTGTCGAAGGAGGGGCTAAGGTGGAATGGTCTGACATTGCTGGACAAGACGTCGCCAAACAAGCACTTCAAGAGATGGTAATTTTGCCATCGGTTAGGCCGGAACTTTTCACAGGTAAATGACATTTACTAAAGTGTGAATAGAAAGAAATTATGAATTCAATGATTAAAGGACTTCGAGCGCCGGCGAAGGGACTTTTACTATTTGGACCCCCTGGAAATGGAAAGACTCTTCTTGCACGGGCAGTGGCAACGGAGTGCAGCGCCACTTTCTTAAATATATCAGCGGCGTCATTAACTAGCAAATACGTGGGTGATGGTGAAAAGCTTGTGCGTGCATTGTTTGCTGTAGCTCGTGAAATGCAGCCTTCCATAATATTCATTGATGAAGTTGATTCTTTACTGTCGGAACGCAGCTCAAACGAACATGAGGCATCGAGACGTTTGAAAACAGAATTTCTTGTGGAGTTTGATGGGCTGCCAGGTAATCCAGACGGAGATCGCATTGTTGTCCTTGCTGCTACCAATCGCCCACAAGAATTGGATGAAGCCGCACTTAGACGTTTCACAAAGCGTGTTTATGTGTCACTTCCTGACATGGAAACACGGGAACTTCTTCTTAAGCGGCTGCTAGAAAAACAAGGCAGTCCATTGGCACAGGATGCTTTAAGACGGCTTTCTGTTATGACCGAAGGCTATTCAGGATCCGATTTGACAGCTTTAGCCAAAGATGCTGCACTAGAACCCATTCGAGAGCTCAATGTTGAACAAGTGAAATGCTTAGATATAAGTGCTGTCCGTAGTATAACCGAGAATGATTTCTGTAATTCCCTCAAACGAATTCGACGTTCAGTTGCACCGCAGAGCCTTGTTCTTTACGAAAAGTGGTCAATGGAGTATGGAGATATTACCATTTAATTTATCTACTACATCCAATGTTCCTACTTTCAAATGTTTTTTTTTTTTTTGTTCTGTTTTATCTTTTTTGTCGTTTTAATTTTTAATATATGAATGTACCATTTTCCTCTTTTTCTTTATCCCCAAATCATACGATTTTTTGCTTAGTTTTAACGCATCTACTACCAACAATATGCCTTTCCTTTGCCTTGCAAGGTTGTTGTTGTGGAACAACATTTACGTATTCTCATAGTTATGTAAGTGAAATATATTTAGTTAAGGTTTTTTAAAGAGATTTTTCAGTGATGCCCAGTGTTTAAGAAATGTTTAAAAACAAAGTGTATATGCATTTAATTTAAGTAACACAAACAGAACTTGAAAATGAAAAAGACACAGTAACACACACACACACACATTCACACAAGCTTTTATATATTCAAACATAATAATCGTATATTTTTAATACTTTTGTATCGACATACTTATGTACACCCGATATATATTCAATATAGACAAAAAATCAGAAGAATTTTCGTAAGCAAGTATTGCTATTTCTTCTCTTCGGTTTCGGTTAGTTGTTGTAATATTTAACGAAACTACTACAATATTAGTTATAAAATTAGATGTTCGTATACTATATATAGAAGTGTTTATATTCATTTTTACTGTTGTTTAGTTAAACGCTTTTCACTAGAAGTTTGTTATTTTGCTAAAGTTAGAATTGTCGGTTATGATTTTTACTGTGTAGCGTATTGTTTTGTTTAGGTGGACGGTGAGATGTGTGACGAGCGATTGGCAAAATAAAAAAAAGGAAAATAAAATCGCATTAATCATGTACAAAGAATGAATTCCATTAGCAAGTAGCTGTCGGTGAGAAAGATGAAATTATATACTATACAAATATATATAGATTGTAATACTCAGACAAAAAAAAAGCTATTTAACCAAATAAAAGTATTAAAATGCTTCGATGAACTATAAATTTGTATTCATTAGATGTATGTGTGTGGGGTTATTAATATTTTTTAAGTCATGTAATCAATCCATCCTCCATTTATATAACGTGTATTTAGAAATTAATAAAAACTAAATCAAAACAAATTGTAATTCACATACTCAATGTTTTTTTTTGCTATTTCTTATTTTCCGCCTTCATTCATTTTGTGCGTAGAGGTGCAAGCATTTCCATATCATAGCTTCATGAATGCAACACAAGCTTATCCCATTTCAACGCTTAAATCGTATAATGTAGTCACAGTAGTTTACGAGATAGGTTAGTTATATCTTCATCATCTTCAAATCTTAAAGGTTATAACTTCTGATGGAGTGAGTGACTGTTTATGGCTACATACTTAAACGTGGAAACGTTTTCACGCGACATATATTTGATTTGTATCTACTACTGTAGGTGATTCCTATCATATCATATAAGGACATACTTGAATTAAAGGGCGGACAATTTAAGCTGACTTAGATGTTTGGGAAAAATGTTAGCCAAACAAGTCATAATACAATTATGATTTTGGAGCGTATTCATTCATTCAACTTCACCTATTGTCATGATCCATGAGATTTGAATAACAGCGAATAAAAGCTGTTGAGATGAGATTCCTTCGTGTTGTTGTCCGAGTGGCGAGAAACACGGCAGTGAGCTAGGGCTCAATGTTGAGTAGCTGCTTCTTCTAACGGAAAGGACTATGGATCGATGGTTTGGTCATGACTTTCGACTTTCAGGGTGTGCCTTGAATGCGACTCCATCAGGTAGGTGATCGCTTGGCAGATCCAGGACAAGATGTCCAAAAACTCGACTAGTCTTATCAGTAAAAATTACTTGCGTACAATTTAGAGTTAGAGTCTGTCTAGACGCCTTTACTGGTACTGTCGGATTGTCATGACACCCATATTATTATTACATTACTCAAAGCCTTGAAAGATGGTGATGACTTGAATAATGTGATTTGTTGGACTAAAGTATGAGCCAGATTAAGCTGTATTTGTATAAAGTTATTTGCTAACACTACGTAGGTGCATCAGTTTGATGAAGTCTCTGATAAAGATTGAAAAACTCAACTCAACGAATGTGTATTTTCTTTCACTTGTTCGTGATTCACAAGTGTGGTCAGACCTAGTGGTGCGAGAAGGAGATCTGGGCCTTCGATATAGATTTAAGTCAAGTCAATTAAACTTTTATTTGAACAATAATTATCCAAATGTGTTGACTCAACAATAGGGTCCCATGTTGTATTTTAATTATGCTTCAGTGGTTTGGTCACGTGGCACGAACGCCCCATCATCACTACTTCCGAGGCGGGCTTTGATTGCGATTCCATCAGGTAGGCGACCACCGCAAAAACTCGCCTGGTTACGCTTGGGCATACCTCCTGATGAGTTATCCCGATATACTGATGGTGTATTGCCATTTTGATAGAAGTTATAGTTAGTAGATCATTTAGAATGTGGGCTCGTTTAGCAGATTCAGATCCGTGCTTCACAGGTCCCGGATAGCCATGCTTGGATGTCGACAAGGTGCCTCTGGGGGATGATGGGTTTTTGTTACAGTTACTGGGTACTTCTAACGGTCGCTGTTGATGGTGCATATTCGGATTGGAATGAATAATTGAGACGCCTAGAATTTGAATTATGTTTGGTTTCGAAGTATGGTGCATTTGAATATGGAAAAAGTTGCCTGCACTCGCATACAACGTATATTTAACCTGATCCGGAATACTCTTCGGATCATGATCTCCAGCCAAAAAGGGAAAAGGACTTATTCATACGTAGGCAAATAAATCAAAATGTTCACAGCATCCCTCAAAGTCGTATGCAAATTTCAGTAGTCATGACTCAATGGAATGATAAGCTGGAATGAGCAAGCCAATGTTAGCCTAGCCAAAGTGTCTTCACCTAGTACATCTTAGCTGGCCTTGTTTTGTAGTTACGTATTCCACTCTTCGATCGGAGAACTCCTCAAATCCTCAAATCCATCTGAAAGGAAAAACCCTTCAAATAAAAACATCTAGCTTTAATTAAATTATTTATTTTAAAATCTATATTTTGTTCTGGTTTTACATTCCTTTATAATCAAAAACCATTAAAAAATATGTTTTATTTTATTTGTATTTTACATATCATCTCTTTCAATATTTTCCAATATTGTTTTACGTTACACCGTGTTATACTTTTTCGTTTTCCTTTGTTTCATTATAAATTACATATTCGTTTTGCTTTTATTTTTATATTCTTTGTTTTTTTTTTAGTTTTTAATTATAATTTAAAAATTTTCATTAATAACGACCTTAATTTCTATGGTTTGGGCGGCTTGGCGGCGCACATCAGATTTTTGTTTTTCTTTTTGTGTGAGTGGTAGAAGAATGTTGAGAGGAAATGTGATTTGTTTTGTGTTTGTTGTGTGTAGTAGTAGTATGCTGAACAAAGTGTTTTGTATTTGATGCTATGTATAGAGGGATTTCAATGTTTGTGTTGTTGTTGAAGTTGATTTCTCATTGACGGAAAATAATGAGTGGTGTTCTGTTCTGCACGCATCCAATCCAGGAATAACAGATGATGATGACGAGGATGAGGTTATTAAGCTGCTGCGGTTCCTGCTGCGGCTGCTGGTGTTATTCCCATCATCTCAATCTCATTGCGTTTGATATTGTGGCATTGCGGCACTGTACATCATTTGAGGTCCGAGACTGCCATTCGGGGCAGCGGGAGAAGCAGCAGTCGCCGCAGTTACTCCGGGCACAACAGTACCTTGTAAACCCCAAGCGACATTTGGCTGTACCATGCGGTAAGATGCTAAAATTAGATCATTCAAAGTAAGTACATCTTCTTTATAAGTAGTATCGGTAATTACAATGCTTTATATAATTAGAAAATGAAGTATGTTTTTACATATGTGGGTGAGTTAAATCATTGTATAGCTGAATTACAAAAAGAAGCACTTGATGCAGTGTTGATTTCAAATCAAAAACAAAAAATGACATCCTTATGCATCATCAAACAATTTAAAAAAAAGGAAATAACTTAAGAAAATGAAGTCAATTACCTCCTTGTTGAGCGCTGGCTGCATAAGCGTACGGATAATATCCTTGTTGCATATATTGAGTCTGCATTTGAGGGTAGCCCTGTGGATAATAATTCGATATTTTAGCAAAACTGTTACTATTAAAGAATGAATAAACTTACTGGTTGATACCAGTAACCCATTTGTTGGTACGCATAGGGATACTGAGCTGCTGCCTGTGGTGTGATAACTTGGCCAGGAAGTGCCGCCTGTTGCGACGGTACACCTCCGGGCCCTATAATCGCAGCACCGGTAGCATTCATCGAATTGTCACCACCATTTTCTTTGCCCCAGAAGCATTTCACTTGATTGCCATGCACTTCAGTATTATGTGTGTGTTCAATAGCACGAGTCGCCGACTCTTTTGTCATAAATTTAATGAACGCATATCCTTTATCTTTGAACACCCGTACATCTTGTATCTGACCGAATTGCATGAAATGTTTGTGCATAAGTTCATCGCTAATTACATTCGGCGGGAACCCACCACAATACACTGTGGTATTTGTGGGGCTAGATTGATTGTAAACGTCTTCGAATGTTTGCCGTACAGCGGTTTTATTTGCACCGACTTTTGTCGATTCACGTGGCGGTGGTAGTTTTCTTGTTGACCAATTTGTTCGAATCGAACGTGATCCAATCCATTGGCCATTCATTGTATGTATCGCAGTTTCGGCTTCGGCCTTTTTAACAAATGATACAAAAGCATAACCCTTCGACTTCATTGTCTGGGGATCGCGAACAATTCGACAGTTCGATATTTCGCCAAACGGTGCAAACGCCTCGCGTAGAGTTTCCGTTTCGATTTCAGGACTGAGATCACCAACGAATATGTGGTAATGTGAACTAATGTCTGTCTTTGGCTGATTGCCTGGACTTGTTGCCCAATTAACCTGTACAATACAGAAGATACAATTTTTATAAAAGCATGACTAGAATGGTATAAATCAATTAAAAATATGAGTGATAGTGACTTTGAGTCTGTTGACCTTGATTTTAAATTTCAAGGGTATATACATCAACTTGTATACATGTGTGTTGTATTGTAATACGCTGCATTTCCCTGAATCTTCTCTTTGGTCGGAACCATATTTTGCAAAGACTGCACATTAATCGTGAAATGATCACGCGTGTACCTTTTCGTATAAAACACAGCAAAGAAGAAACATGCATTTACCAATTTGTAAAACAAGTTCTTTTAGGGTTTATCAAACTCTTACATAAATCAGATTTTCTCAACAGTTGCTAACTTGAGATAAGGACATACTATCACCGTTTCTGTAAATAAATATGTGTAGCTGATTTTAAACGTAGTCTCGTTTCGTTTTTCTGTTTTACTAAACTACATTTTTATCTTAAATCTAGTATATATTTGTGCAGTGAATCAACTTATCAACTATATATGTACATATTCTAAATCGTGCACTTCTTATGAAGAAACACTAACCGGCTTCCTTTAACCTGCCAAACGCAAACATTTATGCGTATACATGGAGCTATAAAATCGTCGGAGTTTCATTATGAATCCTGACAAAAATTATTCCTGAAGAAACGTCATTTTTTCTTTAAAAAAATGTTTGACCTTCGGAATACATGTGCGAAATGCGCTTCGAATACTAAGTGAAGCGTGCAAATCGGCCGTAGATTAAACTTGAACAGAATCGTATGCAGCGAGATAAATGTCGTCACATTAAGCATGACAAATGTCCAAACCTTCCTTCATTAAAACTCCTAACAACTGATAATCAATATATTATATTTTTGGGGAAAAAAAAAAAACAATTTACTTACTTTTATTTCCTTTTCGAGGAAGAGTCGTTTGTTCATGGCAGTCAATGCAGTTGCCGCCGATTGATAAGTGGTATATTCGATGAATGCGTACGGATCGTTACCCGGTTCTCGGATAATTTTGCAACTTTTAACTGGCCCCATTTGTCCGAAGAGAGTAACTAAGAGATCTTCAGATACCGATGCCTCCAAATTCCCCACATAGAGGGTTTTCGGGTGCGATTCATCCATTTTACTCAGGTGTTCTGGTTATCCTACTTTATGTGTTGGTATTGGTGGTGTGATGGTTACGTTTGCGATCGAATTTTGTTTCGCTTAAGTCATAAATACTTTCTTATATATGTGAAACCTACAATGCCCGGATAATTTTCTATTTAATTAAATATAAATTAACTATCTAGAATATGGTGATAATGAGCAATAAATTAATATTTTCCACAAACTGGGTGTCTCGTGCGTTTAACGAGATGAAGATCGGAAATCTACGAGATTTTCTAAAATTATAAATTGTAAAGACAGCAATGATAGATCACACGAAACTTTCTCAGAACGGGTTCACTGGAAGAAAAAAGAAAGAAAAGAAAGAGAAATAAGTTTTGTATTTTTTTTTCATTATCAATTGTTTATTGCATTTTGATTATTTATTAATACGTTTACTGTTCACCATGTTACACCGTTTTGCAAATTTATCAAGTTATTTCAAAGACAAAAATGTAAGAGGCTAATGAAATGAAAGAAAGGAAATTCATCAACCACCACCACTCGGGCTTCTTACGTTCAATGTCGTCGGCGATGCACACCCAAAAGTGTTATGTTTTGACGACTTTATTGATATATTTTACACGCAACTTGATTGATTTCACAAAACAAGTTAAATATATTTAAATTCATGTCCACATTTATGGAATAGGTTTGTTTTTTTTTTTAAATAAAAAAGCTTGATATTGTAATATAAATGAAAAAGAAGTCACAGCTCTTGAAGAGGAGGGGGAAGACTGCCGAGCTCTTCGCACAGTGGAACACACTCGCACCAGCAGACCTGTCGTCTCTCTCAGATAAATGGGCAACACTATATGAATTGAATTTGCCGATGATTATAATTTACGCGCGCGGCGGAGGAAGGGTGGCGGTGATCTGCCAAAAGGCGTCTTGTCTACTACCACTGAAATTCGTACATGACGTGGCTAAAATTTGCATTTTATCTGATAATTGCACTTAGAATTGTTAGAAAGCTATGTAAAATCAATTTATACTAACTTTTTACTAAAACTTCTACACTTTTTTGTGATTGATTTGCCGTAAATGATGTAGTTTTCTCGTCAAATAGTCGCGGCTGTTTTTTTTGTAACACTGCGTCTATGGCGAATTTAATTCTGGAACTGAGGATGAACGAGTAAGTGAATTCACTGCATGGACGGCTGTATTGCGATCCTTCTTTAACTCTAACCAAATTGCTTTTCTATCGCTATGAACACACAAGAGGGCGCTGTGGCTGTATCAAAACTTAAGGGTATATTCCCATTTAGGTGCTACATTGCAGTGTTCAGGTAAAACTTATGGAAAATTTGTTTTTAGAAGGAGAGGTAAATTGCGTTGAAACTTTAACAGCATAATTTTTAAGGTTTTGCAGGAAGTTGAAGTTGGTCGGTTTTTGACAAAATTCGAAGAAAATGGTTGACCTGTGGAAAATGGGCTTTGTGGTTTGGCGCGTAGACTCTAACGCTGGGGGTATTAGGTTTAAACACCGAAACGATCAACTCTCAAAATGTATGGCTCCTCCTATTTCGTGTCAATAAACACAAAACAAAATCCCAGATTTGGCATATTTGCTTTAGTTCCCATTCACTCGTGATAGTCGAACCTAGATTTTAGACAAAATGTATCTCGGGGAAACAATTTTAAAGTGCTTGACGTGCTGAATTCGTAATATAAATTTTTCATTTCGACCAGGTTAAAAGGTTGCGTTAAAATATATGCATGACAAATAAAACAATAGCTTATTGAACTCGTTCATAGTGCAGGACCATTTGATTTTTGATTTTGACTTGAAACTGTTTCATTTTAACCTCCCACCAACAAACACAAACAACCAAATGACAACTCAATCTGAAGAAATGGAAAAATCTCTTTTGCGGGGGGATTTTCCAGTGGAAATGCTGCACATCTTTTTCTGTGTGATCTGTGTGTAAATTTGCAAACTATGGACGAATCAAAACACACAAGATCTAAAGAGAAAAAGGAGAAGAAAAAGAGGAAGAAAGAGAAAAAGTCAAAAGTCAAAAAGAAGGAGAAAAAGCAAAAAGACAAAGAGTTAAAAAAGCTTGCTAAAGCAGAGTTAAAAAAGGCCAAACAAAACAAAACAGCAGAAGAACCGGACTTTTCAGTCCCCATAGGTATGTGTGTATCTGGTAAATGAACATCTTATATATTTTCATAACTCAATGTTTGATACATCTCCAAACTAGATTTGATGTACTCGAAGTCACACGTTCCTGAAACGCCTGAAGAATACCAAAAAAGACAAAGTCAAATCAGACGAGTAGTCGATCCGGAGACAGGCCGTTCCAGGCTTATCAAGGGTGATGGCGAAGTTATAGAGGAGATAGTTAGTAGGGAAAGGCACAAAGAAATCAATAAACAAGCAACTGAAGGTGACGGTCGCCACTTTCAGAGTAAAACAGTCGGTCTGAAATAGATCGAAGAATATTTACTTCACAATAACAATTTTGCATCCAAATACAGTATCCATAATATTGAACCCGGTTAACTTTAAAAAATTCATTTGTAAACTTAATAAAATAAATCTTTATGTTTGCTTTATTTAATAGAGCTGATAAAATAGCGTTGTAGATCCATTCTGCCAAGTGGGATCGTCAGCAACTTTTGCTCTACACATTGGACATGTTTGTTCACGTTTGAACCATGTGCCAACACACACTTCGCAGAATATATGTTTGCACTCGAGAACAACAGGGGTGTCGTACGAATCGTGACAGATTGGGCAAAGTGTACCCGCATCGCTCAGTTCTTCCTTGGTAGGTTGTCTTCCATAATCCTAAAGATATGAAAAAAGAAAATATCATCTGAGGATTCAACAGTTCATGCATTCTTCGAACTTACTACATTCTTGAGAAAACTACACAGAGCCTTCTTTAAAAATTTACCCCGTTCAATAAACTCGAAGGCCTTAGCGCCCATGTATAAGACAGAAAAGCAGAAAAGTCCAAAAATCTGTAATGTAATGTAATTTCTGTAAGACAGGGCTTTAAAGTAATATTCAATTTGACTTACGACATCCAGTCCTGTGTAATATATGTTCAAATATATCAACCACATTTTAACTGGCACCAGTGATCTGTACATTTGTGAAATGGCTTCTATTAAAGCGAAAAGACGACCCTGTAACCATAAAATTATTCATGTTAGGGACAATTCAAAATACTATATAGTATATACAAGTCAGGTTTCTTTTACAAATATGCTTAAATTAAACGTCTAAGCAATGCATTCAAACTCTTGTGTTAATTGGCATCAATTTTTTAAAGAACTAGGACTTATGCGTACAGCCAAAACTCTGGAAGCCTGAGAAAAATGCGGCTTTCTGGTACCCACCTTTGAATTCGGAAACAAACTTTAAGCCTTGAGAGGAAGGAGCGTTAGACACATAAGTGCATACGATAGCTCATTGTTCGGCTACAGCCCCAAAGAAGGTTTGCTTGATATCCTTCGACTTGATTGATGGGCAATTTCGTAGCCATCGCAGCCGACAGTTGTTAAACACAGTAGAATATAACTCTCTTTATCCGAACGTTTTGAAATGACTTACATGGATGTGTTGTTGGAACATCGTAGTCTTGTATCAAAACCCTCTCGACAAATAAAGGATGTACAGTAATTGGCCAAAATTAATTTGCTTTCAAACGCCAATCATATGTTTTATGAGATGATACTCTAAGATAAAATTATACTTACTCTGGGTTTATGTTTTATAACGTCAACAGGTAACGCAGTAATCAAAATTTTTATTTTGATTGTTATCAACTTGAGTATAAGATCGTTTACAGCAACAGCATGCAGAAGTTGACCGAATGAATGAAAGTCAGTAGCGGTGTTCAACAACAGTCCCAAATAGTCCGGGCTACTATTAGCGATTAAGAAGCGATACACAATAACGAATATTACCAATAGATAATCACGAATTAAAATCCCAAGATTTTTTTGCGACAGCTTGGCGACTTGCTCACATAACGATTTGTTCACTTGATAGACAATAGTGTGAAGTATCAAGATGTCTATTATACCTAACCAGTGATCATAAATTGATTTTAATAATACAATACCAATAAAAGGCAGGTATCGAACAAAATGACTTAGAATCTTCACAGCTAGTTCATAGACAACACTGTCTTCTTCCAATTCGTTTGTGTTTCGTGAGGGGGGAGTTGATGGTATGCGAGGACCCGTCGTTGGTGAATTTTGCTGACCAACTGAGGTGCTTCCATTATCAATGCCGCTTACTCCACTTACTCCAGGTTCATCTCCTGAGGATGCTGATAAAGGAAGTGCAGTCGAATTAGTACGAGATAAACCGATTCGCGGAATATTTGTAGATCGTATTTCTCGACCAGTCAATGAATTGCTTTCTGCGGATACTGCTGAACTAAAGTTTATCACTACATCGTTGCTGGGGGAAGTCTCAACTGAGGTTGCAATTTGGGCATCTGGTGTGGTACTCCCAGGAGTGTTTCTTGACGACACGTATCGAAAATTACCACGTCGTGGGATCCACGAACGGATAGTATCAGGTGAAGGCCCCGCGGAAAATGAAAGGACGTTGTTTAAATTAACTCTCCAGCTATTAACATTGCTGTCTCCAGGCTGGATTTGATTGTTGTGGTTATTGTCGCTGTCAGCAGTAGATTGTTGATTTAAATGCCTTCCACCGCCTAGGTGATTACGTGCTCCATGCAGGAATGATAAGATGTTCTGATGAACAGTCGATGAGTCAGAGCTCGTTGTTGCATTTGTATCGATATTTACAGTATGCTGAGAACTAGAACTCTCGCCATTCACCCTTGTCTCCATTTGCGTTTCTGGAGTCTGTTCATTTTCGGAATTTATGCGAATTGCTGTATCTGCACTAGTGTACAATGACAAATCGTTTGTATGGTTCATCGTATAGACAACGAAGAGCAGACTTTGCCCTGCACTGTATAAACATTCAATTTCTAATTTCTATATTCAAACTGTTAACTCTAAGCTTCTTTCGGGGGGAAATCGCGTACCCTATTATGTGTAATAGAAGCACATTATTAAATGCGTTAGAGTAATGGATACTTGGTATAAAGAAATTTACTTTGCTTGTGTTTAATAAACTAAAAAAAACATTTTCTCTCGCCTTGGAAGGTGGTTGACCGTTGACAGATGTGATAGGTGACAGATACACTAAAGCTGTCATGTTATTGGCTCTGTGTATGGTACACTTCGGAGTAATTTCGATTTGTTTAATTTTAAGAGCTGGTATTTGATCACATACAAAAACATATGAACAACGATGAAACGTATCTATTTTCTTTTAAAAATCGGCTATTATCAGAAAGATGTACAAATAAAACCTGATCGCGTACGTTTTACTATTTTGTGTACTGAGTGTAAACGGCACCAAAGGTATCCTAAGGGGGAATGTGCATTCATATAAACATTTGTTTATGGTCTAATGAACATGGTTGCTATGGTTAAACTGTGTTTTGGGAATTTTAAAACAAACCATTCTCATTTTGGGAGTGAAAGTAAAACTGTTGTCTGGTGTTTTGTTTATTAAATGAAAGAAGAATATACATAATTAGTTCCAATAAAGGTTAGTTCTACTTCAATTTATCTTATTTCGACATAATTTTACAATGTAGAAAGAAACAGGTTTTCTTATTTCCGAAGAGACATTTACTACCTTTTGGCATATACATACTTAAAACATTAATTTTAAACAATACCCAACCAATTAAGACAGGTTAATCTTAATGATAGTTAAATATTAAAGGTGATATGCACTGCAACCATAATAATACCATACGTGTTTGGATGGAATATCATAATAATCAATTCCTGTTTAAAGTGTAAAGTATGTATTCATTATATGCAAGCATTAAATATTCGTGATATAAAGGAAGAACACCTGCTAACAATATTAATATAGGTAGTTTTACTGGGCTTATCTACTGTAACAACCACTAGTGTGGCAGAGCCCAGTGCCGGGACTTAAAACGTAAAGAGTGTGGTAGATCCCGAAGAAATTGAATGGTAGATTTAAAAAAAGCGCGGTAGATCTCGTTTACTTACACAATTTCTTAAAACATATACCACGCCAGTACTTTCATGAATGCAATGAAATAGCACCTTACTTTCTCATTACTCCTTAATTTCCTTTTAAATTGTGTTTCGAGAGGTGTTTCAGAAAAAAAATTAACAAAAAATGGCATAAAAAGGACGGGTAGGATAGTGGTAGGATTGAAGATTTCGCAAAATAGTGGTAGATCTACGTCGTCTAAGTAGTAAACTCGTAGCTCTCGTAGGGACCTTTGTTCTCTCATGCGTACGGTTTGTGTGTGATAAATAGTTAGTGACTCCAATGAAATTAATTCTTTGTATCGGGAATTGAACCAAGATTCCCATCGGAGTCAAGGTTCGAACCCACCAAGTAACCACTAAGATGCAGCCAGTAGCGCACCTAGTTCCATAGATTTATTTGCCTGTAGTGTTTACGTGAATTCGTTGCGTCTATTACTAATTGTGCACAAGTTAGATGAAATGCGAGTTCATCATGTATTAACATTATATGAAGTTTGTTGAGATTCCAAGTTTCAATGGCTTGACTGTGAATATTTTGTAGGTTTTCCGATTCTCCTAACTATTGTTGCTCAAATTTGTTGCCCTATTGGCGAAGACGTGCCCTTTAAGTTCTGGTGTAGTCAGTCAAATTTCATCGTCAAACGTGTTCGAACTTTCGAATTCGAGTGTTTTTTTTAAGGGTTAGTTCTTTTTTGCCCGAATTATTATTATTTTTTAAAAGATTTAAAAAAGGTCGTTTTCCATTAAAACCACTGGAACGCAAACAAAATGTTTGTTTTAGGTGGTTTCATGGTGAAACCGCTGTGCAAATACTCTGTAGTGTTTGAAATTGACCTCTGAAACTATTTTCTATGATTATTTTGAGTGCCTACAGAGTATTGGGACTCCTTTGAAAGATACTATGTTTGAAAATGAAACATTTCGATTCATTATGTTCATATTATATTTTATTTATATCAATCACTATCTACTTCTACTATCCTATCTACTATCCTATCTACTTCCGAAAAAAGTATTTTTTTAATTCCGTTATATTACTGACTAGGCAATGGAAAGCATACAATTTAACGACAATATGCATTGCTTTTGATCATAATATTTGAAAATACACACAAACGTTGACAAGTGTCAGCGCTTATAACCAAATCTACACACACTGCAAATGTTCTATTATGCCTCTGCCGGTTTGACACCTTTTTTTATAGAAAAAAACAACTTATGCTTATAATATACTTAAAAAAATTGAGCACTTAAGACCAAAGATGACAAAGTAAACTACATGAGGTAATCTACTCGACTAATTACGCATAGTTATTCGAATTAACTACTAGGCCGATTTGTTTCTTTTACTACATACATTTATTCCGTGTGGATTTTGCAGTGTTTTTTTTAAGAATGTTTCCACATTCCACGCACCCTCTGGACTCTGAACTGAATTGACTCTAAACTGACATCTCGACTACACTTTGACATATTTTCTACGCCCACTACATTTTCGACGTATACTACATTAACTACCACAATGATTAGCAGAAATAGCAGAAATGTAGTTATTCCAAAAAAGTGACATTTCGCATATCTCTGTTGTGTCTTAAGCAGATCAAACAATACAATTTTTGTACAAATTTGAAGATAATTCTGTGCTACTTCCACATACGCAGCGATTTCAACTTGATCGCCGTGATGGCAGCAGCGACCTGCTTGCCGAAGGTTGAGGAGTGTAATTACATTTTAGCAAGGCATTGATCCGCAGATGCAAATGCATGACATCCGCTGTACCCTTTCGAGCGGTTTGCGGTTGGTGGCCTTCCATCAGATCGTGACGCTGTACAGGCTTGTTTATTACATTTAGAGGGACTCCCCTGACATCAGCGGGATCAAAGACAGGAATTTTTACATTTTCCTAGTACAGAGGACTAGATCGATGACCTACATGTATCTAATTTCGCCCATCTATGGTTGGTGTCGTTTATGGCGTTTGTCAGTAGTAAGGCTGTGATAGACGTAGAGGCAAAACCAGAAATGAAGTATGATAGAGAGGTCCAACTTCACAGCTGATTGACCCCTTCACAGCTGATTGACCCCTAGACCCTATCGGCGAACATGTATCTTATTTCTTTTTGACAGTTATTCATACATTTTTTTCGGTTATTCACGCAATAACGTAAATGCCGTCCTGTGATTGGTCAATTTGGCTTTAGAAAACTATATAAAAAATGGTTGTCAAAAATTTTAAGAGGCAAGAGAGGCAGAGGTTGGGCGTCTCTATCATACTTCTTTTTTGGGCAGAACAAAGTTTACAGCAAATGAATTCTTTATTGAAAAACAAAACTTTGTATAATGTGTCAAAATGATTCAATACGTTTAAAATTTGTATTTGCTGTTTTGGGTGTTTTCCTTGACGAATAAATCCTGACTGACTCCTCAGAATTCGTATATATTTGAACAAAAACTATAGAATTGCTTTTGTTGGCTCAGTAATAGGGCCCAACGGATGTACAGTGTTTACAGAGCTTACAGTGATGACAACGTTTTTTTACAATTATTGTTATATTTAAATTAATTTAATTTTGACCCATCGGGGTTCGTTGTTGGTCATCTCGGGTTGGGGAGGTGGTGTTGCAGCCTATTTAGCCGCCATGCTGACTACTATCACTACTTTGATAGAAGTGATACAGCCCGTTGGTTGATGTTCGTGTTAATGTCTGCTTGTTGAGCAGATTCAATACGTTGAGGAATCGTGCTTCTTAACTCTCTGATGTCCATGTTTTGATGGTTTCCGATGTCGTGCAGTTGCCTCTGGAACAGTAGGGGAATGATGCGACTTCGTCGTAAAGTCTCCTGTTGCTGGGATACTTCCGACGGTCTCTGTCATAGGTTAGACCGGTGCATATTCGGAGTATTTTCCTTTCGAAGACCGAAAGCTTCCCCATGCTGGTCTTGGAGATGGTATGCCTGACTCCTCTCCGCATTCTCATCCTATTTATATGCAGCTATACAGAAGCCAGAACCCGATCTGTGTTATACGGTCGATCAATCAGGATCCCCTTCTATATCGCAAAAACGACCGCAACCCACAGGAACATGAACGGCCGCATCCGAAAACCAATTAAGGGTTGGCTTCTACCTGAAAATGATTTCGCAGCAGTTTTCAGACGGCGCCAGTCATATCTCTATGAATTTCCTTAGTCACTCGATACAACCCCGTTTCGCAGTCGCATCGATCTGGATGGCGTCAGTCAGGAGTTTTCTGTTCGTGAATGTGTGACGGACGGCAACAATGACGTTATTGCCTTCATTGAGGGACTTGGTTTTTATGATCCACCCTTATGCTGAGAATGCCCTTGTGCCTTGGGACCCAGTCGGAGTGGTGAATTTACTTCTGCCTGGAATACACGGCACTAGTTCGGTTGACGGGGAACCAGAGGAATCACTGGAGACATAGCCTGTGTTTTGATCCGAATTTGATCTATGTGTGTAGATTTCGATTGCAGCCGGGTTACGGACGTTATTTCCGTCCCATTCCTCTCTCGTGGAGATTACTGTTTTGTTACTGCAAAGTAAGTGCACATGTTAGTTGACGAACTTACCTTAAAACCTACATATAATCATGACATGGGTATGTTCGTATGTGCACAAAATATTGTTCTTGCCTTTATCAGGAAAGCATGCTCATTTGCTCTCTTGTCACGTTCACACGGCATGAATTAGATAGAGCAAAATATTTCGTAGAGGTTCAGCAGTAAAGTGAAACACAAACAAATCATTCCAATACATTCAAGAATATATTTGTTAAATAATATGAGGTATATAGATGTATGTTTGTCATTAAACATATTGGTTGGTAAATATATATAGTTGAGTAGAGTACGCTTAAAATCGAAAGGACTATTTTGTGCTTAAATAATATACAATGACCTTAAAATAGAGTAAATCGAAAGTGCTGCATCATTTTTTTTTTTTTAATCAGCCCCCTATCCCACCTTTTCTGTAAAAAGAAAGTCTATAAATCTCTCTCCACAATCTCACTCGCCCTGTACGAAGTCCAGCCTCTGTACAGAGGCAGACTACTCATTAGTGCACAGGTACTGTCATAGCTGCGGGTATATTTTTCTGGTTCTTCTGTCGTTTCTGGAGAAATGTTTTCACCGAGGCCAATGGCAACTGAAAATGGTAATAGGCGCAGTACGGTAACGGATCCCAGTATGCAAAGAGAGCTTCTCGTTTGTCCAAAATATTGCCAGCCAATTTCTTGTTGATTGCGTCGATGGATGAGTTCTCATGCCGTCCACCGTCTTCTAGCAGGGAGTGTGTCTGAGTGTGAGTGCACGGCTTGGAGAGGACCTTTGAGTGAGTTCCGCTATAACAAATGTATGGTAGAGATACTCCCACTCTGGCGCCGAGTGGAACAAATTCTCCGGTTGCCTGACTCTTGACCAGACGGAAGCTTATGTGACCATTTATTGGCCGCTGGCTTCGAGTTTTTGCAAAGAATTCCTTTATCCACGTTTCAATTCCTTTGTTAAACTCAGGGATAAGGTTCTTAGTGCCTTGCTCGACGATGCAAGAGGAGTTTGCAATCACCCTTGAGTCCTTTACTGTTGTGCATGTGATGTAGTGATCTCCCGGTATATCACGAACAATCAGCCACTGACACCGTTCACTTATTTCATGGCTGAATTTGAATTCTCGCCTGTTATTTGGCACGACATACTTATGACGTTCCAACAGGCCTTGCATTCCGACAGCCATCATGATGTTTCGAAAACCAGCTATGAATCCACTTTCATACAGAAGCAGCAGGTCTTCTTTGGAAGTGAGCACCTTATAGGGGGGCAGAGTTATTCCACTTGCTCGGCACTTTTTGAAGAACTTCAACGAATCGTCTAGTATGATGTTCTCTTGAAGATTTGGCAAGAATGTGGCGCATCCCATCAGTTCTAGGTGCGGTTTGGCTAGGGCATCGTAGTAGGCGGGACTTGTCGCACACACAGGAACGTAGTATGAAGGCCTTTCCTTATCGACAATATTGCACAAGGCGGCAATATAACTGTCTGGGTTCTCAGACGTTGGCCGTGGCACCGTGTAAAACTTGTGTACCGCCGTAGAGAATCGGGCTAGTCCAAAGTGTCCTTCAAATTCGAAAACAATCACTCGGGCACCAGACGAGTACAAGTTGCGTGCTAAATGAAGTGTTTGTATTGTGCTGCCGCAGCTGATAAGAACTGTGCGTTTATCGTTTCTATTTACGGCTATGGTTGTGCTGCTGCTGATTAAATCTTCGGCCGTTGAACTTAGAACCCATTTAAGGAATGAAATTGGAATACGCACTATCTTCCAGAAAATCCAAAGTAACGCTGACAGCCAAAAGCTTGGTGCAGCAATCGACAGCGGCACAAACATGATCAACTGCAGTACGTTGCGCAGAATGATGAGCGATATATTCATCATTAGTTTTGGCCACCAAAGCAGCAGTTGTCCCAATGTAGACTGCCAGAATGACACGACAACCCCAGCTGATGAGTTATATTTCGTATTCTTGTTTAGAGCCTGTTTTGATGAACGCACGATTTCGATTTCACGATCCTCAGGGATTTGCATGAATGATGTCGTAAAAGTTCGACGCGTCAAATGCGGCATCGGAGTTATTATTTGTCCCGAAGTAGCCGAACGACGGAGAATTCCCTGATCTAATAAAACACCTCGCCCTCGGCCCCCGCCATGAGGTGAATTTTTCAATCCTTCGGCCAGAAAATTTTCACCGCGACCAGTTGCCGCCGACATTTTGAGCCAATGTCTCAAGTGTATCACAACCGCGACGCGACACTATTGAATTCGAGTTTGATTTGAAAATATTTTTCGCTTCAGCGAGAGGATCAAACGAAAATTAAAATCGAAACACAAAACTGATATTGATATGCAACGTTCGCAGAAATTTAGAGACTAAATGATTTTTAATTACGGTCGCATCTTTTAAGTTCTCATTTTCACTAGAGAGACGTAGCTAGATCACTTGGAGATGTGCGCCGAGTGCGGTGCCAGTGGAACAAAATTATAAAGCATTATCACGTACTTTGATCCTCTGCTAGTATATATTTCTTAAAACAATTTATTAATTTATAAGCTCTGTGGCCGGGGAAAAAAGATGTACACAAAAAAAACAAACATCTCAGACGAGATGCGCAAGTGTGCAAGTGGATTCGATTGGGACGACCTTATCAGCGAACTCTGACAAAGTGCAAAATTAAATTGCAATCTGCTGGCCACATTCGACGGATTACAATGGCGATCGTGATGTTCGACATGATCATTCTTTTGAATTGCACACGCGATAACAATTGCTGCCGAAATGTGAGACGCACACTATCGACATGTGAGAGATGGCGCTTCGATTCGATGCTGGCGTGACAAGACACTTGTTTACCGCAGAAGGTTTAAACTCGATTTGGTGTTTTTATTTGCATTCACCCATTCAATCTACAAATTGTGATTGATATGAGCTATGTAATCGGTTTGTTTATTATCATTGTTGATAGAGGAAGTTTTTCTTTCTTTTTCTTTTTGGGGTCACTATGTCTAGGGTTTTGTTTTTATTTTGCTTAGAAGGTGCCACTCAATTTCGGGTTACGAAATTGAATGATGCTTGCATCGATAGTGCCGTGCTTTCAACAGCGTTCGAATACAACTGCATCAGGAACGTTTTGCAGAATTCAAGGGATAGTGCTGTGAAGAGTAACATTTGGAGTGCAGCAATTAGGTAAACGTATTTAAAAACTAAAAGCGACTTTTGTAATCGGCAATAAAACAAGTGCTGATATTTTAAGTACTACAAAATGTGTACCCACCTACAAACATATAAAATACAAAAAAAGCTCAGATCAGAGTTGTAGAAATAAACCCCGGATGGATTTTGAAGGGAGATTTGATGCATTAGTTCTACGTTTGAGGGTCAATCTCTGAAATATACGCATTTATGAGTCGATGATCGATAGTTTCGGGATCTTTTTGGCAACACTGGTTTAAACAGCTCGTGCGTCAGCTGTTTCGTGTTTTGTTTCACTGTCAAACATCTTCAGTTTGGTCTATAATTTAACCATGAATCCTTTTTACAAACGAACAACGCTTGCAAATTATTGAATTTTATTATCAAAATGTGTGCTATGTTAAGAAAGTTCATCGCGACATCACATGTGCAACGAAGCTCATTTTTGGATCAATGGGTACGTAGATAAGCAGAATTGTCGATTTTTGAGTGAATATCAGCCAGAAGCATTGCAAGAGCTACCAATGCATCCAGAAAAAGTCACAGTTTGGTGCGGTTTATGGGCAGGTGGCATCATTGGACCGTACTTCTTCAAAGATGATGAGAATCGTAACGTAACTGTGAATGGTCAGCGCTACCGTGAGATGATATCCAATTTTTTTTTTTTGCCCAAAATGCAAGAGCTTGACTTGCATGACATGTGGTTTCAACAAGACGGTGCCACATGCCACACAGCACGAGCAACAATGGACTTATTGAGAGGCGAGTTCGGTGAACATTTTATTTCACGTTCGGGACCGGTCAATTGGCCGCCTAGAACGCCTTTAGACTATTTTTTGTGGGGCTATGTTATAGCTCATGTCTATACAGACAAGCCCGCTTCAGTTGACGCATTTTAAGACAACATTGAAGCATTTATTCGTGAGATGCCGGCCGAAATGTTAGAAAGAGTATGCTGAAATTGCATTAAGCGGATGGACCATTTGAGGCACAGTGCATGAAATAATCTTCAAGCATTAAATTATATGGACCGTATTATCGATTTAAATAAAGATTTCATACATTTTTCTGAATTTTATGTTTTTTTTTTTGAAAAACTTTCCTATAGCTTTTAAAAAATCACCCCTTATATCAATTAGAATATCATCTTACCCGCCGACATTCAATAAATTGAAGTCGGGCTTCCCCTACTCTCTATAATTTGAAACGTTTTCATGCACAGACCTGTCGAGTGTTTGCATGAAAGAGATGTGAGTGAGTTCTGAGAGTCTACTTTTGAGGATGAACCTCATGTTGCCTATGGCAACAGAGTCCACCGATGCTAAAATGTTGGACTTGACTACACTGGATGAAAGCTAAGACGAAAGCGAAGAAGAACAATCGCCAATTCCTGTCACACTGAGTGGGGCAAGGAAATCTCTTACTGCCCCACGTTTATACGCCGCAGAACCGACACACGTGACGGTTTGTTGTCAGCTCTAACCATCGTCGGAAGTTTATTGGACAATGATAGAGGGAAGACGGTCACTCAACGGAACATTTCGGAATTCCTTTCAAAATGAACATTCTTGAATAATTGAAAAAATTTTTGTAATAATTAGTCACGAATTTTAGCTCCTGGTTGCATGAACTTTTTGCTCCCTCCCTCTCGGTTGTTTAAACTCGTGTTATTTTGATCTCTTGATAGTTTGAAAAAAATGCATCAAAAATGGATGAGCTTAAGGAAATTTTGTTTAGTATACATTCCTGAGCAGTGAACTACATTGAACTGAAGAGCGAACTGGTTCAATAAACAGATTTGAACTAAACTGAACGATCTCTGGACTGAACTCAAATGCACAAGCCTAGTGTCTATGTAGCCGCTGTGCAGTAATAACCTAACGTCTGTGGTTCAAATGTGGACGAATACACAAACATTCATGTTTGCCACCAAATTAGTAGCCTTCGGAAATGGTCAGAGAGTTTGAGAAGTAAGTTGAGCTGATTTCTCTAGATCTCACCCAGTCTTTGGTCGCAGAATGTGTAGTAGAATGTGTAGGTCATTGCTTGCCACGCTAGTCACAAATGCATTTCATACTGAACCCAGAGAAGTAAGACCGCACTCTCCCGCAGTTTTTTCCAAGCGTTTTCCGAAAAAGCATTTCATCATAAATAAAGTACAGTACAGTCTCGCTAGTCCGGACACTCGGTAACCTGGACACTTCAGTAGTCCGGACTCCTTTATGTTTCGGGCACTTTCAAAGTGTTACCTCTACAGTCCGGAAAGATTATTAAAATGCGTACGTATTTTGTCCCTGTTTAAATTATTCTACTACTTCGGTATCCTGCATTCGGCTCTTGAGTCTAGACATTGTGCCGTTGCGGTTTGCAAGCTTACGTTTGTGTGTGTTAATTGTTCATGCTCTGTTCTATCATGGCGAGCCTTCTCAGCAGAAATGAAGTATGATAGAGATATCCATCTTCTACTTCTCTTTCCCCTTGACTTCATCTGACAGCGTTTTTTATACGCTTTTTCTCCCGTGTCTGTGAATACGTGTGAGCTCTTGAGATCAGCTGGCGTACCCTTCCCCAACCTAGTAGAGGGGTGAATTCGACTTTTTATTTGAAAATTCGCTCGTTAGTTGGACGTTATTTTAAATGTTGGTGTTAAATTTCAACACAGTATGGAGGGGTAAACGAACGAACAAAACTTATGTTCATGAATTCTATTCCTAAAGCTCCCATTTGAGCAAGTTATAGTCTGAGATACTAGGACAAAATTAATGCACTACAAAATGTATTTTCGTATATGAATTATGCATATAAAATGCATGAGTTTACATGAATCACTTGACTCACAAAAAAGTTCCTTATTCATTTCGCTTTTTGAGAAAATTTTTAGAAATTAACTTAAAATTTGGACAAACTTTTTTGTGCATTGCTTATAATTGCAATATCTTGTCATTGTTGTTATCAAAATGTAATTTGAATGTAGGAGTTTTTAGAATTCATTAATTAAGGTTATAGAGTGGAACTAACTTTTGGGACAGTTTGTCAGATACGCTGTAGGTATATAATCTAAGAACTAAATTGAGATCATATAGATCCAGTTCAGTGGGCATTGCATTACATTTTTATTGACGAAATTCCATATAACAATACATACAAGTATATGCTCTTAAGAATATGAGTCTATTTTTGAACACCCTCCGTACAACAATACATGGATCGTGGGAAAATTCGGCAATCTGTCGCCATTTTTCCCCACTAAAATCCATGAATCGGCCGGCATTGCATGGAGGATCCTTGGTTTGTGTAAAAGTATGTCTGAAATACAAGGTAACACAACTACATCGCGGGTGTGGCCGAGGGGAAAAATGGCTGAAGATGGATATCTCTATCCCACCATTATTCATTTTGTCCTATAGTTCAAGGATATGATGTATTTGTTGTGTTTCAGGTCTGAATTTCTCAAAGATAATCTCTACCTGGCACCTTTAAATATTTATTATTATATGTTTTATTGTCGTATATACTCTTGCAAAAAACACGCCTAATATCGCAGAACCAGGTAAAATATGTAGCGCTCCGCAATCGCGGAGCAGGGCAGACATTTTCTAGAAATTAGTTTGTTACTGATTAAGTAACTACATACATAATTGTAGAAAAATAATTCCTCAAAAAAAAAAACAGAATTAGAATTGTTTATGTTAAGAACGATTGGGTTCACGTAAGTAAGCGAGGTAAGGTTAGATTGCTGACTGCTGATAGACAGCAGACACACTTGAGCCAGCATATCCCCATTGTGTTACCACGCGGATCTGATTGATTATATTCCGCAAACCAATTACAAAGCTTTGAAGATGACTTACTCAGATGCTACGTAGTTCATCAGGTTTTTAAAATAGTAGGTTTCTAGTTGATCGCTTCTTCGGGAGGAGAGAACGCTGCAATTGCGCAGACGATGTAGAATAGTTTCTTGCTCCTTATCTTACTCCTCATCTCTGCAGCATCTGCAAAAGTCATTGTAAGAAATGCCTGAATGACAGACTGCGACATTTTACCTTCTTGGATTTGACTTCAAGGCCACTTGGTTAAATATCTGTAAGGCTATAACTGTCATGCCTGCCGGATTCATAGACATTAGTACAATAATCCGATTACTTTCAAAACGAAGAACGATCTTCTGTTTTTGTGTGGTGCTACATTCCGGGGATGGCGTAGTTAGTTACGTGCTTACCACTGGTTAGTGACTGGTTGTCTTGTTTTCAAATCTGGTCCAGTCACCATTTGAATCCCAACGGCTAATTAATGGTACTATCAGCTGAGTGGTCGATCAGTGGTAGTAGTCTGACTGTGGGCGTCACAATGGACTAAGATGGTCTAAGTGTGCTAGTGAATTCACGGGGTGGACCTGGATCTCAACCAACAATCCTCTGCAGCTATTGCGATCTCTAGCTAGTTTTCTCTAGTTTCACACACTAAGTTGGTTGAGGTTCAGCTTTCCTTGGATGCACTGTGGACTCGGGTGTCGTGCTGTGGGTGCTATTGTTCTATTACAAGTGGAAGGACCTTTATGCCGCCAAGTTTTGAGACGCATTATTCTACACAGTTATTACTCTTTGAGTATTGTCAGTCACTCTAAAGAAGTGGAGCCAAACAAATTATTTTCAGTCGTATCGGCTAGGAATCGAACTGAGGCAGCGAGTTTCAGTTGCGTAGGAGTCGACGCACATACCCACAACGCCACAGCCGCCACTTTTGCCTCAATTGCCTCTTTGCACAATTTATTCTACATTGGATCACGATACTAATGGTGCTCGTACTCTTTACTGCGGAGCAGAGGTAGCGAAGTGCACGACTGCCTCGAAGTTATAGGTACCCATTGTGACCATTGTCGGTGTAGCATGTCCATTGTCCCCACAGCAGCTTCAGGACAGCGTATATTTCGTATGCACCAACTTCAACTTTGCCTTTTTTTTAATTCAATTTCAGTGTTAAATGTCAGTGTCGATAATTGAGAAAAATGTGGTCAAAAAACTGAAGTTTTCGTGTTTCAACAATCTGTCAAGCAAACCCTGTTCTTGTTTACTCTATTTAACCTATAAATTGAGAACGTCACTCAAAATGTTTGGCAAATTTTAATCAGATACATACATGCGTACAGTCTATATTAATTTAAGCAGTAAATCATTGTTTATATTTCGGAGAAAACATGTTTTTGCGCCAAGCATATAATGTATGTCACTCAACTTGACATTGGTGTGGAAATTTGTTCGTCGTATTGCGAATCTAAAAAAAGAAGTAGTTTCATTTTATTTATAATCCCTGTTTAAAATATGGAGTAAGAACTCAACTCAGCTGAGCACCGTCGAAAGGTGATTGAAGAGTTAACGGTTCAAGTCGCCTGCAGTCCCTAACGTTATATGTTAGTATTTACAGCTGCTAAATCTAGAGACCTGCTTTCCATTTCAGCTGTTTCCTTAAGCGATTTTATGACCGATAAGCAGAGAATAAGTCATTCCATTTGTTTTAGTTCTTAGAAGAAGTTCATTGACTTGATTCTAATCGATTTCAGATGGAGTAGCATAAAACCAAAGTTGTGCGTTAAAAAAGTAGTGCGGTTCCAGCGCATGTATGTCCATACGAACACATATTCAAAAGCAAGTTGATAAAAGACCTGATTACTTCTCTGGTTGGTCTTGAAAAATCCCCTTGTCGCTTAGGTCCAATCAACCCTGACTTTCACATCCAAGTGTTGCCACTAAAAATAGTAAACACAGATTTATTCCCACATCATCACAAACCAAGGTAACCTTCGGGATTTTGTGCAATTAAACATGAAAAAAATCATCTAATGCTGCGACAGCGTGCTCGCGCGCAATCTGTTGATGGGGATCTAAATATATTTGTGTCTATCCCACGAAAGGTTATCAGCCATTGTTATCCGTACTGTCCGAATGCCCAAAATGCCCGTGATAAGGCAGAACTGCGACAAGCCACAAGATGGATTTGTTTGTTTGTCATCGTTTGCTGTGTTTTCAACGCGCTAAGAAGAAAACAAAAAAAGGAAAGAATGTCATTCTGGTTCACAACCTTGAATTGTATGGTATCAGCAAGAAAAAAGTTACCTAAATAGATCTGCTAACAGACTCCTAAGAGAACCAATACGAACTCGGGAACAGTGCGAATTTGACGTTATTAATAGACTTTGTGCAGCAATAGTCTGGCCTTCCATGTCTACAGGCAATTCTGTTTGTCTTGCTCTCCAGGGACATCTCAAGAGCGGCTTGGTGATCCGTTCCGGAAATAGTCAGTCAGTCATTTGTGTGAAGATCTGAATCACTTTGTACTTTAAACCACCCAACTACAATATTTGATGTTCTGTTTATCAATTTCACAAGTGTGTTGGAATGTGTTTCACATCAGAGGCAGAAACGCATGTATATTCTTACTCAGAGCTGGGGGGCAATCCTAGCTGTGCCATTCTAATCTGTTTTGCAGGGGACATGCGGAAGAATGTTTAGTTCGCGTGAAACATGATTCAAACTTCAAACAAATAAACTGCTTCCAGCTATGTGAATAGGTTTCGACGTGATAATTATTGTATTAGGAATGAAAAACTTGTCAACACGCGAATAGTTCATTCCGAGCAACAGTGCCCTGTCCTGACTGAGTTCGGTTTTTTGTACATGTAATTTTGATAATTTCTTATTACCTCAATAATGACATTGTAAGTGGCTTTGGCCGTCGTGCGCTCCACTGTGTCTACGTTCGTCCACTCCCCCACAGAGAGAGACATTTATATTGATGCAATTACTGGCACTGTTTGACAATGCTTGGAGTGTATTCTTTTCTAGAAAAAGCTTCTCAAACCTCGTCGTTCGGAATCGATGATCTCTTCCTCTCGTTCGAGAACTTGCTGAAGATGATTGGACCGGGACCACCTCACACTGCTGTGCAACCAACTTTATTGGTTTGTCTCGGAATTAAGAATGATTTTCCCACATGCTATCCAGAAAAAACGACGCATGTTTGACGTGGTAGGAAAATACAGTGGTGGCAGTGGAGTTGTGGGTATGTGCGCTGACTCCTACGAACTTGAATCTCACTGCCTGGGTTCGATTCCATCTCTTTCGGGTCACTGATAATGCTCAAAGAGGAATAACTGTCTAGAAAAAATAAATAATATATTGCGGTAACTCATTAAAATCCGTGACTCAAGAGGGTAATGTAGCAATGACATTCTGACATTTGTCAAGCATTTAAAGGTTCTTTCGAATTGACCGTTTGGTTGGTTATATAGCACCAACTCGGTGAGTCCAGACCAGTTGGAAGTATAACGTGTTCCTTGCAGCTCTTATTTTATTAGAGTCTAATGTAGGTCTTATTTTATCAGATTAAATGACTCAGACAAATACGCTTATAACTAAATTAACTAATCTAACAAGGTTGTACTCTAAAGCACTCCACGCATGAAGTCCGAATAGCCAACGAATTTTCCAGAAAATAAAAAGAAAAACCTATACTTTTTGCTATTAGCATGGTGGAAGGATAATAAGGTGTGCTTGATAGTTCTACAGAGGCCCTGCGTGACGTCATCACGGGAATGTCAATATTAATTTTCTACTGTTTTAAAATTGTTTCTTGTTAAGTTCTTTTCTTATCTAACGAATTTGCTTAAATGCTTTGTTCTAAAAAACAATTCTTCAACTATTTTTGCGGAAGTGTCGTCAAAACAATTCAGAATTTAATGTCATTTCGGGACATCTTATAATCTTTTATTGTCGTACATTTGTACCATTGTAATACCCTGCATTCGTTGCTTAGGAGAAATTATAAATAAATGCCTAACGACAAATGGCAAAATTCAAATATATTTTTTTTTGTTGTGGTATGTTAGTATGTTCTCTGCGCAGCGGAAGTAGAAATATACACTGACTGCAGGGCTGCTCTGCATGCAGAGTTTACGTGTGTTCAGCTATATATAATCGTATGTATTCTAATTTCGCTGCATGAGAAATTCTGCACATCTGTTTCCAGCATAAGACACCAGTCATCGTCAGTGAGAGAAGGTCCTGGTTTTTATCCAATTAAAAATGTTTCTGTTGCACGCAGTAATGCCTTTTCACGTCTGGATCGTGTGGAAATGTCAAAAACCGAATTTTCATAATAAAATCACTAAATGAAAGCGATGCTCTCAACATTTTTGATTTTTTAAAAGAAATTTAAATTGCAGTCAATGCTTAAGAGGCACAGCTGTCGAAAACGCACCCTGAGTAACGTCACAAAACTAAAAAAAGGCGATTTTGACAAGTTGCTTAGCACACCTTGTTATCCCTCTACCAAGCATATGAGAAAAACTGTAAATGTGCAAATCAAATCGTTTTAAAAAAAATTATATTAATTAATTTAAAAAGTCAATTTGTTCAATTTTGGATCAAAACCAAAGTGAACAGCTCAACGTTGCTCGCGGGCTTTTATAACAACCAGGTCGATGGGCGCACAGTGGTTCCGTTGTATGGGAGGTTTGGAAATAAATCTGTAACTCGATCCCGTGGACGGATTTTAATGAAATTTTAAACATAGTACAATTGCCACAATATATTATTATGTGTGTTAGCTTATTATGTGTTATAAATGGTTGCTGTAGCTCATCGGGTAACGAAGTAATCTTTTGATCAAAAAATAAAAAAATCTCTTATTTTTGTTTAAATGCATAAGATAATTATTTATTATGCGATGTATGTGACTCTAAATTAGGATGTATGTAAAACAAAGCTGTAATCCCTTTTTAAATAAATAAATAATAAAAGAAAAATATGCCACTTCGGTTATTATTTCCACGGCGGGACCACTGTGGGGTATGGCGACGTAAAAATGTTGCTTGGCACTTCTATAATAATTAATGGATGATTGGAAAAAATGTACTAAGTCAAAGAAGAAAAAGTTAGAGTTTGTCTCATTGTACAGGACTTTTTTCGTATAGAACTTCTTGTACTTAGACTCAGGTGTGCGATACAAACCGTGTATAGGATACATGTACACAAGCAAATGGTGGGACACTTCCAGCATAGGTAGGAAGTTAAATACGGTGGGAAGTATAACATACATATTAAGCCAATTTCAGAAAAAACTAAACTTTTCCCTTGGAGGTCCATGTCCACTTGTGTAGGATGTGGCAACAAGCGGGCAAGATTGTACGTCAACTATATCTTCTGACATATTTCGATAGCAAAGCGATACGCTAAGGGGTTTGCGCCGGTATAAATTGTAGAAAAAAGACACCTGCTGTCGCGATAGTGTGACATTAAACGGTTTGTGATATTAAGCGATGTGTTAGTATCCAGGTTCGATTGGCTTGTACACCATGTCGGCCAGATTGAAGCAGCACGAGGTTTAAAAGGTCTAATACTATACTATGAATATGAGTGACACGGCAGTCCGAGGTAAACCAATTACTGTGTACAATATATGTATAGTGATGGGCAACTGGCTTGGCTACATAAAAAGAGCACATTCTATTGCATTGCTCTGAACTTATGGAACACCTTTCAAAACGCTGTCAACGTTTTTATATTGGCAGAAAACTCGGCTTACCATTATTTTCCAGTACTGCTCCACATTGCATTGCAAGACTTTCTCTAAAACTTGACATCGTCCTTTTGAAATAAATTTCCAGGCGACTTAAATTTGGTCCCACAATTCAGCATTTTTTTTTTTAGTCTCGATGTGATGTTCTACATCACATGATCTGAATCTGACATGTTCTTAATCAGATTCAGATCGGGAGACTGGGTGGGGCATTGTAAAATGGTGACATTTTGACCGCTAAGGTAACCTTTCACAAGCCGAGAAACCTACTTAGGATCGCTATCAAGCATATTTTATTCGCCAAAAGGGGCCATGTGCTCTTGTGTAATACGTTTGTAAACATGTTGGTCCATTCTGTAGTCTATCTTATCATTATAATTGACTCCACGCCACCATGTCAAGAAGATGTCTACATCATCACATTCCCACCAGCGTTCCTAACTTTTTTTTCCGTTTACTTGGGGCTATGTTTTTGATTAAGCTTATTTTTTCGCACATTATCTGAACCCTCAAGATTAGGATTCATCACTCCACAGCACATTTTTCCAAAAAATCATATAATCATAATCACAGTTTCATTCAATTTAAATGTTTCATTAAATTTCAACTATTCTGCTATTTATGTGTCCACCACTGTATATAAATATACTCTCTCACTCAGTCTGTTAACTGTTTATGCTCCGCAACATCGGCACATAGTATTTCTTTGACTCATGAAGCATATTAAACCTGAAAATATCGTCACGTGTCATCACGATTCACTTCTTAATGTAAATCGGTCCTAATTTGGCAAAGTTATCTTCTTGCGTTTTTTTCTCCCCAAGCGAGCAACTTTGTAAATGTATCCCCCTCAGAATGCGACAAACTCATAAAAATACCCGGAATTTATTCTAGCATAAAATGAAGCATAAACCCATTTCAACATGAAACTTATCATGTTTCGTACTTGAAAAATACTCCAAAAATTGTCTGTGAGTCGACTACCCCTTTGGGCTGTGAACTTATCCAGTTGTTGCATTTAATCAGACAATTCCAATCCAAAATCAATGTGGTCGTCCTTAGAAACAAAGAAACTGTTAATTCAATGAGCCAGCGACCACGAAAGTAACAAATCCAACCCCAGCCAACACACCCAGTAAAAACCGCTTGCATTTCTATTGTTACGTAAGTTGTCGTTCGAGGCGTTTATCTCGGCCGTAGGATAGTGATATTTTTTTTTTTAGAAATAAATGAGGTATATTTTTATTACTATGCCAACAATAAAGTAAATCGGAATGTATTGATGAAGACGATACGTTAATAAAACTCGACATCGAGCCTTTGAAATTTCTCTGATTCGAGCGCAATTCAATAAAGTGAAATGTATCCTTTTAACCACATGCTCGAGTTCAGTTAAACTTGGGATACGGAAGGATTAGGTTGAAGAAAGTTCCAGCCAAGGCTTGCAAAAAAAAAAAAACGGGGGATTTTTTGCAGATATGGCGCATGTAAGTGATATTTAAGTGAACAAAAAGTAAGCATTTGAGATATTTAGACGACGACGTATAATCAATTGAGTTGGAGTTTGAGTTTGATTTAATAATTTTAAATTTGAGTCAGTGTTCCATTAATGTTTTGAGAGTTTGTGTTAAATTCTTTGCCGTGATATAACAAGTAAAATAGATAAAAGTACCCGCAAATGACGAAACAACGCTATAATCTTTCATTAACATCAGAATTGGTTCCAATTTGCACCAAATCGCCCGGCATATTGAAACAAAAAGAAAATAATATTTTTAACTTATCTATTCGAATTGCGGGGCGAAAAGGTTAAGTGAATATAATTGTGTTTGCAATCAATTTATTTCTAATTAAATGGGCGTGGCGTGAAATTCTTAGATGGCAAATGGAAATTACATATGCACAGTCTGCATTTAATTTTGAAAGTAAGCTCAAGGAATTAGGAAGCGTAGATATTTGTTTATTTTCTTAATCTACAAGTTACTCACTTATTCATAAGTGCAGTATTTATTTAAGAAAAGCAATCTTTTAGGTAAAAATGTACTTTTACCATATACTGCTACAGTTGATTGAAAACGCGAATTACTCTCGTTAACAGTTCGTTTTTCCCCTAGTCTGTTTTATGAAAGTATTTCGAATAAAAGATATCGAATTCTTAGTGATCTAGCAGGCATATGAAGCCGGATCCTTGATGAAATACATCATATATAGCGCGTTAAGAGGATATGGATTTAAGACGAAACAACTGACACCTAGTCTTATAGCCAATCTTCACACTCGCTTTTGAACATTTTCAATACGATCCATAAATGTAACTCCAAGTTATAACAACGTATTCAAGAAATGGTCTCATGGGAGAAGTGTTCAATGATAGTAAGGTGAATGTATCGGTGAACTCTTTACTGTTACCTTTGTTGAATATATGTTACATGGGAACAATGAGGAATTGAAGAAAACACCCAACTCATTGACACGCTTGGTATTTGAAAGATGTATTGTAAATAACTTAATTTTTGGTCTTAGCTTAACTCGTGCGTTTTTTTTTCAAATTTTAACGTTTATTTAAGAAAAACATGTACAATAGTATTATTCAAAGTATTGCCCATCTAAAGCTATGACTTTTTCCCGTCCTTCTGGCAATTTGTGGGTCCCATCCCAAAATAACTGCGCCGGCTTGGTAGCCAAGAATGAATCAAGCCAATTTTTGATATTCTGCTCTGATATGAACCGTATTTCAGTGAGGGCATTCTGCATCGACAGGAACAAATAGTAGTCAGAAGGGGCAAGGTCTGGGCTATAAGGCGGGATGGGTAAAACTTCCCATCCACTTTTTTCCACATAGTTCTTAACCGGAATAGCAACGTGGGGCCGAGCGTTGTCATGATGGAACATTTTTGCCTCGTGTCTGGTCGCATATTCCGGGCGTTTTTCGGCTACTGCTCTCTTCAAACGGATTAATTGTTTGAAGTGATTGTTGTTTAAGCTTCAAATGAATAACATACACTGAAATGACGTACAAGCTTTCCAACCCATGTTTCAATCGAATAATAACAATGGAATAATACAAGTTAAGCCATCTCTTAGCAAGCCGCTTCTTAGTTATAGACCCAATAAATGTCCAATAAATAAATAGATTTTCATTTTTGTGAAATTTTTGTAGCATGTACTGTAGCAAATGACAATCATTAACGTTTTTAATGCTTTTGAATAACTTCTTGTCATCAGCTTAGAGTAAACACCTACTGTGGCGAGCCGAAAGTATAATAACACTGAAGAAAGTTATGAATAATAAAGCGCCCAAATGACTACCCTGCGGTACTCCCGAGCTATATTCAATTGGCTAGTTCGTTGAGTTCGACGTTATCAAACGAAGGAACTGTTAGTGAAACCCAAAGAAGCTAAGTATATTGATCTACGGCGTTACTAAAATCAGTATAAATTACTTCGACCGAAAGGTTGTTTCAACAGCTTTTAACAGTAAAATAAATAGTAAAAGTTTATTTAAAGAAAGTCTTCGGGCACAGGAACAAACGATAATTACTAATAATTACTAAGTAATTAAAAATGAAATTTGTTTAGCAAAACTGAAAAAAACAAGTTACAGTCGCGTACACAAAATTGGTATTTTCGAATTATAAGATGCGTAACGTACAAAATTTAGTGTTTGAATTATAGAGTTTTCGATTTACCGAGGTTGTACCACAAGAATTACGAAAACTCTGATTGGTATTGAAAATAAAGTCTTTTCGATGTATCCAGATGGTTGAATGTAAGCAATACAAAGGTCTCAAATGCAGAAATCAAAGCCAAAGGATATCGATCAAAGTTGAAAAGAAGATGTAGAGATGATAGAGTGAAAAATCGAATCACTAAATAATTATAATTCCCGTCAATTGCCGAGAAATAATAATCGATAGTTTAATAACTTTATTAAAATTCATAAACTGTCACTGCATTATTTGTTTAGAGGAAAACTGGCCATGTTTTTAACAGCTCATCTGATAATCACCATCGTCCATCTATGTATGAAAGAATTGAGAACATATTCAAAAACGAATAATGACGAATTGTTTCATATTTAATGTAATTACGACATTACGAATATAAAATCAATGAAATTCATATTCGAGTAGGTTAGAAATTATCTTAACACTCTTTTTAAGCAAAACTGTACTTTTAAATAAAAAGAAAAAAGATAAATTTAAATCACCAATCACAAAATTCAAATTCAGATACAATGTGTCGGGTTTCCACATATTATGGTTTATCTGAAAATAATTATCGACAAATCAGATCAAATAAGTACAGTGTTTTTTCTATTCATAAAATCAAGGACAAGCTAGTGTTAAAAAAATATGTCAAATATGTGTTCTGTCTTGTAAAAGTTCACTTATTTAGTTGTGTTTTGAATTCGAAAAAAAAAAATAAATTTACAAAATTGGAAGGAAACAATGTGAAATGTTCATACCGATGGTAAGTCCTTAAAGGAAATATCGGAATTATTTGTCAGACCAAGCTCTACTGTTCAATTACCAGTTTAAGGATTTGAAATGGAAAATAGAATATCGAATAAGCCGAGAAAGTATAAAGTCATTTTTACAGATGAATCAAAATTTAATATCTCTGGTTCAGATGGACGGCAAATGTTATTGCGGATATCAAAGACAGAACTCCTTCCGGAAAACACTATCGCAACAGTGAAGCTTGGTGACGGATCGGTGTTGGTTTGGGGTGTTTCTCTGCAGCTGGGGTAGGCAAGCTTCACATTATTGAGGGTATCATGGATCACAAAAAAAATACAATATTTCGGATAAAGTGCATACAAATTGGGTCAACAAAACGAATTCCCATTTCACCAGGGCAATGACCCAAAGCATAAAGCTTAGAATACCCAGATGTGGCTGCTATATAATTGCCTTAAAGTGATGGAAACTCCACCACAGTCACCACATATTCACCCCATTGAAAATTTATGGGACCAGCAACTTAGGAAATTGGATATAAGAAATGCAAGATACACGAAAGAGAAGATAATTCAAGAATGGGACAAAATTTCAGCTGACACAGCAAAAAAACTTGTCCAATCCACAGCAAACAGACTTAAACATTTAATAAAAAATAAGGGATATGCCACAAAATATTAAATTGTTTGTTTAACTGAAGTCTGTACCATAAAATGTTATATGTACGAATATGAATTTGTAGCCTGTTAGTTGTTTTTGTGTCTTTTTTTTGTGATCAAATGTTCTGTTTTTGTTGAAGGATGGGGCTTCTTTTGTGTTTGACAGTACATGTTCATTAGATCTTTGATTTCACAACCCACTAATACTAAGTTCTTGAATGAATTTTTATCAGCTGAACGAATATGAGATTAATTGATTGATTAAGATCTGTTATCTGCGTTTAATAAACTGAAATTCCAACGAAACTAACGCAGGCCGATAATTTGATTACGATTTTAAATATGCAGTTTATCAGTAGACGTTGAGTATATTCTGCAGAGGAAAAAGTGGCTGCAGAAAAGCACTAATGTGATTGTGGTGACTAGCTTCCCTAATTTCCCCAGGGCAAGAAATATGCCCGGTTTTCAAATCTATGAATTCGGTTTTCCACATCTGTCACAACAGGATAATAGTTAACATTAACTCTCTTATCTCTCAACTGCTCAACTGTGTTAAGGTTTTATTTTGAGCTCAAACGAACACGCCAGTTTATTTTTGTGTTTGCTATATGTTCCCATTTGTCCACTTGCTAAACGAATTTCACCCCTCTGAGAACAAACCCCATGCGATACTTTTAAAGAAAAGAAATTAACAAATGGTTACTACGCTGGCTAGACTTTGGCACTTCTTTCCAACCCTCACATTCAGATATCTTTGAAGATAATTTAAAAAAAGCTATTATTTAGTTTTACGTTTTAATCATAAGGCAATGGGGCTCAAAGAGTAAAGGTAAGATTGTACAAAAGGAGAAAGTGCAGAGAATTTTATCAATGCTGATATGAATTTATCACTTCAATGTGTTATACAGGGTGGGCCGAAGAAAAGCTACCAGTCTTTACAAACACGTATAAATCAGAAATGGAGTATGATAGAGATGCCCAACTTCCAGCTCTCTTGCCCCTTAGCAGTTTTGACAACCAGTTTCTAAATCGTTTTCTAAAGCCAAATTGACCAATCAGAGAACGGCATTTACCTTATTTCGTAAATAACTGAATAAAAGCCTGTGAAATTCGTCGATGGATTAGGGGTCAATTAACTGTGATCAGCTTGGGCATCCCTACAACACTTAATTGCTGGTATAAATCTTGTAATAATCATTCGTCTTAATTGGGCTTATTTATATTAAACTAGTGGTTTTCCCAAAATTTTCTTCTGTAAGACCCTTCTTCCGGCAATAATGAACAACTGAGAAGAAATGTAAGCCAAATCGGCCCTGCTGTTGAATTACTCAGTTGATGAATTACTATACATTTTTCACACCATTTTTGTATATGTATTGGGCATATATATTAATTTCCTTTTTTTTGAACGTTTATTAAAAAAAACATGTACAATAGTACTATTTAAAGTATTGCCCATCTGAAGCTATGACTTTTTTTCCATCTTTCTGGCAATTTGTGGATCTTATCCCAAAAGAGCTGCGCTGGCTTGGCAGCCAAGAATGAATCAAGCTAAATTTTTGATATTCAGTGAGGGCGTTCTGCATCGACCGGAACAACGCTATAAGGCGGGTGGGTAAAACTTCCCATTCACTGTTTTCCGAATAGTTCTTAACCGGAATAGCAACGTGGAAATGGAAAATTATGTCTAGTTGCATATTCCGGGCGTTTTTCGGCTACGCCCCCTTTAAAAGTATTAATTGTGTTCGGTAGAGTTGTCCACTGAGGGTTTCACCCGGTTTTAGTAGCTCATAATACAGCACACCCTTCTGATCCCACCAAGTACAGAGCATTACCTTCGCGCCATGGATATTTGCCGTTGATTTGCCTGATTGTCCGGGTTCCACATATGATTTTTTGCACTTGGGGTTGTCGTAATGGATCCATTTTTCATCACCAGTAATAATCTGATGCAAAAATAACTTCCTTTTGTGGCGTTCCAGCAGCATTTCGGACATGCAAAACCGCCTTTTAAAGTCTCCCGGCTTGAGTTCATGTGGAACGGCTTACTTTTGAATATATCCAGCTGCTGCTTGAGTGACACCCAAAGATTCTGCGAGCTCTTCTTGGGTTTGGCAACAATCTTCATAGAGTAATGCATAGAGTAATCTTCAACATTTTTTGGCTGCCGAGGACGTTCATCGCACGTTCACTCAGCTGGCGCATGTTCACCATAAACTTCCACCAAAGTGCGATGACTTTCGGCAGATTTTTCTTCATGTTAAAGTAATGAATATGAATGTTCGACATATTTGAGTGAAAAAAATTATTGTTGTTTACGCTTCAAATGAATGGCATATACGTACAATGACAGTAGCTTTCCAACGCATGTTTCAATGGAATAATACAAGATACGCCATTTCTTAGCAAACCGCAATTAAAAAATTCGAATTAGGTTATAGACCCAATATTACTAAAAATGTCCCCCATTCTGTTCGATGCAGACATTTGCCCGTTTTCTGCTGATTCAGCCAACAAGGCTCTCCAGCCAATTTCCAGTTGGTTGAGCTCTATCTAATGCGTAGTCCCACTGTTTTCTCACTCCCTGATTCAAGGAAATGCCGACCTTGAATTTAATCTCAAATACCAACTGAGATCGTATTTTAAGGGACAATCCGTCCCCTTTGGTCATGGCAAGGCGGCTATGTGTCGCAGCCCCCGGTTCTGATTGCAATGCAACTTCACACTGAGTTAAGTCAACCGCAAGGTCAAGTTCTAACTAGGTTTCAGAAGCTCCTGAAGATCATGAACTTAGATTCTGGTCGGGCTTCGTAAACAATTGATTACTGCAGTTACTTACTTAGATACTTCCCAGGTCCACGACCCCTCACGCTGCTTCTAGTCATCAAGATCATGTCATGTCTTGCGTCCGATGACTTGGTCTTTATACCGGAAGTTTGGTTTTTTCTCCTTATCGAACCAGGAGGCTCTGATTCGAAGACCCTTCTTGTTCAGGCGGTCTTGCTGAAGCAGTCTTGTCCATTCCTGTGGTTCTTCCAGACCATTTCTACATCTTGGTACAGACTGTAAAGTTCGCAGTTGTTTCTTTTCTTCCATACACCTTCCTCGCAAACGAGACCATGTGCCGGTTACTGCAGTTGGGTTCCTTAATACCCATGACTGGTGACGCAACGGCTATTCTACCTACAATATTTCCCAATCCAACATAAAAAATTCCCTAATCTAGACAACCATTCTACCTTGATGCCTAGTGAAAGAAATTATATACAGTGTCTCACTATCTGTAGATAGGCGAACTTGGCTAAAATTTAACAAACCATTCACAGTTTTGATGTCCATTGCTGTCCCAATGTCCGCGCACAGTGAGCAACACACACAATGCGTGTTTCCGGTCCTTCTAGCCAAAGCCAAAGTCACATGACTCTACATTTGAGAGATATCCCGGTATATAGTCAAAGTGGCAATGTCTCTGAGTGAGTTGGATTAAAGTCGAGCAAAAATTAAACAAGCTGCCTCAGCTAACTGAGTTTAAAAGAGTGCAACGTGCTAGATAACACATTTGACTCCACACCAATATTATTGTTAACACTCAATCACAAAAAAATAATAAATATTCAACTACCTCTGTTGACAGTTAGCTTGCCCTAAAATACTTCCCACCAAATGGCAAAATTAACGCGACATCAAAGACAACTTAATGGTCAAAGTTGTTTCACCCTTGTTACGTTGATTCAAGGGACTTCGGGTTTGATACTCACATACATATGCACACAAGCCATGCCTTGTATTTAGTTGTGTACAATTTCGATTCGGCTTCGATACGGTGATACCAGTGGAGATATTTTGTTTGGTATCACTAACTTGTACACCAGGAAACAGAATATCTAATATTGGCGCGGTGACAGGCTGTGCAATGCGTGCATATTCCCATTTAATATTTACATCGGGGCCGTTGGTATCTGAAATGTGACGACGAATATAGAAACCGAAAGGGATTTACAAAACGCGATAGAGCACTGCGAGTATGCACACACACGCGCACTGATTATGTACATCGTTTAAATTCTGTTGTGGATGATGTTTGATTTCCGGGGTATTTGATTTTGCTTCCAGGTGGGGTACAAAGATAACTACAAGACAGCATGTCCTAGCACTGTGAGTGAACATCCTAAATTGCCATTTTCAAGACACCGTATGCGATCAGGAACAGATAATAATTCAGGCTCCAGTGGACAACTACAAGGTACTGCAACAACGCCAAGAATGTCCAGTCCGTCTCCAACAGAGACAAACGCCTTGTTGCGTCAGAACCAGGAGTTGAGACACCGGCTGCAAGATGAAGCCAGCAATTATCGACGGCGAATCGACACCTACAAGCAGGCTCAGCAGAATCAGGCAGCTCTGGTGTCCCGCTTGCAATCGAAAGTTCAGCAATACCGTCAAAGATGTTCGGACTTGGAGGGACGGATGCACGATACCATAAAACAACCGCCCACTTCGAGCTATAGCAGTGCCCCTCAGATAACCACTGGTCCTATATCAAGCGCTGGCATTGTAAGCACTGAAGGAAATTCACAGCTGGCGACTAATCAAAATTATTGCATTTCAGTGTCCGACAACTTCCTTGGCGATGGGTCAGTCGAGTCTGCCGTGCTCTTCTTCACTGGACTCACCGCCGACGCCGCCGTGCCTTCGGGAATGCGCTCACCATGATGACGGAAGTGATATCTGTCGCAAATTCGAGGAGGAACACAACAAATGCGAACACATTATGCAACAGAACAATGCACTGCGACAGCAACTGGAGGAGTCAAACAAAACGAACGAAGCCCTTACGAATGACTTGCAAAAACTAACAAATGACTGGGCAAATTTGAGGGATGAACTGATGATCAAGGAGGATGAGTACAAAGAGGAGGAACAGGTATGCATGTTTACCAAGAATTGTATGACACTGTGAATCTAAAAACAACTATTTTAATCAGGGAAAAAATGTCTGATCATTCTGACCTTGATCTTGAATCGTTGAAGTCAGACAAAATGATGCGGGTTATCCCACTATCGCAATGCATCCAAATTTTTGTTTTCATTGTTTGCTAACTTTTTGCTAACCTTGCTTCCTGTGTGTGTGTCTTTTCTATTTTGAAACTGTTCTTGAAGAATAGAATTCACGAATGACCACGAATTTGTTAATTAAGACGCAAATCATTGTTGGCACCAAACTGCTGGATGAATTTGAAGACACACGGTTCAAAAATTGACGTCAGACGTTCTTGAAACTGTTGTGAAATTGAAATATTTCGCATCAGTTAAGTTTGCTGCTGTTTCCTTCTTAAGGCTCCTTACTATCAGAACTGCTTAAAACAAGAGTTTTAGATTTTTCACGACTCTCGGGTCAAAAAGGGTCAAATAGCGAGCAGAAAACACGAGTGTTTGTAGTAGATGAATTCGACACCGAACTGGGCCCCTATCCAAAGCAGGATTTCCCTGAGATCTCTCCAGCGATTAATCCTTTCCTTTTTTGTTTAGAAAAAGTCTGCCACATATAAACAAACATGATCCACACTCAGATCAATAACCTCCAATTTTAACGACTAACTTAAATTCCAGGCATTTAAAGACTACTACAATTCTGAGCACAATCGCCTGTTGAAGATGTGGCGAGAGGTTGTTGCGGTAAAACGTGCCTTCAAGGACATGCAAGTGGCGATGAAAACTGAAGTTGGTAAAATGGGCGCGGAAATATCCACTGTGGGAAAGGATGTTTCCAGTGCATGCAACGGACTGAACTTCAACATGAATCAAGCCACTCGAGCGAACGACGAACTACTACAACGTGCTGAGCGTGAAGCATCTGATCTTAAGGCGCAGTTGGCTACGTTGAAGGTTCAATATGAAGGAGCACGGCATGAGATCAACGAACGTGACCTTCGTCTGCAAGACCTGATGCAGCAGTTGAAGAAACTTGAAGATCGATGTGCACATGCCGAGTCTCAGGCAATGCAGACTAATCGAATGAATGATGAAATTGAACGTCTGAACGGTGCTATTCGCGAGATAGCTCAAGCTGTAGTTCAAGATGCCGAGACAGCGGTAGACAATGAAGATAATGGATCGTCACAGCATTTACATCTTAGTCAGCAGTCAGTCATGGGTGGTCCGCCTTTGAAGTCACCTCGACGAGGCTCGACGAGGACTTCACAGGCATTTGCCGAGGGCACGATTTCTGCTGTTCAAGCAGCGCTGCACAAGTATCAGTTGGCATTGCATGACCTCCAGGTGAAATATCAAAATTGTCACGATAATCTGCAGGGCACGAAGAATCAACTTGAGGCATGTGAAAGTACGAAAAATCTCTTGGCTTCCAAAGTGTCTCAGCTGACGGAAAAACTGGACGCCAGCAATGCACAATTATCGGAGCTGTTTAAAGAACGGGAGAGTCTCCAAAAGTCACTGGATGGAATCCGAGGAGATAAGACGAATGTGGAAAGAGGTCGGGCTGAGCTGAATAATGCGGTAAATTGTGGGCACGTATATTTTTACGTTTTCTAGATATTTTTTTTTTCCAGTTTGAGAATCTGAGCAATGACTACGAAAAACTGCAGTTGAACTACGGGAAACTTCAGAAGCGAATTGATAGCCTGGAGGAAGACAAAAAGGCTGTGGAACTTGAAATACAGCGGATTCTAAAGGACAAGGATATCACTGAAATGAATTTAAGGTAAGAAGCACTCCGTGGTCCTACAGCTGTTCGTTCAAGTTTGACTCGTTCGCAGATCAGAGGAAGATCGTGGAAGTCGTCTTCGAGAGGAGACTATATCCTTACGAGAGGAACTCAACAGGGTCAGTCTTACCAGAGACTTACTTGAACAGCAACGCATCGAGACAGAGAACGTGATGTGTTTGATGGAGAAACAGCGCAACGATTTAGATTACGACTTGGAGAAGTTACTACTCGAAAAGTGTGAACTGCAAGAGAAGTTGGAGAAGATCTCATCAAACAGCTTCTCCGACAAAGAGGAAGTAAAGACCCTTCAAGACCACCTCTTGGAGTCGGAAGAAGATAGGAAAAAACTCCGCTGCCAATGTGGCGAGCAGGCAAGCGAGCTGTCCGCCATCAAGAAGGAGTTGAACGTCATCGAAAAGAGCCGCTTGGATTTGGAGACCGAAAATCTGTCCCTCAGGGAAAAACTAAAATTCTTGCACATGGAGAAAGAGAAAATCCAGCAAGACTTGGCTTGCATCACCCGAGACCGGGGAGACATTCACAATCAACTTACGGCGACCAATCGAAAGAAGGAATCACTGAACGAAGATCTGATGCGCACACGCCAGCGACTGGAGCAAGCAAACGAGACGAACAATCGGCTCAATAGGAATCTGGAGCAGATGGTCAAGGAGGGTGAAGAGAAACTGGTGGTCATCGAACTGCACGAGAAGGAACAGCAACGGCTACAAGTAGGTTACTGAAAGGGTTAGAATTTTACTGATTTTATTCACTTCGACAGGAGCTTCTAGCATCCCTTCGCGCTGAAAAGGAATCCCTAGAAGCAGTTCTTTTCGACACTAATACCACATTAGAAGCAACCGTTGAGAAGCGAGATCAACTGGAGCGTGAACTGCAGGAGGTATTAGTCAAAGAGGAAACACTAAAGAACGCCGTTGCTAGATTAACGAAAGAACTTGAGAGTTCCCAACGACGCGGTCAGGAGATGAAAGTCCAGCTGACCAACGCAGCCCGGGCACAAGAAAATGAATTGCAGCAAAAAATTGCAAATCTCAAAGCTTCCGGTGAAGAAAGCGGCAAAAAGTACGCCGAAGAGAACCAACAAATTCGTAATGCCCTTGAAAAACGTATGCAGCAAGCTTTGCAGGCATTGCAGACTGCGAAGGACGATGAGATAGATAAGCTTCAGGAACGCAATGAAGCCTTGCAAGCGAATATTGAAAGCCTGGTACAGCAGCAGGAAGAAGCAATGATCCGGGCTGAAAATGAGAAGCAACAGGCACTCCTGATGGGTAAGAAGCCAATCGACTTGAGTCGCTCGATAATCAATGCTAAACGCACCCTTTTTCAGCACATCGGGACAAGCAAGGTATTGCAGAGAAGCTGGAGGCAGTCAGCAGAGAATTGAAGGCCGAACAAGACGCTTTGGATCGTAATCGGCGGGACCTTGCTGCCAGGGATGAGAAACAAAGAAATATAACAGCCCAGCTGAAGGACGAAATTGCAGCGATACGAACAAAGGAGGAAGAAAACAAGTAAGTCGATTTATGACAGGCAAGGGGTGTATGGGTAAACTGTACGATTTCGCTTAGGATGAAGCTGGAGGAGGAGATAAAGCGGATGGACATAACTTTGGGATCTCTGAGAGAAGAGCGGGATGCACTAGGCCGATTGAGCGATGAACTGAAGATGGAAGTTCGCTTGCGGGAGGATAAAATTGATGCATTGAGTGCCAGCTTGCAGGAGGCCTTAAGAAAGATTAAAGAAGGTACTTTATGCACGCCTCTTCTTCCAAATGCCTTCTTCTTCCAATACACTCACTCCGATCCATTTCTCAAGGTGAAGGACACATTGAAGGACTGCGGAAGGAGCTCACAGACAACCGCAGGTCACTTGCGGATAGCAACATTGAACGCGATAAATACGCTAACAGCAACAAAGAGCTCAGGGACCATGTGAAACGCGTTGAGAGCGCAAAACGGGAACAAGCAAGAGCTATCGAGGAAGCATTACAAAAAATTGCAAATCTCGAAGATAGCAAAAATTCATTGGAGAACGAACGCACCCGACTGAGCACCTTGCTGAAGGAGACCGAAAACAATCTGACGAAGAATAATCAGGAACTGGCGTCGACGAGGTCAGCCCTGCAGAAGACTCAGATGGAGTTCTCGCAGAAGGACGATGGCGAGAAGGAGTTGCAAAACAAACTAACCGCAGAAACCGAAGCCAAGGAGCGAGCTTTGCAAGAGTTGTCTCAAGTCAAGAAACAGGTTAGTCACTTCTATGATCATCTGGTTGGCCCAAAAGCACAATTTGTTTCACATTTGCATTTAGCTAACTGACTTGGAGACAAACCTGTGTGCGACCCGCCAAGAGCTGGGCCGCCTGCGGTGCCACGCAGGACAAGAAGAACACAGATTCCACAACCGAGAACAAGAGCTGGTGGCACGCTTGGAAGAAGGCCGTTGCAGGGAGAAGCGCATTGAGGACCAGAAGCACAATCTAGAGGTCTGCCTGGCCGATGCAACTCAGCAGATTCAAGAACTGAAAGCTAGGCTGGGTGGAGCCGAGGGTAGAATACGCGCCTTGGATGAACAGCTCTGCAATGTGGAGGCTAACAAACGCGAGGCGGAAAATAAACTTAGTTCCATAGCTCACACACTTCGCCGCATCGCTGGCATTCAATTTGACGGCAGTGTTAGCCTCTCGCACAGGCTGGTTAGCCCATCACGTCGCTACAGTCCTGTGCGCAGTGGTTGCCACGACTTCGACAACCGCAGCACTTCGAACTGCCCCGACGGTCCAGTGCTTGATGTGGATCCCGACTTGGTGCGCAAGGGTGTACGAAACCTTATGCACCAGGTGGCACAAATTGAGCGTGAGAAGGATGACTTCAAGGCACAGTTGAATACTACGAAGAAACAACTGCAAGATGCAGCCGATCAACAAGTGAAGTGTGACGCTAAAGTCTCGAAACTGCATCAAATTCTGCGACATCTTCAAGAGGAGAAGAGCAATTTGGAAGCTCAGCTCAATATCAAAACGACCACCTTACAATCGGTGGAAGACACGTTGCGTCAAAAGACGGATGAAGGCCAGCAGCTGCGCGAGAAATTAGCCAACTTGGAAATGCAACTCGGCGCCGGAGCTGAGGAGAACAATCAGATGGAGGTGAGTGAGACTCGTTTAAATTGTTGATGACTTTGGTCCCACCCTGAAGCTAAATTTGGCAATCAGCTGAAAAGTAATCACTTGTGCATGCTAAAGTCATCAGAGTGACCCCCTGGCCTTCCGGTGTTTTTCTGATTTCAGTCCAGAATCCAGGCACTTAGTCACGTTTAACAATTAAATCAGAGACACGTTGAAAAGTGCACGCTCTCCTCACTGCCGTGAGATTAGTTTCATTTGAAATGATGAAATACGTGTTAGAATTTCAATGTGCTTGTTTTAATTGCACGATGTTTTTAATTTCAAAGTCGTCGCTCACACGAAATCCAGATGACCTAATGAACAAGCAAAGAAGCAGATTATTAGATTTCGTAATTGTTCATTTAATTTGAATTATCGATTTCAATTGGAAGTGTAGGTGACCGGCTATAAGGTGGAAATATTTATCACCTCCAGACGCAATAAGTTCAATTTTTCGGCGACAATGTTGATATGGAATGTGCACTTAATGTCAATTTAATCGAGATGGTATTGCATGAATGTTTCTTCTGCCCGCCTCCCGCACGAATTTACATTTTTAAACTTAGTTGAGGTCCTTCTCCACTTACAAATAACAAGGGTGGCGCCAGTAGAGGGCCAGGACATCGCTTCCAAAGTAATCCGTCCTGTTGTGCGTTCTATTGTTCTCTCGTACCAGTAAACGAACCTAGGTGCGATAGGTTCAAGTGTGTAGGATTTGACGCACATACCCACAACGCCACGGCGCACAGTGGTCGATTTATGGTCGCTAGCTGGACTTTAATATGAAATGATAGCTTTTTTTTCAATTTTGCATTGCAAAAGTTATTTATTTATGCTTCTAACAACAAATCCAATGGTTCAGGAGGAAAGAAAGATGCCTTATACAGCTTACGATAGGATCGGACGAAATTAACAAATTATGGAGAACATCCTCGTTGGTTGCTATCCGTGACATATCTCTGGAAAAGCTTTCACGGTACAGCTTATAATCTTTTTCGCGGGCTTCTAAACCATCTTCTGACAGTTGCCCAATTGAAACAGCGAAGTTATCAATACCGTCAGCACCATGCACAAGTATTTTATGGACGCTCACAGGCATTTTATACCAATTATATTTGCTGAAAAATAGTTTGGCTGTATCCAAGCAATACTTTCGAAATTTTTGTGTGTCAATTTTCAATCCTGATGAAAGAGTAATCAGCACTATGCCAAAACGCTCAACGAGCTCATGATCAATTCCTATGATACCGGCTGTTTCTTTGCTGGGTCCTTAAAAAACGTACGTTCAGTGATTCCATCCTTCGTGTTATCCCCTTCTTGAAAATCTACCAGTATTCCCAACTCATTCCTGAGCTGCTTTTGGAGATGAAGTTTTTTGTCTTGAACCAGTTTTTTTTTTAACTCCTATCCCCTGGCCAGCCAACATTTGGTATCAAGCTTGTACGACAAATGCAACAATGATTCCATGATTCGTATGCGTGCGTGAAGAGTTTGTAAGCCAAGTCCAAGCATTCGGACTACTATCGTTTATTTGAACACTTCTCCAAGTCATTCATATCCTTTGGAGATGCTTTGCATATGTAGCAAACTGCACTAGCCTTATTTTTTATAACTGCCTTACAAGTTTTATCGTCAACCATTGTGTTCAAGAGCACAGGGTTATGGTTTTTCCGTTTCTAGTCAAACTAGTGGGCTGCAACATATTGATTCAAACCTTACTGGCCGGCAGTATCTTGGCGATGAAGTTCTTGAATTTAATCATAACTTTGAACTTTCGTTATCTGATTTCTTCTTGATTTCTAAAGCCACAATGCATGTTAACAATATGTCGAAATCACTTGCGGCAGGATTAACGAAAAAGTTTAGCTTACAGCCGGAGTGTCCCCCGCTACAGTCAACTCCCCACTTCCAAATACATTCAAAAGTATGGCCCTTTTCACATACAGAATCAAATACTTCACTCTGTGCTTCTGAAAGACGCTGTACAGTAAAATCCAGTAAGGGCTGTAGCTTGATTTCAGACAAAGTTTCTGCTATCGTGATTTTTTTTTTACTTCCAGTATAGAGTCATAGCTAGGGTATATGTTTCTTTAGCATTTTGTTGAAGATGTTTATGCTGATGCTTCGTTTTTTAATTCTGTTACTGGAGCTAAGGTTTCTTCAGGCGTATACGGTATTGCTGACTTCGTTATTTCAGGTACCTTAAGTTTCTTTAGACTTTTGGGTGAGATGCCAATAGTTCTTTTTACGACCTCGGCTATAGAACGTTTCCCTTCTTGTCTTAGCTTCGATTCCGTGGCAAAGAAAAGCTCTTCTGAAGACTTATTCATGAGTTCACGAATTTTTCTTTTTTAGACTTGAATCCACTGCCTTAAAATGTTTTCTCTGGTTGAGATGTTTCCATTTTTTCCTCTACTTGAATGGGCATTTGATATCCAAATGTCTTCTGAATTTAAGAACACACGTACGCTTAGTACGTTTTTGAAAATACGACACAAACGTTTTGGTGCAACTTAAGCATTTTTTATGCTGGTCCTCATTTATGGAAAGCTTTGCTAAAACAAACTTTATTCCACTTTTACTTTTAATTAAAGTGAGAGATTTAAACTTATATATACTGGATATTTGGCTTTGCTATTGATTTGGCTGGCCGGTTTTCAAATATGTTTTTTTGCGCTTAGTGTTGTCGTCATGGATCCATTTTTCAGAAATTTCATTTTCCCCATAAGCTTCCCCCAAAATACGATGACTTTTGGCAGCAGTTTTCTTCATTTTAAAGTAATGAAGAATAACTCCCCGCAAAAACACTTTTTCAGGCACAAAGTTCGACATATTTGAGTGAAAAAAAAATTACTGTTGTTTACGCTTCAAATGAATGACATATACTGAAATGACGTACAATGACAGTAGCTTTCCAACGCATGTTCCAATGGAATAATACAAGTTACGGCATCTCTTAGCAAACCGCACGAATTAAGCTATATTTTATGGTGGGTCTTGGCATCTAACTTTTCTTTTTAATTAAAGTGAAAGATTCAAACTTCATGATCAGACTATGTTGGACTTTTTTTGTATCGTTCTTTATACAAACAAAATTGATTAATTTAGAAAATATTTAGAAATTCCTGGATAGAGGCACCACTGTCACACCTTCATTTTTGTAACTGCTTGACAAAATTAATTCTTATTTGAAAGTACTTACATTGAGGACCTTGCAACATATTAGCTTTTTCGGATAAACCTTTTTAAAACTTGTACTTACATTGACAATGCAAATTCTCAACTAAAACACATAATGACAAAGTGATCTTAAACTGCAGCATTGTTAGTACAGTTGGAAATTTAAGTGCTGGCCTCTTTTGTTGTTTTGAACTAGTTCTTTGGATATTTCTCTCTAGATTAAACGGTAAATGAGCTAAAAAAAAATGAGTTCATTTTTGACTTATGACCAGATACTGATGTATAAAATCGACCACTATGTGGCGACCACTCCTGCGACTTCCGTTGCGTGGTCCCACAGGTTCGGAGTCGAACTCTTCGGGTCGGAGCAAAGTTGTCTATGCACTCTACATAGCCCAGCCAACTTTGACTTTGTGGATCCGTAGACGTCTGGCATGTCGCCCGTACAGTTCGTGGTTGAATCTTCTCATAACGATCCCATAACACAGACAGAACCATTGACCAAGGACTTCTTCATCCGCTTTTGATATTGTCTATGCCTCAACGACTTTCAGCAGGACTGGGATGACCAACGTTTTATATAAAGTTAGCATGATGCTTGGAGAGACGGCTCTATTACTCAATTGCCTCTTGATTCCTGACTCCAAAGAAAGGTGTTACTGGCAAGAGATATTGCGTTTGACCTTGGTACTGATGTTATTCGTACTGTTTCTGTTTGAGATTGATTTAGTTTAGGGAGAACAAAGCTAGTACTATCGTGAGCCCGGGCACTTCTAATATCTATCTTGTTTTACCACAACAATGTCCAGTTTTCTCTACTCTGTTCCATTTGGAGATGGCCTAATTAGAGGTCTTCAACGTAGGTACTTACATAATTATCAGGCCCTTGTGCAACCCGAATATTTACTGCTCCATGGAGTCATTACTGTCTGTCTTAGGAGCAAAGGTTTCAAAAACTACGCTCTACCAAATTGATCTAGTATTGGTAGTACTAGTATAGCTGGACTGACTTGTAGAAAGCAGTGACTTCCGTTTTTGCAGCCGTCGACGCACTGTCTTCACTAGTGCCAGATTGAAGAAATCACACGACAGTGCATCTCCTTGCCGAAAGCCGATGCAAGTTTCAAACGTGGCGTTAGTCCTTGCGCCAAACTGCATGGTGCATCGCGTTCCTGTTGTTCCATGTCGTACGCGGCTTTAACATCGATGAAGAGGTGGAGTGTATTGATCTGAAACTCGATAATCATCTCTTCTGCTTAAACACACCAACATTCGGTCAGTAACAAGGTTACCCTCACTGTTTCGAAGAGTCTGGGTGCCTTTCCTAAAGGCAGCGACATTTGGCGTTTTTGTAAGAGGGCCGTATTTTGTCCTTTTTCCTGGACTCTTAGAAATCCTTAAGCTGGGAGGTTGCGAAAGACCTTTTATTCAGGGTGGAACTTTGTTCTCCTCTCGTCTTCTAGCCCCGTACTCTTTCTGTGCTGCACTTGTTTTTCCTTTTGGTATGCCTCGTCGACCATAGCACGGGTTTCTTGTCTGGGTGGTAGGTAGCCTAGGGTAGTTTTCGCTACTTCTTTCATGGCCTAGCGGCAATGTAACCACATCTCGTTGGCGTTTGTGTTCGACGTCCAATGTCTTAAACAATCTCCATTGTGCCCAGGCGTCCAGTGTCCGTCGTCCTTTATTGGCTGGTGCAGCTTTCTGAGATTGGACAGTCGAGCTCTGAATCTTGCTGCTTCGAGGAAATAATCAGAGCCGATGTTTGCCCATCTGAATGTTCGCACACTTAGGATATTTATCGCATGTCTTGCGTCAATGAGCACATGGTCGATTTGGTTGGCGGCTCGCCCGTCCGTAGATCATTAGGTTGCTGTGTGGATTCGTATGTCCATATTGCTGCCCATATTCATAACAACTCACATTAGATACATACATACTACAACAGACACAAATTGCTTTCAAATAGGAACGTCTGGAGAAGTGCCGTCAACATGGATCTAAGCTTGAGACCGAGAAACGTCAACTGCAGGAGGAACTGGCTAAAATCGAGGGCAAAGCATCAAAATTGGACTTGCAACGTGTAGCAATGGAGGGTGACATAACTCGATTGCAAATGGTGCTTCAAGAAAGGGATTCCACGATTAGGCAACTACAAGAACGTCTGGAAAACCAGAACCGTGCCTCGGTGCAGTTGGAAGACACTTGTGCGTCACTCAAGTCAACGGTGGATCAACTGAAGGACCGCCTTCAAAAAACCGCTCTTACCGAAGCCGAGTTACGTGGTGAAATTAAGACGCTGAGCAAAGAGCTCTCCGAACAAGGCCACTCTTCACAATCACACCAAGAAAAAGTAAAAATGCTGCAAAAGAACTTACAAACTCTAGAGAATGATAAACGCATCTTGGCAGAACGTTTGGAAAACGCTCAAGGGAATGTCAACGAACTTCGTCGCACACAACAGTCGCAGTTGGACACTGTGCAGCGTCTTCAGGAACAAGTGACAGATCTGGAAGTTCAGCGTTCCGCCTTAGAGTCTCAGCTACGAATCGCGAAATGGAAAGAAGAAACTGGAGAGACAAAATGTGTTGATATGGACAAATACAGTGAAGAGAATGATCTAAATCGCCAACTGAAATCGTCGCAAAGGGAGAAGACGGAGCTAAGAGGCAAGCTACAATCTCTCAAAGACAAAATCAAGCAACTCGAAGGTGATCGCCAAAGCAAGTTCTCGGGTGGAGCAGTAGCTTTCGATAGATCAGAGAAAAGCTACTACGATGGTGGGGACTACGACTCAAATCGCATGGAAAACGATAACTACATGAAATCGAGTTCCTACAGTTGCGGATTAGACCACTCCGTTATAGAGCAAGAGACGCGTGATTTGCGCTTGAAAGTCCGCCGCCTCGAGACTCTGCTCGCTGAGAAGGAATCCGAACTGGCAAGGGTAAAGGCAAGAGTACACGATAGCGCAAAATGCCTGGACGGTGATTCTGAGAGATATCGCAGCGCTCAGTTGCACGCTGAGAAATTGTTGGACGCACGTGAACAAGCTCATCGCCAACAGGTGTTACGCCTCGAAAATCAGGTGAGTAAAATACTTCGCACTCTAAATGCAATAATCAGTTATGGCGTTCTTTCCACAGATTTCAATGCTGAGAGAGCAATTGGCCCAAGAAGCCAAACGGCGACAGCAATATATTTTGCGAAGTTCACGGGCGAACCGAGAAATGCAGCATTTGCGCAGCACCCTTGGTGACTCACTGAGGCATGTATCACAACATCCCTTGGACCCCACTCTTCTTGAAAGTGAATCCCGGCGGTAAGAAATCGCGTTCCCATCTGTTGAATGAATTCACATATATCTCCACTTGCTTCCCACAGCTTGGACAACGCCGTAGCAATGAGTCTACCACCGTCGTCTTGCCGTGACTACGATCGCAGCCTGAGTCCACATAAATAAGCAGATTATTCATAATACCTACTACTTCAAACACTGCCATTTACAACCATAAATATTACATCTACGCGTGTTCTAAGGAAGTCTTCTTCCATCCTAGTGTATACAAGTTTTGAGTATATACCACTTTGGAGAAGGCATACAGTTTTGGACTCAATTTAGTTAAAGTACAAAGCATTTAACAAAACCAATTGATAAGACTCTCTAGAAAATTGTGCCCAAAATTAATGTTTTTATCTGCATTTATCAGAACACTGAAGAAGTAATGTGTAACAATACTTTAAGTCATAACCTCTTCGTTCACCCTAGTCATCACCAAATACATACATACATAATAGTAAGAAATTCAGATATCTTTCACGAGTGGGATACATGTAGTAAGAAATGCAAGTTTCTTAGAAAATATATTTTGCATCCCTGTGAAGGAGGGTCCATCGGAAGCAATGCATTTGCGGATGAACTCCGTTTAAGTTCGACCAAAAGTATGATTATTTTACTTTTTAACATTAAGATGTATCAAATAAATCACTTGATTCACTTTATAGGAATGATTGTTGTTCTTTTAATTTTTCATTTGTCATGTTTTTCACATGTTTGGAAATTTGTCTGGCTAGACTAAAGTACCAGATACTTTTTTTTTTGTCGGAGGGTTTTAACACTACTCTGAATCACTCACTGCACAGGAACATTGTACTACCAGGCAACAACCTACTTTTGCTGGAATTTCTTGAGAGACGGGGGCCTTTATGATGCGGAGCCTACATCAATATCATCAGCAACGTATATCTACCAACAGATCCGAGAAAAGGCTGGACATTAGCAGAGGAAGTGATCTGCAGTGTCGTCGGCATCTTGGAAGGCGTCGCAGTAGCGTCATGTAGATGTTTGGCGAAGATGTAGTGGCGAATTACTACACCGATAGGTAGCCTGCAGTCTTTCCTGTCAAGAGATTACATGAATACCGTGGATTTCTTACGGAGGTTGAATTTGCTTGGTTCCAACATAGGGGAGGTCTGATCTTTGTCTACCAAGCTAATCTCATTTCCCGTCATGGCGCAGGATCCAGACAAGTCCTAGCAAATTTAGACTGCCGATCAGAGATTACTTGCATTCCTGAAAACTATCCTGGAAGTGGTTAAAGGACTTAAGCACAGCTTGGCTGCCGCTACAGAAACAAATACTTTTGCCAATTCCACCTGTTTTTCAGAGTATGGAAAATTGGCTCATATTCTTTTGTGTGTACCTCGGAGCTGGAGTAGTGGTGGTCGTGCGACAGACGGCATACCCATAAGACTGGGGTCAAAAGAAATGCGGTTCTCAAGCTCCTCGAAACTCATGTGCGGGTTGTATTGGGTCTGTAACTTAATTGTTGTTTTTTTCGTCTAGACGCATATTCCGGGCGTTTTTCGGGTACTGCTCTCCTCAAACGGATTAATTGTGTTCGGTAGCGTTGTCCATCGATGGTTTCACCCGGTTTTAGCAGCTCATAATACAGCACACCCTTCTGATTCCACCAAATACAGAGCATTACCTTCGACCAATGGGTACTCGGCTTTGCCGTTGATTTGACTGGTTAGCCGGGTTTCACATATGATTTTTTGCGCTTGGGGTTGTAGTAATGGATCCATTTTTCATCACCAGTAACAATCCGATGCAAAAAGGACTTCCTTTTGTGGCGTCGTGTGTCGTGTGTGTCGTGTCCCCGCAAAAACACTTTATCAGGCACAAAGTTCGACATATTTGAGTGAAACTAAATTATTGTTGTTTACGCTTCGAATGAATGACATATACTGGATTGACGTACAATGACAGTAGCTTTCCAACGCATTTTCTAATGGAATAATAACAACAGAATAATAAAAGTTACGCCATCTCTTAGCAAACCGTACGAATCAAGTTATAGACCCAATACCAAAGACCACTTCTTTTTAAGTGGAAGTGTTTAGAGAAGGCCCCTATTCAGCCGATATGGACCGTTCGTGACACATATGTACGCCAAGCTTATTCCATCAAAAGACCGACGGAAAGATGAGAAGGGGCTTATCATAGGCGTTATATCCCAACGCATGTTTTTGGCCAGAAAACTGCGCCTTAATACTTTTCGACTTTGTACACAGATATTTAGCTCAATTTGAAAAGCGGATGGTGACACCTTTTAGTATAAGTTGAGTCACTGTAGTCAATTCCTCCTCCTCGTGAAATGTACAACCTCGATTTTTAGACGGTTAACTGAAAGGGCATTTCTCATACCGCAGTCGTCGGTCTCGTCTAAAGCTGCCTACGCCTTTGAACAGTCGATATGCACGATCCGCAAGATAGTACAGCTGCTTCATCCGCATAGACCTAGCGTGTTAGAACTGCTGAGGGCATCTAGCAGAGGGTCAACCAGCATATACCATAACATAGTAGAAAAGACGCCGCCCAGCGGGCAGACCTTATTTACCCCCGCCATTACATTCCGGACACAATCCGCATCCACAATTACAGTTATTTTCATAGCATTGATCCGTAACAGAGTCGTCGTGTGTACCAGCGCGGATAGGTAGTGTATATGCTTAACAATGTAATATATATGCCATGGTGTACCTTTTTTTTTGATTTTCATTTCATATAATTTTTTTAAAATGTTTACAATTAGGGCTATTATGCAGTTGACCATCGTCGAACTATTGAAATGGGGCTGTCTAGGCGTTAAACTGCAAAAAACAGAATTATTTCTGTTCACCAGCAACCAGTGATTGCAATGGGGGGTAGTGTGTTTCACTGGCTACATATCTGTAGTGCGCAAGTGAGATCTACAGGCTACTCGATCCTTCGCCATCGACTCTGTGGTGTACACCCCTTAAAATAGAGATGAAGTGTTAACCACGAAATACATACAGCAACCTCAATAACATGTCTGTTTTCATAACTGTTATTTTTGCGAGTAATGCATATTTTATCCGGTTTTTACTTCGAATTCTCATAAGCACCGGTCGTCTGGGTGCTCCGTAACATGGTTGGTACGGTAGTGATCGTTTTAATTATCGTAGCATATAGCGTTTCAAACTCCCGTCAACAAGTCCTACATATGCTATTCATTTCGAATTCGGTCTTCCTCAAATACACCTGCGGAACCTGCCGACCACATAGTCAAGCTGATAAACAGGCCAAGCAATAGTCTTCAAAGGAGATTACTCAGGATCAAAGAATGGAATGAACTTGCTTCTTCACATAACATAGTGCTACATCTCACAGAGGCAAATCACGATGTATAGAAACACCATCAAAACCACTCACTGGGGAGCAATAATTACCTTAACGCTGAGTTGACTACCAATCAAATAAGTCTAATATTTAGAGCGAGGACTGAACTTTTTGGACTTAACTACATTCCCCTAGGCAAGACTCTATTTATACCCTTTGTCGCGGTTTGCCCAATTTGACTCGGAATTTGTCTACTCTACTCCTCCAAGGAATCTTTCACACTTGATGAAGCCAAGCAAGTCTAAATAGGTCAATGGGATGATCAAGCCATCGAAGCATAGACCATTCCGTTCGAAGAAGCAGCTGCTCAACATTGAGTTCCTCGCTCACTGCCGTGGTTCCCACCCTATCTGTGAGAGTAATTCCCACAACAGAACGAAGAAATCGCATCTCGGCAGGTTGTATTCGCGATCTTATTCTTTCGGTCATTACCCGGATTTCATAACAATAGGTAAGACTTGGAATAAATACAGAGTTGAAAACGGCTAACCTGTCTTTGACACCAAGCTCGGGTTTCCTGATTATACATAGATCTTCCAAGTTGGTTCAAAACTGATCAATCTTGGGTGTCAGCATCGCGATGAGACTGTAATCGCCGCTATGTGGAAAAATAAGCTACGGCCACTCTACTACCGGCCTCAGGATACCTGAGCTCCTGGAACGTTAGACAACACAACTTCATCGCGAAAAATCTTCAACTCCGCACTGGTGGACACTGCAGTAGAGAACGCCTACTAAACGGTGTCGCACACAAGTAGAGAAAGACCTCACCCAACATGATATGCGTAATTTGAGCCAGTGACCATTGGGGGCCCTTTTTCTGCAAGAGTCTGAGAATGTATCAATGGGTGCCGAGACATTGTGCCTAATGGAGAAACTTGTTTGATCTCGGTATTGCTGTTGCTTGTACTGTTCACCGCGGAGCTGAGGTCGACGAAGTTCAGCTAAAATCTGGATACCTTATCAACCTTCTGAACTGTGACACGGTGAACAAGCATCGAATAAGGGGACGATGATATTCGATGTGCTTTTCTGTAGATAACCAATTTCATCAAAAGCAGATCCGGATAAAATCAGACTCAACCACTCAACAACATTATTCCAAGTTTTTTTTCTACATTCATAAGTTCCAAATTGATTTGCATACATGAAACTTGATTATTTTTTTAATAATTCCTCCAGCGTTTTAACGACCACGGACATGTTTGCTTTTTGGTCAGTGAACTTAGCAACATCCCCAGCAAGAGCAAATAGCGCTTTGGTCTTTCCACTCTTATAGCTCTTTACAGCTTTTGGATTGTTCTCCATGGCTTGCAGACACAATTTTGTGATCTCACTCGAATCACTTATTTGCTTCAATTGTTTCCTTTCAATAATCTAAATAAATATACAATAGATTAATTGGTATTCTTTGAAAGATGAAGCTCATCTTACATCGGCTACGAGTAAAGTAGGGTTCTCATGAAGTTCGTCAATCAAATTTCGAGCTGATATTAAGTTTATATCCTCGTTGTGCAAATTTACAAGGATATCCTTTAGATGGTCCCCTGTCACTTTACTAAAAATCAAAAAGAGCAAACAAATTATAACCTGTAATTAAAATAGAAGTATAACGTTACCATTCCTCCACATCTATGTTAACTTTGTTGCAAAATGTAAGGAGGTCATTTATTAGGAAGTTTGCGACGGTCTTGGCGGGAATATCTTCGACATTGCTCAAAACATTGAGAAAGTACCCAAGGAGGATTGGTTCATTCTGGAATTTAAGCATTCAAACAAAATCTTGACATGGTTCTGATTGATGTTCACTTACAACTAAAATAATGGCAGTGTCCTTTCCCAGATTGAATTTCTCAACCAAATTTTGGCGAACAGCTTCTGGAAGTTCGGGAATTTCTTTCTCTATAGCCGGCACTGAAACCATTGCATTTGTCGTCTGATTTCCACTCACATCGACTCGTAAGGGTGGGAGGTTAGGTTCCGGCATGAATCTGTAATCTTGTAAGACTTCCTTATCACGCATTGCTACGGTACATTTTGATTCCGCATCCCAAGATCTAGTTTCATTTGTTATTATTCCGCCACTCTCCTTTATATCAATTTGCCGATTTACTTCGTACGCTACTGCTAGAGCGATACTGCGTACAGAGCCGATATTTTTTACCTCAGTCCTTGTACCGTATGGTTGGCCATCCTGATGTATGGAAATGTTGGCATCCACTCGAAGTGCTCCCTCTAGAGATGTTTTGCTTGTTATGTCAGTAGAAAATGATTAAACAACATTACCTTCCATCTTACAAGAACATGTTCCAAGAGTTTTTAGAATCAGTATCAACTCCTTGATTAGGGATGCCGCTTCTTCACCCGTCTCAAGATCGGGTTCGAAGACCAATTCCATTAATGGCACACCAGCTCGGTTCAGATCTACTAGGCTCCTAACAATGAACAAAACAAGAATATCATCAAAAAGTCCACATGCCCATTGACCAACAGATCACCGACTTCGTCGGAACAAAAATGTATGTTATTTTACATTTATTTCACCTTTTTAATGAATCGTCATGCAATGATTTGCCGCTGTCCTGTTCCAATTGAAGTTGATGAAGACGCACGGTTTTTTGATATGATTTCGATTTGCCAGGCAACAGAACAGGAAAACTTATTTCACCTTTGTTCGCTAATGCCGATCTTTGTTGTGTTATCTGGTATCCTGCCTGGGGATGTGTACATACTGATTAAAAGCATATTATCAAGTAAAGCAATATCTACTGGTGAATCAGCATAAAAATAGTGTTTCCGGTCGAACATAGACACTGGATTAACACGACATTTCAGAGCTAAGGCTGTTTTTATTCCCGCTTCCACACATCTTTTATTGAGAACCTTGAACAAAAATACATATTTTTATAACATCACAGCACGAAGAGAATTAATTACTGGTAAGGTCCCGGGTATCGATGCATCAAAAACTGAAACAGCCGAATTTAGTGGCGAAGTAAATGCAGTCGAACTACCTGAGAATAGCTTCGAATTGGATGCGATCTGAGCATGCACTTCTAGGCCGACGACACTTTTCCATTTGGGACTTGAAAGACATTGAAAATAACAATACAAATAACGTTAAGGAAACAAATAATTAAGATTACCTTTTGGCAGTTTGCTTACTCGTTGAGTAATGACACGGTGAAAATTTGTGGAAAAACTTAATATTATTTATGCTTTTATTCAACATATTCATTAATTTAGTCTGCTGAAGCTAGTCCTATTTGACATTTGTGAATTGACGTTTGACTATGTAACGTAAGGTGAGATTACGAAGGTAAGTAGCGTTAGGGTAGTGCGATCAACTAACTCCCATTTGTCAATTTGAGGCTGGCATGTTTTGAAATTGGGTGTAGTTTACGGTAACAAATTATGTCGCTTTCACACTCGCTAAATTCGTCGACAACGTGACAATGCTCTTACATGGGTGTGTCAAAAGGAATCACACACCCACTGAAACAATTTTGCTTAAAAAGTCTCCTGCGTGCAAACAGATATACTTGACGCATGTTGCCACCAAGAAGGAATATTTATACCACGATAAGCTTGATAATCTGTCTTGTATTATGTAGATCTTGTATTATGATTATTATGAGCTTTCTGAAAGCTATGATTGCCTATTGATGAATTGCTGATGCATATGATGCACATGCTGAAAATGTCTGCGAAGATAAAAATTCAACTATTCCGCTTCAAGCCTTCTAAATTATCTTCAATCACTTTAAGCCACTCCTCTCAACAATTGAACAACATTTCTACATTTTGCGGAATGCAAAACGAACACACCTGTGTCAACGCAAAGTTTACCATTCACCATAGACAGAACATAACTTTACGTTAAATGACGTTTGGTTATGTCAGAAAAGAAAAAAAAAAATAACCAGGATGAGAGATTTTCCACTTTTCACAGAATGGGAACTAGAAAAATAGGCAAAGATGGTTTTTGATGGTTTTTCATTTCAAAAAGAATAGTACGAAACATTTAACCCATTCTTTCACAAGCCCAATCAAATTCATTTAGACGATCCCTTCTAATAATGAACAAACAAAGTTTTACAAAGCGTCGATAAAATCCATTAAAATTTGCAAGCAGTGAAATTATGATAATTTCAAGACTGTCGAAAGTGCGTAGAAAAAATTTCAATTTTTTGTGATAAACAACATTTCTGCAATACTATCACATACCAACGATAGGACAACAATAAAATAAATTCGCGATCCTCATTAATTAAACCTAAGATATGGAAATTGAAAAACTATTTAATGATCTGGATTCAAATCAGTCACTGGAATGCGAGGAAGCTAAGAAGAAACTTATGGATCTGTTCAGTCAGAGTGAGTTTAATCATACAAATTGTGCATAATGTATTCACAAATATTTTGTGCTTGACAAATTGTCTTTTTAATGTTTGTTTGCAGCAAAAGAAGTGTGGCTGGTCCATGGCTTGATGGAATATTTCTTTCAGACAGGTTCCATACGAATAATGGAAGTTTTGGTTAAGGTGCAGTCACCACATGACACCTATTTATTTGATAAACTCTCTGATTGTCTTAAGAACTCAAAGCATCGACTGCAGGCATTGGGACTTTTTGGTTTTGTTGTTCGTAAGCACCCAACGTGGCTGCACAAAGTGAAAGACCATAAATTCATAAAGGACATCTTGAAATTGTTACAGGTTACATTGACTTATTCAAATTGGTAATGTTATCTGATACTCATATTGATTTTCAGACTGAAAAAGAGATTGTATTATTAATCAGCGCGCTGCTTTGTATTGTCACCCTTTTGCCTATCATCCCGATGATAAAAACGTCTTTTTTAAATGACTTGTTTGATGTATTCGGCCACCTAGCGTCATGGAATAGTGAGAATCCAAATAAATTGAGTGAAGGCAAACAGGCACATTTGCAATTGGGATTAGAATTGCTGTTTCATCGACTCTATGGCATGTATCCATGCAACTTTTTATCGTACCTGAGTGAATTTGCAAAAAAGGATCAAGGTGCAATATTTAAGCATACGATCAAACCTCTCCTGGACAGTGTACGTGTGCATCCTATGTTAGTTACGGCGAATGCTGAAAAGGAAATGAATAGTGCGCGGTGGAAGTACATGGAAGCTCACGATGTGGTTTTGGAATGTGCGAAGCTCTCTGTTACTAATCAGGTATGTATACATGTTAAATTAAGTTCCACAAATATGAACCTTTCCGTTTGTATTGTATGCATTTCGAAGGGCGTATGAAATAAAGAATTCTTTTGAAAACATAATTTGGAAAAAATATGAACCTACTTTTGACGTACACGTGTTTTATTGGGACACTGTTTGTAGATTTGCAAGCCAGCCTAAACCCGTGTTTTTAATTCGTGATAGTGTAATATTGGCGTCTACCTTATGCTTGCTGGAATGCATACATCCGTATCGTTTTTTACTCCTTCGCCTGCCTCGTGTAAAGTCCAGTCTTTTATCAGACCTCATCGTAAATCCTCTCTGAGTGGAAATTTGTGTTTGTGTGTTTCTAGTCGCACTACAAGTAGGATACCTACAATAACAATAACTCGTTTTAAAACGACTTCGAATTTTCACTTATTTGACCAAAAATATATTTACAGGAACTCCATAGCGGCTGTACACCATGTCAGGAAACTTCAGCTGTATTGAGTCAACCCAACGATAGTTTCAACCCCTTGATATATTCGGGCATTGCGTCGCCATTTCAGTCCTTAGATCGTGAGCAATTGTCGGAATTTAAAAAAGGTGACACAATCTGGAGCCCCCATACTGAGGTTGCTTCAATGACTAGCACGATGCCGCACACACCCACCCCTAGTTATGGCGTTCCGATGAGTAGTAGTTCATCCACCGGTCCAATGGGCGCTGTTATGGGCGTAACTGGTTCATCGCCACCAGAGGCAGCAGTTGAAGCCACGCCCGAAACGACACCAATGAAGGAGCTTACTATGAAGCCACCCACGAATCCCCATGCAGTCTGCGCTATTTTCACAACAAGTCAACCAGCCTCGCCAATGAGAAGGGATCCTGGCTCGCAGTTTACTTTCCCCGAATCACCTGGACCAAGCTCCAACCAGCATATCTATATTGATCACACAACCATCAATAAAATTCCAACAAAGTCGTTTGATCAAAAAATACAGCACGTGCTAAACGATCGCCATCAAATACGTATGCAGGCTTGTCACGGATCCGCTATGAGCCCCAATAATGGAACACCAACATTTGATTCTCATGCCATAAGTCAAGAGGACGAGGAAGTGCGAGACTTGACAAGCAGTGTTGCAGATGCTGCCAAAGCAGCATGTGGAACTGATGCAAATCGGTTCGGAGGTTATCGTTTTAAGGCTCCTGGATGTGAAAAACCAAATTTCAGCGGTGAATTGAACGGGTTTGCTGCGGATAGAGCTAAAATTCGCCGATCAAATTCACTACCCACCATTGGGGGTAGCCTCACTTACAGCACCACTAACTCAAAGATGAATCCGCAAAGACAACACATAAGCAAACTGTCTGCACTGTCGGTTCGTTCTGGGGCGTACAGAAAGCAATCGTGTACGACTACTTCCCGTGTAACTCAAACTGTACATACCTGGCCGCAGGAGTATGAATATTTGCTGTACTTTTCGATTTCCGAAAACAACAAATGTCGTAGCGAGCACAACGTCTTGTATCCTCAAGAGCTTTTGAATCAGTTTGTTGATAAGGCGGTGAAACGAAAAGATTTGGGTTATCGTCTGGATGAGGTAAAGATGAACCTTATACACATACTGCTTTGATTTACTTATGCATTCATATCTATTCCTCTAGGAGCACTTTCAGCTTATATGCTTGCAGTTGCAGTTCGAGCAAAATCGACGAGAAATTCATGCGGAGCGCATTCGCCGACTAATGGGTAGAAGCAGGGACATTCGTAGTCTGGAGCGTGAACAAGATCGCTTGAAAGACAATTTAAAGACTTATGATGAGGAAAATCGACGACTTGTAAAACAAAACGAGATCACAACAAGGCAAGCCGGCGAGAAAGAGCGAAGGCTCACAGACGAACTGAACAGTATCAGGTCAAGATATCAAGAAGAAGTAGAACACAATAAAATACTGCAGTCAACGAATGAGGACTTGCAGTGCCGACTGAACGAAGAGATTCAAAAACGCAAGAATCTTACCATCGAGGTAGATACTCTACGGGGTCAAATATGCGACATGCAAAACGAACTTCAGTACGCTCAATTTCAAGCTGAGTTGGGAGTGCAATGCAAACAGGAGCTGGTAAAGTTGGAAACCGAATTCCTTGTTATGGGGGAAGTGCAGATGAAGATACGCGATCGTTTGGCCGAAGTGGACAACATGCGAGCGCGAGACGAAGAGATAAACCACTTGCAAACGTCTTACAATGCTGAAATAAAAGGTACATTCTTTAGGTTCTCTGTCATTTGTTTAGTTCACTTGATAACTTTTGGTCAGATTTAAGACGGGCTTTAGATGAGAAAACCTCGCAGTTTGAAATCGCCAAACACAAGTTAATCGAGTTGCAGACTCAAATCGTGAATAACGAAAAGAACGTGAGCGATCAAAAGCGATTGCTGAACGTCGTCAAAGATGAGTACGAAGAGAAATTTAAGGTGGGTATTATGAATGACAATTTCTTGTAATGTATTGGATAAAGATATGATTGCTTAACAGGCTCTAAATAAAAAGTACGAAGCGCAGAAAGCTGTCATACTGCAAATGGAAGAGGCACTCCTTCATCTGTACAGAAATCAGACGTCCGTCAGCTTAGCTGCTTGTTCTCCAGATACAGATCGAACTGGTAACTATTCGCAACCCATAATTCGTGTTGATTTGTTGTAGAGGTTTCATGTGTTTCTGTTTTAGATATAGCGTCATCCATTGAGAAGAATTCGCCGCTTTCAACGTCTCTGGCCTCATGCGAAAGTCTCCCTGCGAGCTATCGATCGGTAACTCAAATAAACAATCTTCAGGCATATGTTGAAACCCCCAATACTGCCACAGCACCATCGGGGAGTAGTGCGGCAACTAATATCCCTCTTGGCCACTATCACTATTCTTAACACTGTCGTCATGCAACCTTTGTTAAAGCGAAGGCTGTGATATGCGGAAATGCTTCGTTAGGAGCGACTGCAACCACAAGCGCAACGCACACCCAAGACAACCCGGTGTCATTAGCCAGAAAAGGCCATTATCACCACCATCACCACCAACAGCAAACACAAATTATAACTAACTCAAATTCTCAGTCCGTGCGCTCTTTAAAATGAGAGATACAAAACAAAACAAAAAAAACGCCACCTCCTCCATACTCCTTCAAGATAATCTCTCCTTCTTTCCTCCCTCAAAAGCAAGAAATAATTAAAGTAACAAAATTTAGCAACAAAACAGACCGTCTAAAACAAACGTATGCACACTGACCACGTAGCTGAAGCGGAGAATGAATCAGAATGGCTGTTCCGATGAATCGAAAACAAAAAACAAGAATCCAGGAATTTAAAAAGTTTCTTATTTTTATAACAGAAAAACAAAAACAAAAAAAGCAAACAAGAAAGAGATAAAAAAAATAATGAAGAAATTAAATAAGAAAATGAAACAAAGTTTAATTACACTTAATTAATTATTATCGGTTAGAAAAGAAAGGAAGAAAACTTTTAATTTTGTTTAGGAAACATAAAGATAAAAGAAAGAAAGAAAACAATGTAAAACCAAATCGAAAACAAAATGTTATTTTCTCTTGTTGGGCCTTATAATGTAGCAAAGAAGTTCTATTGTGTTTTTAAATTACGAAATACGATTTATGGAAGATATTACATGATAAACAGATAAAGCTAATGAAATTTATATACATAACGAAGAAAAAAAAAAAGAAAAGAAAAGATAACACAAAGAAACAAACAAAAAGAAAGTACATTTTTTTGAAAATAAATGCAAAGTAACATAAAGATACCTGTAACAATGTTGTGCTCTTTTACAAATTCCAAACTAAACTTGTCTCAATGGGAGACAAGAAATCATCATGACATGGCCAATTCTAGTAGATTTATGGGACATGCTCAAAACATACATGTCATAGTCGTTTCGGGTCAATTGAAAAGGTGACCTTGCTTGTGGCACACCTCTCTGAACGACTGCAGATGTCATATCAGCGTCAGAACAAGAGACAGCATGGCTTGAGAAGGATAAAGCCAATTCGCATACATCACCTTGTTTGTGTGTTCTGTACATATCACACGATCGCTGTTCAAATCTCAACTGTAGCCATTGTTTCGAAGAATTTAACTAAATCAATTTTTATTTTATCATAAAATGTATATATAAAGGTCTATACTATAAATTACTTAAATATTTCCTTCCAAAGCTGCAATCTAAGTCCACGACAGGAAGGGATCTGCCTTACTCCATTATCCCCTTCAGATAAGTGGTGTTTGTCTTAAGATACTTAATATCGCCTCGCAGTTGTATAAATTGCCTCACCACTGATTTATCCAGGTAGTTCTTTAAAATAAGATCATTTCATACAAAGTATTGAGGTAAAACAAAGTATAAAGGCGCTTACCAAAGTATCTCCCGTGCAGACTTCAAGTAAATTTTCCGGCTTTACCAACAGCAAGTTACATAAAGCATGTAGAATATCAAAGAGTTGTGTTACCAGCGGACTATCAAGCTCTCTAATGCACTTCCGATATTCGTTGACATCACAAATGGCACACATTGCGCCGGCAGCACTGAATTGCAAAGTCAGCAGGTGATCATAAATGACTCGATGTAAGCGAGTACCGAATTCGGTGAGAACATTCTTCAGATTCTCTCCGTCAACACATCGTTTCAATTGTGCAATGACCGGTTGAAGATTTTGCACAACACTCACACAGGCCTGGAAAAAAATGCATAAACTAGTCAATGTTCTTAGATTCAGCTGATGCTAGATTTACAGCTGATGCAAGGGTATCAACATCTTCGTCTGGTTTGAAATCGGTCTTTTTCTGTTCGGCCTGCAAATAAACTTTCACCCAGCCAATAACTGCACTTATAGCTCGGTCCAGACCTGTATCCAGCTTTTGTTCAATCTGCTCCATCATCACACGTTTCTTGAAGATGTAGTCGGAGTACTTTGGAGTATTTCTAAATCGGAGACGTGGTTAAGAAGTTCAAGCAGTTTAAGGGCAATGATCTTACATGATGCACGGCACAACGCTGTCTGCATACAACTTTTCTAAGAGGTGCACGATTATGTTACTCTTCTGGACGACATCGAAGAAATAAATTTGAGGAAAAACTTTGCTTTCTCCTATTGGAATAGCCTGAAGACCCAGCTCCAATGCATAATTCACATGCTCGTGCATTAAGAACCGCAAAAGAATATCAGTAAGTTTGAGCACGTTTGTTGCAAGATCTGTATCTTTCGACAATAAACGGCAGCGTTTGAGAGAAGCTTTAGCTTCTTGAAGCAAGTTTATAGCAAGTTCTTCTGATAAGAATGTTTCTCCGCCGTAGTCCTCAATCTGAGCAATATTTATGTTTGCCCTTGTTCCAATTAAAGCTTGCATGTCACGGCGAAGATCTTGGAATCTTTCGGATTGTTTCTTCTGATGCTTTTTGCCAGCATAATACCTTTCCAATTCAATCGAGCACTTGTTTTTGAGGAAACTTGTCTCGATATCAATGTAGTTGGTCATATGTTTGGCGAAAATGTGCGAGGTTAGCTTATTTAACAAATCATCGTCGGCCTCGGTTATAAACTCCTGCAACTCAGATGATAGCTTAATTGTTCTGAAAAAAAAGCATGATTCTGCTACAATATCTAACAATTAAAATGTACTTTCGAACTAACCTGGAATACAGTTCGTAAAGTGTTCGAAGATGCTTCTCTTCGTCTTTTTTATCCTCGAGCTTTGTGTGAGCATATTGCTGAAGTTTAAGTTGGTAGATGTTGAGGATGAACTTGGACATTACTTGGTTGGGGTTGGCGAATACTTTTTTTATGATTTCGTAGTGATGTTTACACAGTGGCAAAATCCCAATGTATATGTCCTTTCCACCATAAGGAGTCTATAAGAGAACATTATTTAGCTTCTTGAGTGTCGAACCATGCATTTTGTATTGACTTACCATTTGACTCTGTTCAATGTAAGCGTCAATGCATTGTGCGTATCCCTTGAACTGTGACAATATGTTTGCAATGGTCTTCATTTTTTCAATATCCTCACTCTTCTGAGCTGTAGCGAATTCTTCTATTAACTTTCGTTCGATCTCATCGTATTTTTTCTCAATTTTTTTCTTGGCCTCTCCAAATTTCTCTTCTGGCAAATCCTGGGATATGCCGTATAGTTTTTGTATTATGTCGGCTGCTTCGTGCAATTTAGTGCGATCAGTAAATGTTTCGCTAACAAGTGGGCCCGATACAAGAAACTCAGACATATGATTGAGTAGCTTATGCGCTTCCAGCGTGCGGCTCCTTGGCGTGTTCACATTCTCGAGTTGTTCACCTAAGTGCAGAATTTTTCCTGCAACCGAGTTGATTTTTTCATCTAGTTGCGTGAAACACTCGACTGCTGTTTGATGTCGCTCTTGTAACTTAACGATACTCTTTGCAAATGCTTGTTGTTCTTCTCGGAGTGTATCTTCTAATGCTTCACGTTTTTTACGTTGTTTCTCTTGCAGTATTTTCAGGTCTTTAATTGTTTGTACAAACGTATCATGAAGAGCTTCTGGATTGAATTCATCGCTACCGATTTCGTTATTGGTGCGCCAAGTAAGTCGATCAATAAAGGCCACCACATCGAAGGGATCCTGTGTGGAATTCAATGGAAGATAGCACAAACATGTTTACTAATTGACACAATTTACTGCACCTGTTCAAGTTCTTCTAAATATTGGGACATCATTTTGAGAACCACTTATTTAAAATCGTAAAAAAGATAATCTGATGACAAACCCGGGGCGTAATTAAAAATCGGGATGTTATTTTTCCGATTGCTTGACTGACATCAGCTGGACTTTGACATTTGACGGAATGTCAAAATGCTGAATGTCAAATCAAGTACAGGCGGGTAAGAAATAGTACAGTGTATTAATCAACAGGTTGTTATTCTTGTTGAATTTTACTATTTGTTATAAATTGAAAATGTTCAGAAATTGGTCATGATATTTTTGTTCACGAAGTATTTATTAGCCTAGTATTACATATACATAGTTTTATAGAGTAAAATGTGATTTATGGTGCTTCACAAGGTCCATGAAATTTTAAAACATTTACTTTTTTCGGAAAAATGCAATTATACGGAATACAAGTAAAAAGAAGTTAAAAAATACAAAAATTCGTTTATCGAGACCGGTTATGAGAATTATCCGCCAGTAGGATTTATAACAGATGTGTCCTTGTCTCTTGTTTCTGCTTATACGGGATATCTTCTTATCCAGGACGAGTCCCGCTTCAAGTATTCCAGTCAGTCGGGAATCTACTGAGTATATCTGGATATGCCAAAGTTGAAAGCGATCAACATTTTGACTAATCAGTCCGATGCAGTGTTGTCGATTTGTGACTTTAGTCGAAATTTGACCGAAATTTGAATATTTAGAAGAAATTAGAGATTAAAGAAGACTCCTCCACCCCTAACTATGATGAAATGTTAAAATTACTTGCAAATGCAGATGTCAAGCTTGTGCTCAGAAGAAACCAATAATTTAATTTGATGTCGAAGTTAGCAAAGTTACATGTGCTGCTTTTATTCTTCATACATTTCGGTGCAGTTTTATTAGTTTATGGTGTTAAGTTTCTATGTTTCTTCATTTCACACTTTTGGAACTTAAGAAGTCTTTATGTAAGCTAAGGAAAGACCTCCATCCAAGTACTATCCGCGCCCGATGCTGCTTGATTTCGGTGATCGGACGAGACCAGATTTTTTTTTTCAATGTTATTTTGTTTTTTATTGAATGTAACTTACATGCTAGACAAAAGAACTTAAAGCTAGCTTAACAATTCAAATTGTTCTTTCGTTTTACATAATTTTTTCATGTTTTGGGTTTTTTTTGTTTTAATTTGTTTTTTACTTTTTTTTCTCTTAACAACTACCTTAAAAGGCCAGCGGTGGCGGAAACTGGCTTTGGTGTAACCACCAGTAAAATTGCCGCAGGCAGACAGTTTTCTATCTCTAGCAGGGATCGCTCTACAGAACCTCGTTGGTACGAGTGAGATCCGATTCGTATTGGACCCGCCTGTCCACTGTTTGGCGTACGACGTGGAGGATGACAGGGCATCCGTCTTTGTGTCTAAATAGAGGAAAGCTTCGGGCGGAATAAAGCCATTAAGGCGCATTTTTACATGGTACTGAATATTGGGGTAGTAAGCCCCGATGATCAGACTGTTGGAAGATGTCACAGGTCGTGCAATGTGCCTTCTAATCCGCTTAATAATGAAATTATCTATCCTGTTCATGTTTGTCTCCATGTACAGGACCTTGTTAGGATAGTACTCCTTGTACTCAGAGTCGAGTGTACGATACAACCGGAGACAGGTCCGAGGTCACTGTCTCTCGAACAACCGGACAACCGTACGCCATAATTGGCCTAATGAGAGCCATGTAGCAGATTACCTTCACTCTGGTATCAAGTGGGCTGCTGTAAAACAACCTTCTTGCGGGAGCAAAGGCCTTTCTGGCTTTCGTCAGAGTAATCCTTATATGTTTGTAAAAAAAAACATGTCGTATCTTACTACACTTTTCACAGCTAACGGCCGTCCCTGTGAACTTGCGAATATCCCACGAAGCCATGTACAGCGGGGTCCTGAAAAGGGTAGTTTTACTCTTCAGAAAGTTCATAACCAACTTCCAGTCGTCGCAAAATTGCTGAATTTTCTCAAAGTCACGCTGCAACAAGATATTTATTACCTTGACCTTCGGACCTGATCTACTCGCTATTAGGTTGTCGGCATAGAACTTCTGCAGCGAATATTGAAAACAAGATCGGCGAACCAATCGCCCCCTGTTGCAGGCCATTTTTAATGTCAAAGACCGTAGTGTAAGTTACGTCTCCACTTTCTACCTGTTATCATGTCAAAGATCATGTATTAAGTAAGCCACTGCTAACGAGAACCGATTTTTTCAGCATGGTATGGTGGTTGACTAAGGACAAATTGCCTTCTCTCTTGGGTATTGTTTCTATTCCTATTTCCCTCTTGGTCTTTCTTGTTTGCGACTTTCTTAAATTTTTCAGCGGAAGCACGGGTCTGATGGATGGTTTTCTCTGTCTGATTGTCTGATCCATAACTCGAATTGATTCAAGACATATAATCAAAGACCGCCTCAAATGGGGCTGTTTTATCTCTGTTCACTTATATCTAAATATGTAGGCGTATACGCGATGTTCTGTTTTATAAGTATTCATGTGTCATTTGCTTATTCGTAAATTGTACTTAATTCGTAGTCCAAGTTGCACTTGAATTGGTTAATCTCATCTGGATAACAAATATCGTATTTCTAGAGAAAAATATGAACAAATTAGCAGTAACTTTTGCATTGAATTTTTTACTTTGTAGCAATTTACGATTTATAGCTAATCAGATTACAAATCGCTTTTAAAAACTAAACAACATGCATCTCCTGTGATCAAGGGATTAATGCGAGTATCGTTTAATGATTTATCCGAACTATGACAATATGCGGGATCAGCGGTAATCCCACTGACGTTTTTAACCGTTGTCCATTTGCGAATTCGGGTTGTAACGGCAAACTAATTACAACATGTTGAAACACACATTAACAAAGATTTCAGTCGAGTCGATATGTTATGAGATATGTAGACATGTCGGTTTACAAGAAGCACCCTTGGGTATGTGCGCCGATCACTACGCAAATGAAACTCTCTGCCCGGGTTCGATAACCAGCTGGTAAAACCAAAAAAATGTTCCCGACTCCACCTCGTTCGAGTCCAGAAAAAAGCTTCTGGGCTTCCTGGCCGTTCGGAGTCGGCATAAAACTATAGGTCTCTTGCACTCGTAAGAGAACAATAGCACGCCCAACACGAGTGATTGCTAAGAAGCTAAGCCCTGGTCATCTACGGGCAGTAGCGCCACCCATATTGTTTTATATATTACCCATGGCGAAGTCCAACGAAGTCCAACACTGTGACAGGTGCTTGTTTAGCACCGTTAGTCCGTACGCATCAGCTAGAGTTTGTGTATAAAGACTGAATGACGCTCAAAAGAGAAACATCTCTTTCCCCTTAAAACTTTTAACAACCAATCCGAGGACGCCATTCAGTTTATTTTTTGAATAAATATAAATATTTTTGAATAAAAGTTCATGAACAATTGTCAAAAAGCATCTCAATTTCGTCAATCAACTGAGAAGTCGGCCTTCTCTATAGTACTTCATTTACTTAATTTCTGATCAATCCCATACTCCTACAGAACACTGGCGATATTCCCTCTGGAACTTGCTCGTATGCTTTTCCAAATCTACAAAACAACTGTAGATCGGTTTGGCGAACTCCCAAACGTTCTTAGGGTGAAATAATAAAACCTATTATGTATTTACATAAAAAGAACAAGCTGTAAATTTCGTAAGAAAATATGTAACATTTCTTAGATTATGATTTTTTAATAAAATAAACGAGCAAGTTTAAAATTCCAATAAATACGCCATACGAGTTGCACTGCCGATAACGGTGAGATGATTTATTTACATGATACATAGGTACATACATGCCTCATTCTCTAATCGTCCAAATCGTCACAGCAAAAAATCCCATTGATTAAGATCATGATCAGATTCTGTGTACATAAATAATACTTGCCATGTCACGCTTTCCATCACCGTATAAATAGAAAGTGCTTAAAAACGCGAAAAAAAAAACGGATATCTTCAACTTCAACTAATTCGGAAGGATAAGTAATAAATACATATTTCGTCATTCGAATTGCGCCAAATGCCGTATTTAATATGACTGATTAAGGTGCGAACTAATCAGTTTACCCTTACGGATTGCTTCAAGTACCTCGGCAGCGGTCTTTAAGAGAAAGTAAATAAATACTATCACTGCGATACCGGCGGGAACCAATTTAATTGTTTGATCATAAATTGAAAAAGGTGTCGTGCTGTCTTAAAGTGCCTCGCATGTGAAACAAATTTCAGTGATTAAACAAGACTGTAGTATGCTAAAAGTTTATTTTCTCTTTGCCTTAATTGTGGTTTGTGGGGGTTACACGGATGGACTTCTTAGTAGTGAACTCTACAAAAAGTACCTCAAGATGAGGTCACTGCCATATGAGGATTGTGGTGAGCGAGGAATTTTCTTAATTTACTTAATAAAATATATCAATTAGTTTGAAGGTGTTGGGAATAATTTATCAGTTAGTTAAAAAGGTGTTTTTCGAACTATTCTTTATCAACTGTGAATGTATATCAATTCAAACTTGAATTTACCAAGAGTTCCATTTCTCCGACGGTAAATGAGTTACTTTAAAATTTACGGAAATACCTATAACAAAGTTGACATTGGACACAGAAAATCCAAAACCTAATCTCAATCTATTCGGTGCAGCGAATGTGAATTTTTGATTTCGTGGCAATTTATACAGCGAGTGTTCGGGGATTTCAGTGCATTGCAGACTTATCAAATTTCGGAGTTTGGAGTCGGATCAAGATTACCTACTGAACGAACTGTACCTATAATAATTGATCAATAACTCTGTATGAACTGAAATTCTGGCGTATATTTTGAAAGCATGAAAATATAAACAACAGAAATATTTTTTTTTTTTACATTTTCAAAAATATGGACGACAACTGTTCCTTTCGGAATGATTACATATTTTTTAGGCCGTTGTTGTAGATGGTTTTGTTGGATGTAGCTATTATCCACAAACCACACAGAACACTACGTTCTTTGAGTGTTGGGGCAAATCACAAAGTCGCGTTTGTGCGGTCGGGCGTTCATAGGCGTTGGTACGCGTTTTATCGAGTTTTCGAGAATTTTATGTCAAAGCGGGTCAACCTCAGTTTTCCAAATCAGAATAGAACGCTCGCGTTTTACAAGTAAAATTTAGTGAAATCCATTCTACAAGAAAAAAAATGCAATCACTGAATAAAAAATCCCTGCAAAAATTAATTACGTACAAAAATAGTTGCCTCAGCCAGCCAAAAATGAAAAAAATCACGAGTAAATAAAATACCATTGTTGTTTCACACCTGTTAAAAGGCCGAGTTTTTAGAAGTAGATCTACTTAGAAACTTGAACTTGCGCTTACGATAGTATGGTCTGTGAACAATCAAAGCGCGACCGCTGCATTTTGATTGTCTAATAGATTAATGCGCGTCCTACTTAAAATGTCAGAGCACGACCGCGAGATTGCGACATTGTGATATGGGTATAATTCTACCCTTACCCAGCAGATGTTTGCTGCCCAACTTAATCGATCATCCATCGATTTTTCATCTCGTAGATTACATCAAATAAATAATATAAATCAAAGGACAGACTGATTGCTTGCAACCATTGTTGGTTCTATGGCTCCTATTTAAGAGTAAAATTCGCAACAGAAAAAATCTTGAGGACGATCATTAATAATGCCGCGGATAAACATGGCTGACTCTGCCATGCGCCTTAAATTGAGGTTTGCATGCCTATAATTTTGCATTAACCGTCATATTAAGGAAGATCACCAATGGAATACAATTTACGGACGGCTTATCTCGTGAAATTCTTTTTAACTCTTTCAACTCAATGTTCTTGTGTATAATATGGGGAAAGCCAAATGATGAAAGAGCACTCTTATTATGGTCTGACTAACCAACTGTAGATGGATGTAAGACTATACATATCCCGAAAAGCAATTGTATAATCAAATGTAATATAAGAAAAACTTGAGCATCAAACATTACACCGAGTTGTTTCTCTTAAGTCTAAGATCATAGACATATTAAGCCTAATAATCATAGACAATCGGGGATGTAATTCTGTGTGCAGTCCAAATGTTACATTTCGGAATATTCAGCTCGAATGCATTGTGTTTGCACCAATCCGCTAGTCTATGGATACCCGATTGGAAAGGAATGTAGTCAGTTAAACTATTTATAGATAAATAAATGTCAAAATAGTATTTCATTAAATATTTTAGGAACTTTGTTTATGAAAATAGGAATTAGTAATGGCCCCAAATGGCTACCTTGTGTCAAGCCCGATTTTACTTTTATTACTCGGGATGTCAAGGGATTTGTCTTTAACAATTGCTTTTTGCCTTTTATCAAGACAAGTGGAAGGCACAGTTGGTTCAAATCCCATTGAAAGCAAAGTCAAAATGCTTTTATCGGGGTTTCAAATCTGATCCAATCACCATTTGCTGTTGGGATCAAACGGCACAATCACTGGATTGGTCAATCAGTGGTAGTAGTCTGACCGTGGGTTGCTGCCTAGCAGTACAATGGACACAGTCGTTATGTCTGAGTGCTCCAGTATGGTGTTTCATAATCTCTGGCAAAAAAAGAACACGAACCACGAATAGAAAGGATTTAAGCTAATTTATAAGTAGAGTGTGATGTAATTTTTCTTTCGACAAATTAGTGTAATTGTTTTTTCTTTTCACAAAACACTACGTTCTTTAAGTGTTAACCCTCAGTATCGCTGTACACAGCAGATTTTTGCTGCGCGACTAAGGATCATCTACCGATTTTGCATCTCATAGATTACATCAATTAACCAGTATTAATTAAAGAATAGTGCATGGATAAATTTTTTTACATTTTAAACTCCAATCGAGACAAGCTAAAATCAATTTCGTTGCAAAGTTCATTAAAAGAGCTTATACACCTTGTAATAGGTTCATTACAACCATAGTTGGTTCTATGCCTCTTATCGTATAGTAAATTTCTCACCCGAAGAGATCTTTGGGGAGCATATATATTCATGAGAAAAATCTGGTGAATTTACACGGGAATTAATAATGTCGCGAATGAACATGGCTGACGCTGCTTTACGCATCTATCGTCGTATATAAAGAGCTATTCGAAGGAATATAATTTAGGGACGGCATATCTCTTGACATTTTTCTGTACTCTTTCGAATCTGAGTTCTTGTGTATCATATGGGGAATCCCATGGAAAAGTTTTCGACTAGATAACAGCTACAGAAATTGGTCATCTTTTAGTATAGTTACTATAAAATCAATCTTGATTCATTAACAGCCCTAGAGATCCCCAATATTTATGGATCTCGGTTTTTCCTGAATCCAAATTGTTCAGGAGGTAATATATTGTTAATATCCAAAAATACATCCATCTTCATTTTGATGACTTTTTCAAGGATTTTGCTGCAACCGTTTAAGGGACTTATAGGTCTATAACTAGCCGGAATTGATGGCTCTGAATAAATTTACAAAAGCTTTTTATAGTAAGTTCATTCGTCAATTCAGTGTGTTAAATCTGTCAGACAACATCATCATCGAACAATCTGTTCTGTTCAATGTTTCAATATGTTCGTTTGCTTTCCTTTATTATTTTCCCCTTTCTGGCAGAGTTTCACCTTCTCTCCTAAAATAAGTCAGTTTAATAGGAAACTATGCGAACAAACCTGTGACAGCCGTTGCGTTGTGGATTCATGCGTCGATAGTCTACTTTGCCTAGGTTCGATTCCCGGTACGAGCAGACTAATTTTTCACGGCCCCACCTCTGACAATGCTCACAGAGTGTAACTGTATACAAAATGCTTCTCAATTTGCCCGTTCGGAGTCCGTATAAAACTGTAGGCCCCTTCCACTTGTAAAAGACGAATAACACGCACAACACGAGTTGTTGCTGAGAAGCTAGTCACTGGCCTATGGCTGTGGCGCCACCCATATTATTATATTATTATTTTTAAAGCAAATAGAATATGCTACTTCTTTTAACGAAACTATTTTCTGCCTCCAGTATTTGCCCGACCATAAGGAGACATACAAAAGTACGACATAATTTGTTCAAGTCACTAAAGGATGTGCCTACGGTTAAACCACATCTATTCATTAAAACTGCGCATTCGTTCATTTACTCATGGGAACAGTATGGTGTACAAAAAAGTGTCATTAACATACTCAAAAAAATACTATTTAGAGAACTGACAGGACACGGAGAATGTAATTATCACCTTCATAAAAGGGTTCTGTAGGTTTCTGTAGACACTGTGGGCAGGCTAAGGAAACCTTGGAATGCACACTAGTCGACTCAACTAGTCACTCAAGCCTTGCGGGAGAAATATTCAAAATAATAAATCTTTTATTTGTTACGCAACAGGGAAATGTCTCCAGGAAACCCCATCCTGAGAAGTTGTAATCAGCAGCAGTTTGTAAAAGTTGTAAAAGGCAGCACTTAAATCCTAGACCAAAGGAAGTGGGTACAATGGATCTTTTCGTCAGAGTACTAGTGTCTCTCTTTACGTCATACACCGAGTTATTTAATTCAAAATGGTCTACTGTGACGAGACTATAGACGAAGAATGGTCAGACTCTTACTCAGCGAAGAAGCTATAAAGCTAATCTAGCCAATCTATTTGAAATTCATTCTACGGTAAAATTCCACCTCTTTCTCTACGAAAAAGGTCCAATCAAATGCTTACACGCTCTTATCTCACTTTGTCTAATCAAATGGGGGTGTGAATTTCAAGTCTTCCACTCTGATGTCATAAACTCACCACTATATGATAAATACAGACAAAAAAAATACAAACATAAATCACATTTATTCACAGTATAGTTGTAGATGGTGGTGTGTAGTGTAGATACCAGATATGTCATAAAGTTGATAATAATCACCGATAAAGACTTCAAAATTGTAAACTCATCGCCAGCAGACGGGCGACTGAAGTACTTGCATTGATTCATTGATCTACATTCTTTTTCATTACTCATCAATCACATGTGATTCCCTTATAGCTATAACTTTGATGATGATGGAAAATTGACAGTTTTTTTTCTTATCAAGTGGAAAAGAAATTAACTTCTTTATCGTCATCAAGTACAAACGGATTGAATCAATCAATTTGAGAGCCTAAAAATAAACATATGTATATGCACCCTTGACTCCACATTCGTCATAGAGCCTTATCTCCGGTTAATTATACGGGGGTAAATACCCAGATATTATAAAATAAATCAGTGAACAGAAAATGTAGTACAATCGTTGGAGTACTGGGCGCGATCACTATCTGGGTATTCTATTGGATAGAGGACACTTGAGAATGTCGGGGAAAAAAATAATCTCTTAAATAGTTAACATCAATGCAGCGAGTAGTTCTAATGAATTATTTTTTTTTTTTTCATTTAATCACTGACAGGATCGATGTACAGCATAGTATACCTGAATCTGTCCAGCTGCTCCACCATACCATGTGAGATGGCAAGAGGAACTAATGTTCTGGTGCAGACTATATTCAATGACAATGGTGAGTAGATACTAGTGAGTGATTATGTTGACGGAGATGCATGCATCTCAATTATGTGTTGTGTGGTCTTTTCACTGTTTATTTTTATTGAGCACGCAACAGACAGACAGGTGTATCGACTGCAGAGTAAATGAAAAGAAGTACGCCCATAAGATTGTTATCTTGAGAGTGCAATAAGGCTAATGCTCTTGGATTAAGTATAAGTTAAATCTTAAGCAGTGAAGTTAGACGTTCTCATGCCTGACATATGCTGAATAGGTTTTTCCGTTTACGTGCTAATCCCGCCTAATTGCATGCATTTACTGGTACTATTTTCAAGTCTCTGGGCCCAGCTGAATACTTAAATAATTGCTGGGAAATTTTTGTATTTCATTCTTAAGTGCTATTAAATATGCACTATTCGGTCGAGAAAGTACTTGCTGACTAAGTAAGAGGGTATGCTTACATTTTCGGGTTCTAATCATTTACTACTACAATTCAGTTAATTGACAAAAAAATCAATGCTTGACAAGTCGAAGGACTGTATAGGAAAAATGATGTTCATTCTTTAAATGAGTACATTTAAGCTGTCGTTAAACTACAGTTGAGGATGAACTTGTGTCTTAACCAACATGTTTATCTATCTCACACGACTATTTTCTGGCTGCACTGGGCGGGGCTAAGTTCAGAGGAAAAAATCCTTACGAACGCGGCTAAGTTATCTCCATATTAAGTATTTCAATCGTGAAGGTAACCCTACAGTTCATGGTTGAATATTCCCATCCAAATCGCTATCAACGAACAGGATTCAAATTCACACATATTCTTTCGAAACTATCGGGGGTTATTAGGTTCAGGAGGTATTCAGTTCTGGATTGGCTCTTTTACTCGAGCGTTGGACAAATTTATTCATAATTTTAAGTGAAATGTTTGACTACATCGAAGTAATAGCTTCTACCAATATTATGAAATCACTCGATATAATGATTACTCGAACATGTATGATAGCGGTAGTTATTCTAGGAATTAGACGTCAATGGAAATATGTATGAAATAGCACAAATGGCACTGCTCTAAGCGATCCATCCAATGTTCTAGAGTTGTGTAGGATATGCATTTGAAATGAGATACTCATTTCAGAAAGTGAAGCGGTACAATGCCCCACATCATCTGAGGTGTAAAACTTGACACATACGAGTATGTAAGCATGACTTCATTATTCTGTAATTTTTGGTTGGTTTTACAAGTGTTGTCACAAATGTGAATGAATGATCGAAAAATTTAAATAATTTGTGATTTTCTTTATGTACACGATGAATTACAAGTTAAATGTGCAATACATTTTCCTGGCTTCTGTTAAAGTGTCACATAAATGACAACAAAAACGAAATGAACCAGCGTACACTTGATTTTTGCTGATACTTCGTCTACTCAAATGCAGAAATTATCTCTGAGTATGACAAAAATGGAAGTGTGACAGATATTAATTTTGAGTAGTCAGGACATTTCTGTACTGACGTATGGGACATTTGTAGTGCATCTTGTAAGTGTAACACAACACTACAATATTCGACGAATTGTTTCAATCTGGCCTGGAGCTGTGGTTAGTATAAACTGTGCACTTAATGTAGACACATGGAAAATAATAGGGTGTTGTCAAGTCCAATAATCGCTGCGGCCAATTGATTGCTGGATGTCATTCGGAACATTGACGGCTGCTGAAAGTTATAATTGGAAAAACGTTCATTGCTATATGCTCACCCTTTGTGAATATCATTTGTTTCATTTCTCATAAATAATGCCCATTTTGCATACGTAAATAAGTGCACAATATAAAAATGTATGTAATAAGTCGCACCTTGTGAAATGTCCGATTCAGTTCGCTTTCGAATAAATTTCTTTAGCAGACATAGGATTTTGTTTTTATAAAATACAAAGTTATGTGTATTTGACGTGTGAAACTTTTAAGGCCCAAACCCAGTGATAATGGAGGGATGTAGATATTCATCTTCTCTTGCCTGTCTGCTCTTCTCTCGTGTCTGTGAAAACGTGTGAGCTCTTGAGATCAGCTTCGCACAACAATACATGGATAGTGGGCAAAATTGGCAGTCTGTCGCCACTTTTTCCCACTAAAATCCACGAATTGGCAGCTATTGCGTGGTGGATCCATAGCTTGTGTAAAAGTATGTGTGAAATACAAGGGAACCACTACATCTCCGGTGTGGACTAGGGGCAAAATGGCCGAAGATGGGAATCTCTACGCCTCCATCATCTCTGCCCAAACCCATCGAATCCCTGCTTGCGTTGCGTTTATAATCCACAAACATCGTAATTGCCGGATTGAAAAGAGATATCCAGTGAAATGCCTACGTCGCGCCTGAAACCCATCGGAATGAACTGTCAGAGTACCATAAGTCTAAGAAATTAGAAATTTTGAAGCTCTTGAATTACTAAGATTTGTTCAAAAAAAATTTAAGCAAAACAAAACAAAACGTATTCAACCATATCGTATCGTTAAGGTAAAAAAATAACGATCACACGAAGAAATTCCCATATATCCCATATATCTTCTTGTGGACCGTATTTGCTGTCTCTCTCCTTCTAATCTTATAAGTTGTGCGTTTTTAGACATTAGGCAACGCACGCAACTTATTCAAAGGGTTTGGGACTTAAGGCCCCAACCCGTAGAGACCGCTACTTATAGGCCAAAGACTCTCTCATGATCCAAGCCTGCCAGGTCTTGAGCTCCCTGCTTTCAGTTGTCTTGGCTCCGCGAATACCGGAAGTTAAGTCGTCCTCTCCTTCTCCAATCAGGTGGCCCAGATTCGAACACACTCTTATCAGAAGCATTGGAGAATTTTTCTTTTGAAGGCACCAAGAATCCGCTCCGTCCAGCTATCAGGTCCAACTGCCCAAATAAAAGCTTGCAACTACTACCATAATTCACTGCTCCACTCGATTTAGTGACAATGCTCAAAGAGTACAACCTTCACCGGCAATTCGCCGTTCAGCTTTGGCGTAAAATGCAATGTCCCCCCATTTGCTAGGGAACAAAAGCTTGCGCAGTGGCTGCAAGGCCCATCTCCACTTCGGACTGATACGTCACTTAGAGTATATACATAACAAAACCATATCAGCACAATTCTTTTGTTACTCAATTTCTCTAGCATGCGACCTGTCCAGATATGTATGTACGTAACCATTCCAAGCAAATGTCCAATGTCCCAATTTATTTCTCTCTTTGCACCTAGCTTCATATCAATATTGCTTTTTGACATCCATCGTTATTGATTCACATACACCACCGACTCTCAACAGACCGTTACGAATTGAACACTCAGCAGCGTCTAAAGTCTGACTTCAGCACACGCAATACCACTAATGGAATAGGTAAAATGTGTTTGCACAAGTATTCTGTGTGCAAATATTGAAAAATCGGAATTCGGGTTATCTAAAGTTCTTTGATTCCATATGTTGCTTAAGGAGGTGCGTAATCTAAAATGAGAGAAAGTCAATAAACGTACAAAATCAATAGTACATGACGCCAATTGGGCTTGAATAAAACTATTTTCATCTCGATGACCTACGATACTTTCTACACTTTCTGGACAAATGTCAACACGATTTCAACCGCTTGTCATTTGTCCGTATGCAGGTGCTAAGTAATTGACATTAATGAAGCAATTAACATCGCTCAGATTTATAGTGACAACGGTCAGGTACTTCGCGGTTATTTATTTATGTGTGCAATAAAAAAATGTTATTTTGCTCCCCAATTTGATTGCACACTCAAATTCATTTCACTGAAGTTCAATGAAAATCTGTGTAAACATTTTTCATACACATATCTCTCCGACCAGACTTATATGGGTTGTAAAACGTTTAAGATTGTTTATTTGGTCTTAAACTACGATATTGACGTATCGTAAATATTGTTATTATATTACTTCAATTCATACAGTATGCTTCGGATTGTTTTGTTCTTAGGAGCGCATAGAATAATATGAGGTAGTGCATGTGTATATAAACCATCGAGTTATTCGGCTTTAAAACATTGAATGAACACAAGTCGAAAAGACTTGCTCTACATAGAGAGGGTGATCCTTTAATTATTTTGATTTATTTGTGTAGTCGAATTTAATCAACAGTGAATTGTGTTTTCATTGCTTCACCATAAATATCCTATATGGTTCATCTGATAGGATGATTTTTCCGAAAAGTCTCCACACCTGTTCTTTAACGAGAACATTCTAACGAGGAGACGTTGTTTTTTCTTTCTTCAAGTTCTTCTACATTTGTATTCTTGAGAATTTTTACAAGAGATATATTCACACTTCGTTGTAAGTGGGCTCGAGTGAAGGTAGGTGTTGCCTTTACGACCTTGGGGATGTGACTCACTTAGATCAATATGCTGGGTCCATTGTGTCCTTGAAACGTAACGTTATACCACGTTCTTTTACTCCTCAAACCACACTCTGGAAGTATTTCATTTCTACATCACTCAAGTCCTCTAGTTCTGCGAAGAAGTGCTTTGAACCGGAACCGCTTTATTTGCTTTGCTAGAACTTTGCCATCGCAGAGCCAGATGTTGGCCAGATGTTGGATATATTCTATTTCTTTCTCATCTCTGCATATCCAGCAAAAGTCATCGGCCACAGAGCCCTTGCTGTTCGGGAATCAGCCATCGATTTCTTGCTCTGTCCAGACCTAAGCCTTCAAGTTTGGGACTTACCGACGTGAATCCATAAGGGATGTGGCGAAGATTCTGTTATCTCAGATTTATTTCTTTGTCCGTTTTTTCGTTTTCTTTGATGCCAGGATGCCCTGGTCACCGTATTTTTCAATAATATCTCACTAACGCTTTGTCTACATAACCTGACCAGTCTGGATGTCCGAAGCTATGGCTTTTACTGCCGTTTGGCTGAGGGAATAAGTGGAGATCGATTTGTTGGTTATGTTGTGTTCGCTCAAGTGGCTTTTAATCTGATTGGAAAGCGGTGCAGTCGCCTCTTCGTGACAGGGAGTGATGTTTGCAACTGGACTTGGGTGAAGAGATTTATTGCCAATGTCTACTCCGATTTATAGCGCCACAGATGTAAGAATCCAAATTCTCCGTGTCATATTTTTTAAGCTTGATTATTATAATGTTTCCCATGATAGCAACAGAAACGAATGACGACAATTGTTAAAATTCCTCTAATTTCTTACAATGTTTTGTCATTATTGGGAGCGTCTATCGTTAACTTCCACATAATTACTAAAGGGTGACCAGCAAGCAATGATTGTTTTTTCAATTGTTATGTTTCAGAAGCTGTCAAAGTTAGCAACGACATCCGGTTGTCAAAATATTCCGTAAGTTGTGGCGGTTGCATCGTTGCGCGCATCGTTTCACGCTTGCGGACATTATTAAGAAAATAGATAAAAATACCTGCTCAGTTGTAAATTTTGTTGTGAGGTCGGTCGTCATCATGGCTTCAGTGTGCATTCGTAGCACCGTGGAACAGTTTAAGGTGAGCACACTCTTTTGAGCCTTAAGTCGATCAGCTGAATTAAGCATTCCCCAGAAAGTCAACCCGTCTTATTTTGGGAATGGATTTGGGCCTCCATCATCATCATCGAACATATTTTTTTCGAAATAAGGGAAGAGACATTTGTACTCTCATATGGCCGGAACTCGACATCATCGATGTATGTGATCTGTGGTTCCAATAAGACGGCGTTACAAGCGGCGAAATTGTGAATACAAAATTTGGCAACTGGATATTCTAACGGCGACTGACCATTAGGCCAATATTCCCGTCTCTATTCTCGGAATAACGCCGAATATATTGGAGTGATTCGAAAACATTTGGACTAGACCGACTTCATGAAGATCGGCCAGCGAAGCCAAAGAGACCTTTTGAATGATGTGGGACTTAATATACAATGGCATAAATATAGCTTTGTAATAAAGGTAGAATCAATTGTATATCTCACATCGTTGTTTATTTCTTATCAATTCTTTTTTTATCATTCTTATCTGGTCACCCTGTACTTTTTTCAAGTGTCTACATTTTTAAATGGACATCACTTTTACGGTTTAATAAATAATTACAACGTTTATACTGTTTTATGTTTTAAGTACATTTACATTTTGATGTTCAACCTTTATTGGAATAATATATGTCAGCACACTTGATATTTGATTTTATAGACAACAGCATTCAATTCCTGAAGCATAGCGTGAGATGGATTTTTAATGCTATCAAAACTGGCGCAACTATAAGTCCCGATCCTTGTAATGGACAAGAAGACTGCATTTCTAATGAAACCGAAGGCAAATCGTACTGGGCTTTGGTTTACGTAAACAATTCGCTTCCTGTGGTAAGTGCGGCATTAAATAGCACACTCATTTGAAATTCAATTAAATTGTATCTTATTTTAAAGATGCGTGGAACAATGTTGTGGGAGGCAGCTGATGAGAGCAATAAGATGGTTATTTGTTTTAAGATTCCTGTTATTATTACATTGCAAGCTTAAAGAAATACATGCGCATCCGATCGTTTATATGAAAGCATATTCTTGTAGCATTTTTGTTTTATTATTTATTGATTACACTAAGATTTATAGTATAAGAAGATGTATGTAAAATGATTGGCCGTTAAAAGGGTTTCTTTCCTTATCAAAAGAGTTGAAGCAATTTCTGTTGCTGCGAAATACATGTATAAGAATAACATAGTTTTACTCCTACTATTACGAACAATAATCATAATATTGTATAATATGGGTGGTGCGACGGTCTGCGGTGGACCTAGCTTCTCCAGCTTCCACTCGTGTTGCCCGTGCTATTCACGAGTGGATGGGACCTATAGTTTTCTGACGACTTCGAACGGCGAAGCTGAGAAGTCTTTTCTAGACAGGAGTACTCAGTGATTCGAAAGAGGTGGAGTCGTGAATTATGAAAGTTGGTGAATTCGGGGATCGAACGGAACCTGGTACCATCTGCGTATGCCACGACCGGCGGCTACTCACCGACGCCAATGAAGCCAACTCACAGTGTACAGTTTAACGAATCTAGTAGTACTTAATTTTAAAATCAAAGTCGTCCGAATGCCAAAAGTTTTCAGAAACAGTAATTACCGTTGTGTGACATCTCAAACAGCAAACATTTTTTAGCAAGAGAAATTTAAAACATGAGTTGCATTACGTGAGTAAAATCCCTCATGTTCGTATGAAGTTGCCTGGTATTTAAGGAATTTTTTAGCTAAGTGGTAGTCATTATCATTTTTGGGATTCGATTTTTGACTTTTGGCGTGGGATTCGACTATGACTTGCAACTCATAGCTTACATTTACAATCAAGGAGGGATCGAAGTTCGAATGTGACAGAACGCGGAAGGGTTGTATCAGGAAATTGGATTGCCGAGAGAGTTCTATGATCTAGTCCCAACTTCACAGCTGATTGACCCCTATCCCATGAGGAGCTTTCTGACAGTTATTCATGAACTTTTGAAGGTTATTCACGAAGTACTGTGAATGGTTTGGCTTGAGATAAGGACATACAAATTGTTGTCAACAAATTTAAGAGGAAAGACAGATAGAAGTTTGCAGTCTCTATAATACTTCATTTCTTGTCTTGGGTCCCTTTAAGTCATAAAACATTTGTTCGACTTGTAGAAAATTCGACTTCAGGATGTTCGACATAACAAATTAAAGAATTATTTGATAAAACTAAATTGAATCGCTTGGACGTGTTTGCTGCATATGCATCAATCACTTCGTCGGAATCTATTTCTATCTCCTGGCGAATTGACATTAAGGCTAAGCCAGTAAATCGATCTTCACCAGTAGGAATTCTTAAATTTTTTTTATGCGTATCGTCGTCGGATATATTCTTTCTGGTGTACGTGTCGATAGTAAGGATGTAAACATTTTTTAAAAGTCGATGTATGTTGAGCAGAATATCTTTACTGCCATCTCTTAAAGTTGCTTCTTCCACGCCAGAAGCTCAGCATTTAATGTAAATCCATCCATAAAAAAATGTATATTTTTTTTTGTTAAATTTAGTTTTGCTTTTGCCGAGTATTGACGGAATCAAAATAGTTATGAAGTAGTCCAAAAGGAGAATTCTAACAACTATCATATAAAACTTGTCAGACGCGTTCACATTGCCCCTATGCGGCTGTTTCGACACTTATCGAGGAACATTTTCTCGAAATTTCGGTGCTGATTATCTATAAATCTATAACTTAATACGTGTTCGCTAAGAGATGGCGTAACTTGTATTATTCCATTAGAACATGCGTTGGAAAGCTACTGTCATTGTACGTCATTTCAGTATATGTCATTCATTTGAAGCGTAAACAACAATCATTTTTTTCACTCAAATATGTCGAACTTTGTGCCTGAAAATTTGTTTGAATTTGTTTGTTGTGTTTTTGGTGGGATCAGAAGGGTGTGCTGTATTATGAGCTGCTAAAACCCGACCCGATCACAATTAATCCGTTTGAAGAGAGCAGTAGCCGAAGAACGCCCGGAATATGCGACCAGACACGAGGGAATAATTTGTCCGGTTAAGAGCTAATTGGAAAACAGTGGATGTGAAGTTTTACACCACCCGCCTTATAGCCCAGACCTTGCCCCTTCTGACTTCCATTAGTTCCGGTCGATGCAGAACGCCCTCACTGAAATACGGTTCACATCAGGGCAGAATATCAAAAATTGGCTTGATTCATTCTTGGCTGCCAAGCCGGCGCTGTTCTTTTGGGATGTGATCGACAAATTGCCAGAAAGATAGGAAAAATCATAGCTTCAGATGGGCAATGCTTTGAAAAATACTATTGTACATGTCTTTCTTAAATAAACGTTCAAAATTTGAAAAAAAAAAAAAAATAAATAAACCGCACATTAAGTAATATACCCAATATTTAATAGCTTTACGTAGTCCAGTGGTGACACTAGATCACAAGAAGCGGATTGCAGAAATCTTACACAGTGTTAGTGTGTATGAAAACAAAACGCTTAAGCAGCACAAGCTTATAACAATTAAACGGCTTGAACTGACTTAAAAGAAACAATAAAGCTTTAGATGAGTTCCCAGAGTCCTTATCAATACTCCTTTAAAAATTTCTTTGAACCTTAATAATCCGTTGAGTTTTACTAAAACTTGGTAAAGTCGTCCTTAGGAACTTTAAAAGGTCAGTGCTTGACTTGAATCTTTTTAAATAAAGGTCAATGGGAAATTACTGTACTTTGGCCGAATCGGCTCATTTTTGATTGGATTTGCATTTTACTAGATGTTCTGACACAAGATTGTATTACCTACTTATTGCTCGTTTTAAAAACAATGCACTAAGAGGAGAGAGCACTTGGACAGAGAGAGTTAAGAATTTCTGTGATCATGTCATCCCCCCTATTCACCCCTATTCAATGTGTCACTAGTGGAAGAACGATCATTGCCGAACACATAATGTGAGAGTTCATTCCACAAAGCCTCGAGCTCCCATACAAAAAAAAGGTCAGCATCTGTTGAAGCACTGAATAAAGGTTTTTTAAGGCAACTATATGGAAGTTCAGGGAGTGGGCGAACGATGATACACTCCTTCTTCGCCGAAGGCACCTCGAAAATCAAATTGGCCACAGATTTGGTCAGGTTAAACTGAACGGAATTTTAAATCTATTTGACATTCAAGATCAAAATATCCCCATGTTAATATTGCGGTTGAGAGTGATCTTGAGAACTTCAAGAGCCATATGTTAGAGGCTTATTACAATCTGTACTAATATTTACACTGTTAATTCGAAGCCTTCGCCTAATGCACCCCTTGTTCCCCTTTGTTACAATGCCGAGCGCAAAGTGGGCAATTGTTTAACTCAATTGGCTTATGGATGAGCATGAGTTAATATTGGCAAATATTTAATCTTTTATTAAAAATTCAACAGCAAGATGAATACCAGTCTAAGTAAGCTTGACTCCTCAAATCAAGGTGAACATTCAAGCAGATCATTAACAACTGATACCTCTCGACGTCCATTTCGGCATGACTAATTATCCACTATCAAGGTGCAAATGTACACACGACCTAAGCTAATTCAGAGCATGACCTAAGCTTGTCATATAATCATTGCGCCAAAAAAAAAAACAAGCGAAACCATCCTCACTGCACAAGCCAGTACAACAAAAATTGTGTGAGCTTAAAAAAAATAATTACCCAGAAAATCAGCAAACGATTGCCCTTCTCGATTTCTCTCGAGACAACAAAACCATAAAAGGAACAATGAACTCTTGGATATAGAATAGCTTGCAGGTCAACGTAATACGACATAACGGGCGATGAAGCATAAGCAAAAACTTATTCCTACGGATACATTACGATACATAATAATAAGATAGACACCGCATTTAATCGCACCATCGGCCTCATTTATCCGTCCGATCCAGACACCCAGACCCTGCACACACTCATACGAGAGCATGTACGAGTCTGGTTCAAAGTGTCGTCCATCACATCAGACGTCAGCAACAACGGTTGCGCCAGTTCGAATTTCCATCAAAATAGCAATGATCCGAAATCGACGTCGTTACCCCAGTCTCCAGTGCATACAGTGGCCAGTGTCCAGTGGCCAGTGCCCAGTGGCCACTCATTCAGTAGCACTGGACATTGCCTGGCAATGCGGCGAATATGATGCGATTAGCAATATCGTGCAGTGGGTAACCAATTGTTCTTAAGAGCTAAGCTCAATATTAGCTCTTCACTTAATTTGCGATCGATGGATGATAAGTTTCGTATGCAGTGCTCCTTGCATGCTCCGATGCCCACACGTAATAAGATAATCTCCATGCTGTTCTGCGAATCGCAATCAATTGCAGTGCGGATGCGATACATGTATTTTGCACATGTCTACCCTAATGATTATGCAAAGGCCAAAGAAGGAATCATCTAGGCACGCTGTAAACTCAGCCAAAGAATTATTATAATTACTGCTCATCTGCTGCCGATCACGTAGTATTGCCCTCTATAAGATCGGCCCATGCCGCTCTGTGTATTCGGTTCCGTTCGATTGGACCTTAATGCCACTGATGGAAGCTGTGAGAAAGATTGGAATAGCCCGATAAACTGACACAAAAACTGTACGCATCCACAGATGCAGATATGTATGCTGAACCTCTATTCTCGATGCGGTGTTAACTTAAGCGATTGGAATTTCATTTAGTGCAAAAACAACACTAAGAAGGGCAGTAGCAATTACGAACCGAAAAAAGAACACCCGAGAAAATAAAAAGTAAAACATAATAAAATAAAATAATAAAAATAAATTTAAGGAAGAAAACAAAAAAAAAAATGAATATCCAGATATTGGGTCGCGGTATGCAAGACAAAGCAAAAATGAAATAAAGTACATATGGATATAAAAAGATACACACATACCCACGAAGAAGACACAAAGAAGAGCTACGCTTTGTGCACTCTGTAGTTATTCTTCTCATTAAGACATTCAGTTGGTGAATTATCATCTGGAACGGCAAGATATCGATTTTGGAAACAATAATTCATGGAATGAAGAAATACGGCACGTGCAGCAGAGAAAGATAATCGCTGCGATGCGTTGGCTTACAGTCAGACAGGTTTTTGAATTCGATATTTTGATATTCAAACTCTTAAATGCTATAGTTTAAAGTTGGACATCATCACAATCTGTAACTTCCCGAATAAGATGATCTGGTGCTAAATTAGGTCTGAAGTTAAATACATTACACATCAGAGATCGTCATCAGCTAGGCTCAGGGCTGCTGACGTTATGTGAGACGGATTGCCATGCATAAGACTCGACAGATCTGAATTCCCACGTCATACCATCCTACATTGCAGCAATCAGAAGTTTTATCGGCAGATTATTATTTTAAATAGTTCACTAGTTTGATAGCTCATTTCTACTGTATACAGAACGACTCAAATCTGGTAATCGAATAATAGCTTTGAGCATCGTGACCGTTGCTCGTCGAATACGTTTCATTTAGGGCTAGGGTATCTGAATTGCTCTTATGTAAAATGTATACTTACTTATCAGGCCAGCGGCTAGTTCTGAGTCTGAATCTTCAGAAATGTTCTTTCCCCATGAATGAAAGATCTGATATAATTTTACATTGCTGAGCAATTACATTTTTTGTTCCCACGTGCTACTCTGTATTTGCAGTCGGGATAAATGCAACTAATCCAACGGTAATTTTAAAAACTTGACTCACCAAACTTATTCACGAAAATGCGTATGCAAATATCTTATTATGCTACCATAAATCACATAAAGAATTTGCTGCTCATGCGTAATTTTATTGGGTCTATAACTAATAATCCGTGCGGCTTTTTTTTTTTCAAAATTTTAACGTTTATTTAAGAAAAACATGTACAATAGGATTATTCAAAGTAATGCCAATCTCAAGCTATGAATTTTTTCCATCTTTCTGACAGTTTGTGGATCCCATCCCAGCTAGCGCATGTTCACCATAAACGTTCACCAAAATATGATGAAAACACTTTTTCAGCACAAAGTTCGACATATTTGAGTGAACAAAATTATAGTTGTTTACTCTTCAAATGAATGACATATACTGAAATGACGTACAATGACAGTAGCTTTCCAACGCATGTTCCAATGGAATAATACAAGTTACGCCATCTCTTAACAAACCACACGAATTGAGTTATATACCCAGTAACAAAACCGTGTTAGCACTCTACGTTAGCACAATGTCAAGTGCCATTCATATGAGCCGTGAACGAACTTTCAGAAACCACTAATTTGCAGCAAATAAAAATTCACGACCAACAAATTCGCGTCTGCTTGCTCTCTGCGTATGAGAAAACTCCATATGAATGAAGTGTCAGAGTTTGCAAACTTAGCAATTCGTAGTGAGCTCATATGAATGGCCCCAGAAATGAAGTATTATAGAGATTGCCAACTTCACACAAATGCCGTTCTCTGATTGGTCAATTTGGCTTTAGAAAACGATATACAAAATGGTTGTCAAACATTTTAAGGGGCAAGAGAGGTAGAAGTTGGGCATCTCTATCATACTTCATTTCTGAAATGGCCCTTTAGACACGTCATTCATGAGAGTTTTCACATTTGCTGACACTCGCAGCGAATTTGTTGGTCGTGAATTTGTGGATCGCGTTTGTGTATTGCGTTCTCAACTTGACAGTTCGCAAATAGAATCATCCTTATAATGAATCGCGTTGAACGCATTGTAAAAAAACGACTATGCGAAATCTGCATTTTAGTTGGCGTTGCGCCAGTCGTTTTAAGAAAAAAGGCGATTTATGTCTGTGGATTGTAATTTTTGTTTGACAGTTCGAATTTAAGTGGTTTTATAGCTATTTTGGTTATCGTTATAGTATGGCAAGACGCTTACGTCTTACGATTACGCGTTTCGCCACCGTTTTACCGACACTAAAACGCCACAACTCAAAAAAGGACAAGAGTCGATCAACTTACATAAACGACAGTCGTAATAAGGGCAAATGATTGATTCAATCATTAATATTAAAGTACTTAAACAATTGTAATATTGCGTGAGATATTTGCTGATAAAAGTCCCGACAACTCCATTCGCATTTTATTGAATTGAAGTATCATTTTTTTGTTTATATTTGATGGACAATGATCGTTTCTAGAAGTTCGCAGTTCGTGTCTCATATGAATGACACTTTAGACAAGCAAAACTGTTTGATTGTGTGTTTTTAAAATTTACCTAGACATATTTTTCATATTTTATGCTGAAGTCTGAACTATTTTGACAATAAATGCAGAGAGCACTTAACGCTTAAACAGGCAAATATTCATAAATCACATAACTTTACAATGCAACCGTCTCATAAACAAAATCTAAACTCAGACATTGGTGAACATAAGCGGCTAAATTAAACATGTTTGAATGTAGTGATTCCGAATGTGCCCTGCGCATTCAAAATCCACAAATGTGATGACTATATCGAAACTACGAAGGGCAATGGATCAGAGTATATCAAAAATGCTACGACTTCAAAATATATGAGACATGCTGTTGCACTATAAGTCTATTAATACTTGCGTCGAACTGGCAATGCACTAGGGCTGGCCAAGTATAACGAAGTATATTTTTGAGTATATTTCATATAGCACTTGCCTACAACATTTGATCATGGAAACACGTGTACAGGTGCCGAATAGCGTATCACACGCCGGGGAAAGGGGGATTTCCGCCAACCAATCTGAATCTGATTTCGACTATTTGCGTCAGTGGGATCGGTAGTACGACAATTTGCAAAATGCACATAGTTCTGAATAAAAACGGGGATTGGTTCCATATCCTTTAACAGTCTAAAAATTCATAAAATAAATGATTCATACAAAAAAGAAACATAAGAGAGTAAAAGATATGATGAATGAAGATGAGAATAAAATAACTGAAATAACTGAATTTAAACTTAACTGAATTTCTAGCATTTTAGGGCTAGTAGATATATTTTTTCTTTAAAATTTCAATCAAAAAACTTTTTTCAATCTTGCTTAATCAAATGGAATCACGTAAAAACCGAATAATTTTTTTCCAAATCGTGTTATTTCAAAACCGTGTAATTGCGTGTACATTTCTTGAAGACGAATATAGCAATTTGGGTTGTTTTTAGGTCTAACTTCGTGCTTCCAATTTCAAATCATGCGTTGATATGTTACAGAAATAACAACCTTCTTACTTCCTTTTGTTTCGGGCCGTACACAGCAGCAACAACCGAAAAGCTGGCCGAACAACAGCTCTATCAAATTCGAAGCAATCAAGTCTTAACTCTTTAGACAAACATTCAATGAATGCCCATCTATCTGTAAACTCTGAATTGAATAATTAATACAAAACAAAAATAAGTAGTCACTCCCAGTAATCCCATTTTATTTTCCTAAGACTGAGAAAAAAGACAAATCTCTTTGGAATTCTCTGAACAAATTTGTTGCGACTCCATACAACACCTATGCATATCAATTACCAAGGGAATAATCTCAATTTAAATTGTAACAATCCTCAATAGAGTGATTTGCGAAATGGAATAAAGTGACAATACAAAATAAATAAAATCAATACTTCCTTAAGCATATCCACAGACCACAGCACAAGCAAAGTTCAACAACATTTTGTCTGTTGTGTATCCTGATGTGAATCAATTTAATTGTCAACTAGTACGTAATGTTATTTGTACATAATCTGGTCGTTCACTATCTCACTCACCCTATAAGGTTAGTATACAAAAATGAGAAGAAAAATAAGAATAAAAACACCATCTAGCATAAATGACTCAACAGTGAGCCAATGGAACCTGACCGCGACCGCGCCGGCCGCCTCCTGCTGTTAATTCAGTGTGTTTGGCCGCAAGGGGCATTTCTCTTTACGCAACTTTAGTTCTTCCCTGCAGATTACGGCACAAGGACCGAGAGCCGATTGCAGCTGAATTAGTGGTTGCTTGGTTAGCTGGTTGGTTCATCACTTCGACAACAACAAGAACGACAACGACAACGACATCGACATCAACAACTACTGCCTTTTGGTTCAGAAAATCAGAATCAGACAAGAAGTCTTTCGTTACCAGAGGTATGAGCCTGGTCCACACGAACATCATCACCATCGTTTAGCTGCATCAGTGTTCGAATTCCACCATCCATCCAGTGTCTATTATCTGCAGCAGCGGTGCTACCTACAACTCCTTTGCCGTTTGCGTGACATACCATCGATACGGAATAGTGTCAATATATGGCACCGACAATCTGAATTTCTGAATTACTCAGTCGAGTGCAACAAATCGTCGAACACGGCCGGCCGACTGCGAACATTTGCACTTTGCTGCGCGGTTGCTCACGAAGCTAATTGCATTCAAATTGATTTGTTGCTCGCGAAAGGTGACGGTACGGATACGCGATTCGAGTGCGTGAACTGAATACGTCTTAGAATAAAAATACAAAAGAAGAAAAAAAAAAAAATACAGAAAAAAAAAGACAAATCGAAAAACCATCGTATCTGCAAGCTATAATGTAATTTCGGGAGTGTGTGCGCCATTAACTGATCAATTTGTGCCCGCCGAAGAATCTTCATTTGCCTTTAGGTATGTTGTAAGTAATCTGTTAGATTAAATTAACAGCGAATTATTCGTACTCGTATCGATGAAAAACAACAAAAACGAAAAATCCCTTAAGGAATGAAGCAGCATCTGAAGCAGAAGCAGAAGCAACAGCAGCAGCTCTCTTCCCGACCTAAATTCCAAAGACCAAGTTACCGGCGGCGACAACGGCGCCAGGTTTGGTGAATACCATTCAGCATTCCTTTTGTGATGGGTTCTCTTTTGAGCCTTGTTCGGTGTGAATGCATATATGTTTGCTTTGTGCTTCGGTTCGGGAAGATTCCTTCTTTATGTTAAGATTTTATCTAGTAGTGCAATTAAGATTCAGGCACATTCAGTTTCTTTTACTGGACATGTTATCACAGGACCAAACGAGTAGTTCCACAACTATCTGAATCAAAATAAATAAGGAAAGATGTTTCAGATTCTTTGTGTGGTGTATGTGATGTTTATGTGATGTGTGTGTGCTCTTATATATTTTGCGTAAAGTTTTGAATGCCCATCGTTAATAACTTGTGTGCACCTTAACTGTGTAGATGCATTTAAATAGGACGAAATAGAGGAAGAACGTTTTTTTTTTTTTTGTTGTTTATATTTTTAGACTTTTATTTTGCGCGTCGCATACGCATTATTAAATCGCACGTAGAAATGAGGGTTCTTGTGACTAAGCGTCGTGCAATACCTGACACAGTGCAGCTGCACTCTTAGATGTTACATATGTGCTTTATTAAATTAATTTCGACAAAAACGTGACTTCAGTGACTCGCTACTTGCGGTTGTGCGAATATCCGCTGACGATATGTAGGTCAAGTGCAAAGAGTTCTGCGTCAAAACACTCACATACTGCGGCATAATAAATGCTAATTTTATAGCTTGTGTCAAGAACTTGGGAGTTCTCTTTATCATAAACATTTTTTTGTGTTTGCTTTTGTTTTTTCTCACTTTGGCTCAATTGACGTTCTATGAATTTAATGAAGCATTTGTTATTGTCAGAGGAACACTATATGCTGTGTAATGAGTGCTTATTCGCACAAATTCTAATTGTCAGCTGTTGTGTGCAATCGCGGTGTTTGATATCATTTCAAGTGCGATTTGTTCTCCTTTTGTTCTACGTGAATTAATTGACAAAAGAAAAAAAGGACTTCTAGTGTGCACGAAATGTACATGTACTCCACACAACTTCCTTCAAAACTCGAAGCCATATATTAGCTTGATGATTTTACTAAAGTTACGATTTTGATTGCTATTGATTGACACACAAATGTTTATTTTCTAACAATTATCCTCAACATCTGAATGAGAAATATACTAGGGTCTCACTTAGTTCGCTTAGAAACATATTGTTCTGTCGGACTATGAGAGGCCAACGATGTTAGTAATGAGGTTGGATGATATTCAACGAGTCTAACATGTATTCACTCTTGTGTATTACTTTGGGTGGTTGTATAGCATTTCCTTGAATTTTTAAACACAGTAAATGAAGGATACAAAAATCAAAGATGCCAAAGAATTTATTTTTTAAATATATTTACCCCGATTACGAAAGTCGGTGTTACTAGAACGACACAAGGTATTTTGAGAGTCAAGTCCCATTTTATGCGTTTAAGTACGGTATTAAGAACCTTAATCAACTCGAGCTTATGCTCCATGTACATTCCAAAGCTGCCACTCAAAAGTTGACTCAATTTGTAAGTTCAAATTGTGAAATGGGTTAATTTTTATAGATTTTGGCAGTCTTTTTTTTAGAGTTGCGTACATAAGTACGGTTAATTTCATAATTGCAACATTGTTGCCCCTGCACTGCACAAAATATCCTCTCAATACATTTATGAACACGAATACTGCCGCAAGTTTGCAGCAGGTCAGCATTGTCAAAAAACTATTCATAAATGCAACATAAGTGGGCGACTCAAAAAGTGTTCGGTTGACATTTATATTGATAAAATGAAAGTCTACATCGTGTCTAAGAAGAGTATGATACTAGGTTTAACGTTTAATAAATACAATAAGTCAAAAATATTAAAGGAGCAAAATACACAGCAAAAGGGCCATGCCCTTAACTAAAAAGAATTGGAAGTCAAAACATGTTCCAAGTAACAGACATTTCTTTAAAGAAAGAAGAGAATTTCCGTATGATGTTCTTAGGAACCATTTTCGCATGAAAAAGTCCACTTTTCGGTTTCCCTGCAATCCTGCAACAAAACAAAAATCACTGCCAATTTAATCGCAGTTTGACTGTCACATTGCTTTTATGAACGCATTTGCCGACTGCTCTCATGCACAGTCACTGAACTTTATTTATGAAAGCAAATCTTGCAGGGCTGCCGCATTGTGACGTTTATGAACTCGGCCTATGTAAACAATGACAACATTGATATGACAACTGATTTGAGTATTCAGGAATTCGTATAAGGGAATCGATTTAAATTAGAAGTATTAGATCAAAATACAATTCATTTGGTTTACGAGGTGCTAAGTACATATATAAAAAGACATGCATTCTTCTTTTTTTTTTCACGGCTCCATCTCTTTCGAGTCACTCACATGCTCAAAGAGTAATAACTGTCTAGAAAAAAAAACCTTCTCAAACTCGGAAAACTCATGTTTTTTCACAAAATTCAAATCGCTTTCTTCTGTGGCGTTTTAGTATAGCAAACCGATACCATAAAAGTTTTATAGAGATGCCCAACATCACAGCTGATTAACCCCTAGCCCATCAACGAATTTGAGAGGCTTTTTGACAGTTATTCACGAAATAACGTGATCGTTCTCTGATTGGTCAATTTGGCTTTAGAAAACTATCTATGGTTGAACGATAACCATGGGAGAAAACGACAAATGGTTGTCAAAATATTTGAAGGGGCAAGAAGTATACGTTCCACATAAGCCAGATACATATCGCCAGATGTAGTTTTATGACGTATGACCACAACTTTCACGACAATCGTTATACCAACATCATAGAGGCGTTTCGAAGCAAGGCGCAAGTCAATCGATATAAGAAAGCAATTTTCTTAAAAAAAATTATATCAATGAAAGTATGTAAAGGCATTTATAAGACATCATCTATTATTGTTCGTATTAATTTTTCAACAATAATCTTAATTTAACGTAAAACGAACAACAAGTTATTCTTCTTCCTCAATCCAAAGCAGTTGTTTAAGTTTTTTTGTTCGCCTTCCACTGCGGAAGTCAAACAATCTTTATCGTTAATTGTCTTCCTCATTCCTTTCTATTGCAATCACATAATTATGTTCGTCAGCCTTTGTTGTGTATATTCGTTCAGCTTAAGTGAGTAGTTCACTCATAAATCTTTTTCTTTCACGAGTGGAGGGGACCTATAGTATTATGCCGACGCCGAACGGCGAATATGAGAAGCTTTTTTCTAGACAGGAGTATTATTTGAACATTGCCAGTGACTCGAAGGAAGTGTCACTGCTCCACAGTGAATTATGAAAGGTAGTAAATTCGGTTATCGAGCTTGGCACCCTCTGCGTAGGAGTCGACGCACCAACCCACGCCACGGCGACCCAAAATGACGGTTGTATAAACTCTTATAATAATATAATTTTATAGTCATCAAAGTCTGTCAACATTTTGCCTTAGGTTAGGTTAAAGTGGACAACTGTCAGCAGCAGCAGTCTCAACTAGGCTAGTGTATTTGTACTTAAGTCTAACGGTTAATATGTTTACGTATCAAATCACCTATTCATATAGGGAAGAAGCGTGAGCTTATGTTATGTCTCATCTGGCCATGTTGTTCCCATCCCACTGATCATTTGAATTTTCGGATTTCATCTGTATCTACTCTATCAGCCCACTCCTCTCGAAGGAGAAGTCAGCTAGTGGCTAACTACTTTTCCAACAACTTTGCCGAACAGTATATTACTTACAGTTTTTTTGTCTAGAACCCTGCGGTGTTTGGGCTGTGGTGTGCAATGCATGCATGAGCCAAGTTATCAGCATGTGTGAGATTTTGCCAATGTCGTACATTTTTCAGTATAAAAACGATCCCAAACAGATCACATCTAGATAAGACTAATTTTGAGATAGAAATGTAAGGACTCTCAGCTACCCAGCCCAAGTCAAGTTCAAAATTTGTCAGCTGATGTAGCAACAAGCTTGGGACCAAGACTATTCACAAATATCTGAAAAGCTTAATAGTCAGTTATGGAATATTAGCTATCTTAGGGTCTGCAGTTCTTATTTTTACCTAATTTTTGTTTTTTCATAATCACCCTCATTCTCTAAGCCGTGCCACATGTCACGGTGACAAATTTGAGCTGCCTTAGTCACTTTATGTAACATTTAAGTGACTAATTGAGTAAAAACGTGTCACAGTGATATGTGATACGACTAAGAGAATAAGGGTAAATGTTTGTCAAATATAGGCCGGATCTCTGACTTTGTCTCCAGTTCTGAACGTCAAGTTGGTTGTCCTTCTCCATCTGGGTGCGCTAGTTTAGACGTTGGCGTCTTCTTTTGCGTTGTCCTGTGGGTTCGGAGTCGAGTCTCAAAAACAACTAATTGTCGGATAAAAAACAAAAAACGCTGAAGTTTACTGATAGATTATAGTTAAGCCTTAAAAATAAAAATTTAGTGTCAATTCACGTGTACGAAGTTCTTGTTTGATTCGATTTGTCCATAGAAATGTTTACATAACAAGTAAAACAATATATTTTATTATTTAACTAGGAAATTAACTATAAAATATTAAAATATGTGCTGCCGTATCGGTTGGTGTGTCCAATTCTACTCAATCCTGACCATTGCCACAAACATGCAAATAATATTACTTTCTATGTTGAGGAATGACAAGTATTGTTCTTGTAGCAAGATTATGGGTCTTAACGCATGGTCTACACTTAGACCTATTTTGAAAACGGATTGATAGATCCCTGGCGTAGGCCAAATCATAAGTTCAAATGAGTTGCCGTTGTAAGACCGCCTACCTAGACGTTTGCAAACACTATAACCAGCGGGAAAAAACTCGGTTTCTATTTTTAAGTGTGTCAAAACTGTTTATTTGTTTCAGACTTAAAATTTTTGTTGACATGAAAGTTGCCGCCTTGATCCACGGAAAATCTTCCCAACACACCTCTTCGTTACACAAGGGCTACCAGGATCAACACCCATTTTTGAATTTTCAAAAAACTCTACCGCATGAACGACCCGCAGATTTGAAATAGCAAAAAGACTTATAAAAAGCCAAAGTGGTTTTTCATGTGACTCTTTTAATTCTAAGTTACATTAATTCCCAACATACAAGCGCCGCATTAGTGCATGTATTGCATATACATTGTATCATCCATCAATTTGTAACCTCGCCCAGTGCGTGGCATTTAAAACTGACGTCCCCACCCTGATTGCCCATTATCTCTATCGCGAACGTGCAAATGTGGCTATCTTATGTGTGATTATTTTCACACTTGCAACCGAAACAACCGATGAAAACCAATCCCTCACACGCGTTCACTATCCAAAATCGATTTCACATGATTTGTAAATTACAACCGCTGCACTCGTAGTAAACAAATTGCACTCCGAGTCGATGAACGTGAATACATTTACCCCCACGTCGGGGGGTTGAATTTCACTTCTTTTTTTTAGTTTCATTTGCTCGTTCCATTCGCTATCTGCAAGCGTATCGTCAAACGTAAGAGGCGTTCATGACTGGCTGGCACAAAGGCTGCTCATTGTGTTCGCCTGCGAATTGAGAAGTCCATACACAGACTATTTAGACTGTACACAAAACAATTTATTTACACAAAACTCTGGCTGATGCCACAGATGGTGTTTTTGTTTTGTTTCAGCTTTTTTAGGTGGTTTCTGTCGACAGTCCCTTCTTAATAGTCGTTGGTCCAAAATGATAGTTAATTGCATCGTTTTCCAAATCCCCCTGGGACGGACATCGGCAACTTATAAATACATTTCGATATTTTTGCTTCTTTCGACACATCCGGTAGGTCTTGTAAACATTGAGACCAGTGGGGGGATAATCCACTATGGCATTGAGCTCCTCATCAATTCGATTTCCAGAAACTTGAGTCTGTGCATCGTGGCACATGGGCTTTCTTTGATTGCGACGTTTGTATGACCTGCGTTTTGCTTTCCGCTGTTGTTTTCTAAATCTTTTATGATTTCTCACCATTCTTATTATTTCCATTAAAAAAAAACAACTTTTTTTTTTGAAGAGTTTGAATTTGGAATGATTGGTTTTGAAAAGCATGTGACAAATAAATTCGCCAGAGAATGTGATAAGTGCTCGTACTTACAGCCAGTGAATTGGGATCTATCTTGTCACTGGTTTAAGACTGACCTGCAGATGGTCACGCTTTTTACTCCCTAAGGGGTCGTGTGCACCGCCGCCGGCTGAATGTTTTTCTATTAATATTTTCTGCGGGGCCTGTTGTTAAAGTAGTTGATTTCTCCGAGCGCGGAGTGCAGGAGTGACAGACAACAAGAATACGTCTTTATTTTTCCATATTTGTTATGTGACGTTGGCCGAAACTGCGTGTTTTGACAGCTGTCAGGATTTGATATTTATTTACAATAAATTAAGGTTTTCAAAAAATATTTCTATTACTCAGTATAATAATAGTTTAGATTGACAAACTAATCCAAACAAGAAGGCATGCTGGCAACAAGAAAGATGTGTTTAAATAGAACATTAAGTGGAGTGGAATGTGAGACTCGTCTTTTATCATAAAATATTACTATTTATGGCTTTACAATGTCTATAACTAATAACATCGTATTTATTATTAAGTTTACCAGTTATGTGTGCTCTAAAGAACATATTGTTCTTTCCTATGACCCTCATTTTCAGCATGAGCTCAGTCATGCCATTTATTGGATCTTGGACATCTAAAGCTAAACCGCATCCATGAGTTCGCTTTCTAGAATCTGGATATAGTGCTCTGATGTTCATAACATCAAACCAGTCATTGGTCAGAAAAATAGTAAAAAGTTTAGTGTATCAACTTTATAAGCAAATATTCTTAATAAATATTACAGTAAATAATTTGGAGCATTCTTCACAATTGTGATCACATAGGTGGCCTAAAGTTGCAGCCCTTGTTAGAGCGTGTGCAATAGCGTGGAAGAACAATTTTTTGCCATCTTAACCTTTTGCCATTCCCCTTCAACAACATTAAGACAGCCTGGTGAAATTTCATGTGTTATTGAGAGTTCTCCCGAAGTTAAGGAAAGGGTGATCAAATTATTTCCTTCCTTACTTTTTTTTCATTTATTAAAAATCCATGATCTTGGGGAACATCAGAAAACGCTTGAAACACAAACACTTTCATTCGTTGTGAATGAATCCAGAATATTAAGCAATTGTTAAATAATTTGCAATTCAGATTTTCATTAGTGCTTACCAAAGTTTCTCCATGGTTACTTCTAGATTCTTGTAAGTCCTCTGTTTCCTCCTCCCAGATCACTGACAATAGCAACAACATCATACCCAGATTCGTTGACATTGGCAAGAATATGAAGTAAAATGTGCAGAGCAAATCCGAGACGTATTTGAACTTAAATTGTCTTCCATCTGCAAAAGTGAATCCATTGCTTCCGCAAGATGTTATCTTTTGGAAAGCCATAAAACCGTAGATTCGGATTTCCTTTGCTATGGTTTGCATTCCAATTAAATACTGCACACCTCATTTCGGAAAAGAATAATCATTTTAATTAGCTCTTTACTAACTTCTATATAATAAATTTAAAATTTTAAATTTTTCGCTTCGAAACCAATTTTCACATCCGTATATATAGAAGTGGGTACCCCTCGTCTCGGCCTATGTCACCAAAGAATTGACAGATAAGTGGCAAGCATGGCGGATTTTCGTAAGGCCTAATCTTGTATACATCATTCTTGCACGACATGCATCTGGCAGTTGTAATCTGACCACCGACAAGAGCTGGCAGGTCAACAATACACTTAGCTCAAGGTATTACATTTAATACACAAAAAAAGAATCAGGTTTTTATCGTGTCAATGTCAAGAGGTCACGTGACACTCAAAACATAGAAATCACAAAATGGCACATAAAATAATCTAAAAAGCGACGACAACACTGTTTATTAACACATATAAAACTTATATATTATGGCAACTGCCATAATTTTCCAACTTAGGAAAAAGCCAAAACAGGCGTTTTCTGCCTTGTGTAAATGGATTTTGATGGAAACCTATCCGCGCCTCAGGCAGCTAGCACATTAAAGCATCACTGGCTGTACCTCTAAAAACTTGCACTTATTACTCATTAAGCTGGCTCTTGTCTAAGCGAATCTACCGCTTAAGATCCAACTTCATTCTCAGATTTCTGATATAGCAGAGGCTGATCCGACGTGCAGGTTCTTTTCATGGTGATGACTGATGACAGATCCAGCAAGGGGTGACTTTTTGTTAAAATTGCCGGGTTTCGTGCCGCAAATGAGAGAAGTGCTTAGGATGAACATCCTGATTGTGATGGTAAGAATGTATAAAAACCACCCTGCTGGGTCGGCTCATACCGGGAATCGGACCTGGGCTGCGTAGGCTGGAATCCATAGAAGTCAACTCACCAATCCACAACGCCATGGCCACCACTGTTGGATCTATTGTTCTTACCCCAGTTTATTATGCTGTCCACATCGTAATTCAAAGTGATTATCATACGCTACCGTTCCAATTTTAGGGCCGAATTGCGAGGTCATAAGTCTTGGAACGAATATGAAAGGATGAGGGTGTGGTCATCAGCGAAGGAATGGGTTGTCTGCATCAGGAGATCACTTATATAAATAAGAAAGAGTGTCGGAGACAGAACTGAATCTTGAGAGACTCCAGCATTTATTTGGTGTATATCATCAGACTTGAAACCATCCCAAACAACTTGAATTGAACGGTTCGAAAAATAATTTCTAATCCATTTAAGAAGAGGTTCATCCGACGAAATAGCTTGATGCCAAATTCTGTCAAATGCAACGGTATTGCTCTCTCCTGCACTGTGCAAAGATTGGTTCCACCTTTTGGTAAGAGATACATACTATCACCAGTGGGCCTATTGCAGCGGAAACCATACTGACGGTCATTAATAAGCTTCCGCGATCCAAGATATTTCATAAGTGGAAGATTAATAAACATTTCCATGACCTTAGAAAGAGGGGATATAAGTGTCGGTACGAGGTAGGTTCCGAAGATTCATGCAGGGTACTAAGTCCCCGGGAACTAAGGCCACTGATGTTCTTAGTTCCCATGCAAGGTGAGAATTATTGGATATATAACTTAATTCGTGCGGTCTTTTTCTTTTCAAAATTTGAACGTTTATTTAAGAAAAACATGTACAAAAGTCATGAAGCTGACTTTTTCCGATCTTTCTGGCAATTTGTGGATCCCATCCCAAAAGAACTGCGCCGGCTTGGCAGCCAAGAATGAATCGAGCCAATTTTTGATATTCTGCTCTGATGTGAACAGTATTTCAGTAAGGGTGTTCTACATCGACCAGAACAAAAGGTAGTCAGAAGGGTCAAGGTCTGGGCTATAAGGCGAGTGGGGTAAAACTTCCCATCTACTGTTTTCCAAATAGTTCGTAGCCGGAAAAGCAACGTCGGGCCGTTGCCATGATGGAAAATGATTGCCTCGTGCCTGGTCGCATATTCCGAGCGATTTTCTGCTACTGCTCTCAAATGCATTAATTGTGTTCTGTAGGGTTGTCCATTGATGTTTTCACCCGCTTGGGGTTGTCGTAATGGATCCATTTTCCATCGCCAGTAATAATCCGATGCAAAAATGTCTTCCTTTTGTGGCGTTCCAGCAGCATTTCGGACATGCAAAATCGCCTTTCGACGTCTCTCGGCCAGAGTTCATGTGGAACCCAATTTCCTTGCTTTTGAAAATATCCAGCTGCTTTTAAACGTTTTGATATGGCTGCTTGAGTGATTACCAAAGATTGTGCGAGCTGTGTTTGGAAACAATCTTCATAGAATAATGCTTCCAGTTCTTCATCTTCAAACTTTTTTGTTTGCCCAGGACGTACATCGTCTTCCAAGCCTAAATTACCACTTTTAAATCGTACAAACCACTTTTTGCACATTCGCTCAGCTAGCTGGATGACTTTCGGCAGCAGTTTCCTTCATATTAAATTAATGAAAAAAAAACTCCCCCAAAAACACTGTTTACGCTTGAAATGAATGACACATACTGAAATGACGTACAAGGACAGTAGCTTTCCAACGCATGTTCCAATGGAATAATACAAGTTACGCCATCTCTTAGCAAACCGCACGAAGTTATACACCCAATACCACTATATGGATGCAGTCCAGAAGGCAGAGATCCGCCGACTGCATTGCCTCGTAAACATCGAACGTATGGACACCAAAGCTTCGTCTAAGACGGTCTTCGAATCTGAGCCTATAGATCCGAGGAGATCTACCACATTCAAAAAGCATCTCCACTTAGCTCGATATATTTGTCTAGCTGTTTGAACACATCAGAATCCCATCGGCCAGTAATATTCTCCGTAGATAAATTCACATGCACGTATTTAGAAACGCCTTTAAAAAAAACAATTGATTTCACCGTAAGGGATTGCAGTATCCTCATGGAATTTTTAAATTTGAAACGTGTCTTCTTTTTCAATGAAGAATGGAGCCCACTAATTGAAAGTCTGGATATTTCCATAAAGTACCGTGATTTTAGGTTTTGAATGTCAAGTGAGGAGAAGGTGATTCATGTGGTCGTGCAGATAATTAGAAACAATTTGTTTCAATTTCAACTTGCAATCTTCGGAACACAAGCTTCTGCCAGACTCTCTGTCGAATGGTCTCCCAGCTAATCTATATTTCCTCACTGAGAGAATAAAATGTTCAACATTTTTGAAGGCAAGCTGTCTTCTGAAATGTTGTCATAAGTTTTCAATTTGAGTGCCATGACTACATGAGTGCCATTCCAAAACCCTCACCATTTTTTCTTCAAGCCACCTGTTCGTATAGGCCGCCTTATGTCTCGGTTCCATATCCTATTGAAATCTCCAAAGTAATGGGAAGATGATGAAGCGACATACAATTTTCCAACATTTCGCAATATTGGATTCTATCTACGAGGGGCGTTCAACATATTCTCGGTATCGATACGAAGGAAAATGCGAATTCAATTTAAATTGTTTTTATTTTTCAATATAATCTCCCCTAACATCAATGCATTTGTTACATCTTGAGATAAGCTTTTTTAAACCCGCAAAAAAAATAAATTTCCTCCTTCTCTACAAAATACCCATTTATTGCCGACTTGAGTTCTTCATCATCCGAAAATCTTTTTCCACGAAGACATTTTTTCAAATCCGGAAACAGGAAATAATCACTAGGGGCAAGGTCTGGACTATAGGGTGGATGTTGGATTTCTTCGAAACCACAATCTCGCGCATCAGCCTTGGAAACTCGCGCCGTGTGAACAGGAGCGTTGTCATGAAGCAGCAACACACCCGCTGCGAGTTTAACCCGTGTTTTCTTTATAATTTCCTCCCGCAAATTATGCAAAGTGGAAGCGTAGGATGTGGCGTTGTTGGTTTCACTTTTTTTTTTTGTACTCAATGAATTAGATTCGCTTTGAGTCCCAAAAACTGCGGCCATGAGCTTGCCGGCAGACGAAGTGACTTTGAACTTCTTCGAAGGGGTCTGTTCCTTTTTTATGCCACTGCATGGACTCTTGTTTGCTTTCAGGGTCATGGTGGTGGACCCATGTTTCGTCACCAGTAACAATTCGATCCATAACACCGTCCGCGTTCTCACTACACATCTCCAAAAGCTCTCTACAGCATGCGATTCTCACTTTTTTTTGAGGCACTGTGAGCATTCGTGGCACCCACCTTGCACTGACCTTTGAAAGGTTAAGATGGTCATGAAGAATGGTGTGAATGGTACCAATTGAAAGCTTGGTGATCTCTGCCATCATTTTCACCTTTATTCGGGCATCCTCAAGAACAAGTTTTTCGACTTCTTTGATGCTTTCTCCCGTACAAGCAGTAGCCGGGGCGCCGGAGCGGGGTCGTCTTCAATGCTCTCTCCGTCTCTCTTGAACTCACTTGACCACTTTTGCACAGTTGATAATGAAGGTGCGGAGCCCTGGTAAAGCCACCATCTCTTCATGAATAGATTTTTGACTTTTTCCTTGCTTTGTGAGAAATTTAATTACAGCGAGATGCTCAATTTTCACCATCATCGTCTCAGTTGCCATTATGATTTTGTTTAACTAGAGATAAAACGCGAATTAATAATCACATTTATATGAAATTTTACATGAATGTACTAAAATAATAGTAACACTTGATATTACCGATACCGAGAATATATTGAACGCCCCTCGTACATCCATCTGCCCTTATATTTCCCTAATTGGGCACATCAGGAAATTGCAGGCCACATGAATATACTTTCACCAACATGTTTGAGCATTGGTCGGCTTGGACAATGCCTTCTACAATGACTTGCCGATCAGATGAAATTCTATTAATTTTTGAGCCATCACTGAGTTATTGACTTTCTCACTGAGCTATGGTCTAATGGCTGCATTTACGAGCAAACTCAAACCTGCTCCTCCCTTTCCAATCAGTTAAAAGTGAGTCCGGTGGCTTGGCAGTCGAGTCAATGTCTGGAGAAATCTGGAAAGACCTGACTTCTGGCATTAAGTGAACTTGGGTTTTTCTTGTGAAGACAAGGTTTAACTTCGGCTCAACTGCACTTGCCATAAACGCAAGACTTTTTTAAGTGCAGAGTCGTAAGCAGAAGATTCATGTTGAACTATGACTTCAACGCAAACATCACACATACTCGTACACGCAGTTTCCTCAACATGCAAGCAACCCTAGTATAATATGCTTCTTGTTTCACAGGAATGCTTGAGACGCGAAATATTATTTGCCTACTATTAGCTGTTAGTGTTTTGCGAACAGAAGACACCTACGGGGCACATCAGCGAAAACACAGAGGCAATCGAATCATAGATGTGAACGACAAGATCATCGACATCCAATGCAATCTGAAATGCCACAAGTCCATGGATCGGGTAAGTGTTACATTTACCCCCCTATCATCATCAGCAATAACCGTTTTCAATTGACATGCAACAGGAGTGTACCAGAAAATGTAGTAGTGAAATGATCAAAAAGCCTCGCCCTGGAAAATGTCCCAGCATCAAGCATTTCGACACCTGCATTGACCTGTGTCAATATGACTTTGACTGTTCAGAGACTCAGAAGTGTTGCGCCAGCAGCTGTGGTCCATTGTGTCAGGACCCAATTGACTTGGACAAAGATCCTACTCTTCCACCTATTCCCGAAGTTATTTCCTTCAAGATTGCCAAGATTGGCAAGGACAGAGTCTGTGAGGCCACATTGCAGACATCTGCGAGCTCGTACTATTCGTACTACGTGGAGATTCGGTATCATGTGGGGAAGGTGTTGTCTGTACGAAAACTCGGCGCCTGGCAGTGGCAAGATTTCGACACGCTCGCCACAGTCGTAGATCAACAGAACCAAACAAAAAGGTTTGACTCGAACAATTTCACCGCGATTTGAACTAAAAACAAAATTTGCTTTTAACCCAAAAGACAACAAGTCGCTTTCAAGCTCAAGCCCGGCAGATGGTATCAATTTCGCGTGGCAGCGGTCAGTGAGAAAGGCCTTCGTGGATTTACGGAACCATCGAAGCCCTTCACTCTCTCCAATCGTAAGTACAAATTAATTAGAAAACTTTTTTTGCTTTATTGCTCTAATTGTAGATACTATTCGTGCAGATCCGAGACCTCCTAAGTCACCTCTAGACCTTCAAGTCATTTCATCTCGGACCCTGAACGACACGCATATGACTGTGAAAGTTGCCTGGTGCCCGGGAAAGTCTGATCTGCCCATTGAGAAGTACAAAGTTATGATGTCCCAATATATAAATGGTTCCATCTACTCGAACGACACGTTCATCAAGGACGTAAGTAGATCAAATCGAGCGAATGATCACACTTTCTCAAGTCACAATTTGAATTCCCTCAACAGGCAACACAATACGAAACAAAAATATTTCGAAACTATAGTTACTATATACAAGTACAAGCCATATCCATAAATGGGAAACGACGCCTCAAGTCGGGCATGGAGTCTAAGTTATTTAATGCAACATCACCATCAGTACAAAATGGAAAACTTATGTGTTCCACTCACAAATCGTCCAAAGAGATCAACAAAAATACTGCCACAAGTTCGTTGGAGGACCATTCAGCAATTCCTGTTCGAAATCTTTCCAGCTACGATGTGAAATTTCGTCCAAGTAGGAAGTTCGGAATGATTGTTCAGATATCAGGATTCCAAAAAGGAAGGTAAGGTGAAGGCGATTTCAAGCTAGAAATATGGATTTATAGTGATACAAGTAGTCTTTACGGATCTCGGAGACACTCAAGAACTTTCATAGAATATTGTTGTGAACAGCAGAACACAAAGAGATGTTCGTTTGAGATCAAAAAGCAGTATTCGGATCCATTGTGGACAAGTAGTAGTACCAGATCTAGATCCTCGCAATGCTGCTCAATGGTGCAGTACCATGGGCTAATCCTTGTTCTTTTTGATAGACAAGTTGCTTGCACAATCGTGGCCCTGTTTGTGGCCAGGGCGATTGAGGACGAAGACCCAACTACGAACTTTCAGCATTGTACAGCAACATATGGTTACGGATCCAAAGTCTAAAGCTACTTGACTATGTACACCATTTGAACAACGATGCTTAATACCGAAATAATCTTCGTCTTTGTTGAAAATTTGCCGCCTTATCCGTGGGCTTCCTATGTTTCATTGTTCCACAGGTTAAGAGTCGAAAACACTTTGGGCCGGAGTTAAGTTATCTACACGCTGGTCCATCCACCTTTGACGTTGGATCCATAGACACCTGACTAGGCTCATATCGCTGTACATCCTGTACAGTTCGTGGTTGGATCTTACCCACCAGATGTCACCAAAGTAAACAGGACGAATTGAAGTGACCAAGACTTAGTTCCCTTTTGAGATTGAGTGCCTCTGCAGCGTACGGCAGGACTGGGATGCAGACGGCTATGTCACTCAATTTCCTCTTGAGCTTCTCTTGGGAAACAGCTATATGCATGATTTATTCTGCGTTTAATATCGGCACGATGTTGTTTACACTGTTTACTGGAAGCCGAGGTAGACAAAGTCCTTAACAACTACGAAGTTATATCCGTCAATTGTGATGCTCAACTGGCGTGTTTTATTGATAATCTATACTCAGCTCACTTTGGATTCTCAATAAAACTCCTCTGTACACACTTTATTCTCACTTTGCTATTTGTATCAAAAGTTGTTGCTTGTCTTTATTTTGATGGCATTAAAAGAAAAAATACAAATAGTTTTGGTAGTTGGTTGCCTTTGAAACAAATGTGTTGTATGATGTTTGTACAAATATGGGTTATTCACTAGAAGCGTTTGTATATTAAGCGTTTGTTTATGAAATTGGAAGACGACTGGTGGCGAGTGAAGCGCGGCAGTTGGGGAAAAGTTGGGGAGAGTTCAGGCTTATTGCCAGAAATAGAACGCTATGGCTCCACCAGAGGACACCGGAAAGAAAAAAGAAGATCGAAATCGCAGGTGAGGTGCCACCTGTGATTGAGAGTCTTCAATGATCGGAATTGTAGGTCAGGCGCTGAGATTCTTCAACGCGCTATACTCACTTTCGATTACTGAGTAAATTATACTTACTTTTATAATGTTGTTGCTTCGCATGTAAAGTAATAATGAGCTGAGTATAAATTCGCCAAAAACCACGCCTCATTGACAGCTCGCTCTGTTCTGCCAATCATCGTATTCTAGAGAACGAACTTCTGGACGATCGTGACCCTAGTGTTGGCATGTGAATCTTGAACGATCTTCTTCAGAATGAACGTTAGCCTTGGCTAAATCTTTTTTTGACATCAATGGTCTCGGTGAGTTCCTTACTGGCCTTGATGGAGCATCGAGAATTCTCTATCGTCATCGTCCAGAACCGAACGCGTTTAAAAGGTATAGCAAAACTTGGGGTTGTATAGCTGATCTCTATGCAGGCTGTCATGTGCGGCCTTGAAATCGACAAATAGGTGGTGGAGGTAAGTTTTTTTTTCTTGGGTCTTTTCCAGGGTTTGCCTCATCTATCAGATTGTTTATTTACGGCTTTAAACGAGCACAAAAAACGGCGGACCTATCCCTCTATAATTAGAGTAGCCTCCGCTCTTGTAAATCGAATAGTGTGACTGATAATAACAAAATTAAAACAAAAAACAAAAACTGAAATTTTTCATTTAATGTTTACTAGCCATTTCGCAACGGTGCACCGTGGTGGTGTGCGTTCACGCATTCGGGAGTTGACATTTCTAGTAGGATGCATATGCATCGTTTATGAAATGAGGCGGTCGAGCGTTGAACTTTCATAGATCGTAATATCGTAAGTCCTAGCACACAGTTCTAGGTTGATCTTCTCTCCACCATCTAACACCACAGTTGTGATACTATTTTTTTAAATTTATTTCCAGCTTGAATTTTTGGCCAACTAAGGCGAATATTTTGTGCTAGTATTTAGTTTGTTTATAGTAATTTCATATTTTATCTTGTAATTTGTATTTTGGCTTGTTAAACTCGCGTATTCTATGTCGATATGGAAAACTAAGGTTGCTGCGTATTGGACATAGCATTCTCGTAAAATCGGTAAAACGCGTATCAACACCCCCAAGGACCACGAAATCGGTGTTGCTATTTAGACATAAGTTTCTTTCATATATTGTTTTTTCCTTTGTTTACAGATTAATAGAGATTTGTGCTGCTGATTATAACTGTGAAAACACTGAATATGGCGCCATCCGACCTAAGGTTGATATTCTTCTATTAATTAACAAATTACAAGTAAATGAATTCATTCACTTTTTTTTCCAGAAGGATGTGATAGAATTTAGCAAACTTAAATTTGGTACAACATACACGATAAGAACAAATGATCTATATGGCATTGGCAAGAGATCAGAGAATGAAGTCAATCCAACATCAGCGCAGTTTACCACGCCAAAATGCGAAAATTGGCAAAAAAGTTTTCCAAGACTCCAAGTCGATTGCTGACAGTCAACTTTAGTTGATAAAATAATTTATTTCAATTCTGATAGATTCAAATAAGACCAAGTCTTTGTGTTAGAATGCAAGAAACATATTTATTTAGAATATAAACGTAGTTTGTGCAAGAAGTAAAATAAAAATATCAATATTTAATTGTAAGACAACTCATACGGAAAATTCAACGCAGTATGGGCCAATAAAGTGCAGAATGTACTAATCGGATATCTAGTAAGTTCACATGTTGATTCTAGAATATAGAAGTCCGCATATTTTTCCATAATGGGTAATGTATCATACTTATCATAATCAGCATCACATTTACGTAAAATTCTAGTACTTACAATATCCATCGACAAGGTTTATGATAGGTTAGGTTGAAGTTACTGACTGCTATGGCGAAGGACAACAGCCACACTTAGGACAGCAGCCCATTATGTTACCTTACGGATCTATAAATGCCAATTCCATGAACTCGTTGGTGATTTTAGAAAAAGTGAAGGAGGTAGTTAATGTCAGGCACGCTGTCAAGTATTACGCTTCCTTTCTATGGGATGGGAGAGCCCAAAAATTGCATCGCAAATATGCATATGTTTTAAGGTAGGCCTAGTCTAGGGGCGTGAGTTCCAATGGCGCAATACCTTGTCATAACTCCGATGAGAGAATCGGTCTACTCTCTCTCAGAACTTAGTGCTCTGCTGATTTATTTTCTTCCTCTTGTACAACACATGCCGTGAATTCAACGACACCGCGACCGGGATAGATCTCAAAGACGTAGATCTCAAAAGTTGTACCACTTCCCTCATTAATGATAGTACGTCTTTTGTAGTGGAATTCTTGAATTCCACTGAAGTTAGTAGCTCCCTGTGAAAGATACGTTTCTTAAGCCAAATTAGTGCCTGGCATTCGCATTACATGTGCTTAAAAGTCTCATCCTCTTCGAGGCAAAGCCGACAAACCTTGTCGTCAAGACACAGGTTCGAAAAGTAAGAAAGCTCTGAGTAAGAAGAAGTAAGAAAGAAAAAAGAAAGCTTGGAGTATTTCCTTATATGAATAAGGCCTGATTAATAGTTTGGATTGCCTCACACCCTGACCATATGTCCACTATTCAGGTGTTTTCCCATTCGTTAATCAGAGTTGTTCTGCTGTCCAATTGACTTTGAATTACGGTTCTGGACCGATGAACGCAGATTCGGAGGCAGACCTCTCGAACTCATCTGCGGATTTGTTGCCTGCAGTCCCCCTGTGTCCAGTGACCCAGCCAAGCTTCACTTCATTGCGCCTGGTAAGGGATTACAAAGCGTCATAGAAACATTTGACTGCTGTGGAGTCCATCAGATTGGCTGCTTGACTGTCTGAGAAAATCTGAATTTGAGCGCCATTGATACATTTTTGGAGGCTTTGTCTGGCGCAAATCTCGATGGCGTGGATTTCGGCTTGGAACACTGTAGAATTCGTGATCCTTTGGGTCCAAAAACTCCTGCCCCTACTCCAAAATCCACCTTTGATCCCCCTCTGTAGCATACCAGACTTCTAGGGACTAGTGCTGGGACACTATTGCTCCATTCTCCGCAGTCCAATATTTCAACTTCAAAAAAGCCTGCCGAAACAATGCTGCCTGACGATGTACAAACATGTCTCTATTAGCGATTGAATTGAGTATACTAAGGTGACCGGTTAGGTTACCTGATTTGTAATTGTACTCTAGCTGCAGTTTGATAACTGGCATCAATCTTCCTTCGGTAAGGCTAGATGCTTCTAGAGCTTTTGGGAACAGGTGCACATGACACCTGTTATTCCAAGGCAAGGAATTCGTTGCTACTTCTACAAAATATCTGCCGTTGATTGCTGGAGCGTTTTGGGCCACCATGCGATGGCCGCGTATTTGATAATGGGTCTCAGGAAGGGGAAGAGGAACTCAACATAGAGTAGCTTCTTCGAACGGAAAGGTCTATGTTTAGGTGGTTTGGTTACGTGGCACGAATTTCCGAATCATCATGACTTCCGAGGCGGGCTTTGAATTCGACCGTTTGGCGGGCAAATCATGGGGTTGCATCCTAAGATGGATGTAGCTATTGTCAAACCAACAATCATATACGGTGCAATAGCATGGTCCAAAAGAACCAACCTGATCAGCACAAAAGAGTCACTCAACAATGTTCAAAGGTTGGCATGCCACTTTATTACAGGGACCTTTACAATCCCAATTGCCGCCTTGGAGGATCTATTAGGCTCCCTTGCACCTAGTGGTTGCAGAATGTGCAAACAAAACAATAATGACAGTGGCTAAAGAAGGTTGTTGCTCTAGGCAAAAAGCCATTCCAAGCCATGTCGCGATTAGAAAATTCAAAGACGTTTCCCATACCATAAGACGTGTGCCATTAGCTCATCACAGAAATTGACTACTTAGAGCAATGAATCCACAGTTCACAGGCTGAGCAGCAATACGGTAAATGTTATACAGATGGACTGATAAAGCCACGGAAGCGGGGGTATTTGGACCACGGACCAGACAACGTACGAATCCATGTCGTAGACAGATGCGTTCAAATCAATCTTGACAGGAATTATACCAAGTGCGACGTATCAAAAAATGTCCGACACTCGTGCCGCTATATAGATAGGCCCTAGACTCCTGCATCATAAATTCCAAGATAGAAGATAGGAATGCTTTAAGAGCTTTAAGAGCTAAGCAGGACAAACACAGTTAAACTCAGTTGGATACCTGGCCATACAGGGATAGAAAGCAATGAAATTGCAGACTCCCTAGTTAGCACTTTGTGCTGTAGGAGACCATGTCATCAGAGAATAATCAAGGGGGAAATAAAGAAAGAGCTTTGAGGCTTGTATCAAGGCGTATTTGTGTCAAGAGTAGCGGGGAGAACCTAAGGAAACTATGTGCATCAGTATAAGGTCTCCTCAGATTCTGTGGAGAACATAACGAAATTTTATATATAATAAGAGTCTATAACTCTCAATACAAGTCTGAAAGGAGCAGCATGTGAGGGGAACTCTTAAGCTCATAAGGCATAAGCTGTATCTCAAAGACTAGAAGTGTTGGAGAAAAACGGACGGTAGTTGGGTTGAAATCAGCAACAAATGGTAATCGATGTTTTCCTCTATATGTTCTTCTGAATTAATTTAGAACAGAATAAATAAATAGAAAAATTTCAAAACTTGAATAAACACCTCCCAGACCGAACACAATCGCAGGTACGCAGGTAATTCACATTTGTCATGTGTCAAAAGCGTAACAATGCATATGAAAGCAATGCGTTAACCTTAATTTGCTTAATAAGCGACTCCAATTACTCCGTCATTTCGGTAGACACGAAAACCGTCGGCTCATTGTCCGCAGTTCGTAGTTGTTATCAATCCACCAAATCACCCTGGAAAGGGTTGAAAAACCGAATGTCTCCCAAAAACTGATTTCCATTTAGTCACACAAGTCAACTCGGCCGGTTAATATGTAGGCAAAACATGTTGCTGCGACATATCCTAAATATGTGAGTTTAAGTCGACTGGATTTTGCATTTTTAATAATCAACTGGTTTCAGAGTGATTTATACTTTAGCTGGAGTTTTCGTGATTCCACAATTCATCAAAATTGCAAGCGAATTTCATGGGAGCCACCTAACTTCGTCGGTCACCTTCAACTTAGACACATTATAGTGAGTTGCATATTTCAAAATAATCCAATCGTATGTTAAAGGAGGGTTTTTTTCAGCTTAAATTGGAACACCTCCTTTCCAGCAGTGACAGTGTGTGAGCTTTATAATGGAGAACGGATTTGGGACATCAGTGAAGAGTACTTCGGTTCGAATAGAAGTGCCCAAATCGATGACTATCTTGGGGAAGTTTTGTTCTTCCGTGGAACTTGTGTCTCCTGCAAAAATTGCGAATATATAACTTGTCCAACAGATTTTGCAACTCTTATGAAAATTGTGAGTATAATAGCAGAATGAGAAACGTACATTTATGCCATGAACAATTCGATGTTCTGAAAAATCAGCTGTTCGGAATGTTAATTCAAAGCAAACTTCCTCCGATTCGTATGAAATTGGAAAGATTCCACTAGGGCAGCATATCTCTTCACATACAATACCATTCAAACAAAAGCAACTAGTTCGAAAAAAGCAAACAAAAATCTGCTCGTGGAAAAATATCTCAAAATAATAAACTCAGTTCTATGTTCATCATAATCATTTGAGCGAAGCGCGAGTTTTGAGTTTATTGTGTCCTGTGGAGATTTTTGACTGCTTGTGCGAGGAATTATCGTACTCAGGATACTACTACGTACTTGGTAGGATTTTGTTTATTTGTGTGGCAGATGAGTAAATGTAAATCCATATGAATAGAGAATTGGGTTTATTATGTTGGGCATTTGATTATTGGAAACATTTGTGACATGTGTACCTCATGTGTAATCTGGAAGCGGCTTATGCTACAATTAGTTAAGATGGGGACGCCAAATGTAGGGCCCTGGGTGCTCATTTAATATGGCCTGGATCCAACAAAACCTTGTTAATACTTTACTTACTTCTCTTCAATTATGAACTACTAATAACAGCAAGCTATGAGCGAATTCATGCCTCAAACCGAAGATCTTCTGGCCCGGACTCAACACTACTTATTTTTCTACCAAGAGTTAACTGCAGTTACTACTAGCGATCATTACAGGCCACTGTCTCGTTAGTCACCATGCTCTGATAGATGCAGAAACTGCAAAGAAAACAGGTGGACGAAACTCCGGAGCATCTCCATTGTTTCTGCCAGGCCTTCTCCAAAACTCGATTTAAAACTCTTGGTCAACAATTCGTTAAATCATTAAATAATGTGGCTGTCGTGAAGCCACAGCATCTCGTGCATCTTGTACAAAAACCACTGGAATATTTTGCTTAAATAAGGATGCAGTGGACTACAACTAGGTTGTCTCTGTTAAGTAGTAGAACTATGAACTAATATGATTATGTAAGGCTGAGGCGCCATCGCCTAACCAAATCTAACCTGACTTACTTCTCAGGCTTGCGACCCATGAAGGGTCGGAGCCTTGGTAATAGCTGCATTCCATCGATGAGAATCCTGGGCACGCTGCTTCCAGTCGTCAGCGATTACTTGGCCTTTACACCCGATGATCAGATTCCAAGACCCTCTTTTTAATCAAATAATAATGTAAATAAAACAAAAACTCCATCCAACCCCTAGTGCTTGTGGCTGATCCATTTCAATAGGTTTCATCACAAATGTTGAATATTTCATACATGCGAATACATTCTTTCTTAGTTTCGTACCAACTGCTCCGAACTGTTCGACAAATGTTCCTGGTCCAACATGGAGTTCGACTGCTGTTCCGAGTTCCTTCCTATCAATACAGAGTATGGAATATGCTATTCCTTCAACTCGAACCACGCAAGGTAATCACTTACTAAAGCTGCCAGCTTTGCCAATGCTTTGCAACCAATAACATTTCATTTCCTTTTGCAGACATTCGCGCAGAACGAAATTTACAGTGAACAGAGAAACTGGTCATGGACAACTGCAATTCTACGTGTCCAGAGACGTCCAAGTTCACATACATCCGCCAATGGAAATTCCATACTTCTTTTCCGATGGCGTTTTTAGAGAAACTGTGCTCTGGGGCACTTCGCAGGAAATAATTTTCAATACCATGGAGATTTACAATGATCCGAGTGTTTACACTTTACGCCCGGAGAAGAGACGATGTCGGTTCAGTGATGAGATTGAAGATGGTAGCAATCATTTTCAGAAATGTGTGTTTATCATGTTCACGTTTATTTTTTAGATTTCAAGCTGTATCGCCTGTATAGCTTTTCCACGTGCGTTGTGGAGTGCATGCGGGACTTGAGCCTCTATGTTTGCAATTGCACAAGCCATTTTTTGGTTTCGGAAATTGGCGGTGAGTGCGTATTGATTTTTTTTTGAATTAATCGGAACAGAGGCTTTTATTAATTTAAATTATTTATGTTTACATTTCTTGCGTAAGCTCTGTGCTCATGAGCAGCGACTGCGACTGCGAATAATTCGCAGTCGAAAATATCTGCTGCAAAAAAGAAAGATTTACTTTTTGAAATGCCATAAAGATGCGCATTTAATTCTCGAGTTTATTTAGTGATACAAATCTCAACTGCAGTTAGTTTAGGTCAGAAATGAAGTATGATAGAGATGCCCAACTTCAGAGCTGGTTGACCACTAGCCCATGGACGTATTTCAGAGGCTTTTTGACGGTTATTCACGAATTTTTGACAGTTATTCGTAAAATAGCGTAAATGCCGTTCTCTGATTGGTTAATTTGGCTTTAGAAAATGATATATAAAATGGCTGTTAAAATTTTTAAGGGGCAAGAGAGGTAGAAGTTGGCCTGGTTTAGGTATCCTCAATAATGTGTTCTATTGTTTCGAATCAAATGTCATTCATATGAGCAGCGAACTGCTAACGCGAAGCTTTCAGAAGCAACCGATTTCCAGCAAATTTAAACAAAAAGTTATACTTCTTGGTAGGCAAGCTGATTGGGATTGAATTATCGAGTTTTTCTATCGACTAAAATCTTAAGTATATGAGTATTGACGATTTTAAATATTTTCCCCATAAATCAGTCATTCTCTTTGCGAACTGTCAAGCTGAGTTCGCAATACTCACGAAAGACAAACACGATCCACAAAATCAAGACCAAAAAATTCCTAATGAAGTGTCTGTTTGTACTTCTCTGCGAATGAGAAAACTGCACATCACAAATGAAGTATGATAGAGATGCCCAACTCTTACCACTCTTGCCCTTAAAATGTTTCTAAAGCCAAATTGACCAATCAGAGAACGGGATTTATGTTATTTTGTGAAATGCATAACCGTCAAAAATACATGAGTAACTGTCAAAAAGCCTCTGAAATTCGTCGGACTAGGAGTTTGTCAGCTGTGAAGTTGGGCATTGGTACTATAGAGTACTTCATTTCTGCTCAATTTTGTCAATTTAGTTCCAAAGCACGTACAAGTCGATTACTCACACTCACTGATTCTAACGTATACATGTAGACCAAGGGTATGCATAAAATATAATATTTGTCTATCACTCCCAAGTTCCGTTTTGTTTTGTGTCTCCGTTTGATGGGGGCACAACTACTCCATAGGCGCTGAAGTTTATGTTCGTGTCCGGTATAAATGGTGTCCTTTGGAATGGGGTTGAAAAACACGAACAGCTCTATCTTCATGCCGGGACCATTATGAGTTGTCCGTCAAGAGAGCTGGTCCTTATATAGGGGTGCCCGTAAGGAGAAGTTTGACAGCATTTATATTAATTTGGGTGAAGCTACAGGGCTTACAGCAACCATATTGTGCGTGCTATTGTCTGAACTACCCGAGAAATGCAAAAGAAGCTGTATAAATGGTTCCGGAAAAATACCTATTAGGACCTTAATCTTAAAGCCAAATTCCATTGGAACAAATGGAAGCCTACTCGGCAAAGACTCTGCCTTTATAGCAAGACCGTTGGGCGCAAGTATTTAAAAAGAGAATAAAACATTAAACAACATGCCTATAGAATTCCTTACAATGTGTGTGAATTGTGAAAATTGTGAATAATATCGCTCTAATGAACAGGATCGGGGAGAACGAAGAGTGTCTGGAACTTCTTATCGACACTCACTTTCCAGGCAGCTGCGATATAATTGACTTTTGTAGCTCAGAGAGTACCCACTCCTATACCTCTTGCAGCTCACCTAGAGTGATGATAGACAGTGCCATGTGAGCCATTAGCTCCTTCAAAAAAAAAAAAAAAAACGGCAGGAGCCAATGGCACCTTACCTGCAGAGCTGCAACAGGTCGCTGACATAATCTCGACTCTAGACTGGTCACCTTATTCCAGAGATGTCTTGATCTGTGACACGTACCTAGTCCTGGAGGACGACCAGTGTTGTCTTCATACCGAAGGCAGGGAAAAGTTTCACGTTAATGCGAAGGATCTAAGACCAATCAGTCAATCATCCTTCCTGCTCAAAACTGTGTCAAAACTCTTGAAAAATGTATAGATCGACACATCAGAAGCACAAATATCGATCTCTCAGCATGCCTACATCAAGAGAAAATCCGTAGAAATAGCCCTTCAGTCGCTTGTTGGCATTATAGAAAAATCCCATAAGGAAGAAACCCTCACTGCTTTCATTGACATTGAGGGAGCTTTTAACTACGTCCAGCCCCATGCAATTACGTCGGCTATCTACGGAAAAGTACTTAGTGATTACAATTCCCCATATTCTCAATTAGAGAGTAACCTGCTCCAAGCTTGGTGATACCACGATTTGTAGAGCGGTTAATAGAGGATCTCCCCTAGGTGGAGTACTCCTCTCCCATGGAACGTAGTAGTGAATGGAGTTCTACTAACATTAGATAGGGCAGGGTGCAAGGTCTATGCGATGATGTTGCCATCGCGGCCTCTGGGAAATTCATATCCGCGATTAGGAACAAAGCCGACTAGATGTTGTCTTTTGTCGACTCGATAGTACATAATACGGTTGGCGCTACAGTCAGTAGAGGGCCAGGGTCTAACCAGGGTGACTTACAGCCAGGGTGACTTACAGTTTTATGCCGATTCCGAACGACCAATTTGAGAAGCTTTTTCTAGACAGGAAACGCTTTGAGCATTGTCAGTGACTCGAAAGAGGTGGGACCGTGGACATTATTTTTGGTCATACCGGCCGGGAATCGAACCGAGGCAAATTCAGTTGCGTAGGAGTCGACGACTTATAGTTAAAACAGCTATATGGGCAAATGGAGTCAGGCCCATATTACTAAACGGCGTTGCGATTTGGTGGACTGCGCTAGACAAAGACTTTAACTGCAAACCGCTCGATAGGGTGCGGCGATAGGGTGCGGAATTGCGTGCATTTGCATCAGCGGAGCTATGCGAACTACCCCCTCCCAAGCTTTAAATACTCTCCGCCGATAGATCTCTTCGGCAGGCAGATTGAAATCGTTGCGCATGTGGAAGGAGCTTAGCTCCGGACACTCTATCAACCTCAATAAATTTACTGGACATCTGAGTAGTACTGGACAAAAGTAGACGCTGGACGGTTTTCTGTGAATTTTTACAGATGGATCGAATATGGGTGAAGGAGTGGGTGTGGGAGTCTACTCTCTAAGGATCTGAATTTTCAACTGTTATTCCGACAACCTTCCCATTGTAGCGTCTTTCCTGGCTAAAAAGCAATGTAATTTTGATACAGATATTGTCATCGGATAGCCAGCCAGCGATCAAATCAATTAACTCCAAGACTCCCATAAATTGCCGCCTATCTCTTTACGAGATGGCCAAGTATTTCAGCTTCCAACTTATGTGGATGCCGGGACATAGTGATATCCCTGAGAATTGCGAAGCAGACGAACTCGCTGGAAAGGGCACCACCTCAACACTCTTTCCGGGCAGGGAACTCAAGTCCATGCATTTCGCTACTACAAAACTTGAAATACTTACTCACACAAAACATAGATGGTCTTCTGGCACTGGGTGCCTCATCACAAAGTAATTATGGCCTACTATCGATCACGCCACATCGGCGTTATGACCGTGCATTGTGCCGTTGGAATTCACGCCTCAAGACTAGGTATTCCCCATCACGACTTCTGCAGAAGTTGCAGGGATGAAGGGGAAGAAGAAACCATTACCCACCTTCTTTGCAATTACAATTTCCTCTCACTTAGTCACTTGGACGCCCCATATTACAACGACTTGACAGAACTAAATAATATGAGCATCAGCTAACATCATCGGCTTATTAAAAGCTCCTCATTTTTGGTGGAGTAGGATCTTTTGATCGCGTGGTAACGCAACGGGCCTACTTTTGTCCTAAAAGTAGTGGGGTATTTAGTCAACGCATCCAACTTGTTTTCCAAAATGAAAGACAATTTTCTTGTATTTTCTTATAGAGGGCCCAGTTTGCAGTGAATTCGGTCTCTTTTGCTTAACAGAGAGCTATAATATCATGCGTGAGCAGCGCAAAGAATGCAAATGTTTGAATACCTGCGATGAGCCGGAATACACAATTGTCTACAATTCTGCAGATGGGTAATATAAATCCAAGCCAACATCAATTCCTTTGATATTTATTCTGCTATTCACTTCCAGGATGAACGATGATGATTTTTTGATGAGCAAAGTTCTGATTAAAATGATGGATTTGCCAACTGCTCGTTATGTGCGAATAGTCACTAAGAATAATTTGGATTTTTTAAGTAAGTATATAAACTTTTCTCTATATCAAGCACATATTCACGACACCTTAAATCTTTTATTGAGAATTGTACTTTTCAATTTCAGTTTCCATTGGTGGAATAGCCGGATTATTTTTTGGGGCATCTTTTATTAAAATTTTTGAATTGATTTTTTTTCTTTGGAACTTCAAAAATCAGGTTTTCAATTTTGTTGAACAAAAAGTCAAATTTGGAAAAAAATGAATAAAAAACGGACCGATTCCCGAATAGACCTCACCCATATCTTTTTATATTTAAAGCTAATTTTCCTAATATATTGTTAAAACCAAAATTGTTTTGGATCAATTTATGAGACAAATAATAATCATTCTGCAGCAACAGCATATAGAGGTAACAACTGCTGATGGTATGAACACAATAAGAACTATGGTTAAAATGTGTTTCTGCAAATTATATGTGACTGGATTAACCATTCAACAATATCGTGGAGTAAAATATATACTCATGAACATTTTGTTTTTCTAAACAGAAAACTATAATCAAAAAAACTTTCCTCTTTACTGTACCTTTGCGACGATTTTTAGTCCTGAATGCACTCAATTTGTCTACTGTCAAAAATTTGACAACAGCTGATTTACTAATTGAGGTTATGCAAGTAATAGTTTCACCAGAGAAATATCAATCTAAACAATGTTTACATTAAATTATTTATCTCGTTTAAGAGAAATTAATAAATTCGCTTGTCGGAGATATATAAATGTACTCTACGTCACTGGAGACAAAGCTAAAGAAAACTATGCTCCTCTTATTCCGTACATGGATTTTGAAAAAAGACTGGCCGACCCAGATATTTTAAATGAAAACATCAGCCGCCGCGGGTTGGGGATTAATTTGGAAGATCTCAAAAATAGCTATGAACAGTTTAAGAAACTGCATAGCGTTAAAGCTGAATTAGAACACAATAGAGAAGAGATATCAAAGAAAATAAAAGGTTTAAGTCCGGTAAGGCCAGTTCAACTAAAAGTGCAAGATCTAACTTTATGTATACATTTCCTCTTAGGCCACACATCAAAAAGATATTGAAGAACTGAAGAAACAAGGGGTGTCTGTTCGAAATAAATTAAAAGATTTGAAGGAACAACTTTACCCAGTTGAAGATTCTTTCATACACCAGTTTCTTAGTTTACCAAATGTGTTGCATTACAAATGTCCGCCAGGTTCTGATCAGTCGTTAATATACAGCTTTGGTCCACATTCAACGAATCTTCAATCGCCCAAGTCACACCTTAACCGCACGGATATCATACATTTCATTGACAAAGATTGCTATTATCTACTTGATGAAGCTGCAGAATTTGAATTGTATTGCACTCGCCTCTGCAGGGATTTATTTACCAGCAAAAATTTCATATCAGCTATAAACCCTGATTTTACCCGAAAAATTCTCATAGAGGCAAACTTAACATCAACAAACCAGTATCACGGAGTCCATGAAGCCGATCCGAAACATCATTTCAACTCTGCTTTCTTAACAGGTGGTGGCTCTTTTGAAAGCTTTCTTGGTCATTTAGCAAAACTTTCAATATACCCATCGGTGCTGCCACTCCGTTTGGTAAGCACTGGAAGGCAATATGCCATAAGGGATGGAGAATCTCCTGATCTTGGCCTCTACGCGGCAACGCAATCTAATGTAGTACAAGTGTTATCAGCTACTAGCTCTTCGAAGGAAGCCGACGAGCAAATGGATGAAATATTGAATCTGGCTGTTGATTTCTATAAAAATTTCAACATACACTTTAGAATTGTGTATGCCAAGGTATCTGATATGACACACGCAGAGTCGTTAAGAGCATCGATTGAAGTATTTTCACCAGTTCATTCAAGATACATAGAAGTTGGGCATGTAAGCCACTATCTCGATTTTGTATCCGAAAGGATATTATTCAACGTGAAAGAGAATAAGGAATCAAAGTTTTTGCATTTAGTTGGGGGACCTATTGTATCGTCGACAGTACTAATAGCAGCACTAATCGAAAATGAACAGCCTCTGACAATGGCGGTTGATACACCTAAACCAAGCCAGGTGGAAGTGTTTAAGAGTCTATTTAAGTAAAATAATACTGTAACTAAATGAAGATAAAGAGTCGATGTTTTTATTCATCTTTTTTGTTTCTCACATTGTACCGGAAGTTGAAATGTGCAATTGGGTATTAACACCTTTCTTGAAAATCTTCGTAGATGATCCTTTATCGAGCAACGATTCATGAATTTTACATTACCTTAGATAAATATGGTTAGTTGCATGTTATCACGCGAATAGAACTACCTGCAATCTATGAATCATCCACGAGAGAATATGAACAAACAAATACTGTGTATGTATTTGCAAATTGAATAATTATTAAAAGCCCAAAGTCCAAGTGTATAATCGTGTTCGTATGGACAAAATGTTCAAAAATTAATTTTTGTTGACGTTTGGCTGACGGTGTTAATACATATTATTGATACATTTCATTAACAGCAAGTCATTCAACCTTTAGCCGCCGATTACCTGTTTTTGTATCAAAGGCTAAGTGGATTGGATTTAGTCTTGTTTGAGATAACACAAACATCACAATCGAACAATTACTTCAACCCTAACACTTGAAACAAAAAATACACCAATTACTTATTGCCACAATTCGCATGTGTAAGTTGGTTGTCCATGAAGTAATCGCAATCGTAATCTCTCTTATGTATGTGCATTTTCGATGGCTCCTTTCACGTTAAGGCACGACCTAAGAAATTGTAATCAGCGTGCAGCAGCTTAATGAGTTACTTTTAATGCACCACAAACAAACGAACAAATTTTACATAAATAAAATCAAGCAATTTAATTAGTATTCCCATTTATTATCAATTGATCGTCTCTTAACGAGCACCAATGCTTGGGCCGATAAAAAAAATAAAACGTTTCCCGAAATGCACACCGTAATATATTAATACATTATTCACTAAGGCAGAGTCTGTGAACCCTTTATCAGTAGCAAACAAGAAAATACTGCTTACAACTTAGACTTTGGATTCTTCAGAGAATCGCGTAGAACGCGACGCAAGATTTTTCCACTGGGATTCTTTGGGATGACATCGATAAACTGAACACCACCTCGAAGTTTCTTGGCAGGTGACGCATTATCCTCAACGAATTTAATAACTTCTTCAGCAGTTATGTTCACACCATCTTGCTTAACTACGAATGCAAACGGTAGCTCACCGGAATTTTCATCGGGCTTACCAATAACAGCTGCATCTTTGATCTTTGGATTTGTAAGTAGAAGTGCTTCAATTTCTGCGGGTGGAACTTGGAAGGCTTTGTACTTGATCAATTCCTTAATACGATCGACTATGAAGAATTCAAAGTCCTCGTCGTAGTAACCAATGTCACCGGTGTGTAACCAACCGTCCTTGATAATATCCTCTGTTGATTTCTTATCACCGACGTATCCCTTCATAATATACGAACCCTTAAAACAGAGTTCTCCACGTTGATTCGGCCCCAAAATGGCTCCTGTATCGGGATCAACGACCTTGGCCCAGTGACCAACTGCCAGACCACCAACACTTCCTGGTTTAGAATAAACCTCATTTTGCTTCAACAAACTGAGGGTACTTTCGCTCAATCCATAGCCCTGTCGAATAAATGGAACTCCCAGTCTAAACAATAGCATGACAACCTGTCAGTAAAGACTGGAATAGAAATGTGAATATGCTTAAATACCTTTCTCTGATTGCATCTTCAATTTCCTTGCTTAAAGGAGCTGCACCACTTAACAGGAACAAAAGGGATGACAAATCATATTGATCAACCATGGGATGCTTGGCTAAGAAAACCATCAGTGGTGGCACCATGAAAGCCATAGCAACCTTGTATTTCTGAAAATGCGTAATAAGAATTAACCTTACTACATCATATTTTATGACAAAACCCAATGCAAAATAACACTATCGTCCATCCCTAAAGAAACAACTCACGAGTGCAATTTCATGTTATCTTTTGCACGATTTGAGCTTTTTGCAAAAAAATGTTTATCAGTCAAATAAGACGAATTTGAACTAGGTCTAATTGTCACGATATGTTACACAAACAAACGAAGACAAAACTTACCTCGATAGCTCCTAGGAAAATCTTTTCCTCGAATTTAGGAAGAAATACCATTGTACTATCTCTGCAAGATGTGATAATCAGCGTTAGACACCCAAATGCGTGGAACCACGGAATCACACTAAGTACATGCACACCGGCCAAGTCTATTGAATTATCAGCCCTACAGAAACGTTCAAATATTAACGAAACAAAAAACATTTTTTATTTTATTTCTACTCACATGTAAGCATCGATGGTGCTCAATATATTATATTGACTAATCTGGACACCCTTGGGCATACCAGTGGTTCCAGAAGAACATACAATAAGCGCAATGGTTTCATTTTTGTTAACTGCTGGACAATAGAAGTCGGCCTGTCGCACAATCTTCTTGTCATTCAAGAGTTGTGTTAAGGGAGTAACGTCCGAACTGGGATTAACATCACCGTACACAATGACTTTCTTAACGAATTTATTTCTTTTGGCGACTACAGTAATCTTACTGAGGGGACCCTTTGAACAGATAAGTATTTTCGGTTTCGAAAGATTCACCGCATGATCAAGTTCACCTGAAATCACAAAATATAAATCAACGAAATTTGTAAGCTCATTTTACCTACGCTCGCTGTATGTAATATTGAGGGGTGCTAATGTAGCGCCCAATGCAAATGTTGCATGCAAAGTAGCTGCGAATTCAATACAATTCTCAGCACAGAGTCCAACCACATCCCCACTCTTCACACCTAGACTCTGAAGAATGTATGCAATACGAACAATTTTATCATACAACTCCTTGTTTGTGTACTGGTGGCCAGTTAAGGCATCTATCTATAAAAGATTAGCTATCACCATCATGATTGTTCGCACTCGCACCTACAACTTACCATCATGACAGCGCTGCCTTTACTTTTAATCGAGTCCAGTAAAAAGTGTCCTAACGATCTGTATGATTGAGTTGCAAATGAATCAACGTCTCCTCCATAAACAATGTTATCCTTCATTGTTGCAGTCATTTTGATTTCTAGGAGTAGTTGAAAATTCTTATTTATGAATGTACTTCGAGTTAATGTTGACTAAAATGTTTATCTTATCCATGAGTTATTTTTGCAGTTCAAACTAATCTCTCCAAAGTTGATTATTCATTAAAGATTTTAATTTGAATGGATAGACATTTTACATCGTCACACAGAAAAACAGTTTATTTAATTAGCATATTAACATACGATTTTTTTGCTGAAAAATTGGGTGAGTTTATTCAAGACTTCGCCTTACCTGTTGGAAACTTCAAAAGGCCCTAAAGTAAATACCTCTGCTTTCGTTCTAGCACAAAACGCAACTGAATTCTTAAGTAAACTTTTAATTAGCGTTGTCACTGATTTGATCACATTCACATACACGCAGAAACACGAAGATAAGTAAGGTAATCTTCACGAAATCAAGTCCACAAGTCCCAACAAATGCCGAAAACATCTGACAGTTACTAAATGCGAATGACGTGAGGAGGGTGTGTTTTTTTATTCCTCCCCCTTCATGCAAACTTCTTAACAGCAGGTGTTATGATCGGTCTACATTTGCACATGGAAGTTTTTATTTGATTTTACTTTATTGCAAATTGTCTTTATATAAAAGTGACATTTTTAACAGTTAATTAACGTCCAATTAAAATTATTCAAATCATGTGTTTTAAAAGACATAGAAAACTCATTTCATTTCATCGTCAATGACCAGCATAATCCTCTATGGGTCGCTGGACCGAAGCGCGTACGAGTGATCTCTAGGTCACTCGATCCTCCACCATCGATTCTAACTCGTCAGAGATCAGAAACAGAGATACTCGTCTTTCCAGCCAAATGAAAATAGCCCACTGAAAATAGCTCATACTTATATTATTGAGGTGATCTCGTCAGGCATTGTACACATTCGGGACCGAAGAGTTTTTGTTTTAACTTGGGCTAACTACCTTCAACTGCCATCTGCCAAGCGGTCGCCTACTTGATCAAATCATAACATACTATTGAACTTAAATACTTTACTACATGGCTTCACAAAAACCATTACATATGTGTTTCAAGAAGTAAACGTCTAACATCTTGCTCGCCTTCAAACTTTGTTGAAGGACTGCAAATGAATGTATGAAATGAAATTGAGTCTAAAATGTATTGCACCCGTTGTACTGTGCATTTGTCTGACTATATAAGTTGGGCTACATTTTGATTTGTTTGTTCCTTCTTATAGGAAACTTTGCTAATCAAATGAGTCTAATAAGATAGTGGTTGTTAACCTAACCTACTAAACCAAAAACGCCCGCAGACACAATTCTCAACGAATCAAAAGTTCAATAATCGTGCCAAAAATAGAAAACAAAAACAAGAAGTGAACAGGAAGTTTTGTTATGTCGCTGCACTTGTCTGTTGTATGTGGTCCACTTCCTCACGCCTGTTCTGTTTTAGGTTAAATAATGCAATTTTAAAAGCACATTGTTCATCAGCGAAACTTTGACAGCCACGGGCACTGCGCTTTGAGCACAATGAAACCATCCAATACAAATTCACAAGAAGTGACCTCATAAGCCTTTTTTATTGAATTGGATTTTTGGGCTATTTGTTAATTTATTATACAAATGTGTACGTATGTCCTTATAAAACCCATATTTCCATTGTCCCCCAATACCATCATCAGATGTCGGCAACGAACAAATTTTCATATTCTCTACTATTATAAAATGATTTGTGGTTTATCATCATTTTCCCTGTAATTCCTGTCCTATGAAATTCACAACTCTGCTGCATCATCGCATTTACACATCAAAACAACAAGAGTTGCATCAGAAATTCTCTACCTGTGGCTGTGTACGTTTCCTTTTCGATTCATCTGCACAGCAGCATGTCACATTTGACAGCTTTGCCAACCATATGACAAATGGCTTTCACTGCTGCCAACATCCTGTACACATTTTTGTGTTTGCGGTATCACTATTATTAAAAAAAAGTTTAAGCTTCATTGAAATTTAAGTTGTTTTGTTTAGAATTTAAAATTAATTGAATTAAAGGTATGTGCTTGTGAAATTGTGAAACATTATTTCATGTTAAATAAATTGTTCAGTAAAGAAAAAAACTATCACATTTAGGTGTTTACCCAGTGGAGCTACGAATTCCAACACGCCAGCAGACAGACATATTCTAAAAAAAAATGGAATGTAATCCAGAAGTATCAGCACTCGTGAATGAGCTAGCGCAAGCCATCGAAATCATCATGAATCCAAACACACGCCAACAATCAAGGATGGAAGCTTATGTGGCTTGTGAAAGATTTAAAGAAGCATCGCCGCTGTGCGCACAAGCCGGACTTTATTTGGCAGGAGGGCAGTACAGCAACAATGTCAAGCACTTCGGACTACAACTAATCGAATATACAATCAAATTCAAGTGGAACGGGATTTCACAGCAAGAAAAACTGTTTATCAAAGAGAACGCTATGAAATTATTATCATCTGGCATTGGACCCGCAGAAGACAAAAGCATAACACATTTAAAAGATGCCCTCTCTCGAATCATTGTGGAAATGATTAAACGCGAATGGCCACAGCAGTGGACGACATTGCTTTCAGAACTCTCCGATGCATGCTCGAAAGGTGAACCACAAACAGAACTAGTTCTTATGATATTCCTGCGACTGGTTGAGGATGTTGCTTTGTTACAGACAATCGAATCAAATCAACGGAAAAAAGACATCTACCAGGCGCTAACTGTAAAGATGAATGAAATATTTGAATTCTTCCTGCGGCTAATTGAATTACACGTGACTTCATTTCGCGAAACGACTGCGGTGAATAACGTTCAGAAAGCCAGCGCCCATAGCCGAGTGGTTGAGATGGTGCTGCTCACATTGACAGGATTTGTCGAGTGGGTTTCCATTAATCACATTTTCTGTCAAGACGGAAAATTATTGTATATTCTATGCATTCTCTTAATAGACCCCGCCTTTCAAATAAATGCTGCTGAGTGTTTGTCGCAAATTGTGAATCGAAAGGGCCAGGCAAAGGAACGTAAACCACTGCTATTGCTGTTCAGTGAAGAGACAATAAATTATCTTTATCGTGCGAGTCAAACGGTATCGCCAGAGGTGAACATCGAACAGAATCATTTATTCTTAAAGAAACTTATAAATGTGCTGACCGGACTAGCACACCAATTAGCAGCTCTGTGGAATAAGGAGGCATCATTTAGTCGACCCACACAGTTTGGAACATTTCTGGAGACCATCTATTTACTTATTAAGCATCCCAGCCTGACAATTGCACACGGAGCGACACTCATTTGGAACGTGCTATTAAAACACGATCAAATTTCTAAAGACGCACTGTTCATCGAATACATTCCGAAGGTGATTGAAGTTGCAGGACCTAGGGTTATCAAAATTTGCTATCCCGTGGAAAGACCAATTATTGTCACTGTATCTACAGAAACGTATCTGTGTATGGATTACGACTCAGAGGAGGAGTTCACTGTGTTCTTTCATCGCTGCCGTGCGGACTTTTTAGAGATCTTTCGACAGGCCACCTTGATTACGCCATTAAGGACATTTGCATACTGCGAGAATTGGCTAAACTTAAAGCTTTCCAAGGTACGTTCAGAGCGACTAACAACTTACAGCATTCATGATCCAATCTACTTGGAGTGGGAGGCGTTGATAGCGGTTCTGGATGGAGTTCTGAGCCGCATTCTCCTCGTCACGGAACGGCCATCTGTTCAGTCTGGACTACGGCTTCTCGAAGATTGCCTTAAAGCCGATACTAACGACCCTTTGATCCTCTCCTTGCTGCTGTCGTGCATCTCTGCGCTGTTTGTTTTCCTAAGCATGTCTTCGTGTCAGATAATCTCGGGTAACTGTGTAGCGATGAGTGGAGTATCGCTGTTACCAAGAGTGCTTGACAAAATATTCGCCGCATTGACATTTAAGAATCCAAACGAGTCGGGTATGGATTTGAAAAACGCACACTCCCGTGTTGCGAAGAATTTGAGGCGACACGCTGCGTCGTTGATGGTTAAAATAGGTCACAAGTATCCACTTCTTTTGTTGCCAGTTTTCGATCAAATCTGCACACATGTCAACAGCCTCACCAGGCAACCACAGCAAATAAGCAAGATGGAACAAGCTACGCTCCAGGAAGCTCTTCTACTCATATCCAATCATTTCTGCGACTATGAGCGCCAGACGGCATTCATTGCAGAGATCACACAAGAGGCACAGGTACACTGGCTAACACTCAGCCCAGTGTACAAATCAGTAATTGATTTTATGCACTTCGTCGGCTTGGACAAGCCACCGATGTTGAACATTGAATCGGATCCATGCGCTGCGAATCGAAGCAATGTTCTTGAAGCCTTGTACGCAATCCTTGGAGTAATCAAACGATGTTCCTGGCCTGACGATCCTGACCGTGCATCTCGCGGTGGTTTTGTCATCGGCTTTACCGAATCCGGAAATCCAGTCTGCCGCAATCCCGCCACAAAGCACGTCGTGCCTATTCTTCCACACGTTCTCGCCTTGCTGCGTGTACTAAACGAGTTGTTCAAACCAGAGGCTTTGGCTGCCCTTTCGGACGGATACAAATTCGTGCACACTATGCTGGAGCATGAAAAGAAGATACTGATGGGTGTGTCACCGGTGTTAATTGATCCCATGGATCCCATAGAAAAGAAGATTCCGACTGCATTCGACAAAATGCAGCAATTCCTCACGAATGTTTTTGAAGGATGTTATCACATGATGGGATCAGCTGGGCCGTCGTTGGGGAGGGATCTCTATCAGCTCTCGGGGATTGCGGACGCTCTCATCAACAGTACCTTCGCATGCCTGGAGAACGTTCCGGACTATCGACTGCGGCCAATCATTAGAGTGTTCCTTAAGCCATTCGTATACTCATGCCCACCAGTGTGCTACGATCAAGTTCTCCTGCCAATATTTGCACACCTAACTCCTTTCATGTTGTACAGACTGACTTCTCGTTGGCGTTACATAACTGCGCTATATGAATCAGGTGAATTGAATGGGGAAGTCAACGACACTCAGGAGGTTCTCGAGGATATGCTGAACAGGACCCTTACACGTGAGTACTTGGACGTCCTAAAAATCGCGCTTGTCGGTGGTCAAATTGGTTCGGATCAGCCTGGAGGTAACATTGACGTCGCCATGGACAACGATGAACTATCTATGGACGGATCATCACATGCTCCCAGTCGTGCTACGCATGCCGCACTCACATCAGAGGTAATCAGCGATCTTGGAGCGAAACTACTGCGCAGCCCTGCCACTTGCAATCACATTCTGCTGACGATTCTCAGTGCAATTTCTTGGAACGATGGCACTGGGAGTTTAAAAGCTGTTCATCTCGCAGGACCAGTCATCCGTTACTTGGATAGCGAAAACTTGTTGAACTCGCAGCTGGCTGCGACTATTATAACCGCCGTCTTACAAGGTCTTCAGGTTCATGGTTTGCATGAATCCAACCAATCGGGGCTAATAACTCTGGGAGTGCAGGTTTTCGAGAGTCTACGCCCGAAATATCCTTCAGTTTTGGAAGTGATGCACCAAATTCCAAACATCAGCGCATCAGACTTGCAGAAATTGGACGAGAAGATTTCAGTCGCACCAACTAAAGGCAACAAAGTGGAAAAGGTTAAGAAAGATCTTTTCAGAAAGATAACCACACAGTTGATCGGTAAGAGCGTCAATCAGTTGTTCCGACAAGAAATACAAATTGCGAATTTACCCACGATGCCATCTGGAAACCGTCAATCCCTAAACACGAACATAATTGAGGCGAATCAGGATGCTGGCATTGCAAAATTGTTTTTACCACCCAAGAGTGTTATATAAATTTATACGACTAGCACATGAGATTCATTGTTTTAATTATTTTTTATTATTATTTGCCGGGTTTTAGATACGATTACGTAAAATGTTGTTGCATTTTATTTATGAAATAAATAAACCAAGTAATTATTTATACAGTTGAAGAAAAACAATGTTTATTCTGTCCCTCTTGTACTGAGTGGCGGGGTCAATTAGTCAGTACATATTTAGGGCATAGAACGGAAATGATGAAGTGGGTTTCAATGCATTTAGGCTTGCTGAATAAAAGCTGATTCCTTATCAGTACGTAGAAATAATGGGTCAATCAACTCGTGCCTATCGTAGTAGCATTTCTGTTTAAACGAATCTTGATGGCAAGGAGGTACATATTTAAAGTAGTGAGAACGTTGGCTTCTACAGCAACCACATGTGTTGTACGTGCTATAGTTCTATCACGAGTAGATGATGGTGGAGTTACTTTTGCCGACAGGACTACTCTGAGCTCTGTCAGAGATGTAGAATCCGTAGGAGTTGACTCACTAATCCCATCCTACAAACCGTCGAACGTGATTCACCAAACATTTTTGATTTAAAGTTTATTAATTGATATGAAGCATAAGCGCAAAGGTAATTTTCTTGAAACAAACATCATCATCACTTGCAGATACCTGCATGATCCCCACTAACGGGGTCGGCGGAGGAGAGATCTTTAGGGCACACGATTCTCCGTCGCACTTACTGTTTGAAGAAGCAGCTGCTCAACATTCTCAACCTATTTCCGCGATGAATAATGTTAACTCTTCCCATCACTCGTGAAAAAGACCCCGATGTACTTGAACTTCTCAACATGCTTCAATGGGGCTCCTTTAACATGTAGAATGAATTGAGCAAAGGTTCTAGAAATTATCATTGACCCTCATCCCAGTATCAGCACGGAACTTGGTCGCATGCCTTTTTCAAATCATCTCGAGGACCATTCTTATGGTGAAAAGCTGGCCGATTGTACTTCTGTGAAACACTTTTATGATATAAAGTATTTAAGTAACGCTATAAGTCTTTGAATCCGAACCTTAGGCAAAGGGGGACAACCCAAAAGGGGACATCCGCATTTAAGGTGGAGTACCCAGGTGGAAAAAGTCCTCAACCAATTTGGCGTGCGACACTGGAGGCAGCTAGCCAGATATCGTGCTACTTGGAGAGGCCCAAATCTAACCCAGAATGTAGCGCCAAATAAAGAAGAAGATTAGCTAAGCATCTTGTTCCCAAGCCTCATTGAAGCCTCCAATGATAATATATCAAAATTAAGCTTTCAATAATTCCTCGGTGCACATTGATTGACATCTGACTTGAAATAAAAATTAGCTACAAAAGAAGAATATTCACTTTTGAAAGACCAACATATTCAAATATCAATATATATCTCCCCGGCACACGCTTGAAAACTAATCCATACAATAGTAATCATTTATTCACAAAATAAGTAAATGTAGAGTGCGCCTTAGGTCTGACTATCATGACACATCCGCACACTTCCATAGCCAATCGCATGACATATATCAGCTGAGGAAAAATAAAAATTCGCAGATGGAATTTCTCATCATTTCAGTGAGTAGCGAGAAAGTTGGTTGAACATATCAACTGCGGTTGTAGTTTCTAATTACGAATTTGTTTCAAGGCAGTCAAGAGTTTTGGAATTCCAAAATAATATAAACATTGGTCAAAAGGCATTTCAATGATGCTTTATAGTCTGGCAAGGAACTTTTGCCGAAACGTCGTGAATCCAAAAGCATTTCGTGGGCTATCTTTAGTCCCACAATCTGGTCACAAACTGGACGAACTACAGGAACAGGCGCTCAAGGAAGAATGTATTCTTGTCGATGAAAATGACACTGCGATAGGATCTGCATCCAAAAAGGATTGCCACAGAGTGGATAATCGTGGCCATGTGAAACTTCATCGTGCATTTAGTGTATTTTTGTTCAATTCAAATGGAGATATGTTGGTGCAACGAAGATCCGTACACAAGGTATGTGCTGCTATCAATTTGAATTGATTGAGTTCAGTGCATAGCTTCTCTTTTATCGTTAGATAACATTCCCTGATACATACACAAATGCCTGTTGTAGCCATCCGCTATATGAAATTGAGAACGAACGGGATGAAAAGAATAACATGGGAATTCGCAAAGCTGCCCAAAGGAGATTGAACTATGAACTGGGCATTCCTCCCGACCAGGTTTGGTGTTAAATAATACAAAGCGCTTCAAGTGATTGTGGTGATTTTATTCATAGATTATGCCTGAGAATTTTCATTATCTAACGCGGATTCATTATGCCAATACCGGAGACGGCACCTGGGGTGAGCATGAGATTGATTACATACTCTTCCTACAGAAAGATGTGGATCTCAATCCAAACATCAATGAAGTCAGTGAAGTACGGTACATCAAACGGTCGGACCTTGACCATACTATCTCGCAGCTGGACGCCCCACTTACACCGTGGTTTGAGCTTATCTTACGTCACCGACTGAAGCTGTGGTGGGACAATTTGCATCAACTTAATCAGTTTGAAAATCATAAAACGATCCATCGGTTTACATAGGGGAATCATCAATTACACCTTCGTTTGTTAATCTCATGGTTAGTCAGTGGGCATAAATGATTGTGTTATATTTTATTTGTATTACCTCAATGACAAAAGATGAATGAAACCAAAGTTTTTCTTTTTTTTTATTATTATTAAATGATTAAATAATAAAACCGTTTTATTTATTCGCATGCCATGGGCATGGAAATTCAAAGATTATTGACGCACTTAACAAATGTTGTACTTGGCCTTATTCTATTGTTCGTGTGACAAGACATTTCTTCTTTAACAATTGTATGAGGAATATAAGAATGGGGGTAACATAACAGAGTTGCTGCCATATTCCACAAAGGAAAAGTGATGTGTGCCAGATGTACATAACCTTGAAGCATTTTTTGGAAATAAATCCCACAGCGATGACTAGCAGCAATGTCTTGAAAAAACATCTGAAAATAACAGTGAAATACCCAGAATAAATTTAAATAATTGATGAAGCTTCGCCAGATCAAGACCAAAATCAGTCGAGATTACAATGTAAGATGTTTTCGTCGCGGTCGTTGGTGGTGGCTGGCCAAGTATTTATGTTAATGCTGTTGGATCAATGCTCTTATGCTAAGGCGAACTGGTGGTTAGCTATGTTGGAAGCCTTTAAAGCACCAACAGTGGTAAAATGATGGGTGTAATTAAAACGCATTGGCTGCACTGTGGTGATGCTGTGGAAATTTTAACTTGTTTGTGAAACGGGAACTAACTGTGGTTCTCTTGAATAAACAACTAGTCCCATTGACTTGTGATGGTGACCTGGCCGTGATCTTAGCATTGAAAAAAGTTACAGGCTACATCAAGTAATCGCACTGCCCTCGCATACTTCAGAGTATACGCATGCAACTTATAAATAAATTCGCAGCAATAGCAAAAAATACGTTCGTTTTTGTTTTCCTTTATTTTTCATTGTTTTTGTATTTATTTGATAACATAGTATTTCGCATTCTAGCTACATGCTTAATTATTAGTATAAAACAATTGATATATCAATGTATACATGTATATAATCACAATCATTTTCAACAAATTCATTATAACATAGTAGCGGTTCTTATTAGAGACAATTAAAAGGTATCTAGCTACGCCTAGGACTAAATATTTGTTTTTGTTTTGTTTCCTTTTTTTTGAATATAGCATATTCATAACAGTTGAATAAATATGTATGTATAAAAATATATAATATTTGTAAGCTTAGAAAATTTAAAATAAAATCATAAAAAAGATGAGAACTAAACGCATAAACTAAACAGTCAAGCCTATGGATAAAACACATGTGATTATGGCACTTCTACGCCATAAACGTTTATGGAATCATTCGATGATACTCAAATAAACTTATAAATATAAGAGGAAATACAATGTATGATCTTACAGTACGATTGGTAAATAATGGGGAAGGATGATGAAAATGAATTTCAGAAATTCCTCGGCGAGGGGTTAGAATGAAGCGAGGGCAAGAAATAGGGGTCATTTTATGTTTGCGGGGACGTAAATAATTGCAATGCATTGCGTTGTATGGGTGATTTGCCATAATCAGGATATATTGGCAATAAGGCACTTAGTGTATAAACTGAAGTTGAACCCCCTCAGCAGTAGATAAACATAACCTTAGCCTAGATAAATCTGCAGATTTAAAAAAAAAATATAATAATAAAAATTGTAAATAAAAAAGTAGTCGTCATGTAAGGAGCAGCCTCTGGAAGAAGAAAATCACCAGCTCACGACAACCCAAACAACTTGAGAGCGTTGAAAGCTGTTGCCAGTGCGACTTCATCAGGAGTTTTCTTCATAAAAGCTGCTATCATTTCCACTATAGCCGGCAGGCTACAGGGTTCGTTTCGTTGAAAGGTGCAATATCTGTAAAGGCGGTACATTTTTGAACATCTGAGCGTTGCAAACGTGTTCGATTTGTGATCGACTTACCTATGTAAATACAACAGAGATCTCTCTGTAATTCCAGTCTTAACATGTTGTGGTAGCTTAGAAGCTCTCGTATTTGGGTACATAAATGGCGAGTCGGTTTCGACCAGCAGTCTATCGAGCGGCAGTGTACCGTCCTCTAAAAGTTTCCTAACTCCGGTATCTGATTTGTCCTTTAACGAAGCAAAAAACTCATTCATGTAACCTGCAGTGCATGATTATTGAGAGTGCACAAACCTTGCATAAATAACCAGTTAAACTTAAGTAGAAACGTCTATTAAGGTATTTGACTGCCTCCTCTGTGGTACCCATAAAACCTCTAATTATCACTTGCGGTATGTTCGGATATCTGGAAGAAAGAATGAAAGTCCATGATATTAAGTGTTCGCTTATAAGATTAAATTTCATTAGTTCTGATCCAGTGAAAGATATAGCGGTTAAGAGGCCGCGATATTCATCCAACTGGACCGTAATTATCTTCCATTTAAACGTTGAACCTTGTATTCAATCGTTTATTGCATAAAAGAAAATAATAGTTTTGTTGATTCGCTGCCATCCGACTTCAGGGGAACTGAAGTGTGTAAATATTTTAAAAGAGCTATTCATGGAGTGTACACTAACCTTCACTTTCTGCGTGCGTATAAACGTTAACGTAATGTTTGCCTTGCAGTCACTCGAACAAATGGAGTGTCAATCGAAGAAACAGAGGTGTGTTAATTACTACATATTGAGTAAAATTTAGCATCAAATTATTGTTCTGAATTTTCTACATTCTCCAACCAGTGCTAATGGCACATTGTCAAGGTCTCAATCAATTGCTATGTACACAAAATTTTGCTCGGAATTAACATTCAATAAAACGTCCCATGGCGATTGCATCTGTGTTAGTTTGTTTTCCGTTTGGGCGCAACAATTAAGTGAATGCACCTTCACAAGATGAGACTAAAATTAGCTAGAGATGCATAATAATAGATTTTTTGTTTATTTTAATCCCATGGGAGGATTCATGGGGCGGTTGTGTCGAAGCTGAATCGGAAAGCGTTAAATACGTACAGTTTTGGAACTTCAGTGGAGAAAAATGCAATGCGTGTGTAAGTTTTTGACCTCCAACACATCTGAGCTGATCACTGTTGGGTGAAACATAATACTCGGTTTTGTAGCTTGATGCTTTCCAGCTTGATTTAATTCGATACCATGTTCTAAGGCAAGGCATAAATAGGTACATGCATGTACTGCAGCATGTCATATCGATTTTTTTTGAAGTATGTGTTCAGGACTCTGTGGCAACGGGAGCCAGTACTTCAGGTTCAATCCCGAATATACGAACTTTCATAATATTAATACTTAAACGAGTATTCCTTCGCTGCCCGATTATAACAATAGCACGCACAACACGAACGATTGCAGTAGCAGCCAGGCACAGGTGCACCTCGGACTATCGCGTCGCCAATAATATTATTATTGTATTTGGGGAAATGTGTTATAGGGGGAATGTGACTGCGTTTCATTAGAGCACTCGATACAGAAATAGCCACAAAACAGATCAAATACAAATAAATTATTTCTCCGAACAGTAGAAGAACAGTTTAAGAATCAGATGTACTTTGCCTCATTATAGTGAAGTCGAATGTGTTCATGGTTGTGATTTACACATCTAACGAGGACGGAAAAGTCATACGGTTTCAGCGATACACGATCATTCAGGTACAATGGCTAGGGGTTTCTATTTCGCTGGAAGGACTGTAGCCAGATTGAGCAAAAGCCAGTCTATCCAACATTAAATGGTTTAAAGATGTTCCATCAATCTAGGCAACAGAAAGGTTTCGTCGCAAAAACAGGAGGGTCTAATCAATATAAATTTCTTTGCGACCTTGGCACGTCTATAGCTCGTGAGCGCTACACTCCAAGTCGTTGGTTCTTAATTTAAGGGCCTACTATTTCAATAATCTCAATGAGATAAACACTGCCAGCTAAACCACTATGTCATACGCAACGACTGGTTCCAAGATTAGGAGTAGTCAATCCGGGTGGTATCACAATAACCCTACTTTGGCCTAAATCTGACTGCCTAACCTTGCACTGGCGGGACACCTTTGATAGCTAGTCTATTGGTCGCTAATGATGAATCATTTTGGGATTAATTCGATGTCTATGTTCACTGTAATCTGTACAACGAAATGTTAATGAATTAAGTGCGCAATATGAATTTCCCTCTCACATCCCTTCATACACAATTACTCTACTTTATGAAAAAGTGGCCTGTAATCGGGTTTATTATGTAACCGAGTGATTATTCTTCTCTCTTCAGTCGTGTATCCGGAATAATGTTTTATTTTCGTCCAATTTGGATTAAAAACATTTTAATACAATTTTCCTGTTTCGCGGCTGACGTTGGTTGACCATAATAAGTTCAGGAAAATGTAAAAATAAATTGAGATGGTTTGAGTAATTCATTAGCAGGTATCTTTTTCAAAAGCATAAGATTTACATTTTTCACCTTAGTGTGAACTATAAGAAAAGGTGAATGGCATAAAAACTTTTGAATTATAATCTTCACCCGATGTTAGAAAAAATGTACGTAGATTAATTTGTGTTTCAATGGCAGCGGACACTTTAAGTGAGGCCAGAGATAAATGCTTGGAATTTACATAATTGCAAATATTAAGTGCGCTGTTAAAGGTTGCCCTTTGTGGAGAGTTTTTGCATATTTCAATTTAAACAAAAAAAATAACGAAGTAAGAGCAGAGTTCAAGATTGAAAAAAAAAAAAAAAATACCTTTGGGACGTTCAAGTTCACCTCTGTCATACTATTTCATATGAGAAGTGATGGAATACATGACATCAGAGATCCAAAAGTCATCTCTCAAAAAAAGAGAAGTGAATCTCAGTTGTTGTTTATATTCAAGTTCAAGATTTTATACGCCATCGAGTAACATGAGCCTGCACAACTGAGGATTCGATCTAGAGAACTAAGTCTAACTTGCATAAAAGGCAAGTGCATGACATCGAGGCAATTCGATGCACGTCGAAAAGCGTCCATTCCTGGTCCAAGGACGACTTGATTAGGAGACTCCATTTTTAAAAGTCATTTACCATTACCCTCAGCACCAAAACGGACTGGAGAAATGAATTCATAGTCCACAGGCTAAGAAGCAATACAGTAGAATGGTGTACAGATGGACCAAGAACTGACAGAGAAACTACCCCTGATATTTGGCCCCGAACAAAGTACTTCGACAAAGCAATAATGCCTGCAAGCCAAGCCGCTATCATGATACTACACTCCTTCGTCATCAAATCCAAGATCATATGTGAAGGAACTGAGTAGGAGAAACGGAGTAAAACTCTGCTGGATACCTGGTCATACGGGGATAGAAGGCAATGAGAGGGCCAACTCCCTAGCTACGAAAGTAGGAGGCCATAGGTTAGGTTAGATTAGGTTGAGGTGTTTGCGTCAAAAGGCAGAAGCCACGCTTTGGCCAAAATATGCCCATTGCGCTACCACGAGGATGTGTGTATACCTATTCCACTTCCGAAAGTAGGAGCTCATAGGTTAGGTTAGATAAGGTTGAGGTGGCTGACTGCTGCGTGAAAAGGCGGCAGCCACACTTTGGCCGAAATATGCCCATTCTGCTGCCACGCGGATCTGTGTATACCTATCTCGCAATCCAATTAGTGCTTTTAGGAGCAAAAGAGATGGCTGACACTTATGCTGCCCAGTCCAGCCAGATTATCGAAGTAGTATGCCTCCAGATGATTGAATCTGCGGGAAGAGAGGGCTCTGCAGCTACACAGTACGTGTTCAATGGTTCCTTCTTCATCTTAGTCCCTGCAACTTCTGCAAAAGTCTTTGTGAGGAAGGCCTATTCTAGACGCGTGGATTCCAATGGCACAATGCCCTGTTATGTTACGCAAAAGAGGGTCCTAAGATTAGGCCTACTTAAACTAATCAGTTTGAGCGATGACATTGGGTCGATCGTAGGCCAGAGTGGTTTGGTAGTGAGGCATCCTGTGCCATTTGCCCAACTGCTATTCATATGGTCTAGAGTTTTCAGTCTTAGCAGATGTTTTAAAGTAGCGATTGGCATGGAGGGCGGGTCTCCACCCGGGAGGAGTACAGAAATTGTGCCCTTCCTAGCTAGTTTGTCTGCTTCGCAATTCTCTGGTATGTCACAGTGTCCCGGCATCTACATAAGTTGGTTTTTAAAATACTTAGTCATCTCCTTAAGAGATATGCGGCAATTAAGGGAAGTCTTAGAGTTAAAAGTGACTGAGTTCAGAGAGTTCGCTGCCTGGCTGTCGGAACAGATGATGATATCTGTGTCTGATGTTACAATGTTTTTTAGCCAGGACAGCTTCCTTAATCGCTATAGTTTGATCCTGAAAGACGCTACAGTGATTCGGTAATCGGAAAGATAGCTCAATGTTTAGATCCTTGGAATAGACACCAGCACCCACACCTGTATTCATCTTCGATCCATCTGTGAAGATTCGCAGGGGGAAGGGGTTTTGTGTTCCTCGAAGAGCAGTTTAGGTTTAGGACGTGAGGTCTGTATCTATGGGTATAGAACTATACCTACTGAGGATCGTTGAATGTCACAGATTCCTAAAGGGGCTTGGAGAGAATACTCTAGAGTAAATCTCTTCCATTTATGTGCAACAGAGCATTATAGGTCTAAAGGTAATATACTCTCAAGAATAATGAAAATAAAGTCAAACTCATAGTGTTGTCATTCGACGAATAAAATGGACGATCTAGCTATCGATCTAGCTAAACACAATGAGTTGTCATTATGAAGGAAGCTAGACTACGACGACAACAAATGTATAATCTACTAATCCGTTTAAAAACCCGATTAAGTTCAAGTCTGTACCGCTGTGAAGTGCGGACAAGTGAACACCACAATAGTGTTACACAACTCTCGCACTGTTACACACTCTGTTTCTGGACTGGAAATTATGGCTGAAATGCATCAAACAAATCAACTTAATTATACTTCGTTCGGCGAATGGAAAATCTGCGCAATTCTGTGAACGATGTCCTCTCTTTGCAATCACATTTGTTTCGCATGTAACGTGAATAAATTGAATCTCTTTCCCAAGAAGTGAGCACTCAAGAATCCACACGACGTTGATTGGGTTTGATGTCTCCGCAAAGGCTGCCAAGTTCAACTCAAGGGGAATTCAAAAGTTATATGGTAATGCAATGTACTTTCTTTGGAATGTACACGCACTCTGTAGTTCACTTTCAGTGATGAGTTACATAAAGTATAAGAAAGAAATAAATTTATTCATTTTCTGATGCTGCTGCAGGGAATATCAATTAAACAAATTTCAATTTGAATAAATGCGGGCATTTCCTGACAGCTGAAGTGAGTTTAACGCACTGATTAATCTGCATTCTATTGATACGATACGCACCACTAACTTCAGAAATCCGTGTGTGCAATATGAATCATCATATCGGGTATCGAATTAACATTCTTAACGCGTTCGAAACGTAATGCTTCTGTGATATCGGAATGCTGCTTGCATCAAAGACGACAGCGTATCGTGTTTGGAGGAACAAAACTAATCAAGATATACATAATTTTCACATTTTCTGTTTTGTTTGTTTTTAGACAACAGACTTCTTAAAAACCAGAATCGAAAGCTATTTTCGTTCTCTTCATTTGAAGTGAAAACAAAAATCTCTGAGACCAAATGCAGATGGTCGACAAGGGTTTGATTGCAATTATCTGTGTGTCAGTTCATTTTGAAACTTAAGTACACCATATGCAGCAACTTGATGAGAACCAGACAATGCTTTCATTAAACAGACAGTATTTACATTCGTTAGTGCTTCAAATAAAGCACTTCAAAATTAGATGTTAGGAATAAGTGGGAGCACTTCCATATACAACTCCATATATGATTAGTTTTTATGTATTATTTATAGCGCAAGTGTGAGACGATTATAATCGTACCGATCGATGCATCATGGGTTAGCCAGAATCACAAAATTGGAGTAATGTAGAAGTTAGGCATGTGCTCTGTGGAACACTTTTTTTCTCGATTAACTTTAAGTGATGTCTATTGTCAAATTATTTATAATATAACCTCAGTGGCGCTACAGCCGTAGTGAAACTGGGCCCGGTCTGTGTTAAGACAGTTTTTCTTCGTGTCGGAAATTGAGCTTGCAGATCCAAAAGGAGAGTCGTCACAAAAATCCTTCGACTTCACTTGCTTGGACAAATCAAGACCATCAGCAATAGAAGACAGTTTCTGCACAGGTTCAGACCCTAAGTAAGTAATAAAAGTTCATCGATTCAAAGCGGGCGGGAAAACGCGACGAATGATGGTCACGGTTGAGGCAACGCATTCAAATGTAGAAGGACTTCAATGGGCTTAGGGTTCATAGCTGTAAACTGCTAGGAGGAGATGGTGCATACATGAAAACCCTCGGATAAGTTTCATCGGCAACCACTGGTATTAATTTTGCACACGAGTGGAGACATCTACATTTTCTTGGGAGAATTTTCCGTGGCTTGCGAGAAATGCGATTTTTCTAGAAGCGTAGACTTTTGTATACACCGTCAATGAAGCGGCTCGGAAAAAAATACATACGCAGGTATCTTTACTAAATTTATCTTTATTTTTATTTCCTCATAAACTGGAGGCAACTAGCCCGTTGGCTGAGGCTCTGGTCCACCCTAAACTGGTTTTACCAGCCAAAGAAAAATGCCCGAGTTTCAATCAAATGAAAACTACTACTTTTACATCATGGTCCTACAATCACTTGTTCAAATTGGTAGAGCAATGTTTTCGCCATCTCTGCTCTTAAGACAGACAATAATGACCTCCATGGAGCAGAAAACATTCGGCTTGCTAACTTGCACAAGGTTTTAATTTCACAAGCAATAAAGCTTACGACCGCACACTCGGCACTATCGTACCGCAAAATTAAAACGTTCAACGAACCGAAGACTGGGTATTTCATTATTTCATATACTTGCACAAAAGTTGCAATCACGCGGTGTATTCTATTCGATAAATCAAAAACGCATTTACTCTGCCTTTGGATCCACGCTCCAATGTGGTAAAACAATCTAGTTGCATAGCCTACACTGTTTCTCTCATAATTGCCTTACACATGATTCTCTGGCATTCTGATCATTTACCAAAAATGAACTCATGTGCCACTCGAAATATTTTTACGAAAAGATCATTCAATACACATACATCTGCTTAATTAGTTTACTTTCGGCAAACAGATTAAAAGAAAATAAAGTGCTATTATACCCCTCTGAGATCATTCCCAATGCATGGGCTGGATGGGGGATAAAATTCCTTAATTAAGTTATCTGAAATTGAAGACACAATTGACATTTAAATATTTATTAACTTACTTGTCTAGAATTTGTAGAACGTCGTCTTGAGCCGAACGCTCATGTATCAGTACAGATTTTCCCAGACTGCACGCTAGCAGTATTTGTTTTTCGAAAATCTCCTTTTGCACATATGGCTCGGAGAAGTCTCTTTGGTAGTCAAGACCACACGGACCGATGGCAACACACTCTGGTGCCTCGGCAATATGTTCAAAATCAAACCAACTACTTGGATCCTCGATGATTGATTTGGAGTCGTGCGGATGTATGCCAGCAGTCGAATATATGATATCTGGATAGATGCGTGATAGGCGTAGTGCTTCTTTGCTTGATTTAACCGATGTGCCTGGAACCATTATTTTCTGGACACCTGTAGTGTGAGGAAAAGCAGAATAAATATTTAATTTTAAATTATATGAAATGAATAGGATACTCGCAAGAAGAGTATTTATTTACATAAGGATTGGAATGCGGGAATTGACATTGAGCCCGAGAAGTAAGCTATTGACCTCATTTTTAATTGATTGTAATGACGCGGGGTGCACTGAGTTTGTGGTCCTCTTTGCATTCACTTAACATTGCTGACAGTGTATACATCTGAGGTGTTGATGCATGACAGAGCTTTTAAATGGTCGAAATTCATGTGTGACAGTGTGACAACAGCGATTTTCTTTGATCTAGTTATAAATGATTCCTTGTACATAATCAATATATGTATGTAGCAAGTGTAAGCATTTACATTACTTAAGCGGAATATTCCAATCAGAATGACGACGGGCAAGAATCTCGATCCCCGAGAAAACGAGGTCATAAGGGCGATATTGAGATTGATGCCACTTGTGCAGACTGACTGTAGACCTTGAAGTGTGTGAGAGAATTCTTGGAGCAGCTGTATACTGTCTGTTTGGGCGTTTCCATCAGTCAGTCTACTAAGGGGAGGCATATCCGATGAATGAAATTGTATATGGGATCTGAGAGGAAGGAGACCACTTAAGGTGTTGATGGAAACAATCGTAACAACAAAATGAGTACATGGCAATTAGCTGTTGACAACTCGTTTAAACCGTAGAGGATTTTTGTTGTTCTTAACGATCAGCTTCACCAATCCAAGAAAAGGAAAGATTGTAAGAACTTAAGTAGCTAAAGCACCGAAGTTTTAGACTCAAACATTCTTAGAAAGTAAAATACAAGAGCAAAACTCAATATAAATGCTAATCATCAGTATATCAGTATAATCACAATGCACGTCTAATCTGCAGAGTGATTGCCAACTGTTTACAAGTGTTGTGAATCATTTTGAGGACACGAACAATGTTTGTTTATTCCAACAAAAAAATATTGCTCCTATCAAATGACTCACAATTATCGCAATGCGATGTCCAACAATCCACCCACTTGTTCGTGATAAATAATAAATATGTTTATCAATTTCCACATCACCGCCGATAGAACATGTAATCAAAGAAACCCTAGTCGCTGCTGATAACAAATACAATTTCAAGTCGTAGGCAATGACATAGAGAGCCACAAGACTAAGTATTACCGTCTAATGTCTCGCGATATTTATAGTTAAATCTTTTCAAGAGTGTGCGAAAATCTAAAAATACATTTCACACATCATAATTAGCAAAGCTGCCGCTGATCACATATAGACGACGACAGCAAATCCTGTCCAAGTGTTTCTACGCATTTCATTTGAGTTTAGCCAGCATGTGGGATTGTACATTCGTACGGAGATAGAGGGACTTCCCTAAAAAATGCAAATTTCTCGTCCATATACATGTGCATAACTATCTCGCTACGAGGTAAGACAATGAGGCAATAAAAACAAACAAAAAAAAAAAGAGTTTCACTTCACTTAAGCCCACACAAAAGCGGTATACGATGATTTCCCAACCAAGTTATGCTTATGATTATCAAAACATCACGCCTCTTCAAGCCAAACGGCAAACAGTGGGTCTCTTTCGTCGATTGGCTAGCATTGGGATACGAAAGAAAGAAATAAGCATTTTCCACTCTTGAGGTAAATGCAATCAATTGAATTTTTCGCTTTTGCTTTTAGGACAAAACCATACAGACAAAGCAGACAGGAAATTTATAATACTATTAATAACGGGCTAGGTATCAACACCAACGGTGTGTGATGCGAAAGAAACACGTCTTCATATTGATCGCAATTGCGAATGTTATGAAAAACCTGGGGGTAGCTTTCTGTTTGCAGTAGTGATAAATCACTAGTCTATGAATTTGCCATAGAACATTTAGATTAGCGCTACACACTTGGCCTTCCACACGATAAACGGATGAACATCAAGCACATAAGAGAGCGACGATGACGAAAATGTTGAGTAAAAGTAAAAATAAGGCGATGATGAGGCGTTTAAGCGATTAAAAACACACCATATTCTTTTGTTGTTGTCTCTAATCACACGTACGTATTAACGGAAAAAGAGCTAGTTGTTGCATGCTGTTTGCTTAGGAGCCCAGAGACTTACCTGCGTCTTTTGCCCTCTGAATAACTGAATCCAAGTCACGGCTGTATTTTTTGTTTGTAAGGTTCGCACCCGCATCGATCACGATCAAATTTTCGAAGCAATGCTTCATATCATCCAGGTTATTATCGGTATTGGCCATCTTTTCTTTTGTTTGAAAGTCGTATAAAGTTGTTTTGTAGTTGTAAAAGAAATACGTTAGCAACGTTCACAACGCTTAGAGCATTCGCGAAGACTGTTAGCTTTTTAATTGTTTGAATTTGTAGGCGTTTAAGTTATGTACAAAATAAAAACTTAAAATAAAGCAAAAAAACGTACGAAATATTATTGTTTTCTTTTTGTTTGAATTTAATTAAACAGCCTATAAGAAGACTGCTGGATGTTACGTGACTAACGTGACTAGTCTGGGGAAAAACTGAAACTGAAATGACATGGGAGGAATGGAATGTGTGACAGCTCACATATGACGGATGTTGTTTAATTGTCAAATGAAAATGAGTGCGGTCAGCGAGGTAAATATGGAAGTACCTGAATAAGGCTCATTTACATGAGTAAAATGGTGCTGAATGACAACTGAATATGAGTGCTGCAATTAGAGAAGATGGAAAATTAATAGAACATTCCGTCGGATAATAAACTAGAAACTGTACTGTAAAGATTAGGGGACAATCTGCTTGAGAACTTCTATTACTTATTTCATAGACGTGTTACAAAAAGTGTGAGCACTGCTCAGCTGCGCATGTCAATAAACTATATCAATGTCAAAATAAAGTCGCATGATATTTTTATTTTGTTTTCAGCCGGCACCAGACCAGACAAGTCACGTTGGAGGACTCAGTGTAGGACGGATTTAGGATCTAATTCAGTAAAGGAAAATGTCTAATTTAGTTCAATACATCATTTGTCGTAATGATTTGGCATCTGCTTTAAATTGGCCACTTGGTGCTGTGATAGCACAATGTTGTCATGCCACAGCAGCAACGATGCATTTGTTCAAAGATGATCCTGAAACTCTGGAATACCTAAAAGATTTGGATGGAATGCACAAAGTCGTTTTAGGGGTATCTTGTTTCAAAATTCGAAATGAGTGTTATTTAAATATCGATTCATTGCAGATCAAAGACGAGCTGAGTATAACTGCGCTAAGTGAAAAACTGAAGGAAAATGACATCAAGCACAAACTGTGGATTGAACAACCAGAAAATATACCAACTTGCATTGCCGTGAAACCCTATCCCAAGGAAACCGTGCACAAATTTGTTAAGAGCTTGAAACTTTTGAAGTAATAGATACAACTTATCAAAAAAAAAAAAGAAAAGAAAATATGACCCCGTTTTCCTTTATGGATTGTCTCACGAGGGAAAATCACGGTCTCGTAGGCTTCAGAATTCAATGATCATGACCCAGGAAATATCCAACTTCTCTTACCCCCTGATTCCATGCCACATATATGATCATTACATTTCATAGCATGCGGTATGCTGGTGGCAGTGAAGCTGGAGCTTCTGCGGAGAATCCTTGTTTTGTAAAAGCATATCCTCATTTTTCTGTTGTAGGAAATCACATCGGTTTAATTATAGGCCCTTGAATCCTGGTTAAAGTATACATCAATCGATTAAATTCAAATTCATTTATGTGCGTTACCTAAGCTGTGCTGGGATTCAATTGTTAGGTGAGCCGCTACCGTCTTCATTGTTGCCCTACCACACGCTAGTTGGACGAACGTGTCTTGTTAGTTCGATGCGGGCGTCCTCTTCTACATTATTCAAAGGTTTGGAATCCAAGAATCTCCGGAGCCAAGGATTTCATGCGGTGTACACTTGACAAATGCCCATGACGAGATGCCTACTGATGAGTATGGGATTGCCTTTAAAGGTGCCATCGTGCGTTTCGTAGTTTAAAAATATTCACGAACGTTTAGTTTGTCCATCTCGCCGGACCCCGGAGCAGTGTTTAAGGATTAAGCGTCTGATTCGTAGATGACCATGTCGCTGTGCAGTATAGTTCGTGGATGCCCCAATGAGGACATGTTCAAACATTGCACGTAGGATTTGTCTCTCCACGACCCAAGTCATTTGTTACATGCGTAAATAAAAATAGCAACAATCAAGTCCCTCGAGAAAAAAAGGCGGTGGCTATGTTTGCACACCTGATGAATTATTTCAAAATACAAAAAAAAATTGATGGTGATGGTGATATACAAAGCATTAGATAACGAACAATTACCGCAGGAGGTGAAAAGGGGGATGATCATTAAGCTTCCGAAAAAGGAAATCTGATGGAATGCGGAAACTATGGAGGTATATGCGATCTTCCGTAGTAGCCAAAATATTCAATCAAATAGTTCTAGAAGGGATCAAAGAGCATGTAAATTCATCTCACGACGTCGAACAGAAAGGATTTTACCGACCGCAAGGATTTTATCGACCGCATACGCACATTACGGATCATCATCGAGCAATTTATTGAGTATAGGTCAACACTACATTTTCATTGACTTCGAAAAGGCTGTCTATAACTGGAATCGAGATGCAATCTGTTGAACTTTGTGCACGAGAGGCATTCCAGAGAAACTCATAGGCTGCACATGAAAGAAGTAAGTGTCACGTCTTACACAATGGGAAGTTGTGTTGAGGAGTTTGAGGTCCAAAGTGGAGTTCGTTAAGGGTGCGTACTGTCACCACCATTGTTTCTGGGGGTTATCAGAAATGTAATTATGGCAATCGATGGACGATCTTACCAAACACCTTGACTACGCTAATGATGTTTGCCTACATTCGGACGGTTAATTTCTTCACTTGATGGTACAGAATCTAAAAGCTGAAGCAGACGAAATGGGCTTGAAAATAAATACAGCAAAAACTAAAGCCATTAGCACTTCTAACAACCGCGACCAACTCAATATTGCCGGACAGGAAGTCAGCAGGGTTAAGAGGTTGACATATTTGTGGTCTAGGCTAACCGCGGTGGCATCGAATTGGTTGAGTGCAGTATAGTCGGGAAGGCTAAGGAAGCGTTTGGAATGGTTAGATTTGGAAAAACAATTGTTATCAGCTTGCGAACTAAGCTGCCACCGTTGCGCTCCAAGGTAGCATCGGATATGGATACAGTTGGGTCTATAACTTAATTCGTGCGGTTTGCTAAGAGATGGCGTAACTTGTGTTATTTCATTGGAACATGCGTTGGAAAGCTACTGTCATTATACGTCATTTCAGTATATGTCATTCATTTGAAGCGTAAATAACACTCATTTTTTTTCACTCAAATATGTCGAACTTTGTGCCTGAAAAGAGTTTTTGCGGGCAGTTCTTCTTCATTACTTTAATATTAAGAAAACTGCTGCCCAAAGTCATCGTATTTTGGCGGATGTTTATAGTGAACATGCGCTAGCTGAGCGAAAGGGCAAAAAGTGATGATTTTGGCTTGGCATACCAGCCAAATCAACGGTAAAGCCGAATATCCATGGCGCGAAGGTTAATCTCTGTATTTGGTGGCTAAAACCGGGTGAAACCATCAATGGACAAGGCTACCGAACACAATTAATCCGTTTGAAATGAGCAGTAGCCGAAAAACGCCCGGAATATGTGACCAGACACGAGGCCATAATTTTCCGTCATGACAACGCTCGGCCCCACGTTGCTATTCCGGTTAAGAACTATTTGAAAAACAGTGGATGTGAAGTTTTACCCCACCCGCCTTATAGCCCAAACCTTGCCCCTTCTGACTACCATGTGTTCCGGTCGATGCAGAACGCCCTCTCTGAGATACGGTTCACATTAGAGCAGAATATCAAAAATTGGCTTGATTCATTCTTGGCTGCCAAGAAGGCGCAGTTCTTTTGGGATGGGATCCACAAATTGCCAGAAAGATGGGAAAAAGTCATAGCTTCAGATGGGCAATACTTTGCATAATGCTATTGTATATGTTTTTCCTACATAAACGTTCTAATTGTAAAAAAAAAACCGCAAGAATTAAGTTCATCATCATCCTTAGGTCGCTGCCATGGCTCTTTTAGTTGGATCACTTGAATCCATTTTATCCTAAATCTATCATATCTATTACTTCTTCTAATTCTTTACTCTATCTATTACTATAAAATCCCTCAGTTTGACTCTAGAGTTCTGTTCGAATAACCGCCAGTGCGAAATTCTTGGGTCTCATTATCAACAACAAACTAGGCTGGAAACTCAACTTCCAGGAAAGAGTCAAGAAGGTTTCTTTTGCCCTCTTCAGCTGAAAAAAACCCATATTGATTGCAAATATGGTCTACAGCCATGCGTCGCCTACTGGATCTTTACCTCTGTTGTCAGACCGATGCTTTTATACAGGGTCTCTGTGTGGTGAACAGCTCTAACTCACACGATACTTGGTACGATTGGCCTGCATGAGCGTCATCGGGGCACTGATTAAAGCTCCCCGTCAGATGCACTTAACATTCTCCTCCACCTTCCACCAAGTCAAATCTTCAGAAAACAGGTAACATCCAGCACAGTCCTGAGACTCCGAACTCACCTTCGGTCACTTAACCATTCTAAACGAATTAAACTTTCTCCCCAGCGAAACAACAGCCACAAACAATTCCCTTCTTCCAGAATAGGCGTCGCTCGTGCTAAGGAGCAAAAATCTTCACCTCATCTTGGATATTCATGAAACCAAGGAACTGATTAGTCTACCTATACATAGGCGCACGGCGATGGTTCTTAACACTTGTCTTGTAACGTGAGACATATTTTTATATTCGTTAAATGTGTACAACCCCAAAGTTGTGTACTTTCAAATATGTTTTACCACATTTTTATATTAACGAAGATTGTTGCCAATACTTAGCTTGGAATATTTTCCAATACGTAAAGTAATATTCCGAGGGATTTGGGGTAGGAAATAAGTGGCTTAGATCCACTTAGGCCGAAGTATGCCCCTTGTACAGTCACGTGGGTTATTTACACAAGAGAGGGTTTGTTGCGGCGTAATTATTACGACAGCCAGCCTGATAAGTCTGGCTCCAAAACGATTTGATTGACGTTTCTCTCAGTTCGTTAAGAATATCAAAGAAGTAGGAGCATAAAGTGGCTTTCCTAGCTAAGGCGAGTGCAGGGCAGCTGCAGAGAAGGTGTTGCTTCTGCAGAAATCATTACAAGATACTGATAAAAGAAGGCGAAATCCGCATTCGGAACGCGATCCAAAATCTAGTGTAGCTCAAACTGTTCCGCGCCAATGTCTTATCCGTGCTCCTTTGTGGATGCAGCATCTGGAGAGCGAACGTAACTATCACGTGGTAGTTGCAAACATTCGTCAACGGATGCCCATGAACGGAAACTCTTCGAGGCAACATTCCGATCAGCGGATAGTTTTTCCGACAAAATCCGAATTTTTTTGTTGGCTTGAACGTTCTCTAATGGGAGTAAAGTAAGTTAGTAAATAAAAATTCATCTCTGAGCAGATCCAATGGCCTTCATGAGGAAAAATAAAAGACGGATTCATTTAAAAAAGAAACAATTATCAAGTTTATTAAGATTGTTCGCTTTTGGTTTTTTTTCGTGTGTGATTTTCTCATTAAATACAAAATAATTATGTATACACTTAAACGTACGTATTGCATTACATCAAAACAATATAATATTTCAGAATGTAAAATTTATTTCATTGGCATAGCCCCTTCAATCACTGGTACATTTACAAACGACTTCAAAATTACACGATTTGTAACATTTATGTAGGAAGGTTGTAGTGTTTAAAAACAAAAATAAACTAATAAACACATGACTCGAATGGAAAGCTGTCCTGCTCTTTGTTTAATAGGTACTTCAGAAGAATACATCTCTAATTGCTAAAATGTATTACTTTGATTTGAAATGTGTTTCCTAAACTGTATTTTTTGATTTTCTCAACGTATTTAGTTCCTCAATAAGCCAGTCTTCAAAGTTTCCCTGAAAATTCGATTGTAAAATACATAGTATCTCATAAATTCAAAAGCAATTAAATCTCTGTGCGAATGATTTCCCAAAAAAGCCATACACAATGCCAGCTGCCATTTTAAGGTGTTAATATATGTACTTAGTACCTAAGAATTAAGTTACTTAAGCTAGTGTTGTTTTTTGTTTGTTTCATTATGTTTAAGATTCTACTTTGTTGAAGAAAAAAAAAAGAAAAAAGAAATAAAAGTGTGCAGAATTGATTGTTATTTCAGAAATGACTAAAGAACTACGATAGGAGCAGTAAAAAGTTGCGTTCGTTTTTTTCTTCGATGTTTCCAATTTAGTCCGAATTGTGATTGTTGTCTTGATAGTCGTCGTATTCCTCTTCAGCTTCACCGGGCTCTTCTTCGTCTTCTTCTTGCTCATAATCACTGGCGTTGCTCTCTGGCGCTGTCACATCCGGCAAGTAGTCCTTGTGCATTGGCGTGGATATGGCTGGTTCCTGTGTTTGTTATTTGTATTAGAGTTAGTGTATTGCATGTTAGTGCAGCCGAAGAAGAGAATAAAGCCATAACACCGAAATAGTACATCAATTTACGACTATGCATGCTTGTCTAATTTACATGTGAAAATGTGAAGACATTTCGAACATCTTCAAAGCGTTCCCTGAACGGTTTCGTGTTCATTCACCATTTCACCATTTGTTAGGAATTAAATGAACCCAAAGAGGTGATTGGTTAAATGAAGCTTTTTTGTATACCTTTGGTGGTCTCCATCCACACCCTGGTAGAGGTAAACCATCAGATCCTAGCGGACATGGTGCATCTAAACCAGGTACTCCCTGTTCGCCTTTGTCCCCGCGATCGCCTTTTCTTCCCCGTTTTCCAGGTGGACCTGGATCTCCTCGAGAGCCCTTCTCACCACGTGGCCCCTCTTGTCCGGGTATGCCATCGGTACCCTTAAATGGAACAAAATTTTATATGGGAAGAGAGGTTTGCTTGTGTCTAATTACTGGAAGTCCTGGATCACCGCGTTCACCCTTTTGACCAGTCTCACCTTGTGCGCCCTGAATTAAAGAGAAATCAAAAACAATTATAAAATGTCATTTTGAGAGAGTGCGTAGAGGTGCTTGTTTATATGTACCTTCATTCCATCAAGGCCAGGTGGACCCTGCAATGTCAAAATGCGGTTTAGTATGTGCTCGAAAGCCATAAAGTGTGGTGTCTTAAGCTAACTTATTGATTTGTGTGTTATATTTAATGATTAGTTGCGTATCGTTATGCTCATGCTTTTGGTTTATCTTTCAGATTTACAAAAGTTAATAACTGAATCTTTATCTACATTGCGTTGAATTACATGATTTTTTGTTTTTAAGAGTTGAGTGTATATTTTTGAGACTGAATATTTCCTTTCCTTATCCTCCGGAATACAAGTAAACCGTACGAACACCCTCGGTACCCAGATAAAATGCAGAGTTACTCTTGGCAATCGTTATTCCCTCTCGAAGGATCAAATTGACATTGTGTAATTTCTTGTCAAGTCCTGTTCCATGGGCAATCTCAAGCGCCGTTGAAGCCCTTGGTATTTATTGAAAGGTTCAGTTCGTTCAATCTTCGGTAATCTTTGCGTTCATGGTACGCTGTACGCTTGAGTAAGTAAACCTGTCGTAACTGAACTCTACTTTTGGACTGATACAGTGAGAGGAGCTTTATACGCACTAAGAACAAATATCATTGAATAATGTAGGAGAAGTTTAGCAAAGGAAATCTTAAAAAAAGGCCAACGATAAAATAAGCTCCTCCGAGACAGGGATTTCATAACGACACGAATTGTACTAGCGGTGTTTGTAGCAGGAAAAGTGGCATCTTGGCAATGATCAATTATATTCATTGATTCCTCACAAAACAGAATACATGGGTATTGGTATATGTTCTCGAAATCCTGAAGCATTTTGAGGACTTAGAAATAAAGCACAGAACAATAACTTCCACGAGAGAGGATTGCGACTGATTTAACAGACTAACCCCGCTGGAATGGAAATGCACAACGATGGATCCAAATCGAATGAGGGTACAGGATATATGGATACTTTTAGTCCTTCACTGAGTCCGATAGACGGTTGATCGAAAAGAATGCATATGCTTCATCCAATGCCAAATCCGATATTTAATGGGATTTGGCCAACAAATAACCTTGAATCTTAGGCTTGTCTGAATAGACTGAATAGACTCATAACACTACGTGGGCAATTGTCACTCGTGTAGGAATAGTCACCGTACAATGATTTTTGTTGGTGACTTCCATACAGAAGACCATGCATATAACCTTCACTACGCTTGCAGTGGCCGCGTGACGTATTTTCTCGTGCGAGATGAATAACCTCAGTGAAATCCATCTAAATAACGTCGTATCAGGAGTGGGAGTTATCCCATGCGAGTGACAAAGCAATGGACACATTGTCATAACTGTGACTGATCTCTTCCTGCAGTCAGATCATTGGAATCTAACCTAACTTGGATAGTGGAGGACTACAGGATACATTTGGTTAAAGAAACTCAAAGAACACAAATTGCTCTCAGAGAAGAATTCGTCAGCCGGCGTACTTGAAGATCATACTAGAAGTCTGAGCACCAGACGCTGGATGGTCATTTGTGAATGAATTCACATGAACCGAATATGAGAGTGGGCGCGGGTGTCTATTCTAAGGATCTAAATATTCAACTTTCCGAATACAAAATCACTGAGAGTCTTTCAGGCAGTGACTATAGTGATAAAGGAAGCTCTGTCCGTCTGATGTTCTGTCCGTCTGATGTTACATCAGGCACAGATACCGACCTCTCTTCGGACAGCCTCTCCTAACTAAGCGCAGTCATTTCCAACTCTAAGACTTCTCTGAATTGCTGCCTATTTCTCAACGAAATGGTTAAGTATTTATCATCCAACTTATGTGGGTGCCGGGACACTGCGGTATTCCAGAGGAAGCAGATGAACTCGCTGGAAAGAATACTTGCTCCGTACTCTGTCCAGATGTAGACCCGGATTCATGTCAACTGAAGTTTGACTCATACAAATCGTAGAAGATCAACCGGTTCTGGCAAAGCAATTATGGCCTATTCTGGACACAAAGTGCTCACGTTACCTGATCAGTATGAGTAGGCTGAACTGTGAGAACTATCATCGGCCGGGAACTGCGCCATTGGAACTCACGCCCATAGATTAGGAATCCGCTGCACTGACTTCAGCAGAGGTCGCAGAGATGAGTAGGGAGAAGAAACTATTTCCCATCATCTTTCCTAGCGTATAAGTAGTAGCTGAGACAAAGTAGCTACCGCTTTATTAAAGGCTCTAAATGATTTATATCCGCGTGGCAACACAACCTACTCTGGCCTGCTACTCCCCGGCAGTCCGCCAGTCTAATCCAACCTAACCTTAACACACCAATTCAGTCCTAATCTTACCTTCTCACCGTGTAACAAGGATGTTCTTTGTTTAGACATTAACACTCAAATGTTTAAGCCCATTGAAAGACTTGAGTTTCTTGATACGTTTTGCTTTATTTTCTTTCAAAATATGAAACACATTCAAAACAAATGCCTTTCCTTATTTGTTTATTAATATTTTGTTCATTCTTTTATAAAAAAAAGGAAACTAATTTCAGCAATATTCTTAATATCTCAAAGTTATCCTTCATTTTTTTCCATTTTGTTTAAATTGTATTATTATTATTGTTGATATATACAGAGATTAATAATAATAGTTTGTTTTTTTTTCTATAATTTTTCAAAAAACAAAACAAAAATAATAATCAATCCAACATTACCCATGCATATACATACTTTAATATTAAAAAAAGAGGAAAATGCACTGATAATGGTTTATTCAATACACTTTGCGGAAATTTCATTTCTATTATAATGATAAAAAGTATTACATAGTTTGTTGGTTTCAATTAGTTACATATATAAATTTATTATTTTACAAAAATACGATTTTTTTTTTGAGTTTTGTCGTTTGGTTGTTAGTCAAGTTAAGGGGGAGTAAGTTAAGTTAAATGGGAAAATTTGTTTCGTTAATTGATCGCAATTAGAATTTAACGATAATTACTCGTATTGTTAATAATTGAAGTCAGTATATTTTTGTTATCTAATTCATAATAATTAAATAGAGTTTTATTCTTCATATATATATATATATATATAACACATATATTATAATTGAAAAAGGGGATAGTAATTGAATGATGATGGAATTAGTCTTGCGCTCTAAAGCGTTAAAATGTTTTAGTTTTATGATATGAAACCAATAAGAAGTTGTATTTACTTGTGTTTTTTTTTGTTTTGATTTTTTTTCATACTTATGTAAATATGCTTTTTTAGGTATTTACTTTTTGTGGTTGTTATTTTCAATAGTGCTTTTGTCATGTTTAACCTAGCTAATTATGCAATGATCGATGGAAGTGTTTATTCCAATTTGTAGAAAAATTGTACTACATTTTTATTTTTTTTTTATTTTTAAGACTTTACTCATTTTTAAAAGCTTTTGTATAATGATACAAAGCATATGGACGGTACAAAAACTGCTTCCATGAAACAAATGCAATTATAAAATATGTTGATTTGTTTTTTTTTTGTTTTTTCATTTATTCACATCCCTTCACTTTTGAGGTTGTAGTAGTACGAAACAGAAATGGGGATTTCGGGTAAATGAATAGAAGCTTCCAAGCAGGTCAATGGATAAAAGGATTGGACTGGATAGATGAATGTCCTACATAAACTATTGTATATAAAATATTTGTTTGTTTTTAGTTTTAAATTCTGTCGTGCGATATGGTTTGGTTGAACTTGAATTCGGATTTATGGTTGCATGATGACTTATGAACTGTCTAGTAAGTAATCTTTGTATGTACGTATTAATATATTATGTACGTATATGTACTTCTTGGGAATTAGGTAAATTGTAAGCGATATAAGTATTTATAAAAAATATGGGGTTAATGTGTGTAATCATACAAATGTATATGAATAATTCATTTTTTTTTAATTAATGGACGAAATGTGTGATTTTTATTTTGTTGTTTTCACAAAATTGTATGCTTAATGGAAACTTTTGTATTTTTTTTTCAGTTTTGCTTGCGTTTTTATACAATATTCGCTTTTGTTTTTGCTTTCAAAAAAATGTCCAACATTAATTTTTTGTTTGTCTTTTGTAATTTTAGAGAAGGAAAAAGCGTGCATTGAATGTAGTATTTACAACCATCTATATGTATGTGTATTGGGGAACAAATTTCAGAACTGAAACGATTTTGCGTGTTTTTTTTTTGTTACAAAAATTTCATTAATTCGAATTTGTATGTATTTGGCGGGAAACTTTGCTGAGATTCATTTCATTTTTGCTCTAATTAATGTTATTCTTTTTGTTTTTTTTTTATTTAGCAACAACAATGAACTTGTGTGCAGAGTAGTGGTAGAGTATAGTAGCAGCCCATTAGCAGTTTGTCGGATATTTTTTTTATTTGTATGTATTTAATTTTCAGCACAAAGTGTTTGGTTAATAAGCCCACACCTGTTAGAAATAAAGATTACACTGATTAGTTACATACGACAGTGAATGAAATTTATGTAATTGAAGTAAGCTACATTCAAATTCCCTTAACCAATGTCTAATGAAGAGGATGATGGAAGAGATGAAATAGAAAATTAATTGTAACTCACCGGTTGTCCAGGTTTCCCTACAGGACCAGACGGACCAGAATCACCGCGAATACCCATTGGACCCTAATTAAATTCATCAATCGATAAATAATCATTAATGTTGTTCACGTTCAAAAATGTATTTCGCTTAATTAACTTACAGGCAAGCCCATTGGACCTTGATCGCCCTTCACTCCCTTCTCGCCCTGTAGCAGAAAGATGATGGATTTGTGTTGTCAGAATTGAAATCTTTTGTGTGTGTTTGAGGGGAGTGATTATTAATTAAATGAATTACCTGATCTCCTTTGCGTCCGTCTAAGCCACGCTCGCCTGCCGAGCCGGGATGACCTGGGGGGCCCATCGGACCGGGTGGTCCCGGTGGTCCGTAAAGCTAGGTTTAGAAAGTGCAATTTTGTTAGTTTTTGAATCGATGGTTAGGAATCGTTAAAAGAATCAATAAATAAAGATAATTTGGGCGTATCGTTTGGGCATAGAATTTCTGTGTTGAATATTTGATGATTTCATTACGACGATCTAAGAACCCATTTACCCTAGGAACATATTTTGGAAGAAACCTTAAAGGCCCTCCGGATAACAAATAAATCTAACTTTTATGTTTATCTGCCGTGATCTCCCCGATGGATGATCCATAGTCAGAGGTGTTTACTTACATATTCAATAGTTGGCGTGTGTGGAGCATCAGACATTCCATCGTCTTGTCGTCTTCGCATTTTCCTATACTTCTGGGATACGAGACAGTTAGATTTTCACATTCACACGTTCTGGATGCATTCAAAAGATACTCACTGAATCACCACGATCACCTCTGTCGCCCTTCACTCCCGGATATCCCGGCGGTCCTGGCAGACCAGGAGGGCCCATCAAACCTGGCGGACCGATATCACCTCGATCTCCCTTTTCTCCCGGTGGACCCTGATAGCCTGGCAGACCAGGTGGTCCTTCAATGCCCGGTTCTCCCGGTAAGCCATCCAAGCCACGAGGTCCCAATGAGCCAGGTTCTCCTGGCTCACCAGGTTCACCCTTAAGTCCGTCTCTGCCATCGCGCCCATCCTTTCCAGACATTCCTGGAGGACCGGGTGGACCGCGTAATAACGTCACCGGAGGAGGGTCGTCGTAATCCTCGTCCTTACCCCCAGGTCCAAATATCTGCAAGACAATGTGCAATCAGAATGCAGTGTATTATGCTTCCCCAGCTACCCTTCGTTTACCCTCGCAAAAGCAAACAACAATAAGAAAACTACCAGCACCAACACCATCAATCAACCCCCATCTACGGTGCAAAGCGGATCAAGTTTGCCGGAATTGTTTGGCTGCAGCTACAAAACGAAAGCTCATGTGTGTGCTCTCGTATAGTCGCTGAGAGGCACTACGGGCGTGTGTGTGTGCGTGTGTGCATTCGAGATTGTGAGTAAGTGAGTGTGCTCTACTAAACATCAAAGCTAGGTGGTGTACATTGAGTGCTCGACTCTCAAAACCAAACATAAAAAGAACAAAAAATAGCAACACCAAGATACAAAGTAAAAAAAGAAATAAAAAATAAGCATAAGTGTACTTACAGCGTGACTGAGAAAATGTGTTAAGTAATACTTCAGCTGGCAACACAATAAAAATGAAAATAACAAAACAAAAAGCACAAGTATTGGAAAAACAAGCCACAAGAACAGGAACAAAAAACACGACACGGCCATTGTCAACTAAAAATTGGGCAATCGTGTTGGGTAACACAAAAGAATTCACCAATCGATCGATCCTGTGACAAAACCGTGACACCATCTGTCACAGGTTTTGCAAAACCACGGACACATGGACATTCCCATTTTGCGTTCACCCCAAATGCTTGCTGTAATGCTTTGATTAAAATTAAGTCCAGGACAAACACGAAATTTGGTCCTGCCACAGGCGTACAAGCGGAAGGGGTGAAAATCAGAGCTCTGAATTTTGAGTGCTGAGTCCTGAGTCGAAAGTCCCCTGATTTCATTGACGATGACGATGGAGAAGAAGACCAACCATGAAAGAGAGCAAATATTTGAGAATTTGCACGTTTAAGGACACTCGGCAGCTCCTTGTCCAGTCCATGCACTTTCCCTCGGCTTCTGCTGATCGAATAAGGTTAAGTACTGTTTGCCAACACCCTTCGTGTAGGGTGTAAACCGCCCTAAGCTATCTCCTGAGCTGAAACCTATGTACGGGTGACTATGCTATTTTCATTCATTTGTGTGACTGTACATATGTGACACGATGAGAAGAATGTGCTACATATGTGCTCCAGGGCTGAGGCCGTCTAAGACAGCAAACACAACAATAAAACACAATTCTTCTCTATGGCCTACTAATTGTCGCCAAAAGCTAGAACCGAGTTTTTTTGTTCAACATTTTTTGTTCGAATTTCAAGCTCCACCCCGTGGGGAGAGAGCGCGCGCTACTTAAGAATCAGAAAGCGTTGAATCCGAAATCGGCTGGTGGGGAATATAAATCACCAAATCACCACCCCCCATTGAGTGTGCATCAGAGGGTACCACCCCCGTCCACACCCATCGCCCATTGACGAAAATAGCTTCCTTTATCGTCGAGAAATCGCTTTGAGTTTGTCCCTGCAGAGCAGGAGTCCTTGTCCCCCATTCAGCGTCGTCAGCCAGGATATATAGGAGACGACCAAATGGGTTTTGTAATATTTGTACGCGATGCGGCCGTCCACGACAGCAGCGAATGGAAGCTGCGAACGACAGCTGTCGCTCAATGAAATATTCCGGGCGCGTTGGCCAAAAAAACTTTTATAGCCTTCTTGAGTTTTGTTTTGCCGTGTATGCCGCCGCCACCACCACTATGGGGAAGAAGTTCAATTTGGCGAATCAAGACGCTTTTATTGCGAATTTAATAAAATATAAGATTTTCGACAATCGATGATTTCATGACGGTTCTCAATGCTTGTTGACTTTCTCTCTTCATCGTCATCGTTGTCGTTGCCGTCGTCATCGTTGTCGTTGCCGTCGTCATCGTTGTCGTCGTCATCATTGCCGAACGTCGAAGTCGCTGCCGCCATTGACTGCGTCGACTATGTCGTTTATGAGTGTAATGAGGGGTAGCTGAGAAGCATTTGTATTTAGAGGGCATGATGTCGAAAGTTGAAAGCGATTTTTATTTCCTTCAAATCAAGATACTGTTGACCATTATTCTTTCTCTCGTATTTCTTCTGATAGCGTTTTCCTCTGCAACAAGGAGCAGGAACATATGGCACTCGTTGATGGTCATGTCCTTCAATCTCTGATGGGAAATTGTGTAAAGGACCAGCGGAAGGATAGGATGTAATTCAGAGTAGATTGGAACTTTAGTTGGTTCGTAACTTATCGGGAATTTCGAAACTAACCAACAATCAATTTTTGAACGTTCATGTATTGGAAATACTTATTGAATCGGACGCTGCCGGAGGAAGACAATGATTGAGGGGAATATTGAAAGGGATGTAGTTTTCGCAAAGTGTTGAAATCGAGTTCGTTTGAGCGTGGAAATATAATGGTTATGTAAATTTTTTACGTGACATGTATTTTATTGTGTCTGTCTGTTACGGTTTGATGATCTTGCCGTCTACGAAGTTATAACCAATTTCCGGCTGAGAAGTCTTTCATAAGCTGTGAACATAATTACACACGAAGGTCGTTATAACCAATTTTGACTGTATATTGCAAATGCTATATAGACGGGCGGATTAGTGCCAAACGACAAGGATATCCGTCAAACGACGCTGTAAGGTGATTATATCAATTAACATTCATTACATAGCTTGTAGTCAAAGTACAGTTTAGAGTTTAGAAGTTTAGGTTAGGACTGGTCGAATGCATACACTTGGCCTCATTTGTCTTCAACTTTACTGTTTTTCTCACTTGATTCCCAAATTTAGTGGTATAACCGTAGTATGGGTGGGTATTCGACTTTCTTATCAATTTGTAGGTTCTACCCTGAATCACGTTTGATACCAATCACGTTTTGATATCATTCGTGTCACTGACAACGCTCCAAGAGTTCTTCTCAAGTCAGCATAAAACTTTAGGTCCCATCCACTCGTAGCACGCACAACACGAGTGATGTGATTTTATTTTGCATATATTTATTGATATGCCACAGGATGTGCCTAGTAAAAGGTTTTTTTCGAGGTTGGGTTTATTAAACTGGCAACACTGTTTCTACAGCTTGTAAATTTGACAGGTGAAAGTTGATTTCTGGTTAGTACGCTTTGCCATTTTACTATAAGTTGATAAACAGAACAACGCGTGCAAATTGTGCAAACTTATTTTGAAAACCATGGATCGGTTCCATTTTACGGTCGACATAATCCTTTATCTGAGAAAGTTATTATTACAATTTATGATTACTTTCTTTAGGAGTCAGTGAACTCAATTGTCGATAAACCAGAGCCATTGGACGATTTGGAAGTCAACATTCTTGTGTAATTCTTGTTATACAGCGCTAGCTGATCTATAAAGTTGTCGAAAATTTGACTTAATGATTGCATGCCATCCGAGTTAGCCGTGGGGCACCTATGCTCGTTGTTTTACTTCAAATTGAATTGGTATACCTCTAAAAAATAGCCTTCAGTGGCAAATGTTTTAACCAAACTTGTCTGGAACCGTGGAATAGGGCGAAATCATGTTAAGTTGGTAAGTTTGGGTAGGACGTGAAAAATGTTCACTTGAGAATATTGACCATTGAAGGGTAGTTCAAATAACGATGGTATTTATGTTCAGTTCAACGTGGACATCAACCAGCTTCTGTGATGGTTAGGTCTGGAATCGCTTATGATTGAGGCACTGTGCTCTACTTCTGCGAAAATGGGGTTCAATGTTTCATTGACCTTTGCCAAGCCTTTAAAGCAGTGCTGTTCGAAAATAAACAGGGTCCGTTTGTACAAAGCTCCGGTAAAGCTCGTAAGAGAAAAACGACACACTAATGACAAAATAGTCTAAATAACGTTCTAAAGTACATTTGTATGGGCGAATGGCCTCCTGGGGGTCCAAATCTTAATCCTTTAGACTGCAAATTATGGTTCAGTTTTAGAGGCAGTTGTGTGTTCCATCAATCAAATCAAACATTGAATTCTTGAAGCGAGCTCTTATTAGACCAGATGCTACAATGTGGTTCGCTTTGTGTGGGAGCGCGGAAATATATATGTATGTAACTTTTGAACCCGTGGACCGATCTTAATGAAATTTGAAACATAGTTTGGAACAAGAAATTAGGTTGGTTCCTCTTTTCATACCAATGAGTTACAGCGAGAAAATACAGGTATTTCCAAACAAAACGAAAGGGTAAATCTAGAGCTTTGCATCTCGCACACCCCTTGACATAACTTGCCAAAATGTTGAGAAAACATAGGCCAGTTATATATTAAATAAGGAAAAAACTCCCTATTCCAAATTTGATGTTTGGTATTTGTTTCCGTTTTTGAACCACTGTGTGCCAACCAACAAACAACAAACTAATAAAAAGACAACTAAATTCGAAATATATATCCTGGTGAATGGTATCAGGGGACTTTTCCCATCAATAACAACAATTCATTCATTCGTTTCTACCTTCAGTCCTTGCTATAATAATGACGCCACACATCAGTTTGGTATGTTACTTTGCAAATTAAGCTAATTGTGTATAGCCTTTGTATTGAGTAAGTAGATTGCGAGTTACCTTTCAAATATGATGAAGGTGGTAAAAACTAGTACAAGACAAACAAAATTTATTGTTAGCCCTCTCTTGCCAGAATTATATAGAAAAATAATGTAAAAACTTTGGGTCTATAACATAATTCGTGCGGTTTTTTTTCCAAAATTTAAACGTTTATTTATGTAGGACAAACATGTACAATAGTGTTATTCAAAGTATTGCCCATCTCAAGCTATAACTTTTTCCCATCTCTCTGGCAATTTGTGGATCCCATCCTAAAATAACTGCGCCGGCTTGGCAGCCAAGATTGAATCAAGCCAATTTTTGATATTCTGCCCTGATGTGAACCGTATTGCAGTGAGGCCGTTCTGCATCGACCGGTACAAATGGTAGTCAGAAGGGTCAAGGTCAGGGCTATAAGGCGGGTGGGGTAAAACTTCCCATCCACTGTTTTCCAAATAGTTCTTAGCCGGAATAGAAATGTGGGGCCGAGCGTTGTCATGATGGAAAATTACTGCCACGTGTCTGGTCGCATATTCCGGGCGATTTTCGGCTACTGCTCTCTTGAAACGGATTAATTGTGTTCGGTAGCGTGGTTTCACCTGGGTTTAGCAGCTCATAATACAGCACACCCTTCTGATCCCACCAAATACAGAGCATTACCTTCGCGCCATGGATATTCGGCTTTGCCGTTGATTTGGCTGATTGGCCAACACAAAATTACCACTTTTAAATCGTACAAACCACTTTTGGCACGTTTGCTCAGCTAGCGCATGTTTACCATAAACTTCCACCAAAATACGATGACTTTCGGCAGCAGTTTTCTTCATATTAAAGTAATGAAGAAAAACTCCCCGCAAAAACACTTTTTCAGGCACAAAGTTTGTCACATTTGAGTGAAAAAAAAATTATTGTTGTTTACACTTCAAATGAATGACATATACTGAAATGACGTACAATGACAGTAGCTTTCCAACGCATGTTCCAATGGAATAATTAAATTAAATATTAAAATAAATATAATATATAAATACAACGGTGGTCCAGTATAACGTACTCATATCGCAAAATCATGAAATTCGTAAAATTCGCAAAATGTTCCTTGTACGAAACTTTACATAAATGTACGAATATTGTTTCTACTCAAACCATTAAGGCATTTGCCACACTGCATAAAAGTGTTCACCCTGTACTGTGAATAACTGTCAAATAGCCGCTCAAATTCTGGACTAGGGGTCAATCAGCTGTGAAGTTGGGCATCTCTATAGTACTCCATTTCTGCTTGTAACTATTTCTCTTCTTACTTGTCATACACATGTCATTGTTCGTAAAAGAGTCAAATTGACCAATCAGAGAATGGCATTGACATTATTTCGCGAATAACCGTCAAAAATCCATGATTAAATGTCAACACACCTTAAAAATTCGTCAGCTGTGAAGTTGTTAATTTCTAAGATCTTTTATAACTTTGTCATAAATTATAAAACGTTTCTTTGCGTTTCTTTGGACTAATTAAGGGGTTTAAACATTCATTCTTTAGTTCTCTTGGCACATTCGTTCAAACTTAACGAATTACTGGCGAACTACTGGCACAACCGATAACTTTCACTACAATGCATATGCGATCTTTTCGATAAATTCGTTACATCTAGTGTCAACTCTTTTTTTTCGTACGTTATACATTAGTGTCTCTGATGCCTTTGAAGAAAGTGTACGTTATACCGATCGTTCGTTATACTGGACCGCCGCTGTATATAAAAACAAAAGGCAAGGTGGTTTTTCATTAAAACCACTGGAAATCAAGAGAAAGTTGCAACAAAGGGTTAAAGAATCATTGAATTTGATTTCACCAGGTATGAATTCCACGTGTACTATAAGCGAGGCGAAAATATTAATCCTATCTCGAAAGACTTTGAGTCTTTGCGCAAGCACTTTTACATGCCACCCTTTCCAAAAAACGAACGCATGGAAGAGGAAATCTGCACAACTGATAGACAAAAAAATCATAATGAACACGTATCAAATCAACTGGAATAGACGAAATCAACCTCCATCCTCAACTTTAATATTCGCTTTATGCAGATACGCGTGTTGGAGCGGAGTGAGTACTACAACAGACTGGATGAAAATCAATACTCTCTTATGTATTGTTCGAGTACTTCGGGAGAATAAGCGCATTATAATTTTAAAATTGTTTTCTATTTTAACTGTTTGTCGTTGGAGATATGCTTTTAAGCACCCTTGATGTCCTATATGTCAAGGAGATTTATGTGAAAAATAACAAGGATTCCATAAGAGCATTTATGATATTGAGAAAAATATCTCGCTTTGTATACATAAATGTATGGATGCTTACACGTCCTTGGGGTCGTTTGGAGCTCTTGCATATCTGGGTGCCTTTTGAATTCGGCGTTCCTTTTTAATTCCACGAAATTTCCAAACTCGAAAATATTGTTGTATGCATTTTTGTAGAGTATTTTTGCATTGTGCTGGATATGGGAGCAAGATAGTCCAAGATTCAATGAAATTAATGTTAAATCAGGGTTAGTGAGCCTTCTCAGGAAAATGTATTATTAAGTTATTTGACGTGCAAATGAAGAGCAGTTGGCACGAGAACTGAAGTCAGTTAACGGACAATGAGGGTTCGTTGAATCGTGAGTTGCATTTCTTAAGGCTTTATCAATTGACACAAGTTTGGGTTTCAGAAAATCCACGGACGATTGTTGAGAAATAAATAAATCCTAAACGCGTCCTTTTTTGGAGGAAGAATATTTGTGCAAACGGGTCGTTGACGATTTTGAAAAATTAATGGACATATTACAGTCATCCAATCAACTGTAACCCGGTTTCATTATTGAATGAGTTGTTAGGTTACATGCACCAACTCATTTGTAAGATATGGCCAGAGGAAAGCATGTACGACAAGTAGAAGCTCGGTATCGTTTGCCCGATCCACAAAAAAAGATACCTCTTCAACTACGCCAACTACCGAGGGATAAGTCTCCTAAACATCGCTTATAAGATCTTCTCTACCGATTTGTGTGAGCACCTGAAACCATTCGTGAATAAGCTGATAGTTGTTGTAGCTGATGATGTTGTGTAGTTTCAGGCCGGGGAAGTCCACCATCGGCCAAATCTCCACACTACAACAGATTTAAAAAAAAAACCCCAAAAGACACAGATCGACACCCAACACCTATTCGTTGATTTCAAGGCTACATATGACATCGTGCACAGAGAGGAGCTGTACAACGCTCCTGTCAAGTTTTGACATTCCGACCAAACTCTTCAGCTTGTGCAGGATGGCGATGGAGAATTCTCGCTGCTAAGATTCGAAAGAGTACAAACAAATTTCACGAGATATGCTGTCCGGAAATTATATTCCTTCGAAGAACTCACTAAATATGACGATGGATGTAAAATAATTGGCTTGCAAACCTTAAGTTTCAGGCGCAAAGCAGCGTCAGTCATGTTCATTCGCGACATTATAAATTGCCGTGTAAATTCACCAGATTTACTTTTACTCATGAATATATATGCTCCCCAAAGATATCTTCAGGTGAACTATGGTTGTAAAGAACCTATTACAAGGTGTATAAACACTTTTAATGAACTTTGCAACGAAATTGATTTTAGCTTGTCTCGATTGGAGCTTAAAAAATTTATCCATGCACTATTCTTTAATTAATACTGTTTATTTGATGTAATCTATGAGATGCAAAATCGGTAGATGATACTTAGTTGCGCAGCAAAAATCTGCTGTGTACAGCGATACTGAGAGTTAACACTTAGAGAACGTAGTGTTTCGTGTGCTCTGTGATGGAAAAAAAATGCTTTTATCTGGTTTTCAAATCTCTAGAAGCCCTCTTAGAAACTTTACCTATCTAAACAGTACATCAAGGTCGGTAACGGACTCACTGAGACCTTCAATGTCAAAAATGGTTTTAGACAAGGCGAAGTGTTGTCATGTTAAAAATCATTTTTGCGAATGTCGTGAAAAACTCACTCGCCAACACAAGAGGCACGCGTACGCGGTCGAACACAGCGAGCAGTCAACGAAGTATATACCGCCATCGAGAAAGGAAGTACTTCGTTTACGTCGGCACTCAAGTAAACAGTTTGGTTTTATATGGTTTTCAAATCTCTAGCAGAGATATTGAGCCCATCGGTACCAAGATTAAACGTAGAATAACTTTTGCCAACTACTGTTTACTTGAGTTCAAGAGGTAAATGGATAGTACTACTATCATAGTAGAGTCATCTCTCGAAGGACCAAGCTAACATTATATATAACACCGTGATCGACTCCGAACCAGTGGTACAAAGCAATAGGGGACGCCCACGGCACCGATGGTGGAGAAGTACCTTAGCCAACTTAGCGTGCAAAATTTAAGGCAGCTGACTCAAGATATATGAACATATAAATGGTCATAAGTACATTTATGCTCTCATGTTCACTCATTACACTCCACAAGCATTTACGGTGAATGTATACAGGTTCATACCTCCTCTTGGTACGTGCTGCGTTGTGATCTAATACACATAAACGTATAATTCAAACCAGAAATGAAGTATAGACACCGTTTTTTGTCATTTGTTCAAAACAAATTGACCAATCGGAGAACGGCAGGCACATTATTTCTTGAATAACTGTCAAAAATTCACTCAAAATCGTCAATGGGCAAGGGGTCAAACAGCAGTGAAGTTGGCCATCTCTATAGTACTTTAATTCCGATTCAAATCGGAATCAATCAGATCACAAAAAAAAAAAAAGAACTTCTGTCACCTTCTGAATTCTGGGACACCATTTTTTACGGTATAAATGGCACTCAATAACGACTGTCATATAAGTCGGCGCCAATGTCTAAAGTGTGTCGTATGACACAAATGTCATGCACAAACTCAATGGAGACTGATTAAGCCGTCGGGTTTATGGTTATATTGCATAAACGCCTACACATCTTGCATCTCCACCATAAAAAGATTGTGAGAAATGGAATATTAAAACTGTTAACAAAAACTCTATACCGTGTCGCATGGAAAATGATTTATTGTAAAGGAAACTCATAGAGTGACAAAAATATTCAAAATGGCAAAAGCACTTTAACTTTCCCGACAGCAAATCACTCAAAAAACAAAATTTACATAAAGTGTTTGAAGAAGTTATTCATAAGGCGAACAAATCAGGTGCCTATAGAATGTGTTCAATCTGAATACATTAACTGTCATTAATCGCACGGGTATGTTCACGAACTCAAGCGAGAGGTTTTCTATACAAAATGACAAATTCAATTCTTTCCGGCTTATTACGAGTTAAACGTTCAAAGCCCCCCTTCTTACTGTTAAGAAAATCCATCTCTTACCGTTCAATTCCTGATTTTTGAACCATGTATCCTAATGCATGTGAAATTATATCACGCTACACTTGACTTCACACACAAAAGTCGCAATCGACAGCGATAACTTTTGAATCCGAATAACTACCGCGTTTGTGTGCATTTCCCGATGGTGTATACCGCGTAAACATATCGATTTCTTTCCACGCTCCAGACTATGAATTTCAATTATGTGGATGTACGCATTAGCGAGGTCCTATGCAACGTGTGTTGTAAATATGCAAACAATATCAACGGTATTCTCGCGACAATTGCAAATAATTAATTTCAAACCGAAATTACTTTGCATATTTGGGTGCATAATTTCGTGAATGCCATGCATAAGTGAATGCAACTTGTTTCGATGGCTGTGACCGTATTAGATGATTTGATTTATTATTTATTACTTTTATTTGATTCTTCTTTTTTTCTGTTAATACAAACATGTGTTTGAATGTAAATGCAATCAGCCTCTGCAGTCTGAATATTCATAGGTCGAACTTATTTATCATTCAAGTGGTTGTCCGGAGAAGTTGAACGGTTGCAGGTACGATGATAACGTCAAATGTCAGAGTTCAATGACGCTACGTGTTTTACAAACTGAATAATGAAATACTGTGACAGCTGAAGGGAAGCACGTGCTATTTACTTTAAGAGAGATGTCTGCTATTGATTTTCTCTTCCTTAACATTGCTTTTCGTACCGACAAAGAAAGCCGGGAAATTAAAAAAAATCATGCTTTTCATGTAGATAGCATCAGCACGTGAGATACATAAATGCTCTTGAGATATTTAATGGCAATGCGTTTGCTTATTGAAATATTAACAGCGTTTTTAGTGGCACAGCTCTCGTTGGTGGATTTAGTTCAATGTCAACTAAAGGAGTAAAATGTCTTTGTTAAAGTAAAATGTCTTTCACTTCCACTCTCGCTCTCCTCTGCGATGTCATCGACTTTTATTACACGTTTGAATGGCCTATCGATGCCATTATGTATGGAATTTGGAATATATGTAACTTGGTTCAAATGGCCGGCTCGCCTTCTTTGGGTGGTACGCCATAACTCTGGCGCATAAGTCAGACAGAATTTCACCGATGGCATAGGTTATGGTGAATTTAAAGCTTATTCGCATAGATCTGCGACTTTAAAACCAACAAGAAAAAGTCTAACCGGGTCAAATCAAAATCAAACGATCTCGATGGCCCGTTCACATCACATCCACATGAGATGACCAGAATACAGCATAAGCTGTGCTGTCCTGTTGAAACCAGATGTCGCTGGTGTCCATATCATCCGAAGGCCAAAATAAGTTAGTAATCATCGGCTTGGCAAAGGTATATGGACCGACGACGTCGCCAACAGAAAACACAAACCAAACAGAGACTTTTGGACGCTATTAGATCTCATGTGGATTGGCATCGTCCCAAGTTCTACAATTTTGTTGACTTATCCATTCATCCACAAATGGGACTCATCGGTAGGGCGATTATGGCGACTGTAAGATTGGCACAACAGACTAAATAATGACAGTAAATTTGACAGATGTAGCTTTAACAATATGGCCTCTATCAACTGTCAAAATTCGAAAGCACCTATTGGCAGATCCTGTACTTATGTGGAACATAATCTTTATTTTCCACCATGATTTGGCAAAACAGACTGAATAAATGACAGTAAATTTGATGGATGTAACTTTAACAATATGGCCTCTATCAACTGTCAAAATTCGAAAGCACCTATTGGCTGATCCTGTACTTATGTGGAACATAATCCATAGTTTTTCACCGTGATTTGGCAAAACAGACTGAATAAATGACAGTAAATTTGACAGGTGTAACTTTAACAATATGGCCTCTATCAACTTTCAAAATTCGAAAGCACCTATTGGCAGATCCTGTACGTATGTGGAACATAATCACAAAACTATCTAGCAAAATGCTCTCAAGCTTCGCCGTTCGTGGTAGTCATTAAAATGCTGGTCCCCTCTTACAAGAGAACATGAAGTGGCTGCTATAGAAGTTAGGCCGAGATCAAACTCAGACCGTTACGCCACCGGTATTATTATTTCTATAAATCCACATTTATGTATGAGAATAAATATGTAGGTATTGTTTGAACACGAACAGTTCCCCACCATTGATGCTACTCTGCATGTAGCTTCCTGGTCTCTGTACTATAGGTTCTGACTCACTGTGCAAGTATTTGTTTACTCACAGTCATGTCCAAATATTTAAGATGACATAATACATAATTTCAAAATATATTTCCATAAATTTAAGTACCCAGAGTATCCATAATCTCGTGAAATATATTCTTTAGAAAAGTTGTGAAGCTCTCACGAATGTTTATTACTACCCAAATAAATCGTATGCAAATCGCAACAAAAGATAGGCAAAGGCCTTGTGTGTTGATTGAGTGAACCACAAGTCCTGGTGACCCGAACACAAAAGGCATAAGCACACGTGTCAGCACATGTGTGTACACAAATCAAAAACTCACGTAACGAGCTGTTATAAAATAAATTTTAGGTTAGCAAGGTAAGAAACGTTTAGCAATTCACAACGAAATTGATTTTCCCTAACTCAAGCACATTCAAAAATGTTCTACCTTGGATATTAACGGAAACAAAAACTTGGGCTCATTAATCACCTGAAGTTTTAAAGATAATCCGACGAAGCGTACATTCATTCATTTTAAATGGCACCATGAATGTTGAATATTTGCCAAAGGTTCCTTAAGTTCTTTTTTGCCATTCTCCTCCTTATTGCCTTTTTTTGGTTTTGTAAACATAAACACAAAATGAGTTCAAGTGAAAGTCAAAAAATTTCTTTCGCAAGGCGGTTTCAAATTATCCCAGGTGATGGGTGAGGGGTCTATCCACGACTGGAGACTTCATAAATCAAATTGGTTTTCTGTCGTTATTTTGTTATTCTCGTCTGTAATAGGCCAAGGGACGAGCCGTCTTTAGTTCGCAAATTGTTTGAATTTGTTATATTTTGACTGAAGTGGTCACATGAAAGGAGTCCTTATGGAACGAACGAGGAGTACTTGAGTGATGTTATAAAAGAACGATGGAACGAGTTCACCGGTGAATTAGATGAGAAAGAGAGAGAGAGAGAGAGAAAGAGAATGTTCTTTGTTGATACCCATGTCACTAGGACTATCCCCTCTGTTTGTTTTGATAGCTATTGGCAAACATAATATTGCTTCCGGTAGCCTTTAGAATTATGAGGTAAAAGAATCTGAAGGAATAAATCCTTGGTCATGCAGATATGCTAATATTTGTAATTACGCAAGAGATGAGACTTTTTGCATTGAAATGCGGATATGTATAAAATATCGATGCCGGTTTTATTTACCCGCGCATAAGCCCACTCAGTAAGCTTTTACATCGAAAAATGAGAGGCGTCGATAAAAGTTTTAAACAAAATGAGTTCGAGAAGAAGGGTAAAATACCGAAACGATTTGATTGAAACCGATGTCGTAATTTTTTTTAACAAAATCCAAGAAAAATTTAATCAAAGGATTTATTTTGGATGTAATTTATTAAGTTTGTTTTTGTGGGTAAACTTTTGGAAGCACTTAAAGGGTCTGTTAATTGAAACTTGACATCTTTGATCTTGACTGTGAACGCACCCTTAAACCGATGACCAAAATGTCAATGTCAAAGCATTAAGAAAAAACAATAGTGAAATTCACGGCAAAATAACAAATTATTAAAATCTCTTAAATCCCGAGTCTGTGGCAGCATCTTTAAGAGCTTTAAGACATATAGCAAGGACGCGTTCAGGTTTTGACATTTTATGAAGGATGCACGCAAATTTCACAGACCGCAATATCGTATAGTAAGCCCGAGAACAATGTTCATTTCGACATGGAAAACTGAGGCTAGCAGTGCTTGTCAAATGCGCCACCGTTGCGATTCAGTCGTTAGCTGCATTTTTCGGTCGTAATTCTCGTTCCAAATCTGAGTACAAATTTTCGCAGCTGGGTGTTCCCTTGAAGTGGCGTTTTAGAAGGTGTTTGATAGCCTGAAGCGGCCTTTTCTGGGGAGTGGTTTACTCAAGCGATGCAGGTCAACCTTATCAAAGCCACTTACAGTAATTTCGCCTATAGGGTAAGCCGTGTAGGTCTACTTTCTGATCCATTTCCAATTAAAACTGGAGTTCGTCAAGGATGCGTTCTAACGCCTTTACTATTCGTTTCAAAAGTAAAGTGTATAATCTTTTACGGTTGTGAATCCCGAAAAGAAACGGCCAGAATAAAATCGGTTTTCGTAAACCGTTGTCGAAGAAGAATTTTTCGAATTTGGTGGCCCGAACGAATTTCAAATACTAATTTATGGGCACGCACCAAGCAACCACAAGCATCGTATGAGAGTAAACGCCGCAAATGGAACTGAATCGGCCAAACAGTAAGACGACCAAATAATAATATCGTCCGACAGGCTCTCCACTGGAACCAACAAGGTTCTAGATGTTCCGGGGTGCTAGCTAGGACATGGAGGCGCACAATTCAAGAAGAAATGCGAAAGGCCAATTATACATTACTATGCTCCACTTAGGAGTCAAGAATACAAATAGAAGTGAGTTGTTGGGCAATAAGAACTAAGTGAAACTTATTTAACAACGCCTTATTATCTCCACCCATAGATTACCTAACACATGCTTTTGTGCATTCTATGATCTCATGGACTGGTCACATTTTGAAAGGGAAATTATTAATTATTTATTAAAACACTTACATGTGTACATACTTTATAAATGTGTTATTAAATCCAAAGCTTGAGCTTCCACTAATCCTTCACAGAAATTGAAAAATGAATGTTCACTTCTGGGGAATTTCATCAAATTTTTGAACAAAAACGCAAAATATGGGAGAAGTGATAAGGGAGGTTTTCTTGGAAACGTGCTTCAATATTCAAATGTACATGAGGGAGTATTCAGAAAATGAATTAATTCTGAAAATATGCATACATACCTATCTACTGGATTTTACAATATTGTACTGAGTCAGTGCAATACATGACGTAAGCACAAGCAATCCATTTATCCATTTTTGGTCTGGTAAGCATTTTGTTGGATCATAGAATATGTGTGATGAAATTTAAAATGTTTGAACATTGTTTTGTAAGCCATTCATTCGAGGATGGTTGATGTGAATGACACCAAATAAAAAAAAAATACTTTAAATGAAGCACATGAAAGGGCTTCATTAAAAATATTACAAAGGCATCCCTGAAACTCATCAGAAAATGAGAGCTAAACTAGAGTGGAATACTTTCATCATCGGAATAATAGTGAAAGGCATTCCTATCTGCATCATGTGTGAAAAATTCGAAGAATTTCCAACAAAACCAGGTCAAAATGAGTGTAATTATATAAACATAATAAATACATATCTATCTACACACACTTAAGTTAAATGATTATTTTATTCTTCGGGAGAGAGAATACCATATTTTTTCCAGGGTTTTAACTGGGTCATATCAGAATTCGCAACCTCGTTCATGTGACTTGACACCATTGGGCTACGTAAAGTCTTAATTATACGCGAACAATCCCAGCACTGTAACGATAATAAATATAACATTTTTGGATATTCTCAACTTTACAATACTGCAAAGTGCTGTCCAAAAAAAAGTTGTACTTTCATTTACGTATTACACTTGTCTGCGACACCTGTTTTGTAAACTTGGTCATAAGAGCCAAATAAGTAACAGAGCCATCTATCGAAGAACCTTAAACAGCACCTTAGTCACCCCAGTCTTGCTCTATTGCGACGAGAAGTGTCGTATAACCGCTAGAGGAAATAAAGAATCGCTTCGTATTTTCGAGAAAGAAAAAGTCTGCGTTAAATGTTCCCCGACATGAGTCTAGACGGGTGTGCTCGGATTCAAATCTTAATATGACTAGGCCACGCAGAGCGAATGGTTCTGTCCGAGTCCGAATAGTCGTAGGCACGTAAAATAAGCAGTTTTCAAAGCCTATAGAAAGTTGAAAAGTACAACTTGGCGTTTGAAAGCTTCTGTTGCCTGAGGGCCAGATCCATCTAGGAATGTAGCTTAAGAAGAAAAAGAAGAAGAATGGTCTTGTATCGTACCCTGAGTCACTTTTGCAGGTTTTAAATTCTATAAAGGAACGCAATTGTTTGACAGCCTAAAATAAGGGAAAATTATTGGGTCTATAACTTATTCGTGCAGTTTGTTAAGAGATGGCGTAACTTGTATTATTCCATTGGAACATGCGTTGGGAAGCTACTGTCATTGTACGTCATTTCAGTATATGTCATTCATTTGAAGTGTAAACAACAATAATTTTTTTTTCACTCAAATGTGACAAACTTTGTGCCTGAAAAAGTGTTTTTGCGGGTAGTTTTTCTTCATTACTTTAATATGAAGAAAACTGCTGCCGAAAGTCATCGTACTTTGGTGGAAGTTTATGGTGAACATGCGATAGCTGAGCGAACGTGCCAAAAGTGGTTTGTACGATTTAAAAGTGATGATTTTGGCTTGGTACACCAGCCAAATCAACGGCAAAGCCGAAAATCCATGGGGCGTATGTTATTCTCTGTATTTGGTGGGATCAGAAGGGTGTGCTGTAGTATGAGCTGCTAAAACCGGGTGAAACTATCAATGGACAACGCTACCGAACACAATTATTCCGGTTAAGAACTATTTGGAAAACAGTGGATGGGAAGTTTTACCCCACCCGCCTTATAGCCCAGATCTTGCCCCTTCTGACCACCATTTGTTCCGGTCGATGCAGAACGTCCTCACTGAAATACGGTTCACATCAGGGCAGAATATCAAAAATTGGCTTGATTCATTCTTGGCTGCCAAGCCGACGCAATTCTTTTAGGATGGGATCCACAAATTGCCGAAAAGATGAAGAAAAAGTACTAAAAACTATTCTACATGTTATTCTTAAATAAACGTTCAAATTTCAGGTTTCGTCAAGAATGAAAGAGCCAGCCAAACTGGCAGCTGCATTGAATTTAGGCATGGATCAGTTCATAGACAAAGAACTTTTGACTTTGTAATGCTTTCGTTGATAAGTAGCTAGTTATCTTAGACGTAAAATTATTGGCACTTAAGAAGAAATTCATACTTCACGGAAGCAAACGAAGAACCAGCAGAAGGAGAAGTGGGCTAAACATTTCATTGAGTCGTGCTGAAATATAGTGGTTTTTCATTTGTTTAATCCGGCAAGAAATTATTGTTAACATTTTTTTCTTTAATAGCAACATAATATGGTTTGCATCTTCGACCTTACGAGCCCATTATAGCCTTTACCACCCGCATTCAAGTCTCTGTGTACATTATTGGATGACACGCCACCGAAACAGATCGTAAGATCGAGGATTTGAGAGCCAACATCATCATCATCGTCTTCTGACCCGCATGCTCCACTAAAAGGGACGTGGGGGATCGACTGCCCAAACGCAACCAGGCGAGTTTTTGGACTTGTTCCAACCACCTTGTTCTGGGCCTGCGAAGCAGTCACCTACCTAATAGGATCGCATTCAACGCCCGCCTCGGAAGTAGTGATGAAGGGGACATTCGAGCTACGTGACCAAAACAACGAAGCATAGCCCTCTCCGTTCGAAGTTGGAAGCCAACATTACTCGCGAAATTGTACAAATACCGATCGCTACGGTAGAATTAGTGATCAAAAAGTAAACCCATATTGGACGTTCCTTCAGACGTGTTTCGTTTAAAATTAAAAAAAGAACACAGGTTGAATTAGCAGTTTTAATCTATCTTGTGTTAAAAATATTATGCATGGCGCATCTGAACCTTAGCTTCTTCTGCAACTACTCGGGTTCAGTGTTGGGACTTTACCACAATTGTGGTAGATATACTATTTTGCGAAATTTTTTTGTAATTCTTCTTTTTTATGTAAAATTTATGACAACTTCAAAGGAAAGCAATTATATGCAAAAAATCATGAAGAATTGTTTTTAGTGTTTCAAAAATCTGAACACATTGGAAAGTAAGAACTATGAAACAACTATGAAAGCGTTCACGTAGTATGTGAAATTTCTTAGAAATTTAACATGTAAACGAGATCTATCACGCTTTTTTTCAAATCTACTACTCGTTTTCTCCGGGATATACCACACTTTGAAAGAGTCCCAACACTGCTCGTGTTGTGCTTGCTATTGTTCTTTCACGAGGAGATGATACCTACAATTTTATACCGACTCCTAATGGCTAAGTTTGAGAAGCTTGTTCTAGACAGGCGAACTTTCGGAGTATATTTAGTGATTCGAAAGACGTGGAGCCGTGAATTATGAAAGCTGGTTATGAATGCGGGGAACCTGACACACTCTTCGTCGACAGACCGACAGTCATCAACCCACTACGCCACAATCAAACACGATATTTTGTATAATATTTGTAAATTTAAAGTGAACTTTAATTTAAGTTTAGCTTAGAGTAACCGCCGTGAGTAACATGGCTTACTATCGGCATTCGGTGCAGACTGTACTTGGCAGTGTTTCTACTACTATCCAAACACGCGTCCAAGCCACTCGCGTGATAATGGTGTGCATCGATGGAGAGCGGTAAAACCAAGCCATGCCTAAGCTCTCGCGTTATGTTGCTATGCATTGGATGAAAAGCGGTACAACTAAGCCAAGCCGAAGCCATGTGCTTGTGATTGTCCAAGCACGCGCCAAGCCAAAGAACTCACGTGATGCTGCTATGCACAAAATGAAGGACGCCATCAGCCAAGTTACAACCGAAGCCATCGATAACGTTGTATATCGTGCTCTCTCTTTCCTTCCAATGCGTACAACCTACAACTTCTGTTTTGTTCTCTTTTTGTTATTTTGTTTAAGTTAAGTACCGTCATTTTTCTGTGTTAAAGGTTAGTTAATAGATGTAGTCTCACTCGTTGTTTGGACTCAAGTCAATAAAGACCTATAAAAATTAATTTGAGCGTTTTTTTTTTGGGACCACGATTGGCTCCCACACATATAACTCGTGGGTCAGTAAGTTAGAAATAGTAACAACTAGTTTTAAGCATTTTCGTCCAGTAAATAAGTTTATCATGAAGTTTTGAAAGTAAAAATGAATTTAAAAAATAAAATAAAAAAAGAGTTAACTTTTATTGAAATGAAAGTTCTGATCAAGAAAAAGTAAACTAAAAATCAAACAAACTAAGCAGCGTGGCTGCAGGATACGTGTCGCGTGTATTTGCACAGTTACGGACGTACTCATTGGAGGTTGCCTAACGTTATTAACGCCACTAATAAATGCTTTATCCAATAAAATTCTTACGATACTATTAATACCCAATTTATTTCAGCTGTTCACCGATCTAATGAAGTTCATGAATTATGATGCGAATGGAAGGGAATATAAAAGGTAAGGTGGATGTCACATTATGGCTTCAGACATACCTCGCGGATATGCAATTCGAACCGTAAACCAGTGCCCCTGTGTATGAATGCCGCGGACACAGTCTTTTAGTTAAACTGGTGTTCACCATGTATATAGTAATCGATAAAGTCAACGACTCGAAGTCAATCTCAATAAGTTCGGCCGATTTTTCGTATGGATCCTTTAGTCTTAAATTTTACACCAAAAACATTGTGTTCATATTTTCACACTATTATTTTTTATATTGCCTAAAAAGCGAAAAGAAAATTTAAGCATTTTTTTTCATGCAGATTCGTGCAATCATTTTTATACAACTAGAGCTACCAAAAACATGCAATATTTACAAATAATTTTTTACAAAGTTTACACAAAACTCCAAATTAAAAAAACTAAACAAAAAATAGAAAATTTATAAAGAATTTTAACTAAATGATCTTACTCGTTTACCGCGTTTACCACGAGGTCCTTTCTCGCCTGGTGGTCCAGCCGGACCTGGTGGGCCGATTTCTCCTCTATCCCCCGGAATGCCCTGAGGTCCTGTAACCAAAAGAGCACACGCAAAAAATTACCCAAAATGAAACAATAAACCATAATTGCGAGTAGCATTTATATGTACCCATGCATGTGTATGTTTCTTGCAATTAATATAAATACCCATAAACATTCAGTTCGGGTGTATCTACAAGAGGGTGTACACTTGAATATCTGTCTATTCATTCACAAGCACACATATAGTATTCATAATTACAATTATCTTCGTGTGCACATAAATTAATGTCACGCAGGGAAAGTGAAGTTCAAATGGGTTGTTTGTAGCACCCTTTCGTGCTTATGCCACAGCACTCTTATACGGGCTTTGGGTTTCCAGTTAATATTGCGCAATTGAAGAGGACTCTCTGTGTTGCTGTAAATGAGGTACGGGTTTATGTAGCTGCACAAATGTTCAGAGATGTACTTTTGTTGGGTGGAAGAAGAAACCAGTCAAACCCCTACGTCGTCGTCGTCTTATTTTGTTATTAATTATAATGCTTTTATGGTGTCAATTGTAACCATGTGCTCGGTGAGGAACACTGATTCCAGAACACTGGTTGTGCGGATGAGATGGCGGTTGAGTTGTTGATTGTGATATGCTTCGCTAAGAGTGACTATTTTTTCAGGGCTTAAAGATGTTATTAAAGGGAAAGTTTATGAGCGTCACAGCAGTCTTTACCACTTGGGAGTACAAATGTACAGTGTTCTGTTGCATGTGTTTCAAACCATTGATAGGGGTTTTAAATGTCTTCTTTGTCTGTTGGCTTGTTTGGTTACAAATGGAATTCAAGGTGTAGAGCGCTCGAGAAGAATGCTCTTCAGAATGAATGGGAGATTATATGGGGGTAAGCGAAACTCGTTTTCAGGGTAATTTCATCATTGAAATGATTTCTTTAAAAAGGATGCAAGCACTGTGGAGAGATGAGCATGATGGAATGTAGATGTGTCAACATCATGATCCAAGAGCGTGAATGCCAATTGTTGGGAATTTGATATAAGATACAGCAATAAGAACATTTGTTATCTGGTATGATAACAGCACGACAATGTAGATTCAGATTCATGCTGAAAATTCATCAGGAACAAATGCTATAGTGAATTACAGTTTATATGCTCTTGATGAAGACGTCGCTGGTATGTCATTGATGATTTGAAAAGCAATTGATCATTTGAATTGAGTTGTAACTGAACGAGAACCCCATTAACTAATTTACATGAGCGATACTGGAACGCGAGCAATGATGTATATAGGCACCCAGAAAATGCTCAAAATGCAAGCCTCGAAAATCAACGAATATTTGAAGTAGTGAATGAGTTGGAATTTTGAAAGGAATCCGAAGAAAAATTCTGTACAAAATAAACAAAATAAACTTGGGCAGTACAGAATTGAGTTGTAACTGAACGAGAACCCCATTAACTAATTTACATGAGCGATACTGGAACGCGAGCAATGATGTATATAGGCACCCAGAAAATGCTCAAAATGCAAGCCTCGAAAATCAACGAATATTTGAAGTAGTGAATGAGTTGGAATTTTGAAAGGAATCCGAAGAAAAATTCTGTACAAAATAAACAAAATAAACTTGGGCAGTCCTTTTCTTGGCATTTCGGAGAAAACATTTATTTACGCCAGTCCTGGATGAAAGTCAATAGTAAGTGTTCGATGATAGAGAAACGGTGGACGGATGGTTTTTGGGGAAGTTTTGCTGATGGATGAGAAGGTATGGAAAACACGTACGACCGAGTTCCACGAGGTAATCTCTGGAGTGTTCTGCAGAAGTCCTCTTTTGAGGGCCATTCAGTCTGATATAACAGCTGTGTTCGGGTTATTTGGCGTGGGCCTGGGACGTTGGACCGGAGGTGAGGAATCTTTCACATTGGAAGAGTTGAGGATGAGCTATCTCCGTTTTGCAGATGACTCAGTGAGTCTCACTCAATCTCTATGAAACACTTCCTCGAAGACAACCCTGATCTATTTATAGGTTCATTACATGTCAGGATGGCTGTGCAACACATTGAGAAGGTGTGAAGAGGTAAAATTCAGGTCCTAAGTGAGACGTGGCGGACGCTTCTACACACTTCGCTAATCTAACCTACATATCTTAACATCCCCCCGGACAGAACTTGAGCGCGCATTCCATTTGTGGCTGTGCTGATGCTGCGATAAGGGTTAACGTAGACAGAGGTTATGGTCATTTAAAGAACGCCTGCTCATTGAGCATAATAGTGGAGTTCCCTTGAAGAAGTTTGAAGAGGTCCCTTGAAGAGGTTATGATCATTTAAAGAACACCTGCTCATTGAGTTTGAGTAATTTATTGTCCTTTTCACAAGTGATGGAGTAATGAGGAGTAATGCTGAGCTTTTCTGCAGCACGGACCAAGCTCGGACAATTTTGAAACAGCTTAGAAGATCTGTAATCGAGAAGGTCCAACTTAGCGTCGACACGAAGTTAGCTGAAAACAAACACTAAGTTTGTATTCTCTCTAACGGTTTTAAGTTTGGTCATGGTATGTATACAAAACGAGACAAGACCCTTGTTAAGCACAACTTTGGGATTTTTGTCGGAAACTTCTGGAGTTGCTTTCATTCAATCAAATTTTATGATTTCAACTTTGAATTCACAACTCACGAGTTTATCAACTCCTCATTTCCTGAACTTGTGGAAATAGCAGATGTTAAGGGATGAAATCAGGGCATGATTATGATTTCATTTATCGTTTTGGGCTCTCAAAGCTGACAAAAATAATGGTACTCCAACTAAGAAAACAGGATTCATTGCCGTGCAAACAGAGAAGGTGCTGGCTTTCCGTTTGATTTGAAATAATGAAGTATTTGATGGATTCTTTCCCATCTGTTAGCAGATAATATCCTTTCAAAACACTAAATACTAATTAGTCTAAAGTCGGCAGGAAAATTAGGACTAGTCTTTTTGGGTATAAGAGTAATTTAAGCCATTCTCCAACTAGCCGCTAACTGTGAGGTGTATATACAGAATTTAAAGACATGTGGTAGTATAAGCTTAAGGAATCGAGGGTCCAGTGGCATTAGATTTGACGGAGTTAATAGCTTTGAATACATCGAATTCATTAATACATTCAAAACAGAAATTAGGAAACAATTCAGGAGAACACGGATCTAGATTAAGAGATGAGGGATGTGGGGGACCCGGAGAAAATAACGCACTCATTCGGGGATAACGTACACATTGGGGTTGAGTTCAAGCAACAGCGTTGCCACTGGACTACACAGAATATTCTCTCAATACATTTATGAACACGAATACTGCCGCAAGTTTGCAGCAGGTCAGCATTGTCTAAAAGGTATTCATAAATGCAACATAGGTGGGCGACTCAAAAAGTGTCGACGAAAGTTTACATCATGTCTAAGAAGAGTATGATGCTAGGTTTAATGTTTAATAAACATAATAAACTGAGCAACTTTCAAAAATATCAAATAATGAAACCGTAGCAAATTACGCAGCGAAAAGGTCCATGCCTTTAACTAAAAAGTATTGGAAGTCAAAACATGTTCCAATTAACAGAAATGTCGCATGAAAAAGTCCACTTTTCGGTTTCCCTGAAACAAAATGAAAACAAAAATCACAGCCAATTTGATCGCAGGTTGACTGTGACATTGCTATTATGAACGCATTTGCCGACTGCTCTCATGCACAGTCACTGCAATTTATTGACATTTGTGAACGCAAATCTTGCAGGGCTGCCGCATTGTGACGTTTATGAACTCGGCCAGGTAGTTTACTATCAGCTACAACACCCAGACCTTTCAGATTCTTCCACAATTGCTTAGAGCATTATTTAGGATCTTCTTCTGAAAAATATACCCACTTAGGGCTACGGATAAGAGCTGTGACGTTGTTGCGTACAATGCAGTATTGTTGTCTATTTTCAAAAGTTAAGTTTGAATTTCTTAAAAATACACTCACGAGCGTGATGCGTTTTCCATCGGAACATGCGTTGGAAAGCTACTGTCATTGTACGTCATTTTAGTATATGTCATTCATTTGAAGCGAAAACAACAATCATTTTTTTCACTCAAATGTGACGAACCTTGTGCCTGAAAAAGTGTTTTTGCCGGGAGTTCTTCTTCATTACTTTAATATGAAGAAAACTGCTGCCGAAAGTCATCGTCTTTTGGTGGAAATTTATGGTGAACATGCGCTAGCTGAGCGAACGTGCCAAAAGTGATGATTTTGACTTGGCCAACCAGCCAAATAAACCGCAAAGCCGAATATCCATGGCGCGAAGGTAATGCTCTGTATTTGGTGGGATCAGAAGGGTGTGCTGTATTATGAGCTGCTAAAACCGGGTGAAACCATCAATGGGCAACGCTACCGAACACAATTAATCAGTTTGCAGAGAGCAGTAGCGACAAATATGAAATAATTTTCCATCATGACAACGCTCGGGCCGACGCTCCGGTCCGGTTAAGAACTATTTAGAAAACAGTGGATGGGACGTTTTACCCCACCCGCCTAATAGCCCAGACCTTGCCCCTTCTGACTACCATTTGTTCCGGTCGATGCAGAACGCCCTCACTGAAATACGGTTCACATCAGAGCAGAATATCAAAAATTGGCTTGATTCATTCTTGGCTGCCAAGCCAACCCAATAGATTTCAAACTTTTCATTAATATTGGCCGTCAGGTATATGTCATGCCAATTGAAGCTATAAAGCGTGTGTGTGAGCTCTAAAAGATTAATGTCCTGAAAGGATCTAAACCCAAGGGTGTCATCGCAGTTGGATCTAATTTTAGTAAAAGAACAGAAAATGAATTCACTAGTCAGTTAATTTGGTCGAAACATGTAGAAGCAATTTTATGTGCTTTGTATATGTGAACATTTTTATATGCTAACAGTACCAATAATGCTGGTATATGTAAATACACACATACCTGTAGCTTTACCATTTTTTTTCTGTTCGACAAAGCAAGCGCATCATGTTTGAATGCATCTCCCCTCAAAATTATGCTCAGTCAATTTATTTTCAGATTTTTTTCAATTTTCATTGATAACGAATTCGAATTACTACAACTCAAAATGTCCGGATATATTGCAGTATCATCGAAATTTGATCGAAGCTAAACAATTGAATCGTTATCGGAACAATTCGGATTAATTTCGATATCGCACACTCTGCTTATTTGCTTTGTAATTTGAGAAATTGTGTGCTTTGAACGACATCCACACCTACATACATTCGTGTACTGAATATATTTTCAGAGGTTGAGTGGGGTTTTCATTTTAGAGCATCAACAATTTCAATCGACTGATAGCGAGTTAAAAAAAATTCAACGGGTAGGTTGTACATGAGCCGATTGGCTTGAGACTCTATGTAATTCGCTGCAAGTGGTACAAAATAACACGCATTTAGGATTAGCCGCCTTATTATGTAGTAGCGTTTAATATTTACATTTTTCTTGTAACTTTAAACAACTGTCAGAAAAATTAACACTCGTGAACTTTCATTTTTCATAAACCATGAGGAGTTGGTCTGAATTCTTCTTCTTTGCTTGGCGCTACAGTCCGGAGGGGACCGTTCCTCATCCACCAAGACCCTCCAGACAGCACGTTCTTTCTGCAGCTGCTTTTTCTCCACTTGTCTACTCGTTCGAGGACGTCTTCTGTTGCGTTCTCCCAATGGCTGCCTCCAGAGGCCCTTCTCCACTTGTGTGCGCCATCTCGTTCGAGGACGTCTTGTGTTGCGTTTCCCCAATGGCTCGGAATCAAAGACTCTCCGTTCTACATGACCTAGCCATCTTAAGCGTTGAATTCTAAGACGCTAAACTAGGTACATGCGGCTGTATAGCTCGTACAGTTCGTGGTTGAATCTTCTCCTGCAGACATCAGCAACGCAAAAAGGGCCAGGACAAGAGCGTTTTACAACCGCTTTCAATAGCGTCCATGTCTCTTCGATATAGAGCAGGACAAGGATGATCAGAGCGTTTTATAAAGTCAGCTTAGTATTTCGAGAGATGACAATTGAGTAACATTTCCTCTTCAGCAAAGAAACAGCGATTGGCAAGAATAATTCTGCGCTTGATCCCGGGACTGGTGTTATTTTTCCTTTTGTCTGCAGAGCCGAGGTAGACGAAGTCCTCGACTACCCCATTCCTACTGACCATTATGACGCTATATTCGAGACGTAGTTTAACGTCCTCCCGTGATGACAGCATGTACTTTCTTTTGCCCTGTTCTACTGAGTTGGTCTGAATTGGTATGTATTAAAAATAAAAAAAATTGTTGAAAAAGAACTTTCTGTACAAGAAGCCATGACTACACAAGCAATTAAATCAGCTCAATTTTCATGTGATTAATACAGTCGAACCTCCATAAGTTGAATAGTCACAGGACCAAATATTTGTTTGAGTTGTGGAGTGTAAAACTTGGGGAATTTTAAGTCTAATTTCTGAAACATTTAACAAATTGTTCTTAAGAATGTTCGTCTTGCAGAACATTGACAATATTTCCATTTGCCCTGGAAATATTCTTTGCTTTTACGAAGCCAATGACAAGGAACTTTCGTTTGGTCAATAGGAACTCTATGTTTTTGATTTTTAAATCTTAAATCATTTATTAGCTTTGAGTCAAACCACGTCTTGTCAAACAACAACGTTAGGTGGAGTAAGCAAAGAACTTTTTGCCGAAACTTTATCGTAATTAATGTTTAAGGCTATTCTGCTTTGACGCTTCATGTCGTTCACCTTGTGTTTTTAAGCATCACTAACTTAAGCCGGTTATATGTGTCAGACTAAAAACAGTTGGTCCCATTTCTCTACAGCAGTCTTTACATTACAAAGTGATTCGCCAGTGAGCTTATATAGCTGCTTTGTTGAAGAATTTGGTCAGTGATGAGGCCATTATTGATCCAAACGAACGCAATCAGAACGCAACGGTTGGTATGGAATGGTGGGATAATCAGATCATATGATTCCAAAACGAGGGCAATCAGCTTATTGCGGTCAGTGGAATTCGCTTGATTAATGCATTTTTCGCTCCCTTAATGATCGCCCGGAATGAGGAAGAGATGTGATTTCTGGAGGATGGCTGAACGTGCAATACATCAAACGAAACATTCAACTTAAGTGCAAATGGGTGCGACATTTTACGAAACGGGCTTTTAAGCTGGTCTCTAGGTTTCCAGCGATTGCCGCCATGTCAACGGATCAGAAAACGCATTCAACAGACGCACCGAACTATGTTACAACATAGGCATGAATTGCGTTGCAAAAAACATATCCGGAGCTGGAAAAATTGATATCGGTACGTCACAAACCTCAGCTAAATTTGTTCCTCCTGAAGCGTTTAAATGCGATGTTTATAGAAAACCCGTTCATTCCGAGCACATGTCAATCTCACGAATTTCAATTCATGCGTCAGCTTTCGATGACATGGCAGTATCACAGCCGGAGGATATTCTGTATGAATGTAATCATGTTCGGTAAAATATTGTTCATGGATAAAATGTAAGGTCCCTTGTCGAAATTTGGAAGAAAAATCGATTGAATGACGATTCACAGAAGGAATTTATAAATATTGCAGGAATAGCCCGATTTAAGTCGCTAATTTGTTCTGTCGGGATCGACAAAGATCGAAAATGACTCATATCGAAGCACTGAAAGCGGAAAATCACAGGCATCACACATTTTAGATGAACAGTTAAATAAACTGAGAGGACTAACTTAATTACATAAATTGTAAGTAGTTTTTTCTTTCCTACATTGTATGTAGATACATAGATAGTAGAAACAAACTGAAATAAACCCTTCTTCTCTTCTTTGTGGTACAGCTCGGGGTAAACCTTGGCCTCTACCACCAGAGTTTAGCACGCCAAGTTGGTTGAGGTCCTTCTCCACCTGGGTGTGCCACCTTAAACGTGGGCGTCTGTCGCGTAGTTCGTCGTATGTTCAGAGCAGTGTCTTGAGTTGTTCATACGCTTTACATGGAGAAGCTACCCTAGACATTTGACCCGCAGACGCTCATATCGCTGTACAGTCCGAACTGCTGAATACAGCGTTCCCTCCCGTACTACAATCGATCTTCTTGAGTACATTACGCGTGGTACCTTTTTAAAAACTATATTTCCATTTTTTGGATATTTTGGGTTTTGAAAAGAAATTATTCGCACTTATTGAACATCCGCAAATTGTCAATAGTTTTGGTAAACATTCTCTATGGCAAGCAAACGACGACCAGATTCGCCACCGTTGTAATTCTGATTCTGGCTGGCGTTTCTTATTTTAAAATACAGTCTTTGCAGTCAGTCCCAAAAGGGAGTATACATCATAAAGGTGTCTGGGTTTTCAACAGAAATGCACTTCAAACGGGACTTCAATCACAAATCTTAAATGCAATTTTCTGAAGCAATTAGTAATGTACTTGTTGTGTTCGTGAAGGGAACCAGAATATGATCTTCTTTATTTATATTCGACTTCACTTATTCATTATTATTAAATATAAACTTAATTCACTGACACTACACCATGTACTTGATTTTAGGAACAAAAGGTGCGAGGCGATTGTGTCCACGCGGCTGGCAGGTCCAGAAGCAAGTGGTCGGAAATTCATGCAGCTGTCAATTGCAACTTCATGACGTGCGCGCCATCTGGGTCTTGAAAGTAGTTTGTTTTTCGCGGATCGCTCTCTCTTTGGACGTAACAGTACTCAAAAACAAAAAATATGAGGACATCTCAGAAACTATAGAGATGTAGAACTGAGGAAGCAGAACACGAGCAAGACTGCATGTATAGATCGAAGTTCTGTGCTAGGTCCCATCATTAAGGAGACGGCAAAACGATCTTGTTCTCGACCTTTTTGCACATTTTTTATATTATTTTTTTAAACGTAACCTTTAAAAAATTAGAAATTAGCTACCAAAATCAGTGTGGCAAAATATATCACAAAATATTAGACGGTTTTTTTCAAAATCTGAACGTTTATTTAAGAAAAACACGTAGAATAGTATTATTCAAAGTATTGCCCATCTGAAGCTATGACTTTTTCTCGCACTTTGTGGATCCCATTCCAAAAGAACTGCGCCCGCTTGGCAGCCAAGAATGAATCAAGCCAATTTTTGATATTCTGCTCTGATGTGAACCGTATTTCAGTGAGGGCGTTCTGCATCGACCGGAACAAATGGTGGTCGGAAGAGGCAAGGTCTAGGCTATAAGGCGGGTGGGATAAAACTTCCTATCCACTTTTTTCCAAATAGTTCTTAAACGGAATAGCGAAGGCTACTGCTCTCTTCAAACGGATTAATTGTGTTCGGTAGCGTTGCCCATTGATGGTTTCACCCGGTTTTAGAAGCTCATAATACAGCACACCCTGCTGATTCCACCAAAAAGCATTACCTTCGCGCCATGGATATTCGACTTTGCCGTTTATTTGGCTGTTTGGCCAAGTCTAAATCATTACTTTTGGCGCGTTCACTCAGCTAGTGCATGTTTACCATAAACTTACACCAAAATACGATGACTTTCGGCAGCAGTTTTCTTCATATAAAATTAATGAAAAATAACTTTTTCAGGCACAAAGTTTGTCATATTTGGGGAAAAAAAAGATTGTTGTTTACGCTTCAAATGAATGACATATACTGAAATGACGTACAATGACAGTAGCTTTCCAACGCGTGTTCCAATGGAATACTAACAATGGAATAATTGATTTGATTGATCCCTTGGCCAATCGACAAATTTCGGAGACTTTTTGACAGTTATTTATGTTTTTTTGACGATTATTCACGAAATAACGTAAATGCCGTTCTCTGATTGGTCAACTTGGCTTTAGAAGACGACTGAGAAATGGTTGTCAACAATTTTAAGGGGCACGATAGGTAGAATTTGGGCATCTCTATGATACTTCTTTTTTGATTTTTACCGTCGTCCGAGGTATTACCGTATTGTGCTCTTCCTTTCAAAACTAGGGACGATTAAAAATTACGATAATGCACAATTGAACGTGTCTGTTGAACAAAGTTTAGGGAAAAATTGATTTCCTGATTAAACTCAATAACAGTTGTTGACATTGAGATCTCGTGAACAGTCAAATACAATAACAGACTAGTGAAGCACCCATACACGCACACTATGAGTTTGACAGTAGCAATTATTCTTCAGGCATGAACTGAGGAAAGGGGAGACCATAAATAAAAGCCTCTTAACTTGTCCACCATCAACAGTCTCTTTTGAAAGTCAGACGTTATCTAATCCGCTTATGTACAGTTTGTGTTGTGCCTTTTGAATGAATGCATTTTGAAACAGTCAGTTTTTGGGCATTTAAAATGTACTCAGTAAATCAAGGAAACGACTGCCATTATTGCCTGGATACCATGTGCGGATAAGCATAGATAGATGCAACGACTGTCTGGAATTAGTGTCCAATAAATTGTGAAGAAAGAAGGAACCACTTTTACAGGTCCTTTTTTCCACTAGATCTAAGTCGATGCACATGCTGAATGCATAAGAGGATAAATATAAATGCACCACTACTGCAAGGACTTTCCTCCTACACGAAACGAAACAAACAGGATACACTACTGATCCTGGCTGGAATTAATTAACTTTTACATGATACATATCATATTCAGTGACAATAATAACAAGAACTGCTATTTACGCACAATCAACGTTACTGTAAGAACAGAAATGATTGGATTTGCAAATTTACAATACGACAGGGATAATGGAATCCTTTCAAGAACTGAAAATTTGTTTTTGTACCATGACTGAGACAAAGAATGCGTAAACATGAAGCAACGTATTTCCATATTGTCTACTGCCACATTCAGTTCCTTGATGAATGAAGTCGTAGATTCTGCAAAACCATCCATGATAAAGAGATACAATCCTTAACAATGTATAACCCCACCTCCCCGTGTATGCCAGAATCCGGGTGCAGTTCCTTTCAAGGATGTCAAAAGTCAACAAACGTATAACCTTACTGACAAATTTGGAAATTCCTAAACACATGCTTTCAAATGAAATTCAGCTCACAGCAGGAAGACAAGTTAACCTCCACAAGCTCTGTCTTAATGCGAAGACAGTGGGGTGGAATAGTTTTCCAACTCTGATGACAGTCTCTGCAGATAGCAATTGGGTCAAGAGGGAGACAAAATGAAAAACAAAAAAAATGTAATGTTGACATCCGACAATAGCGTGACCACATTCCATATAAAATGCATTCTCCTCCCTCCCCAACCAGGAATGGCACTGTTGTATACGAGGGCCGTGAGATCCTTTCATTTCGTCCCCCCACCCCCAACACACACATTTCAGCATTCGTACATGGAAGACAGACGTTTCGAGTTATTGTCTCGGCTGATTGTTGCGTGGCTGCAAATAGATTCCCCCGGCGGTGCTCAGAATCTGTTCGTTCCCGAAGAAATTGATACCATAACAAAGCAACCGCAATGATATTGTTTCCTGGATTACTATTCTTAATACTGCCAATGGAGGTGTACTCCGTCCCCGTTCTCGGCTCGGAATTCTCTTGGAAAAAGGTGCTTCATAACTAAAGCACAATGTACGCCCGTGTGTACGTCCGTGTGGCAACAATGGGGGAGAAAAAAAAAATACATTCTACAAGTGAAATATCTTGAATCGAGGAAAAAATGTCTCACTTCGTACTTCGTGATCCCCGTCCATGGAAAAGTCGGCACAATACACACACTCACACACACGCAAGAAGACGCACGATGGCGCAAGGGAGTTTCACTCCATCGCTGGGAGAAGGGAATTTCACTTAACAAATATCCGTCACGCCTCATTTACGGGGTGGTAAATGCAAACATACACATACAGGCGGCGACACACCACATACTAGATGGAGAGAGGGTATTTGCCGTCGTCGTTGTCGTTGCGTTTCCAGCATCCATAGCTCTTTCTCCCTAAACTCGCATCGCATCGCAACCAGCTCCAGCATACTAGCTTCGTGTCGTAGAATGGCCGGCGAACAAACAAAACATCCTCTCGTGTACACGTTCTCTGTCAACCGCACTCGCACACTCGATAGAATACAAGAATACCAAAAACAGAAAAGGAGAAAAAAAAAGAAGGAAGATCCAAAGAGCTTTCGGATGATGCTGGCGATGGGGCCGAGCAATCTCCTTCCACTGTTGCTTGCGCTGTGCTGCTCCCGCTCCAGTTGCTGCCGGTGATGGTATGATATCATTCAATATTTGTTTTCATGTGGAGCAAAGGAGAAGTTTAAGGATTTCCCAGCTATTTTCGATTCCCTCTACATACTCGCATCCCCCCATTCCTCGCATCAACTAACCGACCGACTGTGAGCTGAAGGAATGCAAAGGGGTAGGGAGTTAAAAAAACAGAAAGTTGATCAATCAACTTTCCCGTTTCATCTCCCGGGCGTGTACTTGCCTCAAAAATTAATCAATACGATCTCGTGATTAATATCCCATTACGGTCTGGGATTTCTGTACCTACCTCACAGTTTAGATAAAACCGAACCGAACGTGAGTCAGCGTCAGACAGTGGTGGCAAATGGAATGGAATGGAAAAGAGAGGAGGAAATATGTTCTTACCTGGCGGCCCAGGTGGACCCGGTGGTCCCTCGATAATGCCAGTGGGAAATTCGTCGCCCTTTATGGTTGTGGTGAGACCTCGATCCCCTCTGTCGCCTTTGTCGCCCTTTTTAGGAAGAAAATAAACAAACAAACAATCGATTGACAAATGAACATCTCAATCTGGAGTGAAATTAATGCTGTCACAACAGAGACACTTACCCTTAGGCCAGGTGGTCCGGTCGCGCCGGGCGGTCCAATTGGGCCTGGCTCACCGCGTGGTCCTGGTGGTCCTTGTGGTCCCGTGTCGCCAGCAGGACCTTGTTCGCCGTCGTGTCCTGGTACACCCATGCCTCCTGGTGGTCCTGGAGGTCCAGGTGGGCCCGGTTCGCCTGGTTCGCCCTTGAGGTGAATGGAATAAAAAACGTGTGTTAATCCCTTTCGCCAGCATTGCAATCACGGACGCAGATACATTACATGCGTTGCAAAATGAAAATTGATTAAGTAAACTATAAGGAGTGGCATGCACTTTAGATGGTGTTGTTAGTTCTAGGAACGTGCCGTGATAACGAACACTTTTACGCATGCATGCAGAGGTGGTGTGGCGAGTCGCATCTCCTTGATGTCTGCGACTGTTTGGCATCCAATGAAGCAGCTCTTGGAGTGGTTAGTACGAGATGTGTTATGTTTTATTTGTTACGTTAGTGATTGAGCTCTGAGGTTCACAAACTCACCTTTAATTGAATTACGGTCGAGGCGGATACATTAACGCCCGCTTCTTGTAATCCCTTTTGAAAACCAAACAAAATAAAATACAAAACAAAATCAGAAAAAAACGAAGAAACATAAAAAAGAAATAGAAATTGAAATAAAAAAAAACCGAAAAAGGGTGCAGGTACATCAATCAGTTCTACGAGCAGTCGTGGTGGTGGTCACGAAGCAGATTCCAGGGAGGAGAGGAGGATGGGTTGTTTGATCGTTTGCCGTCGCATGTGCTTTAAGTTCTTTTGGCCTAAGTTCGGGTTTAAGTGAAGTACCTGAGTTCAAAAGGCTCAAGTTGTTCGGGTCGACTTTGATGGGAGTGTAATCAACATTGAGAACCGGAAATAGACAAACCAATTCGGTTGCTTTGAGGAAATTTGTCTGGGAAATCAGAGCTGAGCTAAATGTTCAATTATTTTAGGATTTTTCGAGTCGTTCATGTCTTTTTCTTTTTCAACAAGAAATCACCCGATCTTCGTCGCTTTAATGACACAGAGCAAGGACCGTGATGAATGTGATTTACCTTGTGCGTACGTGCTCTAGTAGGAGTCAGTTCCGAAGCAATCACGTGACATTTCTCATTGCCGCTAGTTTTGTGATGAATTCTAATAGCAATCACGTCCATGGACATTACTTGAATGACTTCCGTGACACACATCAACTGGGGGAGGGGTCATTAAGTGTGTAACTTGTTGAAGGAAGGAGGGACTTTTGCGCTCCCTGGATAGCCTTGGAGAATATCACAGAATCGTATTGCCCATTAACACGGGAGTCTGTGGCAACTGGCGAAACAAATATGGACCCAGTGGACCTATTACACTTTGGAAGCGATTCGTGGGGTTTTAAATGGTCAAGATTTATTTCAATTACCAACGTTACTTGACAGAGGGGAATTGAAACTGGAACTTAAGGCGATTGTTTTTCAATTTTATAATAAGAATTGGGATAGCGCGACACCATGTTTCGAGGTCGACATGGGCGAGGCTTGGGTTAGGTTAAAGTGGCTGGCTGCAGATAAGAAAAAACAAAAAGAAGTTTATCTTTTTTTCGTTAAAAATATGTATAATTTTCGAATGCAAATGAACAGTTCTGTTCCTTGTTTTGTTATAAAAAATCTTCCAATTTAGGAAGGTGGAAATATGGATTATCTGTTATTTCATCTCCTGTTTGAATAAAACTTCGTAAATTTTAATAATTTATGTATATCATCATTGTGGGGTTGTCTTCGTACAAATTCGATTGCGGAATTGTTGTCTGATTCCTCAGATGAATGACATTCAAAATTGTTTTGTCTGAATGAAGTTGCACGGTAGCAACATTTGCATCCACTGTCAACACTTCTTGATAAGACTCTGCTAAAGTTGCTGTTGTTCTCGATTTATAAACATCTTATCATTGACAATGGAACTGAGCCTTCATCGGGCCAATTATAGAAAGAACCAAACCGAGTTTTGTTAAAAGAATTATGAAATAATTATATTTTATACAACATCTGCGATGACATCTCTGCACAATTGTTTTTCTGTTCACCCCTTTTAACTTAATCGATAACTCCTCTGAAAGTGAAATAAGCCTTGCGCTTCGACATTTTTGCATAAACTTTTCACGAACTTAAAGGCTCAACTATAATGCGCATGAGTGCACATGAGCTCGTGTCTAATTGTAAAGAAATCTTTCGTCTTGTTTTAAAAGACACATGACCAGCCATAATGAGCATAAACTCGCACAGAACTGAAGTATGATAGAGACTAGCAACTTCTACCTTTCTTGCCCCTTAAAATTTTTGGCAACCATTTTTTATTTCGTTTTCTAAAGCCAAATTGACCAATCAGAGAACGGCATTCATATTATTTCGTGAATAACCGTCAAAAATGCATGAATAACTGTCAAAAAGCCTCCGAAATTCGTCGATGGACTAGGGATCAATTAGCTGTGAAGTTGGGCATCTCTATTATACTTCATTTCTGTGCGCGCATAGCCATATGTCAGAAATTCTCCCCGTGTTTGCTTTACTTATTCTCTCTCTCTTATTTTCAGTTCGTTTATACATTTTCGCACGACAGAATTGTAAGCTTTTGAGTTAGGTTAACTGCCAGATGACGCAACCATCTGTAACATAGGTACTTCCTTAGCTTCCTTTAAGTTACAAGTCAATAATAAAATCAAACTAAAAGTCAATGCCAGATGGAATACAGGCAATACTTGCCAAATTACCAAACAAATCTGGCCCAGTGTTGACTCTAAAAGATCCAAAATCAGCACCCCAGTGGTAATAATCACCGGGCACAGCCTTTTGGGACTACAAGCGAAAAGACTAAGACTATTTTCGATTTCTGCAGAAGCTGTAGATGCGAGGAAGAGGAGGGTAATGTGCAACACCTTCTCTACAGCTGCCCTGCACTGGCCTCAGCTAGGAAAGCCAATCTCCTACTTCTTCGATAAGAGAGAAACACTAATCAAATCGCTACTAGACTTCACTGATAAATCTGGCTGGCTGTCGTAATAATCCCGCCGACCTAACCCCTCTTTTTGTAAGCCTACGTGGCAGTACAACGGGCCTACTTTAGCCTAAGCGCATCTAAGCCACTCACTATCTACCTACCTAACCCACGTTGCAGTACAACGGGCCTACTTTAGCCTAAGTGCATCTAAACCACTATCTACCTACCTACCTACATCGACATTTAGGTTCCAATATGTACCACGTGCCGTAATTCATACCATCACGATATGTACGCACCATATGTACACCACCCTGTAATGTACAACCTTTAAAAATATCGTGTAAACCTATTGACCATCGAATAAAATTCCAAATTTTAATCGGTTTTATTAAATTAGGGTTTTTGCTTAGCGCGGCTTTTGTTTACTGAGCGTAGTGTATGTATGTAACCACGGATTATAATTCAATGATTTGGCCATTTTTTCCAATTTTCCCGTTCATATGTCAAATTCACATATACGCGTTGCGGTTCAGGCCGCTCTAGCTCATGCTCAACGAAACATTTTCGTGATTGTGGGCCAGTTGCCAAATTCGCATATGCTCAACGAAATGTTCGTCATCGATCGTGACTCACAATATAGGTTGGCTCATAGAGGTGGGTGCATTCGCTCACTCTCCCATGCGCGTTTGATACTAGCTCATGCTCGCTCATGGCCATGATAGTTGAGTCTTAAAATGCAGACTCAAACAATTTTCCTGTTGATATGATCATGAAATGAATTTCGATTTAGAGAGAATTACGTTATAACAAAGCTCGTTATAACGAAGTTTGACTATAGATCCACTGTAATACCAGACGGAAACTCTCCTACACCTGGAACCAATTTGCGTCTGTAACAAAGCGGTGCGAATATCATTCAGTTCCCTCTGGTTATTGAAAAATTAGGTCCTTAAAAGTGAGTTTTAACGATTAGCCAGAGCGCTGCACGAGGAGGTAGAGGATCACATCCTCTTTAACAAAGCAGCTTTATTATACGGTACACACATCCTGTGTCCTTTTGTGCCTGTGCTCCGTTCGAACACAGATGAGGGTCCCGAGGGCAGGTCTTCTTAATCTGAGTAGCAGTAGCCAGATTGACCGCTTATTTTCTTTGCTTTGAAGCGCACGCTGCCTTCAAGATGGATGTGGATAGTTCTTTGAGTTTTAAGAAGATGGTGGGCTGTAGTAAATTGCGTATGGGGTGGATCTCCTTCTCTTGTACCAAACATAGCGCGTTCGTCGGCTTGCAATTTCTCGGTATGTCACAATGTCCCGAAACCCACATCCAAAGATAACTGACAATTAATGGATGCCGCTGAGTGGGAATAAAAATAACATTGACGAGGGACTTGATTGCAGCCTGTCCACACGAACAGATAATAAAGTCCCTTTTGAAGTTAAATTCGTTAAGTGGCTGATACTGCGTTCGGAACAGTCAGTGGAAGTGTCTTGAGTTTTAAGGCTGCACTGGCTGTAACTGCTTCCGTGTAACTCCAGTGGAGCGACGTGGAGGCGTATGTTAAGTGCAGACTTCCTTCATTTTCCGCTGACAAACATGCGGACATGGTTCTTGCACTCGCTTGAGTGCTTTACTGTTGACAACTTTATTTAGTGCTGTCCACCGAACTGATACTCCATGTATTAGCGTCGGTCTGACTCTGGAAGTGCATAAGAATAACCTGTGAGCAATGCGTGGGTGTAGCCCCACATCTTATGACCTTACAGCAATATAGGGCAGAGGACGCCTTCTTGATCACAGAAATTTCGAGCTGGCGGACATGCGCATAAACTTGGGCTGTGGGTGCTATGGTGCTCTCACGAATGGATACCTGAGGCGAAGTGTGAGAAGTCTCTAGACATAAGGCTGAATCGCAATGCAACGTTGGCGTAGTCGGTCTTTGACGAGCGCTGCTATGCGTTTTATCGAGCTTATGCGAATGTTGTGTCAGAATGTGGCAGCTTAATTTTTTTATGTCGAAATGGAACGCGCTGTTTAATTACTGTAAATAAAATTTCATTTTTTTGGTTGCCAAAAATCCATTATATATATCCATAAATATAAAAAAATTGTTTCCCAATTGTCAAAGCGCCCGGGCGAGCAGAGAGTAGCTCTACCTAGAACGTTGTGCTCGGGTTTAAGGTCAATTTCTACGCCCGACCGCCCCATTCCGACTTAATTAAACGATTTACGTGCTTCCTACAAAAAAAAAACAAAAACGTCAGAGCCCTACCGCGTGAACTAGCCGATGCGATATGAGTATGATGCGACAACTGTGGTAGTTTCATGCCGGGAAATGAACCTGAGCACCTAATGTAATGCTCGATGGACAAACTAATTAAGTCCGGACGCTGCCGGTTAGAATTTTTCAATTCAATATTTCAATTTGCGCTGGTTTCTTCAGTTAAAAAAGGGGGCACACTGCCGTGATTGTACCAAATGAAGTTTCACCAGGTTGACTGCAATTACCCGACTAATCTCTGATGTCACTTTCGAGACAGCTTCTTGGCTCAGACATAATCCATGGGATCCACGGGATATCCTTATTTGTACAAACAGTCAGTCTTCAATTAATTCACTTTCTACTAAAAGGCTCTTCAAAGCTGATGCCTCTCCGCTAAGAAGACCTTAATTACGTGATTGCAAGAATCCAGCTAAATGCGAACTCACCAAACCGGCAAACTTCTCTCTCCTAACCGATTTCCATTGAAGAAAACCCGTGTTGTTAATTTGGATCAACTGGGTTAACTCTTTTTTTGTTTGAAACCGCACACCAGACAGCAGATCGTAACCTCAACTTGGTTTGCAACCCTCGATGATGACCACAGTTGTGGATGGGTTAGAGACACAAAATTCCAAAAATATTGGTTGTAGGTTGTACCACATGAAATGATTCATGGTCAATATCTCCGAAACAGAACTTAGTCAACCAACGCCTGATGTTGCTGTTGCATCTCAGAGCGCGAAGATAATTTTTAAAGTCTAGCTGTAGCAACAGTGGTTGCGTATTTCATGTTCTTTGCACGTGCTAAGACTTTATGTGCCCTCTTGTTAAATTTAATAGGATAACAAGTGAATTATTATTTGCGAGCTTAAGAGTTGCGTTCTTCTACTGTCATTAATCAATTCTTGTGGTTAGGCCTAATATATGACTGGGTTCAGAAACCAATTGCAAAGTGTTTAGCCTCTCACATCACAACCTGATATTCTAGAGGAATCTGAGAGTACTTCCTATGTATCTCTCTCTATTTCCAATTTCAAAGCATCCCACTTCATTCAATGTGGTCACTAAAATTACAAAACTCCTCTTCAATGGCACTCGATTTATTTACATCCAAAGGAGCAATCTGGATGTAGACATACATGCATAATTCATAATCCATTCCTCTCTCCAGCACATTCTCCCTCAACATATTGGATGCGATGAGACACTTAACTAGGCTACCTACGATTACTCATATTTATGATCAACAACTTGAACTTCTCAAGCAATGCGTCATTGAGCAAAATATCCTCACAAATTCCTCTCCACGCGTGCTTGGTTTGATTTAAAACGAAATGAGTTTCAGTTTTCAGTTATCGGAAGGCCACCCCTTTGGTAGTAAATTCCAAGGCCCCCAACCCCCAAGGCAAGCTAAACAAGTTTGTATCCCCAAATATATTTCAGCAGCTCAATCCAAGCCCACCCCATCGAGATGTGTGTGTCCTCTATACAGACGATAATTTATATCTGTTTCCGAGCACTAAATCCAGACCCTACCCTGCGAGGGAAAAAGAATCCCTTGTTGGAGTTGATGTGTTCAACACTGTTGCCCTGCGGAATGACCGCCGCCGTGGTCAGTTTCAATAAAGAACCATCCCACGCAGCCACTAAAATCGACAACTTACCAAAACAACGAAATATCTAATCACATTAACCACGGCATTTGACCTTTTTTGTTGTTCTTGGTATTCCCATATCTCTCTAGGTCTTTGCACACTCGATGGGATCCACGAACGAGTGTGCACGGACGTGTATCCAATTGTGGTACTCCCAGCTCAAGATGTAATCACGTAAGCAATTAAAACAGCAATGACCGTAAAAGTGTGCTTATCACACTAAAATTTGAATTTTCGATAAGGGAGACCTGACCTCTTCGTTCTATTTGCGTCCGGCCCCCCGTCCATAAACTCATTAAAAATTAAGATGGGGTTATTTGTAGTGTCAACTCCAGCACCATCTTGGCGTCTGAGGCGATACTGGAGTGAGTTGTGCGCCCCATTATCTGTTTGAATGTTTTCGAATTGACTCAGTTTGCATTTGAAATCGACTGAACGTATTTCAAGTCACCGAAGTGCTGTGCACACTTCGTTTTGTCACAAGAGGCGGTTGGGTTGGTTTGTTTGGAATAACAATCAGGACTTTTTTTTTGTTTTTCGTTTTCAAGAACGTCGCGATGCGACGAGGGACTAGAGGGTGCGTTTAGTCCGTGAGATGTAAGCAGTCTGTTTGCGGCAACAAGGTATTGAAATTAATTAATTCGTTTGTATTCGCCTGGTGTACATAGCCAGCATTGGATACTTTCGCTATGAGAGTGGTTTCTACAAATGTACTTCTTGTTTAAGTTGAAAGCAATTCAGTGCTGGAGTGATTAGAACGAACGAACTTGGCTTCAAGATGTATGAATAAGAGAGAGGGCTCGAAGTTTTGCGATTTGGAGCGACAGTGGTAGTTCGAAACTGCGTTCTGGTGGAAGAGGTGGTCGCAGTCTAGTGCAGAGTGTATCATGAAACTTATCGGACAAGACTTCTATGGCGTGGAACTTAACCTGTTCACTGTCTTTTGGAATATATGAACAACAATGTAAAAACAGAGTGAACTGTGCGCAAAAGTTGGCGAACTTGATTTATCCCAAATCCTCTAGACATATCTGTCACTTAAGATGAAATTCACTTTTTGATGAAACGAATTATCTTGAGCAGTACATCGGGTCTTAATTTAAAAAGGAACTGAACATATTTAAAAATTTAGTAGTGCTTCTAGACCAGAGTTGCCATTTATAAAGGGTGATTTTTTTAGCTATTATCTTTTTGGCAACACTTTTTTTAACAGCTGACGCACGTTTCGTGTTTTGTTTCACTGTCAAACATCTTCAGTTTGGTCTATAATTTAACCATGAATCGTCTTACAAACGAACAACGCTCATCTAGCGCTTTTTACCGAAAAATTGTGTTCAGCGACGAAGCTCATTTTTGGCTCAATGGGTACGTAAATAAGCAGAATTGTCGATTTTGGAGTGAATATCAGCCAGAAGCATTGCAAGAGCTACCAATGCATCTAGAAAAAGTCACAGTTTGGTGCGGTTTATGGGCTGGTGGCATCATTGGACCGTACTTCTTCAAAGATGAGGCGAATCGTAACGTAAATGTGAATGGTGAGCGCTACCGTGAGATGATATCCAACTTTTTTTTGCCCAAAATGCAAGAGCTTGACTTGCATGACATGTGGTTTCAACAAGACGGTGCCACATGCCACACAGCACGCGCAACAATGGACTTGATGAGAGGCGAGTTCGGTGAACATTTTAATTCACGTTCGGGACCGGTCAATTGGCCGACTTAACACCTTTAGACTATTTTTTGTGGGTCTATGTTAAAGCTCATGTCTATACAGACAAACCCGCTTCAGTTGACGCATTGGAAGACAACATTGAAGCATTTATTCGTGAGATACCGGCCGAAATGTTGGAAAGAGTATGCCAAAATTGGACTAAGCGGATGGACCATTTGAGGCGCAGTCAAGCTCAACATTTGCATGAAATAATCTTCAAACATTAAATTATATGGACCGTACTATCGATTCAAATAAAGATTTCATGCATTTTTCTGAATTTTATGTGTTTTTCTCTTGAAAAACTTTCCTATAGCTTTTAAAAATCACCCTTTACTTCGACACTCAATCTTTCCAAAAAATTGCATTTTTCATCAATGAACTCTCCCGCCATGTAGCCAAAAAACGTATAGGGACACAACATATCTAATCGATTCCACAAGTGACATACGAATGTGTTTCACTTATTAATTACAAGATTTAATTAAATTGCTAATTACAATTAAACAAATTTCAGTTCGACTACCCACGCTTCCACGTTCTTTAAAGGTCTATACATTTGATTTTTAACATTGTTCTGAGAAATTTTATCGACATGTTGATGAAAGTCTACAAAGGCAACCACCACCGGAAGTGTTATACAAGAATCTTCCATTGGTGCCTGGGAACATCCGTAAATGCGTGCAAACGTATTCCTCTAATAGCATTTCAACTTGAATTTGGTTATGCACTTTTGCGATCAATGTACGTCTTCTGAAGTTTTTGGCCGACCGGCCGACCAACGCAGAAAAGGATTACGTCTTCGCTTTGCAGTTCTCCGTCCAAATATGTGTCTTCACAGAACACAAGTACAGACTCCAGTCGAACCCTCTCAAAGTCCAGTCGAAACCTCTCAAAGGTGCGTGCAAGTAAAATGAAATTCTGCCTTGACACTTCTTGAAAACATAGTTCTGAAAGCAAAACTAATTTTAAGTCACAAACAAAAAGTCCGGCTTGACGGGGTTAAGGCGATTTTTACTGAGATCCGTTGTGGTTGTACGACAACTTGCTCTTTCCAAAAGTGTAGTCAGTCGAGTGAGTGATCTGGGAGCGAATGAAGACGTCCTCCCAGAAACAAACACCTACTTTGACGGCCTTGAGAAAATATTGGATTGACTAAATTGAATCTCGAAAAACTAATCTATGTTGAGAAATAAAACACGTCCTTGTCCAACAAACATTTTCTATTCAAAGAGGTCACTGACTTGTCTAACGCCCTTGGGATATCACACCACATGAAAAGTGTGCGGATTATTTGCTGAACATTTTCCGCAACCTTCAACACATACCTTCACACTGTATGTACCTTTTCGTTTCAGCTTATTCACGGTGGACGGCATTCCTTCACTTTTTAATCAACAGTCTGCTGCAGCACAGGTTGTTGCGCAGAGTTCTCTCAGCTGCATATTTAAGCATTGCTCGTGGAGCAGAAGGGTTGATTTTTTTTTTAATAGGAGTAAATCTTCGAAAGCATTCTTTTTCAGAACGAGGGATTTGTTCGCATTCATGCCATAATTTCAGAACGAGAGCCAACAGTTCCAGGAGTTTACGAATATCATACATAATTAGTCTATGCATGGGTTAAGGTAGTTTACTCGGTTCAAAATAAGAGACGAACATCTTAAAAAATGTTTCAATTCAAGGACTACAACGTACGTACGTAAAACGACAGCTCATTGAAAAGATCAACAGCTGAGTACCGTTGAACCTCATCTGTTGTGATCAATTTCCTAAATATAATCTCCTCTCGATCTCGTGTTCATCAGACTTTTATGCAAATAGTCCGTGCACCCATTAAGTTTATGGCGAGAATGTGAACACATTTTAATTGGCGCCACCGTTGGCAAACTTCTCCAACGACCACCGTGTCCGTGAGCATATGTATTCGAAATTATCACGTACATACGTCGCTGGCTATCACGATTTAATTTTGCGGTCAATCCAACCGTAAGTTTTGAACTATTAAACCGCGTTGCTCGTAAATTATAAATAATCCTATTAATTTATCGCCTCGAAAATGTATTCGGGCGCAGTTTTACGATCGTTCTTTATGTGATTTCTGTCTTTCGGGGATCACCGAACTAATCATCTGAATTATTTCCCAACCATGAGATTTCTTCTTTTCAGGCAACTCTCATTCTTGCTTCATAAAACACGATTTGCTATAATTCATTGAGAATTAAATACAAGGTCATTTGAAGTGAATGGCTCGCAGGAAGCCAGCATGTGGGTTTTAGAATTATGCGTCTGGATAAAGAAGTGACAGTTTGTCTATAAGACTTTATCGAACGGAATGCGTTTTACTAGATTTCATGCACAGATTACAGCCTTTTGTTAGTGGAGAAAAATTTAGTTTCGAAAGACATCACACGATCGATTAAATACCCAAATTCGGCTGAAGCAAGATACAGGTATGAAGGGGAATTATGATGTAAGATGATGATGATTTATTTCGAAAAGTACGCCAGTTACTGCTGAATTTCACCGCCGTTCGTCCTTTGATTCGCGCATAGTCGAATGCGTTAGAAAGTGCGCATGCAACTCTGGTTGAGATTCCTTAGGCCGAAATGGAGGATCGGTATGGTCTTCAATAAGCTGGAAGCATGGATACAAATATGCGGTCTCGGTGTTAACCCCCAGAAAACGGATCTCGTACTATTCACCAGAAGGTACGAAATCCCTCAATTTGACCCCCACGCTGTGCGGCACCACTTTACAACTAACCGCCGGCGCGTCTCATCATCGACAATAAGTCATATCCAGGAGAGGGTCAAGAAGGCTTCTTGACCCTCTCCTTCTTCTGCTTCTGGGGATTACAACCACCATCACCCATCGGGTCTTCATCTCAATTGTCAGACCGACACTTCTGTGGACAGCAGTTGGTGGACAGCAGTTGGTGGACAGCACTAAGCACAGCTGTCAACTGCGCGCTACTCAATTGGATGCAAAGACTGGCCTGCATGTGTATACTCATCAACATTTACTCATACCCGATATACTCCTCTATCTTCCACCACTGGAAAATTTCAGTAAACAGGTGGCAGCCAGCACAGCCCTGAGACTCAAAACGCTCCGACTGTGGTCCGAACTCTCCTTCGGTCACTCAAACATTCTAAACGAATTCAACTTTCTCCCCAACGACACCGACCGCCTACTACCCCAAGCTATCTTCGAGAAGAAATTCTCCACCAGCATCCCCTGCAGACTGAATAGGATATCTGATAAACAGACGCTGGTTGATCCCCTGGGCATCAGCACTGATGGGTCGAAGACAGACGAGAGTGTAGGTGCTGGTGTCTATTCTCAAGACCTTAACATAGCTGTCTAATTGAAGCTCCCTGATCACTGTAGCGTATTCCAGGCAGAAACCATTGCGGAGGCGTTGTCCTGGCTCAAGAACAACTTAATATCCAAAAGAGGTATCACCCTCTATTCGGACAGTCCTTGGACAATGTCACGTTCAATTCGAAAACGTGTCTTAATAAGATGGCTGAGGATTTTAACATACACCTCATGTGGGTGCCGGGACACTGTGACATACCGGACATCCTCCACCCAAACAATGGGAGCTCTTCCACCTTCCATGCCAATCGCATTATCGTAAATGGCTAGAAGGCACCACTTGTCTTAAAACAAAGGAATTATGGCCATCGCTTAATTTCAAACGATTACACAATCTGCTTAGACTTAGCAGATCTTCACTCAAGACGCTGACCGGCGTTATAACAGGGCTTTGCCAAATGGGCACCCATGCCCGTAGTTTGCCGGTCCCCTATAATGACTTCTGTAGAAGCTGCATGGATGAAGAGGAGATTGGAACCACAGATCACCTACTCTGCTCGTGTAGCGCGCTGGCAGATCGTAGATACTTAAACCTAGGGGCCTACTACTTCAACAACCTCAATGAGCTAAAAAGCGTCATTATAAAGCAGCTAAACCACTTTATCACAAGCACCAACTGGTTTTAATGGTTTGGGGGAATCAATCCGCGTGGTATCATAACGGGCCTACTTTGCCCGAAGTGCGACTGCCTTCTGTAGCCAGCCACCTCACCTAACCTAACTATGGTTATCGAGTGATCAAGGGATCGTGGATTTACAACTTGGTCTTGAGGACTTGCGGGATCATCTCGGATTGCAGGCATTTTGCGCTGGTACTCAGACCTAAGATTTCGAACTTTCTGGTTCGACCGATCTTCCAATCTAAAGCTCAATCGATCGGGGATTGAAGAGAAATTCGTCCTGATGGCAGCACCTGGGACCGATTGAAGGCATCACAGTTCAGAATAGTTGCCCTGAGAATTAAATAAATCAGGTAATTTTTTCCAGAACTTCAGCAGTTTTCTGAGTCGGCCTAAATGACTCAGCTTGACGTACAAATTGTGACATTCATACATTCTTTTGAGTTTTCGTGGCGGAAACAGTGCATATTGTCTTCACCAACATGTGTCCACGGTTTCAGACCGTCGTTCTATCGCGAAAATACCACGGCGTGGTGAAGTGGGTTGGTGAGTCGACCCGAATTTTCCAATGTCCATAATTCATCGCTCCAGCTCTTTCGAGTCAAAGAGTATTTCTGCCTAGAAACAGTTTCTCGAACTTCGCCGTTCGGAGTCCGTCCCCAGGTGGCAACACGAGCGCCACCTATAGTTTGCCTGAAACCAAATCAGCATAAATCCCAAACATCAGAGAATTATGTTATTTTCGAACCAACGAATTTATTTCAGACAAAACAATTTTGATGGTATTTAAAAATACCCACATTTTCCGAGAATCTTAAAATATGCAATGAAACAAAAATTATAATTAGCTCCTTGCCCGGGATAAAAATAACGCAACAGAAGCTCCTGGAACTGGCAGCCGTTCTCCTGAATTGCACATATTACACTCATTCACAGCTACATGCACACGAACGGTCGCCTGGCAGTCCACACAAAAACCTCGCATTACACCCACGTCATATTACAACGTTCATTTATTTTTTTTTGTTCTTTCATCCAATTCCCGAGGAATGAACATCCTCTGGCTGCTTCACTGCTGCGCCTCAGACTCATAAGGCTGGCAAAATGAGGATATTTTGCGAAACGAGCACTTTCTCGCAACGAAGGATACAGGACAGCACACACACACTAGGATGCTTTTCCCAGCAGACAGAGAGAGGACAGCCAACTTAGCTCGAATTGCGTATCAGACTTAAGCACTATGTCAGGTAAGACATTTAACACAAGGGGACAGGACAAGGAGATATAAATTGCCTCCGTTGTATCATATGCTCATACGTTCGGTTGACAGCGAACCGCTCATCTTGACAAATAGACCGTCGCTTGTATTTATAGCCCATATATCCGACCGGCGGCGACCCATCATCCTCGTCTCGAGACAATTAATCTCTGGCCAACGCCAATGCATTAATTAATTGAACGCTCTGAGGGTTTTTTTGAGATCTCAAAATTGTGTGTGTGTGTTCCCCCTTGTGTCCCCGGCTCAAGTAATTACATTTTCATGCATTCCATTTCACATCCAACGAGGACCCTCACGTCGGAGATACGTTGCCTCCTAAGACTAAAGCAAATTAATCATCCTTCAATAAACAAATTTACGGTCGAACAAGCACCCGACCGGAGCTCTCGTTAGCCACATACGAGAACAGTACCTAATACATTCAATTAAAACCGTATCTATCCGAGTTGTTTGCGGGGTCCTTTTACCTTGGCCCTCAAAAAACAATAAACCACCTTCTTGATTCTTGTCCTTTTATCGTTTATTAAACTGTAACAACTGTGAATTTGTGTGGGGATACAGATGGTGTGTGTGCTTGTGTTCCCGTATATCAAATCCCTTTCCTGGCATTATAATCCCTTTCATCGTTCATCACTCCTGAAAATCATTCACCCAATGGGGAGAACATCGAAGAAAATCCCCCAAACTCCGGCAGGGCACTCCTTCCTCCGTCGGTTCTACCCAGCAGAAGATATGCACAAGAATTCATCGAATAGCAAAATTAATCACTTAAAGAGGCTTCTCCTGTTTCATTATCCTTTCCCTGAAGCCTAGAATACGATACGTCCTATATTGTCTCAAATGCCGATGCCGATGTTGAAAATAGGGATCTCAAGCAGATGGAGAGAGAGAGACCGAGAGCGTGCTCCTCCTGCTCCTGCCACTTACTGGCTTACGTACGTAAGGGAAACTTTTCAAAAATGTGTGCCAGTAATTAGAGACTCTAAGAGGGGATGACACATTTATGTAACTATCTGTCTTCTCCCGTTCCCGTTATTATTTATGTTGAACGGAACAGTGCCCGTGTGATCCTCTTACGCAAACTGGAAAATCACAACATGTATGGTATTACAATTAGTTCAGGAATTTGTTCATAATTCCATTTGGATCCTCCTAATGTGTGAAAAGTATTTCACCAGTGCGGGTGCGGGGGGTGTTGCTGATGGAATACCTTCGGGGAGAAGAAGCGGAAAATTGTTGACATGTCTAGATAAACTTTACTTGCTTGCCACCCCTTTTCAGCTTGTTCGGGCAATGGTGCCAACTGTCGGGGGGCCCCAAGCCTTAAAATCGAACGGAACGAGCTGCGTGGTTATGGATACATAAATATGCTTAAGTTGGCGGTGACCCAAATTCTTGAAATTACGGTTCAACACAAGCCCTGTGCTGGATGTGTGGGTGGATGATGGTGAAATTTAACGAGAAGAAGGTCAGTCCGAAGCGAACTCAACGCTTGACAAATGACCTTATGGTTCTTGTGTTGTTGGGCTATGTACTGAATAATGTTCTCGAGCTGGCTTTTTGCGCAAAATACCTTGGCTCTGGCGTCGATAGGATACACACCTTCATGCAAGGAGGGCATGGGTCGCGTGATATGCTTAACCCAGATCTTGGCTTTCACAAATGAAACATAAATTGCCTGAGATGCCACCGGAAGACATTGGGGTAGGTGTCAGTGTAGGCTTGCCCAGCAATTTGCCCTTGACCTTTGCTCTTTCACATTCGGAGACCAATCGGGATGAATTGATTGACACACATTCTAACCACTGCACCGCATGATTTCCCTTTGTGGGATGTCATCCAATTAACAATTTGGATATGTATTCGGTTATTGGGTAGCTTTGTAGATGCGGTTTACTGAATCATTGCCGACTGTTTCAATGGCGATGGGAATACCAATAGAAGTTGAAATTCAATCAAAAATGGTCCCAGAACGTCACATAAAAGAGTGGCAGCTTGATCTCTGTGCTAAGGCAAGCATATTGATTTCAATTCAGTGGTTTTACAAGAAAAAAAAAAACACAACCACTGACAAAGGATTCCTTTGAATATTCAATATACGTGGCGCGAGGGAAGCTGTCAGACTTGCAAATGGCGACCCATGTCGTCGGGACGTTGATATTTTTATTTAAACAGAAGCCGAATACATGTGAATTGCTCGAATAATTTATGTTGTCCGAATAATTGTGTTGTTGACGTATAATTGGTTGTCGTTCAATCGCTGGTCGTGTGACATTAACTGCACGGGAACTGTGACGTACGCTTGGCGGGCTCAACGTGACAGCTGAAGTGACGTTTACGAAGGGATGACATTGATGCCGAAAATTAACGAATTAAATTTGGAGAGCAGGATGGTGCAGCCACAAATGCAACTGAAGCAAGGTGTCCTTCTTTAATTGGATTTAATTGATTTTTTTCCATGCAAGTTTGAGTGGTGACTGTTCTATCGAACCACAGATCGGACCGCAGAACTGGGTTGATTATGCAGATTTACGTTTCTCATAATTGCTATCAACTGTTTCCCTTCTTGTCGAAAATTACATAGAACTTGCTCCAATGTTTCGAACTCCTACGATGCCCTACGATGCTCCCGTACGTGTCGGACACAATAGAGAGTGTCATGTCATGAGTGTCAGCAAGACAGTGTCATGTGTTAATGCCGAGTATCAAATTACACTACAGCTCGGAACGGGAGGGAACGTATATAATTATCTTGCTGTTATAACTCGGCCATAGAGGAAAGCATACATGAAGTAATGCCCATCTAATGCGTTCATTTGGTTCAGCATCCTCTACTCCCTACTCCCTTAAATACATTGTCACTTGGGGAGTTAAAACAAAGACGCACCTTGGGTGCTGCTTTTCATGCAGTCTTGGAATAACTTGGGAAAATGGTTTCGAGAATACAGAGCAGTCCACGTTCCTAAACCATCCTTGAGCAAAGGTATGTTTTCCATCAGGAATCAGGGTCTCAAAATGTTTTTCGGACAAAGCGCTCCATTGTGTTGGATCCACAGACAACATTGCGCAGATTTCGAGTTAAATCATGAAGGGGTTTATTTGACACTTGCAACACCTTTTTTTTTTCGGTAGAATGCTCTCAAATTGCTGATAAATGAGAGCTGCGGGTATGAACAGTGCTTGAACTCTTTGTTTTAAGGAAGAAAAGCTAAATACTTAATTTAACTGGGGCACTATGAACAGATGAGACTTGAAGAGATGTCATATACCGTTCAATTAATAAGAGCACAGCACGTACTTCACTAACTCCAGGATACCGTCCGAAGGATGAGTGAGAGATGAAGTGATTTTATTTGGCAGAGTCAATGGATTAGACTTAGTTGAAAAGTGTGGCTTGGTTACGTACTGCTTTACAGGGACCCCTGGCATCAATTACGACTAAAATCGTCAGCTTATGAAATATCTCAACTCATGGAAGATTCGTAATAACCGACAGTGTGCAGCTGTCAAAATATTCAGTAAGTATTGCACCTAAATTATACATCGCTTCACTTTTGTTTGAGGTTCCTGCTCAGTTGTAAATACGCAACTTGAATTTAGCGGTGACGTCAGCCATCACCATGGTCCCAGTGTACTGGGAATTCGTCGGACCGTGACTAAGCTTGAGCGTGAGTTCAGGTATTTTAATTCGTTTTCGATATTTTCATTGTTTTTCATGCGAGTTGGAACTCTAATGGAAACCGTCGATAACAAGAGTGAGAGGAGTACAGAATAGTGAGGGCGTCCGTTGTAGAGGGGTGGCAACAGATGAATAGCCCTATCGTCATGGCAAATTCTCTGTAAAGGGAGGTGCCCCCTATAAAGGGGTGTCCGATCAGCGAAGTTCCACTACAATAACATGAGTGTAGCTACAATTTCTCTGAGCATTGTCTTCTGGGGTTGCTAAACGTCTAGCTCTTAGGCGATGTATTAAGCATTCGGGTACCCCACCTAGTCACTAATTTCGGGTTGACCTGCAAAAGAATCATATATCGTCTAATCATGTTACGGTCTCTCGAAATGGGAGCAGGGAGTCTGTTAGGCGAAAGTTGAGCCTTTTTTTGGGCATCCCGGACCTGTATGTGCCCGACATGAAACTAACGGAAACTGGAAAAAAGCAAATATACCTTTTAATTTAATGGCTTCAGTGTTTACGTTTACGTTACGTTATTCTAGTGAGTTTTCAGTAACTAAAAAGTCTTCGACTCCTAACGTGTGGGACAACGTAACATAAAACGCCCTTAACGGGATACAATTATTCGACATTTTCGGAAGCACTGACCTTAATTGGCTGTCCGAAATAATCGATTAGTGCGCAATTTTTGTTTGTTTTTAAAATAACAGCTCCCGTACCATTTTGTAAGCAACATTTCACTCTGTCTGCGGTGGTTGACTGTGGGAAGGAGAGGGAAACAGAAAAACTCGTTTGCTATAGAAATTCTGATAATCTGACTGTATGACTGCGTAATGCAGTTGCTTTCGATAGATGGCGGTATTTGATGTGACGAAGTCTTATCGTATAAGAGCGAGTACATTAGTCAGTCGCATCGTGAGTAACTAATTGGATCGCGTCAATTCCATTTTGTCGTTTTTTTTGCAGTTTTTCTGAAACCCACGATCACTCAACACTCAAATGAACAAATAGGACTCCGTTTCATAGGAACTCGGTGGTTATTGAATATCGTGTGATTAACGTGCAGATAAGACGTTATGCCATAAGACCCAATGCCATAAAGATTAAAATAAAATCCAACATTTTTAAATGAGACCCTGGTGACGTCTGCGACACCCTTTATGTATTTTTTAAGTGAGATTCGATGTTGAGATAGACTAGATTCGGTTGCCGACAACAAACCAATAAAAGATCAAAGAAATGAAGTCTACCCATGACCAAACTAAGAACAACCACAAATCTCCTCCTAATCTGCTGTAATCGATTACTTTTCGCTCTTAACGCTTCAGTCAAAACCACTGTGACGACGATTCGACTTACGAGTCCTTAAACATAAAACCATTTACAAAAGAGGGATTAATCTCTAGCATTCCGAAGCGTACCCTTTTCCGCAACTATTGTGATTGCCGTGACCATCTTCGACCATTTAGTTTTGGGTTCTTTGATTGCTATCCCTTTCCGAGTGCCTTTCGCCTGCTAGGCGCCATGTGGTTGAATTAGTATCGTCGACCAGGAAAAGGCGACTTCGTTTGAGGGTCGAATCGTCAAATGGTGATGTGATGGTTGCAGGATTTCCTCAACATCCTGCCAGACAATAGTGAAATTATCTTCGGCATCAGTGGTCAGTAATCGATTTTCGAAGGGAACACGTCTGGTTTGTTAATACATTTCCGTTTTGTTTTAAGAGCTTTGAATGGTTTCAAATTCCGTTCCCAATTGATGGGGAAAGAGAAAGCATTCTAAAGGAATTTGATACACCCGGGCGTCGTTAACTTGGGGAAGCAACACCAAGGTCAAAGTTGACCTCAAATCAAAGGCACGCCTGTGTCGGCTTCCAACCAGTCAACTGCAAGTCGTATTGATTGAGGCTGTAAAACTCAAATCCACGAATTAGTCTCATACATATGTATGCACGAGAAAAAAGTAATTCAGTTAAACCGATCGAGCAATTTAGTGGGTCGTGCATTAAATGCAGTTTTTCGTCTTGAAAATAATACGTATCTTTAACTTATTGGCCATAAAAAAAGAACTTAAAGATGCGACTTTTATTGATGTACGATACTATCGCCCAACCAATTAAATTCTTGTTCAATCGGCTCTCATAACTTAGAAGCACACATATAAATTAGCCTAATAAAAAAACAACAAAAACACCAACGAAACCAATTATGTCGTTAACAGATAAATCAGCATCTAGTATCTAGTCTCTACAAGAATTTTACCAAAAATAAACAACTACAACAACAAAAATACAACAACACCAGCAATCAATCAAAGTTCAAATCAACAAGAAAGAAAATGAAAAAAACCCAACAAAAAAACAAAAAACAATCTAAACGAAAACTCCACATCCGAAGAAGGAGTGTCTAGAGTGTGTGTATCTTGAAAATACCTTGACGGCAACAATTTCCGCGTAACCTAGTGTACCACCATGTAGCGTTGTCACAGATCGCTTTAAGCCCTGCAAGAGATTACATAGAATATGAAAAAAAATATTTTGCTGGTATTTTTTGTTTGTAATAAATTTCTGTGCGATGAGGAAAATTTCTGTGCACCCTTCACCCTTGAACTTTTAATTCAATTTATTTTCTGCGCTGCGAAGATGAGAGAAAAACATATTCTCGCATCCTGAAATAACAATGACGCTTAATTACCTTGACTGTTTGGAATACATCAATCCCGGGATGACCCACGTCTCCTTTGGATCCCTTATCGCCTGGTCGTCCCTGTGTGCGAGTACAAGGGAAAAGTTTGCATTAATTAACTTATTTAAGCAACTTACGCGATACAGACAAAAAGCAAACTCTCTGTCTCTCACGCGTACATATATGTGTATGGGTTTGTATGGAAAACAAAAAATGAAAGTAAGGGTAGTGATTCACTTACCGGATCGCCCTTATCGCCATTCACACCGGCGGGTCCCTGGAAATAAGAACAGAATTTACATTTCATGCCATTCGCCGCACATTGTGGTGCTTCCGTTTGAATTGATACCTACCGGTGGTCCAACATCGCCAGGATCGCCTTTTTTACCTCGCTTCCCTCGTTTGCCTGGAGGCCCGGGTGGACCGGGTGGTCCTGAAAGTAATAAAAGAATTTTATTACACTTTCTCTTCGGGTACAATATCAGAAAGGTGTTTTCGCTGTATTTTCTTTTGATTTCATTCGTTATTTGGATTTTTTTGTTTACTTTTTGTGTTCACCTCCTTGGAGGAGTGTGAAGATACAATATCTGAAATGTGCGTGGATTCGTAATAGGTAAAATGACACCACATAAAAATAACCCTGGGTTTAGGTTGTCACAAAGCGGCTTAGAAATTGTTCAGATTCTTTTTCAGCTGAAGGAAACTGCTTATAAGTCTATTCGGTATCCGTGAGATTTATCATTAAGATGCGTCTCCTTGTTGGGTTCCAATGCGGAGAGAAGCACGATGACGACGACGCAGACGAAGACGGTCGTCTGCACTCGCTCCTCTGGAAATGGGTTGAGAGTCGTGAGACGTTGCGACGAGCACCGTCTGAACTGGATTAAGATTTCGGAAATTTGAATAAAAAATGGAATCAACGTAAACGCTGAATGGAAGGCATTTGCATGGGATAACAGTATCCCCATCCGCATACAATGTATTGTAGTGTGTTGAATGGTGATTCTATTTCAGGGGGATGCAAATGCGGAGGAAAGAAGAAATGACAAGTGTTGAATGGCGGATTGTCTGGAGTAGAGTGGGTGCCGGGGCATTGATGAGGAATCGATGAGTAATACGATTGCTGTGAAGTCAGCAATGCATGTCAGATGAGGGAAATCACACTCGTAAGCTACTCGTAACTTTCAAGTCGCATTTGGTTGCATTACTCTCGAAAAATGCACTACAATGTGCTGCAAATAAATGCTCATTCATCGACGTGGAACTCAACGTCAATTCTAGGTTATCAGCATGGATTGTGAAACTTTTTGAAGAGTTCAACCAATTTTGAAGCGACGCGGCGGCGGTGACGGGATAGCTGTTGGGTGTGGGAATTTGAGTTGGAATAACCTCGGGATGGAAAATGATTTTTAGTTGCGAGAGCAAACGAGAAGTGCTATTGATGAATTTGGAACGCAGATACGAGTAAATGGACAAAGGATTCATCTGAATTGAAAACCTCACAAAATAGTTTGGTGATGACTGGAATTGGGTGAGTGATTGTACTTCACTTCACGGTTAGTATTCGGGCGATGATGAAGTACAATAGGGGTTCGGATTTTAATGAACAATCGATGTACTTATGCACTTCGTGTCCACGCATACGGCATTGGAAACGTTTATTTTTTCAAAGTGAGTTTCAGGTCTGCTGGGAATTTGTTTTTTTAGACATAAAATATCGAATATCGCTCAGAAAGTGATAGTGAAGAGTTTAGTAAAGCGAACAAGAGAAAATTAATGATGAAGCACCAACTAAGTGCTTTGCTATGGGAACTCTGACGACTGGAGGATTTGAAGTAACCTTTCAACTGAGTTGGCGGCGATATTTTTAAACTTTAGTAGTGCTTTAGCGTGCTCCCTATCTCCAGCCTCCAGTTCAACTGAAACTAGACTTGGCCGTTTCCTGTAATCCAGCATTTTCAGGTTACATGAAAAGCTTGCGCAGTAAACGACGGCTTATCAGAACTCAGCAGAAGGTCTTGCTTGCGTTCGTGAGAGTATATGGCGTCCATGAAGGAAGGATACCGACAAATGGATAATTAGGTAGTCCATGGTTCTTGTCTCCAGCGTAATACGTAAAACCATCCACAAATAACTCATAAACTCTTCGATGCACTGGGTTAATTCTCTGCTTTATTCTGGTCTATTGAAGCTCTGTCTGCATGCCCAGTTGAAGGCTTAACAATTCCATTCGCTTTACAATACTGATTGGTTTCATACTGAAGGAAAAACGTTTATTTATCAGTGCCCTATTTAATACAGACTGTTCATGGAAAATATCATTTTGACGTGCTTCCTAGTGCGTACTTATTTTACAACGTAATACGGTGAAAACCAGTGTATTCAATAGAGCGAAAAAAAAGAGAATAGTCCTTAACAACTTTTTGCAGACAACTGCCGATTTGTATGTCAGCAGAATGTACGTATATTTTATCGTGATATTGATGAAATCATCGATGACGTTATCGGTTTGTTGCCATGAATGTAGGTTCTGCAAATATAGTTTAATGATGTCTTGATGCGGACGTTTTTTTTGTTTAATAATGTTGTGTGCTGGATTCGGTTTCAACTGAAAATCAGGCAGGATGTACTGCAGCAATTTAAAATGAAGGTTCTGGGTTTGGTTTGTAACAATAAAACTACATTAACCGGCGTTCGAAGTCGGTGTAAAACTGTGGGTCTCTTCCACTTGCCCTGGCACCCTTCGGGCTGTAGCTTTACAGTTCACGCTCGATATAGTGAACTAATAGAAACCGGGCCTGTTCATTATAACGAAATTCATCACTGTAACGTAAACTGAAGTAATCTCACCAAAAACTGGTCGGTTTTACGTACAATTAATGATAAATAGAATGTATGTACAAAAAATGAATAGTTACGATGTTTCTTTGCAAAACAATATTTATAAAAAAAGAATATTATATCACCAAGGAAGACAAGGCATAAAAAAAATTGTACAAAAATAATACATTCCATGGACTTAAGAAACAAACTTGCAACTAACTTGAAGGGGTACCCTCACTTGGGATTTTGAGAAAAAAAGAAGATTTTTTTTTTTTCATTTTCTAAAAGAAAGATATTTCAGAAAGAATGTTTTAGCAAGATCTCGATTTTATTCATGGAGATAAATGACTTTGAGCGGTTTTTCTCGAAACCGTTCTTTCGAAATCGGTGGTCACTGTAACTTGAAAAGAGCTTTACCAATCAGTGAAAATTGTTACCACTTGTTCTATATTGTATTGTCCTCCGTGTGAACGAAGGGTTTTTATTTTTGGACGATTCATTTTTCATAACCGAAATGTGAGAGAAACTTGGGTTCAAACAGCAAACTTTAGTTTCAACTTCCGCAATTTTTAGAAAAATTTAAATTTCGACAGCATCGTTAGAAGACACTGAACAAATCGGATGAACTATTGGGTATATAACTTGCGTGCGGTTTACTAAGAGATGGCGTAACTTGCATTATTCCATTGGAACATGCGTTGGAAAGCTACTGCCATTGTACGTCATTTCAGTATATGTCATTCATTTGAAGCGTAAACAACAATCATTTTTTTCACTCAAATATGTCGAACTTTGTGACTGAAAAAGTGTTTTTGCGGGGAGTTCTTCTTCATTACTTTAATATGAAGAAAACCATCAATAGACAACGCTGCCGAATACAAGTAGTCAGTTTGAAGAGAGCAGTAGTCGAAAAACGCACGGAATATGCGACCAGACACGAGAAAATAATTTTCCATCATGACAACGCTCGACCCCACGTTGCTATTCGGGTTTAGAACTATTTGGAAAACAGTGAATGGGAAGTTTTACCCCACCCGCCCAGACCTTGCCCCTTCTGACTACCATTTGTTCCGGTCGATGCAGAACGCCCTCAGAAAATACGGTTCACATCAGAGCAGAATGTCAAAAATTGGATTGATTCATTCTTGGTGGATGGGATCCACAAATTGCCAGAAAGATGGGAAAAAGTCATAGCTTCAGATGGGCAATAGTTTGAATAATACTATTGTACAAGTTTTTCTTAAATAAACGTTAAAATTTTGAATAGGCCCAATACATTCGGTTGTTCCTTTTCGCCTTCGTTTTATTTTTCTTCTTCAATATCTATAGATACATAGTGTTCGTTCCAAGTGCTTAAATCGGAATCTGTATAAGTGGTATTTTATCATCATCCTCAAAATCGTCTCTCGGGTCTTCTTCAAACGGAAAAGATTTTCTCCATGCTACTGTCAAATTGAAAAGAGCAAAAATTCTTGACTTTTATATAAACACACGCGTTCACTACAGCTAGATTTTTTGTTTACTATTTAGAATAGTCCGTATAAAATAGTGTGTTCACTATATTGGATTGTTGACCATATAGATGTTCACTGTATCGAGCGTCTACTGTATTATTAACTGTAGTAGAAAAACCTGCCAAGCCGAATGTTATGCGTCAATGCCATAATATATATTTTGTTTTGACCACAAATTAAAATATATAAATACAAAGCAAAAGAAAGAAAAAAATAGAGGTGTTGGCTATAAAAATGTAAAAAAAGAAAAGGAGAAGCGAACAGCCGTATTTGAACACAGGACACAGGTACCGCAAGCAACGCACCAAATCACTCCGCGAACTGGACGGAAAAGGAGAAGTGAACCTGCCCAGCCAGATTTGAACACAGAGCACAGGTACCGCGAGCAACGCACCAAATCACTCCGCGAACTGACCCGATCATTTTCAAGGTTTTGTTTTTTCTTTATCGTTCACATTCGGTATAGGTGTTACATATTTAAATGCATACCCATTTATTATCGAGTGATAATTCAAAATTCTATGGCTGAAGTCGCAGTCTTTAATTTGGAGCCCCAGTCTAACGAAGTGACAACTAAAGATGCTATGTGATGATTTCCTCCTAGGATCAAGCATCAACAGCAATATTCACTTATTTGGCATTAATTTCATACAAATTAACCCTCTAACTGTTATAACACCTAAATATAATTCAAGGAAAAGAGAAATGGTTAGAATGTTGATAAGTTTGATGCACTCGAGTGAATTTCAATCTATGATTGGTCGACATGACACAGTAATCCAGGAAAACATTCAAAAGAGCACTACATTTGTTGAGGCTGCACTTTCTCAGAGACTCCGGTTTTTTGTGATAATTTGCGCTCATTGGTTTTCGAGTAGCGTCAAAGGACAAGTCACAGCAGGGACAAGGCACCGAAGGTATAGAGGAAGAAAAGGGTAGACGGTACCTGGTCTTTAATGTCTGTGAGGAGCTGGAAAGGGCAGTCCATATTTGTGTAGTGCGGCTGAAAATGATTCTCTATATTCACTGTGGAATACAAAGCAGGTAAACTTATCAGCTATCTTGAACAGTAGCTAGCCCGGGACTCTTTGTTAAAATAGCGATAAAATAAGAGCAAAGAAGACACATTATGTGTTCGGCCGGATCTACAGACTTTAGTGGTATCTTCTATAAGCTGAACGCTCGCTGTCTTGGGAGCCGCTCAAGGCCACATATACGAGATGTACTCAAACTTAGGGCGGATATAAGCCTTATAAACTAAAGCTACAACAAAAAGCTTTTAAAACATACTTCAGGCAACTGCTGTTCCCATATCTACAATTGTTATATACGAGGGGAGTTCAATATATTCTCGGTATTGGGGTGAAGCTGTGGTTGTATATATAAATTGACTTATTTATCAAGTAATACTATTATTTTAGTGCATTCATGTAAAATTTCATTTCGCGTTTTATCTCTAGTTAAAAAGAATCATAATGGCAACTGAGACGATGATGGTGAAAATTGAGCATCGCGCTGTAATTAAATTTCTCACTAAGCAAGGAAAAAGTCAAAAAACTATTCATGAAGAGATGGTGGCTGTTTACCGGGGCACCTTCATTATCAACTGTGCAAAAGTGGTCAAGTGAGTTCAAGAGAGGCAGAGAGAGCATTGAAGACGACCCCGGCTACTGCTTGTACGGGAGAAAGCATCAAAGAAGCCGAAACACTTGTTCTTGAGGATGCCCGAATAAAGGTGAAAATGATGGCAGAGATCACCAAGCTTTCAATTGGTACCATTCACACCATTCTTCATGACCATCCTAACTTTCAAAGGTCAGTGCAAGGTGGGTGCCACGAATATCGTATATCACTATGAAATGCCTAAATTGGTCTTCTACAAGACCTCGATCATTGATGTCCTGCTCTACGACGCGGCAGGATGGATGTGATTGCAGAAGTACATGATCGTTACAAGAGAAAAGTTCTGGGATTGGCATCGACCACATAAACACATTATCTAGCGTAGAGTAAATGTCTCCGCCACATCTACGGTTCATCGACTTCTCGATGCAATCTTGTCGGCTTTACGCAGCTGAGACAAAAATCGTAGCTATTATAAAGGCTACATATGGTGTTAGTAAGTGTCACGTCTTGCTCAACGGTAAGTTGTCAGAGGAGTTTGAGGTCCAAAGTGGAGTTCGTCACGAGTGCATACCGCCAACACTATTGCTTCTGGTGGTTATTAGCGATGTAGTCCATGCAGACCTGAAGGACAAAAATTATGACATTCGACGGACTCTGACATCTCACCTTAAACGATGTTTGTCTACTCACACGCATCGGATAATGGATCTCCTCTTGATGGCCCACAATCTCGAAGGCAAAGCTGAAACAAAGCGGGGCTTAAAATAATTACAGCTACCCCAAAAGCCCTTAGCATTTCTGACAACTGCGCCCAACTGACTATTGGCGGACGGGAGGTTGAGAATGAAACATCGTTAGGATTTTGCTGCCGAACCGTATCTCCAACGAGGAATTGTACATTAGGACGGAGCCAGGAACCTATAAACACCACAATGCGAAGGAGAAAGTGGCTATGGATTGGGCACAAATTACGGCGCGAAGACAACTCCAATGCGAAGAACGTTATGCAGTGGAATCCGCTTATCCAGGCAGGCAGAACAGCGGGTGCCCTAGGCAAACGTGGCGCAGAACAGTCAAAAAGGAATCGAGTTATGTAGGAACGAGTTGGAGAGATCTCAAACGCGTTGCAGAACTTCGAACGAGGTGGCTCAGATGGCATGGTTGATGCCGTATGCAACCCTAACGCGCCATGCATTCATGCATTCTGCAACGAAAATGGGTGTACTCAGGTTAGAGATCCAGGGGTGACCCTGAGTTAAAGCGGACTTCTTTCAGTGGCTACCTAAGAAAACACTGCGTTAAGTCATTAAAAATAAGTGCTATTTATATGTCCACCACTGTATGAAAAGCAATTAAACTTGAGTAAAGTCTAAGATCTTCCGTCAGAATTTCCATATAAAAAGAATGTATGAATGGAGAGTATAACGGGTGAAAGTGTAAACTATAACAAACACATAAATTCAATTGCCCTCTAAGTAGCATGAATCACAGTCGATACCGGTCGAATGCCACTTGACACTTTCGAGCATCTGGGGCGATACAAGGTAACGAAATGGTTTTTCGTACTGTGTGCTTGTGCTATGTGCTTGCAGTGGATCCCACTACACAACCGACGCAGTCGCAACGGCACAATGTCTAGACTGAAGAGCTGACTGCAAGCAACACAACTAGTAGGGGAATCGTCATAATTGTGTGAACATTCATATGTCCGATGTATGAGTATAAAACAATGTCAGAATATGTACGCATTTTAATACTCTGTCCGGAGTCGTCCGGACTACTGAAGTGTCCGCACAAGCGAGGCTCTACTGTATTGAACAACAATACTTAATCCACACTACACATTCATTTGTACATACATACGTGCTGCTTCGATTTTAGTTTCGTTCATCAATTGAACTATAAAACATGCCATAATGGCGTAAAATGCAAAATGTCAGGTTAGATTTCCCTGGGCAATGAATACATTTAATCCCTTTTCGACAGGAAAAACCTTAAAAGTTGGGATGCTAAATTCAGCAAAAAATCTAAACAAGTTACCTACCAACATACGTATCTGTCAATGCTACGAACAAGTCTCGCATTTAAATGAATGACCACGACCAATCCAACTAGACCGAAACAACTGACAACAATACCAATCGATGTATGAATTCACCCCAGATGACCTGGGGAAAGGACAAAAATCAATTGTTCAAAAACATGACTTTCAAATCTTCCAAATTACAATGTCCCCCTCCCTCTTGTGCAGGCATTGTGGAGAGAATGTCAATGAACAAATATTCGAGAGCAGTTTGATTTGAGGTGAAACCCAGTTCGAGGAAAGGGACAAAATTGAATTCTCCATACAAGGAATATGCAATATTTGCCTTCTCTGCAAACTTTAATTGCGTACATACATGATTGAGAATAGCAATTTTTTCAAAAAATATGTTTGCGATTTTTTATTTCAACAATGCATAGCTTTTAGGAGTCCTCTGTCAAAATACCTGGGCAGGGTACAGCTGGGACCAGTTTCAGAAAAATACCTTGACACAATTTACGAAACACCACCTGGCATTGATTGATTTATTTTCCACACCAGTCACATTCACAGAAATATGCAGATCCTAACCACTCCCATCACAAGTTCGCTGGAAGACACCCTCAAAACATACTGCTACCACCAGTTTTTCAGACAACTCGGTGACAGAAAAGCATCAAATCCCAGTTCATGGAGATGAAGAGATGATTTTTTTTTTCAATTAAAACCTGTCGAACACATCCCAGAGCACATACGAGCCAATCCATTTGCAAGCAACACCACTTTCAATTTCGAGTTTTTCTCATTTCAAACAAAACAAGAGAAATAGCTAAACAATTACGTTACGAACGTGCATCTGAAGGCAAAACAAAACAATCTGGTTGGGAATCGTAAATGCTCGTGGAATACCAACGATGTGCCATCAATCGTCACTTTGTGACAATTCCGTTGGAATTTTCATAAAAAACACACACACACGCAACACACCGAGAACACAACCCAACAAATAGGCAAAGACACCAACAAAACCAATCTAAATATTGAAATACACCGAGGAGAAACAAGATGACAACAGAAAAAAAGAGGAACAAGAAAAACGAATCCGAACAGAAGAACAACCAAGGCGCTAAATCATTCAGCAGGCATTCAACGCCCGCCGCCCCGGCCCACCCTTCACCAACACGTACGTCCGCCACCACCCTCTCGACAGGAGCAGTGTGAACATTTTTATGAACGTTCTCCATAGCCGTTGTCATACGTCGGATGCGATGCCTCCCTGCTATTTCTTTTCTTCTTGACACCACTGCCAATGAAGCTAATTAATCGCTCACAGAACGAGCAACCGAGCTTTTCCGGCGTCGCGTCGTGCACCGTTCAACCGTTCATAGACAACGGCGACCTTATCGCGTCAGCTGATCCATCGGGGGGCATATCGCGCTGGCTCGCCGGCTCGTCGGCTGTTTCATAATTCATAAAAGTTGAGATATTTTCCATGAATTAGTCCGCAGTCTAGTGCAATTAATTGTTACTCTGAAATGAATTTATCGCTGCGCTTGGCGGATTGGGGGAACACCCAATTTATTTACCCACGAGCTAATGAATGTGTCAACAGAACACGTTCCGTTCAACCTCGTTGTTTGTTTGTTATTTTGCTCTGTGTGTACAGTGCAAGGCTGGTCTTCAAAAAAGAATACAAAACTGCCCCATTGGCTAGTCGAAAATAAATAAGATTTCAAAGCGTCAGATGAGCAGATACGAGTACCCTAACGGCTGGGTGATGGACCAAGAGCCGTGGCGGATGGAATCACTAGCCGGCGCGGGTATTTGTGAGCTCGGCAGGCGTCTCCCGAACAATACCCTTTAATTTAAGCCATATTGTATTGTAGACTCATAAATGGCAAATATTTTGTAATAAAGTGACACATTTCCCCATTGGTGTAACAATACGCATTGCAGATGAACACATGCACACATACACGCGAGTGAATCTGAGAACGCTCGTTCGCTTCGGGTGCACAGTCGCAGCCAGGAGTCGGGCAGGAGTAAGAGTTAGAGCTATTGAAAAAGCAATCCTGTGTGCCGTCGCTTAACACTCGCTCCCATTGAGCAAGATTCTTTCGTGTTGCTTGGCCTTTTATTTGTTCTCGCTGTCTATATCCACTCCTTTTTATGTGACTATGAGCGCTTCATGGCCGCAGGACTTTTGGGGGCAAATTGGTGTTGGGTGCTGCTGCTCTTGAGGATCGCACACTACACGGCGGCAGTAACAGGAGCAGGAGCAGGAAATGGAAAATGGTACAGCTTGAGGCGTTTATTGGATTGCTCGGTGTTTGCGTGTCTGTGTGTGTGTGTATCTCCGAAATGAACATGTGATGAGCTCTTGGAGAATTTGCGAAAAATAATTCTGCTGGACAGTGCTTTGTCTGCGAGCTAAATTAAAACCAGACCGGCACACATCCTGGCCCCTTCTCCGTCAAAGAAGCAGCACAGAAAGTTAAAAATCACTAAATGACTCTACAGAAGTCCCCAGCAGAAGCATTCTCGGTGTTCATTGAGTCCAAAGGACACAAAGGCACACAAACATTCCAGATGTAATTAGAATTAACTTAAAATTCCCGTAGCCTACAGAAACAATATATTTCGAACGAGCGTCCACCTGGCGCATTCACTGGGGAAGCACGTGTCGTTTAACTCTCTGAACGGGTGGCATAAATCAAACGGCGGTGATGGTCTTCAGCGTGAACTGCAAAAGAACCTTTTCTCTGTTTCTTTAGTTCAACGAAATGCCTAAGCAAACAAAAGGTGCAAGACAAAAGCGTCTCGGGTAAAGAAAGTGGACCCGAAAACTTCAAACAAAGGGAGTCCAACTCTAGATGCGGAACTGTGAACCATTTCCACAACTGGATCATGGATTCTTGTATACACATTTCACTTTTTCGGAAGAAAGGGGGACCCTCTAATGTGCATGGCTGGGCATATTCAGTTTTAAATGTTCCCGTAGGCGTGGTGGGTCTACAATATATGACGTGGGATTGTGGATGGTGTCATGTCAAGTTTTCGGTTGATAATACTTTGACAAGAGGCGAAAGTGATTTATGGATGCCCAGTTGACATCGGGAAGGTGCGAACGCTCCTTTTTGTGATCGATTGAGATGCGATGGGTGTGATGATGGTGTCGCTTATAAGCCGTAAACTATGGGTACTTTAAAGATGTAAATTAAGGTGTATCCATCCGCGTGGATTGACTAATTTTGGTTTCATTTAGCAGATAATGCTGCGGAACAAGTGGGTTGATGGAGGGATACCAAAGAAAATTTGACGCTTCTGGCTATATTTTTTTGGGGGAAAAGGAAACCCGCTCACTGAGCAATATTTTTTGTTTCTTTTCACAGTTTATGGAATTTCATTTATGGACCAGAAGGAGTCGACACAGTTTACCAGAGGGTTCTTCCTGAATTTCTCAGATTAGGTGTCCCGCGAATTAAAACTTCATATAAATGTTCACATACGCATACAACAATATGGAGTGATGGACGATATCACCGCAGAGCATATAATCATACTCAAAAGCTACAACCGACCACAGCGAAATTTTCTAAGCAAAGAATACTTGCCAAATTGGTCTAAGGAAAATAAGGTGTGCTGGAGAAGTATATTGAGACGCGACAATTTCTGTGTCAACAGAAACGTAAGACAAACTTTTGTCACACACTTACGAACAAAAACGGATTACTTTTCAACATTTTTTTATATTTTGGGTCTATAACGTAATTCGTGCGGTTTTATTCTTCAAAATTTGAGAGTTTATTTAAGAAAAACATGTACACCCTTGTGATCCCACCAAATACAGAGCATTACCTTCGCGTCATGGATATTCGTTTTTGACGTTGATTTAGCTGGTTGGCCGGGTTACAAAGCCAATTTAGGCACGTTCGCTCAGCTAGCGCATGTTCACCAAGAACTTCCACCAAAATACGATGACTTTCGGCAGCAGTTTTCTTCATATTAAAGTAATGAAGAAGAACTCCCCGCAAAAACACTTTTTCAGGCACCAAGATCGACATATTTGAGTGAAAAAAAAATTATTGGTGTTTACGCTTCAAATGAATGACATATACTGACATGATGTACAATGTCAGTAGCTTTTCAACGCAAGTTCCTATGGAATAATACATGTTACGCCATCTCTTAGCAAACCGCACGTATTTAGTTATAGACCCAATAAAAAAGAAATTCAATTGTCATGCAATCTTAATTCACGGACCCTGAGTGACGTCACAAAACAAAAAGATGGCGGTTTTGAGAAGCTATCCCCCCACCACGCTAAGAATGAGTGTGAATCAAGATAACTTAAACCACATTTAAAATAAAATTGTATGGGGTGAGGGGTCAACGAGATCCAGATTTTCATAAAAGAGAACAATTGCTCTACCAGTTGAGAAGACAAGACCTACCCATCTACGAGTGTACAAAAATTGCAGGTAAACCGAAGAGTAGCAGTTCGCTGTATATTCTGGTGTATTGAATTTATCGAACGCCCTATTCCTCGAATGTAACGATGCATCGTGAAGGCACGCAGAGGGCCATATGCATATCTCGTGACTACTTCAGTGGCTCGCCCCATTTATCAATGAAAAAATTACACCCTCATTTCAGCTGTCTTCATTTATGGAAATAGAAGCACTTTACAACATTTTTAGAATTTCTATGCTCTTGCATTATTCCATAAGCCATACCATTTTACATGTCAGCTACCTCCTCTTTTTCAACTAAAATTAGAAAGTATTCATGAAAATGTATCAGAATTCCAACTTCTTCAGATTGTAACCAAATTAATATCATTTTCCCCTGCTGCGGTGTAAGACGCTTTAAATAATTCCATCAAATCGATAGTGTTGTCGTTCTGCCAAAAAAAGAATAAAACTACCCAGCAACTTCGACTGCCAGCTTCAAACTTCCCGCTTTCACCTGCTATCATCCAGCTCAGACATCTATTGCCAATAAAAAGAATCATCCTATTTTCATTACACGAGGTTCGCTCCCCCTTTTCAGACTCAGAGTCTTTTTTAAGGCCTAATAACTTAGGCTTATAAGAGCTTCCACCGACGAACGAATGAGATTACATTTTCTGCGTGAACATCCACTCCAGTCGTAGAATGGGGCTAATGCCATAAAGATTCTCTGATAAGAGGTTTTATGTATAGGCACAAGAGATTATAACGTCTTAAAAGCTACCAGAATTATGTGGTTTACCCTTTCGATACCGTTGATGTGAGCCCCCCCTCAATCATTCCCGGACAATTTTAAAAAGAAAAAACCTCTAATTGAGATACGAAGTTTTTTCCTTTTTCATTCGATTTGTAATGAGTGGAAAACAAATTGCCGGTCATTATTTTATGGCTGCACTTTATTTTTATTTTAGTGTTGATGGACGTTTTAATTAGTTACCTCGAGGAATCCGAGGGGGTGGTCTGAGCTCTGTTTTTTTTTTTGTTTTTGCTGATTTGTGAACGTGCGGACGCGGTTGGTTTGATTAAAATAAATGTGTGACACCCAAAAACCTATTGTGGGTGATTGAGAAAACAGCATTTAACCAAACCGACAGTTCGAATGATCACATAAATTTATAATTAACGAAAAGCGCTAATTAAGGGGTATTTCTGTGTGGGGGTCTGTGTGCGTTTCACCGCGACAATAAAATTGCTGCACAACCCTCTAACTGTGTGTCACGTCAATGTTGGGTTAATTAAATTGTCTGCAATAAATATCTGCCAGTTTAAAACATTTCCAACCTGATGTTGTAGCAATGGAAATATTCGTGCTGAACACTTGTTTCCTGAAGTTGTTTTGTTTTCGGTTTTAATTTTTTATGTCAGTTAGTGAGAAGTTGTTGTTCAAGTTGTGCTCACCAGGACAGCAAAACTCCATCCAGCCAATGCAGGAAATAATAAACAATTTTGTTAATGAGGTAATGTGCTACATTGTGCCACAGGATTGGACAATAGACCGAGAACAATTCTATCAAATAAAATAACCTCGACGGGAAAGTTAGCTTATTTTGTTTTAGGTTTGATTGCATCAGAAACTCTGATGTGTTTGGTGTTTAGTTTGGTTCAGTGCCTGTACAAAACGTATGACTATAGACAGCAGAGTCAGACTGTAGAGTCTCTGAGACGTAGTATACTGGGCAAAGCCAGACAGAATAACCACGATTTATGTATAGCACGATTTTGATTTTATATAATAGTACGGTTGGAGCTACAGCTCGTAGAGGGCCAGAGCCCACTTAAATACCGCCCGTAGAGGGCCAGAGCCTAGCTTCTCAGCGACTTCTCTGATTGTGTGTGTCTACAGTTTAATGCCGATTTCGAACGGCTAAGTTATAGAAGCTTTTTTCTCAACAGTTATTACTCTTTGAGCATTGTCAATGGCTCGAAAGACTCGAAGAGTCATTTTTGGTCGTACCCGCCAGGAATCGAACCCAGGCAGCGAGTTTCAGTTGCGTAGTGGTTTACGCACACACCCACAGTTCCATGGCCGCCAACCACGATTTAAGAACTTAAAAAACCGCGCCGCACTAACAAGCCGTACCAGTGCGGCTTCCAACAGGAATATGCAAAATGTTCACACTAAGGCAAATCCTAGAGAGAACCAGCGAGTTTTAAATAGATACACGCCACATTTTCATCGATTTTAAAGCCGCACACGTCATGATTCATCGCAAGGAACTAGTCGAAGCCATGGGGGATCGAATTGGGGATCCCCATAAAATTGATCCTGTTGTGTCGCATCAGGCTAGTACATTCGGCCCAAGGGCTTTCTAGCCTTTTGAAACCGGCACCGGAAGCGTTGTCGTGTGATTTCTTCAATTTGGTACTGTAAGACGGAGAGCATCGGTAAACAGTCACTGTCTTCTACAAGTCAGTCCAACTGTTGGGTTACGCAGATGACATCGGATGCATCGTCACACGTTTCCGATGTGCGCAGTGGAAGCTTTTCCGGCGATTGAAGTACAGACGAAACGAACCAAAATGTATGCTGTCAAGCAAGAAAGGTTCCATCACACACGACGTGAGACAGAATATCACGATCGGCAGCAAAGTGAGCTCCACAAACGACATCAAAATAGAGAGCAGACGTAGAATCGCCCTTGGCAACCGGTGTTTCTTCAGTTTGCCGAACTGACTTGAAGGACCAAAATAATGCTCATCAAGTCGTTGGGCATCCTGCTATATGGAGCAGGGAGTTGGGCGGTAAGTAAAACTGCAGAGCTGACTGTTGGTGACTTCGAAAGAAACATTCAACGTCGAATATACGGTTCCGAAACCGAAAGGCGACAAAACCGCGCACTCTACGTCCTCTGCCAAGATCTGGATGTAGTCCAGCCAGCAAATAACACATCAAGCCAACTCGACACCAATTTTCCATTAAAGAGGGTCTTCAAATCTGTCTCTCCTCAAGACCAAATTTCCCGTATGACGACCAAGATATCGCGGGGGCAAGACAGCCTGGGCCGAAGCAGCGTACCCAGCAACAGTCAACGAAGATATTGAATTTTAATTTGCCACTGGAAAATGAAGTGGGCATGAGGTGCAACAAAAACTTAGGCCGTCGATTGCGGTTATTGTTCAAACGCCAAGACTTTACTTTATAATTAAAATGATTTCTTCTGGAAATAAGTAAACATTAGGTGAAACTGTTATAACTGTACGCAAGTGTGAAGGCGTAACCTTGCCTACATAAGGAAGACTGTCGCGAAAATGTGAATGTTTCCCAATGTAAATTATCCTTCAGAAACAGCACGAAACTAACTCAACTTTGAACTGCTTCTAGTGATGATCTCAAAACTGTGCAAAATAAGGACTCTCATGAACGTACACACATTCCATTCCAGTTGGTCTACTATAGTCGTAATTCCAGAGCGAGGCCAAATGCCTGCGCTTTTGCAAATATATTTATGTGAAATTAGGAGTTTTCCCCCAACAAACTCCTAATTTCATTTGAGACCAATTCTTTACCTTTGATGGCATGCCGTTGCAACGTGCAACGATTTCATGACTCCAAGGAAATCAAACGAAAGACCCTTGCATGGAGTAGGGAGCACAACGAGTCTAGAATTCTTTGTGTAACAACATTTTAATTCGCAGTTTGGAACAAAGAATCTTAATTGCACCATCAAAGGATAACCGCTAAATGCATCGCTTTCGTTTTTAACAGCCACGATGTTAGCAGGGAGACGTTGTGCGCTTTGAATGGTTTCTTCTGTCAGAAGGGGCAAAACTCTTCTTCTTCTTCTTCTGCCTTTAAAAGACGATGATGAAAGGGCCACATTCAAGTATCACACGTCAATGTAAGAAAGCTCGAGTTTGTTTGAAATCTCTACTTAGCCGCTTCAACTGGCTAACTGTTTAATTAACAGGATTGTGCATTCATTGCTGCAATCCACGCAAAATTCTCCGACATGTTAATCCATTTCCGCTCTTCTTGTGTGCTGTAATTCGGTCTTATGTCATTGTGAATTCGAAAAGCTTGCTTAAATGTCATTCACTTTAAAATCATCAGATACCGGCAAACTCATTCATTACCTACAGAAGAAGAACACTAAATTTCCATCAGACGCATATGATGACGTAAGCGATGAAACACATCTATGTCCACCTATGTCCGGCTGAGCCGTTTGTGAAATGTGAACATCACTACTCCTTGTTGTAGTTCATGTTCGTGTAACAGGAAAGCAGCTCGTTGTAATGCCGGTTAACTATGCAAAATGATTCCTGACAAGACACACAGGAATCATTCAATAGTCACTAATTAGAGACGAAACGAATCATTCTGTCGCCCTGCTCATGCAGGTTTCAGGACATTTTCCTGCAGACCAAGCGAACTTTGAATGCCACACTGGCTGCAATAAACGCAGAGGACTGCATTATGGGGGCGTTCATACCGTCCGTATATAGATACGTGTACACTTACATACGTTTGTGCGCTGAACGTTTCCTGCGTTCGATTTGGTTAGAATTAGATTGTGAGAGAGCAAACGGACATACATTGGACAACCTACGTGCACACACAGGCGGGGAAGCTTTTTTTAGCCTTCGAAATAAGTACCTCACATGTGTTGTGTTGCGCGCCATGTTCCGTATTTAACAGGATTATTCCTAAACTTCGATTCATGGTAAGGGCCCGTAGACAATGAAATTCGATTTCCATTTCACTGGAATCCCTACGGGAGGGTTCATGGCACAAAACATCTCCGCTCCCGCATTCGTTCAATAGAAATTTAACGTCTAACCTGTACTCTTCACAACAATAACATTGTCTTGTACGAAAACTGTGATGTTGACTGTTTTTGAGGGCCCGATGGTGAGTGCATGTCTCCCAAGGTCGACTGGCTGTCTGTGCATAAAAGTAGCAGGGGCGTCCTCACAAGCACATAATGAAAATAGTCGTAAGAGATTATCTAATCTGTTCTAGCTCAGCGCTTTCGTTCTCAGTGGCCTACATTCATATGTCATGTGTGGAGATCGATACAAAAGCATTTTTTTGTTCAAATCCTCAGCCCTAGTACGTGGAGGCGTTTAAAAGTGTTACCATCAGAAAGAAGCACATTTTGCAAAACAGAAGATGTCATTCTGTAGATGAGCGAGACGAGTAGCTTGTGCTTTTGGCCATTCAAAGGCTGACGAAGTTTTTTAATTTTTTTTTCTCGGGATAAACTCAACACAAAGGTAAACTTTGCACTGTTGTTGGACGTAGTTCAGGGATGAAATTATGCTTATTAAGAAGTTATCAAACTTTGAAAAACTTTCTCTTTCTAACCTGTCATCCGATGTGTCGGAGCGTAATTCAATTTCTACGGGAACTTAGCCGACATAACCTTATTTCCATTTCCCGATACAAATCATCGCGTATTTTTATTGTATACTTCAAACTCAAGTTACAGCCAAGAATATATCCATTCACCCAAGAGTGCATCACCCAAGATGAGACAGATTTGTCCTCAAGCACTCTCCAGATTAATTTCAAATTAACCCCTACACTGAGCCAAGGGCTATTTGCAGGAAACTCGCACGGATTTCATTTTTTTTTCAATAACCACTCAACAGATCAATCTTCCATACGTCCAGTCATCAGTGTAAACAATGAAAGCGAGAAAGCTTGTGCAGAAATTAGCCTGCAGTCATTCAGTGACATCAATCATGCGCTGACTCATGGCCAGATTTAAAACAAAAATATCTTGCAAAAAAGCGGTTCGAGCAATTTCGATCTGGATTTTTTCTTAATGTTCTGCTTTGCGGCATTCTGACAGTTGATTGATCGGAGCATTGAGTGCAGTTGTCGGTCAGTGAATATCTGTTCACAACACTCCAGAAACGATGAATTCTTTGACAACCGCTGTCAATTCAGTCTGCCAATTCAGTGTCTCGGGCAATAATTATTCTGCTCTACAATACGTTTTTCTTGCCGTCTTTTTTAGTCGAAAGACTTATAAACGTTGAGGAGGACATCTTGAAACATGCGCTTGATTCGTGAATCCGGAGACCTGAATCAAATGCACTGTGACCAAATTAAGAACGATATGAAGATAAATTTTAAATAAAACAACTACGTGCTATTCCACGTTTATCTCACAACGTGGTAAACGTGGAATAGCACAATATTAAAATGGCTGTGATTCAATATGATTCTATCAGTCGATAATGATCGACTATCGGTTGATAGTCGACACTCGCAGTAGGAGTCTCAGAAAATACAAAAATTGTATAGTTCCTGGTGCAATAGCGTAGCCTAATAAATCCAACAATGATTAAAATGGACGCCAGAAGTGGAAATGATACGGAAGACACTTACTTAATTTTTGTTCGATTCTGATGTATTTTTGTCGTCGTGTGAAATTCATCATTCCAATTCTATAAATTTTTTCCGCTTTTGGGTCAGTCACAGCACTTTTGTGTGTCAGGGTCCACATTTATGCCTCAAATCTAGAACAAAACTTCAATACTAAAAGACTTACTCAGCCCTCTTCATCTCTTAGCGACCACACGATATTCTTACAAGGATGCTCTTTTATATCAAATCAAAACAAACAGCGCTATTGAAGGCCAACATGCTCTCTTGATCGTACCCGCGTAGTACCCGTTTCGACAATTACCCGAGTACCCGGATGACCGACTATTGCGTGTAACACCCAAGTCTGCGAGTACTCGGCATTTTTCGGCTACCGGGTACCCGTCATCATTAAGTAACGGGTACCCAGCAACAAATACTCTAATTCAATGCAAAAAATCAATCACTTTTATTTGTGAATATTACACCACAGCAAGAAGCGGAATTGTTGGAGTACCCATAGTACCCACAGCGTCTTTTTATTTTTCAATTGTAAGTAGCCGGGTATTCTGGTACCCGGGTAATAACCTTGTATGCGGCTACCCGGTTCGGTTCCTGGGTATGAGGGCATTAAGAGTTTTACAGTCAACACACGTTGAAACTTCATCTAGGAAAAGTATCAGACATCAAATACAAGTTCGTCACTTCAAACGAGTGGTTGTGATCGAAAGAGTCTCGACGAGAGGCTTATCGCAGAGTATCACAGCAAGAGACTCTCTCTCTAACAACCTCAATCACATCACGAGACACACAAATGGCAGCCCACAGCAGTGCAACTTTCTGCAACAGAACTCATTTCATTTGATGGCAAATAATTATTTTGCTGTTCCCTCCGATAAGTTACTACAAATTGAAGTACACGCACACCGCTACGCCGCTGAAGTTTCACGAAAGATGCACAACAACTTTTCTCGTCATTTTACACGAGGGTTAGTAACAATAGTCCCTCAACTCTCGCACGAGCAAGCCGAATCAATCAGAGCAACGTTTCGTCTTGAGTCGCCTCGGCCACTTCAGATATCTCTCCTCTGGAATGTGATTAATAGGAAATTAATTTCCAATGAAAAATCAATTATCTGAACAACATTTATCACAGAACTCATTAGCGCAGGCCTCCTGCTGCTCATCAAACTTCCGACAATACCGAATCCCATCGCAGTCGCCCGGCTCTCTCAGTCCAAGTCAACTCGATTCCAGATTACATCACTTCATTACAGGAAAAGGAAAAAAGTTAGGCCGTTACATCAACCAATAAACATGATGAGGAACATGAGGAGGGGGATGATATTCGAAACTTTATCCACAGCAGTTTGCTTCCAATTCCATCCATCATAGCGCCCCGCCAGCACTATCCGCCTGAATATAAGTTATTTCATAACAAAATATGTTTCTGGCCCGAAGCGAAGTTCCACCTCATCCACCTGAGTGCATTTGCTCTCCGCAATCCAATTAAAAGAAGAATAAACTCGAAATTCGATACATCTGACTATTGTTCGTAATAATAATTAAAGTTGTGCAACTTTGGCACAGGACTAGCCCCTGGGATGACGCCTACAAGTGCCCGTGCCGTGCACTCACCTTGCGGCTCGTTAGGATTTATAAGTTTGTATCATTTGAAAAGTGGGTCACTCTTCAGTTCGCACATCAGCGGACAGCACCTCCCCCATTGGCCTCCCCCATTGGCAGCCAATGGGCCCGGTCCCGGGAACGACTGAATAAATTCCATTAAATCGAGAATGAATGACTGAATGTATTTGCAGATGCATTCATGTGCAAATTGGATGCGTGTCAGTGTAATCGGCTGACAGAAGGTCCTATTAAGAGATGGCTATCTTTTGAATAGTTTTAAATTTTGTTAAAACCCCGCTCCAACTGCCTCGTGCGCTTGGCATAGATTGAGGGAGGTCCTTCACTGTGAGCTGATTTATGTGCGAAGAGGCTGAGAGTTATTTGCTCTGTTTGTTGCGAGGATGAGTTTCTTAATAAAAGTCCTTTTAAGTCGGGCATGGCATGGCATGGCCTGCATGACCAGGTGCAGACAAGTGATGACGGTCCACATTGTGGCAAATTGCTTCCCATCTTCACGTATCTTTTCTATTTAATCTGTGAAAAGGACACTACTGCCAAGTGGAATGTAATAAACAGTTTTGCCAATTTTTCACGAGACTCATGGAATAATAAAAATGGTCGTCCCCGAGAACACTGGACACGGGTGACCTTGTTTGGGTGGGAGATTGGAATTGTGCTGTTTTTGCTCCCCCTTCACTTTGGCCATCACACTGAACTGAGTGGTTGTATGTATCTGATGCAGAACCAATTTCACTGCATGCAGGATAATAAATGTATATTCTCCGTGGACCTTTAAATTCACTCCGAATTCATCTTCAGAGCAATCAGCAGACATCGCAGCACCTGCTGTGCGGCACTTGTATCCAGTGGAGCAGACCACAAAAGTATTGAATCGAGAAGACTGGTTTTGCCAAGGAAAATTTAGACCATGAACAATTATGTTTGATTTGATTTCATTGGTTTCGGTTTTATCATCAGCAACTCGTTACGAAAGTTGCTCCAGACTTGTGGCGTTTCTTTCAAGAAGAGTTCGAGCAATTCTTTGTGTGGAGGTCCGGGGTTGATTTAAACGTCAACTACACTCTAGCACTCGATCTTCTGAATAGGTGGCACCAGATGGGGCCACCAACTTGGTAGAAATCCTTCTTTATTTGTGAGCGACATTGACAGTTTCGATGAATTCGTGATGGATCAGCGAGAATTCTCCATTATCAGAGAGCCAGCTCGTCCTTTTTGGGGTTGGATTTGGGCCGTGCATGTAGAGAAACCCGCGACCTCGAAATGTTGCCCCGAATTCCGGGCTCTGGACGATCGGACGGTGCTCATTTTTAGCTCAGCGGCTATATAAAGAAGAAAATACAGTCCACAAGTGTTCGGTCAAGACGTAATGGATAAACCAAGATTGACAAATGAAATGAGGACGAAGACGTCCGCCAATGGCAGAGCGCCGTTATTTTTAACTCGCTGTGGCCAGAGCTCGACAACGTGGATATCCACGAGCTTTGGTTCCAAGAGGACAGCACAACTTGTCGTAAAAGCGACTCACAGTGCGGTGGAATGGCCAAAAAGCGGGAAAAACCTATATCTCGAGAACGATGTTTTGTAGTGTCCTTGAAATGAGGACGAAGACACCGTTGCCGTCAATGGTAGTGCGAGGTTAACCAACTCGCTGTGGCCAGAGCTTGACAACGTGGATTTGCAAGAGCTGTGGTTCACAGCACAACTTGTCGTAAAAGCGACTCACAGTGCGGTGGAATGGCCAAAAAGCGGGAAAAACCTATATCTCGATAAAGATGTTTTGTAGTGTCCTTGAAATGACTTCACTGAAGAACATGAGCATTATATGCAAACATGGACATTTTGAAGACCACACTTTAATCTACTGTTTGCCAGTGAATTTTTCACGATCTCATCAAGAAAAAAGGATCACTTTTTTAAGACAGCAATGGACATGGCAATGAACAAGTTGCAGTATACACGCCATCATTAGATTGCCTTGAAATTGAGGAACAGATGGTGGCTGACTGATCTATATTTGTTGAGTATCTCCAAAGACCTGTCAGTCTCCTGAAGTTGCCAGTTTTGAAACCAAACGGATAGGGACTTGTACTATCCTAGCAGAGCATAACTGGGTCTTAAACAGACTGTTTTACAACAGTTACATCGATGCGAGGGTGAAAATCATCACCTTCATGCCCCTCATACTCCCTAAGGCTGTCCCGTATTATGCATCGTGAGTGCAAACTTGATGGAAAAGAGTCGAGTGTTTGAGATGCCATTGTCCCAGTATACAAAAATTCGACTCCAATAAATGAGAGTCCCAAAAAAAAAAAAAAAACCCAAGAGATGCAAATCGACACCCACCACCTATTCGTCGATTTCAAGGCAGCACGTGACAGTGTGCACAGAGACGAGCTATACAACGCCACGTCTGGTTTTGACATTCCTCCCAAACTCATCAGGTTGTGCAGGATGACGATGGAGATTTCTCGCTGCTCCATCAAGGTTTTTAACGAACACGCCGAGACGTGGATTGTCAAAAAAAATGTCGACGCGCTGTCATGTGACTTTTTTAACAACATTCTTGAGAAGCTCGTGCAAAATTCTCCCGCTAACACAAGAGGCACGATCTTTCAAAAGGCAGTAGAATTGCCAGCATACGCCGTCATCATTGACATGTTTGGTCGAAGACAGTTAGCCGTCAACGAAGCGTTAGCTGGCATTGAATCGGTGGCGGCCAAAATGGGTTTATCGATGAACTAGGCAAAACGAAGTATATGCTGAAAGGACGCACAACATCGACGACACGGCCAGAATGTCACCATAGGCAGCCATAACCACGAGGCAGTGAAGGACTTCGTCTACCTCGGCTCCCAAGTAAACAGTGCGAACAACATCTGTCCCGAGATTAAAGGCAGAATAACTCTTGCCAATAGCTGTTCCTGTGGGCTTAAGAGGCAGTTGACTTATAGCCCTCTCTCGAAAGACAAAGCTAACATTATATAAGACCTTGATCATCCCTGGCATGCACTTTGGCGAGGAAACCTGGACAGTCTGAAAAGCAAATGAAGAAGCCTTGGGCAAGAAGAAGATCAAGCTAAAGGCGGTCAAATATCTCGTCGCCGAGGCTTACTGTCCCACGAAACGGTACGGCTCAGCGACTGTGTACCCCCTGCAGTATTCCTTCATTTGGAAGCAGGGTCGGTCAGTGTTAAGATTGCTGTAGAACAAACCAAAATAAAAGCTCGTTGTTCGTTTAATTAATGCAAAATTATTGCCAACACAGTGTTTTGGGTTCTGACACCAACAGCACGAATTAAATTGCAGCTTTGCCAGATGTGTGCTGGTGGTAGGAATAAGATTGCCAACACAAACTGATGTGTGTTATATGAAGAAAACAAGCTGCTGATGTTGTATTGTTTGCACGAATTTACATGTTCATTTTGCTGGTACAAATTCGTACAGTTGTATATAAGACATTCATATGCCCGCAGAGGGACACTAGGTTAGAAAACGTGTGGTATTTTTTCAAAATGTGAACGTTTATTTAAGAAAACTATGTACAATAGTATTATTCAAAGTATTGCCCATCTGAAGCTATGACTTTTTGCCATCTTTTTGGCAATTTGTGGATCCCATTCCAAAAGATCTGCGCCGGCTTGGCAGCCAAGAATGAATCAATCCAATTTTTGATATTCTGCTCTGATGTGAACCGTATTTCAGTGAGGGCGTTCTGCATCGACCGGAACAAATGGTAGTCAGAAGGGGCAAGGTCTGGGCTATAAGGCGGGTGGGGCATAACTTCCCATTCACAGTTTTCCAAATAGTTCTTAACTGAAATGGCAACGTGGGCCCAAGCGTATTCATGATGGAAAATTATGGCCTCGTGTCTGGTCGCATATTCCGGGCGTTTTTCGGCTACTGCTCCCTTCAAACGGATCAATTGTGTTCGGTATCGTTGTCCATTGATGATTTCACCCGGTTTTAGCAGCTCATAATACAGCACACCCTTGTGATCCCACCAAATACATTCCAAATACCTTCGCGCCATGGAAATTTGCCCGGGTTTCAAAGCCACTTTTGGAGCGTTCGCTCAGCTAGTGCATATTCACCATAAACTTCCAACAACATACGATGACTTTCGGCAGCAGTTTTCTTCATATAATGTAATGAAGAAGAACTTCCCGCAAAAACACTTTTTCAGGCACAAAGTTCGACATATTTGAGTAAAAAAAATTATTGTTGTTTACGCTTCAAATGAATGACATATACTGCTTTCCAAAGCATATTCCAATGGAATAATACAAGTTACGCCATCTCTTAGCAAACCGCACGAAGTAATGTTATAGACCCAACATAATTGTATAAAAATACATTACTGGGGGCTCGATGAAACTTGGTAGTTGCTACTCGAATGTCGACTCCGAAGGTTAAAAATTTGAGTGAAACCACTTATTCACTTCGCCTACAATGCCATCAAAAATACAAAATCTACAAGAAATCCAAGATACGCTCTAAATAAGTTGAGCAGCTTTAGATCTTCTTTTCCATCCATTCCCTTGGATTCTGAATGAATTACAAATTGACAACATGACTCCGAAAATTACTTCGAAAATGTACAGCCACGGAAGATCAAGCATTCTTGACTTTTACATTTTTTCCACAGCCTGAAAGGGATGTGTATTCTTTTCTCGAGTTCTTAGAAGAGAACTTCAATAATATTTGTCCGCAATTACCATTAAAACCGCACTTGCCTGAAAGTTAGTCATTGCACTACTTAAAGTCGCTCTCAATTAAAGATATTTAAACTATATTTCAAACTCAGAAACTTGCAGGCAAACTCCCGAACAAATGGACAGTGAAGCCATGGAAACGTGTATTTGCATGCCATTGTCGAAAGTCTTCACTGAGCAGCTATTAAACTGAAATCCAGCTCGTCCATCATGATTCAGACATTCCTTTAATGCATGCATACATTTTTTTTTTTGCCTACACTACGTTCGACCGTAACCCGTAACGTATTTATTTTAAAACTCATCTGTCGTTGCTATGGCGACATTTAAATTTATGCACGCACACGACTTTTAATTCAAATGAGAGTTCAGCCAACGATAGAAATTAAACTTGAACATTCCTCTCAACCGACATCATGGATAAGTTTAATTAAATTTTCAACAACAACGAGACAGAAAGAACAAAAAAAAAAAATATGGAGCGAACCACGACTTTAGTTAGCTTAATGTTTTCGTTCGAAGAATGTCCTTCTTTCCCATTGTCCTTGCTTGAGGACGAACACACATTTGTAGCAGACATTTTGTGTCTTCAAGAACATCCTCTTTAACAATTCAGCACAGTACCGCAATATGTTTCTCTGTCCCCCCAAACGCCCCCACCGCCAACGCAAACTCATGAGCATCCTCTGGAACACAATTAAGTGACTATTGCAGTCGTGAAATAGTCCCGAATGACCACCCAATTCCATGATACACCACACGATCACACCTCTTAAAAGACAACGACGAGGAGCATAGATAAATACCAGGTGAGATGGCCATAACCGTACTGCCATGCTTCCTCGGTGTTTTCTTCCCAATTTCTCTGGAAGTAATTCAACAATGAATGCGTTATGTTCGTTGCTGCTGTTCGGCCACTTGCTGTGCACATTTTCATTCAGAATTCTACACTCAGCCACTAGCATCCACCACCGTGTCCTCGCACCACCACGTCCCCTGTGACTGGTTGGCAACACTTGTGCACGGCGATGAAGAGGCGACCACCCATTGAACTCCACCTCAGAACAGGCTACTCTAGAGGGGACACGCGGCTGCCAAGCATTCATACGTACACGAGTACACTCTTACACCGCGCTGGCTGTGAGATCTTCGCTCTCTCCGATATGAAGATGCAGATGCCCACTCATGCTGATGTGGATATATGTGGATTGTATATCTTATGCCATGGCTGTCGTTCCACACTTTGCACACCATAATGTCGTCGGTTTATTACCCCCGACGAAGACGACGACCACGTTGATGGCAATGGCGATGGCACCGGCAACGACTACGATGGACCCTCGAATGGATCCATCCCTGCTCGGCCCGCGGTTCCCTGTCGTTCCACACAATAATTTAGCATTATTAATTGCTAATTTTTATTTTTCTCCTCTTCGGGTCGGGATACTCTTATTTATGCATCCCATTGTCGCCCCCACCGCCATGCATCCCCCCACTGTTATGTGCCCAACCGAATTGGATTGGGTTTCGTTTAACGACTTTCCAGATAAAGGCCACACTGATATCGTTTTTCGGCCGCGTGTATCGGCATCTGTAAGTGAATCGAATGAATAGGCCGAAAATTACACATTTTCGAATGAATGCCATGAGCACCAAGAAGCATCAAGAAGACACATGGACACAAACACAACAAAAAAAAAAAGGAAAGGCGAGGCAATCCTTTTCAAAAACCGGGGGTCGACCTATAAATCGTTTCCCGGGGCTTGATTTACGCGTTAACCTTATTAGGACGAGAGGAACACACAGAAGATGAGAAGAACTACACCAAAGAGAAGGAGGAAGCGATAAAAAAAAAAATAAGTCTCAATTACAATAAATAATCCGGTGCCATTACATCGTCGTATCATAAAGCAGAACGTGTCAAAGAGCGGTTCCAGCCAAGGTGGAGACTACCTCTATTGCGGTGTGTTTTGCATTAATGCCAAAACCAGTACATCCTGCATGAGTTGACTGTCTGCTTTGTCACTTACGGGGTGTATCTGCAGCTGTATCAGCGCCCGAATGAGATTAAGATACGACAAGGAGAGAGAGAGAGAGAGAGAGAGAAAAGAAGAAAAAAACTACCGAACACAGAAAAATTACATAAACCTTGCAGAGGTGCCCTTGCCGTCCTCTGGCATTTCGCTTGTACTTGTTTTCGAGATCATGCTTAAAGGCTTACGTCAAGATTGCATCCTTTATGCGTCAATCAACCGCGGCAGCTTGAGATAGCTCGCGCAAGATAGTATCGCCTCTTTTCCGGTTCATATAAACGGATTACACGCGGTGCACGCTGACAGGGTGTCGCAGCAAGGGGAGACATTTAATTTGGGTCAGTCTTCAGACTCCCGGATGAGAAATTAATCTCGAAAACACAAAGAGTTCCGCGAATGAAGAGAATAATCATCGCGCCTTGGCGTCCTCCGAAACCGTGCAAATATTGATTTTTTTTTTGTGATTTAACATTCGCACACTTTCGGTTGCCATTAGAGAACGTTGAGTTGGGTTGGGCTTGTTCCCTTTTTATGGGAACCAATAAACCGACAGCCAATGGCTCATTAACCACATCCTGTGCTCTCGCGGCAGAGGACGGGGGTACAAGGTCGAGAGAATAGAGTGCTACTGCTTCTGGTGCTGCCACTACTCCCTGGCTGATACTGGCTGCTTGTAGCTGCTGGTTCAAGAGGATTATGAGGACTTGGAGGTTTTGTAAATGGTCTGGGGACTCTGGTTGGAACACACAGAGAGCGAGTGAGACGGTTGGAGGGGGTTGAGACAAAACAGAGTACGAGGTTTGACAGAGGTTGGTCTTAACAGAATTAACACCGCGACACTTCATTGAGGGGTTTTAATTAAAATTTTTGATGTAAGGCAATTATTGGACTCTGAACGGTCTCTTCATGCTACGTCCTTCGAACTGGGATTTCGCCTTTCACCCATTCAGGGGTGCTGAATGACGGTGATGGTGGTGGCGGTGGTGGTGCCGATGGTGGTCGGCCGTCATTAGAGCGATGTTGAAAGTGATTAGAGATAAGTAATGGAGTTCCCCTCTGGTTCTGGTGCGGTCTTAGGTTTGGGCTCACATTTACTTGTATTAATTGTTAAATTTTTTTCGTGTTGTTTTTGGTCGCCTTTGTTTGTTTTTCGCTGTAAGTGGAAATCAGAATTCATAGCCCATAAAGCCCGACCCAGTTGGTGAGCGAGTGGATGCGAAGGGAGTTCATTCCTTTCGAAATTATGACATTTACAAACCATTGAACTTGTGCCGCCTTTGAAATGTTAAATGCCTCAGCTTTGTTTTCTTTAATTGATTTCATTTATGATTGATCGCTGACGGTATTATGGTGAAGTGAAATTGGATTTTCTCTTGTGTTGTTCAATGAGCTGTACCAGAGAAGCCAATTAAGGTGTGCGTTGTTTCTTTTGTTACACACTCGCACACTGACACACCGAATTTTATTAGCCAGTCATTGACCGGACCAACGCGTAATTTTCAATCTGGTCACATACAAAAACTCACAGAGCCCTGTCTCTGACATTTAGTATCCTTCACAGACTGCAATCTGCAATAACGACAAGAATGAAACCGCTCTCGGTGTGTGTGGGTAGAGGAGGCTATAAAGCAACCACAGGATGGGGATGGCTTTCATGAAAATGGGTTAAGAAGGTTAAGCGAGATAAGGGTGGCAAAATTGAATTAAAATTTGTGAGTGGTGAAAAAGGCACTGCTTAACAGATGACATTTTCTTGTTCGACACAAGAATAGAGTGTGTCGGGACTCGGGCGCGGTGGTTTTAATGACCAGCAATCGTGGCGGCATAGAGATTCTTCATTCACCTTCTTTTGTGTGAGGTGGGATGACATTTTTGCGATGTTTTTTTCTTCTTCTTTTGGCTCGCGACATTCATGCAAGACTCATGCAAGACTGTCCAAGGGTTTTGAGATAAAATAGCAAAAATGACTTTCAAGACAACAAAAACAGAGTTGTGTGTGTTGGGAAATCAAGGACCACGAAGGACGAAGAACGATGAACGAAAGACTATTTCCATTTTTGTAATTAAAAACTTTCTATCACTGAATCAAGCCCTAACCAAAAATGAGAGGGGGAAATTGAAAATCTATTGTGTTACGAACTGAATTTGATTTCTCTCTAGTTGAGGGCGAATCTCATTGAATCTCTAATCTAGTTCATGATGGTGTTCATAGAATATATTAGTTATCCCCTGCATTTCAAGCAGGACTGTTGAACTCGATTCTGTGGCAATCGATATGCGATGTAATTAGGTCTCTAATAATCTGATTGAGGGAATATTTCCGTTCAGTATGATGAGGATCTGGAGTAAGAATTTAAATTAGTTTGAATCGAATGGCACAGCGATTGAGGGAGAGATGAAGCCAAAGTACATTAACATTCCAAAGGAGTCGCTGTGTCACAACTGTGATAAGCAGTTTGTGGGCACAATCGAGGGTATAAATTGGATTCCTACGGGGGTGGTAGTTACACGACGAAGAGATGGCATTCGCACATCGTACTCCATGCTTGAACCTGTAGTTCGCACAGTAATTACTAAGCTCATTGAGGGTCAAATCCTTCGCAAAAGGTTAGGTTTGTTCGGTTCGTACATGCGAGGTTGTTAATTAGATTTCAGCAGAAACTGTCTCCTCAATAATTAAAGCAATGAATTCGGAGAGATTATTATTAGGCTGGGAAAAACACCCGGAAATAGGCTGCTCAACAGTATCTCGCCCTGAGTGGGAATATGATGACAAATGACAAGTGATACTAGTTTCGGGTTCTAATTGAAGGGGGGAAACATGAAATGGAACAAATTAAATTGCGGAGGATGCATAATGTGGGCTGCCGAGTATTACGGAAGTTACGAACAAGAAGCAGAAGAGTACGAGCAAATGTCGGTGCACGTTGTACATGACTTGAAATAACTCTGGAGATTACTCCGCGCCGTGGCGTAGGGGGTTTGTGCGTCGACGACAGGTTCAATCCCCAAATTTGTACCAACTAGCATAATTAACGGCTCCAACTCTTCCGAGTCACATGCTCAAAGAGTAGATGCTCATGTCGTGACTTGAACAATAGCACGCACAACACGAGTGGTTGCTGGAGCAGATAGGCCCGGGCCGCCACTCACAGAATCCGTTGTGTACTTAAGGTTATGTCAGAGAACTGACACTGCATAAAGTACCATTCATATGAGCCGCGAAATTTCTAGCACACGTAAACAAAAAGTTTAACTTCTTGGTAAGCGAACTATCAATCTGAGTTCATAATACACGAGAGAGTCAAACTCGATCCACAAATTCACGACCAAACAACTGGCGATGCCGTGCCTGTTTGTAACCATAGCTATCCGTGACTGATAATACTCCATATGAATGAAGTGTCCGAGTTTGAGAAGTTCGCAATTCATAGTGAGCTCATGTGAATGACCATTAAGACCTCATTAGAGAGGAAGATGACGAATGGAATCCACAATTGGAGTCCGTCATAACGGCTAGAGTAACCGAACTTTCGGTTTCTGCTGCTTTTAATCATCAATTTTTATTTTATGACGCCTGTCACGCCTGGGCAGGTGCAGAAGTGTAAGCATCTCGGATTGAATTGACTTTGATTGTCAGGTTGTTGGAAGCCCTGTAAGCAATCAAGGCCGAACTTGTTGTCAATGCTAAGTTAGCTGATTGAAATCAGTTTTCATTGCAACTCTCACATGTGATCATGAACTTTTTAATAGGTGACCGTGCTGTTGTTAGCTTTACTCGCGCCGTGATAGGGTGGAAAACACAGCAAACAGGAAGGGCTATGCTTCAATGGATTGGTCACTTGGCACGAATGTTCAGTTCATCACAACTTCCGAGGCGTGTGTTGAATGCGATTCCATAGGTGACCTCATGATAGACCCAGGACCAAGTCAAAAAACTCACCGGCTGCGCTGGGTGCTATCGTATGTCCTAGAGACCTCCCGGGCATACTTAACCCCGTGAATCGTTAAGAGGAATATGCGGTTCACTGAAGATGATGACGATGGAAATTAAATTTTAAAAGAAACATCCTAGATTATAACAGAGGCTCGGCAAGATATGAAGATTCATTTCAACTCGAATTCTGGGTCACCAACACCACCACCCTTGATGGGTGTAAATCGTTGCTCTACTGATGCATATACACATGTGCAGAGGTACCTCCTCTACATTCCTTCGACCCGTTCTGTGCCTTGTCCTCGGACACTTAAGGGTATTAGTAACCCATAGAGCGCGGTCAAATTAATACTGTAATACAAATTAAAATACAAAAATGTAGGTGGAAATTAATTGGAAAAATCGATCTGCGGCATTCCAAAAAATTGCGATGTTGACGAACTCGCTAGAAAAGATACCAGTTCAGTACAGACCCCGAATGGAGATCTGCTACGCATGCCTATCGCTACTGCAAGACATATATTGAAGCTTAAGCGCTAATCGTGTATGGTCTAGTGGGACGGGATGCCTCAGGCAGATATGGTCTAATCTCACTCGTAGACAATCACACATCCTGATCACAATGTGTACGCCGAATCTTAGAACTATTATCGGCATCTTCACTAGGCTCTGTGAAATTGGAACTGACGCCTCAAGGCTGGGCCTGCACTCCAACCAGTTATTCAGCAGTTGCAGAGACGACGAGGACTACGAAACAATTGTACAACTCGCCGTAATTGAAGCGCTCTGTCCCCCGAAGGAGAAAACACTCAGGAGCTTACTTCTTCAACAACCTGGCCTAAGCAGCATGAGTGTCAGCCATCTTCACCGATCAGCGGGGTAAAATTACGGGCCTACATTGTATGACTGCTGTTTGCTAGCACTCAGCCATTCTAACTTAATCTACATCGATCTGTCCAATTCGAGGGGTCTATTATTAAGTAGGGTATCTCCCTTTATTAGTCAACAGCGATATGAAGGGAAATACTGAGTGATCGCGTTGACGTAGTGGGTTGGTGCGTCGACGGGGTTCAACCCCGAATTCAGCAACTTTCCTCTCCTGTCTGGAAAAAGTTTCTCAACTTCGCCGTTCGGTGTCGGCATTAAACTGTAGGTTTCATCTACTCGTGGCACAAAAATTCCACGCACGACACGAGTTGTTGCTGCAGAAGCTAGGCCCTGGTCCACCTTCGACTTTCTCGCCTCCCACATTATATTATACTGAGTATATGCTGATAAATGAGGCTGTCAGTGCAAAAGTGGCGTAACTCACATAACTGAAATTGTGCTAATCGTGACTAGAGAACTCTGTGGACTTCAAAAATTGTTATTTTGCTAATTTTCAGGTTTTGTGGGTGGCTCCACTTTTGCACTGAAAGTCTCAAATAATGGAATCAGTTTGTAAATGATATTTATAAATGTGGGATCGAAGCAGAGCTCCTTGGCAACACTCCTTGACGTGGCGAGGAAGATGGCAACCCACAAATCGAATCACAAGTTGGTAGTTCATGTTGTAAATAACAAGAGAGTATCAAGTTTGAGAACTACTGAATCAGAAGATCTCCATTATGAACAGGTTGGCTTTGTTGTTGATTTGTGATATTTTTATTTATTTATTTTACATTAATTTTTGAACTGACATTAAAGTCACTCTAAACTAACCAGAAAAACATTATAAGGCTGTGACTAGAGTCACTGGCCCCCGGGGGGTAAAATTCTCAGTTTGAAAATATATTTTGAACGAACTTAATCCACTGCAGCAGGATAATCACATTTTTAGCCATTTTCAGTTTGCCGAAAATGTGTTTCTCTGCTTCTAATTAAATTTATTAAGTCCAATTAACTACGCCCTTATTTGCATTTGTGTCCATTTAGAAAAGGGCAGCACAATAGGTGTGAAAATAACGACCGACAGCATTAAAATCTGAAAATAATTCGCAGACTTTTTGCCAGCTAACGTAACGAGTGAGTGTAGGCCAATTAATTCAGGGATTGGACAACTGAAAAGCTACATTGTTTGATTTCACACAGTCTGTTGCAAAAGTTTTGAGAATTACGTGGAAAAAATCCACAGAAGATTGCTGAAATTTTATGAATATTTACGGGGATTAAGGGGGTATACCAAGGCCAGTTGGAAATCGGCTTGCAAAGTTAATCGAAAAATCAAACAAGCGATGCTGTTTGTTGTGTAAATGACGACTGCGTTTTTTCTGTTTTCATGTGAAATGGTTTTTGTTATTCAATATGTGTGAGTAGGTAGGTTAGGTAGGTGGGTAGACGCGTAAGCCATGTATCACTTAGGTCCCGATGGAGCCCTTGCGATGCTCGTAGGGAATTTCTCCTCTCAACACCTGCCTTGTTTCAGTCATCCTTATTTGGATTTTTTGATAACTGTAAGGGGTAGTTTGATTCAGTGAAATTTCTCTATCTCTCTAGCGGACAGCAGTGGGACAAGTACGGAGGTCTTCATGCTGGGCCCATGGCGAATCGTCCATAAAGAGAGGTGTCCTTTATAGAGGGGTGTCCGTAACCAGAAGATGGATCGATGGGATTAATCGCCGGCTATGTGCCCAAGACCTAGGAACCACCATTGTGTCATAGAGTGCCCGTGCTAAGAACTATAAGATCTTCGCAGCAACATGCGACTTGACTTCTTTAACCGATATTTTTTCAGTGGCCGCTTGACTATCAATCAGTATGGAAAATGAGTCGATAGCATTTCCACCATTGATATCATTTTGGCCGCCTTCTTGTCTGACAGGACTTCCGCTGATGATGCCATAATTAGAGATCCTGATGAAGCGAAGCATATTTAATAATTCGGCGAAAATACTCACGCCTGTGCTCTTTATTTTCTATTTCTATTATCGTCCCACCGCTGGCAATGAAAAGAAAATTCAATTTGTCAGTTGTTTGCATTTCTCAAATATCAGTTGACACAAATTTTATTCTTCTGTCAAATCAATTGATCTATATCAATACACTCACAAGAGTAATTTGATTCAACCAAATGTATGTGAGATCTCAGATTTGACATTTCGTAAATGACATAATTAACACAAATGGTATAACTGCGTTCCCGTACGTTTTTGAGATTTTGCCGCTCTCTGAGATTTTTACCCCCACTCCCTAGTCCAGCGACGATTTTCGTGGCTTTTTGACAGTTGTTCACGAAATAACGTAAATGTCGTTCTCTGATTGGTCAATTTGGCTTTAAAAACGATATTAAAAATCAGAAATGAAGTATGATAGAGATACCCAACTTCACAGCTGATTGACCCCTAGTCCATCGACGAATTTGACGGATAATCGTGAAAATGTTGACGGTTGCTCATGAATTTTTGGCAGTTATTCACGGAATAACATAAATGCCGTTCTCTGATTAGTCAATTTGGCTTTAGAAAACAATAAAAAAAAATGGTTGTCAAAAATTTTAAGGGGCAAGGGAGGTAGAAGTTGTGTATCTCTATCATACTTCATTTTTGTTAAAAATGCTTGTCCAACATTTTCAGTGTCTTGCCACTTGAGGTAGAAGTTGTGCATCTCTATCATACTTAATTTCTGCTTCGCAATTTGCTTCAGAAAGTACTGGAACAGACCTAATATGAGCGTTTTTTTGCAAGCCTGTATACAAACGCTTACGTATGTACACAAAAAAACAAACAAACAAAAGTAAATATAAAAACTTGGCAGCACTGACGACAATTATGACATTTGAGACAGTCAGCTGTTCAAAATTAGAAAAAAATGAAATAGGAATTGAAAATAATTTGGAATAAATAATAATGGAATATACAGTAATGCTGCAGACAGACGTGCAGAATTTCTCATGCACCGAAATTATAATACACAAGATTATATGTAGCTGAACACACGTAAATTCTGCGCGTCTTTTTCGTGTGCAGATATGTATGCAGTGCTGCCAAGAGAAATACTGCACATCTATTTCCAGCAACAGGATTTCCGTGATTTGTGCTCACAGTTCCAGTTCAGAGGAATGAAACAGGACAGGATCAACTCATTAAATGTGTAATTTTCTTCAATGCCTTTGCTATTTTCAAATTAATTATATTTCGTCAAAGAAATTTGGATGGATTTTGTTCCGTTTCCAAGAAAATTATGGATAACGCATGAAAAACAATGATTGGAAGCACTGTTTTTATCCGTGCTTATTTCACAAGCGCATATAAACATTTCGGGTAACTTAAGCGGATATAGTATTTGTTGTTAGTGTATTGTACATGCCAATTTAAATTTAAGCGGATATACACTTAAAGCTGAAAATACGCTTAATACAATAATATGGATGACGCTGCAGCGCGTATAGGGCCAGTACCTAGCGTTTTTGCAATCACGCGTGTTGAGCGTGCTATTGTCCCCTCCCGAGTGGAAGGGAACTACAATTTTACGCCGACTCCCAGCAACCAATTTGGAAAGCTTATTCTAGACGATTATACTCCTTGAGCATTGTCAGTGACTCGAAAGAGCTGAAGAACTGGCTAAATTTTAAACTGAGACTGGCTTCGCGAACGCTGATGGCTGCTGCATAAGCTTGGCTCTAGCTTATGACGCTCTTCCATCGGAAGAAGAAGCAACCCGACAATATTTTTTTTTTGTGAGTAGGCCGTCTGGGAATTGGAAGCCAGTTACTTAAGAGCGTGTGTACACTCACTCTGTGCGTCAGCTGAGCATTAAAATGTATTTTCCCTGCACTTAACTCCTCTCTTTGACATATTTGCGGCAACCAATCCGGTTTGATTGAAAACAGTCTGATTACGAACTAAAACATGTATTTTTCTATGAAAAATTTCTCTTCAAGAAAAATTTGTTGGGAGTCTGACAATCAGGCACTCCAAACGGGTGAAGGAGAGGGCAGATGCAGAATATAGCAATATCATTACCTAAACATTGCAGCGATTATCAGACAGAGAATATTCCGATCATAGGGGCTGTCTTGGCTTTAGAACAATGTGATATCCAAACAGGAAGCCGTTAAAAGTTCTGCCTGGTCCTTATTCATTGGCAACCTTCTACGCAAAGACTCTAGACATTCAGAGCAATTAAATAAATAATTGGAAGACAGCACTTCTACAAAACATGCAATATGTCCAACACGTCTTAAATCTCAAACGCTCACTTTGTCTAGTTAGACTAAGTAGGCTCAGAATTCTTATCAAACCGCTCGGTATCATTATGTGACGACATCTTGTCACATGCTACATCTCCCTCTGATTTCCCTCTCAGCTCCTGCATGCTTTCCTCTTCAGGCTTTCTGCTGTATTTTATGACATTAACAAGGAACTTTAAAGGTCATAAAAATAAGACAGTTTTGAAACATTTCAGCAATCCCGTTTTTAATTTCGTAAATTATTGTCTACGCACCTAATAGCCGTCCACCCCAGCCACCCACAACAATTAAGCATATTTTCCACAAATATCTTGAGGTTGTCTGCACGTTTGACAGACGTCAGACGTTTTATTCCGCTGAATAATCTGTGGTTTTTTTTAAACAACCCGAGAATTTATGCCAACCCATCAATGACACCAGACTGACACAATCATCTCCCAAGGGACACATTTTGTCTCGGTTCTTAAAAAAACAAAAATCTGTCACTCTCCGGTACCAATGACAGATGGAATAGCAAACAATTTCTGTCAGCCACATTGACGATGTCGCCCCACATTAGCCTGCAAGAAGGAGGGGGATAGATGATTTGACAAATAACTTGCAAATATCCGCAATAGTCTTGTGTGCAGGCAAATATTTGTCACTCCTTAGCCTTACTCTGTGTGCAGTGTTTGCTTAATCTAGTTTAAAACTTCATTCTTTTCTCTTCACTCGTACCCATTTGAGAATAAATTTCAACCTAAATCTGCGAAAGAAGACAAGACAACTCTCTTGATACACCCTGTACCCAAGGAGCTGAATTCCATGAAAAAAAAAAAAAAATAAACAACCACACAGAGTCGTCTCATCTCAAGCAGAAATGGTGCCCCACTCAACGACGCGTTGAGAATTGTATCTCAACCATGACCAATCTATTTAAGTGACAATGGACTTCTTTGGCCACGATGAGTGCGTGTGTCAAATTGCCTACAGTTTTGCGAGAGCTGATCTTTCCTTCCTTCGTCTGAAGTTCATGTGAATGTGGAACGTGCTGTGCACGACTACCCCATAAGCTGTCAAAACACAGCCAACATGACGCAAATAGCCCACAAATAAAATAGGGTTCTTAATGCAATGCCACAGCCACAGTCCACGTTCGTTTTTAGAACGTTGTGTGCAACAGACAGAGAACACTTTCCTCAATTGCCATGACCCACTTTCGAAACCCTAGTTCGATGCATGTTTGAGTGGAAATTCAAATTCAAATAACATGCTGAAGTACGGCTGTGACTTAAAAGCCACACTGCTGAAGTAGCCACATGACTTGAAGTGCGAGTGCTTCTGCATCAAAAATCGAATCGAATATTTCAATTTGTGGCTTGACCGTATGAGGTTGATTCAATAAAATCCCCGTCCCCGTACGACCATGTGACCGTTGGATTCAAAGCAAAATCAAAGGCAAACAAGCACAAGCAAAACGACTCCAACACAATGGCGTTCGAACTCATCCTTTCAGCACAATTCGTTTTGCTGTGCACTACTTATTGTATGTTATGACGGTCATACTCGTAATGGCGGCGGAGAACGAAGATTTCTGCTGTAGCATGTGTGAGCAGTAAAAATATTTTACGATATCGAACACTTAATCATTTTGCCACATAATCACAACAATAAACTATAACACTGGCCGTCTCTTTTTTTAATCATAAACAGCGATTCAATTTCAGTGCGTCTGCACAGCTGTCTGTTTGGATATCGTCTGGGATGTCATGTTTGACAGTACGGAACGGCATATGTGTCAATGCAATCACGACGAAACGTAAAGTTGATGACAGTTGTGCTCATGTTTTTTGATTGGATGGATATTTTGACCGGGAGTCGCCGCCGCCGCCGTCGTCCGAGAGACTCCATAGATGTGAACAGGCGCGATCGTTAACGTGGGCACGAGGCAAACTGTTTCATGGATTGTTTACCAACGAGTTTACCAGATTGTGCTTTATAGCTGACACCAGTGAGATGTTATCCCACGTCCACCCAGACAGTGCTTATTACTTTCAAAACAAAAACACACATATTCACTGATTTCGAGGAATTAAGAGGCCACAACAGCTGCGAAAAATATTAAACTGTATCAAAGTGACAAAGTGGCTATGTGTCAGTTGCATTTAATCATCACTCGACGTTGGCGAGGCGACTGAAATCGTGTTGGACTTAAATATTTAACGAGCTAATGACTAGTCGTAATTAGAAAGGCAGGTTTCGCGGGGAGTGGTGTGGTTAAGTGTTTTATCAGATCATCTATGGTTGCGAGTACAGCTTTTGAAAACATTTTCAAAATGTAATCTTTGATTGTATCCAAATTTTCACAAATCCGTCTTAAAGACGAATTTGTAAAATATTGATGATGATTTCATTTAAATCAAAAATAGTGGGAAAAGAGAAGAATATCCTCTGAGAATAAAATGTCCGTGCAACGTCTCAATCTATCGTGAAGCACATGAAAACTGTTGACCATGGGACTGCCGAGCGAATTCAGTACATTTTATGAGAGCTCACCTCAAAGTCATACTGTGAACCAGAGTGTCGTATCAGGTTAGCTTGCTGTGTAAACATCAGTTCCACAAGGATGTGTGCTTAGTCCATTTATAGTTGTTTTTGTTTTACCTTACAAACTTTTAAATGGAACGAATAAGCGGTCAGCCATGTCAAGTATGCTGGCAAATTATGTTTCTTGGCTAAACCCCAAATACTCTCGAGTAAATTAAAGTGCAACTACACCATCTAATGCTTAACACCTCAATGTCAAATATTATAATTTTCGGCACCGCGTCTGGATACAGACCTACTCATTACATCATCATAATACATCATTTTCTCGTGATGGCACTGACATTGCCTCGTCTATAAATACCTCTTCAGTTTGACTCAACAGAACTGAACATTCGAGACTTAGTTAGGTGCTTCATATGCAAGACCTGAACTCTGTCTGCACTATTTGCAAGTGCAGCGATTTCGTAACCATGTACTCGTACATATGTATTTTATGCCGACTCTGAACGGGGAGGTCATAGAAACGTTTTCTAGACAGGAATACCCTTCGAAGATTGTCAGTGAATCGAATGACGTGGAGCCGTGAATTATAAAAGCTTCAAAATTCGGGAATTGAACCTGGCAGCCTTGGCAAACTAGTTTACGCATCAACTGTCTAGTGCTCAGTATAGCGGTACTGTTTACTTTTGAGACATTCTTGCCCAGTCAGTCAATCTCTATACCCATATCTCAAAGTCGCGTTCGCGGGGTTCGTCGAGAAGAGAGCATAGGTTGGCAAAAACGATGAGTAGGCGTGTGATCTGAAGAGAAATAGTTTACTGGGCCAAAATAGAAATGTAACGACCGACTTGACATCACTTTATCACACGAACATTTAAAAATGGTGGTACCAAGTTGACATCATCGACATCGACCGACTTGACATCACTTTATCACACGAACAAAAACTAACTGGCATCACTTTCCCTTAGAAATCTAAACTAAGGTACCGACAAAGCATAGTTTTGTTACAGAAATACTTCTGACAAAAGTTAATGACAGTGCATCAATTAAAAGAATAAGTTGAAGGAGAATAATGTGCAGACTTGGCATCACTCCATTACCGAAAAACGTCTAAGGAAAAATCTTTCACACAACAATTTATAAATCATGGCAAACACTTGGAATCACTTGAGAAAACATAATCACTTGAATTACTTGAAAACTTGAATACCCACATCGCGCGGTCGTGCTGTGCGTAAATCCATTGAACAAATGACAGTGCAGTGGTCGCGCTTTGAAAGTTCCCCGACCGTAATATCGTAAGCCCGAGCACAAATTTCTTCTACAAACTCGGGCTTTTGACAGTTGGAATGTTTCTTTTATTTAATCGTTATTTTTCATTGTTGGCAGGCTGATGCTGGTATTTGTGTACGTAATTAATTTTTTATATACATTTTTTTTTAAATGAATTTTAGACCATTTTACTTGTTAAACGCGCGCCTTTAATTGTGATTCGGAAAATTGAGGGAGCCGCGCTTTGACATATCATTCTAGTAAGCTCGATCAAACGCGTACTTGAGCCTATCAACGCTCGACCGTGCGAACGCGACATTGTGATTTGGACAGTAGCCATACTTCGATCAAGATGATGCAGTGACTTCGAGGATAGAAGAAGAAATAACTTACGAGGGGTTCAGTTAAAGTCATCATGCTTTAAGAAAATCATCAAGCTAACAAAGATTGAAAACACGGTTGCCACTTTGGTAAAGTTTAACCAAATTTTGTAAAAAAAATTTTCTACTTTGGGACTTTTGGTAATTTTTATCCGGTTTTGGTAGATAAAAGACGAAAACAATTGTCAGCGAAACATTTTATGAAATTCATTAAATACGAAGATCATATCATGGGAATGATGCCTAAATGCTACCGTTGTTGAGGGTATATTGCATTGTCAATTGTACAACAGTTACAACTCTGATTGACGAATGGGAAAACAAACTTCATCTGGACAACCCAAACGCTTAATCAGGCCTTATTCATATAAGGAAATACTCCTTATTTATAAAGAAAACGTAAGAATACTAACTAGCTTTCCTACTGCCCACTGCTGTATGAAATATCACCATAACAAGTCCAACCTGTGTCAAGACATGGTTTATCGGCTTTGCCTCGAAGAGGACGAGACTTCAGACCACATCTTGTGTGAATGTCCGGCACTTATCTGGTGAAGGAAACGCATCTTCCACAGGGAGATGCAAAGGGCTTACTATCTTTCATGAGGGAACTAGTTTGTCTTTTGATCTTACTCCAACCTTTCGATACAATAGATCTATCCTGGTCGCGGTGTCGTTGCCGTCAACAAGAGTTGCCGTGTACAAGAGGAAAAAAACAGTGCACCGAGACCTTTAGTATTTTGTGCCCATTTTGATACTTTTTACGGAACGTAGCATATATTAACACGTTAAATTTTTTGGGGTGGCAACATTTGCGCGATAATAATTCTGTTTGCGAATTGAGAACGCATTAGAGATCAAGTCCCACAGACAGCCTTTTCTGGCCACACCAGAATATTCTCTAATTCATAACAATCCACAGAAGAACGCAATCAGTTTGTTAACTTATTCAACAGATGGTCACTAACTAACCAATCCACAGGTGCCATTCTTGATTCCATCATTATGTTAATTTGGTGCAATTAAGCTGTTTCCTTTTGACGGACATGTGTAAGTCGAAGGAAATGGGCGTAGCACTCAGAGTTACGAGTTATAATCCACTAAAAGCTTAATGGTTCCTTAAGCTGGTTTTAAGATGTGCTAAGAACAGATTTGTTCCTCGAGACGCCTCTTAACAGTGGGATCCGAACAATGCCACGCTTTCAGATTCAAATCGCCTTAAAGACATGCCCATGCCCACATGCCAGACTTATTCAGGTTCCTTGTTTGCTTTTCGTCAATCACACTGAAATATGTGCATTTTTTCGATTCCCCCATCTGAGAAAATAGGCGCAGCTCAATCTGATATGCATCGACGGTGACGCGTGCGGCATCAGAATTTCGATTTTGAATGCCTAATATCCACCATTCTGATGCAACTTAAATGGAAATGCCTAGTCTGATGGTTCTGCTCCATTTCGGTCTGCATTGATTGCGAAGCGTGCAATGAAGTCAATCAGTCGGCGTTCTGCCTTGTCATGCTCGTTTCCGTCATGTTTCGGGCGGTTTTCCAGAGTCACTATTCAATAAAAAAACTTTTCTAGAATTAATTAAAAAAAGACATATCAAATTCCACCGCATTGAGGGAAAAGTTGAAATTGAAAAGAAGTACGGCCCGAGGCAGTGCCACTGAAAAGTGGGTTACGCCTTGAATGAATATCATCCCTCAACGATGACACATTTCATGGAGGGGTCGAATTTATTGGAAAAATCTTCCGCACTCTCTAGGGGAAATGTGGACTTGACGCGCGGAGAGACTTCGTTTACAAAAACATTTTACAGTCAATTTTTGTTCAACCGAATAAGGCACAATCGCTGTCTGGAAATAGAACTGCCAAAAGGAGGAGAAGTGATTCACGATTCATTAATTTAGAATGGCACATTGAAGTTGTGGATGCCCCGACTACCTTGGCTAATTAGAAAATCGAACAAACAGTTTGAGGAAAATCCCCCCGGATCGACAAACGAAAATAAGTCTTAGTAGAGAACACATGTCGTTAAGCCTTTTACAAGTGGGAACAAATCCTGAATGCTGAGTCGCTTCTAGTGTTCCTTGAATCATCAATCTCTTTTTGGTATTGTTTTGTAGGGCGAAATGGTTTAACCACGTGCCCTGTACGGTTGGGTAGCTGTAGGCGGGACGTTTGTTGACTTAACTGTGCGGGTTATAATGAATTACAAAGAAGAGAACACATTTTATTCATTAAGTCAAGTTTCGTCAAGTCTGTTGCATGAGTGTTTAGAGGATGCACGTTTGAGGACATTTATTTGGCGATATGATTAGCATAAGAGTTTCTGGTTGTCTAAACAAACACCCGAACGTCTGCCATAGGCGGTTGTTAGGGTGCGTTGCATTCAGTTACACATACCATCTGATCAGTATGCTTTGTAATAGATGGACCAGCTTAATCACTGCTCGAAGAATGTCCGTTTTTCTTCTTTTCCCTACCTTCTAGGGTGGACATGGGTCTCAATCTACTTTCTCATGTTTCATCTGTAACCCGGTGAGGTGAACGTCTGTCATTTCGGACTTGCTTAAGACAAACAGATGTGAACGTTAGCAAGGGCTAACAAGTAAGAGCTTCTTCGGTACAAGATTTGACGATGATGAGTATGAGTGGACATGACAAAGGTGATATGGAATGTAGGAATGTTGATGCATTTTGATGATGGATTGAGTCGACACTGACCCCAAATATTTCAAGACCACATATGATAACGCTGAACATGACGTTTGCGTAAGATATACATTCATTAAGGGTTGGTTACTGTGCAGCATTATCGGCAACCAAATGTGTCTAGGATGCAATCAATTGACCACAGCCCATATGTAACATAGTTCCAAAGAAAAATCCCTCCATGTACTGACAGAAGTCAGTGATAAAACTCTTGACTATCACTTGTACAACTGTCAACGAAGGCATCACCAGATAGATAACGGACGGCATTCAAACGGACTGTATACATAAACACTACGTGACATAAGTCTACACATCGTGTGCGGGTGTGTATCGTGCTTATTATTTAAAATTCAAGGATTTACTAGGAAAATAATTCTCAAAATGCTTATTTTAACTACTTCCAGTAATAATATAAGATGCGGGTGTCACAAATCCTCGAACAATCTCGGACGCAGTCGGAGATAGCGATCATTTTTGCTGCTACGATCTAAAATTGCATGCGCAAGCATTGTGCATTACAGAGATTCTGCCTCACTTTTAGATCAGTTTAGTAGTGCTTGGATGGGACCATAACCAGGGTTTGATTCAAACTCTTAAAATCTGACTAGTAGTCACTAGTCCATTTTACAGGGTGTCTAACAACTTGTGCATTCAGCTCGTGTGGATGCCGGAACACTGGATAAACCAGGGTCTTGCGAAGACCATTTTGATTTCCAAGTATACACCTGCTGCGCATGTCTTTTGCTACAGACCAACATCTTCTAAATATGATGCGATTAAATATGTTTATTATAGAACGACTCAAGATAGACTACATAAGTATTAGACAACTAAGCAATCCAAAATGCTGACTATGTTTGATTAGAGTGAGCATATCCTAAGGACCCTCATGGGGCATTGCCCTCCAGGATGTGTCTGCCTTGTTACAGAGCCCGCAGAGATAATGAGAGGAAAACCATAAACTTTCGGCAAAAAAAACCGAATTCATTACATGTATTGTACTTAAAAGAGAAGAATCTGCCAACAAGCCTCCTTGGATAAATGACGACGCCCAAAGATGGTAGACTGACGGGTCCAAGTCAGAAAATGGAGAAAGACTACGCATTGTGCTACGTAGGTGTGCCATTCACATGACTCTCGAAGGAGGTCAACAATCTATAAATGAAGCAGTTCATTGCCTCAAAAATATCGATACCCTCAGATAGCTCTGATTCTGTATTCCAGGACTCTCTCGGAATGCCACGAAACACTCAACACGCTGGCGAAGAAAGCCAGGTCAAGACTGATAAGAGTGCCGTCAGGGCCAAGAAAAGTCAGACATCCAGGCATAAAAGGGGACAACAACTCATTCTATTGGACCAATCCCTCGCCATGGCTTTAGCAACAAGAACATACAGTAATACTGAAACAACTGGTCAAATAAATGCCGCATCCAATTCTGTCCATCCCAGGAGAACCAAGGAGGCCTTAAATCTGAGCAAGCCTGAGCTAAGGATATTCTGTGGAGAATGACCATTTTCATGCAATCACACAGTGGAGCACAGTTTTCTGAGCAACTGTGGGCACTGGGGACAATCACAGAAAATCTTGGACCACCTACTCGTCGGATGTTCAAATCTGACATTAAGCAGATGGGAAACAACGAGCAGAGTCATCTTAACAGGAACAGGCTCCTGATATTCTATCTTCTATCTATCTAAAGTCCAGTTGTCGTATCGCACATTTTCGACAATTCAGTTCAATTTCTTCAGAACCGAACGAAAAGTACTTTTGAAGAGTCGTAAAATTTGAAAGTAACCAACCAAAGTAACCAGCTTCTGTTATTCACACATGTACATAGGCTCCCACTTTTGAAATGCAAAAATTAACGAAACGGATCAAATTGGTTATTATGTTCACCCTATATGGTTTAAGTAAGTCTTCGTAGGCTCACACATGTACATAGAGAGCGCTTCCACTTATGAAATGCAAAAATTAACGAAACTTAACGAAAACGGATCAAAGTAGTTATTATGTTCACCCTGTATGGTTTCTGTGTATTCACTTGATTGCTTAGGCTGGCTTATGTAAGTCTGCGTACGTTCATTATGGCCAGGCCTTAAGAATACCAACCCTTCTCACTGGATCCTAACCCAACGTTCCCAACTTATGAAATGCAAAAATTAACGAAACTTAACGCAACGGATCAAAGCGGTTATTATGTTCACCCTGCATGGGTTCTGAGTACTTCTTCGCTCACTTCCAATTTTCTTCAATTCCAAATTTCTTCGATTCCAAATTTCTTCAGAACCGAACGAGAAGTACTTAAGTTTATCATGGTCAGCCCTCAGGAATGCCAGCTCTTCGCCCTTGTTCCTAACCTAACCTAAAAACATCTATAAAGTTGTTATTCTCTTTAAAAAGTAAAACACATCAAATTTAGAAATTATTGACTGAAATAGCACAAAAAAATTAAGTTGACTGGAACTATACATTTTGCAGAAGTCGAGAAGAAAAATAGACAAGAAGGAGAGAAAAAGTTTCATCACTCAGAGAATAAAATTTGCGAGTCATTGTCGTTTCCCTTCCACCCATTGCTCTAACGAGTGCGGTATTTGTACAGCGAACTTGTTCACCAGTCAGAATGCGTTAAAAACAAAGTTTTCATTTAAATTTCACCCCGCAGCGTAGAGTCACAGACGAGTCGCGAAGCTGAAAGAATGTCACTGTAGCAGAACTTAGTGCAAATTGTTAATTTGTTTCACTTTAATCGGGACTGACCTATTTTCGTTAAGCAGGAACTTTGTTTGCTTGAAACTCAAATCGACTTTGTAGCAACTGAATAACAGCAGACAGCAGCGCATCCCAAGGGAGATTTCAAGAAGATCCATTCGTATGCATCCACTGTCTTGAATGTCACTTGGCATCGTGACAACTTTCAAGTTGTTGTGATTCTCGAAGAAAATCCGAAACCGCATGCTTGCCGAGTGATGCTAGCTCATTTAAGGACTTATCAAAGCTAATTGGATGACGGGTTAGTCTATAATCTCTTGCTTGATAGTCGGTAGTCAGTAATTGAAGCAAGCGGCAATCTGGAGTGATTCAACCCCGAAATTAGTGTTGCTGAGCCGTCACCACTCATCAAAGTGTCTGTAGTCGAACAAGGAAAACGTAATTACCACAGAATGTCAGCCGTCACCACAAAATGAACCAGGATCATTAATATGTATATCCACTTCACTCGAAGCCCTTCAGTCAAGTAATTCGCTGTCCATCCACACTTCAAGGTGTGGTTAATGACCATTTTACTTTACCGATTGCCCAACGTTCGACACCCGACAGCCGACAACGAACAGCCCGAACACCCCAAGGAGCCCATGCCAAAAGCGTGCGCCCCCCTTCCCGCATGGAACGTTCATCAATTTTATGTGGCCTTGCGTCGACGTCTGCTTCCGAAGTCATCCCTCGAAATGCTTCAATTAATTTTAACAATCTCATTCTTGTACCCCTCAATTAAGACATGAATGCGGATCTGCTTAACTGTTTCGCACTTAAAATAATAATTAATAAATTTTCCCAGCGTAGGAGTCGGATTTCGGTATTTCGGGGGCAATAAAAAACCACTTCGGATAACTCGCGAGGGTCCAGCAGCACAGATTTGTGTGAAACGCACAAACCCGTCCACGAACGACAACGTTACGACTACCCAGCCAAGATGTTGCCAAGCACCCACCACCCATGGTATGTAAATGCCAAACTGATAGCCGTGGCGAGTACATCATCATCAAATCCAAATCACCCCGAGACTGAAACAACCGAAAAGAAAAACAATCACTTTGAGGCAACAGATACATTTGTATCGTCATCATTTACATATCATCCGCTTGAATCCCATCGTGCGTCGATTACTCATGCCGTGCAGCGTGTTCAGATGCTGGGGCATCTGCAGTGGGAAGCCGAACGCAAACGCGTAGGTGTTCTCTGAATCCGTGTTCGCGTGGTGTTCGTCTGCGCTGCGGACGGTCGTAATTAAAAATAAAGCACTGCCCTGTAAGGAGAATGCAAATAAAATATTTTCGCTTAACGCGTATAAATTTTGCTGTGAAACGAAGTCAAGACGGTACGCAGCACCGCCGCGCACACAGTGCTGTCCACTGCTGGGACCACTTATCATTCTCCGGGGGAAAATATGAGTTTATTGAGTGCCTGATATGTTATTTCCCCCGGGACAAGTGGGTGGTGGCTAATGAGATTTTTTTCCTTCCCATTGGTCTCCCCGGCCGGTCGTGCCTGGACGTGATGATGCATGGGAGTGCGGAGTCTGCTCTGTTTGCTTAGGTGTCATCAGACGATCTGAGGCATGAATGTGATTGTCTTCGAATGCAATTGAGGGGCTGCCCCTTCCACAGCAGGCGACGACTGCTACGGGCTGAGTGGGATTTCGATGTTGACAGTAGTATTTGCCAGAACCTGTCATTGTCAGATACGCTGCGGCTGACAATGAAACTCTACTCGGTCCTTCACTTCAGCGGAATAAAGCCGATTGAACACCTTTGAGTGTGTCAAGTGAATGGACGACAGTGGGTTGTCGGCTGCCATGGATGCGGACTCCTATTCTTAATTCTGCAATGTGTGGCTAAGGCGAAAGGAGGCGAGCAAGGATGCACACGTCTTTGAGGGCACAGACTCAAAGCACTTCATCCGTAATAAATGTCTCTTTCTGCTGCATGTGAAGAGGATTTGTTACAGTGTGGAGAAAACAGACGGCTACGCAGACTACGAATGCATGATACACTACCCTTGGCTGGCAGCACACGACTCGTATATTGCTGTGTCAATAGTTGAGGAGATTTATGAAAAATGTACTGCGATGAATGGGATATGAAAAGGCGGAAAATAGAGATGAAATATGGCTTTATCACGTCCTTGTCGTTGCGTCAGCTGCTGGAAGCCAGTGTAGTCATCGTCGTCGTCGCAGTCAAAGATTCATCCAGTCATCGGCGTGGAAGGATGACATGTGAATTGAATGTTAAATTGTAGTGACATAATTCCGACACATCGTATTTGCGCGTTTACGACACACTGAATGCCTGGATAAATTGGACAGTCGTAATGCATATCGCCGCCCTCCTTAGGCTTTGAGTGACCGGCTGCCGCCTTGCCTTAGCTAGCACAGCAGCAATCGCAGTGATTGAGAGTGCACACAACTGGCAGTCTCATCAGATTGATTTTTCTCTGGATACGATTATGTAAATTATATCCTCCTCTGCCTTTCGTTCGACCATCGACGAGCACCCGCATCGGTAGAGCAAATGAGAAAACAAACACATTAAGCATCATCGGAATATTCAAAGGGCGGCATAAATTGCAGCGACGTGATGACTGGAGGATATTTGCACACCGTACGGGCCAGAGCAGCCCGACAACAGAATCCGATCGAAAGGCAATAAGACGAGAGTTTCTTATCAAAGGAACGCCCTTCGGTGGAGTTTTGCGCACAGTCAGATATTAAACTGCAACCGGAGCCCGAAGGAGGTTTAGTGGGTAAATGGAAAAAGTCAGTTATTAAGCCGAAGGATGAGTAGAGGAAGAGGCCAATGTGCTTCTGGGAGTTCTTCTTTATCAGCACTCAGGCTTCGATGATGTGGAATCATTTCGGTGAAGGTTCTCATATGCATGACTGTCCGTCGAAATACACGACCCTCGGGCACTTTGAGAAAACGTGGATAATTTATTTGCAGCAATTTGTTGTCACATCTGACGATGAAATTCAAAAGTAAAATGAGTGATTCACGGTATTTTATGGCTGAGGATGCGTCAGATTTGCGTCACGATGGCTGAAAAGTTAGAAAATTCGTTCTTGTGCCACCGCACTGATTGGAGTATTAATCGATTGCTTTGAAGTGACTTTTATGGAGGAAGTACACGTTCCTTTTATTGCTGTCATCAAGACTCAAAAGGAACTCGTGTGCACAGCACTTAGATGAGTGTACATATGTCTAGGCAAAAAGGAGGCCACAGGTCATTTGAGGTTCTGTGATGCGGACACTTCAAAGTCGGATTTATTTCGATGGTCTGGGAGTTAGAAGGTGATCCTCCAACAATGAGCAAGCAGAATTCCCCATCTAAGCGACACAGTGCTCAATCTTTACGAGGAGCTAAATTGACTGTTCGAAAGATGAAGCCGAAGTCAAAGTTCAAAATTAGGCAATTGCCACATCATCGGGACAATTTATGATTGATGCGCGCCTTCTGACTCACTTCTGTGAGATTTTACAAGTCACACCGACTTCACAGTGACGTGACGTGTTACAAATTATGATGTCTTCGTACTCTGGTCGAAAGACTGCCAGGAACTGTATGAAATGTGATGTTACCGATTAAACGAGTCACAAGGGGAGTCGACTTGGGAGGTAAAGGTGCTGCTCGTGAATTCACGATTACCCTGAGAGCGTGTTGGTCCATTGCGATACCCACAGTCCACTGATTGACCACTCAAGTGATAGTGTCGTTAATTTGAATTAAACGACAAATGGTGGCTGAACAAGATTTGAAAATCCTTTCATTGGGATTCGAACCGGGCATCCCACTAGCAAAGGACAGGCTCTTTACTAACTGCGCCTTCCAGTCGTCGTAGACTGGACTTGGTGCGTAGACCCACTTAGGTTTGAGTAAGCTAAGAGTGGCTGGCTGCAGGAAGCAGTCACATTCAGCCCAATGTAGGCCCATTGTAATACAGCGTGGACTAAATGTATCCTAAACCTCGAAGCAGTTTGTGCTTTTTGGTATATATTGCCACCATTCAGTTCGCTGAGTTTATTGAAATAGTCGGCTGATAGGTGTCAGAGAAGATCCAGCTTGTACGAAAATCATCCTACGGGAGTTATGTGCCGCAACACTTCTGAGAGGTGAGAACAGTTTGACTTGTCATCAAATTGGATAGAACCCAAATTAGTATTCTGATACAATGGTACCAATTGTGACGGTCGTGGCGTTGTGGGTTGTTGCGTCGACCTCTATGCCCAGCAAAATAATTTTCACCTCAGAGTATAACTCTCTAGAAAAATGTTTCTCAAATTGCCCGTTCGGAGTCGGCATAAAACTGTCCGCAGATCCCACGATACGTCTGACGTCTAATGATTGAAGACAGACTGGAGTGAGTTTGAATGAGAGTCTGGCTAACTCCAATGATGGAGACGTATGTGTGTGTTTTTTCGATTGGCAAATTAACATGGACTTTTTCAAGTTCAAATAAGTACATCATCTTGGCTCAATCAATGCAAAAAACTTAGCATTCACAGACTTCCATGGTGATCGAGTATTCAGGTGGATGCTCGGAAACTGTCGGATTTCAGGAGACTGTAGCTCATCATTTTGCTTCAATTGGAGACTCTACATCCCATCTTATCACAATTAATTCTACTTGTCGTAGATGGTCTCAACGGCATCAGGACCAAATATTGCTTACTCTCAATTCCAAGCGCTCACAGAGCATAATCAGCCTGAAAGCTCTTAGAGTCTACGAGTGGCGTTTTTACGTGATCACGTGATATACGTGAAATTATAATGTGCGTGAAATAGGAAACTAACATCATCGCTTAATTTCACGTTAGGCGGCAATAGAGTTCACATCCCTCTTCAGGATTCTTTTTTACCCAAAAAAGACAAATTTCTTTGACATCACGACATATTTAAGACATTCACGTGAACACGTGAATTGAATTATTTCGAACACATACGTAATTCCGTGAATTACAACATTTACAACGCAGACGTGTCAGATGCGCAGGCTTTAATTTTGGTGTAGTGTGGCAAAAACCACGTGATCACGTGTAATTAGGTGTACGGACATATCCAGGATGTGTCTACACCAAACACACCTGCATCAAAACGTGTCCTGACGTGTACCTGACGCAAGCTATTACCGCCGGTGTTACAACTGTCCTGGACATAACAAAGGGATAACACAAGGAATACTTCAACGCACAGCTGATTTCATTTTACAGTCGCTGACACAGACGCAACTAAAGAATTCTATGTGTCGGGGCCTGAAGAATTAAAAGAGCGTTTCTGTTCAGCTTTGTATCGCTGCTTTTCTTAAAAATAGAAATATAACATGCATGTGGATAAGTTAAAGTTTTCTTTATAAACGACCTATCTATCGCGCAGACGCATTTTTCGCATTTTTCAAATGGCGCTGGTACTTCCTGAGAAAAAGCGAAACAAACAAATGATATATATCACAAATGAAGCATTATAGAGATGCCCAAATTCACAGCTGGTTGACTCCTAGTCCATCGACAAATTTTAGAGGCTTTTTGACAGTTATTCATGGAATGCAGAGTAAATGCCGCTCTCTGATTGGTCAATTTGGCTTTAGAACACGATAAAAAAAAGGTTGTCAAGCATTTTAAGGGGCAAGAGAGGTAGAAGTTGGGCATCTCTATCATACTTCATTTCTGATATATATTATCGAACTTATGCCACGGAGTTCGGATAGCTCAAACCCTCCAGTCATCAATTCATGGTCAGTGGGGCTTAAAGTTTTGGAAGATAACTTCTGCCAACTCTGCCGTGAGGAGAGGGAGGAAAACTTCTGAACATATGCTCAGTCGACAGAAGAACTTAGCGCCGGATTTTTAAACTATACTCTCAAGTTTCATTAAGTGCCTCCTCCACCTCCACCTCCACCGGAGTAATCATGGCTCTCTATAGTAGATCTGATTGAACCCATGCTTGCTTTATGCGGCCATCTTATCATGTCAGCATCGTGGGTTTCGATTCCATAAAGAGGATTGAATAATGAAATTATATTCGAATCTGATTGCTTCGACCGTTAAATCGGATTCCGATTAAAAGTCACTTCGATCCCACACCGTTTGAGTCTTACAGCGAAACTTTTATAGACAATCTTCTCATACGGAATCGCTTACACAATCCAAAAGTCGCCATCGTCGTCGTCGGTCGTATAAGGTTTTCGTTTTATGCTGGAATAAGCGTGTTTCCTATCAACTCATCGCCGGTGGCCACAAATGCACCGGATAGCGGTGGAGCGCAACATTTCGAAGTCACGTATTGTTCGAGTTTTTAACTTCGCGATTGGGAAACTAATTGGACATTCAGCATTGATGAGGACGACAGCGGGTATTCCATTTTCGGATCGAACTCCACGAACTCAAGGAGCACCTGAAGTGCAGTAAATTCTCCAGAAAGTTGGCAGCATTCAAGTGCAAACATATATTCAGATTATGAGCGCATTACCGGCGACCATCTATTTTCAATTTCCGCACCCATGGAGAGAGCACCACCTCAAGCATGAACTTTGAGAAGTTTTAACTTTAATGCTGCATACGAGAGAACTTCGTCAGACCGCCCGCCATCGGAGCTAGTACTAATAGACAAAGTTTGCTCCCCACACGATTTATGAATACCTGGCGGAGTGCTCCTTTTGCTTCCAGACACTGCCCCATGCACATCGAATTCATAAAACAATTTAATGCTTTTCACGTGAATTAAACTCCGTCACGTGCCCTCAAGGATGGATATCACAAAATATCCACTGCCTATCATCCAATTTAATGGACCTGTAATTCGTTCTCATCTGTCAGCTGGCGCGGCCGCTTCAGTTCTCCCAGCAGGCCGATCTGCTTGCGCAAATAATTCAAATTCTCATTTAACAGCCAATTGAGTCCCCATTACATCTCTCGGTGGGATCTCAAGAGTAATTACAAGAGCCTTCTTATGAAGGTATCTAAGTATCTGTTTCAGTACTTTTATCTAGCACTGTGTCTAGGCGGAGGTGAGGATGAGATGATGCTCGCGTATGCTCGCACGCCCATATGTAGGGCAACCTTTTATTTATTTATCGCCTGTGTCTGTGTGCCGATGGTTTTTTTTTTCTGTTTCGTCTCGGAGTACTTAAAAGTTGTTCACTTGCTGCTGCCTACCGGCGGAGCGGGGCACGTTGGATAACGTCCCCGACGACGACGAGGATGACGGCGACTTCATGTACAATATTCATTAGACAAAACGCTGTAATTTCAAAGTAAATACATTTAGATAATTTTCCATTTTCACATTTTCCCATGTGTGCGTCGGCTTGATGGGGGGCGGCGTCGACGGTGGGTATGTTGTGTGGGCTCTTTATTAGCCAACCATTCAGCTTCATCTCCAGTCAGTCAGTCAGTTCCAGCAGCCCTTTTCAGGCATTTTCTCCACATTTTCCTATACACACACTCACACACCCACGCCGAATCAACGCTCTGGTAAGAGACGACTATTAAATGGGTGGATAGATGGATCTGATGACTGAGCAGCAAATGAATGAATGAACGCAGTGAATGAATGGACAGGCATATAGATAGCTACGGATAAGAAGGCTGATAGATACACTAACATCCCAGAGGGTTGGTGGCTGAGGATGGGCACGGAGAGGGAGAGATGCTGCGTCAACCAGCAACGCTTGGAGTGTGAGCGCTAAAAGGCAATAGATACTTGAAAAGATTTCTCGTGTACTCAGCACATTTCACTATAAGTATTTAATCCTTTTTAGGGAAAAGGCGACTTTGATTAGAAGCGCACACACAAATAGACTACGCCGCCGTCCTATGAACAGCGAGTGGCGGTGGTGCAGAGTGGAATGAGGGGACGATGAAAAAGAGAGCTGGAGATGTGTTGGTGACGGGGAGGATAATTGCCTTCCCCCAAATTAAATGCGGCGGCTTCGAATAATAGATCCACACAAGCCCACACGCGCACACAAACCCAACACGGCCGCCAGTCAAGTGTATCTGTCGGATTTGCTTGTCTGCTGCTGTCCCTCTGTCATGTCTGTCTCACGGTACCTTCGTGCCAGTGTGTGGACGAGAGTGTGTTCACACAATAAAAGTAAATTGATTAATGGACTTAAATGATTGAGAATGCTAAGAAAAGTACTTTCATCGTGTATAGTGGCTGTCAGTGGCACCGTCGCACGGCGGGGTCTCGACACACCACCACTACACCGCCGCGCCACAGCTCCACCGTGCTGAGTGGTGTGGTACTTTACTACGGGATGAAAAACAAAAAAACGAGTTAGGCCAGGGCGATTAACAAACATGCATGCATACATCCATATGCACATGAGGACGCATGAAAGGAGACGAAGAATTAATTACATTCGCCATGCTGAGTCGAGGTGCTCATTGAGTGACATCTCTCCCCCGATCGACCCCGGGGTTTAGGGTAGTAGGTTCTAGGTTGATCCGCGATCCGACACACACACACGGACACAGGGTGAGTCTCCCTTCTGTGTCGGCATTCGGTTTTGCGGTCCGCTTTTGTAATCCGATCTGAGGCTGCTTGATATGAATAACGACGACACCACCACGCCATCATCCCCGGCACAGACTCTCGAGGAACATGACCAGAAGAGAGGAAGAACAAAAAATTGGATGGAGAAATAAGTGCCTGTTGATGCTGCGCCGGTTGTTGTTGTTTTCTTTTCCCTAAACCACAATTTATTATATACTTCCCTTCACGTTAAATTAACAAGTATAAACACTGTGTATGCAATCAACACGTAGAGCGGAAAGCGCCACTATTGTGAACGTGGCAGCGTTTTCATCTTGTGTTGTTGTGTTTTTAAATTACTGCCATACACACGTTCGTACGAAACACACACACACACACACAGCCACCCAGTAGGGAGGGAGGAGGTGTTGATGATGGTGCTAGAGATGGCATCAGGAAACCTGGGAAATAGGAACGACAGGCAACAACACAAAATTCTCTCCCCCATGCACATGGGCATGGGCAGCAACGACGACAACCACCCCGGACACACCATGGCTGGTGGGTTGGTGGGGGTGGAGGTGAGGTGAAGAAGAAGAGAGCGTACAGCAATTTGGAGCCGTCGCCGCCGCCACTGCTGCTGCCTGGTTTGAACTGGTTCGGTTCTAGTGTTCTGATGTTCCGCTGATGCTGGGGGCCTCCAATCGTCCTCCTCCATGGGGATCAAATTATGGTGTACATAGGAATTACCCTCACATAGGCTAAACTATCACACGGATGCATGTGCTCTCTCGCGTACGGTAACAACAACGGCGCGGCGGCGGTAGCATTAATATGTAGTTTTCTATACATTAAGCGGATAATTTAATTCTCATGTATTGACATCAATGCCGCGGGCTAACTAAACAAATTTAATTCTTCTTCGGTTGGGTGGATCGAGCTATAGTTCAGCTGCTGCTGTCTGGCCTGCCTTGACTACTACACCACAACTGCGACGTCAACGACAACGACGACGACGATGAAGATGATGGTGGCAACTGCGGTTGCGGTGAGGTGACGGTCGCGGTAGCGGTGCCGGCGACTATGGCGGAACCGTATGTGGCTGCAACAAGAGCGCACAGATGAAAACTTTCAATTATTCCTTATTCCCCTTGCCACAAACAAATTGGCAAGCTTCTAAATGCGTTTTCTTCTGCCTCAACTTCGGTCTCCTTTGCCAGTCGTAAGCAGCCGACCCCGACGCCGCCGTAATTTTCGGATGAAAATGAGTATCTATCCATCCATCGGATGTTATGCTTGTCAATAGGAGGATGTTTCAATTTTCTGTTGTGTCGATGGATGTGTGTTATTTAGCTGAACGTTTTATTTTTACCACAACAGCACCCGACCCGCAGACGACTGAAGAGATTTGTTAGGGAAATTGTTTGGAAAATAAATAAAAGAACAACCAAGAAAAAAAAAGGAAAAACCAACGAAACGAGGACGTTGGAGGGAGAATGCATACATAGATGAAATATGGTGAACCATAACTCCGACCTGAGGCCAGGGAGCATTAAGGACGTTCTGATGAAGCCGACACATCGACAAAGCCATTAAGGACGGTATTCCGAGAGTAATATCTTTAATGTCAGCCTCAAGATGGCCCCAGATACAGCCCCACTGACCGTACACTGTGTCGTAAAACAAAACAGGCAGAACGACAAAAAAAAAAGAAGATCCGAATAAAGGTTGGCATTATTGTTGCAATAAAATTTGTGGTCAATTTGAATTGGTTTCGTTCCGTTCGGTCTTAATCGGGCTCAGTACGAAGGAGCATCCTGGCCTTTTATTGGTGTTGATGACAAATTGCTTAGACCGGAATTTATTCGCCTTTGCCGGGGTTCCACTGTGGCGAGTAGTGGATTGAACCGCACTGGGTCGTGAGTACGTCGAGAGTGCGTCATGAGTGTTCCTTAAGTGGCGGCGAACATAAATGGTCCTGGAAATCAACGTTAATGCGTGTAGAAGAAGCAAATGTCATTGGATGATAGTAGGTCTGTCAGGTTTTTCTTTGGCTAGTAAGTCTGCATAAAGCCGGTAGTTTTTATGTAAGATTTAATGTACGGCTTGTATACATAAACGGGGTGCTGTCGCAGGGGTTAAATGCATCTTTCCCTGCTGACATTTACGGTCTTTTCGAGTTGCGACAATTACTGTCTTTCCATTTGGATTCATTGCAGGAACATACGAGACCTTATTCAAAAATGCCGTGTCGCGAAACATTTATTGGCACAAGCGGCGTTCACAAACATGTTCTAGGAAGAAGTAAAGAAAAAACCTAAAAACTCCAACTCAAGGCATGTTGAAACCCTGGATCATCTGAATAAGTACTCTGAGATGCCAGGAAGGAAATGTCAGCACTACAGGACCATTTTAAGGTCCCGTCATCAAAAACGGAACCTGTATAATTTCGGTGTCGCCGGCTGCCTGTCACGCTTTCAAAGCTTGCAGTGAACTGAATGTCTACAGATTGAAGATAAAATGTACAACATTTCGGGAAATGAACAGGAAAACTTTTAGTACTCCATAAAGCGGGCAGATACAATCTACAGCGGAATTGAGTCATAGACCAAAGTGTTGCATTTTATCGCTTGAAATGATTTTGAAGTAAACCACAGCAGACGAAGAATGTTAATCCGGATAGTTTAAGGCATAACTCTGCGGAAGGCCAATTGTCGAAAATCATGGAGGTCGCCGGGTCTGCCGTGTCCCATCATGTTAACACTGTTTCGATTGCCCATTTGAATAAGGCTGGTTATTGTACTGAGTTCTCAATAAAACACGCCTAATATAGTTGACGTGAATTAGTCCAGACGTGATTAATGTCAAAATGTATTTTTTTTATATAATTTGCGCGCGTTCAAGTTATTGTTAGTGCTCTTAAGTGCCCGGTTTCAAGACACAGCACGGGCCGAAGGTGTAGAGGGAGAAAGGGAGAGGAGGTACCTGTGCACATTGGTTTTAAATATCTGCGGATTGTATTCTGGGGGAAATATTAGGCTGGGAAGAGCATTCCATATTCGTGTCGTGCGGCTAATGAACGAGTCTCTAAATTTAACTGTGCGTCCGAAAGTAGGCTTATGGGTAAACTGATGAGCATTCCTGGATAGACGGGTATTGCGGGTGAATTCATGGAGAGGAGGAATGCAGTTGGCAAGCTCACTTGAGCATGTTTGTTAAAATAGCTATAAAATACGGATAGAGACGAGGCGGTACGTCGATGTTCGAGTCAAGTGTCTCTGCAATATTGTTGTCTCCTATAAGTTTTTGTATTCTATCTAATAGGTGCAGGGTGGTTTTGGGGGTGCAGGGTGGTTTAACTTCAGTTCAATAGTGCTTGTCAACGTCGCGACGTATTTTCTACGCCTACTACATTTTATTACACATCCCTACTTCGTTAACTACCTCACTGGCTAGCAGACATGTCGAATGTAATTATTTAAAAAAAGTGATATTTCTGTCATCTCTGCTTGCATATCAAATTCCATCCATTTGTGATTATTGGCAGCTTCTCTTGTTCTCGTTTCTTGCTTTTTTCTTTTAAATATGGTGTTTTTTTAGAGGCGCAAAACTTTCAATTGACGGCATTTTTTTCTGTGACAGTTGATTTGACAGCTCTCAGCTTTTTGAGGCTTGATAATTCATCATGAATAATCAGGGCTTACAAATTGTTCGAAAGACTCAAACTATAGTCATTGTCAAAGGTCACAGTTTGGTCATCTTTATAAGCGTGCGGTCATGATCCATATGTCTTTAAAGTTGATGATCGTTTCTGTCAACTGTAAGGGGTAGAGGGACGTAATGACAAACTCAATTCTTGGAAGCCTGATGTACTACCTATCTGAAAATTGGGCCTAAAAACTACGCTCTTTACGAGTTGCCGCTATGCGACTCGCAATTTGACTCATTTTCGAAACCGCAGGGCACGAGCTACCATGAGACGACTTCGGCGACTTTTTTGCATGAAACATATTTCTTTCAAGAAACACGTCTTTAAGGTTTTTATAAGTCGTAAATTCAACAGTAATACAATACAAAAGGAACCTCGATGAATGGGTACCGCTCGCGTGAGGTTAGTTTAGGTTGCAGTGGCTGACTGCTGCACACGCTGCACACACACACCACGCGGGTTAATGATTACCTATTCCGAAAATCTGTTGTTGCTTTAAATAAAGCCAAGAATATGGCTGATTTTAATGCTGCTTACTTCAGCCGGGCTATCAAAATAATATGCTCCCAGAAGACTTTATCTACGGAATGAGAGAGCACTGGAGTTGCTTAGCAAGTTTCTTCCTCATCCTCGTCTCTGCAGCTTCTGCAGAAGATGTTATAGGGGAGGCCTAGGCTGGAGGCGTGAGTTCATATGGCGCAATATCCTCTTATAACGCCAAGATTCAGCCTTCTCAATCTAATCACACTAAGTGATCGCTTAGGCCTGGCTTGTTTGGTAATGAGGCATCCAGTGCCGGTGGACCATCTACGATCAACTTGAGCAAGCGTTTCTAGCTTTAGTAGATGTTAGTAGAGTAGTAGTAGCTTCATTAGATAGTAGTCATAAGCATGGTGGGTGAATCACCACTCGGAAAGACTACAGAGCTTGTACCCTTTCTACCTAATTCTTCGGAATGTCAGTTCCCCGGCACCAACATAAGATGGATGTTAAAATACTTAGTCATCTCGTTAAGAGATAGGCGGAGCAAAGTCAGAGATTTGATAGCTGCTGGCTGTCGGAACAGATGACGATATCTGTGCTTGATATTACATTGTGACTTTAGCCAGGACACAGCTTCCTCAATCGCTTTAGTTTCAGCCTGAAAGACGCTGCAGTGATTCGATAATCGGAAAGATAGCTGGATGTTTAGATCCTTGAATAGACACCAGCTCCCACAAGGTGTGGGCGCTGGTCCATCTGTGAAGTGGTCCCACCAGTGGTGTTCGGTCTCCCAGTGAGATCTGGGGGGTTCCGCAAGACCCAATTTCCATCTACGAATTACTGCTGAATTGCAACAACATCGACCCATTTTCCAAGCGGATGGTGACCGGTGACGAAAAGTGGACCATGTACCAGCCACGTCAAAGAAACCCGGTAGTGGTCGAATCACGGTGAGTCGGCGCAAACGATGGCCAAGCGAATCATCTAATTTGAGCTGCTGCAAAACTACCTTTGTTGTCAACAATCCGTCTGTAGGAAGCAACCGCTCCATGTTCTTGTGGTCGATCAGGACAACGCCAGACCACATACAACAATAGCTCCGGGAGCTTGTTTGGGAAGGCCGCATGCATCCACCTTGTATTCCATACCTCATCATACCACGTATTCCTGTCCCTGGCAAACGACTTTGCTGATCAAAAGTTCGCCTCCAGAATGGCTTATGAAACAATACTCTCTCAATGTTCGTCAGCAGGGGGCGAGGGTTGTGTGCTGTTGTGTGGGTTTCCATCGAATCAGGTTTCATGAACTTTCCAAACAAAAGCAGCAAAAAGTCTAAAATTACGTCCTGGAATACATAAATTTCCAATAAGTGTGCTAACGAGAATGAAATGGCATTCCACGTACAGTGTAAAAGGTTACTTTGTTCCTTCAGTGAGATGGGAATGACGTCGGCAGGGAAGACAACACTTTTGTAAATCTAAATAATTCATAATTTGACCTCATACTTCAATCAGTCCACTCATTGTCTGTGGGTGATTTTTTTTCGCCTACTAATCCACTGTTGTGTTTGTCTTATTATCATCGATTTACTTGGAGAGGACTGTGGATTAGAAATCACACCTCATTTGTTCACAAAATTGAATCTATTCAATGCATCATTTTTCCTTCATATCATCTCGATACATTTTTATCACATTCGCCATTGTCTCTAATTTGACAAAGTAACACGACTGCATTAGCGGTAATACAAAGCGTAAGTTACTCCGTGCAACAGGCAAAAGCTACTTAAACCATTAAGACAGGGAAGACATGTATGGTGGATGGTGGATGATTGCTGACTGTACAAGAAACCTGTTGGGATGCCTCTAATGGGCACCATCAAGGTGACGCAATTAACTCGTGTCACTGATTCCATTCTTAGATATGTCTTCTAGTTGGTTGTTAAGGCATTGTCTTCCAGTGGACAGTCGATGGAACGAAGAATCTTCGTCTCGTTAACATTGTTGCAGCTTTCTAGCCGCACATGTGTATGAACTGACCTGAGATTAGAACGTGCCAACCACATTCTCTTACACATCATCTCATACTGATAAGCTTCCACGCAAAAGGAATCTCTGCAATTGCCTTAGCAATGATTTCAATGGTCATGTGGATCATTGCAGGTCATGTATAACCAGGCAATGAATCCAACTACATACACAGTCATTTATGCTGTTCGAGATCCTCGGGTTTATGTACGACTGGAGACAGATAGTCTTTCGAACACACTCATATTTTCCATCTGAGAATGACTTACGTTGAATCGTCGTAGACTTCGAATGTGCGCCTTGTGGGGAGCACAAATTATTGTTGAACAGCAATGCCGACACGTACATAGGAGGCTAAACACATTTCCACCTCCATCCTCCTTCTTCTTCGAAGTAACTTCTGCACAAGTTTCTCTACGAGTCCCAGTCTTCTGACCTCCTTGGCATCGCAGATTTTGTTGAACAACAATGTTGCCAGACCGACACGTAGAGAGAGCGAGAGAAGTTTAAGAACAATTTCCCACCTCGTTCCAGTTCTAAACAACTCTTGCAGAGGGCCTAGGCCGACGTTTATTCCTGAGACTGTGATACGAATACCTATCATGAAGTGTTGCCTGAAATGTCTCTTATGGTCTTTTAGAAACAAATTCATGATAAACTGTTTCGCCATCCCGACAGGAAATGAACTCCTGTGTCGTACCTACTGTTTCAAAATATTTGTAATTCCAGTCTTCTAGTCCAAATCATCGATGAACTGCAGGGACAAACAAGGCTGGAAGAAGTGTTCCAAGAATTCCCTAACCGCCTGACTGTCTGTGACTGTGGATATATCACGTGCTAATGTACTCCTTCATGGAAGATGACAGGAGGCATGTAAAACTCCTTGGATTTATGTTAAGAAAGAGTAACGTGATCGATGTTTCCAGGAAGCAATTTTAGTCTTTGTGGAGTGCTCATAAGACACACTGTAACACTGAGAGGTGCCATGAAGATTAATGGCAGTACGCATTCCCATACAGATCCAAGGGGATCATGTAAACAAACAACCAATCTACCAACCCACAAACATCGTGTAAACACTTTGTTGCACATTGCTACATCGTTCATCTAAAGTTGTAACATTACGATCTGTTTGCTGAACGATCTAGGATACATAATTAAGGGTTTTTTTTTTCTGGTCCAACAGTGCCCCGTGGCAAGTGGCTTGTGTCAATCTGGTTTCATTTGCTGCTTCATTACTTTGCATTCAATTATTCGCGTCTATTAACTTCGACGAAATGACTGGTTGATTGTGAATTGTTGATACTAATTGCGACTACTTCTCGCAATTTGTTTCGCACATTTTTGATTTTTACGATCGAGTTTCTGGTTTCGTTTAGGAAGAACATTCATTTGTGGGGTCGTCTCTTCGAAGATATTCACGAGCATTTTTCGCGATTTCCCTCCGAATGACTATATTTTATTATATAGTGAACTTCTATAAAATGACGGTCTCCGTATAATGAACTAATTTCAAAGACGCAGCTTTCTGGTTGTATTTTAAGGGTATTTCCATATAATGATTTTTTTCTGGTCCCGTGTAAATTTATTATAGGCAATTTCGACTTTATATGTAATTTTGTTCATTCAATTATTCGTAATAAACAAATATCCATTCACATGGATACACGTGTATTTAGTCGGCAGTGTGTATTAGTACGCTCTTATGAGAATATGATTATGAAGTAAATTTGAAAGAAAATAATTATTTCCTTAGATTTGAAGAAAATAGACAAAATTATAAGAATACTAGCTTAAACCCGGCCAGCTTGGTCACGGTTAAAAAAAAAATCACAAAAAATCTACAACTTCGGGTATTGAAACAGACACCCCGGCGCAACTTTTGTAGCATAACTTGAGTCAAAAGCATGTTTATAAAAATCGCTTTACCGACATAAATTTGTAAAAATGTGTGTCCCGTCGGGTCAGGGCGGGAACCATTCTTTATGGAATAGTTTGCTGAATACCGCAACTGCCTAAAACTGTTAACCAGTCGTTGGAGCTTGTGAAGCTAAACCTGTAGCTCAAGGGGGACAAAAGAATACAATATGAATTCTAGTGCACCTGGTCTAACCCAGCCAAGACACTCAAATTTTATTTTTTTGGCTTGAATAACATAGTATTTATTAAAGAAAATGGTTTTGAACGAACAGCCATAAGAACGATACTTTTCATACCACCGTGTAACTTTAGAGCTCGGTATCTCACATATCCCTTGATGTAATTTGTCCAAAATTTAGGAAAATAAAGGCCAGGTCCACTATAAAAAAAAAAAAATAAATACAACAATTTGTATTCAAAATTTCATTTTTAGTATTTTTTCCCCCGCCTTTGAACCACTGTTCGACGTAGGATCGACACACGATTGACGGCTTCTACACGCGGTAATTTAGTCGCCAGACATTGATAATGTGTAGCACAGTTGCAAGGGAGGTGAAGTGAGAAGTTTTTTTCATTAGCGCATTTCTTTTCTTCGAGTTGCCTTATTCTTTTGTTCTCAGTGACACAAAGAGATGACAAGATGATCAAATTGCACAGATATCATGGGACCACAAAAGGGAATATGTAAAGTCTCAGGATAAAATAATCCCATTTGTGGAAGCCGACTTTGTTGTCAGTAGCCTAATTCGGAGACCAAGAAACATAAAATATGCAAATTCAGGCCACTGTAAGTGCAATGACGACCGCCGGATGGAGATGATAGATCCACCCTCTTTCGATGACAGAAAAAAAAGAGCGGTTGTGCTTTGACTTAAAAAAAAAAAAAAAAAAAAAAGCATCCAGGTATCAACCATTGTCCTCTTTGTATTCTGATTGAAATTCGATTACAGTGCAACGAGCGAAAATAAATAAATATGATCAGACTTCACAGACAGATAGAATTTACCACTTTTAACCACTTACCATGCCCACCACAAAACACGAAGGAATTTCGCACCAGGAGAATTTTCATTCATTACACATTCATTACAACAGCAGCTGGTCTTCTATGTTTCACCCGATCGTGAAACCCCCTCGACTCTTGATCTCTATCGATCAAGAGGTTTAGATGGAGGAAAGGGAACATTTTTATTCCTCGTGCAATATCCAATAATAAGATTTTCCAAGTCCGTAGACGAATGAAATTTGAGAAAAAATAAGCAGACACTCGTGCAGGGACGTAGAAATTCCTTGGTGTAACTCCTAATCTCTCGAAAGGCGCTTTTACCACGCCTTAAGCACCCCTGTGCTCGTCGTTATTATCATTTTATCCCAGGAAGTGGAACCAATTTGCGCTGATTCATCGATAAATGAAATTAGGAAGGTGCTTCGAGGCACCTCGGGCATTATTATTTGTATTAATTTTCACCATCTCATCTCCAAACACATACCTTACCTGCGTGGTGCAAGGACTCGGTGTGAAATATTCCGAAATTCTTTTGCAAATTTTACATTCCCTCGAAATGAGAAGACTGTGGGGATGTTTTTTACCCCACTTTACACACAGAGAGGTGGTTCTTTATTGCTCAACCACTGTGGGTGTTGTTCTTTCTTTTTGTTTTAAAAGCATCAACATCTATCCCTCGTGTAATCCTCACAACAGTCGCTTGCTCACTCTCTGTCATCATGGCAGGAAATGAAAAATTATGAACACACCACCCGACATGGAAGAACATAAAAGCAGTGAGAGAGAGAAAAAACAACTGCGTGACAGTCAACCATACTCATCCAAGGACTGGGGAGTGATTTCAATTTCTTTTCTCTTTAAATGTACAAGTACGAGGCTTATTACTTTCTAACAACGCTTCAAAATATCCGTTAACTTCCTAGAAAGGATCACCACACCACGCCACACCGCACAGTCCTCATAAAGAGTTGTGCAGTTCTGCCAACTGTGATGATAATCTTTCCAGTTCTTGCAAGAAAATGAAAACAACACTTTATCCCTGGTTACGTACGTACGAACGTACGTATATACGCTGCTGAACTCACCGAATTCCGTCATGTACATAGAGTTTAAATCTTAGAGAAACATTTTTTTATTCGTTCACTTTGCAGAGGAGATATCTTGATGCTATGGGTATCTTAACATCTCGAGCGCACCTGAATATTTTCGCTCAAAAATTTCCTCTCAGATAATGAAAGAAATGCCAGCCAGGTAGAATGAGTTTGCAAAGCAATCAGGAGGAGAAACTCCACTAGTGTACACTGTAGTGGCCAAATCACGTAGCTGCTTATAAATTCAAGTTGAGTACAACTTCTCTCCCAAAGGAACTGTATTTCTTGTCCTCTTCCTCATTTTTTTTTTGTTTTTTCGTGTCATCTTCTTCGTAGTATTTTTTAAGTTCTTATTTTAGTCGTTTTTTATTTATTTACATTTTATCAAAATTATCCTAGCAACTACGACGACGATGACGGCTCTCAACATCTTCATTCTTACTTCAGATATGTAAATCAAAACAGAGCGGGAATAGAATGGGAATAGAAGGGCACTGCTCGTAAATTGAGAACTTCCCCGAAATCCAAACTGATTAGTTGGATTCAATTCGTGGGCCCTTGACCAACACCTCTCTTGAAATACAATCTAAACTAATTGACAGCATGTTTACATTAACTGTTGACCCCCTTACACACATCTCTGAAGTGGCCAAAAACATTCAAGATGCATTTAACAACCAAATTATCCACAATCACTTGGATTTGAGTTTTCTTCCGGACCACAACGACGACGATGACGACTGGAGGCACTCTTGGCACTCGCTCGGCATATGCAGCATGTATTCACAATGCTGTGGCATAAGTGGCTACTCTCCACACAGCTCTCGGTCGTTCGTTCGTACTCTCTCGTCTCGTTGAGTGGCAAGAGTCAAAGAATGCGAGGGAAAAAATTTTCCTCAGCACACAAACACAGACGTTTCGTATTCATTTAATTAGACTTGTCGGACCGTCCGGTTGAGCGGTCAGCCCACGTTGTGATGGTTATCACGTTGTCGGTCCGTCGAACGGTCGAATGGCCAGCAAGGGGAGGGGGTAGGCGCTCGGGGCTATTGACAGATAAAGGCGACCCGACAAACCTATCGCTGGATGCGTGAGCGGAGCGCATTGTGGCGCTCGGGTAGTTACCATTCATCATCATCAACGTGGACATTACTAATTCGATTTTGGAGCATGCTCTCGCAGAGCAGACTCACAGACAGGTACAGCTATGGAGCTATGGATGGATAGGACCACCAGTCCTCCTCGATGTAGACATCTAATATTGGAATAGCGTTAACATTTTTATGTGCTTAGCGTTATGAATGCTGTTCCATTCACTGGTCGTATCACATATGCCACACCTTGTATCTCTGTCGTTCTCGCCGCCCGCCCCAACTCCGGCAAGGCCCAAGGCCCCCGCTCAACTTACGGTGCTCTCACAGTCTTTTCAGATGCGTGTCAGTTTTTATGAATGCCAGAAACAGTTGTTCTTTTTTTTATGACAAAAGTTTTAATTGCAAAATACCGATACTTCGGCACTGGATGCCGGATGGAATGGATGTGCCTAGATGTTTGAATGGATGAAGAGGATTCAGCCCGAGCAGAGGGGGCTGCTATGAGCACACACAGCAACGAAATAATACCCATTCAACAATAGGTACTGGAAACCGAGAGAGGGCAGAGAGAAAAAAGAAAAATGTAATAATAGCTATGATCTGTGATCCGTGGATGGGCATTGTGTGCGACGGTGACCTATCCCCCTAACAAGCAACAACGACCACGACGAGCGACGATGATCTCGTCTGTCTCACGATCACGATCTGTATCTCTGGTATTGCTACTCAGGGGCTACCACAAACACAATAACACACAATCACCCCTGAATTACCATTCGCAAGTGTGGCAGAGCTCGTCTAGAGCAATACACAATGCGCGTCCCCGACTACCTACCGATCACACTGTCCATGCCTGCCAAGCGGTGACATGGGAATGTATCAACTCACAACTGAGCTTGAAAATTCTCACTCAATGTCAGTTAATAAATTGTAAGGGATATATGCCATACACGCAATAGGCCACAGCCACCGGCACCACCACCACCGCCGCCGCCAGTCCATTGTTGAGGATGGAATGTACAAATGGTTTTGTTTGGGCTGCGTTTTGTCTCATCAATGCGCTCGACCTCAAAGGCGTGATAATGTCTTTTTAAAAGCAGCCATCCTCGCTGTGTCTCGGTGTGTCCGTGCGTCGGTATGTACCCTGTTGCATTCACTTTAAATTCTCCTTTGCCTCAACGACGTAATACAATGGCATGGAAAGTATGTGCCCTGAAGACGCGACACCAGCGTGTCATTGAGCCTCTCCTGTGAGCACGGCGAGTATGACACCTTTCAGGCAACCGAAACGCGTCAAGTAAAACGATATTCTCTACTCACTTCGTGGCCTGTTTTACAACTAAATTTCGTTAGGCTGATAATAAATTCCTTAAGTGGGCAATAACAAAATCGTTTATTATGGATATGACTATAGCTATGGCTGGAGGTAACCACTGCGTACGTGTACATACACGTCCCAGGGCGACGCATAGCAAAGCAATGGACAAGCGAGCATACGAAGCAGTGCGAGCGACAACTTGTCACTTTTAAAAGAAAAACTGCTGTGGACCCCTTAAGGGGTTTCATTGACTGAGCAAATGACGATGCATAATGCATTACCATCCAACACTGCACTAACCGACACGATATTCCTTATCCATGGCCGTGATTGTGGGCTAAGAACAGTGGGACCTGGCGTCGACTGAAGCGGTGTATGTACCATTTTTCTCCGGGGTTAGACACGGTTAATATTTCCTGTCTGTCTGTTGTGATCCCTTTTTCTCCTTTAAATTGCATGCCATTAGGCTTAGTTGTGACAAGACATGCTGATGATGAAGGATCGGCATTGTGCTGCCAGGACAATGTGTGCCGCTTTGGATGGATTTTAATCATGTCAACGAAAACCTGTTTGTACACGAGGGGCAGGGTGCTGGCCGACACTGCTATTCGACATGACAATGAACTTTTAGGTGGCGGACAGCGAATGTGTAGGAACTTGGAAAACATGCTCGCCGAAGGACTTGAAATGACTTTGTCAAGCCAACTGACAGTTGCTGTTGAAGGGAGTGTGATTTATGCTTTGTCTGTATGAATGGGATTTTATTAAACCAGTTTTAAAAGGATTTTTTTTTTGTTTGTGAAAAATGCTGACAACATGTCCTCCCGATAGATGGCGAAGTGGTAAACTTTCAGAGTTGTGGGAATGTCGACATAAGAACAAATATTCTGTGGTACAAGCTGGGTGTGCTTAGATCGAGTTGGAAGAAACTACCAGCTTCGGGAAACCTTAAGCGCCAGCTTCGGTGTCGGAAGTGGTTGACTAGATTCATATTGGTTCGTGGTTACACATCATTTTAACAAGATCTTAAAAAGGAATGGTAGTCAGAACTGCAAGAGCTGTAGCGAGATGTACAGATAGTCCGCTGGGACAACAACATCCAGAAATGGTGGTCTTCGAATCCGAGCTTCCTGAAGGAAGACCGAACCTGCGGTATAAAAATCAAGCGAAGGTATGGCAGCTTGGTCTTGATGATTGTAAAAATAGTGTGTGCAGCGACCGTCAGTGATGGAAGGCAGCTATTGCTCAGGCTCAGACCCTCCAAGGCTAGTTAGCCTGAGAGGGAAGTAAGGAATTCAGAACTCGATTACATCACACTGGCAAATCATACCAAGCAGAGGCAGTCGTATTCAAATTTAAAGAAAAAATGGCCCGATTTGAAATCTTATTGAGGCCGAAGAAAGGACGACGATTGGAATCTATGTTTTAGTCCTCTTGATCCTACCCATTTCTACAATTACCCGAGTACACGGGTAATGCGGCATTCTTCGGCTACCGGGTACCGGGTACCAGACTGTGAGTTAAGAATTAAAATATTGAACAAAATCAATTTTCAACTCCCCGGTAAAATCATGAGATGAGATGAAGTTGATTAACTCCCATGTTTCCGAGAAGTTGAGAAATTGTGAACAAACTGACTGTGAGAGTGTGTTGGTCCACTGTGATACCCACAGTCAGACTACTGGCACTGATCGACAACTCAAGTGATAGTGCCGTCAATTTAATCCCAACGGCAAATGGTTTGAGAACCAGATATAAACGAACCAGGCATTGAACTAACCAAGGCGCGATACAGTCGTCAAAGAGTAATAGAATCGATTGAAGAGAATTTAATGAATAGACTGTAACGACTTACAGTCACAAGAGTGCATTGTTAGGTATTGTATAGGCTGGTGAAATCGTTGGTCGCTATTTCGTCCAGTATGGAGACTAGAACATTATGATTAACAGAGAACATTGACCATAGAGCACCGGCTTCTTCGTTGCCCGATTGAATGTTCTTAAAATACGTGGCTCCAGTTTCAAGGCTGTGCGCGTTCCAGTCGCATAATGTTCAAGAACTTCGTATGTATTAGCCTCCAAGCATACCTAAGAGGTGTACTCGGACTCCGAGTTGGCTTTGACTCCTAACTGAAGTCCTTACAAGTCCTAACTGAAGACATTCTGCACATGCTTTTCCTATCCAACGTTCACTGAATTCATGAAAAATAAGGCCCGAAAACGTTGAATAAACCAGCATCAATTGACATTCTCGTGTGTCGTCAATCAAGGATAAATGTCATTTCCACGTTCCATTGTCAACATTAAGAACCCACATTCCTGTCAAGTCATCTGTCTTCATCGCAGAATAAAATTTTCGACTTCCCACACATAAACAAAATGTAACCGCTAGCAGGTGCTTGTGGCCAAAGGTGCATGACGCAAATGTTTTCACACGTAAACTTCCAAAAACTCTTCCTCTGATGTGACAGATGTCACACAAAAATTATTCCACATTCCGCATTTAAAGTCAAGTGAACTTTGTACACTGTTGCTTTAACTGTATTCCTTGAATTTTCCCATTCAAAAAGTTCAAATGCAAATTAGGTTATGTTCAATTATGGAAAGTTAATAGAAAGGGTAAAGGAACGGTTTAAGGGAGTATCCCATGTTGACTTACTGGGGGCCAACGGATGAGAGTATGTAAGCTGTTCTGTTTCTTCGGTGCTTACGCATTTTTAATTATCTCCATTCCATGGAAAATGGGCGTGGTCAATAGGTTCCCTTCAATTTAAGCCAATTTACATAACGAATATCTGCTACTACCCAGTAACCGAGAAGTGTTTTTCTATACCATCCGATGGTACAGCTGTCCGAAAAGGAACATCGTCTTGTGTGTGTTTGCGGTGGGTTGCCAGTCATTTCGAGGAGCTTCATTAGTGTTCCCCTTAAATGGGCTTGAGGTGCCAACTACTTTTTGATTTTCATAATTGTCTCGATTTTCTGGTTCCCCAATGTTCGCAATGCAACCTGATCGAGTCTGTCATAAATTTGCAACAACCTGATACATTGTGTAGTTAACATATTCCCTTTAAGTGGAATTTCGAGACCAGGTAATTGATGTGGCAAGTGATTTTAAATTGGCTTGTGCATGATTCTTACAAAAAAGGATACTCAACGTGATTTTGCTGGTCAGACCGTGGTTGATGTGGAGATGTTTGACTTCATTTTTGCTTGAGTTTGTCGAGATTGGACTGATTCACTTAAGTTTAATTGAATTTGGGTACATGTGCGATATCTACGACTGATTAAGGTCGGGAAACAGTGTTGAAGACTGATTGATTGAAAGTTATGGTTTGAATGGTCTGGCCTAGACCGTTTCTGAATTTAGGTTCACATAGAGGAAGCAATGGAATAGATGCGGCGAAACTGGTTTAAGTGTACTAGGATTATAGCTTGTACGTTCTCTGATTTCAGATCAGATTTATTGGGAAACGATGGACACAATCATGGGGCGGATGGTGCGCTGGAGACGGGTTAAGGGCTGGCAACCAAAACATTTTAAACAACTGAGGCGGGGGAAGTTGGTCATAGATCTTCAATTTCGGTTCACATCTTAGAATGTGTAAAGCCTTTAATGACTCGCCTTCAATGACACCCTTGGACACTTCGAAAGCACAAAGCATGCTTTCATTTCGCACATGATTTATGCCTTCTTATAGCGTATCCGCATTGATGCGGATGTCAAAGCTCGATTCCGAACAGGAACAATTGACAGATCCGCCTCTCTCAGGCCACTGACAATGCTTCGAAGCTTCGCAATAAAAATTGATGTTCAATTTTCTTTTGAGAGAAAAATAGCACACCCAACAAGAGTGGTTGTTTCAGGACATAGATCGAAGTTACCTAGGTTCCGGCTGTAGGGTCACCATAGGCTGACGCTGGGACCACACAAATATTCTTATATTGTTTTTTACGAAACAAAAAACAAATTTTTAGCGCCACTCATCTTATCAGAAGATGAAGAATTCTCTAGAAGAACCAAGTTGAATTTAGGAAAAACGTTTGTCATCCCGGTCACACTCTATTGTGCAGAGTCATTTCGAAAGCGTATGCAAGGCGAGGGAAAATTTGTCACAAACGGAGACAGAGCCTACTTGGTGGGCGCAATTGGAAGCAGCTAACAAAAGGTTGGGCTAGTGTGGACGCAACTTTTTGGTTGAGGCTTAGAACCAGCCTCACCGCTCACATTTTATATAGAAGTCAAATTGTAGCACGACGCAGTGAATGACATGGAACCATTGTAATGTGTAGGTTGAAAAACGATGCGACGCACCAACGCCATTGCTCACGAGTGTCGGGCTTATTAGTAATGAATTGGTTTCAGATTGTGATTGATTGCACTGATGAGTGTCTGTACAGTGACGCACGATCATGCAGAATAGATTGAGCCCTGTTCAACGCTTATAAGGGATAAACAAGGTAGACAAAGGAAAATCCTCTTCCAAATCCATCTCCAGTGCAACGACATTTATACTTGATTTTTCAACACGAGTTGTGACTTAATTGATTAACCACACACTTAAGTTTATGTCGCACAGTTAGAAGTAATTCTCTCCATTAAACAGTATTTGAAAGCAAAATTCAGAAGCCTTTCAGTAAGTTTGGCAATACCCTTCCAGAATATCTTCCACGCGGACAGTGGGCACAAGCGGAGCCCTTGTTCACGATATCATCTCAATGGTTTTAATTTCTGAACTACATATTAAACAAACTGAAATTGGTAAAAGGCATGTCCGAAGTTTTTCAGATTTTTAGAAAGGCGCGGGCAATTCCTCCGAATTGTGAAACATGCACTGCTTCTTCAGAATCCCAGTTTGACATTCAAGCGGTCATTAAAACATGTTCGGCTATAGAGAACAAGTCCGAGTTGTTCGCATGCTTCTAGTCAATGCTGGATCCCAGGTCATGAGGAAATAGCCAGCAATGAGGGGCAGCGCATAAACTTGCCATGAATGTGGCTGAAACCGGCGTATCCCAGGCTATGCTTTGTATCAAACAACCTCTTTCAGAAAAGTGGATGACCCGACCATCTCTAACCACCTGTCTTAGAACTCTCACTGGCATTGCGCCAAAGGAACCCATGCCTCCAGAATAGATCTTCCCTTCTTCTTCTTCTGCAGAAGCTGCTCCGACGCGGGTGAGGAAGAAACTATTGTATACTGCAAGTGCTCTCTCATCGCGTAGGTTTAGACTACTGGGAGTCTACTATTTTGATAGTCTGGCTAAACTTCACTTCAACCATATTCCTTACTTTATTAAATCACCAACAGATTTGCGGTGATCTGCGAGTGGTTGCACAATGGACCTATGCTGGGTTAAGTGTCCTTTAAGTTAAGCTTCCTTTCCGTACAGCAGCCACCCCAACCAAACGCAGATGGCGCGGCCCAAGTTTAATCATGCAAAATCGACAGGCTCCTTCAATGCGACCAAATGTTGATCGCGATGGTAGTTTAGAGCACTGTCTGGCCATAATCATCTGAAGTACAGAGGCTGTGACTATGAAGAAGGAAAAAGGATTCTCATCACTTTCTCTGTCAGTTGAGATATAAAACACTCGGAGAACACTTATTCCCAGACTTCCAGGATCGAACAAAACTCCGACTAGCGTCTTTGTTCAGGCTTCTTTGGACTTGAGGATGGCAATACAATACACCGGGGACGAGGAAAGTGTTAAGAGGATAAATTCCCCCTACGGACATCGCAATGGATCCATCTGAACCTAGGAGAGGCGTGGTTTATGCGTGTCCCAACTTACCTGACTTAACCTTCCAAAGCACACACATGTTCTGAGATGGGTTTCCTGAAAATGTGTGTCGTGACCCATCAGTCCGTTCTGTTACTAATACCTGACTTGGTGACTTGTCATATTTCAAAATGTTGTTGCAGGCCTATATAGGGCATGAAAATGAACAGCTGTCAAATTCCTGCCACAACTTCCAACGCCATTTCTATTGACTGAAGTTTTGGCAGAAAAAGTGTCGATGGTGCTTAGCAGATGTGAGATGCCAACTTCACAGCCGATTGACCCCTAGTCCATCGACGAATTTCAGAGGCTTTTTGACGTTATTCATGAGACGTCAAAGTGGCAAGAGAGGTAGAAGTTGGGCATCTCTATCATATTTCATTTCTGGCGCTAACAACACACGTTGGGTGCATTCAAGAAGAAATACTGCTGTGTCTGCGCAGCCAGTAACAAACGACAGATGATGATGGAGACTTCCATATAGATGATGGAGCGCAGATCTAGTGCTCTTGTTCGGCTTCTGAAAGCACCGGTTAACTCGCTTATTCATGTGGTCTGTCAAATTCGCGGACTTTTTTCGGACATGTTCCAGCATTGAATACATTCCATTAATTCCTAAGGCAAATGCCACATTCACTCGATTGTAGCGAATTAAAAGAAAAACATTGCTACTGTGTCTGTGGGAAAAATGTGTGTTAAATAAACAGTTAAGTAAGTTAGTCAGTACAAATTTACATGTGACCACCGTTGTGCATCGCCTTGGGAGGCTCGGTCGGTATTCTCGTCGCAAATGAAATTCGTAACTAGGGGCACGTTCGGAAATAATAAACAATTTTTGTTTTCTTTTTACCGCTGGTCGTGTTTTTTTTTTCGTTTTTCATGCTCTTGCATATGATGACGGTTGTATTCAATTCACATGGTTTTAATTGCGAAAAAAGCAATTAACTGAAAATTAAGTTTAAAATATGTACTGACAAATAAATACGTATGCCTGGTGGGTGTTGTGTGCTACGTTCGTCAATACCGTTGACGCATTAATATTTAACGCAAACAATTGCTTTAACTATTATGCATAATTAATCGTTGACGAAGTTGACCGTAATGTACGATCAGTTGGCGAAGAGAAAATTAAAATAAATACGTTTTCACGCATCAATTGACATCGTATTAATTATCGTTACTTTTTTTTTCTTTTCAACTTTCATTTCCTTCAATGAAATGTGATGGAGAATTTTGGAAGGCGTGTAGTCAACGCATGTGTGTCGTGAGAAGATTTGCCGCCACTTATTTGGCGCCATGGGGGTAATTGTCAAAATGGATCTGTTAAGTGGCTCGTTTTTTTTGTGCTTAAGAAACTGAGCTGACTACAGCGTACTTGAAGCTAGATTACTTAAGTGTGGTTATTGTAAATTGATTGGAATGGAATTTTGATGAAAGTGAAAATTAGGGACAAATTGACTTGGACTATTAGGGGACCGCGTGTACTATGATAATGAATTATGATAAATGACTGTTGCGCGGCTGGAAAAAGAGAAGGATACTATTGACTCTAGTTGGGGCTGAGACTAGGATTACATCCATTTTATTCGTCCCTCAATTGTCATTGTGGAGGGGCGTGGGTTAAGATTGGAACAAGAGAGTAACAAGCGCCAGATGACTCCTTCTGCACCGCACCGAAAAGGCCCACACACGCAAGAGACAAATGATTCTTTTAAAGAAAAATAATTGATAATCAATCTTCAGTTTTTTAATCCACTGCATCGGAGCTAGTAAGCAGAGACCACACTGAATGTTCGATATCAAAATTCTGAGGAACCGCAACTCCTTCTCCATCAGTGGAAAGGAGAATTCGTGGAAAATCATTTCAGGGCATTCGCCAGTGTTTGACAGACACGAACTTCTTGAGAATTCAAAACCAAGTCAATACCCATCGCAGCATCGTCAATTAATTGTGGTGCGGCAAGAAAAAAAATCCTCGTTAATTAAACTGTCAGCGCTGACAGCGAATCTCATTTGTCACCTGCACAGCACACATGTGTCAACGCACATTGCCTAAACAAACTTCAAACCTGAATCCTGTCATTAAGTTTCACCGCCTAACTAAACCAGTGAAAGTTTCGTATTTCGCTTTTGCCTGAACAGGGAAACTGTTGACGAAAAAAAAAAATATGGCAACATCATTTTGAGCGTAAAACTTGAACACCACATTTTGCTCGTCATTGATGAAAGTGCAAAGTGGTTAACCCCGTCTAAAGTGGCCACAGAATGACCGATTGAGCGGCAAAATTTAACAAAAAAACAAAATAAAATGAAACCAAAACCCCAGCAACAAAGACAAAAATTGAAAACCATTCCAGCGGATATCCCGATTCCTGAACCGAAACCTCACATACCGCCATTTGGCTTCACTGTGCCCACCACGACCGAGGGCTTCCAGCCAATTTAACCTGCCTACCGCCAGAGAGCGTCCGTACACGAGTGTATGCGACTGTGTGTGGAGCATTTACCAACCTCCAACCTACGTACGGTAATTTATTATGGTTGGCAAATCGCAGTACAAACGTCAAAATGTGCGATGCACTGAGCAGACACCGCACACACTCATCAGGGGAAGTCGTAGGTTGGTTGGTTAGCTCACTGGCTGGCTGGCAGGCAGATTCATTGAGAATGAATAGGATTGATGGGACTTGGGCACGGTTAAATTTGACACTGTTGCTAAATATACACACCTGCTGAACATGGACACTCCGGCATATGTTGAATCGATGTCTGCCGCTGCTGTCGTCTGACTAATTGCAATTGTGACACATCGCGTCGCAGTCTGTGGATGTCGTCGACTTTCAACGATATCATTCGTAGTTTATCCGCGAGGTCCATCGATTGTGCATTCGACGATGAAGACGTCAACGATGATGATGATGATGTAGCTGCTGCTGCTGCTGCTGCGGATGATGATGATGACGAAGAAGGAGACGACAACAACAATTGGGGCAAGTTGTCTAGCTTTGTCTCGAGAAGGGTTATTCTATCGTCGAGATGCCGAAGATGCCTTAGCCGCTCCTCGATGTGCGTCTGTCGGATGTTCGAGTAGACAGAGAATCCCAACGAACCGATACACATCACGTAGAACACAAAGTTAAACAAGGACACTGGGGTAGACACCGGGTACCTCTTCTTGCCACCCCCACCGCCTCCACTGTCACTGCTGCCGCCAACTTTGTCGCCACCACCAGCACCACCACTACAACCACCAATACTACCGCCCACTGGCGGTGGGCGTGTGGAGCAGCTGTTGGAGGACATAAGGTTGTTTTTGGTATTGCTACTGAGGCTGCTGCTGCCAATGCCACTGTTGTTGTTCTGTTGTGTTGCCACTGCACACAGACGATCGTTATCGTCGTTATCCTGCACGAGTCGTTGTCCAGTTGAGGACTTTTCATCAATTTTACACTTTTCCATGTTTTCTGTTTTTTTTTTTTCTGTTTAATGTTTTTGTTCTGTTTTTTTTTCCTCTTGTTTGCTTATGCAGTACGTATCGCGAATCGAACACTGATTGTTAAGCTTTATGCCTTCACCGGGTTATATCTCGCGAACTATTCACTGTTATCGGACCGTCACACCGTCACACTGTCGCTCCGTAGCGCACACAGTGTGTTGTAACTTTATGTCGAGAAGGACGTTATGGCGGAGGGTTGTTGCCTAAGCCCACATCACTTAATTTTGATTAACAAATAGAGCAGCCAGCAAGTGAGTCTCTCGCTTTCATTTGGATTAACTCATCAAAGCTCATCGCCTGGGAAGAGATTCTCCTCCTCCTCCTGGGTACATCTGTGTGTTTTATGTTGTGTAGCCGTCGTTGTCGTCTCGTTGTCGACGCCGTCGTTGTTGTTGTCAGTTGTTGTGTTTTCTGATTTTGCTGCTGCTACTGTTGGGTGCTGGGTGAGAGACACGGGTGGATGTGGACCGGGTGGCGGGCGATTCTTTGAGGGTACGAGGAGGGGATCGTAAACCGAACAAACGAAAAAAAAAAATAAATAAATAGATTTTTATTATTTTTTATTATTTCTACTACTAGCTATACGTTCCACAGAACCACATCGGGATTAACATTATTTACACGACACATTTGGAATCACTTTGCTCGTTTTCGTACGCGGGGATGATTGGGGGCCTGGGGCCCGTGCGAACCGGAAAATAACTTTGGCACAACGACAAAACAATGGTAATAAAATACAATTGCAGAAAAAAAAAAACAACTAAATAAATAAATAAAGAGCAATGATAGTAAGGAAAAATCTCTCTAACGACACACGAGGAGAACCGGAGAAAATGATTAACAAAAAGGAACAAGTGAATCAAGAGCAAGAGTACAGGAAAGATGATTCCTAGAAGCGTTCCGACTTATTTTTTTCCCTTCCTATTCTCCGTGGCCCGGGGGCACTCTGCAACAACTCTCTGGCACTGTGGCACCACTTTGAAAGTCTTGCACTCGCACTCGCAATGGTACTCGCACTCGCACTCGCACTGGCACTGGCAGTGGAACTGGCACTGGGACTGGCACTGGGACTGGCACTGCCACTGGGACTGGGACTGGGACTGGGACTCCTCTCCGAAGCGTGTAGTGCAATAATAAAAGAAACAGTTGCCCCTTAATTTTTACACAGTATGCAACTACTATTTCCGTGTTTCTATTATTCTTCTTCACTGACTAAGCCCAACATCAGCACTTCACTTATTTCACTTATTTCACCCTTTTTGAGCGCACGTATCTACGAGTATGTCGAGTGTATCACCCTTTTATCACAAGACACTGAGGAAGTATGTAGGATGCTGCTGCTGCTACTGCTGGTAAATGATGCTACTGAGCGCTATTGCTGCACACAGGCTGATTGAATTTGAGTGTAGTCAGCAAGCGGCGTGCTGAAAGATTAAAATACCTCGACGCGGAACACCCGCACAACGTGAATACAACGCAAGTCACCGAGCAACTGAATTTCATTTTCGTCGCCCGTACATTTCCAGTAGAAATGAACATCTACATCTTCGTCATCATCTCTGTTGGCTTTGGCTCTGTTGTACTGTGAGTCGGTGAGTTGGTTGTTCGGTGAGCTGCTGCTCATCGCTCATCGCTCATGCTCATCCGCCACAGGGGCTGCCGTGTGCCGTGCCGTTCTCGTTCTCGCTGTCGTCTACGTTGGCTGTTGCCGTCGTCGAAGTGTTCGTAACGAGTGGATACGAGTTGTTGATTAGTATTGAAAATTGTTTTGGCCCTTGGGGTGGAATCTCACTCAAGTCCGAGAGCGAGAAGAGACAAGAGCATTACATCGAATTGAGTGCGACTGTCGAGTGGATGGTGACTCGACTCGACTGTATCTGCCCTCTGGAGTGGAGTTGTGAAATGTATCGCGCAACACACGAATGAGTGCAATGTCTCGCATCAACAGAGTGCATGTTTGAGAGGATTTGTGTGGCATTTTTTGTTTGGCTCGCTCCTTTCCTTCCTGTTGGTGCAGCTTTAAGTGGATTTGGCTTGTGTATGCAGACTTGAGTGGGATTTGGCTTTGCGTAATATCGGCCGGTGAGGATGCACAGTGTTGCCGATGGTGCATGTGATTGAATGCAGTGAGGGTTGTTCGGCAATTCTTCTTTCAAAAAACATGCTGACCAGGATAAGAAAAACAGCCCCATGCCATTACCCCAGCACATCGATGCTTGGATTGTGTATTGGGGTTTGTATTCGGTTCGGAGTTAGGGGGACGTCTAACATATTGCAATGATTCTGTTGCACCGAAGAAAACGATCTTACTCTCGTCAGTCCACAACACGTTTCACCATTTTTCTCTAGGGCAGTTCACGTGTATTTTGGCGAATTTCAGACGCGTTGTAATGTGCCAGGAGTTGTATTATCGTGGACTTAGCAGCTTCAACGCTTCGTTCACCAGACTTTGGTTACAGCAAAATTATGTCTGCTTACGGTTCGGTGATTTAAATGTTTGAGGAGTACTGGTTCGGAACAAAACAAACCCAATACCGCTCATAGAATCAGATCAATAAATTACCTTAAAAGAAGGGCATGGGTAAACCTTTCTCACTTTTGAGACCTACTTCCACCAATAATCTAAGCATTTTTCCTGCATGTCAGCTTGAGTTGGTAAACATGGCAACCCACAAGATAATGTCCCATGTTGAGACGCATTCCTTCGGTATTATTGCCTGTCACGCGAAAATTCATTTGTTTATTCCGCGAATAACAGTCGAATAGATGATGTAATTCCTGTTGATACTGTCCCCTGAGAAGTACACCTGGCATGTAAAATAATTTGCAGCCTTGTTTGAAAGGTTATCTTCAATTTCTGATCAATGAAGGTGACAGTTGTTTGTTTGTCTGCATTTAAGACGTTACCATGCCCTAAACGGCGAGCAACGATGTTTCTAACGTACAATTGGAGGGAAGTGCGTTTAGAATCGTGTTTAGTAACGTAAGGGCTAAAGTGGTGTTGTATATGCGTCCTACATGCCCTACCCGTCTAAGGCGTCTGCATATCGTCACTGGGCAACAGCATATATTTGTCGGTCAAGAAGAAAAAGCAGATCCATTTCCTTTTGATAATTAAATAAATCATTAATTCGTGTTCAAAGTTATATTTAATCTGTCTTGAATTCAGAATTGAAATAAGAAATAATTTTGTTCGAAATTGCTTTCTCGTTATTAGCACATTTTCTTTATAATCATTTCAGCGTATTTCAAGTTGTCGTTCTAATAAAGGCTAGCTAGATATCTTCTTATTACTCATCGGATCTCCGACTCATAGAGGATCTGAGCCGGAGCTAAAGCTGTCGGTTCTGGGCACACTACTTCTAATTTTCAAGGCCAAGCTGGCGTCCGCGATAACTTTGGATCACCCTCTCCCTCTCGAACGAGGAGGCTTGGATTCGAAGACGCTCAAAGCTGGAACATTGGTGTACATGCACTCGATGTGGATGTATGTGTAGTGAGCGAGTTTTTGCATACATCCACATCCTGCTACAGCTCGTAGAGTTCGCGGTTATTGGATATCTTCTTCTTTCTTCTTCTTTGTTTGGCGCTACAGTCCGGGGTGGACCTGGGCCTCAACCAACAAGCCTCTCCAGCCAGCACGATCTTTCGCCAGCTGCCTCCAGTTGTTTATTGGATATCAGGGACCATACATTGCACTTAGTATTTTACTCCCGTGGATACTTCAAGAATCATCTCTGCTGTTTTGCTGATTGTGCGGCCTTCTGTTCTGTTTTGTAGAGCATGATCTTGACCATTCGATTCAATAGTTTTGAGCCTATTTATTTGGTCAAGCCGAAGTATTTATGCAGCATCGATTGACAAGGACTAGTCTACGTCGAATCCCCACTATGAATTATAATCGCTCGACACTTGCCTAGATTCATGCCACACACAGTTCGTGGTTGCATCTTCTTTTCCAAATGGCAGCAACGCAAGCACGACCAAGGATTGAACGCAGAACTTTCCTCTCGAAATTAGCAAGGGTTCCTTCATCTGCTCTTGTCCTTGTACATGTGCCCGCGCCAAAGAGCAAGACAGTGATGATCAAGGTGTTAAATCATCAAGGTGCTTGGGAAAGTTGTTTATCTAGGCACCGATAATGTTCGTATTGTTTATGTAATGTTATACCGTTTGCAATGGAGTTGTGGGTTAGTGCGTCGACCCCTATGCACTGAGCCTACGTTGCCAAGGTTCGACTCCCGGTACGAACAAAATAATATTCACCTCTTTCGAGTCACTGACAATGCTTAATGAGTAAAACTCGCTAGCAAAGGCTACTCAAATTGGTCGTTCGGAGTCGGCGTTAAACTGTAGGTCCCTTCCTCTCGTGAGAGAACAATAGCATGCACAGGACGAGTGATGAGTGAGATGTTAGGCCCTTGCCCTCTAGACATTATTTTTACTATACGGTTGATCGAATCGGGGTGGATAAAGAAACTCTAATTTTTGGGAGCCCACTTCGAATTACTCACAACGTTCAGAAAGGAAAGTCTTAAAAGCTTGATTTTTGGAGCCAGCACGAATCCGTCCGTTCCTCTTGGCGTAACACCTGTGCTTGTTGCAGAAGTAACTCAAGTACAGCACAAATTGTAGGGCCACGCAAAGAAAGTGTTGTAAGATACATATCCATGTCGAAGTTTGGACTCCCTCAAGTGGTGCTTGAAGTCTCAGTTTTCCCTAACCGAAGCGGAAGCTGTTTGTTGTGATTATTTGGTTACAGGTAACTATAATCAAGCCTATGTAAGTCGAACATCCTTAAGTCGAACAAATGCGTCACGAGATCCAAAACTTAAATATTCCCATACTTTACACTCCACTCCACAATATTTGTTCGTGCGATTTGATAAGGCGATTTATGGAGGCTTGATTGTATCTCCATGCAAGACTGTATCAGGGATAGATGCAGTTTGAACTAGAAAGAGTAGATGTCTACGCAGTCGGTTGTGCAGTATTCGCAATCAAGTCAGAATCAGTTGGCCTCAATAATTAAAGTGGTGCTTCCAGCAATACTCTCACTCATCACTCGCATAATTAACACAATAATCATGACATCGACGTAGGTACCCTACACTGTGGAAGATGTCTAAGATAATCCCAGTACTCAAGAAAGGCCAATCCACCTACATACCGCCCCAGTGCAATCCCGAATCGAAAGTTTTCGCATCTATTGTTAGTCGAAGTATCAAAGATTACATTGATCGACGCAATCCCATTGTAATCAGGTTTCCACAAAGGACTTTTGATTTGCCATCAATTCAACTTCTTCCTACTAATAAATTAATCCTCTCGTATCTTATTAACCGCGTCCAAACTATTCTCCATAATTCAGAAATTTCATATTTTTGTCACGTACTCTGTGGTGTTCCTCAAGGTTCCATTTTAGGTCCGTTATTATTTTTAATATTTATGAGAGACCTTCCAATGGTTTTGTCCTATTGTAAATCTCATATCTATGAAGACGATGTCCAAATCTACTTAGGTTTTCCTCTCGGTATGGTCCAAGACTCATTTGCCAAATCCAACTAGGATTTGGGCTCTATTGGCAATTGGGCTACACAAAATGGCCTAATGCTCAATCCGGACAAAAGCAAAGTCATCCCGTTCTCGAAACAACCGCCTTCCTTATACAATTTCCCGCCAATAGAACTTCACTCAATGGTGAACTGACGTGGACCGACCACATTGATTGAGTGTATACGAGGTATATACAGCTGTGTTCAAAATAATAGTAGTGCACATTTAATTTGCATATCCCAAGCAATTCCATGCCAATTTTGTATATTCTCCCTTTGTTATATTTTCCCTGAATGCAGCCTGCAAAAACGTTTAACGGTAATTGACAAAACAAATACTGATCATATTCTCCACTGCATGTCGGTTGTAGTATCAGTCAGTCGTTAAAGGCTTGGCGGTGCGCATACAGTTGTTCAAAAAAATAGTAGTGTTCTTAAAGACGGACTTAAAATTTGATAAAAAATGTAATTTAAAGGTAGAACAAATAGAACAAATTCTACATAAAAGTAAGAACAAATAAATATTTTTAATTTAGATTATAGTAAAATCTTGATATTTTAATTAAACATTGGACCGCAATAAGCAATGCATACAGAGCAGGAGAAAAAAATAATTTTAAAATTAAGAGCAGATGGAAAAACGTATAAAGAAATTCAAGAAATCATAGGATGCACAGCCCCAGTGATTGCTAACGCAATAAAGCACCATCCTAAGCCCGAATTCCGTGGACGGAAAAAAAAACATCAGCATTGGAGGACAGGCGAATTGTAAGATAAAGCAAGACGCACCCCTCTGCACCTTCAAATGTCATCCAAAAGGAGTTGGGGCTAAGTATTGGTGCTGACACAACCTACAGGCGGCTGTTAAATGAAGGGCTATACGCTGGGAGTCCCCGCAAGATACCATTACTCTCTAAAAAGCACATAGCTGCTCGAATAGCTTTCACCTGGCCTGTCGAAAATGGCGCAATATATTATGGAGTGATGAGAGCAAAATTGTTCTTTTTGGGGCATGTGGGTCCCATCCCATGATTTGGGGCTGTTTTTCCTACCAAGGTGTTGGGCCTACCCATCTTATTTCTGGGATCATGGGCCAGACTCTATATGTTGATATTCTTGCGAGAGTAATGTTGTCTTACGCAGAGCATGAAATGCTTTTAATCTGGGTCTTTCAGCTTGACCCGAAACATACCAGCAAAAAAGCCAAGCAATGGTTTCGGGTCAATGGGGTTAATTTATGGTGTGGCCCGCACAGTCCCCATAGAAAACTTGTGGTGTGACTTAAAGAAAGCAGTGGCGAACGCAAGCCAACCAATAATAGAGAACTTTGGCAAGTAGTGCAAAGCGCGTGGCAGGATATTACAACCAAGAGATGCAAGGATTTGGTGGACTCCATGCCACGTCGGTGCAAAGCAGTCCTAGAGAATAAGGGGTTTACAACCAAGTATTAAGGTAACAAGGTTTTGTTTAAGGCCCAGTTTTTGTTTGATGTCTAATAATTTTTTTTTTTATTTTCAATCAACACTACTATTATTTTGAACAGGGAAATTCTGTTTGTAGTTTTTGGTTGCTTTATATTTTTAATTTCCAAGCCATAAGTGTTGTCAATTAAGAATGAATTATTTTGTTAAATAAAAACTGCGTGTGTACAAGAAATTCAAAAATAAGTTGTTGTCATTCGACAAAGCTTAAATAACCAATATAACTAGGCGCACTACTATTATTTTGAACACAACTGTACATCCCTATGAGGCTCGTCACTTAGCAAATGTATTCTCACTATCAATGTAAAATTAGGACTTACCAGAGCACTCATAGCGCCAATCTTGACATATGGTTCTGAGTCGTTCGCTGACTCTGATTATTCTTCTTCCCAAAAATTGACAAATGCCATCAACGGGGCTGCACGGTATGTTTTTAACCTTCGCAGATTTGATGATGTCTCGGAACAACACATCTTTAAAATTATTCACAAGATACAGCCAATATCTTTATGACAAGATCACCTTGTGTCGATCGAGTCTTAACATTACATTGAAACCCTCCATTCAAACAAGTTAAATCTGACGCAGACACTTCTTCATTCATGATGTTCATCTCCGGAATCACCTACCTTCATAGGACCGACGTTGTAATGTGTGTTGTAATGTTTGTTTGTCCAATTTCACCCGCTCGAACTGATATAATTCTCACAATAATTATGTAATAATCTTGAAATCACTTAACTTGAAGCATGTCACTCAAAGTCTTATCTTCTTATCACAATATCCCCAGTAAAAGAATGTAATTTCTAATATTCTCCAGGGATTTGTTTACATTTACAGTGCAAGAGACATATCACGCAACAATACATTGCCTACGTTTAGGCGCCGGGAATCCACTTTTGAGTCATCCTCACTTACCACACACGATCGCCTTAGCAACATTGCATCTATACATTGTGTCATCCTCTGTCAAGCGTCTGCTCTGCTATTTACTTCCAGTCCATCGAATATCCACGCCATAGCACCTCTAGACGAAATACTGTGCAAATGTGGTTTAAACATGTCAAATCATCCTCTTGTAGAAAACTTTTTTTGCGTAATATTAATGTGAAGTAAGTAAATAGAAATGCATCGACATCGAAGACGTCCGTACACCACTAATCATTGCTCTCAACGCTTGCAATATTTTTGTGCCCTAGTACACACCTAGTAGCACATGACAACGTCACGGCATCACACAAACCTCTCCACTTCGAGTGAAATACAACCCTTATCGAATCATAAAACTCAAATACCACTGGAATACCAAAAAGAAAGAAAGAATACTGGATTGAGTGCCCGCAATAGCCTCTCTCTTTATTATACACCACCAATGCCAACTGTCAAACTGTTGCCAATACTCGTACACACAGTGATTGCGATATTTCCACGTCTGTCTGGCCGATGGCCTTTGTGTGCTCAGCAGCGACGGCGGTGGTAGCACCGCCAGCAGAACAGGGAGTCATCCAGTAACGCCCAAACCAGGTTTTCCAGTACGCAGTTTGATTAATTTATTTGACAATATGTACAATACCATCGCCGCCGTCGCAGTTGCCGCCCTGCCAGGAAATCGGAGAGTGGGGGCGACATGCATTTGCCAAATGTTGCGGAAAAAATTAAATCGTTTTTTCGGTCAAATTGCGTTGCAATAAAACGAAAAATACGAACCGAGCCCGAATGGGAAAGTTTGGGGCGTGCGCACTTGTTGGATTCGCATTTTTTTATCTCCACCATTCGCCGTCAACGTCACCGTCATCGTCCTCCTCTCCTCCGTCCTGCGCCTCCTGAGTGTGGGGTGCATGGCATTAGTCATTGGACTTTTGGGATTTTTCAATGTTAAGCACTCGGCGAAAGGGGGATTACAGGAAAACAATTTAGGAGCGCCGGGAAAGGAGCAAGAAGACGGATAGTAAGAAATGCAGAGCAAAGAGAGCGACGGAGAGAGTGAGGGAGACAGAGATAAAAAGAAAACAAAGAAAAGAGTAAAACGCTTCCCATATTGTATTCAAATTTTCGAAAACACTGGTTTATCCGGGAGTGGGTGGTCGTGGTAGCCGTTGATGGGAACGGGCGCGCGATAGCACTGAGACAATTTTATAACTTTGTTGCGTGACAATAAATTAGTTTACACTACGTATACCGTGAGTATCCACACTCATACAGCCCCTTTTTGACACCCCGGCGCTGGTTGACATAACATTTAAGGGAGATGTGGGGGCGATCTAATCGACAGTGAACGAGAGCGAAATGACTTGCAAATCGGTAAATCGGATAATGGAGGGGAAGTAATAATTTCCGGCACATCCTGCAAGGAGCAAATTGTGTTTTTGTTAACAGATCAATTGATTGGCATGATTTTCGGAAGAAAGGATGTTATTGCGGGGGAATTTCTTCGATGACACTTACCGAAGACGTGGATTGGTTTGTATTTACAGATTGTGCACCGACACGTACCGGGGCGAAGGCGTGATATCGTTCACCCCGTGTCGCGGAGAAGGCCAATGAAAGAAAGTTTTACGTACGAGACGAAACTTAATTTCCGTTGAAATAAATCAAATTTGAATATTGCCAATTGGGCGTTGAAATTCGAATTCATTGCGAATATCAACGAAATGGGCGGGGGCAATGGCTGAAGGCGATAGATTTTGTCTGCTAGGATATGAAATATTGGCTTGGGGATGAGTGGGGACGCTTCATGCAGATGGTTACTTACTTACATTCGTTCGACGTCGTAGATAAAACCCTTAAATTGTGCTCTTGGTGATGCTTAACTTTCTTTCCGCATGCATTAGTTCGACAGCGTTTGTAATTTATTTCAAAAGATTTCATCGCTCATTTGGCGCCGCATCTTACCTTATCGTCGGCAAAATCGCCTACCTTGAGGTAGGTGGAGGAGTGACGATGCTTTATAAGAATATTGTGGCTTGAGATTATTGCAAGCTTGTACGATCCAAGAAACACAAAATAACAGCACCTAACAAAAAGTGCTTCAAAAAGCTTTTAGTCAAAAAGAGGATTTTCCGATTAATATTTATGTCCGTCTTGATCCGGACAGAAATGGATTGACGAACAAATTGAGAATAAGGCTGAGAACGATAGGCAAAAGCTTGTTCTCCTAGTCTGAGTACATCGCTCTGTCAACGATATTCATTATAATGTACCCGAGGTGAGAAGGAAATGCATCTGGAAGGGTACCTTTCCCTGTAGTTTAAAAACGTGTTCGTTTTTAGAGTCGGGAGCTTTTAAAGCTGATTTGTATTATAATAATAAACTCACGCTAGATCAACGTAACGTAAACATGATTCAATTTGAGAAACTCAACATTCGACCATTATCATAATAATGTACGCTAGGTGGCGTTACAGCCCACCACAAGGCCAGGGCGTAGCTTCTCAGCAACCACTCGTGTTGTGCGCGTTATTGTTTTGTCACAAGTGGGTGGACCTACTGTGGAAGGGACCTACGGTTTTATGCCGACTCTGAACGGCCAATTTGAAAAGCTTTTCAAGAGCATTGTCAGTGACTCGAGAGAGGTGGGGCCCGCTAAAAGTAGTTTGCTTGTACCGTACTGTGTAGGCTCAAGTGCGTCGGGGCTGACCCACCAACCCACAACGCCACCGCAGCGTGTGCGGCTTTCGACCATTCCATCTTGAAAAAGTCACTGCTTGATGGGTTTTCTGGGACAGTAGAATCATAGGTTATCCGTACCGAGAAATGATTACTAACGTGTTTACAAAAACGGGATTCGAGGGATTCGATTTCGAAGGATTCGGTCGTACGCTTTTTCCAAATTTAAAAACCAGCTGTTGTTCGGCTTGGAAAACTCCCAAGCCATCCTGAGTTGGAACTTCCTGCATCTTAGTGGAAACTTTCCCGAGAGTTAAAAGAAATATGCACTTCTGATCGGATTTCATACACACCGTCTTTGCAACACTCAAGACAAGGGGTACATAGACGCCCGCTCGGTAATAGAGGGGGGGGGGGGGGGTCACGGTACTTCACCCAATACTGGCTTAGAGAACATTAAGAAATAAGAAATTACACATAGAAGTTGTAGTGTTCGACACTAGATGTCACCACAAAACTCAGAAATAAATCACTATTGCTCTATCTGTCAACAGATGTCGTAAAACAAGCGAGAGAGCTGAGGCAAAGGAAAAAGTAGACGGACATTATTTCATGTATTTTAGATTCCGTTGAAGATGGTTATACAAAATAATACTCAAAAATACATCTTTTAAATCGAATCAACGTTGTATTTTATGACACATGGATTATCTTCTAAGGACACGCAACCAAAATGGGCGACCCCGACGTACACTTTTTGTTGAAAATAAGAAAATCCTCATTTTCCGGTACAAAACAAACCTCCGGCCCCAATTCAAAATCATCACGTACGACCGCCACCATTAGAGCTAACACCATAATAAAACCAACATAAATGAAATTAAACCAGCAATTAAACGAAGAATCCATCATCACCGGTACATTATTTAATCTCACCGGGAAATAACAATAGCCAACAGGAAAGGAACCATAACTTCAGCTTAATCATCATCGCAGCATTCATAACCAACCGAGAAATCGCCGATGCAGCAACAAACCAATCGGTGCAGCTTACATTTAAGTTCTTTGTATTCATTCACTTTAGTCTTATTCATGATCCCAATAAAATAAGAGACGTCTCCTAACAAATAAAACATTTGTTATGATTTAGAAACTTTGAGAGTGGACTACTCTCCAGAAGTCGAATTTTCACGGTATACCATGATTTGTTCGACTTAGTTTTGGAAACATTCGAGTTCGAGGGAGAACCATTTTTTTGGTTTAATTTGTCATTCCGTAAAATGTGAATTGAAGACAACAACTTTTTTATCTTTTTTATTCTCCCTCTATAAGTACTTGATTGAATTTTGCAAATGCGATGTTATTCCACTCGCATTTTCCTTAAAACTAACCCTACTCTATCTTATTCTCGCAAATGAATTAAATCGGAAATTTATAATGAGTAGTGGCTCTGTGGACCTAAATGTAATAAGTGGGATAAGACGAATGAGACCTCCTTTGAGTTTCGCAATGTTAATGATCAGGATGTGGTGGAAAGCATTCTGCCAATAAAGTCGCATGCAGCCAAAGTTGATCCATCCCGTTTTTTTCACAATTTTGAGTACTTTCCCTACCAATGGAAAATGGAAAAAATTATTCCAGTACCTAAAAAGTCAATATGCGAAGACTTCAGGCCCATTTCCATGTTGCCCTTCTTGTCTAAGGTCTGCGAACGTTTGGTACTTAAGCAATTAAATACACACCTCAATTCAAGAGGAAACCATACATGCCGCGTCCAAACTGGTGTCCGACATTCAGTGGAATAAAGGCAAAAACCAATCCACGGGTGCCTCCTTGATTGACTTGGAGAATGCGTTCGATGCCGTTTGGTTGGAGGGCCTCTTCCTCCAGCTGGTCAGGCTCGGCATAAGTAAACCATTGCTATACATGATATATGACATGATAACAGGGAGAGAGTTTATCGTGAAAAGTGGCGACGTAACTTCTACCACGGTCTTTGACATTAAAAATGGTCGGCAACAGGGGGCGATTATTTCGCCGATTTTGTTCTCAATATTCACTGCAAAACTTATAGGTTCCATGCCGTACTTAATCGCGTACGTCGACGACTTAGTAGCCCACAGATCAGGTCCGAAGATCGAGGTAATAATTAGATTGTTGCAGTGTGACTGCAAAATTCAGCGATTTTGCGACGACTGGAAGTTGGTTATCAACTTCTTGAAGTGTGAAACTATCCTTTTCAGGACCCCGCTAAACAAGGCTTCGCGGGAAACTCGCCTAAACTCGCGCAAGTTTGGCATAGTTGACCTGCAAGGACAGCCGTAAGCTGTGAAAAGTGTAGATAGATATCTTGGCATTTGGCTGGATCAATATCTGTATTTTGACAAACATATAGATATTGCTCTGGGAAAAAGCCAGAAAGGCCTTTGTTGCGGCGAGGAGGTCGTTTTTTAGCAGCCAACTTGATACCAGGTTGAAGGTAATCTCTTACCAGGTCAATCATGGCGTACGGTTGTCCAATGTGGTTCAACGTGAGTCCTTCCCAGATGGAAAAGATGAGGCTGATCGAGAGACAGTGTCTTCGGACCTGTCTCCGGTTGTATCGTATACCCAAGACTTGTCCGACGAAGCAAACGTGTACAGGATAGATAATTTTATTATTAAGCTGATCACAAGGCACATTACACGTGCTACAGGCGACTCCATTATGAACCGGATGCCGCTCGAGCCTACGAGGATCTTCTTCGGTTCAGTGGAGCGATATCCGCTCGAGATAGGAATGAGTCTGCCAAAGAACGGCAATTTTACTGGTGGTTTCAAGGTGAATAGATAGTTGACCGTGGTGGCTAACTTACATAGGTTTTAAGGTAGTACTTAAGAGAAAAAAAAATAAAAATAAAAAAAGGCAAAAAAAGGTGCACCACGACGTATATGTAGGTTAAGTATGTAAGTAGTTTCTTTCAACAGTTTTCTTGGTAAATGAAAAATTAATAAAAGTTCATCATTACAGACTAAAAAAAACGAAGTCTACGCCGAAAGGAATGTGCCTATGTACTTAACTTAGAGTACCCGCATAGGGTCAGTATGTTAGTACTAACAACAACTGTTAAGTTAGTTTGGCTAGTTTTAAGTACTTTTGTCTAGCAAGTAAGTCAAATTAATATTAATAAAACAAAATTACATATAAAAAAAAAATACCCTAAGTCAGCACAAACCCTCACAATGCACCGCCACACGAATACTTTGCGCAACCTTGAATCGGGTCATCACCGGACGTCGACATCCGCTGTTGATTTGTGTCTCGCCGCTGCTGCTGACTAAATAACCACTTTTGGAACATTCGCTCAGCTAGCGCATGTTTACCAAAATACGATGGCTTCCGGCAGCAGTTTTCTTGATATTAAAGTAATAAAGAAGAACTCCCCGCAAAAACACCTTTTCAGGCACAAAGTTCGACATATTTGGAGTGAACAAAAATTATTGTTGTTTACGCTTCAAATGAATGACATATACTGAAATGACGTACAATGACAGTAGCCTTCCAACACATGTTCATGGTAGAATCCATGCAGCTCGTTGTTCGACGTCGTTGGAAAGTTCTGCTCGTTTAGCAGATTTAACGCGTTGAGGTAGCATTCTCCGGGGATTGTGTTTCTCAAGTTCCTGATTTCCTCGTTAGGATGGTTGTTTATTTGTAGTAGCTGCTTCCTGAACAGTGTCACCATGTACAGTTGCCTGGGGATTATGCGTGCTTTGTCGTAAAGCCTATTGTTGCTGTGGTGCCTTTGACGGTCCCTGTCGAAGGTCGGTCCGGTACATATTCGCAGTATTTTTCTTTCGAAAATTGCGAGCTTCGTCATGTTGGTCTTAGAGATGGTGTGCCATATTGGGAAGCCGTACGTTGAGAATAACTGAAAGGGGTCTCTTTTAAGTGCACTGCAAACCGAGTGTTAAGATAAGTCTCGTAAACATCGCTTATAAGATCTTCTCTGCCTCTGTGCGAGAACAACGTGATAGGTCCATGTTCAAGGCCCCCACAATCAATCAAATTATCACACCACAGGAGATCATGGAAAAGAACCACCTATCCGTGTATTTCAAGGTCTATATATGCGCGCAAATAGGCGAGCTATACAACACCATGTAATTTGTTGAAATTCATGCACATCGACAGGTTTTGCCTTCAATGTCAAAAAAGGAAGACAAGCTGTCAGATGGTTCCTCCAACATAATGCCTGAGAAGATCTCACTCGTCAACATCAGTGGCACGATCCTCCAAATGTCCGCTAGCCTACGCGGACGACATTGATATGATCCTTCAATGAAGCAGAACCGTCAGTCTTGGCCAGAATGGGTTTAGCGGTGAATGAGGACAAAACGATGTATTTGGCGCGGAAACATGGATCATTGGTCTTTTAGAGCGAAAAGTTCTGCGTTCAATCTTCGCGTCCAAAGAGGTTTAACCATAAAACTGTACGGGCTGTACAGCGGCATGAGCCTAGCCCGGCCCTACGAATCCAACGCCTGAGGTCTCTATTAGAGCGCATGGGCAACGCTGCCTCAGCTCGAAGAGTCTTTCACTCCACGCCGATGGCCAAAGCAGGCGTGGAGAAGAACCTTAGGGGAGACCTGGCGTCCGAAATTTTAGGGAGCTGAGTAAAGATTGTGCCTGCTGGAGCGACTTCTTTGCTGAGGCCCAGGTCCAACCTAGATTGTAGCGTCAGAAGATGAAGAAGGACTGTGTGATACGACACCCAATGTATCACAATTTAATAATAGTCTGACTTATGAGAGTTCAGTTCGATTTGACTCGACGTCTACGAAGAGAGTGCATCGTAGTCGTAGGTTTCGACTGATACAAATAACTTTAAAAATGATCCGCGAATTCTACAGTCTTTTTGTCGTCCACTTGTAGGTACAGGAGATTTTAATGCAGACGTGTCTTTGTGCCATACACTGCAACCAGGGCTGCTAAAGGGAAAATCGAATGTTCTATAATTCTCAACACTCATCACACATCATAGATACCATAAACTGGGACCAATCAATTCTATGCCGAACGAAGTAAGTCCATGCCTTCAATTCAATTATTTTGTGCGTCATTGTCTCGACCCCAATCATTTCTTGTCGTTATTTGCTTGCAACTCCACCACCAAGTAAAAGAAAAATGTCCACGTATCAATGAAAATGTCGCACAGTGTACGAGTATGACAACAAAAAACATTTCGGTCAGCCTGTGATATTCCCCCAATCACATTGTTCAAAAATGCTAATAAGCAGCAACTTGGTTGCCGTCGCTTTCTTTCGATGACACATTCAGCGAGAGACTTACTCACTTGCTTGGATCACCGCGCAGCTCGTTTATACGTAAGCACACATTTATTAAGATGAGATTGTTTACATCTGCAGTTGAAGAGAGCTTTTATCGATGCGGACGTACATGTGTATGCACACAATTGAAGCACAAGGTTAACAGCGTTACATCCAGCAGAAAGCATGTTTTATCGTTACCAACTCATAAGTATATGTATGTTTTGACAACTACAAGTTATTCTGATTATGAACAGCGAAGTGAGCAATTTGCACTTCCATTCATTGGATTGTTAAGCTTCTTATCGCCATTCTGGAAATAGCGATAAGATAGCTGTTGAAGCTCTTGTCAAACCGAAACCGTAATTGTCGAATTAGTTGGGGAGAGAAACTCATTCAAAATGGACGAGACTGACATATCGATCTTCGGCAAGAAGAAGCCGCAGAAGGAGAAAACCGATATGGCGCACAGTTCTAAAAAGGACGAAGACACTCAGGCAGTGAGCAGTAGACCCGATGTGAAGGTGCCATTTCGTTCGGTTCCCACCAAAGATGACGAGTACAATTCAAATCACAAAAAACTGGGCATTGCCCTGATCTTCAATCACAAGGAAGTCCGTGGACAGGAGCCCCGAAAGGGAACGAGTCGAGATCGTGACCGTGTGAAAGGCGCCCTGAAGTCGCTGGGCTTTGATGTGCGAACGTTCGACGAGTTGACTTTTGAGAAGCTGAGCGCTCAGCTCAAGGAGGGTAAGTACAAGAGGACGCCATTCGTTTTGCAAATTTGTGCCTGATGAAGGTGTTTCGTTTTTCGTTTAGTTGCGAACGAGGACCACAGTGACAATGATTGCCTGGTGGTTGTGGTCATGTCACATGGAATAGAGGGTAAAGTGTTCGCGAAGGACATGGCTTACCCCGTCGAGCGCTTGTGGACACCATTCCTGGGAAACAACTGCAAGTCTCTTATCAACAAACCAAAGATGTTCTTCATTCAAGTAAGTCACCTTCAGATTATGTAAGACTTCATAAGTTCACTCATTGTTCCTACTTTCAGGCTTGTCGAGGAAGTAAATTGGACAAACCAGTCAGTTTCACTCCAATGTCACGACTGTCAGCCGAAGAAACCACACCAGTGAACTACGTCATCCCCACAACAGCTGATCTCCTAGTCTTCTATTCCACATTTGAGGGTGAGTGCATAGTACCATCGTTCACAGCTAGAGGCTTGAGACAAATTCTCAACACTTTCAGGGCACTATTCATTTCGGAACGTCGAGAATGGCGCATGGTTCATTCAGTGCCTTTGCATGGTCCTGGAAGAAGTTGCGGCCACCGCCGTGGAAGAGGGCATCGAATTGTTCCGCCTCCTGACCGCGGTAAATAGGAAGGTTGCCTACGAATATCAATCGATGACGACTAGGCAGGAGACCAATGAAATGAAAGAGATGCCCAACTTCCTATCGACTCTGACAAAGACATTTTATCTGAAAATCAAGCGGAAAGAAAACATCGAAAACAAACCTAACTAACACGAAGCATTCGCTTCGTATTGATCGGAATGCACACAAACGAGGAGGACTTATCGGTTAAGCTAGATAAGACTTGAGGGCATTAGTCATGCGACAATGTTCGTATCTTTTTTGTACTGTGGACGTTCTGAAATATATAACTACCTCAAACTTAATTGAATGTATAGCTGTTGACGTTTTGATTGTGAACGTGAGCGTTGGCCAAATGTAAAGTGCGGTTAGAATTGTTGCTTGTGTTGTGTTCAGTGTTGCCAACGTAAATTAAGAGTTACGCGTAACTATTTGTTATTAGTTACGTCTCATATTTCACGTAATTAATGTAACTTATGAAAAAAAGAAATTGTATGTAAAACAAAATATAGCATCAAATTCATAAGTAAAAAATATTTTTATTTCAACAATTTTTGACGATTTTGAAATTAAGATGTTTATAATAAATACATAAGACAATTTAATTCTCAAAAGATACACACTTTTTATTCCATTCTCAAGGTTATTTTTTTAAATGAGTGGGAGCATAGAAATCTTTTGTCTTCCAAAACAAAATTTCATTTACAATTCTTTTTTCTTCATGTACGGTTTTAAAAATTTCATCTTCAAAACTTAAGACATACCATTCGTTCAATCCATCAGAATTACATTTTTATTTATTTTATTTATTTCTGGTCTATAACTTAATTCGTGCGTTTGCTGAGAGATGGCGTAACTTGTATTATTCCATTGGAACATGCGTTGGAAAGCTACTGTCATTGTACGTCATTTCAGTATATGTCATTCATTTGGAGCGTTTTTTTACTCAAATATGTCGAAATTTGTGCTTGAAAAAGTTCTGCGGAGATGAAGAAGATTTCATTACTTTAATATGAAGAAAACTGCTGCCGAAAGTCACCGTAGGGAACTTTGGTGGAAGTTTATGGTAAACATGCGCTAGCTGAGCGAACATGCCAAAAGTGGTTGAGCGTGATTGTGGCTTGGTCAACCAGCCAAATAACCTGCAAAGCCGAATATCCGTGGCGCGAAGGTAATGCTCTGTATTTGGTGGGATCGGAAGTGTGTGCTGTATTATGAGCTGCTAAAACCGGGTGAAACCATCAATGGACAAACGCTACCGAACACAATTGATCCCTTTGAAGAGAGCAATAGCCGAGAAATGCCCGGAATATGCGATCAGAATAACCGCATGAATTAAGTTCTGGACTCAATAAAATTTGTAAATTTTCGCATTGCTTACAGACACTGGTTGTGTTCGAGATCTATTCGAGAAAGTTATCAATAGACAATGCATGTCGCTACAAAAGAGTTATCTGACATATGCATGTCTACGTCTCTTGCCACTCAGTCTTATTTGACAGTGTTTTTTATAACATCTTCCAGACGGGTGTCTGTGAATGAGTGGGAGCTAAGCGAAGCTGATTACTCCCGCCTAACACCATTGCGTTGCTCTACACTCCTAACAAGTGTGCGTGGAAATAAAGTAGTATGCGCGACTTGAGGGAATAAACATCAAAAATTGAGGTAAACTGCGGTGGAGTAGTACTTCATTTCTGATGTATTCCTTGTCGTTTTCCATATCGATCTCGAAAATACCATCAAAGCCCTTGGCTCTTTTACAAATTGGCCATGCCACTGCTCTACACACACACAACAAAATTCACGGTGAAAAATGTCAAAATGTAAAATTTCTACTAAGAGAGTGCAAATTGTGTCGAACAGCAATTAACTGGATGCGTATTGCCAAACTGTATGCCAGTGCCGACATTGGGCCCTCTCCAGCATACCACAATGTGTTCCTATAAATGTAGAGCAAGATTTATACCGTATCGGGGAAAACTACTCTTGCTCTCACACTGTATACATGTCGCTCTACATTTGCGTGAGCAAAGTTCATGTTATTACAGACACTTCAGTAAGATTCGAGTGCTTTTCGGTATCTACTCTACACACTGTTTTACCGAGTTCTATCCTCTTAATGTTATTCTATATGCATATATTTTTTCCAGTGCGTTTGTCGTTATTATGCTGTTATTTTTGCATGCATAATCAAATTTGGTTATTTTAGAAGCACAGAAGCACAGAAGCACATTTTCGTTAGTTTATTTTTTTGTTAATATCATACGTTTCTTAATTTTATGAGCATTCTTTCTTAATTCAATGATGTTTATGTGACACATGAAAATCGGAAATGAAATGAAATCCATTACTTAATGTTGCTTGGTAGTAGATTGTAGAGAAGAAATCTATGCCCACAGAATGATCCCTAGCAGCATATAGTTTGCTCCAGTTTTATAATTAAATTAAAAGCAAACTATATGCTGCCACAGACCAATCATAGGCTGTTACCAATGATGGTACAGTTTTTGAGCGTATAATAGTTCAGCACAGACTATGGGTGTCTGTGCTGGTATACAGTTTGGCAATACGCTAACCGGATGTACATAACAATATATTTTCAAAGTCCCAGCTAAACTTCGTGCAATACAGCACTTGAGCCTACGCAGCCCAGGTTCGGTTCCCGGTACGAGCAAAATACATTTTACGGCCTCAAAGCTCAAAGAGTATAACTGTCGAGAAAAAGCTTCTCAAATTGGTCGTTTGCAATCGGCATAAAACAGTTGGCCCGTTTCACTCGTAAGAGAGCAATAGCATGCTCAACTATTTAACTTTTTCGAGTCATTTTGTTTTTCAGCTTATTTTTTCATTTTCGCAATTTATTACACATTTATGCAGTGTTGTACGTGTGTCTGGAGCACAAACATAAATGCAAACGACATTTACCGTTATTTCTTTCAATACATACGTATACATAATTACACATATTGGTTTACTGCTGCTGAGATCGGTTGCCAGGGCAACGGTTGAATTTGTATTGTTTTGCTTCGGTGCGTGTTGCGTGTGGATGTGACTTCAACAATGTCAGCAAGACTTAGACAAAAACGATTGTTAAACGCCGATAAATGCAGCATTTTAAAAAAACTAGAAATTACTGCAAGGAATGCCGATTCGCTTCATGAACACGAAATCGCCTCAAGCACCGATTCAGAGGATTGTAGTGTTTCTGAAGCTCAAGAGTTTGTCTCTTACAAAGATGCAATAGGCGCGGCGAATGCTTTGAGTACAATTCGAAGTTCTCCGATAAATATATCCCACAGCTCCTCCAGCTGCGATCTGACATCGTAAAATCGCACTTTGATAAGAGTCTTTATCAATAGAAGATTACTGATTATTTGACTTGAACACAACCCATGAAACGTCATATGAGTGCATGTTAAAAGTCATTGAATGGAACATGTATATAAATGGTTTTGCAATTCCCAATACGTGGAATTCAAAAGATTTTGTTGGATTTTTTTTTTTTCTGTAGAAAGTAAAGATAGGATTAAAAATTTCTTCAACGAATCAAACCTGGTTGCCATTTGCAATGATTATCTCAAAAAAGAATTGGCGATATCTAAACTTTCTGAGCAGAAACCAAAAAAAAAAAATGTCTGCTCTGTGAACCTACAATTTGCAAAGCATTATCAGAATGCGTTCATATTTGCACATCGTTATTTCATTTTCTCTCGGAATGTCCGTTGTAGCATATCTGCTGCTTATGTATTTTTTTTCTCCCATTCATTTGTATTATTATAAACTACTAACACATTCACTCTTGTATATATTCGATATACGCGAATTATGATGTTGTACTTTATTCTGATAAGATTACTCGCTACGCTTTGCACTGGAACTCAGGCAACTCCTTGAGTGGGTTTAGTTGGAAAGAGAACAGCCTTCAGAATGGACGAGGCTGACTTTTCGTTTTTTCGCACGAACAAATCCAAAGGGGAGAAAGTCGACATAGTCGGGTGCTCTGAAGCCGCAAGAATTTGTGCCAGCAATCCTCCTGCAGAGGATTACACAAGCCACAAGAAAGTGGGCATAGCCCTTATCTTTAATCATCTGGTAATAAATGGAGAAAAAACCCGCTATGGAACGAATCATGATCGCGATTGTGTAAAATCTGCACTACAATTGTTTGGCTTTGATGTACGAGTTCACAATGACTTAAAGTTTAAGGATCTGAAAGCTACACTAAGGGATGGTAGGTAGCAAGATGACTTTGTTTGTATAAATCTAGGAATTAAATAAAATATTTATCCATTAGTTGCGAAGGAAGACCACAGTCAAAATGATTGTCTGGTAATAGTGGTCATGACTCATGGATCAATGGGAGAAGTGCGCGCGAGCGATACCACTTATCCCGTCGAAAGCTTGTGGAAACCATTTTTAGGCAATAACTGCAGGTCACTAATCAACAAGCCAAAAATGGTCTTCATTCAAGTGAAGTGACTTCAGATTTAATGAGTGCACTTGTCTTTATTGAATATTTATACTTTCAGGCGTGTCGGGGTGGAAAGGCAGAGTTGCCGGTGTCATACCGTCCAATGCAATCTGGACCTCAAGCTGAATATAAAGAAGCAGTGAACTATTTTATACCCACAACGGCTGATCTTCTCGTCTTCTACTCATCATTTGAAGGTGAGTGCATAAAAACTGAATCATTGATATGCTCTTAACACAACTGCTGAACAACTGCTTTTTAAGGACACACTTCATTTAGGAGTTCTGTGAATGGCTCATGGTTTATTCAGTCGCTGTGTGACTGCTTGAAAGACGCTGCAACCAGGAGTCCTGAAGGCACTGAAATAGTTCGCCTTCTCATTCGTGTAAGTCGAAAAGTCGCCTACGAATATGTATCACATTGCGAGGAGAAGGAGTTAGACAATAGTAAAGCAATGCCAACTATCGTTTCGACTCTGACGAAAATATTTTATTTGAAGGTAAAGAACGAAACTGAAGAGATAGCTGAGCGTAACATTTATTGAATTTGGATAATTTATCATATTGTGACAATAAATTAAAACAGACTTTTTGTATTTTTGTTTCTGTCACAAAGCATACAAAACACTACGTTCTCTAAGTGTTAACTGTCAATATCGCTTTACGCACCAGATTTTTGCTGCGCGACTAAGGATCATCTACCGATTTTGCATTTCATAGATCACATCAAATAAACAGTATTAATCAAAGAATAGTCAATTTTAGTCCAATTGAGACAAGCTAAAATCAATTTCGTTGCAAAGTTCATTAAAAGTGCTTATACACCTTGTAATAGGTTCATTACAACCGTAGTTGGTTGTATGCCTCTTATCGTGCAGTAAATTTCTCACCCGAAGGGATCTTTGGGGAGCATTTAAAGGGTGATTTCTTAGAAGCTGAAGTTCAGAAAAATGCATGATATCCTTATTTGAAACGATAGTACGGTCCATATAATTTAATGTTTGAAGATTATTTCATGCCAATGTTGACCTTGACTGCGCCTTAAATGGTCCATCCGCTTAGTTCAATTTTGGCATACTCTTTCCAACATTTCGGCTGCTAACTCACGAATAAATGCTTCAAAGTTGTCTTCCAATGCGTCAATTGAAGCGGGCTTGTCTGTGTAGACATGAGCTTTAACATAGCCCCACACAAAATAGTCTAAAGGCGTTAAATAGCACGATCTAGGCGGCCGGTCCCGAACGTGAAATAAAATGTTCACCGAACTCGCCTCTCAATGAATCCATTGTTGCGCGTGCTGTGTGGCACGTGGCACCCTCTTGTTGAAACCACATGTCATGCAAGTCAAGCTCTTGCATTTTGGGCAAAAAAAAGTTGGATATCATCTCACGGTAGCGCTCACCATTCACAGTTACATTACGATTCGCATCATCTCTGAAGAAGTACGGTCCAATGATGCCACCAGCCCATAAACCGCACCAAACTGTGACTTTTCCTGGTTGCATTGGTAGCTCTTGCAATGCTTCTGGCTGATATTCACTTCAAAATCGACAATTCTGCTTATTTACGTACCCATTGAGCCAAAAATGAGCTTCGACTAAATTGACCATAAAATGGAAGAAGTGCGCGATGAACTTTCTTAACAGAGCACGCATTTTGATAATAAAATTCAATAATTTGCAAGCGTTGTTCGTTTGTCAGACGATTCATGGTTAAATTATAGACCAAACTGAAGATGTTTGACAGTGAAACAAAACACGAAACGTGCGTCAGCTGTTTAAACCAGTGTTGCCAAAAGATAATAGCTAAAAAATCTCTCTTTATGTTCATGATAAAAAGCAAATCTTGTGAATTTACAAATTGATGACCATGGCTGACGCTGACCTACGCCTGAAACTTAAGGTTTACAAGCCTATTATTCTACATCATACCTCGTGAAATTTTTTTGTACTTATTCGAACTTGAGGTCTTGTGTATCATATGGGAAGAGTATTCTAAACACGGTCTGACTAACGAACATCGTTTATAAACAAAAGAAAGAGTAATGGTCCCACATGGCGTTCCACAAGGTGAACACCTGATGTAAATTTTATTACTCGAGATCTAAAACTATCGATCTTTACCAATTGCTTCCTGTATTTTAAGTAATTGGAAAACCACTCTAACAATGGAATGGAATCCCAAAGATAGCTTGTTTAAAGGCAAAGTGTGATGTACTTTATCGAAGGCTTTTGAGAAATCTGTGTACATTAGTACATCAACTGTGATTTTCTAAATTTTTATAAATGTAATTTAAAAATAATGCCCCATTTAATCCATGCTTGTTATTACAAATAATTTCTTTTACAATGAAATGTAATTTTTATATAACTTATTTCGTGCATTCTTTTTTTTTCTTCAAAATTTGAACATTTTATTTAAGAAAAACTTGTATAGTATTATTCCAGTATTGCCCATCTGAAGCTATGACATTTTCCCATTTTTCTGGCAATTTGTGGATCCCATCCCAAAAGAACTGCACCGGCTCGGCTACCAAGAATGAATCAACCCAATTTTTAGTATTCTGCTCTGATGTGTACCGTATTTCAGTGAGGGCGTTCTGCATCGACCGGCACAAATGGTAGTCAGAAGGGGCAAGGTCTGGGCTATAAGACGGATGGTGTAAAGCTTCCCATCCACTGTTTCACCCGGTTTTAGCAGCTCATGATACAGCACACACTTCAGATCCTACCAAATACAGAGCATTACCTTCGCGTAATGGATATTCGGCTTTGCCGTTGATCTGGCTAGTTGGTCAAGCCAAAATCACGCGCAACCAGTTTTGGCACGTTCGCTCAGCTAGCGCAAGTTCACCATAAGCTTCCACCAAAATACGATGACTTTTGGCAGCAGTTTTCTTCTTATTAAAGTAATGAAGTCTTCTTCATATCCGCAAAAACAGTTTTTCAGGTACAAATTTCGACATATTTGAGTAAAAAAAAATTATTGTTGTTTAGGCTTCAAATGAATGATATATACTGAAATGACGTACAATGACAGTAGCTTTTCAACGCATGTTCCAATGGAATAATACAAGTAATGCCATCTCTTAGCAAACCGCATGAATTAAGTTATAGACCCAATATTACAATGCTCTCAAATAACTTTGGTATCGATGAAAGCTTTGATATTGGCCGATAGTTGTCTACTTTTTGTTAGAAAATAATATTTCCATTCATTTAAAAATTCACCCATGTGTAGGGATTGGATAAAGATAATTTTAAGTGGACGATAAGGCGACATTCAACTTTTTTTTTAAATTGCAGCCGCAACCTCATCGGGGCCTGGGCTGTGATTTACTTTAAGATTTGTTAAGGCATTTTTTGCATCTTGAAATTCCAATACACCTATATCCAGAACCTCGGGTATATTAGAGTAATGGTTCATTGTTGTCTGGACCGGAGACCCATTATGGACCGACTCAAGGAGGTTGGCATTTGGTCACAGGTTCCATCCAAGTTTGTTGAAGTTACGTTACCGAATTCCATTATCTTGGGCAAGCCCAAGACGTTATTTTAAAATGATCCACCATTGCTCCTTACTAAAGATTCTACAGACAAGACGTATTGTTTATATAAAAATGTGTTTGAGAACTCATATTCATTCCTGGATCTCAAAAATCGTTCACTTTAACACTTCTTAGATTTACTAAGCTTTTGTTTGTCCATGGATTTCTAAATCGATTTCTATGACGAGTTTTGGGAACAAATGGCTCTAAACCATAAATATATCATAGTTACCTTTCAAACTGGGGGAATCCAACAAGTCCTCCCGATTGAATTGATTTACGAGTAGGTATTCATTCAGTGAAACAAAATTGGTCTTAGCGAATTTATAAGTTAAACCACCATTGTATTACTGCAATTTCCGTAAGAAAAGAATTCAAAATCCAAAAGTATGGCTTTGTGATCAATTTTATTAGAATCAATCACATTCAATGCTTCTGATGACTAAAAAGTGATATGATAATGTGATAATTTTATGTTGGCAGTCCGATTAAAAAACTTTAACTGTGTTGAGTATTATGACGAGTTTTAATTAAGACGCAATATGTCCATCAAACTAGATGTGGGGTAGGTTGTGTCAGGTGGACAAATCGAGAAAAAAGTGTTGCAAAAATCAATTTCCGAAGAGAAAGAAGAGAGAGAGAGAGAGAGTTACTGTCTGTAATGTGCATGGAAGCATTATCTGAGCCGGCTCAGAGTGAATACAGTTGGGCACATGTGAAGTGCTCTCCTGGACATGGGGTCGTTTTTATTTGTATTAACTGCAATGGTGACTGCGATGCCTAATTTAAAAAAGTTTTGAGTAAAATTTTGTCATTAATTCGGCCTTCTTAGACTTTATGGAGTGCGTTTTACCACTTTTTAGCCCTTGGCTCAAATTACACCACGCGCTGTTAGTGGGGCAAGATGGGCCACTTGGACGTGGCACATATTTTCAATTTTTCAGAATTTCATAAAGAAACCATGTGTCCATATGGGCGTGGACATAGCTTCTACAACACCACTAGTGTTGTCTGGGATTTTATTGAACAACTTTGGGGTTTTCTCTTTTCCGGATCTAAACTCGAGAGAGGCGCAGCCGTAAATGATGAAAATACGTTTTCAACATTCTCATAGCCAGCAAGATTTTGTTGACATGATTGTCATGACTGTACAAGATTTTTGTGGCTTCACTTTATAGTTGTCGAATTGCTAATTATAATGACCACATGCACTCCACCCCATCCATGGCTCCCTTCGCAATAGTCGTCTAGCCAGCCAGTTAGTTTGTATTCGAACGCACAGTTCATTCAAGAACTACGCTCCCCTATACCTTCGGCCCGTGCTGTGTCTAGATCCCGGGCAGCTGTGCGTACTCGTGGACCATTCCATGAACCAAAACCCATAATCGTCGAAAACACCTTTATTCTTGTTAAAAAAAAACAATCTGAACTGAAATGTATGTTCTGTGAGCGTTGCTTATAACCTTCAATTTTCACAAACAGTCCAGCCGCACTTATTTACACATTAGATAGCATGTGATTTCACTCCCCACCCGCACTCAGTCGCCTAGGCATTCAATCACATCTCAGTTCGTCCAGACACGTTTTATTGACACCCCCTCGTGGATATTTATGGCCATGTGGACTGCATGCGACTGGAACTCTCGTCGCGACATAGAAAATTTGATTCATAACCAACTCCAAACATAAGTCATAACATTTTTTGTTTGGTTCTCCACACATTATCACTGTGCAAGCCCGATAGATCATTACCACGAAACTCGACTGTAAACCGATGTCGATAAAAATGAAATCATCTCCCGCGGCTTCTTGGTCTGGGTGCTGCTCCTCCCCGCGTGTGCTGAAGTGTATCAGTCATCGCTATCCAATAAGCTTATTGGGTCCATAAATTAGCAATTGGCTACAGCGGGCAAGAGAACGCAGAACGAAGATGAAACGTGCGAACTCGTATGCATGGTTCACATTTCCAAGGAATTACAGTGCTTACGAGCATTTCACTGAATGTATGCGTGTATCCGACAGATGTTGTACTTCTGTGCGAATCAGATTTGCATAATTGTTTTGTCGTGAGACTCACAGAATAGGCTTTACGAGCTTACGAGCTCACGCCTTCGAAGTACACGCGTTCAGATCTGTTTTGTGATGGAAATTTTATTTAAGCTTTATCTACATTCAGAAGCGAGTACACATGTGCCCATGTTTGTTCGATGAGATTAGAAGAGGATATTGATTTTTGTAACACCAGTTCTGGGTCATCCGCGATTCAGTTGATGATGATGTAGACATTTTAAATACAATTTGATGGGTGATTCACTGAGACCTCTCAATACTCAAAGCGGATTTGGATGGTGGACATTTTATTATTGGCAGTGTCTGAAATTTACTTTTACGCAATTACACCGTACAAGTTTCATTCTGCAGGTCGACCTGTGTTTTCCCAATTACGTAAATAATGCTGTAAATCGTAACTGGTTTATTGGGATGTATACGGTTTACTCGGCGACGTACGTAAAGCCAGTAACTGAGGAAGGTCCATAATGCACATCATATACTGCTCGAAGAGGACATGGGCTTGTACATCCAGGACAAAGTTGTTGATTGCTCTCAACTTGGCGATATGCCAACAACCATATCTGTAAATGCACAGGTCAAGTTGACATACAGCAGCCTCCTAGCGTCGGTCTCTGGCTAGCCTTTGCAGCAACCACTTAACTAAAGGCAGGACCCGGTCCACCAGGTTCGGGGGTTACGCCTGGGGGTAACTTCCCCACCGTGGGAAAAAGTATTTGTAACAGCCCTCGGATATGGATGGTTTTACCTTTGATGAGTTGAAGAAGCAAATTCAAAAAGGACAACGATCTTCGGATCTGCGCGTGCAATGTCCGGACTATGGACGAGGCCCTAAACCGCTATAAGGCGGATATCAACGCGACTAAAAAAATGCGGAGGGACGGGCCGGGCGAAAGAAGGATGAAAAGCTGTGATATCTATTACGGGGATTGTTACAAAGAGATTGTTACAACAAGGACAGTGCACATTTGGACGCATTTGGAGCGTATAGTGTATAAGTGAACACATGATGAAGATCCGAATCAAGGCCAGATTTGCCAACATATGCCGGATATGTGGACACTCCCCTAAGAAGCGGATGGACGACGCAACCAAATACTGCATCTACGAACTCCTTGACAAAAAGTATGACCAATGTCGTAGCTTCGACGTCAAGATCGCCCTTGGTGACTTCTACGCGAAGGAAATCTTTGGTAAAACATAGCCAACAGCGCGGTTCTCCGACCACGGATTTGGGCTCATAAACTTTGCGACGGGGCATAACCTCGTTGTAGCATACGCACGTTTCTAGCATCTCAATGTCCAGATCTCCGGATTAATCCACGGTTAACCAAATTGATCGTATTGGGATTAAAGCGAGACACTCGACCGGCGCTGCAGAGAAGGACAAGGGCCGCTTGTGAACTCTACGAGCAGAAAAGAATTGAAGAATAACGCCCTCTCCGTAAGCGGAGCATGAGAAGCGCGAGAAAATTGAGAGGTGCTACTGTAGGAAGGATTTTTGACAATTCTAAAGAGATGGTGCGTAACTCAGACGTCACCACCATAGGCACGATCTTTCACACGTATATGCAACTGCTCGCATATACCGATGGCATTGACATCATCGGAAGATCTCAATGGGCTGTCAGTGGGGCATTAGCGAGCATCGAGAAGGAAGCCGCTAAGTTGAGTCTTGCGGTGGATGAGGGCAGGACAAGGTACATCTTGACCACTGTGCCACAATAGACAAATACAGCTTCGATGTAGTTAAGGACTTGGTCTTTCTAGGCTCTGCATAGTGTCCGGAAATGACATAACCGCTCGCTGCGTTTTTGGGTATAGGCTGCAATTAAAAAATGAAGCCCTGTCTTGGAGAACCAAACTGTTTTTATATAAAACCTTGATAGTCCCGCTCATGCTGTATGCCGCGGAAGCAGGGACAATATCAAATGAGGTAGATGAGATCCTTGGCCGCTTCGAGAGAAAAAGCCTTTGAATTATGTTCGGCCCTGTTTGCGAAGAAGGAGTTTTGGAGGAGAAGATTGAACGATGAACTCTACGAGCTGTACAACGACATTGCCCTAGTCAAACGTGTTCAATTGACTCGACTCAGATGGCTTGCTCATGTAGAGAGAATGGACATTAATTCTCGGGTTTGGAGAGTCTTCGAGGAAATCGGGGTCGAGGAATTTTAGAAGCGAGGTCTCCGATGTCGTAACCAGCTGGAAAGAGACATTACTCAGATGGGTGTACGAAGTTGGAGGCGCCTAGCCTAGCCCAAGACTGTGCTAGTTGGAGAAGTATGTAGACTGAGGCTCAGGCCGACACCGGACTGTAGCGCCAGCTAAAGAAGAAGTAGATGAGGAAATATTACATTGGTTTGCACTGGTCAGCTTGCACGAAAGAAGGTTGACTAAGGGAAGCGACTGTACCAAAAATCGCTGATAGTAACCGTTTCCAAATATCGACATTTTAAGAGAGCCTTTTCTCTCATTAAGTTTACAATTTACTAAAAGTTGATTGTGCTGTTGATTCAGTTGAGATGTAGCCTTTAGCACAAGTGTGACGAAGCTGTCATAACTTACATGTGCATATGCAGGATTAGGTTAGGTTATAGTGGCTGGCTGCAGAAGGCAGTCACACTTCGGCTAAAGTAGGCCCGTTGTGATACCACGCGGATTGATTCCCCCTAACAGTTAAAAACAGTTGGTGCTTGTGACAAAGCGGTTTAGCTGGCTAATACTGATGCTTTTTAGCTCATTGAGGTTGTTGAATTAGTAGGCCCCTAGATGTAAGTATCTACGACCTGCCAGCGCGCTACTCGAGCAGAGTAGGTGATCTGTGGTTTCAACCTCCGCTTCATCCATGCAGCTTCTACAGAAGTCATTATAGGGGACCCCAACCTACGAGCATGGGTGCCAATTGCGCAGTGCCCTGTTATGACGCCGGTGAGCGTCGTGAGTGAAGATCTGCTGCGTCTAAGAAGATTGAGTGATCTTTTTTTAAGGCAAGTGGTACCTTCTAGCCATTTACGATTAGTGCCAGGACAATGCCTCCTTTATCGCAATGGTTTCTGCCTGGAATACGCTCAGGGAGCTTCAGAGAGATAGCTATGTTAAGGTCTTGAGAACAGACACCAGCACCTACATCCTCGTCCGTCTTCGATCCATCAGTGAAAATGCGCAGGAGATCAGCGAGAGTCTGATAATCATATATCCAATCCAGTCTGGGGGGATTCTGGTGGAGAATTTCTTCTCGTGTCGTTGGGGTGAAAATTGAATTCAATCAGAATACAATCAGAGCGTTTTGCGTCTCAGGGCTGTGCTGGCTGCAACCTGTTTACTGAAGGTTTCAAGTGGTGGAAGATGGAGGAGTATATTGAGCGCATCCGCTGGAATGCTCTTCAGTACCCCGGTGATACACATGCAGGCCAGTCTTTGCACCCGTTTGAGTGATATGCCGGGTTGTTGCGGGTTATCTAAATTTTTGTTTCGGACATACAAAAAATTATGATGCCATACTTTACAGGTTGAATGAAATGTACTTTCGAAAAAACGACATAGTCCACAAAAAGGAAGCAATTGCTCATCGACGGTCAACATAATCTAACAAATCGCGCCAGTTTGTCGTGTACTCTCTGCTGAACGTATCGATCGCCCAATGGCTCGAAAGCGAATAAGTGATAGTGTCGCTGCGACAATTGGTGGCCCATGTTAAGCAGTCCAAAGCTACTGTCGAGAATGATGGGCATGATGGCATTGGATCGCGCACATACTGAATTTGATTGTCTTTCGTTTTGCGAGCGTTGTCCAAACGCATTTCCTGTCCGACAATATCAGTATCACGTCTTCACTGTTATAATCTTAGGAATCACTTTCAGTCTCGTTTGGTGACTAATTTCTATCATCTTTCGAGAGTTCGGGCACTGTCTTCGGTTTACAGTCTGCACCTACGTCGTTTTTTTGGGCTGTTTCATGCCGTGAGCTTTGTTCCATGTTTCTGTCCGGCACCTTTCTAGTTCCGTGAATTATTTTCTGAGCACGGGGTCTGATACTGCACAGAATGGTTCAGGGCCTAAGAAAGGTTTCGATGCACCCTTCCTGTCTAGGGAGTCGGCCATTTCATTTCTTTCTATCCCTATGGCCAAGTATCCAGCCGAGTTTCACTATATTTCTCCTGATCAATGCTGCACTAACTCACAAGCTTAGCTTTAATGATGCAGAAGCCTAGTGCCAAGATGGCAATAGAGAGACTTTCCGACATTGTTTGTATGTCGCATCATATGACGATGGACTTGAACGCATCTGGAAGATGTTAATGCTTTTGCTCCCAGTTTCGAAGTAATTTGTCCGTGGTCCATATACCGCTTCTTCTGTTCCTTCATCAGTTCTTGATCCAGCTGTATACCATTTTCCCGCATTGATGCTTAGTCTGTGGACTATGGATTCATGACTCTAGAAATGTTTCGTGCTGATCTTAATGGTACACTTCTTCTGGAAATTGTATTTCCTGACCACGTCATCCTTCGAAGTGGCCAAGAGTGGTAGCTTTTTGACAAACACATCGAATTGCCTCGATGAAATGCACCTGTCCTTTCCAGTCCCCTCTCTTGCCATTCTCATGATTGACAACCACCACATACAATGAAGTCAGCTATAATACGCCTCCATGGCAGCAGTTGGTCAACTTCTCATGGCCCCTGTAGTACAGCGGTATGCCAACATTTGAACTCTGTTGAGCATCCCTCTTGCCTGTTCAGGTTGGTTCTTTTGGACCATGCTGTTGCCCCATAAGTGACTGTGGGTACATCCGTCTCAGGATACCTGAACAGCAACCCCAGAATTTGCCCGCTAGACTTCTACAAATCAGTAAAACGCTACTCTTCTGTGTGTCAGATGAGTTTGCTGTCTAAGATGACTCCTAGATATTTCATCTCTTTTACTGGAGCCAGTATTGTGCCTGACAGTCTAATTTGTTTTCAGTTTGCGTTGCACAATCGAATAATAAAGAAACAACAGAGGAACACTGCCACGAAGAACCTTATTTGAAGGTTTAAGCACATTGTGTCATTTTAAATAATTTTTCTGCAAGCCTCTGACTACGGCAAATTTTTTTTCACGGAGACTAGACGAGGAAGTCGTCCGGTGGGTCACGAGCGATTGGCAATATCACTACGAATATTAGAAGTTTTGCTTATTTGAAGAAAAACGTGTGTCAAATTGACACTACATATAGACTAGTGTTAAATGTGTCGCTGGGCTCGCCATAGTGGTGAAAATTGTCTAGATGTGATCTGTCCCCTTTTATAGCCTTTCACTTGTCGTTGCTGTTTGGGACTTACTGCAAGGATATTCTTAACCCGTCCCAGTACGGGCTAGGACCTATTTGCTTTCCAATGCTGATATGGACAAAATTCCGATTCCTGCTCCCAGATTACAACATTTTTCAAAGCTTCTTAATGAAAAACAGAGACCAAGAATTCCATTCGAAATTCAATCGTGCTGACCTTATTCAATTCGAATTCAAATTCAAAACCCACCCCGAACGAGCGCACCCAAGAGGAGGCTCATCACCAGTACCTCATGAGTAACATAAGTGACTAATCTGTCCCCGCCGGTCACGCGAGCGTTGTACCCCAATACACCTTGGAATACGGCACTGCTCCGTGGACTCGTCAGCACCACAAACAATCAGCCTTTCTGTCGGGGGTAGTTCAACTGCATCAACTATCGATGGAGTTGGGGGAATGCTGCTTGCATTTAGTCTCGATTTATCAGTTTAATCGTCCTCGGGCTTAAATCAGTCTCCTGTGGACTGCCCAAGGCCGACTGCGAATTAAAGTTTCACCGAGCGATTAGCAAATTGACTGTGGCATCGCATTAGTGCAGCGACGTGGGCCATTTCGCGCGGAAGCTCAACGGTGGCTGCAATGCTCTGGGACAAAGTCGGTGCGGGAATATTCAAGGCGCTCTACTTCGTTGGTAAATTTCTTGGCCTCGTCGCGCTTGAGTATGACTCTGAGACGGAACTCTTCGCCACTTCCGCCCGCGTCACGTTCATGTCGAGCGTGCTTTGTGTTTTCATTGCAATCATCTCGCCGCTAGTTGTCAGGTTGAATACGGAGATTTACTTTCTGTCCGAGGTGGACCTGGATGATAACTTCACCTTGATAACGGGTGCTCAGTTTGCGTTTGGTTTCCTGACTTCGTTCATCGTGCTTCTTTGTCAGCTTTTCAAGCGAGAGCCAGTCTGCCATTGCGGGAACAATTTCCGGATCATCCACAGCCGGCTGACAGGCGAATTCGACTGCGGCAACGTCGTCACACCCGAGATCGCTCTGCTCATTGTGATGAAGCTCTCTATCACCATGTACGAAGTCCTAATTAACGTCCCGTACCTCATCGAGCATGCTGAGAGAATATCCCGCGCGCAGCTCATCGGGTTCCTTTTGAATCTATACATAGCAGAGATCGCTGCTGTCTTCTCGGACATCGCGTTCGTGGCCTTGCTGATGTTGGCGAGATACTTCTGCTTGATGAATCAGCAGTTGGAGTCACTGAAGGCGGATATGGAGATCGACGCTGCGGGGACGAGGGCATGCCTTCGAATGAACAGACGCAGGCTTCGCCGCCTTATCCGGATGTACCTGCGGGTGAGGCGGACGGTGGAGGCCTTTGGTCGCTGTGTAGAAGTGCCCATTCTAGTGCAGACGCTGAATTCGTTCACCAACATGCTGGCGAACTTGTACGCCCTGCTGCACTTCTACGCAGTGGAAAATAGCTTCGAAATGAAGGCCGTGGTGTACATCGTGATGATATTCATCAACATCTATCTGTTGATCCACGCCGCGGAGCGGGTGAGACTGGCGTCATCCGAAGTGAGGGACACCTTGTTGGACATGGACTTGGGGATAAGCGAATACCCCAAGCAATCCGAATGGAGTGTGAGTGCCGAAAAATACCGGATTCTTTTATGAAAGTTCGTCTTTTCTTTTCCAGAACGACGTTATAGTGTTCAAAATATGGCCAGTGGTGTGCGAAATCAACATCCTTGGGATGTTCCCGCTGAAAAACACATTCGTGCTGTTCCTCATCACGTATGCCAGCAGCTTTATTGTGATCATTTTAGAGTTTCAAATATCCAAAACGATGTAGTTGAATAAATTTTAAGGTTGTCGATTTTGCAGTGTTTGACCTAAGAGGTGATTCGTAAGTGGTGCGTTGTTGGAGAGATCATTGTTCCCAGCCCAAAGCCAAAAGCGTTCACAGTCGATGTCTTCTCATGGCGTTGGTCTGGCTGTTTGGTACAAGAAGTGACCCACCTTGCCCAATGCGAGAGCCTATGTGTACTTCCACGTTAAACATACGCGAACTAGGTACCATACATTTCGGTTCCATAACCACCGAACCGTTCAGAAACTTCACTGGATTTTGATTGCGAAATGCTTTGTCGTATGGATTGAAAGAAAAACTGTTAAGACGCAATAATCTATTCGTCCCAATGCACTCAAACAGTTCCTTTATGCACAAGATTTCGAGCAAAAAAAAAATCCAACAAAAAGAGTAGGTACATGTGGAAATCCTCGGCAACCGTTACAGGCTGGCAGACCTCATTCTTGGCGTCAAAACGACCTCCTTCTGTAGTAAATTGTATATATGTAGGTGAGAATTCTTGTGATACGGTAAACAAATTGGCAGCACCGACACACATCGAGTGGAACGGTCCGGTTCCGATTCAAATGAACGTTTCGGACTATCAAGCAAAAATTAAGTATTACAGAGGTGCCCAACTTCACAGCTGATCGGCGAACTTCAGAGGCTTGTTGGCAGTTATTCATGAATTTTTTACAGTTATTCACGAAATAACGTAAATGCCGTTCTCTGATTGGTCCATTTGGCTTTAGAAATCGATATAAAAAATTGTTGTCAACAATTTTAAGTGGCAAGAGGTAGAAGTTGGTCATCTCTAATATACTTCATTTCTGCTGTCACGCTAGCTCTCATTCTATTCGAAAGCTGACTGTCAAAACAACGAGCGTTGAATGGCCCTGTATCCGGCAATAAAATAAAATTCAATTCTAATTCTTAATCTGAGTCTTTTATACTCCATAGTTGGACTATTCTCCGCCCCTCTCAAGCGTACGGCTCTGCCATTCTCAGGGCTCTGTTCATGGTTCGAAAAATGCTCGCTCCGTTTGCGCAAAATGTAGACTTCGTTGCAAAGCAACACACCATCCTTGGGTTTCACTCCTTCGATAAATTTGCCAGAACCACTTTTTCGCAAATCTATGGTCTGTATCCAATTTTTGGCTGAACTATTTCCACGATTGAGGGGCAGGTTTAGTATTCTTGCAATAGGTGTGATTTTTTTCAACGCTTAAACTTTCAACTGACAAAAAATCCTACATCCTTATTCTCTTAAATTCCCGGCTCGCATTTTTCTGTCACCGCACATCAAAATCTGTATTTTTGACTTCAAGTGACGTGCAAAAAACCATTCAAATTCATTCATTCAACAAAATTCTGAGAAGTTGGCAGTGCATGCTGCAGTTTGTTTCTCAAAGTAGAATCAATTTCGTGTCGGTGTTTGCATTTGATAATATTTTGATTTCGATTATGCCTTTGGTTCAGATCTCAGATATATTGGTGCGCATATGTGATGGATTATGACACCTCAATGCCGATTTAAAAGCGATTTAAAAATGTATTTGAACGGAATTCTTTTTACAATTTAGATAACTTACAAACTTAGGGGCCCAACTGATGTACTTTGTTTAATTTAATATTTATTATTATTGTCGTTTTTTTTTATGTCCTACAATGGCTGGTGCTTACCGTGTGTCCATGGTGGTCCTTTTGGAATGGGGTGGTGATGTGTTAGCCGACTTAGCATCGATGGTGAATCCGGTGCAGGTCGTTGTTGGACGAAGTCCTGCTCGTTTGGCAGACTTAACGCGTTGAGGTAGCGTTGTCCGGGGATTGTGTTCCTCAAGTTCCTGATTTCCTCGTTAGGATGGTTTTTGATGCTTAGAAGCTGCTTTCTGAACAGAGTCACCATGTACTGTTGCAAGAGGATGATGCGTGTTTGGTCGTGAAATCTGGTGCCTTTGACGGTTCCTGTCGAAGGTCAATCCGGCACATATTCGCAGTATTTTTCTTTCGAAAATTGCGAGCTTCGTCAGGCTGGTCTTAGAGATGGTGTGCCATATTGGGAAGCCGTACGTTAATATCGGCCGTATAAGCTGCTTGTATAACAGCAGTTTTGTCCTCTGGCTTAATCCATTTTCCTTGCGCATCAAGGGATAGATGCGATGGAAGCCTAGGTTGGCTTAAGAGTCAGTTTCGAAGGACTGTTGACCTTCAACCTTTCTGTGAAGTTAACGCCAAGATACTTGACCTTTTCGTGGGTTGATATTTATGTACCGTTAGGGAGCACTACCTTTATGCTTCGACATTTGGCTGCTGATCTGCATTCACCTCTGGATGGTATCCTTAAGCACATATGTACCGATTGATACGAAGCATTGATACGAATACCCCATTTGGGACAGTAGTCACATTTGTTCGCTGTTTAGATTTCGACCCTTTGCTCGGCTATCTGTGGTGACGTCGAGCTGTCATAAGTCAGTCAGTCATCTGCAAATAGACAAATGCATTTTACTGTGTCAGTTGGATGTGATTGATCTGCCGTGTAGATGTTGAAAAGCCGCGGTCCCAGTTTTGATTCTTGTGCAACTTCCGCCTTGTTGCTCCGCTCTGTTAAATTCAATTGAGACGTAGAATCTTTTGGAATGAAGAAAGCTATAAATTATTCTGATGAGGTTGGAGGGGAATCCCATCTGGTTCAGCTTGTAGATCAGTCACTCTCTTTATTGTTCCGCACAGCTACAACATCGTCATTAGAGGATGTAACGTTGAATGTTTTTGCTGAAATCCGTACTGAATATCCGGAATGATGTTTAGGTCGGTAGACCATCGCTTTAGTTTTCGCAACACTTCAATGCAACGCCAAGAAAAATTACAACGCAATTTCGTTTTCTTAAAAAAATGTAGTTCTGGGTGTGATTGGAATTATCCTCCATTAAGGTGACCAAACACTCAAATTATTGATTTTTTGTTATGTAACACTTTTTTTAATATGAAATATGAATAAATTGATTATTTATTATTAATAAATCTGACTTACTTGCTAGACAAGATTAACTAAAACTCGTTTAACTAACTTAACAATTTGTAATTGGTCTTAACACTTTACTGACCCTATATCTACTGACCCTATGCGGGTACTCTAAGCTAATCTAAACTGTCTTATAAATGTGTCTTTCGGCTTAATCTATGTTTTTTGTTTCAAGTCGTTGATGACAACTTTTTTCAATTTTTTATGTACAACGAAAACTGATCAAAAAACCTTAACTACTTAACCTGTCTAATATTAACCTACCCTAAAATTAAACTTAAGACTGTCTTAACTATGTCCGCAGCACTACGGACACATACACCGGGCGTATATTTTATGGATATGCCTAACAACACATATACATTAATACTCCGCGCTGCTCAATTTTTTCTAGTTTTTATTTCATAAATACGAAATAATTATAATTTTTTAATTTTTTAAATTTTCCTTTTCGATTTTTTGTTCTTTGTTTATGTTGTTTTATAGTTTTTCGTTTGTCTTATAACTAGTTTCAACTTATTTAAGCTGGCCACCATGGTCAACTATCTGCTCACCTAGAAAAGCCAGCGGAGAGTGGTTTTGATGTAACCACCAGTAAAATTGACGTTCTGTGGCTGACTGTGTCCTATCGCGAGCGGAGATTGCTCTACTGAACCGAAGAAGCTCCTCGTGGCTGCAAGCGACTTCCCGTTGGTATTGGAGTCGCCTGTCCACTGTTCGGCGTACGACATGGAACATCACGGGACGTCCACCTGTATCCTGTATTAGGCCAATGGTGTCTAAATAAAGGAATGCTTTGGGAGGAATAAAGCCGTTAAGGCGCACCATTTCATGCTACATAATATTGGGGCAGCAAGCCCCAAAGATCGGACTGTTGGAGTCATAATGTATGTTGGAATAAATATATTGTTTTTCAACACTAAACGTGAACACATTAATCAACTTTCATTCTGTAGTAAATTGTATTTATGTAGAAAATTATTGATAAGTGTGCAAACTTGGCAGGACCGACATCGAATGGAACGGTGTGTTCCAATTCAAAACTATTACCGATTAATGCACCCTTCGGCCTGTCAAACTTGTTCTCGTTCTTTCTTATTCTGACTGTCAAACCAAGCACGCTTTTTGTACGAGCAAAATTAGATAAAACAAGACGTCTAAATCTTTTACAATTCCCATCAATACAAAATTTGGATTAAGACCATGTATCATGACGGAGATGGCCAAAAGCACAGAAAAGGGGCTTTATTACTTTGGTAGCATAGCAAGTGCAAGTTCTACGTTTTTTGGCGTCATCCACAAAAGTGCAAGCGACGAAATTTCTCTCATTCTATCTCACTATCATGTAATGTGTGTAACTAAGGGAATACACACCAGAAATGAAGTATGATAGAGATGCCAATTTTCTACCTCCCTTAAAATGTTTGACAACTACTTTTAATATTCTTTTCTAGAGCCAAATTGACAAATGAGAGAATGGCATTCACTTTATTTCGTGAATACCTGTCAAAAACTCATGAATAACTGTCGAAAATCTTTTCAAATTCGTCGATGGACTAGGGGCAATCAGCTGTGAAGTTGGGCATCTCTGTAATACCTCATTTCTGATACACACTCTTGTCGTGTGGGTGACAAGTGTCACATAAACTAATTAAGAGAACAGAAATCTGTCAAATTGACACTTATTTTTGGGTGACACGACTAAGAGATCGCCACTTGTGAAATAAGCGCGGATTAAAACACTGATTCCAATCTTTATTTTCTTGTTCTCTACAATTTGCTTAATTCATCCATTAAATTCATTTATTTGACAGCGAAAAAAAAATATAAGAATTTGAAAAATGCAAAGGCATTGAAGATGGCGACGGAAGAAATTTACACATATTCCGATTCCTCCGAACTGGAACTTCAACTCTCGGCACAAATTACGGAAATCCTTCCTGTATTCTACATTATTACTTCTTCCTAATAATTTCCAATTCCTTTTTTTAATTTTTTTAATTTCTTAACAGCTGACTGTCTCAATGTCATGCATGTCGTCTGTGCTGCCAAGTTGTTATGATGATTACTAAGCGCCGATGGTCCTTTTTGTGTGCACTTATAATTTAAGCGTATATACGGTTGCAATAAAACACGCCTAAAATGAACTTTCTTTGTTGTTTTCGTCTGAATCGATTATAACATATATTGACATATTTCTAGGAACTTGGCATCACTGGTAAAATAAAATGAAGTGAATTAACTTTAGTTAGAAATGTTCCCGAGAGATGTCACACAATAAATTAGAAGTCAATACTCGAACCGTTGACGCATAAGGTTTGTATAACAAACACCATTCTAGTAAAGGCGCAAACCGCTTACTACAGTGATGCTATTACTCTATAGGTGGCGGAGTATAAAATTTAAAAAATAATTCATGTTTATGAGTTGAGACAAATGGTTTTGGAACGTTCGTATATTTTAAAGATTTTGTCCAAAGGAAACTTCGCCATGACTGCCCGGTGTATTGAAAACGAATCAATACAGCGGGCTGTTCTGTTGGGGATTTGCACGCAACAGAAAATAATGATGAACCAGCTCCAGACGGTTTAATTATTTTCTTTGAATTCATAGACTTCTTAGAAGTTTATGTCATTTACGTCGGACCGCATGTAATATGCTAGAGATTCCACTTTTGTCAAAATCTTTAATTCGTTTGAGCTTTAGTGCATGTTGTTTATCGGTCATTGTGAAGAGAGTAAGTGTAAGTAAATGCTTCAGTCTATCTGACAAAACATGCATTGAATCGCCGCAGTCTAACAGTTGCCCCAAACATGTTTAATAAACCACTTTACGTTCAACAGAAAACATGTAAAGCGACTGCTGATAGCGGCGAAGTGGTCGATTCGATCGGGTTTTGCTTCTCACACAGCTTGTGACAGATTTTATGTTTAAGCATGTTATTCACTAGGTCCGATGATTGTATTCTGCAGAATTGTTTATTTCTCCAGCGTTAAGAAGTCAACGTGTGACGTTATATGTGCTTTTTACGATTCTTATTTTGAGTTATTGATGAACTCTTTAACGAGCTCCAACTTGGCGGTTAGGTGGCAGGTAGGTAGTAAAATTTCATTAAGATTTAGGTATGTAAATACAGAGTCTACGTGCTCAAAAAGAAAGGACGTAAGTCGACGATGACTAGACAATTAATTATCTAAAGGATCAGACGAACTCCAGCAGTCGCAAACCTCCATGTGCCATGACAGAGATGGTCGCACAGAAAATGCGTTTTATTGCTTTGATAGCATAGCAAGTGCAACGGCTGCTGGTCCAACTGTCTAGCGCGGAGAGCTGTACGATTATGTCTTCGATTTTGATTTTTGATCCTCTCATCGCGAAAACTCCCGTGCTCGCCGTTTTCTGTTACCTCGCTGGGAAAGACGAAGCACAATTTAGGTAACATCATTATAGGGTCCCCTAAAAGAGGGCTAACAAGAAATTTTATCGAAAACACAACGCTGGGATGAAAAGTGATAACAATCAATTTTCATGGCAAATTATATCCCTTTGACTGCATCAGTTATCGACTGAAGTGTAAGTCTTTTGAACATCGCATATAAGATCTTCTCTGCTATTTTGTGTGAGAGCCCCAAACCATTCGCGACTAACCTGGTCCTTAGCGGTGTGGTTTCAGACCGGAGAGGTCCACCATCGACCATATCTGCTCACCATGGCAGATCCTGGAAAAAACCCCAAGACCTACTCGTCGAATTCAAGGCATCATAAAGACGAGCTATACAACACCGAATCTAATTTTGATATTCCTGCCAATCTCGGAGAATCGATGAGAATTTTCGCTGCTCCCCCAAGGACGGTCACGAACTCACCGAGACCTTTAATGTCAAAAAAGGGTTTAGACAAGGTGACGCGTTGTCATGTGACTTTTTCAATATCATTATGTCGTGCAAAACTCACTCTCCAACACAAGACGCACGAGCTTCCAAAAGTCCGTACAATTGAATACGCAGGCGACATTAACGTGATTTGTCGAACACAGCAAGCCGCCGATGAAGCGTTGGCTGGCGTTGAAACGGAGGCAGCCAAGATTTGTGTTAGCGGTGAACATGGGCAAAACGAAGTATAGCGTCAGCATAGGCAGCTATAACTTCGATGTAATCAAGGACTTCGCCTACCTCTGCTCCGCAGTTAAAAGGTCTATACATTCAGAAACGAAGAAGAGAGTTAGCAGAGTCTAATGAGTTCTGCCGAAGTTCCTGTGCACCTGTCAGGCTCGGGTGTTATGCTCACTTTTACCATGACCTAGTGGGCATTGCAAACTTTTCATCATCCTCAGATCCGGCTGGTTCCATCCGCTAATGATCCACAATGGAAATGTATTCCACATCAACACATTCCATTCAACTTGTGCTGTAAACTTCCACAATGTGCAATAACTCTGTTCGAAAAAGTGTTCGAATGGAATAACCTCCTAAGTTTTGATTTTAAAAAGTCATCCCAATGACGATAGTTTGGCACGTATGTTCCCATTATGATGACCGAGATCCAAGGTGTACTTTGAATGCGACTTCATCGGGTAAGCGACGCGATGATGCTTGAACCAAGTCCAAAAACTCGCTTGAACATAGCTCTTGGTGAGTTAGAATCGGAAGACCGGGTGGACTGGAGATATCTTTAGGAACATGCGGGTCACTTAAGACGATGTTCGCAATGATAGCTAAATGGGGGCAGTTCAGCAATGATTCGAAATTTAATATATACCCCATTTCCCACGTACTTCCAGATTTCCGTTGTGTAGTTGCAGAACCTCACGTTGATCACAAAGTCCATAGTGTCTTTGCCCGATTACAACGGTTGGGCATATCGTAGCTCCAGCTTAAAATATTGAAATTGATCTCTCTCCGCTCCGACCGCTTCATCGCTGCACGATGAAAACAATGACCAATGCATTTCCTAAGACCTTCCCGGTGGTGGCATAATCCAATAACTGACAGCGAACATATTCTCGTTAGCTAAGCCGAAACCAAAGAACTCGCATCGTCTCTCTCTCTGCCGGTGGACACACAACCGAGCGCTTGTAGTTCACTAGCCTCGCCTTGGAAATTAAATAATCATAACATTCCCGAACTTGAACTCTCGCATCCCATGCCACCGCTGAAATCATTTTAAAATATTCAAAAAACAAAAAAAAAGACGAACAAAAACAACATTTTGACAAGTTGTCGCCGCCAAGCGAGAACGATCATCAGCGACCTCATGGTCTTGTCCATTTATTTAGGACACCAGTTGTGTGAATGTGCAGAAACCGTTGCATTTGCTTCCACCACAACTCGCCCCACGACCAAAGCCATATTTCTGCCGTCTTCGGATTCCAGTCTAACAACTTTCCAGTGGCCCAGCGCACCAAACTCTGAGCCTAGTTGGTCAAGTCAAGAGATGATGATCGCTGTGATGCATTCTCCAGCGTTTTGTTTTGATCCGCTCATTCTCTGCGCGTCTGATAACAATGACGGAGATGACAACGAAGACTCGAAGCACCGTTACAACTCTACACTCACCCATCTCATGACAATGAAGAGCAAAAAGCCGAAGAACTCGAAGTCGACGAAGAAGGCAAAGACGACGTCTGCCCGGCTGTGCTGTGGTTAGACACACATTCCTCGCACAACCAGAGTATCTAGTATCTGCAACTAACTCTAATCCAACTCAGTTCAGTCGGTCTCCACATTCGCTGAGCGAAAGAAGTGCCATCGCGGTCGCGGATATTGTACCACGAATTACGACAGGAAAGAAGCAAAACCGGAACAAAGTGAATAATCAAAGAAAACACAAAGGAAACACCCTGTGATCAATGTGTCCCGATTTAGTGATAAAGAATTGAGTGTTGTTTTGCACAGGTGTTGTGTCACAAGTGCACCATGTATCTTAAAGGGATACCAGCAACGTTGCTTTGGATTACGACTGCTCTGTGGATGGATAGCTGGTGCCTCGGCAAGTATTTCGATTCGGTCTGTTGTCGACCGAGCTGCATTTGACGACAGGGAGTGTTGCACGCAATAAGGAAGTGCTACACCTGCTGCTCTCTGAGCAATTAGATGAATTAGTAATTGGTGGCTTGCTCCAGGTGAAACTCTGTCGAATCGAAATGAAAGTTTCAGATCCCATTTGCATAAGTGATCTCTTCCCAGAACGAGTCACCCCAAATCGGTGACTGAATCGAATCTGTGAACCTCTGGTAGGGCTGCATGGGGGCGCTCTGAATCGGTTCAAATGTAATTTGATTAAATTTCGGAAAAGGTTCATCTTTCAATGAATGCGTGTGTGTGTGTGTGTGCCTGCCTCGTGAGTGAAGGAACGTGCTGTGATTCAAATTCGACTCAAATAACTCGTGCGGGGGTGTGGGCGATGCGATGAGTTTATGGAATCCAATCAAAAGAAAAAAAAAAAGAATTGATAGACAGACAATTGATAGGCTTCAGGAGAAACTGGAAAAATAGGATTTTTTTTGGATACATTTCCCTCTGAATGACTTTGGCGTGTCGTAGGATACCGGGGGATTAATGGCTTTACACGGAAGGCGTTTTGTTGTCGATTGAATCCGAGTAACGCTGTTCCAGTTCGGTTGAGCAAGGCAGAGTCTTCCGGGGCTGGCGTAGATGGAAATAGTGGTTGAGGCGGTTCGCTTTAATTATCCAGTTCAACTCGAGGATACGCAATTGGTGGGCATTTAATTTTATGATCTGGGGACTGGATCTTGTTGGTTGTTGCAGGTGGAGAAGTTGTTTGTTGTTGTTAGTGTTTTTTCGACTAACTGTGCTTACTTTCGAGCGCGCGCTGCTGGTTTGTCCTCAGGACAAGAGAAATTTCTGATCAGCATCACAAAGAAAATATGAGCTAGATACCGATATCGATTAAACGAGAATTGTTTGAGTTATTGAAAACATTTATGAGAGGCTTAAGTTGATGTGGGGGTGTAAGGATGAATTTTCTATTCGTATTCGTTCGTTTAACTGACCTCCTCAAATATGACTTAGGAGGTGTCATTATTTGATGTCGGTTTTAGGTCGTAAAGGTTGATCAGAAATTGATATGCGTGGCTGTGTTTTTTTCTTGGTAGTAACCTTGCTATGTAATTTGAGGCTATTTCTGTCTGTAGGCAGGGCATCTGTAGGCATCTCGTCATGGGCAATATTCAAGAGTGCGTACATCTCAGTCAGTATATATACATACATAGCAACAGTAGAGGAAAAAAAGTACCCTGATGTGAAATCCTTTCTAGAGAAATGTGTTTTTGATTTTTCGATTCGACAAACATGAAAACTAAGAAATCCAAGATTTTAAGACTTCATGTCACTTCGTTCGGCTGTACCGTTAGTTCAAAGTAACACCTTTCAAATCTATCAAAAAGTAGGTACGTCTTTTTTCTTTGGCAACTTTAATGTCAAATATTTTCCAGATTTCGGTACTTTGATGCAAGAAGTAATATTTATTTTTAAAGTCATATATTTGACTTGGTTTGGTTACCAATCTCTCAAACTATGCGCTTATTTAAGTCCACCCTTACATGAGATGTTTTAGTGATGGACTGTAGAAAAAAAAGCTCCAAAAAGACTCCAACCGAAGACCTAGTTTTTCTGAAAGCTGAGACCGTTCTCTTTTAATGCAAAAACCATTGATCACCATGGCCGCAGAGCCTTTTAAGTGCAGCAATATGTCTTACTCAACTGCGAACCACATATTGTGCAAATTTTGTATTAGACCTTCAAAGGAATTCTAGTGATGGAAAATAGAATGGAAGCAGTTTCAAAAAATGTGAATGATTGCAAATGGGGGATGTTTTTATCTGATGTTTGCTTATGCTGTAATAAATGTTATCTAGGGTCCACATCTGGTGGTGGGCATGAAAATGGCCAATGGGTTATAATTACCAAGTTACTGGACTTATGACTTCCGGGATCGGATGTTAGTTGCATTATTTGTGGAGCTACACCTTCAGAGATGAATGACCTATTCAAGTTGCAATCAAAACTGAAGGGCTTTTAGACTGGGAATGTTAACACTGTATGCACGGAGTGGATTTAGGGAGTTCATATTACACAGTGGATATAACTTAACCTTTAAAGCATGAAGAATGAATGTTTTAAATTAAGGAAGAGGAAAACAGACAAATTCATATAGAAGAAACGAGTAAAAGTTAACGTGATAAAACAACAACAATTTCATTGCTCAACGTTTCATAGTTCAGATCAGAAATGAAGTATGATAGAGATGCCCAACTTCTCCCCTTGGCAACAATTTTTTACATAGGTTTCTAAAGTCAAACTGGCCAATCAGAGAACGGCATTTACGTCAATTCTTGAATAACTGTCAAAAAGCCTGTGAAATTCGTCAATGGACTAGGATTTAATCAGCTCTCTATCATACTTCATTTCTGGTTCAGATTTTACGTATTTACTCTCGCGCTCCGCACGATTTGTAACTGTGCTTCGCAGAGGTGGAAATAAATCTGTATCTTTTGAACTCGTGGGCCGTTCTTAATGAAATTCAAAAAAGTGACTGACCCTCAGTTAAGGAGTAATCCGTTTGAGCTACATCAACTGCTGTACCACGAAAAGATCTCTTGGCACATGTACCATATTTCAAATTTCATGAGTTCAAAAGTTACATATTTTTTCTCGTGCTCCCATACACAGCCAGACCCTGTGTGCCGGGTCCTCTAGATGCCATGATAGGAAACAAAATTTAACTAAAACGTTTTCTGGACGACAGAATAGTAACAATGTTTCTTCAGGGATGAAAATGTTCGTTAAAGTTGAGCATGGCGATTTCATTTTACATTAAAATTCACGTATTATCAATGCAGTATGTAGATATGAATATTAAAGCAATTCTGTCATAGATGTAGTAGTAGATGCCTTGCTTATAAGGCAGCTACCCATGCAGTGTCCGATCCGAGGGAGTAGATTCTCCATGATATACACTCATAACCAACAAAATCTGTACACTTCGACACACACTTCCATATCAACGTCAACGTAAGAATTTTTTTTAAATTTTTTAATTTTTTAAAAGATTAAACCTTTAACTTAAAGACACACAATCACACTAATACCCTGTCGTATTCCCATTTTGCATTAGAACTTTGGCTATTTTCAGCACAGTGCTTATAAAGGCTATGTTTCTAGTTACTGATATTTCATACCAAAATGTATGTCGTTTACATCCGTCCATGTTCCGTCAGATGAAAAGGCTAGTTTTAGGCTAGAGATTTCAAAATAATTTTTTTTATTACATAAGCGCTTCTTGGGAGATTTGCAGTCTGACTAACGCTTAAGTGTCCCATACACAGCGCACTTGTGTGCAAACTTGAGTATGTGTGCTGATATACGTCCTGTATGTGGGCTAGTCCGAGCACTTATTTCTCGGTATGTCACACTGTGTGAGCAAAATTCAAAATGTCTTAATTTGTTGTGTGATGTGTGTGGGCTAGCCGACGCACTTCACTGACGAGCACTGATATTGTAAACAGCTACAGTAGAACAGCGATTCGAGTCATCGCTTGGTCGAACTTGTAGTGTAAAATTAAATCTTCAAAATTTATAGTTTTTACTCGATATGAAACCACAATCAAAAGATTTTTAATAATTTTTAATCACAATTTGTAAAGTGCCCCATACACAGACTACTGCATCGTCGCTTCCCGCCACACACAAATTAGTTCACATAGGTCTTCATTGGACTTCGACAAAAGAGCAATGAGCAGTGCGCGTGATGCAAGATGCGAATCAATAATACAGTCGAAATTCGATAGCTGGAGTGAAATTGGTTGGTAATAGCAATAGACTGAAATTTACATGTAATTTGCTCTTTATAACTCGAACTTTGATTACTCGAATGTCTTTATAAGTCGAATATATTATTTGGCGTCACCTTCGATAAGTCAAATTCAGAAGGGGAATTCCCAAATTCTGCGTTTTTCACAAGTTCGTTTTATAATTAAACGCTTTCGGGTTTTGGTTATGCGTGAGTAGAAATTGTCAAACTTCTCGTTTTTGGGGGTTAAAATAGTAATAATAATATGGGCACCAGCTAATCACCGTAAAGGTAAAGGGCACCATTCGCGTTGTGCGCGCTGTTGTTCTCTCACGAGTGAAAGCGACCTACAGTTTAATGCCGATTCCGAACGGCCAAGTTTGAGAAGCTTCTTCTAGGCAGTTACACTCTTTGAGCAGCGTCAGTGACTCGAAAGAGGTAGAGCCGTGAGAAATGATTTTGCTTGTACCGGGAAACGAACCCAGGCCGCGAAATTCAGTTGCGTAGGAATCAACTTCACTAACCCAATACGCTACAGCGACCTATTTTTTGTGGGTTAGAACATAAATTACTAAGTTGGTATATTAGTGGATACGAACTCAAAACTTTTAGAAAAACAGCGGAAGGCTTCTAAACAAACGCGAAAAGGAAGACAAAATTCACACAGCTCGACAATAACGATGGCAGCGTCAGTGAAGCGTTGGAGAAAGATTTAAAGGATAAATTAATTCAACCACCTTAAAACGATTTCGTTGCAATTTCGTTAAGCATTTTGCGTTTATACATATTTAACGACTAATGAAAGCACAAACAATTATGTGCAACTACAGTGGTATAACCCGCATTGATGATTTTTTCGAGAATCAACGACCAAAATTCTCTCTTCAGTCATACATAACTGACTATTATAAATAATAATTATGTTCCTCTGCGTTTTATATGCCATAACGCAAATAAATAAATATTTATATCAATTTTGTATTTTACTCAAAATAATTAAACGATGACTCGAATTTTTTGTTCGTGGCAAGTGATGATTCGATGTTCGACTGTAGTTCCAAACTTATTGCCAAGCACCATGTCCGAATTGCCGTTTTACAATATCGGACTAGCCCACATACAGGACGTATTTTAGCACACCAACTCAAGTTTGCACACAAGTGTGCTGTGTATGGGACACTTAAGCGTTAGGCAGGCTGCAAGTCTCCCAAGAAGCGCATACGGATGCAAGAAAAAGACCGTTATCTCATATTGGACTATCGCCTTCTTAAGACCCTCAGTGCTTGTTTTGGTACAACCTTACAGTTGCTTACTTTACAACCACAGAGGTTTCACCATTTACTTTACTAAGCTAAGCTTAGCTTAGCATATCTACTTAGCTTAGCATATCTTCGAATAACTCTGAAAGCATTACATATGTGCATCTTTATATGGATTGTTAGGCATTCCACGTTTCTTAAAAGTCCTCTTTCCACTTTTGTTTCACATACTGAGTCATCCAGAGGTACGTTGCTTCATTTCGGAAGGGCAGTTGGATGTTTGTAAACAGAATAGGAACTTAGCATCGTCAATGCCGATTCGGCAAACTGTTGTTCATTTTGTGCTAATTTTAGTTTTTGTTTCCAAAATAAACGACCTTTCTACCGCACGTATCTATACACAATCATACATTTTTCAGGAATAAAAAAATATGTAGATTCGAGGTTAACACAGAGTTGTCTAAAAGGAGAGGACCAATACACTTACTTTCGGTACTGCAGTATTCGTTTCCTTGCAGAGATAGTTCTCTAAAATACTGGAAGAAATTGGCACAGTTTATGTTTCAAGCCTGTTCGCTTGTTTCACAGACTTGGGAACCTTCAAGGAACACGGTCGAACAAACAAATTTTAGTTTGAAGGCTTTGACCCTACATCTTCTGCGCTTGCAAAACCACTGCATAAGCTTTTACAGTTATCCTCTTTCCGAGAAAACAGAATTTGTGCAGCCCTTCCCTAAAAAGAGCTAATCATCGATACCCACCTCGTACCGATCCTTTGCACTTACGTTCCTTCTTTCTAAGGTCATGGAAACGCTGATGAAACAGCTTGAATCGCGCAAGCTTCTTAATGACCTGCAATACGGTTTCAGCAGCAACCGATAAGTGGAACCAATATTTGCACAATGCAGGCGAAAGCAAGATCGTTGCGCTTGATATTTCTAAGGCATTTGACAGAATTTGGCATCAAGCTCTCTTGTCGAAAATGTGTGACCATAGGCACACGTGATGAATCTCTTCTTCTGGATGGATTATAAATTAGCTTCAAAACCGTTCAATTCAAGTTGTTTTGGATGGGCTCAAGTTTGATATTCACCAAAGGTTCTGTTATGTCTCCGACACTCTTTCCCATTTTTATAATCCAATCTATTCCTTCGCTGATGACAGCACCTTTTCATATTCGTTCCAAGGCTCCCGACCCCGCTCTTCGGTCGTTGCATTGGAACGGTAGCGTATGTTTAGCACATTGAATTCCGATCTTGACACCATATTTAATTGGGGAAAGAACAACCGAGTGGAATTTCATGCTTCGAAAACTCAATACTGTCTGCTGGCACTTAAGCAAACTCTTGTTAGTCAGCCAATATCGATGAATGGTGCTTGAGTCGATGAATCCGGAAAACTTGCACATCCTTGGTATGTGTAACAACACAACACTTAGTTGGACAATCACATATTTGAGGTCGCCAAAATGCTGCGAAAAGTAAAGGCTTCCTTAAGCGATGAAAGCTTTAATTTATAAGGCGTATATCCGACCCAAGCTTGAATTCAACGCTCATATCTGGTCTGGTGCCTCCAAGACCACCCTGCGCCTACTAGATTGAATCCAAAAGGAAGCAATAAAACTTATAGGAGACAACAATATCGCAGTGAGCTGGCCAACTGCATTCCTCCTCTCCATGAATTCGTCCACAATACCCATCTCTCCAGGAATGCTCATCAGTTCACCCTTAAGACTACTTTCGGACGCACAGTTAAGTTTAATAATATTTCCCACTGACTACAATCCGCAGATATTTAAGACCAATGTGCACAGGTACCTCCTCTCCCTTTCTCCCTCTATTCCGTCGGCTCGTGCTGTGTCTTGACCCCGGACACTTAATGACATCAGTAACCCCTTGTGATCTAGCAAATTATAAAAAAAAATCAATTATGCGATGTATTTGATCGATTGTAAAATACTGCTGCGACTGTTGATTACAAATCACGTGTTTTTCTTCCACGATGGGACGTATCCGTCTCAGAAAAATTCTGTCGAATAACTTAGACAGAATCAAACGATGATGAATTGGTCTATAAGTCTTTTTATCCATTTTAACATTTGATACTTTCTATTCTCCTTGAACCGGAGCTCATATTGACTCACAGATCATGCCCATGCGTTAATTGCGTTTGCAATCATTCGGTCGTTTCCCTCTAATTTTGGGGCTCCAGGAGGCTCGGATTCGAAGACCGGAGCTTATATTGACTCACAGGCGATGCCCATACGTTAATTGCGTTGGTAATAATTCGGTCGTTTCCCTCTAATTTTGGGGCTCCAGGATGCTCGGCTTCGATGACTCCTTCACTTGGAGCATCGGTCGGCGCATAATCATTGTTGTGGATGAAGTCCCAGCACGATGGACTTTCATAATTCACAGCTTCATCTCTTGTGAGTCACAGACAATGCCCAGAGTGTATAAATTGTCTAAATTGTCTAGCCTCTTTCGAAAAGTAGTGCTCTAGTTCATCTGTCGTCAACCATCTGTCGTCTCTCATTGCTTGGTGTTTCCTTTAATGTCTCAAATTGACAGTGAGCCGGAAATGGCATTCGAGCACTACTAAGACTGTACTGCTCGAAATTGAATATTAAAACTTCGCGAGGTTCGCTTTCAGTTACAACAACTATAATTGTTTGCTGTACCCCTTGTCTTTGTTGAGAGAAAATATTCTTAAACTCAGCCCTTCGTCCATAAAATGTGTGAAGAAGGCAATAGCACACACAAGACGCAATTACAGAGTATAGGGTAGGCCCAATACCGACCTGTTGCACCACCCGGGGAAATGAATAGGAGTTCGACGGCATGCCTCGGGGTTATACTCCGATGCAAAAGTCTGCATCTGTACACCTCGAGTTTTCATTTCTACACATAACCTCAATAAATTTGCAAAATGTTTCAAAGAAATAACACGCAGTTAGTTCGATGTCATCGTTGTTGGTCATAACTAGGTGACGCTCACCACTATCACATCGAATTGCATTTGCAGTTGATAGTGTTAGTTGCTTGAGTTTGTTTTGTCACGCTTTCCGATTTCGAATTGTGAATGCTCGGTTGTTAATTTGTGTTCCCCGAACTGAAACTGAAATGCAACTGGTTTTACCATTGTCCCCCAGGTCAAGTGATGGAAGAAGGATCCGAAACTGATTCCGAATGAAGTTTATTTCAAACGAATGTGTGCATGCACATACGCAATCAGGCAGAGTTAAATATCTTGTCTCGTGTCTCAACTCCTAGAGTTCGATTCGAATCGTTGCCATGTGCAGTTGTTATTGGGGGCTCTGCAGAGAGCAAGCCAAATGTCTTACAGCTGCAGGACATTACTAATCCACAGATTCATTTCCTTTGTGTGCCGTTCTGTTCAGTGCGTATTCGATTGCAGTATGTCTGGCGCACTCATGTGATTGTGGATCTTTTGTTATTCCTGATGATGAGAGAATATTTCCTTAATGAAATCACCATACAGTTTCACATTCATTCTGAGGGGTATACTCGTACAATTTCTTAACCAGTTTGAACAGCAAACACCCAGCGGACTGTAGCATAATCCCTGCTTCTCCACAGAAATAGGTCAACAGACATTAAGACCCAAATAAAATTGTTGTAAAATTCTTTTCCAGTTTTCCGGTCGCCCGGCTTTTCATGGAGAAACCTTGAAGCAATAAAAAATAGAATTCATTAGCTGCAGGGGTTCCGTTCAGTCTTTTGTTTATTTACGAGCCATTGTACTAGTTTAAAATGCATCTTTCGACAGTTGGCTGCAGCTAGGGCGACAACTTAGAGGTTGATTAACTCGTTCGTCAGCGGTGTACTTTCTTTGTGTTGTTTCTAGGCTTAAAAAACTAGTTCGAAACTAAGTAAGAACTTCGGTGGGCTTCTAATTGGGAGTTGAGTTGACAATATTTATTTCACAAAAATGATCAGTTCACTTTTATTAAAAAAATTAACAACAAAAAAGTTAATTCACTTTAGAAAACAAACAAAAAGTGGAGGGTCCATATTAGCCACAATACTAAAATGAAGATACAATTATTTGCTTAAGATGTACAAAACCCACAAATCAAAAGTGGGTTTTCACAACCACCACAAAGTTCATGGCTCCAAATATGGTACGACACACATTGAATCCATATCTCCCCGGGTCGTTCTTCCCAGTACAGTGTAGAACAGTACATGCACTGAGTATCTTTTTTGTCATCGTTGGTGGTGACGGAATTTTCGACGTCCGACTCATTGTGATAGCTTATTTGATCTATCTCCGGGCTTGATGAGCCTTCTGTTACCAACTTTGCAGTTTCTTCTACTTCTTCGCTAAGAAATAAAATGTTTAAGATATTTATTGGAAATGGGTAAATACGAGTATATGAAGAGTGCTTGAACCTTAAGCAATATTTGGACCTAGCAACCACTTTGAGTTAAGTATCGGATAACGGATTTAGCAGTTCGGTTTTACGATTCCACTAAAGTCCTTTATGCTGTTTGTCAATTTATATATACAATTTATATATACAACCACAGCTTCACCCCGATACCGAGAATATATTGAATGCCCCTCGTATGTAAAGTAGTTTAAATTCTAACTTGAAGGTTTTTTTCTTTCAAGGTTTTTTTTTCTTTGAAGGTTCTTTAAAGGTTTTTTCTTTTTGTTTAGAAGTGCTCGGTCTCTTGTTTTTATCAGAGATTTTTTTTCAGCGAATCTTCCAAAGTTCTTTTGTATGGAGATCCAGTAAGTAATATGGATTTTCCAGCTGGTATACCCGGAATAGTTTTTTCTTGCTAGGAACCGGGGAACACATTCTTTTGAAAATCTTTTTTCTCTGACAATGGATGTCGTCGTCGGTGAACGAAATGATAAGTTGGAATTTCTTTCAAGGAACGATTTCAGCAAATATTTTCCTCCAGATTTGTTTTTCTTTGAAAATGGATGAAGAATTTCATTTGTTCTGCTAGTTGAAAGGCTATATTTTTAATGCAATTTCTCGTTAGGCCGCTATCAGCACATATTCCACATCACACATTCTCAAATGTTTTTGGAAATACTGGTCTACGACCTGACTTAAAATTTACCAGTGTGAAACTGTCAGAACTTTAATTTTTAACCAGTCTTATGAGCTTAGTTTTTGGAACATTACATGCTTTTGAGGCTTTTAAATAGTCACACGAATTTGTCCTCACCATCTCAAAATCTTTTTTCATGTTCTCCGGATGCCATGACTTAAGTTTCACTTACCTTGCTGTTTATGTTTTCGAATCCATGGCCTTAAGAAGAAAAATGCAACAATGTCACACTTCATATAGTAAACATGGCTGGTAATATGGACCACTAATCTAAATTATCCTCCCTAGCCGTGGCCCATGTTACCCGCAAAGTGTGGTTTTTAAGGAGACCTATTTTACAACAAAACTGGACTTCTTCATAGTTTGTTAAATACAAACAATCAAACCCATATTCACATTTTATATTTAAAAAATAAGTGGTAAAAAATTGATATTTAGCTACATAAAAACCCTATCAGTTTCTTCGATTTTCTTCTTCTTCGCACAACTCCGAAACGCGTTTCAATGGACTGCTGAAACTTCACTGAGGTTATTGCGCAGCAGTGCAGGAAAACTTTACCTCGATAGCATTTGTGTGAGGAGAGAATAGCTGGTGGTCCAAGTTAGCAGAGTGGTCCACAATACCCGACTTTACTCTAGTGAGCGATGCAACTGACAAGAAATGCTCTCTTAAAGGGATCTTCTTGTTCGTCTATCGAGTCAATAGGTATTCTCCGCAAATGCAAAGAGTTTCAGACGCATTCTGGAGTTGAAGGCGATTTTATTGCTATAAATTGGGACCACTGTTTACAATTTTTGAAAGAAGAAATTCTGATGAAACTTTTGCACCTGGGTTCAGATAAGCTTGCTCTCCACGTAAGAATTGTATCCCTTCTCTGAAAAACTATTGGGTATATAACTAAATTCGTGTGGTTTGCTAAGAGATGGCGTAACTTGTATTATTCCATTGTTATTATTCCACTGGAACATGCGTTGGAAAGCTACTGTCGTTATACGTTATTTCAGTATATGTCGTTCATTTGAAGCGTAAACAACAATCACTTTGTTTTCACTCAAATATGTCCAACTTCTGTTCTTCATTACTTTAATATGAAGAAAACTGCTACCGAAATTCATCGTCTTTTGGTGGAAGATTATCGGAACGTGCCAAAAGTGGTTTGCACGATTTAAAAGTGATGATATTGGGTTGGCCAACCAGTCAAAAGCAAAGCCGAATGTCCAAATGTATTTGGTAGGATGAGCCATCAATGGACAACGCTACCGAACACAATTAATCCCATTGAAGAGAGCAGTACCCGAAAAATGCCCGGAATATGCCAGACACGAGGCAATGATTTTCCATCATGAGAACGCTCGGCAATTCCGGCTAAGAACTATTTGGAAAACAGTGGATGGGAATTTTACCCCACCCGCCTTATAGCCCAGACCTTGCCGCTTCTGACTACCATTTGTTCCGGTCGATACAGAACGCCCTCACTGAAATACGGTTCACATCAGAGCAGAATATCAAAAATTGGCTTGATTCATTCGTTGCCAAGCCCCGTTCTTTTGGGATGGGATCCATAAAATTGCCAGAAAGATGGGAAAAAGTCATAGCTTCAGATGGGCAATACTTTGAATAATACTATTGCACATGATTTTCTTAAATAATATATTAATTAAATAATCTGTGAGCTTTTTTTTATAAATTTTTTGCTTTATAAAAAGGTGGAATAGTTACGAAGCTCCTCATGTTAGCACTCAAATTATAATTTTCATGAAATCTAACATCATAGAAACCTTAATTTTCGAAAAATGTCTTTAGCAGTTTATAACAATATAGTGTCTTAATGGAAGAATTTTTAGGCTTTTTTATAGTGCAAAACTAGGCGTTTTCCGATTTGCCTTAGTCATAATTCTTAAGACGTGCTTTTGTTTGATTAATAAAGGTTATATTATATTGAAATACGCACCATCCCAGCAAGAAATACCATACTGCAACTTAGATTTGAATAAGTCATTATAAACCATTCATAGAACGAGAATATATTACCAATAGAGGCTCAGATGCTATATTTGCCTGACTACCCTATTTAAATACTGTTTGAGGCATATCACGTGATCGTTCCAATTGAGCTTGTTATGCAATATGATACCTAAATACTGAAAACTATCAACACTCTCAATAAGAAAACAATCTTCAATACAGTAGCACTGAAGGTAACTGACCTCGAGCAGTTGAATCAACTAAGCAAAAACGTAGGCAACTTGGTAATAAAGGAGAAGTGAACCTTTGAGGTTAAATATCATAAACTTTGTTTTACTGCTGATTACCAGTTAATGTTTATAAAACCGTCGTCGTCGTAAATCGAAGTCCCTATTAAAGTCCAGATAAGGTTATGTATAAGTCCAGATGTGTTAATATACATAAGGAACAATAAAGGACCCAAGACTTGGGGACTCCAATATTCACGTATCTTATAGAATTGAAAGCACAATTCATTTTTACTATTTGATTCCGGTTTTCAAGGTAGGAAGTAAACCAATCATAAATAAATCCTCTGAATCCAGCATTCAAAAGTTTATTTAAAAGAATGGTATGGTTTACTGCATCAAAATCCATGGTTATGTTTATGAATAGGCACGATGAAATTTGAGAAGTATTCAAGCTGTTATATATTTCCCTAATTGTTCCCTTTAATAACGCTCTTTCGGTAGACATACTTCTGGCTATCAACTGTCAAAGTTCGAAAGTCCCAATTGCACGATCCTTTACCTGTAGAGCTCTATCACATCTAGATTGCAAAACACCATCTAGAGTCCAGTTTTGTAAACCTGCTAAGGGTTGTGATAGAATGAATGTCAAGAGGTGGACAGAAGTAGCGTCAGGCAAATCGGAGGGGAATAAACTCCAGCATTCGATTCAGCACTCATAAGGAAGTGTCTATACTAGGATAGGATAGAGAACATAGTTTTTTTAAATACAAATTCTCGAAAATTTTGTGCTCCTATAGTGCTTTACCCCTTTGAATGAACCCCATCATTAACTGGTTATAACGTCACACGCCACCATTTTCTATATTATTCTTACGTATTCCGAATCCAAAGTAGAGTTATGATGACCAGACTTATAGTAGATCCGAAACTGACTTGACCTGTTTCATCAAGATTCGATCAAGAGTTAAAATCGTTGTTTTACTGGGGCTTGGTAGTTTTCAAGAGAATCATTGGTCCCTTACCTACTATTAGGCCTTATTTTCTATTGTTTATTGTGGCTGTGTAGCTTCCGGATCGACCTAGCCCTTATACCGGGGATTCCGCCTAGCTCTCCTCCTCGAACTAGGAGACTCTGATTCGAGGACCCTCTTTGCTGGAGCATCGGTGTTCATGAGCTCTATGTGACAGGCTTTATGCTCTCGCATTTTTGCCTTTCGCACTCGAGTTCAAGTAACTTAAGACAGATGGATTTGGAGCTGTTGACTGTCATGGCGTAGTAGCGTTCTTTGCGATAGAAACTGTCATCTAGGCGCCACTCTTTAGATTTTGAGCTCCTGCCCACGGTTTTGCATTTTTCGTCTTCCAAGCAACTTTTAAAGATGACCATCGAACGAATCATCGTTGGTCGTCGATCACTATTTGCGACATGATTACCCAAAGAAGAAAACTCACGAGCGATGTCAAGAAATTCGGATAACGAAAAATCAGGACGGACAGACATAACGTGGTTACTCCACCATAATTCAAGTCATGCCATGGCTTAAAAACATTTTCACGTGGTTACAGTTCACGCGTTTCAGTGAGTGTCATTGCAAACCTATCTTCCATTCCGACAGAAGAGTAATCTGAAATTGGATGCTCCGCAATTCTTGTTGACATAGCCATCACTTAACGCAATTAAATTCCATTAACTTATTCAAAGCAAAAGAACACAGGACCTTCTGCTTTCCAAGTCATCGCGCAAGGCAGTCTTCTTGGTATCAGCTACCCTGTACTGGATTTCACTGATGTCTAAATTAATGACTTAATTGTTTGTTTTCTGTCTCACCGACATCTTTACCTTCAATGACTCGACAATATGTCATTGTTCTTCCGATCTTGATGGAGTCGTTTAATTTTTTCTTTCTTTTGGTCTTTCTGTCAAAGTGGGAATAAGTTACCGCGAAAGACTCTCTCTGCTGGAAACTATTTTCAATTTCCCTCCGATTCTTTGCCTCCCCACTGAGCAGGCGAGCAGGGCTACCACTGACTCCGAGCAAGAACATCAGCATATTCCGCCCAATTGTGAGCGCATCTGGTCATTAATTATGTTATCTTCTTCTAACAGCGCACATTAAGTCTAAGTCAGAAATTCATAGAAAAGTATGTGAGTAATTCATAGCAGAGATGGTCATAAGTCTCGGAGGAGATTTCACTTTCGAATGACCCGACACACTGTTGCCGACACACTGTTGATCACTGGATTGTGATCAAAGAAACCAACTGGGGGACACGACCACTTAATTGTTTTCCATTTAAAAAATATCAAGCTTCTTTCAACCTTTTGCTGGCGCCTCACCAGGAACGCGGGAGAGCTTATTTAACGGTTAAGTAATCGCTGAAAGTGAAATCAATCGCATTAAAATTAATCGTGCGTCAGAGAACAGTTGACAAGTTCATTAGGGTTTCAGTTTGGCCGATGATGAGAGTGGCTGTTCTGTTAAATGTAGCATTTAATTGGTAACAATTGTACTTCGGTCTTTGAGTTTCGGATTTGTTTTGTTTGCTTACCACAAGGTGCGGGGAAAATTTCGCTAAATGTCTGTTATTTGACATATGTAAGCTTATTTTCCTGAAAATTGTGCCTACAGTAAATAGAGAATAATTACAGCCGTGTGACAGTCCCTCGGGTGTGATACTTTTCTTTAAACCAAACCAAATCATCATGCGATTGTGTGGCTGCCATTTTGCTATCACATCTCATGGGATAATCATATCCTTCCTAACCCATAATTCTTCCTCACGGGGAGGGTGAAGTTGGATCTTGAGATAAATTTAGGCAATAATCCTAAGAGATTGCTCAGCAATCTTCGGCTTCAGGCGCTCAAACCCGCTAATATCACACTTTAGGAGAATGTCTAGTCCGCAATATAAGCCTACAGGAAAGCGAAGTGGGGTGAGGATGGTGGAAGACAATTTCCAATGGAAAATTACTTAAAGTCTTTCAATGTACTGAAAGCTGCTCGAACAATTGAAAGAGGAAAGAGTAAAAATTACGTGCAACGGGGAACGCCTGAGTTTAAGTTTAAGTTTAAGTTAACCTCAAGAAACTTGGGGCGTGGGCTCTAGAAATGTCTAATTAAAAAATTTGATCTTACTCGCTGGTCTGGCTTGTTGGTGGAGTGATCGGATGTTAGGATGCAGTGGGAATGACCGCTACTGTATCCCCTAGTAGAAGATAGGGCATCAACTAAGCCTACGCGCCATCGCGTTCTATCTCTGTGTCTCAACTCTTTTTTGCTTCGCACCGCCAGGTCTTCTGCTCCATTTCATAACTAGGTTAGCTATAATGATTAAAGGATTGTCGTGCGATAGTTCACGCTATTGCTTCATCGGAGCCTACCGCCCTATGCATGAATGGACAGTGCAACGGATGAAAGCGTAAACAATAACATACACATAAACTCAACAGCGCTCTACGTAGCATGCATCACAGTCGATACCGATAGAATGCCACTTGACACTTTCGGGTGTCCTGGGTCGATACAATGTTACATAATGGTTTTTCGTACTGTGTGCTTGCATTGGATAACACTACAACAGCTATGGACCGGATGGTCTAAGTAACTATACCTAGCTATACAGCTCTTATCATTTTGTAGTGTGCGACCAATCAACTGCCACTTCCGTCGTTGAATAGTGATGCCTATTGTTTCCTGGCCCGTTCTCTAGTAAAGATGTTCATTAGAGAACGTTCAAGCCAACAAAAAAAAATTCAGATTTTGTCGGGAAAACGATCCGCTGATCGGAATGTTGCCTCGAAGAGTTTCCGTTCATGGGCATCCATTGACGAATGTTTCACGTGATAGTGATGATCGCTCTCCAGATGCTGCATCCACAAAGGAGCACGGATAAGACATTGGCGCGGAACAGTTTGAGCTACACTAGATTTTGGATCGCGTTCCGAATGCGGATTTCGCCTTCTTTTATCAGTATCCAGTTCGATTCCATTGGTTGACCCAGTACTTCCGAGGTAGGGTTGCCATGCGTCATCGTTTTGGAGGACATGTCCCATTTTTAGCCCTTCTTTTTCTCCCTAAGAACGAACTTTGAGTAAGAAAAGCAGAGTCAATACAAATCTGATAGAAAACATAAAATGAAGCAGATCTTTTTTTGACTCCCATTTGTCAACCAGAAATGAAGTATGATAGAGAAACAAAACTTCCACCTCTCTCGCCCCTTAAAATTTTTGACAACAATTTCTTATGTCGTTTTCTAGTCGTACAGCCTGCAGGAAAACTCGGCATTTTTAACGCATTATTCAGTCTACACATTCTTCAGACCATGACCCTTTCCATTTGTGCTGAAATGTTGGGTGATTTTATTCCATGGCTCTTTTCTATCTTAAATCTATCATATCTATTACTTCTTCTAATTCTTTTCCTCTATCTATTACTACAAAATTGCTCAGTTTGACACTAGAGTTCGACTAACCGCCAGTGTGAAATTCTTGGGTCTCATTATCAACAACAAGCTAGGCTGGAAACTCAACTTCCAGGAAAGAGTTAAGAAGGTTTCTCTGCCCTCTTCAGCTGTATGCAAATATGGTCTTCAGCCACGCGACGCCTACTGGATCTTTATCTCTGTTGTCAGACCGATGCTTTTATGCAGGGTCTCTGTGTGGTGAACAGCTCTAACTCGTTCGATACTTGGTACGATTGGCCTGTATGAGCGTCATCGGGACACTGATTAAAGCTCCCCGTCAGATGCACTTAACATTCTCCTCCACCTTCCACCAAGTCAAATCTTCAGCAAACAGGTAACATCCAGCACAGTCCTGAGACTCCGAACTCACCTTCGGTCACTTAACCATTCTAAACGAATTAAACTTTCTCCCCAGCGAAACAACAGCCACAAACAATTCCCTTCTTCCAGAATAGGTGTCGCTCGTGTTAAGGAGCAAAAATCTTCACTTCATCTTGGATATTCATGAAACCGAGGAACTGATTAGTGTACCTATACCTAGGCGCACGGCGATGGTTCTTAACACTTGTCTTGTAACGTGAGACATATTTTTATATTCGTTAAATGTGTACAACCCCAAAGTTGTGTACTCTGCTTTCAAATATGTTTTAGCACTTTTTTATATTAAAGAAGATTGTTGCCAATACTTAGCTTCGAATTTTTTCCAATACGTTAAGTAATATTCCGAGGGATTTGGGGTAGGTAATAAGTGGCTTAGATCCACTTAGGCCAAAGTATGCCCGTTGTACAGTCACGTGGGTTATTTACACAAGAGAGGGTTTGGGGCGGCGTAATTATTACGACAGCCAGCCTAATACGTCTGGCTCCAATAACGGTTTGATTGACGTTTCTCTCAGATCGTTAAGATTATCAAAGAAGTAGGAGCATAGAGTGGCTTCCTAGCTAAGGCGAGTGCAGGGCAGCTGCAGAGAAGGTGTTGCTTCTGCAGAAATCATTGCAAAATAGGCTCATCCCTTTTGCGTCTAGACCCAATAGGCAGTGCCAGATTTGGTGGTTTGGATTATTCCCACTGCGGTGCTAAATTTGGATCTTTTTAGGGAGATCAGACTTTAGGGTTAGGGTAACTTAAGGGTAACTAGGGGAGTGTGTTGGCAAGTTTGTCAACTTTGCAGTTTCCCATAGTGTCGCTATGGCCTGGTATGTAACACATGCGAATTTGAAACTGTTCGGATATCCCGTCAATAAATGTTCGACAGTTTATGATTATTTTTGAGCTTGTAGATAACAAATGTTTATCATGGCTTCTAGTGCAATTGGTGGGAGTCGTTCCCAGGGCTTCACTTATACAGATGCAAGCTTGCCTTTGTACCTTTCTTAAAATATTTAGATGGGTGTCGACTTTAAGTGTGGGCCAGCATACTGCTACGTCGTATAAGAGGGTGGGTGAGATCACAGTAGTAAAAGCTAATGTGTCATGTGGGTTTGTGAAATACCCCATTTGTGCCCGATTGCTGATATTAAAGGCAGCAATGGCAGCGAGAGTAGGAATTACAGTTCCTTCGTCTTGCTGTGTATCACAAGTATGCAAGAGATACAGAAGACTAAGACTTCCTTGTGGTACTCCAGCCTTTATGATTTTGAGTTTAGAGTAGTCGCTACAATGCTGAACGCGAAAGATTCTGATAGATCTATATGATTTATCGTTTGGTGGTTTCGGAGATTTAAAACTTCCGAAACTTTCCATTGGACGGAAAGTGTTTTGTAAAGGTAACAGTGACTGGAAAGAGGTGGAGCCGTGAACTATGAAAATTAGTAAATTCGGAGATCGATCCTGGTAACAATAATTGAAATACCAAAACCATTCTCAGCTTGTACCACACGGCATCCATGGTGAACATCGGCCGGAGAATGTTTGTGTACCAGATTACCTTAACCATTACATTGAGTTGGCTATTGTAATGCAATCTCTTTTCAAAAGGAAAGGTACTTAGGGTCCTGTAACATCTACAATTTTGTATGCAAATTCTGACAGATTCCCATAAGTCCCCAGTCGGTGTCTTGGAGCCACCACGAATGGTCTCAGTAGAAGCTGTGTTGTCGAGGGGGATCTCGTAGACATAGATTCCTAGAAGCCTACTTCTTTAACGATCCAAATCCCCATCGAGAATCAGCCTCGCTTTATCGTACGCTTCAGTTGGTTTTCCACCAGTTGCTCGAAATAATACAGCTTGTCATTGCGACAATCTTGGCTCTAAGTGCATTCGCAAAGTCACCGCAACCTATCATCTGCCGACATTGGCCTTTAGCTATTATCTAATGGTTTTTTCTCGAGTCAAGTATAAAGCCTTCGAGACAAAATATATTCACACAACACCCAACAGTCCCAACTTCTGTACCCAGACTTTGATTCTGAACTCCAAAAGTGAAAGGATTCGGGTGAGTTTGTGAAATCACTTAGCCGGCTTTCCACGCTCAACTGCACCAGACATGTATGTGTTCAGTAAAATATGTCCACACATATTATCCAATTCAAACCGGAAAGCAACAGACTTTCAGTCTACAGTTGCAGTTTTATTGACTTTTTATTCAAGTTGAAGTTCAGAGTACCACACCCCGAGTGCATGCACGAGAGGACCACTTGAAGCACCGCTCAATGTTGGTAGTTTATCAACATAAAAAATAATAAATACGCCAGTGTGGAAACTTTGTTTTCAGTTCGACATGCATTATCTTAATTAATCCGATAAATCAACAAAAAAAGACGAACAAATAATTTCCCGCAACAAATCCTGCTTTCAGCATAACTTCTCGAGTGTGCAACCCACCGTTCAGACACAAACGAACTTGATTTGCAATTAAAAACCCAACCGATAAGAAAGTGTCAATTTTCATCGAGTTCAAATTTCCACAAAAAAAAAAAAAAGATAGAAAAACAAAAAAGCCTCGAACATCGTAAATCAGCGGAGGGAGAGAAATAAAAAGATAAAGGCGTCTCTTGAAATGAAAACGAAAAGATGTCGCATTCGCGTTCAAGAAATGGTAACTCGTTTGCCGAGGAACTTGAATTCGCTCACGCACAAGTGAATTCTAGTTTGAGTACACATCTCGTAGAATGACTCTTGCAAACTCGTTGCTTGCGGTTGAGTACAATATTTGTGTGTGCTCACGGTTTCACCAGTCACAGTCGCAGCCAGTTTATTTCAGTTATATTCGAAGAGACCAATTTACAGTTTCGCTTAGTTACCAAACGGTAAAGTGGTCAGTTATGTTTTACATTGCAAAGGTGACATAGTCTGGGCGACTATTTCTAATGATCTGGCTGATAGGTGCGATTACGGCTTGAATCATGATGGATGGAGATGAAGTCCTGATTTTCCCGCAAAGCGGACAGATGTTATAACAGTAATGTGTATGCGATCATCTGCGTTTTACTCTGAGTTAGTTTGAGGGAGTAGGAAACATGCACAGCTTTACAAAGTGACCATAGTTGGTCCCTCTTAAAGCGGGACGCTTGTACATTCCTTTTGGAAAAATAAAAAAAACTGTATACGGATGTACACAGTAGGGACATGGACGGTTCAAAAATCACAAAGTATATAAATTTTAACTACCCAGTTATGTACATAAATGAATTCATTTTCTCAAAGCAGGACATTTTGCGTTCACTGGGGTCAGCCTGACTGTCCCGCCGAAAGCGAATCCAGTTCAAATTCCTTGTAGCCTTGCTGTCATGAAAGTAGATAATGAACCAGTGAAGTGTCAAATGCATCCGTACTCTTAAGTGTCCCGTACACAGTATACTATGTCGGTGTACTAAAATGTGTCCTGCGAGTTCCGCGCACCGCTCTCGGTGTGCCACACTGTGTAAGAAAACATAAAAAGGTTTTAATTTTTTGTGTCGGTGTTCCTAAAAGTGTGCTCTAGTTATGCATTATGTGTGTGGTCCAACCCGAGCAGTTTCATACAAAATATCATTCGAATTCGATAGCGATCGGTGGAGAGTTTTTAGCTCTAGTATTGAAACGCGACAATTGTGATTTTTGAATATTTCTTGCTTTTAGAACGCTTTACAAGTTCTGTACAACAAGTTTGTCGCTGGTTTATGAAACATGCCTGAAGGAGACGTAAGCAGATCACTATTGATGCACATAGTGCAGTATTGTCATCCCCCGCACTGCTCATAGCGCTATTCTGTCGTCGTCAAAGTCCGGTGACGATGGTGGCGGAAAGCTATACACTCCGGTGTGCACCAGTGTTGTTCGACTTTTACGCATTACGTTTTTTACGTTTTTAATTTGCTTATTTTTACATAAGCACGTAAAAAAGGTAAAAAAAAACATGGAAAATAATCCAAAGATGGATCTGATCTATCCGTCTGGTATCCAATAAAACTATCAAAACTCACGGATTTTGACCTTCCAGTGGAACTCATTTAATTTTAAGTTAATAATATTTTCCCAATCCCATTGGCACGATTCACCTCAAGGCACTCTACAAGAACGATTGCAAAACTGTCTTTATTTATTTATTAAATAGCTATAATATATGTAATTTAAATTACAGTGTAACTTAGTAACCAGAGCATCAAGGGACCTTAGGCTAAAATGTTACTTTATTTATGTGGAATTTGACAGATTTTACAATGCCTCTTATTATCTCTCCTTTTTCTCGATATTTTCCTTTATTGGCGTCTTCTTTGTATTTTTATAAAGTTTTTTTTTTTAAGTTTTTACACTTATTTACGCGTATTTTACCTTAAAGGTGAAAAATTGTGCTGATGGTTTTCGAACGATCTCCAGAACGCCTGTTCAATGCACTCTACAGGTTAGTGGAGTCCCATTGAAGCAGGTGGAGAAGTGTAAGTATCCCGGGGTCTTTTCACGAGTGATGGAAGAAGTAATGCTGAGCTTTCCTGTAGGATTGGTCAAGCTGGGTCAATTTTGAAACAGCTTGGTGGATCTGTAATCAGGAAGGCCGAGCTTGGTATCAAAGCCAAGTTAGCGTTTTTCAACTCAGTATTTGTTCCAACTCTCACCAATGGTCTTCAAAGAATAGAAGAATAAGATAAAGATAAAAAGAATAAGATCGCGAATACACGCTGCTGAGACGAGATTTTTCCGCGCTATTGTGGGAATTACTCGCCGGAATAGGGTGAGAAATACGGCAGTGGGCGAGGAACTCAGGAGCTGCTTCTTCGAACGGGGAGGGCTATGCTTCGGTGGTTTGGTCACTTGGCACGAATGTCCCCTTCAAAACGACTTCCGAGGCGGGGGTTGAAAACGATTCCATCAGGTAGGCGACCGCTTAGCAGACCCAGGACGAGATGGTTGCACCATCTACAATGGCTACCTATGTAAGCCCGATCGTAGACTTCGTCAAAATTGTTTTCAAAGGGCTTATAACTATATATAGGCCTGCTGACAGCATAGCAATTAATCCCATTATAAGTCAATGTCGGACGACGGTAGCAGAGTGTTGGATGCATTTTCGTGCATTGGGTTGGGTTGAATCATTTGTAAGAATCATTCGTGTATGACGTTTACGAATATCAATAGAAATATAAAACCTAAGTAAACTACGATTTTTTTTTTCTTTTGCACATCGCATGCCGTGAAGGCAACGACACGGCGATCAGGTTAGATCTATTATACTACCAAGAATAATGCCAGTCCTCGGAGTGATTGAAGTGACTCAGAATGCCAAACAGAGAGTTTCTTTTGCGATCCTTTCAATCCTTTTGAGATACATGCATTATTTTGCTCTCTTAAGACATCTAAGGCTACGTCATACGACATGATCACAAGTTCTTTGGTAAAGGATATCTCATTTCATATTTCTGATATCTAATGTTATATCTTCAATCCAATTATACAAATGGAAATCATCCCCCAATCTTTAAAAATGGCAACAGTATTACCACTTCATAAAAAGTGTGACAAGTCAATGTTAAAAAATTACCGTCCTATTTCATAGCTTTCAATATTGCCCAAAGTGTTTGAGAGGGGCACTAAGAAAAAGTGGAAGGTTCAGTAGACCTGCTTTATTAAAATTAACACGTGACTTATACCAAAGCATTAATTCTTCCGAGATTCCCACTTCACTTATTATTAGACATCACTAAAGCATTTGATATTGAGTGATCTACACTCTATATTATTCATATTTAAATAATCGTCACCATTTTCCAAGCCATAATTTTTTATGGATCTCCAGTCTGGGGAAAGACACAGTCTGACAAAGAGACATTAGACAGGTTCCAGGCATCTCAAAACAAATTTTTGAAAATAGTTGTTATTTTACCATGGCCTTTCTTGACCGAGGTTCTTCACAAAATAGCGAACATAAAAATGGTTACATCTAGAATTCAAAAACTAAACTACAAATGTAACATATCATGCCTATCATCTGCAATTGCTTGATTTCAAATCTAGCCTTAGTATGTATACCGAAATTATTTTTATTTATTTACGTATTTATTTATAAATTTTTTATTTCTGTATACCTTCCTCTTCCAATTTTCTCTCTCTTCCCTCTAACGAAAATTAAGGTTTTTTAGTGGCCTTTCCTTCAAATTGTGTGTATGACATATTCTTTAAAAATTTGTATTAATATTCTAGTAGTATGGTAATGTAACTGAATCTCTGTAAACAAGAACTGTTCAAACAAAGATTGTAAAATTGCTGCCAGAATAAATTAACAATAATAATAAATAATCCTCAGCAAGTGGTGAGAATTAGAAATACATATAGCTCCCCAAAAAATATTACAACCGGTGTTCCACAAGGTTCACATTTAGGTCCTATTCTGTTTTTTTGATCTATGTGAACTCCCTGTTCGCTCGACCATTCAAAGGCAAAGTAAGTGCCGACGATACTCAAACAAAAGTTTGTTAAATGTATTCTTAGGAGCGCATGATGATCTGGATTTACTGAGAATATGGGTTTCAGTTCACGAGCTCATTATCAGTGACAAGACAAAATTCATGGTATTTAACTCTAATAATACTATTGATGATGATTTGACATTATTCTACCGCTCTCCGGGTTGTACCCGCTTTCGACTGTCGAATGACGATGAATGTTTTTCTTATAACAATAATACATCCTGTAGCAGCAACTGCTTTAATATAGAAAGTTATAGGTACCTGGGCATAATATTGGATAATAAGCTCTATTGGAACAACCATACGCTTTATCTAAGGCAATATATAAAAAAAGTAGTGAGACTCGGATCACCTCGGTCTTTATTGTCCTTTCTCAACACTAAAGCTTGTGTACAATGGATTATTCAAATCCAAATTGGAATATGGTATCAGTTTCTGGGGCAGTGCCTGCTTTAATAAAACCGAACCTTATTCCGTTTTACTTCAAGATTCCCTGATTGTGAAAGAGATTCCCTATGATGTGAACGAGTGAACAATGTATTTTTGAATGGTATTAAAATATGGATCTTCTCTTGTGACTAGTCAGGTATTAGCCGCTTGTTGGAGTGTAATCAAAAGAAAAACTACTTCCCTCATGAAGGATAGTAAGTCTTTTTAATTCAACTGAAGTAAGTATCTCTCGGTGGATGATGCGTTTTCTGTACCAGATTAGTGCCGGATATAGAAGTCTCATCCTATTCGAGGCAAAGCTGACAAACGTTATATTGACACGGATGTCAATTGTTTTTGTGGAGGTAGTTCATATATCATGACTTTGTGCAACATATCTGTCACACACCCTGTTCTGAGTGTGTCGATTTTACTCGATCTGATTTCATTTAGACCAGCTCAAAAGTTCAAGTTTGAATTCTTCAGCATGTACACTGGCCGACATAATTAATCGTGCGACACCCAAAAATGCTCGTTTTCAGTATCAATCGTATTTCGTAAAATAATGGACTACATTTCAGAATTATAATAAAAAAACGAAGATTATTTACGTATAACAGAAAACATCAGCTTTCACTATTAGGTATTTTTTTTTAAATAACAAATTTCTCATTTCATTAACATGACAAAATTCATCGTACTCCTTCATATGGGTTACATAGCAGCAGGTTCCTAGTAGCTTGTTGGACCTCCACGGGATTTGAGGACGGTAGTCTATGATCTAGGTTAAGTCGTCGGATACCCGATTCCATTCTATTAGCAGCGCTCCTTTGAAGTTATTGCGTGCTTGTGCAGCTGTTTCTCTAGGAAGTCACACAAATGCTCAATGGGACTTAAATCTGGACTCTGTGGAGGAGAACTCAACTGTTTCAGGGTATAGTACAATAGCCACTCCTTGACTTTTCGAGCTGTGTTATACGGTTGTTATCTTACTTAAATATCCAGTCATCAATTTCTCTCTCAGTATCTCCAGATACATGTGCTGGTCCATAGTTTCTTGGATGAATACCAACTTTCCCACACCGAACCAAGCCATGGACCATAACACTGCCTTACCATGCTTGTCCATTTGCTAAGCCACTTTTTCGCCATCGAAAGTATGGAACATCGTGGCCGAAAATGTCTTATTTGCTTTCGGCAATGAACAATACTTTCTTGCAAAAAGTGTGTGTAAAGTCGCAAAATTGATTCCCAAAATACTCATGTTATCCAGGGTCCTTTGGAGCGTTCTGGGCTAATTGCGAATTTCCGTGGACCGTGGCCTGATAGGTTTTCCACAGCTGTTAGCAATTTCTGCCAATGATTTTTTTTTCATTTAAATACAAATTGCCTACCACTTGTCGAAACAAACTTGTCGAGCCGACATGATCACTTCTTTTGGGCAAAAGAAGTTTGTACACTTAACACTGATTCAAGAATATCATGATTCTTGTGCAAAATATAAGGGAAACCGTGGAAATTTCACGGAAACAGTTAGCGTACTATGCTCAATTTTTGTTAATGCTTATGACTTCCTGGAGTAGAAGAGATGGAAAGCTGAGGTAAATGTGGCTGATAAAATGCAATTAGCTATAGGGATTAGAAATGCAAAAAAGGAAAACATCCATCCACATTAACAGAAAATATTGAACTTTATCAGTCATACGATGAAATATGTCGGCCTGTGTATATGTGTACACATCTGTGTTAAAGCTTGCCGTTGTCTGTTTGATCTGCGAACTATTTCCACTGCAGCAATGAAAGCTTAAACATCCTTCGACCTGTACAGCCGAATACCAAGTTATTTTCCACCTAATTGATGCTCACTATATCCCCGATGATTTCCATAGAAACCCATGGGTTATGCTCTCCTTTCATCGCATCTTCGCTGCATATTCATCACACTGTTAGCATTTACAAACTATTCATGAAATTCACTGAAAACCGCTTCATTAACTGAAGCAATCGTTGTCGGTCCCCTCAGTAAATCATCGAAATGGTTAATTTCCAAAGCGTTGTCACTTTTATTGGCCAAGTAAGCCATCATCGTGGCTCATTTTCGCACAAGAGATCGGCAAATTTATGCATCGAATAGGGAAATCAAATTCCAGTTTCAATTCTTCTCCGCCGCAGACAGCATGTACTCGTAAAAGAAAAGATTGCACTACTAGATGTGCAGATGTGGGTTTCTCAAAATGAGTTAATTATGTCATGAGGGTGGGAACAACTTGCACATTCTATTGCTGCCTCCCCAGCCCGGGAGGAATGTCTAAATGAGGAATCCCAGCCGAGAAGAGTGCTCATTGTTTGGCGATGGGAAATTGTGTCGCAACGAATCCTCAATTATGCGGGAAGATGCAGTGTACTGGCGCGAATCTGTATCTCGAAGTGCACCATGCACCGTAACCGAAGAAAGTTACAAAGTCGCGATCTGCGATCTGAGTTAGAACGCGCATGTAGGAAGCGATGTGGGTATTTATGTAAGGCTGCGTTGCGTTCGCGGTTGGGGGAGAAATGAAGAGCCCGCCAGGTGTCAGCCTACTTCTTGTTGTGCACGCTCAATTGCTCTGTAGCTGTCTAACCTCCTTTTTGTGTCTGCAGGTTGCGTTTTCCATACCACAGACGGCATGGGCTCTGAGAGCGAAGGGGTGCGGTTCATACGCATTCGTGAAGATACGCCCGTCGATCAGGAGATACTCACACTCTATACCCATCCGAGGTCATCGATATTCTTGAAGAGCACTGATGGCCAGACGTCTGATCAGTCGTACTTCACTCTGGAAGAGGTCAACTCCACGACGGTGACGATTTTCCTGACGAAAACTTTGGAGAACTTGGTTGATCGTGATCAACCGCAGAATCTGCTGAAGTTCAGGGTGCTGTGTACGGGGAAGAAAGGACGAAATGAGGAGGTACTTCAAGCCCCTTAGCTCTGCATTTTGTGTGATTCTCAACTTTTCTCTTTCGCAGGCCAGCTACATAGCAGTGACGGTGTACATTGAGGATGTGAACGATCAGGTCCCTGTGTTCCTGAACGAACCGTACGTAGTGGAAGTTGAGGAGTCCACCCCACCGGGATCGGTGATCTTCAGAGGCATTCAAGCGTTCGATCGCGACAAGCCAAATACACCCAACTCAGAAGTGCACTTTACGCTTGGGAACTACAACTTCGCCCCAGACGGGGGGCCACATTTCGCCCTGGAGAGTCCTCATCGGCCGCTTTTGATACTGAAGCGCGAGCTGGATTTCGACAATGGCATACGTGAGTACCGCATTCCCCTGCTTGCGTTCGATCGTGGTACACCCCCAAATCAAGCCAACACTACCATCATGGTGAGGGTGAGCGACGTGGACGACTTGCCGCCCAAGTTCACCGAGGGCGTGTACAGGACCAAGATCAACGAGTTCTATCCGATGACGGTAAGAGTGAAGGTGCCTCCCATCCTCAAAGCTTAATGCGAGTCTTGTGTTCTTCTCCAGGGACAACCGATTCGGATGCCGCTGTACTTTTCACCGCCGATCATGGCCTTTGACCAGGACTCGCTGAACGCGTCTCTGGTGTATGACATCATATCGGGAAATGAAAGGAAGTTGTTTTTCGTGAACTCAACGAATGGAGTGATATTCTTGCAGAAGGAGGTGGACTTGGAGGAAGAGAGTCTGCCCGGAAACACGTTTGTCCTCCAGATTGAGGCCAGACAGAGGGACAGTCCCTTTAAGAAGGCGTTAGCGAGGTAAATATACTTAATTTTGCATGCTCCTAGCATCAGTTTACGCACAAGACTTCATGTTGCTCTGAAAGGATATTTTTTGTTAAATTAATGAGTCGATCACGTAATTGTGTGACCATGCTTTTCGAGACCGTACAAATTAAATTATCTTTCTTAGTGGTTCCACTTCTCAGTCCGAGCGCTAGTTGGGAGTAGTTACCCATGCACTCGATGTGATTAGTCAACATGTAGTTTAGGTGTGCATTGGAATGGCCGTTTTGTTAAAATAGTTTTGACTTTAGTTTGTCGAGTAAGTTTAGACCCTCGCACGAACAGCAGTAGATCACTCCTCAGACGCAATTAAAAATATCTTTCTCAGAGGCATACAAATTATCGAGTGAAAAGCTTATTCCCAGTGAGACGAAGCAACATGAATCCTCAGAAACAGCCTGAACCACAATTTTTTTCTGATAATCGATACTAACTGGTTTAACAAGAGTAAAAAATAAAACACCTTGTATTCACTTGTACTTGAAGTAAAGAAAATTTTCCAAAGGAAAGTATAATCGTTTAGGTCAAGTTTCGATACCTTTTTTCTTTAAAAATGTCCTGAATACGAATAGTGTGATCTCGAAGGGGTTATTAAGCTTCTGACGATTGTGATTCTGTTGTTTTACATGTGACCAGACCACCTTGCAGCCACTCTATTTAAAGGTTGATAAAAGTTACTCTCTGAATGCGGTAAACATACATTTCTAATCAGTTTACTGTCAATTCTGGTCTTCCTCAAGGATCTGTGTTAGGACCTTTGCTTTCTCTGGTTCTCTCTCTCACACCCAATAACAAAATGAACACGTGACAGTAACATAGTTAGGTTAGGTCGGTGGGTAGACGTGGCGGGGCCACGTTACACACTTACCCACACACACCCATTGTGCTGCCCATGGGGAATTAACCTTTCCGGTCTCACTTGTGCAAGGTTGTTAATGTGATTGTCCGTCCAGCCATCCAGAGATCCTGATAAACCCTGATCTCCTAGTGTTCTTTGTCTCAATACGCAGAGATCGGGGCATGGTGAGGAGTATCCTTAGTTTCCTCTTCATACCCGCAGCCACTGCATATGGTGTCAGGGGTAAGTCCCATTCTGAGTTCACGATATCTCAGATGATTATGACCTCGCAGCACCTTATGACATTCGCAGTAACCTTCTGCTGCACTGGAGAAGTATGTCGGTGTTCGTGCTGTTGAACCTAGGCCATAAGGAGTAGGAGAGGTCTCACATGTGGGAAGAAAACTCGACCCATCATTCGCTAACTCCCTGAGTTACATCACTGTCCTCCTGATGTCAGCTAGGGGTGGATCAAACCATGGGATTGCCTTGGATGGGTCGGTTTCGGAACCTTTCCTGGCAAGTTCATCTGCTACCTCGTTGCCGGCTATGTCCCTTTGACCTGGGACCCAGCATAGAGAGATCTAATGTTGCACGCCAAGCACCTTGAGCTCTTTGCAGAAGCTAGCGACTAGCTTGGACGTGATTTTTATCGCCGAATGGTGATATCAGCCAATGATATCATTTTGGCCGCTTCTTTGACCGCCAGGTCCTCAACATGAAAAACACCACCATAGTCAGGTGATCTGATAGAGCAGCGCATGTTAAACAATTCGGAGAAAATGATCGCGCCTGTTCCTATACCAATCTTCGAGCCATTCAATCTTCGATTCATTGGAGCTCCCCTCCTCACTTATTGGATGATAACACCGGAAAGGTATTTCGAACTCAACGGAGGGGACTGAGTACTCACTTTCGACTTGTTCTATTTGAAACCCGTCTAGAATACACGTTTGACCATTGGCGCTTGTCTGTCAGTTCTTGGATGGGATGATCCTTGAGGAGCTTTTTGCAGCTGTCATCTGCAGATAGAGGTCAAATGGAAGAAGATCCAGTAGTACCATTAGGCCTTCTGTCGCCTAGGCATGCACGTCTTTGTATGCTCGTTAGCAGCTTTAAGTTGGAGGCTTTCAGCCCAGCTTGCCCCCAAACTACACTGCCATATGTCAAGATCGGTTTATGGACCCCATTCTTTGTCGAATATCCCATTGCACAGGTATAACGCACAGGCTATTTTCCTCGTTCTTCGCTCTATATTGAGTTTCCAGTTAAGTTTCCTGTCTAAGATTAAGCCAAGGTATTTCGCACATTCCCTCAGAGCGAGGGTTGAACGCTAAATTTTTGGGAGATCGAAGGGCGGAATGACCCTTTTTTTTGGTGAAGAGGACCAACTCTGTTTTCTTAGGCAAAATCCCAAGACCGCATGATTTTGCTCACTTAAGCACCCTCCTTACTAACGCCCTGAGGGTCGGGAGAAATTTGCCACGGGCAATTATAACAACGTCATCAGCGTAAGCAATTGCCCTCGTTCCCGAGTGTCTGAGTTCTTCTAGAATATCAAAGGTTGCATTTATAACTCTTCTCTTAAGCAGACTTATTATTCTAGGTTTCTAATCTAAAAATTATTCGAGGATCTAATCTAACTCATCTAATGATAAATATTCACTGATTGACTTAGAAGCACACAACATTTCAATAACAAAGTATAACCCAGTGATTAATTCACATGACAGCTGCCAATGATTACGCACGCTAAGTTAGTTGTGGTCCTTCTGCACTTGTGTGCGTAATCCTTTTCGTTGCATTGTCCAAGTGGTGCGGAGTCGAAGACTCTTCGGAGTGGAATCAGCAGCCGACTGGCTAGACTCATGTCGCCGTACATCCGGTATAGGTCGTGACTGAATTTTCTTTTCCCAGAAGCATCAACGCAAATAGGATCAAAGACTGAACGGCGCACTTTTCTTTTGAAAAGACCAACGGCCGGCGGGAGGACGGTGATGCTCAAGGTGTTACAACTGGTCCTTCGCTAGAGGGCTCTATTAATCAATGGGATCTGAGTAGTGACAAGTCGAATGATGGTGTTGGGAGCAGAGCTAGACGTAGTCCTTAACTATCTCGAAAGTATATCTGCATATAGTGACGTTGTGGCCAAGTCGACGACGGTGTTTGGTCTTCTTTGGAGGCAGCATAAACATCGTTGTACCCTCAATGCAACACCAATCCCAGCTCCGACTCAATACCAGCAAACGCTTCATTGACTGCTCGATGTGTTCGACCAATCACGCCAATACCGTTCGCGAATGCTAGCGCCCTTGGGAAGATCGTGCCTCCTGTGTTGGCGAGCATATTCTGCACGGCCTTCTGAAGAATGATGTTAAAAAATTCACAAATCTCTTTTTTACATTAAATGTCTCGATGAGTCCGTTTCCGATCTTGATAGAGCAGTGATAATTCTCCATCGATTTTTTGCACAACCTGACGAGTTTGGCAAGAACGTCAAAATTAGACATTGCGTTGCATAGCTCGACTCTCTATCCGGCCTTAAAATTGGCGAATAGGTGGTGAGTATCGTTGAGTATAGGTTGAATCGATGACGCCGGGTATGCAGAAATTCGAATGAAAATTCCGATGTCCTGAAATGCAGCCCAACTTATCGGAATCGGTTAATACACACACGAAAACATCACCAAAGGTGTACAGAAGTCATAGTTTGGTCTACTAGGGCCAATATGGCAGTCAGAGGTTGCACTGACCAAAGGTTTCAAATCGACAACAGAAAGGATCTCACAGGGGATGCTTAGGAGACTCATCATTGTAAGTGTTGAGCTAAGGGAACTGGGTTTCAGAAATAGATGTTCGGCCCGTCACAGAGTACACCATCCTGTGTTTCAATGTCGCACGTGCTGTCAATGAAGGCAGAGTTTTTCAACGATTCTGGAGAAGCTACCTTTATTGCTCAGCATAGCATTGAAATCTTCCAAAACGATATTGGTTGGCATCGTTGGCTGGAGCGATGATCCTATGCATCATAGAAGTTATAAAACCCAACGGAATTATTTTAAGGTGTTGATTTTATTTAAATTCTCGAATTATGTAGGTTAACATAGCGTGTGTCTTGTTTGACAGATCGAATTAGAAGGGAAGCAACGAGAGCAAGTTTGAGAGGCGTGTCGGAACAGTCCTGCCAAAATGTGCTCCCGTATCACTATATTTTTTTCAATACACACACATACACTACGCACAAAGTCATTCTTGCTGTCGATATGTCTGTTGTCCGCTGAGGCATGAGAGCAGTTTAAGCTGATGTTACTGAGCTTAGCCATGACGAGGGTTTGTTATGAGGCGCCCGCTTGTGTATTTACAGCTTAAGATTAAGATTTCGTAGACAATTTTACTACCCTTTCCCTAAGTCTGTCTCGAACAACAAACCTACACCCAAACAAGCGTTGGCTTCGCTTTCTGCAACAATCGTGGTAAGAGTCGCGGTTTGTCATCATCTTCTTGCACACTCCATCTCATTGCCCATCGCTATCTAGACTCCTAGGGTCTCCGCAAGTACATCGGCTGTACATGTCGTAGTTTTTATTTTTTGTCCGTAGCTATCTGTCGTCTCTGAACTATAATTATTACACAGTGGGGAAGTTACCGACAAGAAACCCAAAAGTTGGGGAAACCGGTTTCTCATTTAAGCCCTGACAAAGGAGACGTTAGATTCATTAGAGATACATTAGAGAGTATCCAGAAGGCGTCAATAGGAGTCTGTATGTCAACTTGATACACAGGTTTTGGGCAAAGTTGCTCTGAATGCACAGTCCCATGCCAGTTTAAGGTTTGTTGGTTGAGGCTAGACCCCAGACTAGTTCACAATGCTGCGTTGGTGCGCCGCCTCGTTTTTACACAATGCAATGGTTTAGGGCAACGTTTCTCATTCAACGCGTCATGCTACGTTTTGACTCTTATAAGAAAAATGTGAGCGGTGGGAGCTTCACGTGAGCAAACCTCTCTCTCAGCAAAATAGATTCAACATGCTGCAACATGTTGGTGCTTTTTGACATTTCCTTGCGTTACTTTTCATTGGGCGGGAAATTTTAACGGAAATTAACAACGTTTGAAATGAAAAAACGGTTGATTGTGACAAATTGATGCGTTAAGCCAGATAGCGAAATCAGCAAGTAGTCGATTCACCTACGCCGCATTGTAAAACGGGCATAAAGCGACATACCAAGCAGATGGCAGTTGTTTAACTCAACAACAGTTTGTTAACTCGTTTACGTCTTAAAATTTGTCTCATTTTTTGACAGAATTGAAATTGAAATCCTTGATTTAAACGATAACCAGCCAGAATTCGAAGTCGATTTCTACAACATCTCCATCGTCGAGAACCTGCCCAGTGGATTTAGTGTTCTGCAAGTCAACGCAATCGACCGTGATCAAGGAGAGAACGCAGAATTCGTTTACAACCTGGTCGAGGAGAACTCATCCGCAGGCGCATTTCTCATTGACTCCCGCTCGGGCTGGATTACTGTGCGAGAGCATCGTCTGCTGGATAGGGAGGCGCGTCGATCAATCGCTCTTGTTGTCGAGGCCATCGAAAAGAACGCCCCCTACGACGAGCAGGATCAGGAAGGACCCAGTTCAGTGCAAGTGGAGATCTCTCTCCTGGACTCGAATGACAACACGCCAAAGTTTGAGAAAGGAAACCTCTATGAGTTCCGGGTGCAGTCGAATGCACCCGTTGGCACTTTAGTTGGCAAAGTGGTGGCGCTGGATCCAGATGAGGGGCGAAATGGCGTGGTCTTGTATGAGCTGCAGCGACCAAAGGGCAGTGGATTCATTCCCTTTCGCTTGGATCCCCAAACTGGTTCACTGCATGTAGCTGGCCCGCTGAGGCCGGGCAGGATTGCAGTGTTTATCGAGGCGAGTGATCAGGTATGCTTGCGATGAGTCTGTGAGTGCGAGACGGTATGACATTTTTGTTTTTGTTCCCACAGCCGGTGAATCCCTCGGAGAGAAGGTTCTCTTTGGCGGTGGTTACCATTGAGGTGTACGCGATGTTGGGCGACGAAGATGTTGACTTCTTGGGAGCACCCTATGAGTTCTGGGTGGGGTCGGACGTTCCGTTGGGAACATCAGTTGGACAAGTTCGGACGACGCTGATGTACGAAGGAGATGATGATGTTTTGTATGATCTACTGCACTCGTACTCGGATGGTGTACCATTTGCGATTGAGGAGCGGTCAGGAATTATCACAGTCATCCGGGAGCTGAAGGAGTTCCAGAGAGCGGTGTACGACTTCGAAGCTGTTGCTAATTATGTAAGTATATAGTACGTGGCTTAGGTTAAGACTCGACAGGAGGTTCGTTTGAACGAGGCTTGTCTTGTTTGTTAGGAATATGCCGATGGCAGGTTAAGGAGTAAGTTTAGTGCGTCGGAAGAGGTGGTTCTGAACGCGAATACATACTCACGCCATCCTCTGCATTCTAGCGAGTGGTATGAGGTTGATTTTCTTTTCGAGTGCGGGCCACCAAAATGCAACAGTATGCGTCTCGCTGCTGATATAAATAGTCAGTGAACCATTCGGGGCTGTAGTCCCCATTTGCACCCATTTGGTCCTTTTGCAGCAGAAAAGAGCGGTGGAGGCCTTCTTGACACGTTCCTGGATATTTTGCTTCCAGCTGAACTTTGTGTCTAGAATAAGACCTAAGAATTTTGCGGGCGGTCGAAGGTAGGGATTTTGTACTTTCTAGTAAAGAGGACTAGATCCGTTTTTTGTGGATTGACGCCTAGGCCACATTCGCTAGTCCATTTTACTAGAGAGAGCAGATTGCTTAATGTCCCTGATCGTGGATATATTTTCCAGATAGTGCAATTGCATTATCATCTGCATAGGCAATGACCTTGCACCCAGTTCTTTCGAGTGTCACAAGCAGTCATTGACCACTATGTTCCACAGTAGAGGGGAGAGTACACCACCCTGCGGTGTGCTTAATCACTCGGTTATTGAGAAGCTGGTCAATACAAGTCACTATGGGCTTTTTGACCCCAAGTCTGTTGAGTGCTGAGGTTATTGCTTTAGGTTCTATGTTATTAAAGGCTCCCTCGATGTCAACAAAAGCAGTAAGGGTTAGTTCCTTATGCTCGAGGGATTTTGCAAATAGTGCCAACAAGCGAGTGCAGCGCTGTTTCCAAAATAAGCATGCTGAGAGATCGAAAGTTTATCAGTGACTACGTGTCGAATGGTGGGTCTTGCTGTCAAGATAATGTTATTGCTTACTTCGACAGCTGCTGAAACATAACCAACATCTCTGTAGAATTTCCCTCCATTGCAAAGACTTTTCCTTTCGTAAAACCGTTTTCAAGATCAACGTTACGCAAAGACTTGCACAACTATCGTTTTTCTCAGGCAGGCCAAAAAGAAACCAAACTGTTTAAATTATCTAATGGACTGGAGAAAGTGAATTCGCCTCATTGAAGTGGATTTTGATTAATGCGAAGTCATTGCAAAATTCGAGCAAAGGCAATTTTTGATTTGTCATTGCAAGGCGCAGCATCTTGGCCGCACATCATAGGCGAGTGAAAATGGAAAAAAAATAGAAACAAGAAAACGTCACAGCTCAAGAATGATCTAAACGGAAAGAAATCTTCTGAGTTTATTAAGCCATTTGCATATGTAGCTGAATACAAATGGAAACGAAGTCAATGGCCTGATTTTTGATGATCCGTCGATTCAAGTTCTCGCTTCTCCTAGCCACGCGCTCTGATAGATTTAAGACGAATTAGTGGAAATGGGTCAAACAGTAATTAATGTGATCTGCCCATAACAAAGCGAATGCGTCGCGATGGAGATGTATGGACCCGGTGTGTGATATCTGAATGATAAGACTGATCTTTTCCCACGTTGAGACAGAGTTTCAGATTCGCTGCTTGCAGATTAATGTCCCTTTCAGTCTGAGAACAAGGCCAGTCAGTCATTCGATCTAAGTTGTAGTCCAAGTCCAAGTTAAGCTTATGATCGTGTCTAATCCATCCTTCAATCATTTCAGCAATTTACGAACATCACCCCTGGCCGTCAGCATCCGTTCAGGAAGTCAGCTTACCGCAAGCCGTTAGATGGCTTCCACACTGGTGAGGATGAGAGAGAAGGCGTTCTGATCACCAACGTCACCATACACGTAGTTAGCGTCGAGGACTTCAACAAGCGGCCGGTCATTGAGTGAGTATCTCCTTCCCACAGTCCCCAGAATTTACTTCAGACATTATTTTAGGGAAGTGAACGTGCGCGCCATCGTCTTCCACGTCGAGGAGAACCTTGTCGGTGCGGTCATCGGGCAGCTGGTGTACAAAAACGAGAAGGAACTCGAGACCATTGAAGCCCACAAGATCGTGGCCCAGATGAACGCATTCAAGAAGCCACTGGGCTTTAGGAACTACACTGCGTACGCAAAGAATTTGACCAGATCCAGGGCGTTGCAGCGCCTTGAGAGCAGCTCGGGATTCATAGCGCTGCGGTACATCATCGCAAATCGTCAAGAGGTGCTGAATAGGATCACGATCACTGACGATGGCACGCTGATGACCCTGAAGGGCCTGGACAGAGAGGATCGAGATCACTATGAGCTGACAATCATTGTGGAGTACTCCAAGGGGCACATCAGCGGCGCTGCCATCTACCAAGTGAACGTGTTGGTGGACGACGTAAACGACAACCCGCCGATCTTTGATGTTCCCATGTACGTCGGTATGATCAACGAGAACTCGGATCTGAGAGCAGAAGTGTTCCTCAACCGCTACATAATGGTCTCGGACGCCGATGCGGAGAAGAACGCCCAGTTTAAGGTCGCCCTGCAGGGCGACGGTAGCGACATGTTCACAGTCGAGCTGGCCAACAGCTCCCAGAACTCGATCTTCAACATGTTCAATCTCACCGAGCAGTGGAACGAGGAGCAGGAGTTCGTGGACATGCAGTCGTACATTCTGGGCCCGAACTTGACGTACACCAGTGGGCCGCACTTCAGGGTGAAGTTCACGGGACGCCGAGGTCTCGACAGAGAGCGAGAGCAGTTCTACAAGCTGAAGCTGATCGCCGTTGACTCTGGTGGCCTCTCATCGATCGCTCATTTGAGCATCCTCGTGGCCGACGTGAACGACAACCCACCGATCTTCGACAAGATCTCCGTGTTCAAGGAGTCGAAGCTGGAGATTCGCGAGTACACCACGGACATGGAGATCTTCTTCATCGAGAAGCACACGCAACAGCCGCTGTCCATCATTCCGAGTTACAACATTCCCGGATCGCCGCGGCTGGCTCTGGAAAGACACTATGAGCTGCTGAGTCGGGAGAGGAGAGCTGGGAAGCTGGCCAAGTGCCCACTGTTCGCCATGAGGGAGGACATCCCTGTGGGCACCGTGGTGCTTCAGGTGACCGCCACCGACGAGGATTTCGGGAAGAACTCCCGCGTGTCCTACGAGATCGAGTCAGAAACCATTAACTTTGTGGGAAAGTCAGCGAGAAAGATCTCCAAGAACTTCGCAATCGACAAGCTGTCGGGGGAATTGAAGGTGAACACCCCGCCGGAGGCGATGTCAGAAGTCACACTGAAGCTGAAGGCAAGGGATGTTGGAAACCTGTTTGACACCACTTGTATACGCTTCACCATCATCGATGTGAACAATCATGCGCCGGTCTTCAAGAAGTCCTGGTACTCCTTCGACGTGCAGGAAGGCACCTACTCTCACCATTCCATCGACAGGATCGAGGCCAGTGACCTGGACTACGACCAGAATGCCAACATCACGTACAGTATCGAGGCAGAGGAGAACATTCCCTTCACGATCTCGGCCATTTCCGGAGTGATCAAGATCGACGGGCAGCTGGACCGGGAGCAGGTGTCCAAGTATGACTTCTACGTGATCGCGAGGGACAATGCTGAGGACGGCCTCCGAATGTCTAGCACCGTGGAGGTAGAGGTGAACATTCTCGACGTAAATGACAACGTTCCGGAGTTCATTGGCTACGACGACATGGTTGCGCCCGATCTCTACCACCTGGACGGGAAAAAGCAGATTCCACTGTACAGAGCCTTCCTGGACAGGAACACACAGCCCGGAACATTTGTGAAGCAAATCAACGCCGTGGACAAGGACTACACGGGAAACGGAAATGGACTTGTGCTGTTCTCCTTGGTCCACAAGGAGATGCCCTCGCTCTTCCAAATCGACTCCAGAGACGGTGTGATAACCACGATGGGGGACTTTAATCGTTACAACGAGTACGAGCATCTGAACATGTCTGTCATCGCTTCGGACTTGGGAAGTCCATCCCAGTCGTCCACTGCCATGCTCTTGGTCAATCTGCAAGGCCACATCATCGTTCCGGAGGAGGAAGTCGTCGAGGAGTCAACCGATAGCCTATTCCCTCACCGGTACTACGAGGTTCAGCTCTACGAGAACAACGCAGCACCCATGGAGATCGCCACGGTCAACCTGACATCCAGCCACCAGTCCGACTCGTACCGCTGGAGCCTGGTCCCAGACTCTGACACGGCAGACCACCATTTCTTCGAAATCGACTCGAACACCGGAACCGTGTACGCCAGCAAATCCTTTGACCGCGAGATCCAGGACAAGTACGACTTGAAGATTCGCGTGGAAAAAATATCGCGCGAGGCCCGCAACTATGCGAAGATGACTTACCCGGTTGCTGACGAACGAGTGGAGGACCTCAACGCCAACGAAGTGCGCGTGGTTGTCTTTATCTTGGATGAGAACGACAACACTCCGAGATTCAAGGGAAGTGGCCGTCCGATAGTGGCGGTCATACCAAACACCGCGAATTTCGGATACCCCGTGACGCGGGTCGAGGCAGTGGACAGTGACACCGGCGTGAACGCAGAAGTTCGCTACAAGCTGCTGAACGAACCGTCGAGGATATTTGGGATCGACGAGATGACGGGCAGGATACGCGTGCTCAACTCCGTGGGGATCGAACAGAGAGTGTACGGCTTCGACGTGAAGGCCACCGACAGGCAGGGAGCTGACGACGGACGAAGTAGCATAGCCAATGTGTTCGTATACGTGCTGGACGAGAGCAAACAGGTGCGGCTGGTGGTCTCGGGGAAGCCCGTCGAGGTAGAGCGACAGCTTGAGGGCTTGACTGCGAGCCTGAGCGATGTGATGCAGATGGATGTGAAAATCAGGCTGCTGGAACCGCACGATGGAGGGGATGAGCCAGCGTAAGTCAATTGTTTGTTAATAAGATAAGAGCAACATTATAAGTCAAGGGACCATGAGCTTGGGTTAAGCACTCTCCAAATTTTCGTTGAAGATCTTAGGGGAAGGTTTGAGATAAGAACAACTGTGGCTCACTCAATGCACAGACAATGTACAGCGAAGCATTTGGCCTCTTTTCATTCTAGCAGCCCAACATTTTGGCACTTCACTTGCTGACTTAGTGGTCAGAGAATGAGGAATTTCTACATTACTTACTTGCTTACTTAAATAGGCAGTAGGACCCCTAGGCGACGTAGATTCAAGTTCGTCGACATAGCAACCCACCACGCCACTGATGTCATGTTCGCTTTTTGGTGATATCATTCCCAATTATTCGTGTCTAAAATTCCTCCAAAATGTGGTCAGTGACGTTAGGGAATGCCGACGATGGGGGATTGGTGAGGTTAAAAAAATAATGATATAAGGAAAATAGTAATTGCTTGGCGAAATTTTCAACACTAACACTCTTTTTCAAGGACAAAGCCTGCTCAACACTGACAGATTCGAATGTGTCTCCACGTGTACTTGAGAGCGTTGATTTGCCCAAGTGACATATCCACTTTCGCACTCGTACAGTTGCAAGAGTACTTAAAGATCTTGACGTGTACAAATCCAAAGGTCCGGGTGGTATTTCCCCTATACTTCTGAAGAGGTGTTCTCCTGCGCTGGCAAAACCACTGCGAACGCTTTTCCAGCCATCATACTCTTTTGGTCACTTTCTGAGCAGATGGGAAACAGAATTTGTCCAGCCCGTCCCTAGAAACGCGAATCTTCGTCACCCACCTCGCACCGACTCATGGCACTTACTTACGTCAAACACTGATGAAGTGTCTGCTTTTGGAACAACTTGAATCGTGCAAGCTGTGGGTGGGTGCAAGAGTGGGTTCGTGCACGTCCTGAAAGTGGGTCCAATCTTTATACAAGGCAGGCGAAAGCAAGATCGTTGCGCTTGATATTTGTAAGGCACTTGACAGAGTTGGGCATCATGCTCTCTTGCCGAAAATGCGTGCCTATGGTATCGATGAATCTTCTTTTATGGATTAGACATTACCCTTCGCACCGTTAAATTCAAGTTAGTTTGGATGGGTTCAAGTCTGATAGCGATCAAATAAATGCTGCTATTCCCCAAGGATCCGTTCTGTCTCCGATAGTCTTTCTCATTTTTGTAAATGACTACTTCGAATCCATTCCTTCGCTGATAACAACACCCCCAGCTTTAAGCGCATTGAATTCCGATCTGGACAGCAGAGTAGAGTGGAATTCAAAAATGATGGAACAACGATGATCTTTCAACTATTCCCCTGCTAGTCCTAGTCCATTTTGTTTAGATAAAGCAGTTCTGCCAATAATTGTGTTCAGCACAGTCAGTCAATTGTCAAAGCCAGCTATACTTACTTATGCTACGTTTCCACCGAATTAAACTGCGAGGTTCCATCAATTTTCTCTCAACGTACCCGGTTCCGCCACACATTCCCGGGGTAAATCTCCGGGAATCCCGGTTTATGATAAACCTCGTTGAATTCGTCCGTCGACGAGAGGTTATCATACCGAACACGCCTACAGCGTGAATTTCAGTTTATTTTGGTGTTCATTTTCTCTCTTTCCATTTCTGTTGTTCTCACACTATTATCTCCTGTCAGCAGACAGCTATTCTGAGCGAGTAACATTTCCCTTGGTGCGCACTTATAAATTGGAAGCGAGTGACTTGAAGATTGAGAGCGAAACCACTTCAAGCTCGATGGGAACGACCTATTGAATTTTCAGTGAAAGTTCTTTCGGACGTCGCGGTTTCGGTTCAGTCGGGAGCGTTGCATTAGATCCTGTATTCCCTTGTGGGTCTTAGGGCAACTACTACGCCTACGGGCACACGGGTACCATACACGATGTGGTTTCTCGCAATGAGTTTCAGCTCTCTCCAACCCTCCATTCACTAACGTCTTTAGCCTTCTTGTGATAATGGCAAGCACTTTCCAAGTGCTGCACCTATATAACAGCACGAACTCAAACTTGGACCGAAACTGTCTTAGCTTGATGTTTAAGCTAATAGCATTGCCTCTCCTTATTGTGGACAGCATACCGAATGTTGACTTAGTCTTAGATATTCGGTTTGCGACATCAGCTTCCGTTGAAACAATACTTCCAAGTTATTGGAAACTCTCCACTCTCTCGCAACCGGTTGTCCAGCAATGCCTACTTGAACGAGAGGATTATGTGCGTGGGTACTCCAACACAGCTTTGTTTTTGAAGAGCTGATATTCAGCCCCTCGGCGCTAGCCTCCCTCTGCACATTTGTTGTCATTTGGTGGAGGTCCATAATTGTATGAGAGAGTAGGCGCCCGTCGTCTGCGTAGTCAAAATATTGGTTACATGTACAATAGTATTATTCGAAGTATTGCCCATCTGAAGCTATGACTTTTTCCCGTCTTTTTGGCCATTTGTGGATACCATCAATCAAGGCAATTTTTATTATTCCGCTCTGACGTGGTCTGCATCGACCGGAACAAATGATAGTCAGAAGTGGCAAGGCCTGGGTTATAAGGCGGGTGCGGTAAAACTTCCCATCCACTGTTTTCCAAATAGTTCTTAACCGGAATAGCAACATAGGGCCGAGCGTTGTCATGATGGAAAATTATTGCCTCGTATCTGGGCGCATATTCCGGGCGTTTTTAGGGTACTGCTCTCTTCAAACGGTGTTCGTTATCGTTGTCCATTGATGGTTTCCCCCGGTTTTAGCTGCTCATAATACAGCACACCCTTCTGATCCCATCAAATGCAGAGCATTACATTCGCGCCATGGATATTCGACTTTGCCGTTGATTTGGCTGGCTTATAAGACAAAATCACCAAAATCACTTCCAAATCGTGCAAACCACATTTGGCACGTTCGCCAAATATACTGAAATGACGTACAATGACAAGTTACGCCATCTCTTAGCAAACCGCACGAATTAAGTTATAGACAAAGTAGTTTAAAGTCCATCGAATTACTTGTGCTCTCTATGACAAAGCAGAGATGAGCACATCAATAATACAAAGTTGGGGACAGGATGGAATCTTCATCTTTTTTTTATAATTTAAGCACGCAGAAGGGATTGTTCCGGGGTCAAGACACAGCTCTTGGAGTTGTGGTACGGATTCGGGAATTTTGATTTGGGCAACTCAACCGGAGGCATATCGTCGGCATATCGAAGGTTCAATGCCGCAGCAAAATGCTCCTACCACTGATTAAGCTGGTTCAGTCAAGAGTCAATCACGAGCTTTGGATATTCATGAATCGATTCACTGATAACGACAGTATATTCGAATTTCCGGAATCAATCCAATACGTGTGTTAACGCAATTCCCTAAATCCGTAAGACGAACACAAGCAATTACTTGACGTTGCTACGAGTATGAGCGACGTATTTGACAGACGCAAGCTGCCTTTCGCATTAAATATTGCTTGTCAATGTAATACAATCTTAAAGAAATCTATTTTGGGATCTCCAAATTCGAAAATATGTTCCCATTCGCAGCGCTTAAATTACCCATGAACTGGCTTATTGAAAAAGAAACACATTTCCCAAATTTGCATTAAATATCCCCCAAAGCTAGAACATTTTCCCATGCTCTTTGAACGGGAATTCCCTCAGAACGGCTGTAAGTCTCCACGGAACATAACTCTTCCTTAACAGTCACATTGTTTCCCTAATTGCCATTGCTTTTGAAGTCATAAATCCACGGCAGCCTCGTCCCGATGGGCTCCCCGCAGAGTTGGTGCGCTCGTTTATCTCCGATAAACATCTCAATATTTGGTGGACGTGGAAGTGTTGCTCTGAATCCGAGTGTCACACCCCGCGCCCGACAGTAGGCATCACTTCTAATTCCATCGATAAATCATCTGTAAGCGGCTCATTAATTCCCCTTTCATCGCAAAGTGTATCCGAATAATTATGATTATGAAATACCCCGCAGCACGACTGCGACATCGACAGCGACAGCTCCCGATCCGATGGGTGTTTCGTAACTCCCGTCACTTGTGGAGCAATCTATTCATTCGGAGCGATAGTGCCCGCAGCTTTGGTCCCTCTTTGTTATGGAAATGTACCTTAAATCATTTTTCACTATAAAAAGTATCTTTCACAGGACGGATGCATACATTTATGCGGTTGACCTGCGGACCAATGCTGTCGTCGACATGGAGACTCTACACAGGTAATGACTTCCGAACACACCATGCCGGGGTATTTATTATCATTTGTATCGTTTCAGAACACTAAGCCTGCTGCACGCTAATAACTTCTCGTCAACCGTTGCGCCCAGGATAATCGAGGTTTCCGAATTTGGAGCGATCCGATCGTCCGGCAAGTCCGTCTCAATCATGGGCGGCACCGAGATAGTCTCCCTTGTCCTGGCGATTCTCATACTGGCCGGTGCCTGCACAACAGCCCTGTGTCTGGTGTGCATCCGACAAAAACGGTAAACACCATTTATTATACACACATACACACAGACATGAATACGTACCGACATATCTACCCATTAAGACTGATAGTGTTTAGAGTTTGGTCACCAGGCGTACTTTGAAATACAATAAACTGCTCGGTGCACAGTTAAAACCCACAAACTTGTAGTTTCAATTTCGCTCCTCGCCGAGCTGCTCGTTCTGCCTGCGGAGCGCTGATGCTTCTCCCCCATCTTGGGCGCCTTCCTCTCCAGCCCCACCTTCCTCCACCAGTACACAGGGGACCATGTTGGAAGTTGCAAAATAACTGTAAACTGTAATTAAGACCTATTCTTGGAAGAGCGAAAGCAACAATAACAACTCAGTTGACCAACAACTCATGCACTCTGCGTGGATCCATAGCCAGCGCCCTTGCCCCAGCTCTCCTCCTTCATGTACTGCTTCTTACAATGTACCCTTCACCTGTCGAACAAGACACACACATGCATACACACACAAAAACATAACAATTCACTTGAAACACTACAGCATGGTCACTCTATGGTCATTTTCATTCTCATGTCAGATGGACGGAACAGGAATTTCCATCGTCGGAAACAGGTCTGACGTACACGATAACTCGGCTGAATGATACCAGTGGCGGCGGCGGCGGTGGTGACAACAGCGGCGGTAACGGCAACAAATCAGCCAGGAAGAACATAAGCAGCCCAGAGTCGATGTGCTCGACGCACTCGTCCACCACGCTGCAGCAACCGGACATGTTTCACAAGAAGCCCACCATTCTGAGCAACGAGTTTGTATTTGATTGTTGTTTTTCTTTCACTTTGGATCGCTCCCAGCAACTGCGGCTGGTGCGAATTAGGTAATTTTGCTAAGGTAACACTCTTTTTCTTTTCTTTCTCGCTCCATTGAGCAGCATGCGGCCCAGGGAGTACATCGATGTCCCGTTGCCGAAGTCGATCATCAAGGCGAACCGGTCTGGCGCGGAGCACGAGTCCACCATGCCGTTTGCGCTCAAGTACAGCACCTTTCAGGCAGCAGCGGCGGCGGCGGCAGCGACTGCGGTGGCCAGTGGCATGTGAGTACCTTGACGAGAAGTTGTTCAGTTGTTGCCCTCCCGAGTGCTGGGATGTAGGTGACACTTGGGTGGTGGCTGGGTGGAATTATGAACTAGGTCACTTGGGTGATTACGCTTGGGTGGATGTGCCGGTCCGAGGTGAACATTTTTGCTTTTTTCATCTGTCGGCGGTAATTAAAGCGGAATTATTGATTGCCTGACAATGCTTCTTCCGTTGATGAGTTGAGAGACGCAGAAGACTCGGCATGGGTTCAAGATCTGACATACTTTGGTTGTGTACAAGTTTAAGTTCATGTCATGTTCTTGTATAACTGCTCAGCGTTCTCATTTGCGTACATCTATATATTTTTTGCATACACGACTGTTATGTTGTGGTAATTGCTTACATGTCTCATGTCGGCTAAGCGATCGGTGAGATACATATGCAGGGGTCAGATATGGGTCGGGAGATTGTCAAAGTTTCATTGTTCCCATGGTCATTGACTTGAAATGGGTCAGTTTCGGATTCAGTTCAGTCCGGAAATTCTGAAAATGAAAATGCAGTCAGTCATCTGCCAGCACGCTGTTGACTCCGATATTTGTGGTTCGAAACCCTTCTCCATCTCTTTTGTGAAGTGAAACTTGATTTAATTTTATGGGAATAACTTGCATAAATGGGACAAACTTCATGTAATGCTACGTTTCCACCGAACGAAACCGCGAGGTTCCATCAATTTTCTCCGAATTGAGATTACAATTAGACTTACAAACTAAGGGTTAGGGTGTTGGCTCAAAAATAGGGGTCCAACTGATGTTCTTTGTTTAATTAAATGTTTATTATTGTTGTCGGTTTATTGTTTATTTTTGTATGTCCTACAATGGCATGGTGGTCCTTTTGGGATGGGGTGGTGGTGTGTTAACCGACTTAGCCTCGACGGTGATTGCTATCGCTGCTCTGGTAGAATCCATGCAGCTCGTTGATCGACGTCGTTGGAAAGTTCTGCTCGTTTAGCAGATTTGACGCGTTGAGGTAGCGTTGTCCGTGGATTGTGTTTCTCAGATGCCTGATTTCCTCGTTAGGATGGTTGTTGATGTTTAGTAGCTGCTTTCTGAACAGAGTCACCATGTACTGTTGCAGGGGGATGATGCGTGCTTGGTTGTGAAGCCTATTGTTGCTGTGATGCCTGTCAAATGTGAGATCGGTACATATTCGCTATTTTTTTCTTTTGAAAATTGCGAAAATTGCTGGTCTTAGAGATGGTGTAGTAAGATCGGCTGTATAAGCTGCTTGTATAACAGCAGTTTCCTCTGGTTTAATCAATTTTGCCATCTTAAGAGTCAGTTTCGAATGACTGTTGAACGTTAACTTTGCGTGAAGTTAAGGCCAAGATACTTGACCTTTTCGTTTGTTAATATTTCTGTACCGTTAGGGAGCACTACCTTTATGCTTCGACATTTGACTGCTGATCTTCATCCACCTCTGGATGGCCTCCTTGAGCACATAAGTCCCGATTTCCCATCATTGATACGAATATCCCATTTAGTATAGTAGTCAAATTTGTTCGCTGTTTTGACTTCGACCTTTTGCGCGGCGTCGAGCACCTTCGGTGGTAACGTCGAGCTGGCATAAGTCAGCGAGTCATCTGCAAATAGACAGCATTTTCTGTGTTAGTTGGATGTGATTGATCTGCCGTGTAGATGTTGAAAAGCCACGGTCCTAGCTTTGCTTGTGCAACTTCCGCTTTGGCACTCCGCTCTGTTGACTTGCTGCCTTCTACTGGGACGTAGAATCTTTTGGAATCAGGGTCTGGAAAACTAGCGGTTTCTGATAAAACCCGTTAAATTCTTACCGAGTTCATTAGTCCGTGAGAGGTTGTGAACCCGGATAAGCCTAGAGAGTGAATTTTCTTTTCTGGTGTGCAGATTTCATGAATTAAGAGCGAGTGACCTGAGAACTGAAAGCGAAACCACTTCAAGGTCGGTAGAAACGTCCTATTGAGGTTTCAGTAAAAGTTCATCCGGACCTAGCGGTTTCGGTTCAGTGAAAACGTAGCATAACGTCGTCACTATCGTCTCGTTAGTAGAGTGCTACTAGGCGCAGCATTCCTAATGTAAAAACCGGAAATGAAGTATTATAGAGATGCTCAACTTCTGCCCAATAAAGTTTTTGACAAACATTTCTTACATCCAATCCAATCAGAGAACGGCATTTTCGTTATGCCATTAATAACTGTCAAAGAGCCTCTGAATTTCGGCGATGGACTAGGGGTCAATCAGCTGTGAAGTTGGGCATCTCTATGATGTTTCATTTCTGGTCAAAACCATATATTTGTCATATATTGTTATCATGTTGACACAGTTGTTGTTCTTATACAAGAATAGTTCTAAGCGACATCTCTAAAAATGTTTTAAGTTCAATTCATTCAACCAAACAAACTACATATATACGTGTGAAAACAATGATTCAATTTGATATAAAGTTTCATACCCATATCACAACGTCGCGATCGCGCGGTCATGCTCTGACATTTTAAGTGGGATACAAGTAATTCCATTAAACAAGTCACAATGCAGAGGTCGCGCTTTTACTGTTCACAGACCGTAATATAGTAAGCCCGAGCACAAATTTTCTAGGTAGAGATATTTCTACAAACTCGGGCTTTTGACAGTTGTGAAACAATTTTCTTTTATTTTCTCGTGGTTTTTCAGTCTTACCAGGCTGAGGCAACTGTTTGTGTAAGTAATTAATTTTTTGTAGAGATTTTATGTGAAATAACTGCAACACGCTCGCCTTTATGATTTGGAAAAATGAGAGAGCTGCGCTTTCACACAATATTCTCGTAAACTCGAAACGAGTACCCATGCCGATAAATGCGCGAACGCGACATTGTGGTTTGGCCTTCAGGCATATCTAGTCAAAAAGCAATAGAATGGACGCTTTAACATTACGTGAAGTAGACAAAATGATATCATTCAGTCGGTATCGTTTTCTCAAGCTGACAATGAGCGAAACTATCGTCCCGAGATAACATCAGGCGATTATCGTCATACGTGATGAGGGGCCTAGTATTCTTCTCACGGTAATTGTAATGAAGGCGAAAAAAAACGTTAATGACAAAATGTACGTTCAAAATATTTATTTGCCATCAAGCACTCCGATATAACCCCAAACCTAAACAACTAACTAACTGAAGTACTTAAATCACTGAACAATTTCAAAACCAGGAAGCACTGCAAAAGTATATGTACCTCTATTATTCATTCAATTTCTGAGTTACAATTGTAGTATTGCCTTTGTTAATGAATTTTATACTTGTCATTGAAACCACTGAGTAAGGTATTTACAGTGAAAGCTCATATTACGGACAACTCTATTATGCGGACAATCCCTTGAGCGCAAAATTTCTCACTACCGTGAATCTCGAATTTAGATTCTATGTATTTTATATTCCCTTCAGCGGCCACCTACACTAACCCGGTCACGAACAGGGATATCAGCCGCAAGGTGATAAATTGTACTCTCCTATTCCCAGTTTCACAGTGCAACTCCAAGCTTGACCGATTTATTCGGTTTCACAGTTTCGTTTAGACCTTGAACTGGGACTTGTAGTTTAATGCTACGTTTCCACCAAACGAAATCGCGAGGATCGGTCAATTTTCTCCCAACCTACTAGGTACCAGGTTCCGGTTCATTCATTTTCAGGGTCTGGAAACCTCGCAGTTTCTGATAAACCTCGTTGCAGCCCCCTTAAATTCCAGTCGTCATGCCGAACAAGCCTACAGCGTGAATTTCAGTTTATTTTGGTGTTCATTTTCTCTCTTTTCATTTCTGGTGGTCTCACACTATTATGTCCTATCAACAGACAGCTCTTCTGGCGTAGGGTTTCAGTAAAAGTTTATCCGGAACACGCGGTTTCAGAGAGTGTACTCGCGTTTAAGCCTCAGTTCAGCAACACAACCTCTCAATCCAACTCATGTTCGATAATGGAATCCACCCTTTCCTAATTTTTCCTCCGATTTTACTCTTTATTTTTTTCGACATTAGACGACAAATTATTTGTCCCTTTTTATGCACAGCGACCACCTAGTTTGTTCCATTAACTAATTGTTTGTTTTCACTCGTCACTCTCAGGGAAGGAGTGTCGGAAGTGATTTTGTATGTTTGTTTCCTTTGTTTGGTATCTATCTCCCTTTACCGATGGCGACACGGGAAAAGGACAGAACAGTAGGCAACTTATCAATCCAATAGGAATTCCAGCAACTAAAAGCACCAGTATGAAGGGTTGCCATTTTTTCACCGATCACGAAGTTCAACTGAACTGAAGTTCAGACTTCACCAAAAATTTGAACTCGGTTTAAGGTTCAGCTGAACTTAAGTTTAAGCCTTCACTGTTCACTTCAACTGGGCATTTGGCGGACAAAATTTGTTTCTACAAAACTTCCGAGTAGCTTCTTCTGCAAGGTATGCCGATGAAAACAAAAGAACTTACTTTCGCTCAAATAGATAACGGATTTTATTTCTGCAGCCGAGTTCTGCTTTTGTATTTTGTTTCTTCTGACTTGGTGTTCATATTAAGCGTGTATTTTTGCAAGCGTATGTACGCTTAAATTTCAATTAGCATGTAGAATGCAATAAACAGAAAAACCTTTATCCGCTTATGCTACCCGAGACATTTGATAAATGGTTGTCAAAAATTTTTAGGGGCAAGACAGGTAGAATTTGAATAATTAGATTAGACATGTCACAAGATTCATACATCGCTTCATTTATTTGACAATGAAAAAAGAAATGTAATTTGAAAAATGCACATGCTTTGTAAATGACTAATGACATTTAATTTGCTGCTCCTGTCCATATTCCGATTCCTCTGAACTGGAACTTGAACTGTCGGCACATATCACGGAAGGATATCCTCACTGTATTTTCCATTTATTCCTAATTATTTGCAATTCCTGTTTATCTATTATTCGATTTTTTAACAGCTGACTGTCCCAAATGTCATAAATGTCGTCTGTGCTGCCAAATTTTTATGATGAATTATTAAGGGCCGATAATATTTTTTTTGTGCTCTTATAATTCAAGAGTATACACTCTTTGCAAAAAAACACGCCTATTATACTACGTCCCCACAGAACCGAAATCGGATGATTTTTAGGATGATTCATACTGAATCCTCAATAAGCCATGTCCATCGAGTTGAAGTGATTTCAAATGTAATTAGCTCTCAATTTGTAAGTGTCCGGATAAGTGGACGGATGAGCTGGGGTTTCAAATAGATGTCAATGTGTGGAAACCCCTCATTTGGAGACATTTATGAAATATAGCGATTTCGTTCGGCGGAAACCTTATATTAGCTTGTTTGCGAATGTTATGAACTGCAGATGAAAGAATGTTTTCAGGAATATATTAAGATACGATTTTTCGATGGAAATCGAACCATCAACACTCACCTCAATTCTACATATTTATTTTGGATTTTATTATGGGAATCGAAACGCAGTAAGTAGAACAATCTGAATATCCAGACGTAGAAAAGTCTCTTCTCTTGTGGGTAACACATTGTCGGCAGAACAATTAATCGACTGTTGTTTGTCAAAGCAATGAACGCTTACAATTTAATACACACATATATGAGTTGAGCGTTTAATAAATTTAATCAAGATGAATTAGAAAATCATATGAGATATAAAAGCCGTTACATCGAAATCTCGGCAGTTCGTAGACGGCACAATATGCTCCTCCCTTGGCATTTCGACTGTACTAATATGTGCTAGTTATATTAGAATGTGAAATTTGCAGATGTTCTTCTAAAGGTAAATGTTGAAAATAAAAAATCAACATCATCATTTCATAGCGGCATGCTCCAATTAAGGGGTAGCGGGGGTCTCCGAGAGATCTCCAGGTAACTCGATCCTCCGCCATCGACGCTAACTCATCAGGAGTTATGCCCAGGCGTAACCAGGCGAGTTTTTGGACTTGGTCCAACCACCTTGTCCTCGTTTTGCCAAGCGGTCGCCTACGTGTTGGAGTCACAATCAACGTCCGCCTCGGAAGTCGTGATGAACCAAACCGCAGGAGCAGAGCTCTGTGAAGAAGTGGTGGCAATGTTGAGTTTCTCTCTTACTGCCGTGTTTCTCACCCTATCTCGGTGAGTAGTTCCCATAACGGGACGAAGAAATCTCATCTCAGCAGCTTGTATTCGCAATCTTATTCTTTCGGGCTTTACCCAAATTTCATTACCATATGTGAGAGTTGGAATAAATACTGAGTTGAAACCCGCTAACTTGGCTTTGACACTAAGCTCGGCCCTCCTGATTACATACCTCCAAAGATTTTTCTAAAATAAGCTGTTTCAAATCCCAATTCAGAAGGGAGCTCAACATTACTCCTTTCAACACTCGTGAAAAGACCCCGAGATAGTTAAACTTCTCAACCTTCTTCAATGGGACTCGACTAACATATAGACTGGGGGAGTTCTGGAAATCACCACAACCTCCGATTTGTCCACTTTAACCTTCATCCCAGCATCAGCACATATGGCCACAAACCTGTCGAGTGTGCGCTGTAGTTCCATCTGGGAAGATGTGAAGATAACTAAGTCATCTGCAAAAAGAAGATGACTTACCCTCAACTCTCCCAATGTGAAACATTCCTCGCCTTCACTGCGCTGCAACATAAAGTCTAATGAAAAGGATAGGTGACAAGACGCACCCTTGGCGAAGTCCAACGCCAACGATAAAAAAGTGTTGATTTAGCACAATTAGCTCGAACACAGCTGCCACAGTTTGGGTATAGAGTCTGAATGGTCCTCAGAAGAGGGACACCAATCCCATACTACTGCAGGAGACTCCAGACTTTATCTCGAGGTATTCAATCATATGCCTTTTCCAAATCTACAAAACTACTGTAGATGGGTTTGGCATACTCCCAAGCCTTCTGAAGGACCAGTCTTAGACTGAAAAGCTGGTCGGTTGTACTTCTATCGGGACGAAAGCCGCACTGTTCATCCCCCATTCTGGGCTCGTCCATAGCTCTAGAACGCGCCTCCAACACCTTAGCTCAGACTTTCCCGGGGTGACTTAAAAGAATCTAGTTCTACGTGTCATGAGTGGGGTTGCGCTTCGGTAGCCAGGCCAAAACCTGTTGCCTACACCCCACCACGAGGAGGTCAGCCATGTAATAAAAGCGTTTTTAATTTTAAATGTAATGTTCCGCAATGACATCACACATCGCTTCGATAGACTTGCACCATGATCAACTGCTATCAGCTTTCTTCATTGACAGCAAATTATATAACCTCGAGAAATGTAACTAAAATAGACAGAAAGTTAGTTTCGTGTGCTGACTAGATAATATTCTTTCTGTAAAAAAAGCCCCAAAAGCAAGCAAGAATTCTTGATAAACCAAGTAGCATAAATATCGATGATTGTGGTTTACTGAGTTCCGGTGTGGCTTTAGCAGCAAAAAGACTTTAAGATCGCTCAAAAGAGATCGTCAATCAGGTGTTGTCGACCCAATCTAAGAGTTTATCCAATTCTGCTTTAACACGCCATTGATTTCACACGGTCTACAAAATATGTAATTGATTTCTTGTTTCTTAATTGAAATATGTACATTTTTTTGTGAAGGAGAAGGAACTATACAATCCCCTGCTTTCCCATGTTTCTTCTCATGTCTTTTTTACACGGTTTTGTCTGGAAGGGATCTATTGTGTAAAAACGGAATTATTTGTACATTGAATGATCCTAGAACTAAATTGCGTGAGGTTGCTGACGATGTACCTATGCATCTCCACTGGCCGGGTCTGTCACATTTCGCATGATTATTTGGCCACGACAAAGCAACTTTTTCGATGGCTAATGCTTTTGTTCACACTAGACCATAAGCGCAGCCGTGGGCATTCGTCGAAGAAGTGATCAAAATTCATAAATTGGGCTACGAACCTACATTACCTGCATATAACCTGTTCACTGACTAGATTTTTTGAAACCGGATTTGTTCCAAACCGGAAGAAGTGTCTTTGGGCGGGAAATTTGAGTCGAATGAAGAGTTCATCACTAAAACCAATGTCCCACTGTATCAATATAAAATGAGACTATGTTGAGGAATAAAACGATTGTTTGACAGAAAAAAATGTTTAACGAGTGACTGACTTATCTAACGTCTCTCGTTCTTTTTCTGTTACCTGAGTAGTCGCATTTTCAAAATAAGTCCATAACACAAACACACTCTCTTGGACTTTTTAAACTCCAAGTTCGACGTTGTTGACTTTATGTTTACTCATCATCAAATGACTTTTGTTTGAAAAGTCATTATCCACTGTCTGTTTTCTTGTATCCATAAATCGATTTATTTGCGTGGAAATCTTTCGTATAGCGGTCCGTGAACTGTCAGCTTTCACGCTATCCACACTACCAAACACATGAAGTCCAAATCTGGCATGTATTTTTTTTTATTGAGTTCCTCTCGGTTCCATCTCGTTCGAATCACTGACAATTCTCAACGAGCAATTTTGTTTGAAAAAGTTTTCTCAAACTTCGCCGCTCGGAGTCGGCCTAAAAGTGCAGATCCCATCCACTCGACATGGAGCACGCACAACACGAGTCATTGCTGTGGAAGCTAGGGCCAGGTCCCCCTCGGACTGTAGCGCCACCTATAAACCACCACCACTTTTTGAGAATGAAATATCATCTCAAATCGATTCAATTCAAATCACCAACCATTCCGACACCACAAGTTGAATGTGTTTTTGAGATTTCGCAGCGCAAACAGGAAGTTCATTGACTGGCAAATATTAAACTTCGAAACTACGCACTTATTTTCTAGAACGTCGTTATTATTATTTTCTGTGCATTAAATTACAAAGTTGCCCAAGAAACTTCGCCTACAAGTGTGATTACAGTCGCGAAGGAGTTAACGCATTACCTACAGCCGATGAATTACTTCGCCAACTCAATGCCATTGAATTGTGGTAAACAATAGATTAAGGAGTGAATGGGTTCGAAACTTGTAGACACCTCTTCATTCGGAGTTACTTTAGTGCTGTAAACATGAAATTTGTTCATTTGTCATTTCCCGGGTGTGTCCAGCAGTGTAATTTATTTGGAAACAATGGAATCGAGAACTAATTGAGTTCTGTGCTTCATGACGCGACATTGTGCTTTTGGTACTCTTTCAAATGACATTCTTGAGTCGAATTCAGCTCAAATTTTGGAATTCGGACGTGGATGATTCATCAAACGCTAATCGAAATTTCGTATGTACACTTTTCTGGTCGATGTCCTGAATATTCCATGAGAATCTAAAATGCCAGGAAGTTCTGACCAAACTTTTGTATGCACATTTGCTGGAGGATTTCCCGGTTAACATCTGGTGTCTGCTATGTCACCATACTTAAAACAAGTTTGATTGTGAATTCTGCTTGTCAATGTAATTTCCAAGAGGCACAGCACAGTGTGTTCCGGGAATCAATTCAAAAACGTGCCTTAATTGCAGGTGTTGACCAGAAAGAGTCAACTTCTGAACACCCTCCCCACAACTACCCCCCTTATTCTCTTAGTCGTGTCACAAGTCACTGTGACAAATTTGTATTCAATCAGTCACTTCAAGCCACATAAATTGGCTAAGAAAGTAAAAACTTGCCACAGCGACATGTGACATAAGGGAAGATGCATGATCGTGGGAATTACTTGCCGGGATAGGGTGAGAAACACGGCAGTGCGCGAGGACCTCAACATTGATGATGCTATGTTTCCTTGGTTTGGTCCCCTTCATCACGACTTTCAAGGCGGGCGTTGAATGCGATTCCATCAGGTAGGCGACCCCTTATCAGACCCAGGACGAGATGGTTGGACCAAGTCCAAAAACTCGCCTGGTCACGCTTGGGCATAACTCCTGATGAGTTAGAGTCTATGGCGGACGATCGAGTTGCTTGGAGATCTCTCGTGCGTGGTTTCCCCCGCGACCCCTTTAGTGGAGCAAGCAAGTCGATGATGACATGAATTGTCCGCCATTTTGTTTAGGATTTACGAATTTTGTAAAAGTATGTGCAAAGTACAAGATAACTTCGCTCTTGACGAGATTGTTGAGCATTTCAATATACACTGCGACCCGTGGAGCGTCGGAGCCTGAACAATTGCTGCCATCGCTGGCTCTCCTGGGCACGCTGCTTCCAGTCATCAGGACCAATCTGTCTTGCATCCGCGATTACTTGGCCTTTATACCGGAGATTCGGTCTACCTCTCCTTCTCGAGCCAGGAGCTCGGATTCGAAGACCCTGTTAGCTGGAGCGTTAGTGTCCATTCACTCGATGTGGCTGAACCAGTGCGGCCGACAGTCTGTTGCCTTCCGGACTGCATCCACATCCTGGTGCAGATCGTAGAGTTCGTGTCTTCTCCTCCATTCACCTTCCTCGCAGACGGGACCATATATCCGACGTAGATTTTTTCTTTCGAATTCACCACGAATCAGCTCTGCAGCTTTGCTTAGCGTCCAGCTTTCGGCTCCATAGAGCAGGACTGGCAAAATAAGAGTTTTGCAGAGAATGATCATGGTCCTTCGATTCAGGAGTTTTGAGCCCAGTTGCTTCGACAATCCGATGGAACATCGGTTGCCAAAGGCGATTCTACGGCGGATCTCCACTGTGATTTAGTTTGTGGAGTTCACTTTTGCCCCGAGGTAGACACACAAGCCTTACTATATGCGTTTGTTGTTTGTACAGCTTTTGCTTTCCCGCATTTCAAACCGCTCGCATTGTCTGAATCTATAGCGACAGATTGAATTAAGACTATAAGCGGAGTCATCAATACAAATGGAGGACTATGTTCCAATAGAAACATTATTTTCAACTCAGAGCTCTTTATATTGTATTATAATTCGAAATATTCTCGAGGGGAGTACGGGAGTACCCTGAACGCGCGAGTAGTACAAATACTCCCTTACTAGCAATTCCGGGAGCCCTCGTGATAGAACTTACCAACTCCATACAATGATTTCTGCAGTAACTGCATGAATGAGGCGGAGATAGAAACCGCAAATAGCCTACTCTGCTCGTACAGTAGTGATTCAATAGTCTAAAGCCTTGGCATTAGCCTTAAAAAAACGCTTTGTCGTAAGCAGCAACTGGTTCCAAGCTTGTGAATAGTCAATCCGCGTGGCCTACTTTGGTCTGGGTGTGAATGCCTTCTTTAGTCAAACCTAACCTATTTCAAACATGCTCCCAACCTAAGTTTTATCAAAATTAACTGTCGGCAATTCAACGAGTGATGGACGAAACGTCTCTCGGACAACCGCAACAAATCTCATTTTCCATCAAAATTAGTCTTCTTCCGATCGCCTGACATATGGTCCTCCAAACAAAACTTTCATTTTAAACGAGGTTTTCGTCATTTTGCAGCTCAGTTAGTCCCGCGTCATGCCATTAAGATAATCCGAAGGTACATCGTAACTTTCTTGCTTCATCAATTTGACAGTGTAGACTAATGGTCTCCCAAGTGTCGACGGAAATGCGATTTAATTCGTCTTTTCGTTCGATCAATTTATGCATGGTCCTATTTGCCCTTCTTGAGGTATTCCTCTTTATTGGATTAGCCACAGAAATGTCAATTATGCATGTGCAAGCAATTCATCCGAAACGGGATTCCACTTGTCTGAGTGACCAACATATCGATTGGTTTTGTAAATACCTTGCTTAAGGGTTTCCAGTGGACACAGTTACACACCCAGATTAAAACTTGATGTGCCACATGCGATACAGTAATTTATTGAATAAATATATCCGTTTGACCTTTAATTTGATGACCGGCGTGACTCAATTGCAGTTGGACATGCAAACGTTTTTAACGTATGATATTGATAAATGAGAATAACTCGGAAGCGTGGTTGTGGGTGCTCCACATTACCTGTCTGGTTTCGCCGCTGGCATCTGTTCTATTTAAAAAAAAGTATTCTTCATTTATCGATGGCATTAAGCTAAAGCATGGATATGGCCTGGTTTCACAGTGAAGTCGCAAAGAACAACGCCGAAATCGAACATAACTTAAGGTTCACAAATTTTTGTGGCAGACGTATAAATGCGGCATGTTGTGGGATTGTATGGATCAGCATTCTTGTTCGAGGAACATTGCGGAGCAAACGCCTTGTGATTGCTGGAGCGTATAACAATTTGGGTGTACAGGTGGATTGAACGTCGGCTTCTTGGAATTGCTGTGCTTGGAGTGTGTGAGCATCAGGGTTGTTGACGTATTAAATTTTCAATTTATTAATATAAATAAAGCTTAATGTACCTTGTACATAAGACTTTTAAAGTACTATGTACAAATTTAGAGTTTTAGAAATAATTCAATTGCAATAAATAATGAAGGAAAGGGAAGAAAAGTATTGAAGAGTGGCACATTTGAAGCGTTTGGCGTTACTGATTGTTCTGATATTAATTGGTAAGGAGTTCCATAGTCGTACGGCATAAATGACGAAAGAGCGCGATGAAATATTAAAGCGGTAGACTGATGAAATTAGAGTACGTGTTCTGAGAGAATGCGCAAAATTGAGTTTTTCATGAAGACACACTGGAGTCTTATTCATTATGATGTTATGCTGGAATATGCAATTTCCGTCGTCAAAGGGGTGTCTAAGAGAAGTTCCCACAAATTTTCCTCGTCAAATGTGACATATGATCATGACGGCGCAATCTGACCACATCATTAAGAGCTGCTTCTAGCTTTCGTTGGGAAACGGACTCAAGTTTACAGTAGACAACTTCAGCATAGGAAATAAGAGGTAAGATTTTCGTCTGGTATCAGTCGGGGTATATGACTATGACTTAACCAGAACATACGGAGACATCCATGTATCCGTCTTCTAACACTGTTTGCATGGTCGTAACCAGACAATTTAGAGTTGATAACAAACCCAAGATTAGTCGCTGATTCAGCCATGTCAAGTTTATCTCCAGATATGAACACACACGGCAGAGCGCTCGCATTTGCATTTGTTTTGAAGATAGAAATCACCTGCGACTTTTTTGGATTCAAATTTAACCCATTGTTAATGGACCAATGATAGGTTCCATTCGAATCATAATTGCTAGCAATCACAAGGTCAACTATATTATTATTGTGACTAGTTCTATACATTTGTACACACTAATGTACACACTAATGGTAAATCATTTATAAATAGGGACAACATAATGGGCCCTAGAATTGACCCTTGCGTTACGCCCTTTTACTTGCAGAAGTGCCGAGAAGTCATCACAGTTGACTACTCTTTGAAATTAATCAGATCGAAAAGCTTTAATCCAACGCACTGCACTGTCACCAACTGAAATAAGTACAATAAGTAATTTTGTCAAAGGCCTTAGAGAAATTCAGAAGACAGAGAATACTAACACATCCTTTATCGCAATTTTGTTGGATGTCCTCTAAGATGTTGACCACATCTATAAAGGTACTGTGGTTAGCGCTGACACCGGATTGTCCTACATAAAGTAGTTTATTGCAAGACAGGTAGTTAAGAAGTTTCTTGGCATTGACTTTCTACTAATGGGCCGCTGCACATGATGGATTGGTACCGTTGGACTTAGGACTTTCCACAAGGAAAAGTGGATGTTGCAATACAGTGATTTAAAATATGAGCCACATTTACTAGTATTTTTGCTACTAGATACCCCAATTTGGCGTAAGTTATTCCACAGTTTCTTAAGAGGAAGCATGGCATTTAACTTAGAAGCAAAGTACATTCTTTTTGCAATACTTACAATTACAGCCGCTTGGTTACGTACAGCTTTGTAAGCAAGCCAATGGGTATTTGACGGACTTCTTTTCCTTTTACTATATAGTCTATTCCGTTGCTTAATTACACACAAAACTTCAGTTGTGAACCAGGGACAACAATTGTCATGAACGTTTACAATTTCACAAGAAACAAATTGGTCAAATAATTCGAGAATTATCTTTTGAAATTTGTAAATTTTTTCATTAGGGTCAGAGTGTAGACGACAACGGTAGCAGGGCGCAGATAGAGCCTCAGCTTGGAGAGTGCTAATGTTTATGGATTGATAGCCTCTATATGTAAAGGTACACACTTTTTTACGTGTATTATACATCTGAAAAATTTTGCTGGTGTATAAAAGTGCAAAAGTCCAAAAATGTGACATTTACGCAACATTTGAGGGCATGTGGCGGTGTATTGCAGCCGACTGGTGGAATGCGACTTGGAACTTTTGTGGTGTTAACTGCTATGTACACTCGTTGCACTCTCATCACCGTCCGTCTGTCCGACCTTAGTAGAGTAAAACTGCATGATTTTAAATCGACGAGTATTTTTTTTTTAATTTCTTGCATCATTTTGGACAATGTCCTTTAAGATTTGTCATCCCATTGATGGAGAGAAAGGAATGGGTAGAAAGGAGAATAATAATAGAGGTGAGAGGATAGCGCGATGCGCGTTAGTTTTAAATCTAGGCATGTTGTATCTTTCTGGAAATATTGAGGAAGGCAATCTATTCCAAAAACCTAAGGGTAAAAAAAAAACACATAAAATTCAGAAAAATGCATGAAATCTTTATTTGAATCGATAGTACGGTCCATATAATTTAATGTTTGAAGATTATTTCATGCAAATGTTGACCTCGAAATTACGCTTCAAATGGTCCATCCGCTTAGTCCAATTTTGGCATACTCTTTCCAGCATTTCGGCCGGTTTCTCACGAATAAATGCTTCAATGTTGTCAGCCAATGCGTCAATTGAAGCGGGCTTTTCTGTATAGACATGAGCTTTAACATAGCCCCACCAAAAATAGTCTAAAGGCGTTAAATCGCACGATCTAGGCGGCCAATTGACCGGTCGAGAACGTGAAATAAAATGTTCACCGAACTCGCCCCTCAATACAATGGACTTGTTGCGCGTGCTGTGTGGCACCGTCTTGTTGAAACCACATGTCATGCAAGTCAAGCTCTTGCATTTTGGGCAAAAAAAAAAGTTGGATATCATCTCACGGTAGCGATCACCATTCACAGTTATGTTACGACTCGCCTCATCTTTGAAGAAGTACGGTCCAATGATGCCACCAGCCAATAAACCGCACCAAACTGTGACTTTTTCTGGATGCATTGGTAGCTCTTGCAATGCTTCTGACTGATATTCACTCCAAAATCGACAATTCTGCTTATTTACGTACCCATTGAGCCAAAAATGAGCCTCGTCTTAAACTGACCATAAAATGGAAGAAGCGCGCTATGAACTTTCTTAACAGAGCACGCATTTGGATAATAAAATTCAATAATTTGCAAACGTTGTTCGTTTGTAAGACGATTCATATTTAAATTATAGACCAAACTGAAGATGTTTGACAGTGAAACAAAACACGAAACGTGCGTCAGCTGTTTAAACCAGTGTTGCCAAAAAGATAATAGCTAAAAAATCGCCCTTTGGTTGTGTGGCTAAGAAACGAACTTCCAAATTTCGCAGAAGAAGCGTGTATTTCTAATGAACAGACGGACACTTGTGGTTAAAACACCTGTATAGGAGCGCTAAGCATCCAACAGCATCAGTGTGGCGGTGTTCTATTGGGTCTATAACTTAATTTGTGCGGTTTCCTAAGAGATGGCGTAACTTGTATTATTCCATAGCAACATGCGTTGGAAAGCTACTGTCATTGTACGTCATTTTAGTATATGTCATTCATTTGAAGCGTAAACAACAATGCTTGATGCCGCCGATCCTTCAACGTGTTCCCATAGATCAGTTTATAGCACTGATGAAGCCTTGGCTTTAATAACGCGAACAAAATTGAGCAAATACCTTTACGACAGTAATAAATAATTATTTTATGCATTTAAACATAAAAGCGATTTTTTTTTTATTTTTACTTAAGATTACACCGTTAGTCTTTAAGCTACGTCAACCATTTTTAAACCACCATAAGATCTGGTGGACATTTACTATGTTTCAAAATGCATTAATTAATTTCAAATTTGTCCACTGGTTCAGAAGTGACCGATTTATTTCCAACTCTCCACTGTGCGATGTGGTTTTGGTGATGACTCGTACCACTTGAGTGTATGGTGTCACGCTTTGTCCACTACAGTTTGTAAGGATTACAAATCGTTCAATACAGCGCATTTGTAACACAGTGCTCTGATGACCATTTTCTCACATTTACATGCTGCCACAGTCAGACTTAGGCTTCAACCAAAACGGCTACATCCACTTTCTGTTAAACGACATTTGCTTAACCAGGTTCCAGTTGAGTCTTTCCGCTTTTGATTCTAAATAGATGCTTTCTTGTGCAGTCACAAGCGTAAAAACGATGGCCCTTAAGTTATGATTCAAGTTGTCCATTTGTCGTATCCTCTTATTGCCTATAAGTTGCTACATATTTCGTGCTTGAATCATATATACGTCTATGCCATCAACGTCTACACCACCCCGATAAGCACCATCCATATGTGTCGGAGACAAACATTTCCCTTGGCAATGTGATGCATCCAGTCAGTTGAAGTTACTTTTTATTATTCTTGTGAACAGCGAACGCAAGGTTGACGAATTCGTTGAACGGCTTAAAACGCTGGCTAGTCATTGTAAATAACAGTCCTTTTTCTTTTCACTATCCATTCAATGCCTCTTTGACCGTGACTTTTGGATCGTGTTGTAATATAAACCGCCTCATGTGGAGACCGGTGAGGCTTCCGATGCATCCCCTTCTGAAGAACTGTGTCAAACATGAACCTTGTAAAGTGAGTAAATGCATTTCAGATAACTCTTATTCAGCTAGAAAGCATATTTAACTACCGACTTCCTCACTCTGTAACGCAATACCTTTTAATTTTAAGTACCGAGTGCCCGCCAATTACATCCCTTGGGTACGCGACGGCGATCCGATTGAAATGCCTCATTCATTACGCTGCTTTTTAATTCACATTACTGAATTGCCTTCACGCCACACTCTAATTAGCTTAATTACAATTTACATGCTCCACTCCGATAATCAGCCCACCAACCACACCCGGATGAATGCAACTGAATGCAACAAAGCCAAAATCGTTTTCACTTCCCAGCCACACTACCTACATAGCCCACTATTCTTATTTTCTAGAAACCAGCAACAACACTACGACACGTCCATGCACTCGCATCACTCCAGTGGCCACGACTCAGGCGTCGATTTTCTGAGTCATCGCGACCGCAGCGAAACCCCCTCAGACATGCTCAAGGTTCTTCACCGGCGGCAGAGCGTCTCGGACGTCAGGAAATTTCCACACACCGATTCCGGTCTATGCTATGGCGTCGCCAATGACAGCAGGTTGGTATCACTCGCACTAGATTTCAATGCCAGAACTCGTTACGCACCGTTCGAGCGAGTGACGCTTGTCACCCGTGAAGGAGGTGTGTCACATGCCCTCTATCTCTCTCACTCAAAATCTGTCTCATTTGCAGCGACAGCTATGAGGATTCGCTGAAGAACGAGGAAGTCACCTCGACGCGGGCCTGCAGTCTCCACTCGGCGCCCCCCATTGCACAGCAAGCAAAGGTCTGTGAGCTGCACAAGCGAAGCTACCAGAACATGAGGTTCCACCAAGGGCGGATACGACACTCGTTCTCTGGCGTGAAGGACGACCTGATGCAGAACTCACCGAAGGTATCGCTCCGGCCAAGGGGGCACAATCTGCGGAACTCGATGACAGACCTGGAGCAGCGACTGCACAACCTCGAGCAGTCCTTCCGCAAGAGTGACTCCATCTACTGACAACGGCGACGGTGCGCGAGCACCCTCAGCCCCAACCAAGGTATTACTAAGTGTAGCTGCGTAGACTAAGAACACATCTAGGACTAAGTGTATCAGTTTTTGTTTATTTTTATTTTTACTTTTATCCTTTGTATACAAACTGTGCGAATTGCATTTGGAAAATAAATACATTTACAATCAGCGAACGAGCACCTGCTTTAACAGTCACTTCCACGCCCACGCTGTGACGCGAAATAAATCACTACTTAGAGCCTACTTTAAGCCTAGAAGAACTTCTTGAACTCTTCCATGCCCTTGACGTTGAGGTCGTAGCCGGGGGTAACTCCCTCCATCATCTTGTACCACTTCTGCACATTGGGGTACTTGCTGATGTCGAACTTGGCAACGTCGTAGGTGGAGACGGTGGCGACGAGGGCGATATCGGCCACGGTGAGCGAGTCGCCGGCGACGAACTGTTGACCCTCCAGGAAGGTGTTCAAAAAGCCAAAGGCATCCTCCATCTTCTTGAAGTTGTCTGGATTGGCGGGTTGCTTGGCGAAGATCTGTGGGTAGTAGTAGTCGGCGAAGCGCTGGTACAGTGTTCCCAAATCGAAGAACAGACGCTGGTTGATGACTGCGCGCTTCTTGGGGCACTTGGGGTACAACGAGTCGGTCTTGCCGTACTTTTCGACCAAGTAGATCATGATGGCGCGCGACTCCCACAGAGCGAAGCCGTTGTCCACCAGCGTGGGAATGGTATGTTGTGGGTTGATCTGAAAATGGAAACAGGTTAGCACCACACTCCGAGTGAGTCACTGCAGGGCGACAGGCTTACCTTCAGGAACTCGGGCTTCAAGTGCTCGCCGGACATCAGGTCGAGGACCTTGAGGTTCAAGTCAACGCCGACAGCCTTGGCGGTCATCAATACCGAGCGGCATGGGGAGGATCCGGGCAAGTAGTAGAAATCCATGTTTTGTTTGTTTGTTTAACTTTAAGTTCTAGAATCAAGAAGAAACATATGTTTTTCAATCAATTAATTCTGCACTGCACTGAACGCACTGGGACGCGGTCCAGAAATAGACCATCGCTCTGATCTCATGTCTAACTGACGCCATCGCCGCGCCCCGCTATGCCATGGAAAAATTCCAACCACGCCATTGCCCTTAATGCACACGAATTTAATGTTTTCTGAACTTCGCTATGCGTTTGATTGCATAATTTTCACAGTTTTTCACTTTCACTCTTTCAATATTGGGCCGGGCAACAGTTAGACACAAGAAATTATTAATATTTTCTTTTTTGCTTCAAAAGGTGACGTCACTTACCGTCTCGACGAGAATACTGAGAGCACTTTAGCTGCGAAGAATCAACTCCAACTAAATGACGACTCGACGTGCGGTTGCCTTTTAAACGAAAAAAGCTCTCTCTGCTGGCAGTGGCCGCGTCTGGCGTCATGATTCCCAACGAGTGCCAAGATATGGTTGTGTTGGTAAAGCAGGGGAGGTGGGGGCTAGAAGGAGACACGCGATAATCGTTCGGCATCTGTTGCTTTGATTCAGTGCTGTTCGCCGGCCATTGATGTGCGGCTTTAGGGGGAAGGGATGCTGGAGTGAATTGAACGTGGCTTGCAGTGATTAGATATGAATGCTTGGCTTGTTTCGGAGTCGCATTGGCTTGGTGTTTGTTGGTACAACGAATAGACTAGCCCCCCTTGTGGAGTGCGGTGTACTCGCTCGCACAACTGTGGGGTGATGGGGATTTATGACTGCCGGCTATTTTGAGGTGTCTTCATTTGTTCTCCGCTCGGTTAGGGGCTTGCGGAGGTGACCGAGCGAGATGGAGTTGCGCATTCACTTTGCAATTTTGCTTACACCGCATCCGATGTGATGTTATTCGGCTTGTGAATCAGAACGGTTTTCAAGTAAAATCAATTTCTAACCATTCTTCGAAAATGTGTACAACGGCGATAACTGGCCTTTGAGGGGTTTCAAAGTGTGACCGTTACGAAGCAACATAATTCTACTAATATGATGAATAAGAAAGTTTTGCTCCTTCGAATGTTTGTGGAACTATCGCTTGGAAACGGGTGCTCTGACATGGATGGAACTTGGTAGATAAATCGATTGCATTCTGTATACGAACATAGGAGAGGATTTGATACGCTTGTATGTGCAATTTGCAAATACAAACCAGTCGAAATTTGTTCAAAAGCCTGCAGACATGTTTGTCTATTCATTAGCTATCCAAATAACAATACAATTTGTGGTAAATTTATTGGAAGGCAAGGTAAGCTGAGTGTAGTAGACGATCCCGATGTACTTAGGCCTACACTGTCTAAGGTCGATTCTCGGTACGAGCACAATACTTTTCACGGCCCACCTCATTCGAGCCACACAGCCACTATGCTCCGAGAGTATAACTGTCTAGAAAAAGCTACTCAAATTGGCCGTTCGGAGTCGCCATAAGAGTGCTGGTCCCCCTTCCACTCGTGAAAGAACAATAGCACGCACAATAGAAGTGGTTGCTGAGAAGTTAGGCCCTGATCATTTACGGGCTGTAGCGCCTCCCATATTATTATTGCGTTTATTATTATTAAGGGAAGCAGATAATGAAATCAATTCATCGAATTCTGCGGCTTCGTGGAAAACATGAATTTGTATTAAATATTCACAGTAAAATGGCCGTCACAATTCACCTACCACAGGCCTCAGTGACCAACCTAGCCTACCCCTAAAGTCTTAAGTTGACCTCATTTTCACAGCTTTCTGTGAGTGAAATGAAGTGGAGTTCATATTGGTGGAGTTCATAATTGCAACATTGTTGCGCTTGTACAACAGAAAATATTCTCTCAATACATTTATGAACCAGAAATTATTGAAATGAATGAAAAATGATTGCCCCCAAGCCCATGGACGAATTTGAGAGGCTTCTTGGCAGTTATTCATGAATTTTTGACTGTTATTCACGAAATAATATGAATGCCGTTCTCTGATTGGTCAATTCGGTTTAAGAAAACGATAGAAAAATGGATGTCAAACATTTTAGGGCCCAAGAGAGGTGCAAGTTGGCTGTCTACATCATGTCTAAAGAAAAGTATAATGCTTTAATATTTCCAACATGTACTGAACGGAGCAGCTGTAATATTAATGGAAAAAACCGCTCACCAAAATGGCCATGCTTTCAAATAAAAAAAAATGAAATCTCAAAACACGTTCCAAAAACAAACGTTTCTTTAAAATAGTAAGAGAAATTCAGTGTGATGTTCTCATGGACACCATCTCTTAGACACGCGTAGGATCCCTGCAATCCTGCAACAAAACAAAAATCACCGCCAATTTGATAGCAGTTTGACTATCACATTGCTTTTATGAACTCAGTTGCCGACAGCTCTCATGCATAGTTACTGCAGTTTATGGTTAAGGACTGCCGCAGTCTGACTTTTATGAACTCGGCCAATGTTTTCTGTGTCACCTGATTCGACAGCCCTAGGTCGGTTGGGACTTCAGTTCTATGCAGAGTCCGAACAGTTACACTCTTAAGCAATGTTAGTGACACGGATGGCGTTGTGAAAATATTTATCGTACCGGGAATCGAACCTAGGATCAAGTGCGTAAACGTGTCCTCAGTTTCATGGATATCAAAATCATTTTTCTATATTTAATTAGAATTTAGAGTTCAAGGTGCATGGTTAAAAACAGGATTGGTCGACATAGCTTACATTTTTGAAAATATGTGTCGAAAGGATGGTTGGAAATTCAGTTTTGTTTTTGCTCATTTTTTGTTTAGCTCGTTTCAATATGTTTTGTAGTATCTGTGGTAGTCTTCATTGTATTATATAATTTTTATATCGGTCTATCTCAATCCCTTTCTTTACAGGCATCTATAAATTCCGCATTAACTGAACATAGTTGGAATTATCCTTCTCTTTACCGTGGACATTCCTACCAAAGTTTTCATCGTCTGCTGAGAATGTCGATCGATTTCGTTTACATCCGTAAAACCATTCAGCTCAATAAGATTACTTATTTTCTCTGATAACACTTGTGTACAGATTTGGTGATAGTGTCATCGAAATATACTCACAGACATCCGTATTAGTTTCCTGTTTGATGTTAATGTTTGTTTCCCCCATAGAGCCTTCTTTTTACTCTAATTACAGAAGATAAAGTCAATCGCCCAGATTATTGAAGCCTCAAAGTTATCCCACCATGAATCTCGCCTGAGCAGCATTTCACTCGAATTACTTTTGTTCGTCCGAAATACTTCTTGTTAATATGAATTTCACGCGAACAAAATTCCACTTCGAATGAGCTGTGACATTTCGAACAAGTGTCATTTTGACAGGTAGTTGGAACTTCAAGTTGAAAAATATAGTTGAACATAATTCGTGCCTTAATTGAGGTAAGAAAACAAGTTTTTGTAAATTGAATTTAAGTTAAAATGCACAGCATTGCGATGAGAATCGTTGGTTTCTTCATCTGAGGAAGAAGAAGCCAACGAAGTGAAAGTGTTTAGAAGACATTTAAGAGATTATTTTATTCTGTTTTGGCGCTGCGTGAACCCTTGTATGCAAACAAAAATGGCTAGCGTTTGTTGAAATGAATTAATACATTTATATTTCACTAGATTTCAACAATACTCTAGGCTAAACAAATCAGCTTTCCCGGCGTTATTCTGGCACAATCCTGTTTCAGTAAAATATTTACCGAAGTATGGGACATTTTGGAAGTAAAATAATGGATATCTTGCCAACGTCAGACAAAAATTGCTGAAGACTTTTATAGCAGATACACTCATCCCTCGCTTTGCGCCGGCTTAGGAGAATGAAAAGTTTCGTGCAAAGATAAACCGCGCGAAACGAAGTTTGCGTTCCTGAAAAGGGAATATGAAAAACTAAAAGGAATGTAAAACATGGCACACGGCTAATATTTAATAATAAGAAACATATTTATTTCAAAAAAAAAAAAGAAACAAATCTCACGAAAACTAAAACCTTGCATTTAAAGGAAAAACATTCAAAACTTAAAAATCATTATAATTCCATACGTAAAACATTTTTTAATTTGAGGTTTGTTGAAAAAAAGTCATTTAAAGTCAATTGCTTTTTGTTTTTAGAATTTCTAAATGAACTGCCCTGTAAGGTTCCAATAATGCCCTCAGGCCTTTGTGAAACCTGTTTCAACCGTCCTTCGTCAGCATCTGGAAACCTCTTCCACCAATTTGTCACCCATGGCGAGAATCCTTGCCAGGTTGGTTGCAGTCATCTTATCTTGGTCTGCAGAAGGTTCAAGTTGTTCAAGTACACACTTCTGCAGCGATGTCTGGCCCATCAGCGTCTAAAATGTCATTATTATCTTCTCAATTGAGGTCTGCGAAGCCCAGCACTTGTCCAGCAACTTGTCTACCAAATTCAATTCATCCGTCCACATCAATTTCTATGTCACCTCTGGTATTTTTGATTTAGAAGTCTTTTCCAAATAGCTTGGAGAGTTGATCCTTTTAATCCTCCCATGCTAGCAGATCGTTTTGTTCGATCTTATTCTTCGGATGCTCGACTCGTTTATGCCATATAATTTTCCCAATGCAGACGGCTTCTACCGGTTTTCCAGTTTCCTAATTATTTCTATTTTCTTAGCCTCAAAATTTTTTCTTGGCTTGAGTTTAACTTCTTACTAAAAACAATAAAAGGTGTATGAATATTCACTACTAATTTGTTCTCTTTTACCATAATTCCAATTGTGCAATAAAAAAGCGAAAAGATTGTCGCCGCACTATTGAATAAACAACTGAATAAATCACATGGATATGTGTGTAAATCTTCAGAATCATGGCACGCCATGATTCTTTGAAGAAAAATGGCATTTCGCGCAAAGCGATTTCGCACAAATTGAATATGAGAGGTATATGAAAATCGCGTAAAGGTGAAATCGCACAAAACGAGACCGCGCAAAGCGAGGGACGAGTGTAAAAGACACCCGGTATTGTAGGCTGTATTGATGGCACGCATGTCAACATTATATCGCCATCTTAAAAAAAACACCTTTTCTATAACAAAAACCAAAAATTTAGCATGAAGCATTATTAACACACATAATAATATTGAAATATGTTGTAACCTCATTTTTTCAGGCTTGTGACAATCAGCTAAGCATTTTTTCGTAGATGATACAACCCGTTTAAGAAAAATTTAACAAGATTCACTCTCGTTGACGTAACATAATGGAAAGGACCAATGGTGTTCTAAAAAACAGGTGGAGATGCTTGTTGAGTTCTAGAGAATTGTACTACACCCCATTGAATCAGTTGAAAACGTCCATAGTATCGGATCGAATTCAAATTATTTGACAGGGAGCCAGTGCATTAGCACCGATATGGCGAATTCTCTTCGGTTTCTGTTTTTTTATATTCTCAAATGTAAAAAAATGTTCAAAAACAAATATAAAATATTTTTATTGTAATGACACTATATTTTATTTAAAATTCCTTGTATTTATTTATAATATTTTTTTTTTCCTTTGTTTTACAATTCTTCACAATTTTTAATAATTTGTATTTATTCACAGTTCCTTTACGTTTGCTCACTGTGATGCTTGCCAGAATAATGGCGATTCTTTCGTTTTGTTGTCTTCATTTACAACGGTACATTTTCATACTACCACAATTGTTGGCATTGCCAGATTATCATTATCATGCCATTTTAGGTCACGTAGGAAAAAAATCTATTACATTATTGAAAAGAAACAAAACGTACACCATCACTTCTTCACATCCATCATATTTCTGCTGTCGGCGGTTCTTATTGATTGTCCATATGTTTGATAAGCGGTTGCTTTTTGTTGGTCTCGGAACTGGGTTTTTTTCAGCGGCGCTTTTGTTGACATGGGTAGGCTATTTGGGTGCAATTTATTCTTACCGTTTTTTTTATTTTGTGCTTATTCGTGGATTCATGACGATTTGCTACATGTTCGCCTCCAAAAAGCAAGAGAATATTTTAGCTTGGTTTCTCATTTCTTTTTGCTCTGGAATTTTTTCGAACATTGCACTTTTTCCAAGCGAACTTCATAATAGGCGAACGCAAGAACGGGAGATATTTCGGGCGATTTTCATGATAAGGTTGATTATTTGTATCTTTTAAAAGAAGACCTCATTTATGCAACTACTCCACCTGAGCTTCGGTTAAGAGATTCACATTTATGTCCATCAATTTGGTACAAGTGGTTTTCTTCTCTTTTTATGTCTATTATACTTATTTTAGACAGAAAGCCAGTAACCCTCTAACGGGTAAACTCAAAAGTGGGCAGATCGCAAACAGAAATTGTTTTGCTAAGTGAATACACGCTGAAGAAGCTTGAATTTAAATTATCAGGCACAAGATTTGTGTGGACAACCGCCAGGTGAAAAACAGTCAAGACCGTCTTGAGACGTTCTTGCCGGTTTGTATGCAAAAATAACATAAGTAAACATTTAGGTATCAAAATGACTTGTGTAGTAGCTTCGAATGTTGGCAAGGGAGATCGGGCTCTTTTGGGTGGTTTTAGACGTGAGTGTATTATACATAGTCCGGATAAAGAACGCAAATGGAATTGATGAACTCCATCAACTGATCATCCGACAATTTTTCCAAGTTGTAGAATTTTTTTATTATAATTTCGCTTACAACGATCCCCCTACCACAGAAAAATTCCAATAAAAGGGGAAAATACTAAATGAATAGGTAAACAATGGTGTTTCCTAGCATCAAAGACTTGAACAACATTGAAACCGAGGGGTACATTTTTTACGCATAAACCGACAGGCCGTCTTGAGGCGGTTATTAGTACCCGAAGTAGCTTGAGACTTGAGTTTTTTGAAGTTCATATTTATTTTCACGATATCAGTGGTTTCGTTATCCATAGTTTGGTGCTTTGGCTTTGTACACTAGTGGGTTTATGTTTTTGTGTATATCGACAATATCGTGTCCATGTTTTTTCTCGCAAGAACCGTACTATACCAAATTTCTGGACACTGGCATAAGTCTTCCATGAAAACTACTGTCGTTCTCCGAAAAGTTTTTTTTCATCGCTTGTTTGAGTACACATTGTCACGAGTCGATTGGCCAAGTTTCAAAAAAACAAAAACGTCATTAGTCATTATCGTGTCACAACAAATTGAAAGCGAGCGCTGGATTTCCGTCTGGGAGGCTGTGAGGACAGCCTGTAATAAGTTTGCTATGCATATATGCACGACTATTACATTTCCTTTGCCTTGTCCCACGAAAGTGGTTCATTTAAGTTAAGCATTAGCCACTTAAGAAGCTTCTTCTAAACTAGTAATATAGACCAACAGCCATTCAGTTCTCCATTCAATATCCAACTACAGCCACAGATAATATCCGTGACCTCCTGATTAGGAAACCCAGTAAACTCAAACGTATACCGTTGCTTAGCCATATTGGTAGCTGACCGTTGCTTAGCCGACAAAGCTGCTGTCTTGCAATAGATCCCCTTTGACATTTTTTTAAGATATGCCCTCAGAGATTTGTTGACTATATTATTAGGATAGGTTAGGTAAGAGTGGCTGACTGATGGTTGGACAGGAATTGACCAGAGCCTGATTAAGTCTTTCACCATATTCTTGTTGATGTTAGGGCATTAGAGCGGGCGACTTTGTTGTAGAGTGGTTAATTTTGTCCACTCGAGGCATGGCTATGGGGCTGCCATCTGTTACTTTCACAACGGATACGTTCTCTACCACAGTCGTGTCTTATTCGTCAGCGAATTCGGCCGAGGCCTTGCGAGTTGCGACTGTTAGATACACTGGAGGTAGGCTTTAATCGACTTCCCGATTCCGATGCTCTAGGTTGGGTCAGGATTTATTTGTTACCGGACCCCTCACGCCAACCCCTACCGAAGTTATCATGGTCGACAGACCCTTCACATTATCGACGGAGGGAGAGTTGGAGGGTTTAGACTCCTCCGTGGTGGGACACCTCTCCACCAAGTCAGCCTCCTTAGCAAGCTTTTAGATTACCAAAACAATCTAACAATTTTTGGGTAACCCACTCGTATACAATTTACACAGAAGAGTAGGCAGATGTGCTCAAAAGTCGTGGCGGTTCATACATACCCCCCAATATAAACAATTTTAAATCAAACCCCGCGAAATCAAATTCATTTGTCGTGAGAATTTTGAGCACACTTCGAGTCGAGTAGGAAATTGTGTTCAAATTCAGGAACTCTTGTTGCCAACTAAATATTCCACAGGAGAGGAAAGCATTCGTATTTTTAGATCGATACCAAATCATACATTAGTAATGACTGGCATGTGAAGCAATCATATGCCAGACAAACGGGTCATTTGAATAATGGTTGACATTTTTCTTGCTGCAATTTGTATAATTACGGCTATAAGTCAGACGCAATGTGCTAGCCTGGTGGGAATTGAATCCCTAATTTTAGTCACGTAGTTCGAATGACGCTACAACCCTGGTGGACATGGGTGTGAGCCTCAACCAAGAGTGACGAGTAGATATCAATTATTACAACAAAGGGACCTCGCCGAAGGACCGTCTTTACAGATTTATTTTAATATAGCTTAACAGTTGCAATCAGCCAAATGTCATACCAAAATGAAAAATGATTTCAACACATTTTGTTTTTCGGGCTCCCATGCCAAGCGATGAAGTTGTAACGATTTTCCGTCTCTTTGCAAAAATTCAAATTTCCACAGCAAATTAATGAATTGCTCCACCAACCATCGCTAAGCTCAGCTGTCACGTGAGAGCGCTGGTGAAATAAAAAACACAGACACTATCAGCATTACTGTGCAGAAATGAGCTGTGTTTATTCAAACTGTGATCATTCTGGAATCATCTACTCCACTGGTGGAGTTGTCGTCATCGAGTGTCTCATTTAAAATTTTATCTGTGCCTATGACTTGCAAGTTTCATTTGCCGGCCGCTGATAGCTGCTATCAATCATTTGCTTCACAGAACGTCCCATTAAGTCGCGCTGAAGCATTAGTACGAATGGACTGGGACAATTGTTTTGAATAAATTCACAAGTATTCACGGTGTCTTGAGCAAGTGGAGAATGGGTTAGGGCCACTGGCACTGTATGCTGCCGTGGCGTTTCCTTAGTGATCATTTGACACGATTGACCTTCATGTTGGTAAAACGATTCCAGCTTGAGTTCGTACATTTTGCTTTTGTTCGAGAAACTTTCTTACCAGCAGAATCGGAGAACCAGTTTCGATTGGTGTCGTGGTCTTAGTGTCGGCACGGAATGGGTTCTAAGCATGTAGCGTGGGCTTTCTTGTGTGGTTCGTCGCGTTTTTCCCAAAACTCTGTTTGGGTTTCCATGATTCACTCGCGTGGGGGGACTACAACTGACCCAGAAGGCATATTTTTCTTTTTAGATAGCATCGAATATGCCATTACGTCTAACTCTCGCGGTGGCGGCGGCGTTACAGTGCTGTGTAGCTGACAATAACAGCCCTCGAGAGTGGAGGTAGCGATACAAATCAATGTTGGCTCGCCATACGAAATAGCTTGCACAGAGTGGGGGCGAAAGGAAAGGGACGCAGAGAATTTAATTGCAAATGAATTGAGCAATGGCCAAGGCTTTCATGTCACGGAATACATAAATGTACGGCCAAATGTGTCGGCATTGCTTGCAGTGGATACAGATTAACGCATGTATCGCTTGGGGAAACGGGAGGCACACAGTGAGTTTGGATTGCATAACTCAAGTTGAAATCTGTTAGCGGCTGACTCTCACATGCTAACAGCAAACCAGAATGAGGGGCTTGCGCCATGGCATTCCTCCGTTGACAGAAACAGAAATTCTGCGGTTTTTTGTACTTGTTAACGTCGGCTTTTGAATTCTAGGCCACGAATCGGTGAGGAATCAAACAGGTCGTGTTGGAGGGTGAATGAGCTTGGAAATCAGGAGGTGGTCGCTTGGTGTAGCTCGCAGAAGTGAGCTATCGAAATTCAAGTCGTTTAGCAGAACTGGAATTTGTTCGCCATCAAGTGCTAGGTTAGAGGGTACGACACATACAATTTTCGGAAGTGCATACCGCTTAAGCGGTTGTTGACAGGAACATTAAATCCACAAAAGTCTTAATCCATTACTCGTATTTTTAGGACATTATGAACTTGTATAAGTCCTCAAAATAGGACAGTGGGGAGTGAAAGGTTAATGTGCAAAATGAAAGTGAGTCTGTTGTCGCCTATAATTTCAGAGAATGATTATTGAGCTCAGTATTTAATGAAAGCTGCTTTTTGATAAGAATTTCTGACGTGGATAACGCAACAGAGGGCTACATCAAAGCCAGTGTTTCAAGTTCGGTCAATAATGACACCACCAATTTGGGGTGGGGAACATTAGAAAACCAGTAAGATACCGGTCCAGTTCAGCACACACAGACTGTAGTGCAATACGAACTTGTAAACACTTGTCAGTGCCACATAGTCGAATTAGAGAATAAAAAAGGTACGCCAAGATTGAGAACTACTGTGTATTCTGAAATAGAAAATAAATAATCCGCAATCTGCACTCTTGGTATTTTTGTGCACCTGAGACTTCAATCAAATAGACTTTGATTTAGAAGATGGCTGACTGCCACGAAAGAGTGTAGGCCAGTTGTGTTACCACCCCGATCTAGTCGTTTGAATTGAATTGAAGATTTTGGAGAGTTTGCTATCTTGAGAAAGTTGATGAGTTCTTCGTAATAGGAATCACATTAACTAAAGGCCAGTAGGAGCGCCACATAGTGCCCCAGAGTCAGGCTTGTTTAGGTTCAGAGCCTCTTTGGTTCTTCTGGGATCAACCCTTCTTGGAGTGTGTAAGTTCCTTCTGATTGTTCCGGAATTTTATGCGGCATTTATTTGTCCAGTTGTTCGTATGTTATTGTACGTCAGTACTGCTGAAACTATAAAGAGGAAAAGGCCCAATGAAAGGAGTTTCGGGCCCATTCCTTGCTTGGCTATCCCCCTTTGCATTCCCCGCGTGGTTTTCATGTCTTTGCACATTCCCAGACAGCGCTGGAGCTGAATGTGAAGCTGTTTAGGGCTTTAAACACTGTCGGTGGCTCTCCGAGAGAATCGATATTTTTGTGTTTATTAGATTTCTGTTGTTGATGCAATGTGCTGCTCCATTAATGGCGAAGAGTTTAGCTTGGAAGATAGTTGACTCTCAGCGGAGGGTCATGTTCCCGCAAACCATCATCTGTACATGTTTTCAATGCTGTGGTTCCGTTAGTTTCTGACCGTTTGAAAAAAATATCAGAAAAATGTAAGGAAAAGTGTGCCAAATTATTGTTGCATTTGTATTTGCTTATTTCGAGTTCTCGTCCACTCCAAGCATTTAGTTTCGGATTATCGAGAGTCAACTGTAATTAGGCTTTCTTTTTGTTTAGTGTTACATTTGTTTTCAGTGTGCGATGTCATGTTCGGCAAATTCGTTATATCGAAACTAGTTTTTCAGACCTTAATGTTTCAGAATCAGTTGTCAGTGTAACCTCTACAGCCAACACTCACATCACATCATCACCTCGGGACCCACATGATCTGGGTGTAAAGCACGCACGAGAGATCTTAAGGTAACTCGATTCTCCGCCATCGACTCTTACTCATCAGAAATTGTGGCCAAACGTAACCAGGCGAATTTTTGGAATTGGTCCAACCACCACATTTTGGGTATGCCAAGCGGTCGCTTGCCTGATGGAATCGCATTCAACGCTCGCCTAGGAAGTCATGATGGTGTGAACATTCGTGCGACCTGACCAAACCAACGAAGCATATCCCTTTCGGTTTGAAGAAACAGCTGCCTAACATGGAGCGAAGGTGGCAGCCTCAAACAAAGGTGCACCGAACAAGGATAGCTGTTCGTGAGTTCTACGAACAGAGACAAAAGGTAGAGACTCAGAAGGAAAAAGAAAGAGGAGAGAAGCGCGCGATAGTGGGGATGGGGAAGAGCTACGGCAGGAATGATGTCCAAAAGCGTGAACCAGTTCTCCAATGGATATAAGTTTCGGGCAGCCATATTTCCGAGCACTGGTTTTAATTCGGATTTCTTCGAGAGTCTTCTTAACTAGTTTTCTTCTGAAATTTTTTTGTTACTCCCAATGTCAGTATTGAATTTAAATAAATAAATACAGCGCTCAGGTGTAGGGGTCGACTACACATTCGACTTCCCGGTACGAGCAAAATAATTTGCACGACCCCACCTCTTTCGCGTCACTGACAATGCTCAAAGAGTATAACTGTCTGCAAAAAGCTTCTTAAATTGGCCGTTCAGAGTCGGTATGTATTTGTAGGTCCCTCCCACTAGTGTGAGAACAATAGCACGCACAGCAGAGTGGTTGCTTAAAAGCTAGGCCCTGGCCCTCTGCGGACTCTAGCCCTACCCATATTTTTATTATTATTAAATCCAACATAGGGTACTTTCGACTTTTGCCGAAACTTTCCGAGACATTCTTTGGTTTAGTTTACTGTTTTTTCACAAAGCACACAAAATGTTGTAAATGAATGTCTGACACTCAGAACCAAAGAAACAAATAAATATCATTTAAAAATTGGACAAAATCACTGAACGAGTTAAAACCCGGTCATACCGGCATAATTGCTGAAGAAGAGCTTTCATAGTTCGTATACGATCTGAGAGAACAGTAAGGGACGTGTTGCAATCAAACGTTTTATTGAAAAAATTTACTGTCTTTCTGTCATAGCAAAAGTCGAAGGTGCCCCATCCTCGAAAGAGCCCCTGAGTTGATAACTACTGGAGATTCTGTTTAATATCAGATGTCGCGAAAAATATCTTTAAATCCTTGTAGTAACAGTAATAACTGTATAAATGTTTCAGAGGTAAAATATTACGATTTTTCAACAGTATCAAGCTATTAGACGATTTTTATTACAAATTAGTACCACTCCACCCAGCAAATTATTCCATGTTCGAGCTTAGAGTGTAATAATTCCTAATAGCTACGAATGCTTAAAACCTTTCTCCTGGTCTTACTTCGGTAATAGACTTCGACATTTTTTCTCTTTCGGATCAAGAAGTCTATAATGGTTTAGCTCAGCTTAGTTCAAATATTAGGGCAGGTGTTGATTCGATATCACCTCTTTTATTGTCAAAATGCGCTGATTCGAAATAATTTTCAATGAATCACTTCTTAGTGGCGTCTTTCTAGACGAGTGGAAACTATCATCCATTACTCCAATCTATGAAAGTAGCCTCAAGCATTCAATTAAGAATTATAGGCCTGTTTCAAAACTTTCAGCATTTCCTAAGCTATTTGAAAAGTTAGTTTTTGATAGACTCAATTTTGCGACGAAAGAAGTCTTAACTTCAAGACAGCGTGGATTTGTCAATGGTCGCTCTACTGCAACGAATTTATGTATTTTCACTAATTTTTGTATTTTTACTTAAGCAAGCACAATGCAGGTTGATGTTCTTTATACACATTTCGTTAAAGCTTTCGATAGAGTGCATCATAGACTTTTACTTGAAAACTGAGAGAAATAGGGTTTAATATTAATTTTCTTGAATGGCTAAAGACTTATTTGTCTAATCGTCAGCAGATTGTCAAAATTACGGCAGGAATGATGTCCAAACTATTACCAAAAAAAAAGGTTCGGACACCCACATTTCCGAAGGCGCGCAATCCTTCTTTATAAAGGGTGGTTAAATTTTAAGGGCCGATGTTGAATATGAACCACACCTAAACGTCAAGTTTTTTTCTGCATTTCATTTGACATTTCTCAATTTCAGACTAACTCAATTTGAACCATTAAACGATACACAATCGAGCAACGCGTTAAAGTTATTCAGGCTTATTATGAAAATGGGCGCTCAAATCAAAATGGAAATGATCAATTTTCGAAGAAAATCATCTTCAGTGATGAGGCCCATTTTCACCTCAGTGGATTCGTCAATAAGCAGAATTGCCCTATTTGGGCAAATGATAATCCAAGAGAGATTGTCGAAAAACCAATACACCCACAAAGAGTGACTGTTTGGTGCGGTATATGGGCTGGCGGCATCATCGGGCCGTATTTTTTCCAAAATGAGGCCGGTCAGGCAGTTAATCTGAATGGTGTTCGCTATCTTGAAATGACAACGAACTTTTATGGCCCGAATTGTAAGATATGAATGTGGAGGATATGTGGTTTCAACAGCACGGTGCCACTTGCCACACAATGGCCGTGTTTTCTCACGTGGTGGCGATGTTAATTGGCAGCCAAGATCATGTGATTTGACACCGTTGGATTTTTTTTCTTTGGGGAAAAGTTGTATGTCGATAAGCCAGCAACAATTCAAGAGCTAAAGGATGAGATAATTCGACACATTAACGACATAGAACCTCATTTATGCTTCAGCGTCATCGAAAATTTGGACCATCGGATAGAGGTGTGCCGCCGAGGTCGCGGCGACCATTTGGCAGATATTTTGTTTCATACATAATTGAACCATATTATAAAATAAATGACAATGATTTCCTAAATAATTTGTGTTTTATTAAAATCATCATCAGCCTTTAAAATTTAACCACCCTTTAGAAGTTCTGTCGGGTCTACCTCAAGGCAGTCATTTGGGGCCTCTCCTTTTCAATCTTTTTGTCAGTGACATCCCGTGTTCCTTGCAGCTTTCTCATTGTCTAATGGTTGCAGATAATATGAACATTTCTACAAATACTGCTTAAATTTTCAAAAAGACATAAATTCATTTTTTGAATGGTGCACGAACAATCATCTGGAGTTAACTATTTCCAAGTGTAAGATTTTTAGTGCTTTCCTATCATTATCACGAACTTCGTTTGATTATAGTTTTGGTAACGAGAGACTTTTATTTGTAAGTGAAATTAAATCTTTCTCAGCACATGTGGATTATATAATATCTAAATCAAATTCCTTGCTAGGCTTTCTGAAAAGGAATACAGTAGCATTTAATGATGTTTATGCTCTAAAAACCCTTTATTTTTCATTAGTAATCCCCATACTGGAATACTGCAGCGTTATTTGGTTTCCCTTTTATCACAATTCTTCTAACAGGATTGAAAACATTCAAAAGAGATCTACGAGCTTTGCTTTAATGAAACTGAGATGGCCGAAGATTTACCTAATTATGGATCTAAATGTGCATTAATTGATCAAAAATCTTTGGAAAGTCGGAGGCAAGCTCATAGCTTTATTTTTATTAAGCACCTAATCAATGGTAGGATTAACTCCCCGGATTTACTAGCTTTATGTCCTAGAGAGAGAATATAGGAATGTTCTCTTATTTTGTCCATATCATGGAACGAATTATGGTTTAAACGAACCCATAACCCGAACTATTTAACTCCATTTATCATGAAGTCGACCTTCAAATGAATAGAAATATGTTTAAAGAAATTGTATTGAATATTTTTAACACAACCAATAATAATTAATTGTAGTCAAAAGATTATGTAACCCTTGATGAATAAATAAATAAATAAATGCTTTTTCGAAAGTCAATTGCGCGATACGATTTTAATGTAGAGATTAGATGCCTGCATTAATACATTTATTTGCCCTGTCTAACTGAGTACACTACTTCAGTGTACTCTATTGACTGCACTCATTCGGTGTAGAGTACACCGGAAATGGAGAAAACTTGGTAGATAGCTTGCTTATATTGTGGAGAATGACATGGGCTAAGTAAGGTACATCAAAGATCCAAATATCCTTTCCTGAACAACTTGCAACACCACCCACTCCTGATCTGTGAATTGGTGTTTTGCAAACACGCATAATTGAGAATATTAATTCCAAAAAGACATGTCCAATGGCGATAAATCGGACAATCTTTGCTTTCGATTCTGGTCACCATGCAAAAGTACACGACCAAAGAGACTTATGCTGTAATTCAATAGCGAACATCTGTTGTTTCCTGAATAGCTGGTCAGGTGGCCTTTTTTTCCTCGCTAACTAGCAGCTGCCACACTGCACTTATTGGTCATAACACACACTTTACCGCACAAATGATGCAACACAGAAAACTTGAGTGGATTTCTGGGGCACTCGTTATCTGTCCATGTACGTTATTCCATGACTGATTGACATTCAAACTTCAATTGGTTTGACTGCAGGCATAATGTGCGGTCCCCACGTTGTTGACATGGTTTCTGTTCTAAAGTCTTTGTTACGTCGTTACGTCAGAGAGGCTTTCGAATTTTACGTTGAAATTCAGTCAAGTCGAGTCGCAGATTCCTTGATTCCGCAAAGCAAATTTCAGTGTTCATCATTGCTTACACCTCAATGTACACAAATGCATTCCAAAAGCCCTAAAGGACCGAAAGCCACTGGGTGTGTGTGCTGTGCACATGTGGCAAGGGATAGCACACATCATCAGCAGCGTCAGTTTGGTCTTCGTTGGTAACTCGTCCATCCATACTTCCGCCCCCCATTCCGAGTACGATGACTTTGCGATTTCGAAAACCCACTACTCATCGATACGTTGTCACATCGTCAGCCCCAGACTGAGTCACGCACAGCTTTGCTTGAAAGTGAAGCAATATCTTCCGCAAATAGCAGGTAACCTCGAGAGCAGTCAGCCGACACGTCACAGATTCCCGGCCACAAGGTGCGTCGGACTAGGTGAGCAACCAAGGGAATCACATTTTCAAGTTCATCAACTTATGAATGCTGCGTCGCACACTGTTTGCGTTGGAATTCCCCCCGGTAAATATCTCAGCAACCACTGGCATTCATAAAACTATCTCAACTCACTTTTAGTTTTATTTCGAACTCACACAGCAGCCAGGGCATCAGCGGGCGGAACTTAAACCGAAAACTCAAACGAAAGGGAACGGTAAAACTTGAAATCAACCACACCAACACATATTCGAGCGTGTGTGCTTGGATTTCGACCAGATACCATTCATCTAGATTCTAGATGGTTCCACTGTAGGTGGCACACTACCAATGAAAGTAAACCCTACCAGATACACATCTGTAAGCACAGTCTTGGAAACATGTGTGCTGGCTATGTTGGGTGGCTGACCGATACACACGAACCTTATGTCTCGGATTAAGAGGGAAATCACGGTAAAGATACGTAATGGTTGTACTTTATCTCCAACCAACGGAATGTATCAAGTAATCTGGGGTTTTGTTGGACTACTCGGTGGAGCTGTGCGTTATCTGGAAGCGATCCCTCGGATAAAGTTCTTGAGTATGCTGTAATGAATTTCGTATCTATTTTCTACTGTCACTAGATACGTGCTAATCATGATTTATTTTCTGTTGTCGCATATCTGAAGTGAATGTTAGCGCTATCTCTGAAGTTGTTTGTGCGCCTCGATAACTAATTCCAAGAAAACTCATAAAAAATGGGTGGATGATGGATACACGAGAAAAAGAACCTCAGTTTTGGACAAAAAATTAACATAGCACATATGCTAACGAGTTTCTTTGTTTTGAGAGAAATTCTTGCTGAGCTTCGCCGTCATATCAGCTGCTGTGACGGTTGTTTTCGAAAGGAGAAGGAAACACTGATATCGACTCTGTTGAGTGTTGACTTTCAGTTTATCACACTTGCTTATTGTGTTGTAACAGCAATCATTTCAATTCAATTCCGAGAGTGGCTTGTAAATACCCCAAGTTGCTTATCGATAATGACTATCGGAAACGAAAGTAGAGGAACTTGTGAGATACCGTAATCAGAAGATTTAAAAGCCGGTGCCAAGCAAATTGCTTTATTGGCACGGTTTATGAGAACGAATCTGCGATAGCAGGCAGCAGAAAACATCCCAAAATTCTTCGAGATCTGATGGAAGTTTCGAGATGTGCCATCGGATGTGGTTTTTCAGATTTCACATGTTAGAGGCACGGCAGTCTTGTCCGTGCCAATCATATTGGACATTTTCTTGATATGAAGTTTAGATTGAAGGCAAATGAGACGGGGTTAAATGACAGAGGGTATTCGAATGGAAGCCGGAAGTGACTATGTACAACAACCAATACGTGACAGTGTTGTCCAGCTTCTCATGCGGCGATGGACGTGCGCATTACCGTGCCCAGCTGACGCGATCTTTAGCCAACTGCCTCCAGTTATCCGCTCCAAGTTGGTTGAGGTCCTTAGTTAATTGTGCGCTCCATCGATTTCGTGGGTGTCCTCTATTGCGTTGTTTCATTGGCGCGGAGACTATTCGTGAAGCAGCATTGTTGTCCATGCGCTGTCTGTCATATGGCCTAGACACATAGGCCTTGAATCTGTAGACGCCTGGCTAGACTCACGTCACTGGATAGCCCACACAGTACTTTTCTCCCAAAATTATCAGTTGCGTCTACACTCGCTGTCTTCAGCTATACGGACTTGTAGAAATCGTGTGTCTTGTGTTGGTTAGTCAACCACGATGCTTGCGGGCTACATTAAATAAATAAACATCATCATCTTCCGACCCGCATGCTCAACTAAAGGCGTCGCGAGGGTAAACCACGCACAAGACCTTTTCCCGTCTTTCTGGCAATTTCTGGATCCCATCCCAAAAGAACTGCGCCGGGTTAAATTCCACCAAAATACGATGACACAAAGTTCGACAAAGTTCGAGTGAAAAAAAAAATTATTGTTGTTTACACTTCAAATGAATGACATACACTGAAATGACGTACAATGACAGTAGCTTTCCAACGCAGGTTCCAATGGAATAATACAAGTTACGCCATCTCTTAGCAAAGCGCACGAATAGTAGTTATAGACCCAATATTATATCATGCATGTCATGCTTTATCACCTTGCTGACTTTGGCCGAAATTGTCGAAATGTTGGTTACAGAAAGTTCATAAGAGATTGTTGAGAAGCAACTGTATGCTGATGCACCTTACCATCATTTTTGTTTTTATGGCCGTTCAACTTTCATATCTTTCGAAACACACTATTGCTTTATTTTTAGTTTTCGAAAGTTTGATTGTTGGTGTGCTGTGCTTAACACATTTTCTTTTCTGACTGTATACTAGGTTGTGGGAACATGCACTTTCCAAGGCCAGGTCGTAAAATATGCAAGCATAGTGCATTGTGTCGGTAACTGTCGGCACTTCATTATTTCGTCAGTAATTGACGCCCATTGTCTAGTCGTACTCACTTTACACATCGAATGACTCTTGCCACTCTCGTCGCTGAGTTAATGAGCTATGTGCTCGATGCTCCCGATTTTGATTTTTCTTATGATGTAGGACGTGTTGGATAAAGTGACATGAAATTCTCTCAATGGGTTACATTTTAGTCGAATGTAAAGGTTTCAAAAAAAAACTTAACTGGTTTATAATTGCCCTAAAATGGATTTGTCTTATTTTGTGATTCAGGTTGAACGTGGGTAAAATTAAGTACATCCTGCAGTTACACCCCGTACAGGGCCAGGGCCTAGCTTCTCAGCAACCCACTCGCGTGCTGTTGTTCTTTCGCTTGTGAAAGGGACCCGACGCTTTATCTAGCACAAACTTAACAACAAACTTCTAATGCAATGGGACAATTGAGGCTTTTAGTGCAAAAGTTGCATCAATTTCTAATGCCGAAAATGCGTGCCTACGGTATCGATGAATCTCCTCTGTGGATTAGAAATTAACTCTCGAAACGTTAAATTAAAATAGTTTTGGATGGGTTCAAGTCTGATATCAACCAAATAAATGCTGGTATTCCGCAACGCTCTGTTCTGTGCCTCACATGCTTTCTCATTTTTATAAATGACTACTTCTAATCCAATCCATTCCTACGCTGATGACAGCACTCTTAGCTTTTCATATTCATTCCAAGACTCACGACCGAAGATTCGGAACTTCAGCATATCTTAAGCGCATTGGACAGCATAATTAACTGGGGAAAGAAAAACTTCGAAAACTATATACTGTCTGCTGCTGAATGGCACTTGATGAAACCGGAAAACATTCTATCCTTGGTATGTGTATCAACACAACGCGTAGTTGGAACGATCACATATTTGAGGTCGCCAAAAATGCTGCGGAATGTTTAGGTGTCCTTAATTGGTGCAAGAAATATTTCACACCCTCTTTGTCTAAAATTTATAATGCGTTTATCCAGCCCAAGCTAGAGTTCAACGCTCATATCTGGTCTGGTGCCTCCAAGACCATATTCCACCTCCTAGATGGAATCCAAAAGCGAAAGCAATAAAACAGTATCGCAGAGTCATTAGACTCCCTCGAACATTGACGTACCGCCTCTTCTTTGTCCGTGGTTTATCGCTATTTTAACAAACGATGCTCGAGTGAGCTAGCCGACTGCTTCCCTCCTCCCCATGAATTCACGCGCTATACTTGCCTCGTCATGAATTCTCATTAGTTTATTTTTCAGCCTACTTTCGGACTCACAATTCACACACGAATATGGAATGCTTTTCCCAGCCCAATATTTCCCCCAGACTACAATCCGCAGATATTTAAGGCCAATGTGCACAGGTACCTCCTCTCTCTTGCTCCCTCTATACTATCGTCTCGTGCTGTGTCTTGACCCCGGAAACTTAAGGTTATTAGTGCGCTTGATCTACAATTTTTGGGTCTTACTCTATTTATTTTTTACAATAAAATGCCTTTCTCTGTCCGCTAAGTTGCATGGGAAACCCGATTGCGGAGCAATGGACAGGTTTTTTTAGCCGGAGAGGCTATCGATAATGCTTTTCATGGTTGAGTATGCCCGATCGGATTCACGAATATCGAATATAATTTTCTTCTGATATTTCCTTCGCTTTTCGACACATTTTTAAATAATTTTTAAATAATAGGTTTACTGTTGTCTAAACATAATCGAAATTCGTTCATGCTACCAGATGTCCAGATATCTTTATCTTTAATATAATACTTTTATAATAATACTTTTTGAGACTCAAATTAGAGTTTAATTAACATTTTTTTTAGTTTATTCCTGTAAATAATGCGATATTGTGCTTTTGTTTTTTCCCCACTATTTTGTGAATAAATCCCCCTTATTCTCTTAGACGAGGTGACAAATTGTCGCTTGTCACCACACATCAAAATCTGTGTTCTTGAATTCGAGTGAGGTGACGAAAAACTAATCAAATTCTCTTCCCAAAAATGTACAAGAGGTTGGCAGCATATGCTGCTGATTTGTGTCTTCAAGTGGGATCAATTTCTTTTCGGTGGTAATATTTGCTAATTCTTGTAATTTCACGACAGTGAACGACAGTTGTGCGAGTGACAAATGTCACTTAAGGTGACTAAGAGAATACAAATTTGTCAAAATCACACATATTTTGGGGTGACACGACTAAGAGAATAAGGGGGAGTCTGAACGAGTTTTGTGGCCCTCTTTGATTTCTACAAGTTGGTGAGCGAATAGATTTTGGAGTCACTGTACATCCTGAATCCGTAGACATTTTGCCTTCAGCTGGCCACATACAATTTGTTTGATCGTCAACAGTGCTTAAATAAATAACGATTATCTAATCTACGACAAAAACAACTCCTCAAGCTCGATCAAGTCAAGAAAATCGTACTAAATGGATAACTCCGGAAGAAGCTCTTTTGCTGATACTACTTCGTACTTTTCAGTACAAAAGTACATGTAGACGCAGCGTAGAAATACAAATTCGAATGTGCGGGGATATATTAAACAGGTTTTTAGTTTCATCAGATTCATATCTTTCTTTAGCAGTGCCAATGAATACAATGATGAGAGCTATTAGTTTCAAATCACAAAAGAAAACATAAATTAAGTCAACAGATAAATAATTACAAAGATTTGCTAATCTTTTTTTTTCTTTCATTTGATAAATGTGATGATGGACGTGGAATGTGTTCATTTCATCAAAGTGTCTTAGGCGAACAGAACTTAATATTTGACTATTTTTTTAACGCATTGGTGCTGATTTGAACAAAATCGTTCCAGTGGTCTTTCAGTATCTATGAGGTTTATGAAGAATGGATGGCGTGGGCTATACGGACCCCATCAGTGACACCAGATGGCTATAAGTTTTAAGAACTCGATAGAATTACATTATATTCCTTCAGCGAACTGTCATCGATTAGTAAAATCCATGTATTATCTATACCAAGCGCAACAGGCATAAATGTCCGCTAGATGTGCAAAATAACTCACTTAGCGGCGGACAGATAACGTCCAGTGCCGGAGCGCAATTAGATTAAAATCGCTGCATATGTGAAAAGAACTCCATTCTGATTCTGGTTCGTACCCCAGGACTCCTCATAAACTTCTTACAGACCATCCCCTAAAGATCATACTGAAAGCCTGACCACCTGATGCCGGACGGAAGATGGGGAAGACGTGTCTACTCCTAGGTTCTACCGAGCCTTTGTTGCGTCTCTTCATTACAGACATTGTCATTTGGTCTGACAATCAGGGGCGAATAAATATGTAAATGCAGTCAGATTTAACTCGAATCTAGTGGGCCGATACTTCTACATACTTCCTTATTAGCCACACGCATTCTCTGTGAAATTCTCTTTATTTGATGAAGCTACTTGTGAAAACATCGGTCACAGAATGGATAAGCACTGTCTGACAAACTTGTACATGTCCTCATAAACCACCTCATTAAAGCACCCACTCCTTCGGATCGCCACATAGTTGGAAAGCAATTCTGGTCAGCAATTAATTGGTCTCCTCTCCTCATTTACACACGGGAATACAATGTTTGATTTAAGTTTTTGTGATCTGGTGGCTGTTTTAAATTACATTTAACATCACACGGCGGCGGTGACACGGCGGGGTTCATGAATGCAAAATAAACACGCAATTACCTGGCATTATTTATAAACTAAGCCAGTTCTCCAAATAAAAACGATGTATACACGCTCCACTTCCCATTTCAAATTCAAATTAAAAAGGCGGGGTGGAGGATGCTCAAAGCGGATAAACCACTCCCACCGGAAGTCCCATAATAAATTATTTAACTTTGTGTTCTAATGAAACCACAGCAATGCAAAAAAAGCGCAGCTTACTAGACAGAGGGCTGATAGTTTCCCCTTGGGGTACGATGAACTAACCGCTCATCTGTGCGGTCTCATCATGTGACAGTGCACTTCATCAATGGCGTCATTAACGTTGGCGCCATGTGCATTCAATTCACTTTTCGCATCAGGAAATAATTAAAAAATAAATCTCAGTTCATTAGCATTCGCTGTTACGCAATACGCAAGATACGAGACGAGTACATGTGAACAGGGTGGAATTAAAATATCTGTTAATTGACATTTAAAGACATCTGTGTTCGATTTTATTTTGAGTAGAGTAATAATTGTCGGGTTTAATTGCAGATTTGAGTTGATCAGTGGTCAGTAATCCACTCAAGCGGCTCTTGTGAAATGTTTCCATTTTATTTTTTCAGTTTTATTGGATGCATGGGCAATACAAGATTTGTGGGAAATTTGTGACAGATTGGAAATTGGTTACCCAGTCTTCTGTGTGTAGTCTGTCCCGATGTACACATAGATCTTTTAAACCAAGCAACGCATGTAAATGCACCCGTGCTTGTAATGTAACTTAGGACAGATCCCTGTAATTAATCTGATTCAGGGAGTAGTCAACAGAAGGTATTCATTAAATGCAGAGGGAAATTAAGATACATGTCGGACTGAGTCAAAGCCTTTTACAATACCTAAATAATGAATCCCTACTTTGTACTTACTTACATGTCAGGTCTGCTTCCCTTGGAGGGTCTGAGCCAGAGCAACGATGTAACTGCCGGACATCGGTGACGGTCGTAGGCACACTGCTTCCAGTCATCCAGACAAAACTGTGTTGTGTTCGGTCATTCTCTCCTTTTCGAACCAGGAGGCTCGGATTCGAAGACTCTTCTTGGGGTTGTTGTCGATCGTAATTCTTTGTATCGATGGAACAATTCATTGGTCTCAAGACCTTCTCTTCTCTCTCTTGACATATTCTTCAATTTCCATGAAAACTTCCACAACATGCGTTGGGAATGTGATGATGTCGATGTGCCGACTTCTTTAAAGCTACTCGTCGACTAGAGTTCGGATTTCTTAGTTCCATATCACTCTCTCCTCTATCCCTTTACCTGTATTTTTTGTTAAGATAAAATAATTCCCTTGAACTCCTCCTGCTCTTGCGCTACCCTTGCTTTGCGTTGCATCGCCTTATGGTATGCCTTTTCAGTTCCTGGTAAGGTAGGTTTTTCTGCTCACACTCCCCATCATAACAGGGGTTTCTTGTCGATGGTAGCAGGTAGCTATAGTTCCTTTCCGCTTCCTCTTTGGTAGACGAGCGGCAGTACAATCACATTTCGTTGGCGTTCGTATTCGATGTAGGCATCAACCAACAAGCGTCTCCAGCTAGTTCGACCTTAAGCTAGCTGCAACCAAGAGCAACCTCGTCCGCTTTTGACAAAGTCCATGCCATATAGCTGAACTGGGACGATCAACAGGTTTATAGAGGATTATAGAGGGTTATAGAGTTACTTTGGCTGTTCGAGAGAGGGCTTTTTTTGTCAGCCCAAAAAAGCAGCGATTGGCAAGCGTTATTCTTCCCCTGAGTTCAACGCTGGTGTCGTTGTCTCAGTGGATAGCGGTTCCTAGGTTGGCAAAATCTTCGGCAACCTCAATGTTGTATCTGTTTTCTGTGACTTTCTGTCCGAGACGTCGGTGTTGCGAGTCCTGTAGCTTTAACAGTATATACATAGTCTTGCCCTCTTTAGCAGTTAAACCCATCTTCGCGGCCTCCATCGCAATACTCACAAAAGTGTCATTGATAATTGATTTCGTATGATAATGTCAATTTCGTCGGCATATGCGAGTAGTTGGACGCACTTTTGAAAGATTATGCCTCTGGTGTTGGCGTGCGAGTATCGAACAATTCTTTCAAGAATGATATTGAAGAAGTCTCGGATTGCGTGTCGCCTTCTCGGTTCGCCGTCTCGGTTCTGTCATTACCGACCTTGAAGGAACAGGTTGCATTCTCCAACGTCATCCTACACAAACGGACGAGTTTTGTAGGGATGCTGTCATACGCGACCGTGAAATCAATGAAAATGTGGTGGTAGATCTGTTGTTCGAAAATTTGCCGTAGTGTGAATATTTGATCGATGCTGGATTTTGCTGGCCCTGATATGGACCGACCAGGTTATTGACAAACGCATTTAGGCGACGTATCTTGTACGCGATATTCAGAAGGTTGATGCCTCTATAGTGGTTAGCGGAATTCAGAGGCTGTCCTTTTTCTTGATTTGAAGTCTACCCTGCGTTGTTGCGTGGGCAAGAGTCAAGCGATTGTGGTTAAGAGGAGTCGAGGAGTTGTGGTTAAGATGCATCTGTATGGCCTAGGACAAAAATACTCGAATTCTTGGTAATAGTGGGGATCTCAAAACGTTGATTTGACATCTCATCCAGCCACATGCGCCTGCACTCAGCTTATATTAACGAACTTCTACTCTCACCTCCAAGTGGTGACATCTTGGAACAGACACCCATTTATCGAAGATGGGGCACCTTACCCCCGAAGGAAAACGTGGGTGGCTGCAAACCAGAGAAGGGGGACAATAAGTCTGTGCCAGGGCTCATCTCTCTTTATGAATGGCAGTGAAGAAGCTGGAGAAGGGTTTGCTCACGGCGGCAATTTAAAACTGCGGTAACTTTTAGAGGTACGCCGATATATTCGGAGCTCAAGCCCACAATTTTTTTTCAAGACCGGCAGCATCTTTTAAAAAATCATGCCACATCAATCTGGAGAAGATCACGATGCAAACGCCAACAACAGAGGCACGATCGTCCAGAAAGTGTGTACGACTGATAGCATGCGCGAATGCGTGGCAGCGCAAACCGAGGTCTCGATGAGGCGTTTGCTGGCATTCAGATGGAAGCTGCTGAAGTATGATTAGCTCTGGATGATGCAAAACTAAGTATATGCTGTCCCCAAGAAAGGACATACAACATCGACATCTTCGACCGAGTGTCACAATGGGCAACTATAACTTCGAGTTAGTTAAGGACTTCGTATAACACGGCTCCGCAGTAAACGGTAAGAACAACTTCAGTGCCGAGATCAAACCCATGTCGACCCCTGCTTTTATGGACTCAAGAGGCAAAAAGCAAGGTGAGTGCAAAAAACCCTCTGTGCAAGGCTGACTTTAAAGACACCGACCATCCCAGTCGAGGTGTATGGCGAGGATGCATGGACAATCTGAAAAGCGGATGGAGACGTCCTTGGTATCTTCGAGGAAAAAGTTCTTCGTGCGATGGAATTTGAAGGAAGATTCAGATTTGGAGAAATAAAAAAATGGAAGATTAAACCACGAACTGTATGAACATGTCTGTGAATTAGACGTCTAAGATCCCACAGACAACTCATCTTCGTTCTGGAGAGTCTTCAAATCCGAACCTGTGGGACAATGCAACAGAGTACGCATGCGCACCCTGGCACCTCACAGACCCCTTAGCCAGAGAAACTAGTAGCTAGCCAGATCGCGCTATTTAGAGAGCTTCCTCGTCTTTGACACTTTTTTTGGAACCCGACAACAAGATACAAAAAAAGTTTATGACGGTGTTCTCAGCCCAATAAGAGCATTCGAATATAAATTCTTTTGTATCACCCTGTTCAATTGCACTTTCAATTATTCCATTAACATACTTAACACAAAAGTATTGCAACTTGAGGCCTTGTTGTTGATCGGCTCACTGTGAATATTACGACGAAATGGCGAACGCATTAATTCAGTCTGAAGTAGGTTACCGCGAGGAACTGATTTCGTTTTCGACAAGAGTTGCCAGTAAATCCCAATTAACCGGTGTACGTTCTCAACTTTTTTAATTGCAGGCAGATGTGCACGCACATGGATTATGGATATTCAACAACTTTTCCCTTTGTTTACGATGCGGTATTGAATGCTCACTCGAAGCAACCAATTTAAAAAAAACCCTATCTTTCACATTTGTTCGCTTAACATATCATCCCTGTAATCAGTTAAATTACGCCTGATGGAATAATGGACAGATTTATGATTATCTTGTGCTGTTGGATGAATGGAGTTGTGCTATGGGGTTTAAAAAATAATAAATGATTGCGCAGAGAGGCTGTGGATGAAAGGAACGTTTACATGCTGATTCCGTTGGTATGCTCTTTGATTTAAATTCAAGAGAATGTTAATAATTGCCTAACAGATTTCCAAGATCGGAAAGAGGAACGTTGTTAAATGGAAGCTTTACTCTTAGTAAAGCAATTATAAAGGAGAACTAGAAACATCCAATGTTTAAATTTGAAAGAATGATGATTTTTTACATTTTCTGATTACACGTGAAGATTATTCTCTAATAAATATCATCCGAGCAAGAGGATGAGACACAACACGCTTTTTTAACGGCTACCGCCCTGCCCACCCTTAGCCGCAAAGCTAGCCCCGAAATGTAGTCAATGAACTGGCGAGGATATTGTAATCCACATTGTAAGACAACTATACCAACTATACATGACATTGCAGGCGGTAACGGAAAAGGCAACGACATGGCCAGGAAAGGCTTAAAATCCTGCCCTGATCCATTTTTGTTCTGCCTGACATGGACTTGCTAGAGGCAGATAAGAGCCAATAGAGAAGCCCTTTCTCGAGTGTGAAATTTTTGTGAAAATGGGTATATAAGGGAATTTTTTGAATGCCCGCGTGTGCCTTCAAACCTCGGTAATTAGCCAATAGAGTCCTACATCAGAACTTTATCATAAAAACGGTATCTATTGTCTTTTGAGTATTCGTATGGAAACGCTGTATCCGTATTCGGAGTTGATGACTAGAGACTGGAATGAGTAAAGGAAACTTCCAAAAGTGCAAAATTGGAGTATAAATATAGGCGAGGTGGTTAAAGAAGAACACGCAACCTTGATGTGGTAGTTAATGTGGGGAGTTGAAATGATCGGAGGCGTTGTGGAGTAGTCGTCGGATGACCTTCCTATTCTTTGTGTGCACTGTATTCCCGGGTGAACCTAGCTCTCTACCTACAACAAGCGTGATCTCCGTGATCTGTCCTGCATTCGTGAGCTGACCGACCTATACAAATAAAATCCCCAAAAATGTCAGACTCCTTGCTCGTTACAGCCTCTGCTACTTCGTTTTGTTGACCCAATTGAGGCTTGAAATTCTTCACAATCCTCCTTATTCTCTTAGACGAGGTGACAAATTCTCGCCTCGCATTTTTGTGTTACCTGACATCAAAATCTGTGTTCTTGAACTCAAGTGAGATAGCAAAAAAAAAAACAATCAAATTCCTTTTTTCAAAAAAATTCAACTAGTTGGCAACATATGCTGCAGATTTGTGACTTCGAGTGGGATCAATTACAATTCGGTGCTTGCATTTGATAATTTGTATAATTCTCGGATCCCTTTGGTTCGGAGCACGGATATATCGGTGCGCGTATGAGATGAACGGACATTTATTTTTACAATAGAGGTTACAACTAGACTTACAAAACTAAAGGGTGTTGGCTCAACAACAGGGGCCCAACTGACTTTATGCTTCGACGTTTGGCTGCTGATCTGCATCCACCTCTGGATGGTCTCCTTAAGCACTTAAGTACTGATTTCCCAGCATTGATACGAATACCTGCTTGGATTTCGAACCTTTGCGCGGCGTCAAGCACCTTCTGTGGTGAAGTCGAGCTGTCATAATTCAGCGATTCATCTGCAAATAGACAGCGTTTTACTGTGTCAGTTGGATGTGGTTGATTTGCCGTGTGCAGGTTGAAAAGCCACGATCCCACCATGGTGCTCCGCTCTGTTCACTTCCTGTCTTCAAATGAGACGCAGAATCTTCTGGTATGCAGAAAGCTATAAATTATCCCAATCTGTGGAGCCCCATCTCGTTCAGCTTGTAGATGAGACCCTCAATCCAGATCGTATCGAAGGCCTTTTCTACGTTCAGGAAGCAGGCGACGGTGACATCGTTATTGTTCAGCGCAGCTACAGCAGCGTGGTGGAACTTCATTAGAGGATGTAGCGTTGAATGTTTTTTCCCGAAATCCGTACTGAATATCCGGAATGATGCTTAGGTCGGTAGAAATCGCTTTAGTTTTCGCACTATCATGTTCTCCCGGATCTTGCGTATTTTGCTCAGAAGCGATATAGGCCTGTATCCTGAAACACTGGCAGCGTGTCCCTTTTTTGGTATTTCGACAATTTTAGCTATTTTCCGTTTGTGGCATTCGCTTCAGGACGAAATTCGAAATATTGTCAGCCCCAGCTGCTTTCCTCGTTGGACTGCGTTGAATAATGCCCGCAATTTCTTCGGCCGTTGTGAGGTCATCGTTTCCGGTCGGGTCGTCCGCTGGGTTGGTTTCGTTGAAGATGGTGTCTGGTGTGGATGAAATCTCAAGTGCATTGACGTAGCAGTTGACTTCTGTGACAAGTTCATCGGACGGTGATGGTTGAAAGTTGCCTTCGAATAAGAGTGAAAAGGCTTCTGCTTTCTCCGGCGTAGTGTTTGAGTCTCCTCCGCTTGTTGTCAGTGTTTGTGGCAGCTTCTTCCTCTTACCGATGATTTGGTGGATTTGTCGGAACTTGTCGGGTCCTGGCTGTATCTTTGCGGAGCCTGTTCTCCAGCTGTATGTTGTTGTGCGTTTGTACCGCGTTCCGAAACATGATGTTCGTGTAGTTCAACTCACTGAGAACTGCTTGGTAGTCTCTGCCTCGTGTGTTCAGCTCCCGGGGTGTATTCGCTGGAGTCTTTTCCTCAGCCTTTGCCTGTGGTGATAAAGGCTTAGGGTATGTACAGGTTAGTGACTATACCTGTCTCTGCTTGTCCTGGGCCTTTTTTGCTGGTCTAAGGCGTTGCTGATTGCGTTCTCGAGTGATTCAACCGCTGTGTCAATCTCCGTATTGGTGAGGTTCCTTATTACTGGCGGTATGTGGACGTTCTCCAGTGTATCTACTTGTAGCTGAACTACATCCAGCTGATGGAGGCTGACGAAGTCCCCTTTTGTTCGCCTGTTGGAAAATATCGACAGTTTGACCGCCTCGTGATCGGAATCACTCGTTAGAGTCTCGCAGGAATAGTTCCGGATCTCTAGGATGCATCGACCGTCGTCGCGGTATTTTTACCTCCCAATAGTTCTTCGAGATCATACTGTCGCCACGAGTCTATGGAATTTCCCCGCTGACGCGTATATACATGATTCTTTGCAATATATCAGTGTAGAGGTGGCGACATCCACCTGTATGTACAACAAATTTGGGAATACTCTTCGGAGTTGATCGTTCTTCGATTTGAGGATAGATGGCATCATTTGTGGTGGTTGGTGTCCTGATTATCTCATCTTATACACGTTATGCTATTCACGTCACAATATTTTGAAGTTTCTGATATTGCATTCTCTGGTAAATGTGCCTTCTTAGGCGATCAATTTGAAAAATTCATAATGTTGGAAAAATATGTATGGTTCTGCGGAACAAAGCTTTTAACTCGAACTTAAGACCCTCTCTCCCTCTCTCTCTTTTCTCGGTCTTGTGGGATCATTGATTCTGTCTGACAGGTACAAACATATTCTAAAAATTTTCCAAAAATATTGACTCTGTCACTATAATTGCCTGTATCGTCACTCCGACCGTATTCGTATTCCGTATTCGAAAGCTAGCAACACATACATATCCAGGACTCGAAGTTCGGAAGGGCTGGCGGCAAACCATTTACTGGTCATTGGTCCAACAAATAAAGGACGATTTTGGTGACACAGTCCACAATGTGTTCACGGCTGGCTGCTAGCCAACAACGCTTCCACAAATGAAAGGAAACAAAACGAACTGGAAAGTGAAGGAACTGAATGAACGCATTTCCCATCTCACTTGCACATTCTTCATTACGATGTGATGTGTTGACCACTACCACGCTTGCATACTTTCAGGCGGGTATTTTCTTCTTACGTCGAGAAGGATTTGAAAACCAATCTCACTCATGGCCGTATTCAAAGGAGTTGCATGCTGGTTTTTCAAACCTGGAGATTTGCAGATTTGATGGACTCCTCCTTGTGATATGATTTTCTTGTAGGTCTATCTGAAGTAAAACCAAACACATTCACATCCTTACGACTCTCAGTGGACAGGCATAATCGGAAAATCAATAGCATCATCTTGTGAATGGGAATATGGAAATGGGTTCGAAGAAAAAATCCCACGAACAATAGCAGCTCATCCCCAAGGAGTTGTATGTCCGCATAGTGACTGAGAAATGATGCCCCAATCAATCAATGCTCTTGTTAACTCAACACCCAGACCGTAACAAAATCACCTTCCCACCCCAGGAGCTGTAGCTCTCCTTTCAGCACTTTATCTGCAAAAATTGATTTTCAATCTATTGCCCATCCTCTCCCATCGTACAAGACCGAATTTATACCAAATTGAAGTTCAAATGAGTATTTATTGACTAATAAAGTATCTGCAGCACATTCCACGACACATCGACTCATGGATATAGTCCTTGTGTAGAGGGAGAAAAAAATGTTCGTTTGTACAGAAAAAAAAGGAAGAAAAATTAACACCTCCATGTCGTTGTGCGGCTCCGTCATCTGCTCCTGGCAATGGTACACGCCGACTGGAAAATATCGACCGGCACTGCCGTACCGCATGCAGCAAGCACTCTGCCACAACGTCGTAGAAGTTGACCATCTACGAGTATGCCGGACGATAAAGCGACAATCCGAAACTCTAGCAGACGTGATAAATGAACTTAGCGAAGACATCGTAATAACGATGACTACACCGTAGTCGTGTAAGGAATTTATGAGAACAGTAGCATTGCCGTCTGTGGTCAACTTATGGGCGAAGATATGGATTGCTTTTTCGGGGTGGTTGGTGATAACTGAACTTTGGTTGGTTAAGCCCGCAAGGCAGTCTGTACATCGTAGTCCATGCATTCAAGTCAAAGTGCTTGGCCATTAAATGAGCTAAAAAAGCTTCCATTTGTTGAGGTGTTGTGGAACAATAAAACAAAGCCACGATGACTTAAGAAATTGCGATAAGTGATTGAACGTTTTAAAAGTCACAAGATCACTGCGGTGGGTGGGTTCATGTACGAGTCATCAGCAATCTTAACTTAAATAGAACTCAAATTTATCAGTTTTATTTTGAATTAATAAGAGATGTAGCTGTAATGTAGAAAGGGGACTTTAAACGGCTTGGAGTGTGGAAGGAGGGAGCTGTCGAGTTCAGACTGGCTCTGGACGGTGATAATTGTTTTGTGGAATGATTTTAATGACGCGTTAACATCCTTGGTTAAGCAAGCAAGCATCCTTGGTCTGTCGGTAGCTATGATGATGGGCTTGAAAGAGTGCTTGGTGTGTTGGGATCTCATTTTATTAGTGTATAGAGTGTGCTCTTGGCTGGGGGAGCAATGGTGACCCCTCTAATTGGGGTCAGTTTTGGTTCATCTTGGTTTCACTGTTTTTTTCCTGAGCAGACTAATGCTGCCCATCGAGCCCAGTCGGTGCGGGGGCTTCTGTGTCTGCAGCCAATTTGAGCACCGCTCACTATTTGATAGTAGCATGGCTGGGCCGTATTCGAATTTCAAGCTGCATGCATTGCACCTGTATTCGAGTAACATACTCATTAACAATTGGTGGCGGCGAATTGCTGGCATTCTGGCGTCGATAATGAGATGGAAGCGCCCGAGCTACAGTTGGAGGTACGCATATTTACGGAATGGGCCGGTGCCGCTAAAACAAAGTTGTTATAACAATAAAATAATACGGGTGGCGCTACAGCCCGAAGAGGGCGAGGACCTACCTTCTCAGTAACCATTCGTGTGCGTGCAATTTCTCTCACGAGTGGAAGCGACCTACCGTTTAATGCCAACTCCGAATGGCCGAGCCGAAGAGAATATTTTTCTAGACAATTTTTTTCGGTCGTTCCGGCCGGCAGGAACAAAGTTGGTGATTGCTCTTACAGTGGCGAGATGCCAACAACGATGCCTGTCAATGCAAGTTGACATGAAGCCCCTTCGGGCGCCCTCTGCTTAGCTCAATGAAAAGAAACTCCCGATCGCTGTGTGCAGGAGTTTAAGTGAAGACCAGATCCTTGATATTCGTGAATTCCCCTGGGGGGAACTTCCAAGCAGTATAAAAAGCTAATAGTTTAAAGACAACTTCAAATGCGGATGATCCTACTGTTGAACACCATGTGCAACGATTTTCGGGTCTGCTCGACCAATGTGAGGTCCCTTATCTGGCCACATGCAGCCGATGAACTTGCGAAGGCCGTAGAAGACCAGAAGGCAATCATCACCGCCATCGAAGTGGTCCGATGGGGTGGGTCGGGCAAAAAGAGAGGCGAAGGGTATTACCGAATGTCTCATAACAATCTGCATTAAACCTCCATTCGGCAACATCAGCCTTATTTGCTTAGCCTTAGCCCCAACGGAGGATAGACGTGACCATGGCAAGGATGACTCTCTTGATCTGCTGCTATCAATGCCCTAGCTACAACAATGCGAATCTTAGCAAGGAAGACATATCTTCTAGAGTCATCGGACGCAGGTTGTTGAATTTCGTGGCCGTCTACCTGATCAATCAACTCCCAAACACATTGATCACATTGCGATTGACGTAAGACACTCCTTCCGTATTCTCGATATCCGAAGATTACGAAGATCCAACATCGACACGGATAATTTCCTTGTTGTTGCCTAGCTAACAACACGGGAATAAATATGACAACGGAATATAACAAGTATACAACAGCGCAGTTAGCATTCGAAAAAGCTTAAAACTAAGACCAAAAGCATAGATTGAAAGTTCTATTGCATATTACCGAATTATATCTCAAACACCAGTGTTTTTTTTCATCGGTTTATGAAGTGGTGTGAATTTTTAAAGGCAGTCACTTTTCACTGGCAGTGGGTTGTTGTATGTGCTTTACGTAGAAAATCCTGCTTCACTATTTATAGATTTTTGAAAAGACTTGAAAGAGACTATCTTCGCATTGAGCAGCTACTTTCTTCCGTGTGGTAACAAATTTTCCGACTTCGTAGCCATAAAAGCTGGGATGCCGCAAGGAAGTCTTCTTGGTCCACTTCTATACTTTGGTCCTTAGCACTAACTGATCTGCCTTGGCTGAATGTCGAAACTTTCTCATTCAAAACTCTCATTTTTTCAGTTTTTTGGTGTCCCGGCATAAAACTTCTCAGCCTGGTCATTGTTGCTTCTATAGAAGCCGAGTTCTCGAGTCTTGTGAATAAACTGTAACCCTCGCTGGTTCCGTATCCGTTCATTCGTTAACAAGAGCATATGCCTGTATGCAGAAGGAACGCTTAAAAATACTAAAAATATGCCTATTTGCCAGAGGATTTGGCGACCCATTCAAATTCACCCTTAATTACCCTCCACTCTTCCGAAGGCATTTCCACATTTTCAAGCTCATTAACTCGCCCCATCAAACGCTAACGATATTGCAAACATTTTCCAACTGACACGAGCATCGGGTTTCTGAATTTTTAATAGCGCATTACACTGCCATCGCGGAAAGCAGCGTGGCAACCAGAATTCCACAAAACACATGCCACCAGGCATCAACCAGAAGTGGCCTCTAACTGAAATTCAAATATGCACAACTTAACCATTCATCTCTGGCCGCCGCGCCACCTCGCCACCGACTGCCGCACAATAATCAATGATGACAGCCAGTAACATCAATCATTAGCCCAGAGCCAACCACCCAACCAGCATCCCCATGCCAGAGCAGCACCCTCGTTCGGGGCGATTAATTTTGCAATACCATTAACAATCTCGACCCCAGGAGCCGAAGTGCAACAAATACGGGCGCAAGTGAAATATTCAAACAGACAATGGCTGGCTGTCGATATAAATTCGAATGCAAGCCATTAACCAGAAAAGTATTTTAATTTAAAATTTCGATCCCGCAGTCGATGGTGCGAAACCTGTTTTGGTTACCTCTTCGTTTTGCCATCGATAGTGCATACATCCCGCCATCGACGGGTACACCGATTCTGAATATCCGGCAAATGGATGGTAAAATGAACTACAAATCACTTCCCAGCGAATGCCATGAAGCAAATTGCTGCAGTGCATTTTTTCTTCGTCCGGACTGTGCACGCCGTGGGAGCGCTGCTTGCAGTCGGGGTATTCGTTCCACATTTTTTTAGTTTCGTGGCAGCAGTTAAGCAGATGTATGAAATGGGTTCCTATTCATGTCCGAATTACACTGAAACCAGAGGCATTCCTAAGAGACTGGGCTGAGAGTATCTGTGTGTTTCAATCTTCACCGCTCGAATGGAGCTTCAATTGATTGTGAAATGGATGGCCGATCGACTGACGTGGATCGGATGTCTCTTTCGGGTGTGGTTGGACAGTGAAAGGCACTCATGACATGCAGCGAGTGGGTTATCTAAGAAGTTCAACTTTCCAACGACCAGATTAGACTGTCATCTGTGAGACGAGTGGCTTTTCAGTGCACGCGTGTGGTAGCGCTGTTATCTTTGTTTTTATACAATTATCTTTCTGAGCGCGGAGATATGAATGCGGCCTATTTACGTATATATAATTTTTTTGAATTGGGATCGATGTAGATTGTGAACAATTTTTAACTGTAGAGCCACGAGTATTTGGCTGACTTGACGTTCGTCGTTACCATTTGCTGCTCTGCACATTTAGTGTCCTCTGGTATGTGGGGGTTGGTGAAGATATTTTACTGGAGTTGCGTCAACAAGCCTTTCTCTTTAAGACATTTTAAATGTGCTGTCAAGTGGGTGAGTGCGACTGCCGTGGAGACATTAGACTTCCATTGTGACGTTACATATTCCTACATTAATACGATCTCGGTGTCAAAAGCCAAATAAGCGGTTTTAAAGTCTCACCTACGGTCATGAAATTTGGGTATTGACCGACAGAATGACATCGCATATACAAGATTTAGTCGCCGGGATAGGGTGGGAAGCATGACAGTGTCCGCGGAACTCAATGCTGAGCAGCTACTTCTTCGAACTGAAGAGGGTTATGCTTCAATGGTTTGGTCACATGACAGGAATGTCCCCATCATTACGACTTCCTAGTCGAGCATTGACTGTTGCGCTTGGGCATAACCACTGATGAGTTAGATATATAGGATGATGCGGGCCACTGAAAATGATGATGAAATGTACAAATAAGGTAAGAAAATTCGAAAGATTTTGCTAAGCAATTTTGAGTTTCTGAAGGAAAAACCCATCTCTCGAGGGCCTGTTGGCTATAAGTCAGTTGGTTTCCTAAGTAAGATCTCAATGATCTCAATGATCTAGTTCCATGTTCTCGAAGAGTAATTTTCGACGTAGAGTACAGCCTCGCTAGGCCGGACATTTCAGTAGTCCGGATACCTCTATATTTCGGGCACTTTCAAAAGGTTACGTCTACAGTCTCGACAGAGTATTTAAATGCGTAAACATTTTGAACAGATATGGACGATTTTTCAAACTGAAGTTGCCCTTTGGGGTCACCTTTTCCGTTTCTATGGGGGGTAACGGCAAAATTTTGGCATGAAATGATGCGTCTTTAAATCCCTTTGAAAAATCATCTACATCTCGTTTTTCGGCTATGTGCCATCTCATGTGCCTTTTGTTTTATATTGAAAAACCAAAGTTTTCAGTGCAAGGTCAGTGCTTTCAATGGAAAAGCAACGATTGCAATACAATGCTGTGCTGGTTCATTGACTTATCTTACGTATTTTGTAAATAGTGCTGACTACACTGCATTGACTTGGGAACCAGGGAATTTATATTTTTTAATAATTACATTAAATACAACATTGTCAAGTCGGGGCAAAGGGAGTTTGGAGACGCGTAGGAAGCAGTGGGCACGGCCAGCATCCAGAGCCTTCTTGTCCAATACTCTCGATCAAGGACTTCAGCTTCTTCGTGCTGGTGTCCCGATAGAGCTGAAAGTCTGTGAACTTTGCAGAGATGAAAATCCGAAACTTGATTCTCTTGGGCGCATCAGGGCATGGAAAAAAGCCATTTTCTCATAAATTGTAATCAGTGTGGCCGTCACTGTGGTGGCTCTGGTATTCTCAGAACCACAAGGTCAGTCCTAATGGCAATAAGTAAGTAAGATGTGGGGACTGTCTCAGAGCAAAATAACCAGGCTTCCGAACCTAAGCCCAGGTCAGCTATGCACCGCGACATCACCAAAAGAGGAATGTGCTTCCATCGAACTACCAGAAACCAATCTTTAGATCGTATATTTAGGTTCATAGCATGGACGCATACACAGTAGCGGGCCGGCCAGAGCCAAATGTGTGTGTACAAAATATAACTAAAGACACCTCACATCCCTCTCTCCCTTGCACCTCTCCATTTTCCACATACGAAGAATGCTTTGAAGTACTAATTAACAAAATTATTGTAATTAACAACTTCAGTGTGTTCGTAAGAGCGAATAACGTCATGTACGACTAAACATCTGTCCATCAAGCAAGCATTGCCGATCTGAAAACATGATGCAAATAATTAAATAAAGCTATTTTAAGACACAAATTGATTTGTATTCCTCTTACAGACTGATAGCCGCTCCCTATCCGGGGACGTTGTGCACTGGGGGTTGCGTAAGTTCACCATGACTGGCAAATATCCTCCTCAATGCACTTGGGGCAGACTACAAAGTGTTCTCAGAAAGTTTTCCGAGACGAAAACGGGTGCAGAACAACAATTAACAACGGATGACTCATGAATTACTCTCACAATCTGGCTAATTAATTGAAGTTGATGAAAGCTGCGAACTTTGAAAGACTTCGACTGTAGCTGCTTGAGTGTTGAGTGATGTCGAGTGTTAACTTTTACTTTTTGTATTCTGTGAGAAGGTATGGGAATAAATTGAACCAACAATGCACTCAGTGACAGAGCAGCAGTTGGCCTTATCTTGTTGGGGAAGCTATCTGAAGAGTGGAAAATTACTCCGTGCCCGTGGAACTGATTGTATTTTGTGTAGACTTGTGCTGTTGCTAATGTTTGTTAATGTTTCACTGAAGTGAGTGTGTTCGTAATCTTATCCATTTAAGAAACGTTTTTCAAGTGGGGCGGGCTGGGTTCATGTGGCGATGGAAGGTGTGAAAAATAATTAGTCTGGAGGGTTGAGCAGTACCAGCTTAAGTATGATGGATTTGTGTCGGGTGGGAATAAATCGAGCAAAGATCGGATAAAGTTTTCTTGGATATCTTAAGCGAACATGCTAAAGACCAGTCGTCTATGATTTTCGGAGAATTTTGGGAAGACATAAAACATCTGGTAAATTTTGAAGGGTAGCATACTCGTACAATAGGGGTGTTCACATGTACACATCAGTCTCACATTTTGGATAAAAGAAAATCTTTATTTTTATAATTAGCGAAATTGAGGACGAGACAATTGGTGATGAGTTCATCCTATGGGCAACATACAGAAATTGGCCGCCAGCAGTGATGATGCAACTTGACACCACTCGATTATTTTCTCGGACCTACGTCAAGTAGGTGGCCAATATTCAAGACGAAATAGTGACCTAACTGAATACTTTGACAGCTGGATGTATTGGTAAATTTGACAGCTGCTGAATCAGAACAATTGGAATAGCCATCATTCTAGTGACACTTTTTTTTTAAACAAACCTACCCATTTAAAGCAGTCCACACGTCAATATCGCTTAATCACTCGTTTTGGTTATCCCTTTTAAATTAAAAGACTTTCCGTTTTTCGTTTGTCTCTTTATTCAACTGACAGATCACTTTCGCTTCTTTTCACAGACTGTGCTTAATAGTAACTTATCCTATTCTGACCTAACCGACAATCCTCTCTTTGTAGTATATGTACGTGTGTATCCTAATCTCTCTTTGTGCTCTGTTTCTTTTATTTTATATTACTCTACTACACCATGCTGATATAATCAACAACTTTCTTCTAAATTCATCGATGTAGTCGATAAGTCTCTTACCAGCATATCGACATAGTTCCAAAAAATTGTGTAGAGGATTCAGATCGAGACTTTGAGCGTACACCCGCTGTGCTTGCACGCATGAAAGTCCAAATATTCATGGTGGTCGAATATGCTACGTAAAAGCTACTACGGCGCGTTGGGAATGCGGGACGATGTCGATGTCATCTGCCTATCCCAACAGTTGGACCGACTTGTAGAAGATAGTGCCTTCAGTGTGTACAGCTGGCCCCCGCACTATCTTCCCCAGTACAAGATTGAAGAAATCACACGAGAGCGCACCTCCTTGCCGAAATCCGGTGCAGGTTTCAAACGTCTCGGAAATCCTTAAGCCGAACTGCACTGTGCATCGCGTGTGTGTTAGAGTGGTGCAGCACAACCGGACCAGTTTTCCCGGGATCCCAAATTCGGCCCTCGCATCGCATAGCTCCTTGCGAAGAATGTTGCCGTAAGCGGGTTGAAAATCGCTGAAAAGATGGTGCGTATCAATTTGAAACTCGCTGGTCTTCTCCAGGATTTGCCTTAGTGTGAATATTTGGTCTGTAGTCGATTTGCCGGGCCGGAAGTCGCACTGGTACGTGCCGATTAGTTCGGTGCAGAACTTCCTTAGACGTTCACACAATACGCTGGACAGGATCATGTAGGCGACGTGGAGCAGGGATATAGCTCTATAGTTGTTGCTAGAGGTATGATATTTTGTTTCGATGGGGCATGTGGAGCTGATATTCCAGTTGTCGGACATGTTTTCGTTTTCCCAAATTCTAAAGATGATCTGGTGCATGCTCCCTACCAGAACATCGCCACCGGCCTTGAAGAGCTCTGATGGTAAGACATCGTTTTTGTTATTCAGCCTTTTAATGGCTGAAAAGGTAGGTGGGAGGACTACATCGTCCACTGGAGTTGAGATTTCTTTATTCCCTATCACACTCTCCCGGCCAGGACCGCTAATACGAGTAGCTGTTGGAAGTGCTGCTTAAACACACCCACTATTGGGTTGCCTAGGTGCCTTTCCTAAAGCCAGTACCAAGTTTTTTGGCTTTTTTATAAAAGCCCCGTATTTTCTGTCTGTCCGTAGACTCTTCGATATCCTTGAGCTGGTAGGTTGCGAGAACGAAGAAGCTTCTTCTCCTCCCGTCTTCTAGCCCGGTACTCCTCTTGCGCTGCTCTTGTTTTCCGTTGCAGCCCCTTTTGGTATGCCTCGTCAGCTGCACGTTTCTTCTCCTCATACTCATACCACTTGTTTCTTGTCGGGGGTGGCAATGCAACCACATCTCGTTGGCGTTGGTGCTCGACGTAGCCATCACGTAATTGCCTTCGTAGGCTCCTCCGGCAATCTCAATGGTGTGCTCAGGCGTCCAATGTCAAAAATTCTCTTTGCTGGCTGGTGTAGCTTTCTGCCATTGGACACTCGAGCTCTGAATCTGAAGGAAATGGTCAGAGTCGGCGTTTGCCCCCTGAATGTTCGCAGATCCAGGATATTCGACGCATACCTTGCGTCAATGTCCAAAGTCAAAGTTGGCGGTTCGACCGTCCGGAGATCGCCAGGTTGCTATGTGGATTCTTTTGCGAGTGAACCTCGTGCTGCTTATGACCATATTACATACTGCCGCAAGGACTGTGAGTCGGGACCCGCTATCTGATGTCGTATCGTGGAGGCTGTGCTTTCCGATCACTCCGCCAAAGATGTCTTCCTTCCCAATATGGGCATTGAAGTCTCCGAGTACGATTTTGACATCGTACTCCGGACAGGCTCCGTAGGACCGTCGAAGAGGTCGTAAAAGTCCTCTTTGACAGAGTTTTCTGCTTTCTCGGTAGAGGCGTTTGCACATATAAGGCTGATGTTATAGAATCTGCTTTGGATGCCGATCACAACCTTATCGGTTTAAAGTCGATGACTTTCGACTTTAATCGTTTTCCCACAACAAATCCGCATCCAAATATGTGCCGCACTCTTATTTTTTCTTTATCCCTTGTCCTATCCAGCGTAATTCCTGGATCGCAGTGATAACCGCCTTATACTGCCTGAGGATATTTTCCAATTTCTAATCGGCCCCTGGAGTGTTAAGGGTTCTTACTTCTTACAGTGTGGGCGGGTTGTTAGCCCTCCGCACAACCACGAGGGAAACGCTGCATACATTAGTTCACCACCCGAGAAAAAAATGATGATTATTCAACGTAGCCCAACGAGGAAAGCAGCTGGGGCTGACAATATTTCGAATTTCGTCCTGAAGCCACTGTCACAAACGGTGATGAATCTTCTCACCATCATCATGAATAATTGCATCAACAATTGCTACCTTCCTAGGAAGTGGAAAATAGCAAAAATTGTAGCAATACCAAAAAAGGCGAACGCTTCCAGTGTTTCAGGATACGGGCCTATATCGCAAGCAAAATCCTGGAGAACCTGGTAGTGCGAAAACTAAAGCGGTGGTCTACCGACCTAAACATCATTCCGGATATTCAGTACGGATTGCGGGGAAAACATTCAACGCTACATCCTCTGATGAAGTTCCTGCCCTGAACAATGACGAGGTCACCTTCGTCTGCTTCCTGGATGTAGAAAAGGCCTTCGAAACAGTCTGGTTTGAGGGACTCATTTAAAAGCTGGAGCAGATGGGATTCCCTTCCAACCTCATCAGAATAATTCATAGCTTTTTGTACTCCAGAAGATTTTACCTTCAAATTGAATTGACAGAAAAGTTGATAAAGGTTGAAGATCAACAGTCATTCGAAACTGACCCTTAAGAAGGCCAACCTAGGTCTCGACTTCCCAATTTGACACAATATCTCTACGACCAGCATGAAGAAGCTCGCAATTTCCGAAAGAAAAATACTGCGAATATGTACCGGACTAACCTTCGACAGGGACCGTCAAAGGCATCACAGCAACAGTGGACTTTACGACCAAGCACGCATCATCCCCTGCATTAGTGCTTGGTGACACTGTTCAGAAAGCAGCTCCTAGACATCAACAACCATTCTAACGAGAAAATCAGGAACCTGAGAAATACAATCCCCGGACAACGCTACCTTAACGCGTTAAATCTGATGAACAAGCAGAACTTTCCAACGACGTCGACGAGCTGCAGGGATTCAACCAGAGCAGCGATAGCAATCACCATCGAGGCTAAGTCAGCTAAGACATCACCACCGCATCCCAAAATCCCACCATGGACACACGCACTTGAAGAACTCGATGTAAGAACCAGCTATTGTAGACAAATATACAATAAACCGACAGTAATAATAAACATAAAATTAAAAAAAGTACATCAGTTGGGCCCCTATAGTTGAGCCAACATCCTAACCTTTAGTTTGTAAATCTAGTTGTAATCTCAATTGTTCAGATAAATTTGTAAATCACTTTAAATCATTAGTTCAACTCACAAGCATAACTTGGTCCAAACTAAATACGAATGGTCAGACCCATTTATTGATTGTAGTTCGGACTAAGCTAAGCTAACTAAATGCAATTGGGTTCGGAGCGTGCGACTGATCCTGGGTCTTCATCAAATCCTCTTCGAGGCGAACGAATTAATCGTATCTCATAATATCAAACATGGCATTATGTCTTTATTTGCACTGGAAATTGTAAAAAACGTCCCCATTAACGATGAGTCAAAATGGTCCATAAAAGTTTTACGAGGAGCGTACATAAATCGTTGTGCTCTACACAGGGTCACCCGTGTGAATTTAAGATTTACAAATCTCTGCCATCAGAGCTAAGGTCGTCTCAGAATAATTCAATGGGAGCAAGAGGACCATTAAAAGTTAAGCGTTCAACTCAAATCACTGGTGCGATGCGCGGCTACTTTTCTTACTTTTTAATGTGTTCTCATGAGGTCACTCATTCGAATAGACTCCTCGTGTCTATGTATGGTAAGTGGTAAGCTGCTGGATAAACTAACATTTTAACACAAGGACGGGAAGACGTGGTTGGGAAGACGGAGTCCACTAAGCTGCGGGATCTATGGCGATGTTTGTTTCGAATGTCCCGGCGGCCGCTAAGCAAAACACTATATTTCCTAGTCTAGTGCATGAAAACCTTTTATTCACTCTATTATTCATATGATATAGTGTTTTATAATGTTTTGAATTTCCACATACAAACTAATTAGAAAAAGGATGTGACAGATAAAACCTTGATTTCGACAAATAACATAGAAAAACGTATCCTTGATCACCCTGTTGTCGTCATAAGTTGCCCATTGTTAGTTGCCTTGCAACTTCGAGCGATACATGGCCGCGAGCGTATCAGCTCCTGCTTGATTGATGTCCTTAAAAGCAAAACAAACAAACTTGCTAAAAACAGTCTTCCAAGGTGTTGATTCAAATTACCTGATAACCGTAAGGTTCCAGTTCTTCCTTGCATTTCTTGAACCACGTCTGAATCCGATGGTAGTGACCCATCTCAAAGCCGAATGCATCTATTTGCGAAATGGTCACAGTGATTGCTAAATCCGCAATGGTGAACTGGTCCGATGCCACGTAGGTGTGAGCTTTGAGGAAGGCCTCAAGCCATCCCAGCGATTCGACAAGCTTTGCTTTTTTGGTCTCGTCCAATGGTGCTCCCATGAATAGCGTTGGGAACTAAAAAAAAAGAAATCGCAAATTAAATAACATTTTAGATTATTTCCATTACTTAGTGGACAGCTCTAATTTCGAAGTTGTGAGAGACTTTGGTCCCTTCGAGAGGAAAGTCCTTCGCATAATCATTGGCAAGTCCACCCGGACTTTAGTCCCGGCCAAGGAAGTGGAATACCCCAGGGGTCCGATTTGCCTACAACCCTTTTTCTTAGTCCTGCGTTTCCTGCTCTATTCACATTCTTGCTGATTTGGAACATTTATTGAATCCAAAACCCAAAAATGTTTATTTTCACCTAAGCGAAATTACGCCCCTGACATGGCTTATGAAGAGAGGAAGCATGGAAGAAAGTGGCAACATGTCTAAACACTTTTTGTGGACAAATCATAAACTTATAGTTGGGCCTTCTTCGAGGTTCCAATGTCGTTGAGATCTGGTTGTAGTGAACGTCAAAAAATGGAAAATTTTCAAATCCCTTGTGACGTTTGGGTGGCTTCAAATGACAGATCACTGCAACATGTTTGAACAGTGATCGTATACCTGATCACTGTTCAAACATGTTGCGAGGGACTTCATCTACCTAGACTCGGCGGTGAAGAATGCCAATAGTAAGCGTCTTATACCAGAAAAACATTTGGTGTTCTCGGGGATGAAAGGAAATTAAGTAACCGATCCCAATTAATGACACCATCTCCGTACCCACCGATCCCAAATTCGAAAGTCCCCGGCTGACTTTGTAGAAGTCATTTATCATTCCAGCCCGTGTCTGTTGCAGTGATGTGTATAGGCAGCGGATGAAAATGCCATCATTGCCGTCGCAGGGTAGAATAGCCTTCAACTGTGAGTCACTGGCCAAGCACAGAGCCTACCTACGTTTAAGGTGGCTCATATAAAAGGAGAAAGATGCCAGGCAACTTTCTGCGAGACTTGAGACTGTTACACTCAGAGAAAAACACGGCTCATTGATATTGTTCTGATGAATGAAATAAATCAGATATGTTTAAAGAGGTTAAATTTATTACTGGAACAACATAATTCTTTGTACATAGTATTTTTTTGATAACCACCATTTTTTAGTTCAAAATGTGGACTTCTTAAAAACTTGTGGTGCATGAGGTGTGAAGCAACTCATAAAGTCCTCAAAGAATATGAACGTTCAATGAATTCACGCTTCAATGTTCCATGGAGCTTCAAAGCTGCTTTAAGATCTGAGTACAATTTGAGTTCTGAAAACTTTTTCCAACCGAATTTATTAACCAGCAGTAAAAATTTGTTAGCCAATGATACTATTCAATGATGAGTATCCAAAGAATAGTACTATTCTTAAATACAACGAATTTTTCCAAAACAAATTCAATTCGAAGCAACTTCAATTTTGTTATAAAGTATTGGGTCTATAACTTGCTAAGAGATGGCGTAACTTGTATTATTCCATTGGAACGTGCGTTGGAAATCTACTATCACTGTGCGTCATTTCAGTATATGTCGTTCATTTGAAGCGTAAACAACAATAATTTTTTTCACTCAAATGTGACGAACGTTGTGCCTGAAAAAGTGTTTTTGCGGGTAGTTCTTCTTCATTGCTTTAATATGAAGAAAACTGCTGCCGAAAGTCTTCTTATTTTGGTGGAAGTTTAAGGTGAACTTCCGCTAAATGCTGAGCGAACTTACCAAAAGTGGTTTGCAGAATTTAAAAGTGGTGATTTTGGCTTGGAAGGCGATGAACGTCCTGGGGAGCCAAAAAAGTTTGAAGATGAAGAACTTTAAGCATTAACTATGAAGATTGTTGCCAAAAACAAGAATAGCTGGCAGAATCTTTAGGTTTCCTTCAAGCAGGCATTTCAAAATTTTACGAGGGGCGTTCAATGTATTCGGGGTGAAGCTGTGGTTGTATATATAAATTGATTTATTTATCAAGTAATACTATTATTTTAGTGCATTCATGTAAAATTTCATTTCGTGTTTTATCTCTAGTTAAACAGAATCACAATGGCAACTGAGACGATGATGGTGAAAATTGAGCATCGCGCTGTAATTAAATTTCTCACTAAGCAAGGAAAAATTCTTAAAACTATTCATGAAGAGATGGTGACTGTTTACCAGGGTTCCGCACCTTCATTATCAACTGTGCAAAAGTGGTCAAGAGAGTTCAAGAGAGGCAGAGAGAGCATTGAAGACGACCCCCGCTCCGGCGCCCCGGCTACTGCTTGTACGGGAGAAAGCATCAAAGAAGTCGAAAAACTTGTTCTTGAGGATACCAGAATAAAGGTGAAAATGGTGGCAGAGATCACCAAGCTTTCAATTGGTACCATTCGCAGCATTCTTCATGACCATCTTAACCTTTCAAAGGTCAGTGCAAGGTGGGTGCCACGAATGCTCACAGCGCCTCAGAAAAAAGTGAGAATCGCATGCTGTAGAGAGCTTTTGGAGATGTGTAGTGAGAACGCGGACGGTGTTATGGATCGAATTGTTACTGGTGACGAAACATGGGTCCACCACTATGACCCTGAAAGCAAACAATGCTTTTATGCAGTGGCAAAAGGAACAGATCCCCCGAAGAAGTTCAAAGTCACTCCGTCTGCCGGGAAGCTCATGGCCACAGTTTTTTGGGACTCAAAGGGAATCTTGCTCACTGAGTACAAAAAAAGTTGCTTCTTCATGACAACGCTCCTGTTCACACGGCGCGAGATTCCAAGGCTGATGCGCGAGATTGTGGTTTCGTATGATGAAGAACTCAAGTCGGCAATAAATGGGTAGTTTGCTTTAAAAAAGCTTATCTCAAGATGTAACAAATGCATTGATGTTAGGGGAGATTATATTGAAAAACAATTTAAATTAAATTCGCATTTTCCTTCATATCGATAGCGAGAATAAATTGAACGCGGTTTTGCAAGCCCGAAATGCTGCTGTAACGCCACAAAAGGAAGTCATTTTTGGATCGGATTGTTACTGGTGATGACCCCAAGCGCAAAAAATCATATTTTAAACAAGGCCAACCAGCCAAAATAACGGCAAAGCCGAGTACCCATTGGGCGAAGGTAATGCTCTGTATTTGGTGGGATCAGAAGGGTGTGCTGTATTATGGGCTGCTAAAACCGGGTGAAACCATCAATGGACAACGCTACCGAACACAATTAATCCGTTTGAAGAGAGCAGCAGCCGAAAAACGGCCGGAATATGCGACCAGACACGAGGCAATAATTTTCCATCATGACAACGCTCGGCCCCATGTTGCTATTCCATTTAAGAACTATTTGGAAATCAGTGGATGGGAAGTTTTACCCTACCCGCCTTATAGCCCAGACCTTGCCCCTTCTGACTACCATGTGTTCCGGCGAACGCCCTCATTGAAATACGGTTCACATCAGAGCAGAATATCAAAAATTGGCTGCCAGACCAGTGCGGGATGGAATCTAAAAATTGCCAGAAAGATGGGCAAAAGTCATAGCTTCAGATGGGCAATAATACTATTGTACATGTTTTTCTTAAATACACGTTCAAATTTTGAAAACAAATCGCACTAAGTTATAGACCCAGTATATATGCTCCTAAAAGACCTCTTCGGGTTAGAAATGCACTTTTCGATAGAAGGCATGGAACACCTTATGGTTGCGATGAACCTAGGTGCATAAAATCGTTTAGTGAACTCAGCAAAGAAATTGATTTTAGCTAATCTTGATTGGAATCTAAGAACTGTGTTTTTTAATTGATTTTATAAATTATTGGTATTATAAATATTATTGTTTATTGAAGTTATCTGTGAGACGCAGGTAGATGATCGTTAGTCGCGCATAAAA